>OU426989.1:193444576-195844576 GCA_911387755.1 Chrysotoxum bicinctum | reverse complement strand
AGCCTGATTACACGATTCTTTTTTTCGTTCGTTTAGTCTTTCTTCTATTATACAGTTTGGATGAGGGGAGCAGAAACCTACCTTCATTCCGCTACACTTCCCCACCTCAGACCAAATATGTCAAAAAGGCGAACCAACTGATGTCTTTTTCTGCTCTAGACGGTGTTCACATTAAACTAAATTACTCCGACTTTTTTCGACGTTTCTGTACTTTATCACGCTGCCTCTGTCAGAGACTTATAAGCCAATTGGCATTATTCAAATTGTTGCGGAAAAAACTAAAAAATTTAATTCATTGGCATCGTAGTCATTATCCAGTTCATGGCTTGACATTTGGAAAACGATCTATGTATATTATGATGTGCATATATAGAATTTTTAATTCAAAATTTGACATTATGTTGGTTTGACAGATAAGGGAAAAATTATGTTTGAACATATCGAGAATATTTCGTTGCGAATGTCAACCAGTTGTCCTAAAAATGCATTTTCCAGAGCAAAAAAATAAAAAAAAAAATTTGTTTGGATTTTTTAAATATTAACTCTGAAAAAACATTTTTCCAAAGCACAAATTTAACTGCAATCGTCCATCATTAGCGTTTTAAGGAATTGGTTACAACATCGAATGAACCTGCAATGAAATCTGACACCAGTTATTTCGTGTTTCTTCTTTTTGACATATTGGTTGAAGGTGATATTTAGTTCTATCTACTATCAATGGAAAGTACTAACATCGAAATTTCAATCCATTGAGACACCATTTTTTGAGGCACCTCAAAGTTTCGAATGTTAGCACGATGTACCTAGTAAGCATATAATATTCCCAATGTAAACAGGGTCCTCAATTCAATTTTCCGTAAGGCAAAGTGGTACACGGAAAGTGTAACCGTAATGGGCTCCACAGAACGTAGGTATAGACTAGACCCACGTTTATGGTGTAACTTACCGCCGGCATAAATGCTTACACATCACAAATTATTCAATAATTAAATTAAAACGTTACTTATGTGTCACCCTGTACAATACAAATAAGTGTAATTTTATTGTGTTTTATAAAAAACAAACACTATTTGTTGATGATATTCACAAGAAAAATAACCAAACTGCAACTCATATCAACTTCTTCAACTAACTCGTTCAGTTTTTTTAAAAAGCGTCTTCTAAAAAGTACGACTCCATTTTCTTTCTTTCTTTTGTTTCACATATTAGCCCTTAAAAAAACACAAACATCATTTTATACAAGTTAAACTCCGTCAAAATCATCCCTGCCTAAAATCTCTTAACTTATTAGCCCTACGAGTATAACAGTTTTACTAATAAAAGGTAACAATTTTTCAAATAGGATAGCCCAAACCCGAAATGGAAATCAACGGTAACGTAATGTATACAACCATAATCTCCTTGCCATGTAACATTTTTTCTTCTTTCAAAAAAAAAAAAACTTTAAAAAAATTCGAATGAACTTTCACTCCTCTTTGTTATTATTCGATGTTGTTGCATAATTCATTTATGTCTTTTGTATCACACCATACGAGTAGAAAATTTTTAATAAAAAAAAACAAGTTAGTATATTCTTTGAAAAAGGTCAAAGTCCTGTTATTGTTAGCCCTAAACCACAAATCCCACAGAAAACTGTATGTACATTCACCTAGAATATTGTTCTTATAGCCAGTAGAAAACAAAAACCGTATTTTTTTGTGTAGTTGATGATGATCATTGAGAAGAATATAAAACCACAACCCATTGACGTGTTACACTAGAAAGGATATCACAATCCGGAAAAGAGTACCTTCCTATACAAAAAGAAAGATCCCCCAATATCCCAAACCAGTTCCATTTTTTCCCACTAGAGCACCCTTTCGTTTTCAAAACCAGGAACGCATGTTGGAGCGCACAGGACATCCAGCCAGAACCACCATTTTCACCATGTTCATTTTAAACCACACACGTACCGTTGTACAAGTTTACTATTCTTGATTTTCTTTTGTTGTATTGTGTTTGAAAATCCATATACATACATATATATATATATTTGTCTTCTTTTATTTTTTAAATACTTTCAACTGGTTTTTTCTATCGCACTTCTGGTATTTTATTGAAAATTGTACACTTGAATATATGTATGTGGATGTGTGTTGTTAGACACATTTAGAAAGGCACTTTTGAAAATTAAATACCAATTCAGCACGTTTTTTCACTTAAATATACGAATTTATATGGCACCATGCACACAGGATAATAAAGAGACATGATGATATATTATACTTTGCAACAACTTTATATACACTATAGTGGCAAGCAGCAAGTCGCGTTAAAATCCGGACGGAGAGCCTGCATCATAAAGGATGTGAAAAATACAAAAACAAAATATTCCTTCCTTCTTCCAGATTAATGGACAACTCTCCTTTCTATATCACATAGGTACCTAAGTATAAAAGTAGCATAGCTCCTTGGCTTGGCTAACTGAATAGGGAGTACGAGTACGAGTATATACCTACTGGGAATGTCTGTTATTATCCCTTGGATCAAGTTTCCGTTTGCCAGGCGGCAAACTGATGGATGCGAGGGTTGTTGCTTTTGCATGCAGTTTGATGGAGGTTCTGTCGAGAGTCTTTGGGGGTAACTGTCATCTGAAATTTGATTTTAATTGATTGAGTCCTTGATTTTAAGGCATTGTTGGGATTTTTTGTATCTTAAGGCGAAGCCTTCTTCGGAATAAATGGTTACAACAGAGATGTATAGCTGTATATGGGTGACACTGATTCTAGCATCCCTCAGCGTTTTCTTCATATTCTTCTTTTTTTGTTAGTTTGCGGTGTTAAAAGATTTCATTTTGCGTTTAAATCTTCTCAATTTATCCATTTACTCGTATCTCCTCGAAACATGAAAAAAAGAATTTGCATACGTCCAACCACAAGATGTTTGATGATGACTGAGAAGGAAAGGGGGAGAGCAGTAGCACTTTTCCCTAGCTTAATCGTTTTAATGGGCTAAAATGTCCACTTATCCTTCGTCAGGATAATATTCTCTCTATTCAAATTAAAGAATATCCTCGGAAGAGATCATCTAATGGATGACGATGTATTCAAAACTGCTTCCTCCGTGGATTATAGTATAAGGACGATTTCAGAGAAGAAAAATAAATACACTCCCGCACGCATATACACATACACATACACACACATGCATATACATATGCAACTTTGGGTGGTGCTTAATTTTCCGGGAGTTTACAAGCACTTACGAGCCCTAAATGGCGCAGTATTTTAATGGCTACGTGACGGTTTATTGAAGGATGCTTTTTTTCTCGTAGTACTCGTAGTTTGGTTGGAAGTCCTTGGGCCATAAACTAAATCCTTATGACGTGTCCGGTGACCACTTTATGTATTTTTAAATTCCGAAGCCTGGGACTTGTTTGTAGATGGTTCATAAAAAAACACTTGATGTTTACTTAAAATTGCTGAAATGAATTTTCATTTTTATGGATTGTTTTTTTTTTTTTTGTTTTTGGGAAATAAAATTGGTAGGTACTTTAATTGGTGGCGTTTGTTCAAACAAAAGTGAAAAATAAAGCGTGTGAAACGTGAATATTTATATTGTTTCAAAAAGGCAATTATAATGTAATATATATTTCCATTACGCTACATTTACTGCAGAGGATGTTTTCTTTTTTATGTTATGAATACTGCCACCGCACGTTGTTGTAGAATTTTATTCAAACGTTAAACAATAAAATTTACTTTACAATGATGACCTTTTGTTTACTTTGTATTTAAATTGTGTGCAGGTTGTTTTTTTATAAATTAAACAGAATAAAGATGGTAAGGTAAATTGGTTTTTGGGGAGAGCTGACGCTAAAAGAGGAAGTTTTTATGATGGTTTTTAGAGTTTAAAATAATTTTATCAGAAATTGTCTGGGGGCATGTTTTATGTCGATACTTTAGTTTTTCATGGTTGAACTCTTAAAGTAAATTGATGGCATTCAACAGCATCAATAAATTGGAAATAAAAACAATTGAGGGCATTTTATATTTTGTTCGCATAAAAAAAACATAAAGGGTGTTTTATTTAAAGACCACGCACAATGTTTTTCCTTAAGATTCTTCATATTTTACGATCTATATTAAGAAATTCTCCTTTTTGGTCAAAATTTATCAGATGAATTAAAATTTCACTGCTAAAATTTAAAGCTATGAGTTCGTGTTGGCACAAAAGTTTTCGCCCGAGGTTTTTAAGTTTTTTTGTTCTTCAAAACAATTATATCGCCTTCCTTAGGAGTACACCGATACATGTCTTGCTGACGTATATTTTCTGTTCATTTTTCGAATTTCAAAGTAGAATTGACGTGTTTCGCCATTTAAAGAATTATACCATCTTCCGATAGGTTAGGTTAGGCTTCTGACCGGAAAAGGTCAACACACTTAGACCAATATTTAGTCCGTTGTGAAACCACAGGATTTAAAAAATCACCCTTACTCGTTAAACCATTTTGAGCTAACAATGAAGTGTTTGAGACAGTGAATGTCGGAATTATTTAGAACAGAAGAACATAGAAGGTGAGGAACTGATTCCTCTTCTTCTTCATCCATGCAGCTTTTGAAAAATCATTTCCAGGAACTCCAAGACGGAAAGCATGTCTTCCTATTAGGCAGTGTCCAGTAAGGACACCTATAACGGAGCTAATATGCAATCTACCAATAGAAATTAGTGCTGGTCCATCTATGATTAGCTTTCTTTATGGTATCATGCTTTAGCATAAGTTTACAAGTAGCTAGGGGTATACCGATGTTTGATTTGCTATCCAAAAAAGAAAGGATTGTTCCGTTTTTTGCAAGTTCGTCGGCTTTACAATTTCCTGGAATGTCTGGGCTGTTAGTGAGTTAATGGAGACAGAGTCCAGTGACTTTATGGCAGCTTGACTGTCTGAGAAAATAGGTATATCAGTAGTCGATATAACGTTTTCTTTGAGCCATGAAAGGACTTCTTTTATTGCTAGAAGCTCTGCCTGGAACACGCTACAGTAATTGGGAAGAAGAAAAGATAAACAAAGATTTAATCTTTCGGAGTATATGCCTCCACCGACCCCATCATCGGTTTTAGATCCATCTGTGTAGAAATGAATCGCTTCGTCTACCAACAGTGACTCATTTTCCCAGGTAGACCTGGAAGGGATGGACACTTGAAAGTTCTTATTAAATTTTGGTGATCACATTAACGTTGATTTGACGTTTTCGAAAACTTTCAACTTCTGATGAAATCGTTATTCGTATGAGATTGTAGGAGACACTCGAGTTTTATCGCTTACCGAAATTTGTATTCAAAATAATTGCTTACTTACTTACTAATCAGTATCTGCCTGACATATTGCGACTCATCCATTCTCTTAAGTCATAAACATGCTGCTTCCTGTCAACCAGACAAAACACTCTTGCATTCATGTTTGCTTGACCTTTAAACCGGAGGTTTGGTCTTTCTTGTTAACTCATACCTAGGGGCTGAAATATGAAGACTTTCCCGGTTGAAGAATTGTTTTCCATTCACGCGTTATGACCGAGAAGATTTTTATTGTTGACGTGTCTTGGCTTTTTAGACTTCATCCGCGTTTTTGTAAAGTTCATGACCAAAGTGCATAAAACCATATATTATTTGAAGGATTTCGCTTTCGGAAAAGTATGAGTTTTATCTTCCTGCTTTTCTTCGTATAAAGTCTGGCACTTCATCTTAGGCATGAGAAGTTTTGCTTAACCAACGTAACAGGTCATTTTAAGGATAATAATATTCGTCGCATTTCCACACCACTCACGAAATACTGAGCATGTTTGGAAAAATTCGGAAGAGCTATTATCTAGCTGGATCAGATTTCCTGGAACCCAAGTTTGTCTATCGAGTTCCTGAAAATAAATGCTTTCATATGCATCTTTGAAGTACGAGTAAATTGAAAAATGATGAATCTTTTCTTGGATCTTCTCCAGTATTTTCTTCAGTGTAAATATTTGGTCTTTTATCGATCAAGCACTTGCCATGTTGCAGAACGGCTTAAGGCAGCGGTCAAACAGTATGTTAGGAACTTATATGCCATGTTTATCAGGGATATGTCAAGATAGTTTTGCAAGGATTCCGTTTGTAATAGATGATCTATGTAGAAGTGCCAAATCGGACACGCTTCCATCAACCCACACTTGGTCGCTAATTTGATGCATGCACCATAGCAACGCATCACCAACACATCACCTACGGCATTTATGTTCCTTAACATTTATATAGCTAAAACTACCTTTTCTATCCTGGGTAGTAGTACCGGATCTTCATTGATTGGAAGTGGGTTATCTTTTCGCCCTCGATAATTTTGAATCTACACAACTTATATACTATTTAAAAACAGATTATCCCTATGCTTCGGTGAAAGTCTTCACTTCTCTGTTTCGAAGAAACTGCATCAAGGTACTTTACACTTTTGTATGTAAAATCTTCATGTGTTCTTCCCGTCGCGGGACTCTTCATCCTCATTGGTATATAAGATGGCGTATACAGTCTATTTCTCCTAACTTCTCTTCCCGCCATATTTTGTTCTACGGAATTTTCATAGGCACATCTTATTCGGCTTTTTCCGGTACATGCATTTATCATGATCAAGCGGATTCTTCCAGCAGTCTTAAATGATTTTGGCTACCTTTTTGATGATGTTGCGATACTGGACCCACTGATTGTTGGCGTCTTTGGGAGCTCTTCGGTCACATCCTGTCTGTAGACTGATCACTTCAGATGTGCTTGAGTGTCCAAACTGGTATTTCTTTTTCTGGATACTTAGCAATGTCTTCCCATAAGCCAATTAAGCAACAAGATTGGAAACGCCCTTTACGTCAATCAACACATTGTTGATTTGGTTGGCGTTTCGACAGCCTGGAGGTCAACATACTGCCGTACGAATCCTTAGCCTTGGAAATGTATAGTTATTACAAGCTCCAAAGTCTATCGGTCAAAAGTCGTTATCTAACCAACTTATTCCTCGAAGATGCTTTCTTTACTGACTTAGGCGTTGAAGTCTCCAATGGCAACTTTGACATCGTAGTATGGATAGGCTTTGTTCAGAAGGTCATAAAATCATCTTTAATAGAGTATTTAGCTTCATAGATATGGGTGAAATTCACTATTATTTTGGTAGTTCAAGCGATCACTTACCGGCTTTAAGTTAATAACTTCTAATCTGATTTCCCATGATTTTAAAAATGAGCAATATTTCATGACATCTGTAATCAATATGTATTACATTTTTTTCTTTTCGTCAAACCTGATTCCATTCATCATACTTGCTCGAAAGCGGTAACAGGCAGTAAGGACACCCTCAAGTGTAGAAACAAGGGTACAAAGAGTTTTTACGTTCCATCAGGTTACCATTTGAAGGGTCTAGTTCACCCTTTGAGGTTTATCAATATCAGAGGATTCTCGAGTCACTCTGATAACATGATTAGTTTTTACGATAAAGGGTAGTTAACCAGAGGTCAAAATCCCTAAACCGGGAAATCACATCTTAGTTTAAATCTTAAAACTTCGATATACATAAGTAACCCAATGCAGCAAGATAAAAGCAGTCTTTAATATCATAATGAAAAGCGTTAAAATATATTGACAACTGATATACTCGTACATAACTGTCAGCATGTTCAACAAATATCAAGTACTAAATAAAAAAAAAAGAATGCAAACTTCTCAGGAAGTTGAATACTGTCTTACTAGAATAAAATTTATATTCTTTATAAATTCCTTCTCAACTTCACAAATCAAAAATTGTCAGTAATTCCCGGGAAGTTTTTCGAATTTAATAGCAATTTACTTCGAAAATCCACTAATATTCAAAATCAACCATTTCATTTCCATAGTAAACGGTGATTTAAATAAGTTAACTACAATCAATTGAACATTCAATTATTCCCACACACGTTTATACTAAAACTCATTACCCACTGTCTCTGTGATATGAGATTCGCGATTAAAAAAAATAGAAATTGCATCAACATGCCGTAGTTGCCACAATTTAACACATCGCTGACCACAATTAAATTATAAAAGTTCAATGTTGTAACTGCACTTTAAGCACAACCCTACACAAACCCTAAAGTTTTTCTCTTTTAATCCCCATCCAGCAAAAACAGTTTTGTTGAAATTTAAGCACACACATTAGAACCGCAATTTCACCTGAGAGAGAGGTTCCTACCAGCAGGGGCTTATAATATAGCACTTTAAACATCAGTGCACTATGATATTCTCACCACAAAAACCACAATTTAAAATATCAATAGAACGAAACCAAAATACAAGTCTGAATGCAAATACACATGCAGCAACAGCAACAAAAAATCACCGTGCATAATTGCATCCACCAATGCTTTACAAGCCCAATTTCAATCCAATCCAAGACCAATCCTTATCTCTGTCCCAAAAACACGATACACTCCCATCTTTGCACTCGCACCCCTCCCACATTGTTAACCTAAGGTAAATAATTGAACAAAGTCAATTCCGATAAACAACCCCACATATAGTTGCCCTATGTGCGAGTATGTAGGTAAGTTGCCATTCTAGGACACTTTCATTCTATCCCAATCATGCTCATGACTACCGCACCCCTTCCCTGCCAGCTCGCTCCATCTAGTGGATTGAAATCAAAAATCGAAACAAGCAAATTACTGAACCGTCGTCCTTGTCGTCGTTGAAAACACGAATTTTATGAAGTTCCGTTCCGATATTTTGCAGGATTACGTGACCGTGTACGACGGGTACACCATTAGGGATCCGGTAATCCTGAAGTTTTGTGGCGGTGGACAGAGCGTGCCGGCGGCAGTCTCCAGTGGGCCGCAGTTATTAGTTGAGTTTACAACCTCGCCGTTTGGAACATTTACTGGCACCTCATCGCAGATACTGCCTCTGCATGGATTTCAGCTTGAGGTGGGTGTTTCTTGCTACTTGACTATAGTCGGATCGATTATCATTCTGTTCGTCCTGTAGGTTGAAGTGAAGTTCGTCGATATACAGAGTCCAACATATGCGAAGAACAAGAAATTGTGTGAATTTTGGATTCGTGGCTCGGGGCGTGGTATACTGGAGAATCCAAAGCATTCGCTGGCACCGAACACTACGTGTTTGTATCATTTACAAGGAACGGGAGTTTTCAAAACCTACGACCATCTGAGTTTGCCCCGACGCTCGGGGCAGCAATATCAAATGCCACTATCACGGTTCAAGGTCTGGATATCGATGTTGAAATTCAATTTGGATCCGGCTTTCGGGTTTCAGGATGAGACATCGGTTGGGGCGATAGGAGTACTCCAGACGCACGAGGATTGCAGTGGGATGTTAAGGATTTGGGATGGTGCCCTCAGGGAGCCGCCTGTCTGCAAGGATTTAAATTGGTAAGCACCGAAATTGAAATATTTGAAATAGTTAATTATAACCAATATTTAAATTGAAAAGAGATTCAAGGAAGATCCTTTTAAAGATTACTCACACTCTCAAACTTTACTTTACTTTAAACTATATTTTTCATTTGGAATTTTCAGTGAACGGGATATCCCTAACCATCCGGTATTGGCACAGTATGGACAAAACTACACAAATGTCATTGCTCGTTTTTGCCGGGGAACCGTTCCGAGAACTTGTGACCGAGCAAACATCAACGAAACCCATGCACGTCCGTGTATGGTTAGTGAAAGCTATGTATCCAGTGGTGATACGATAACCCTCGAGCTAAGGAACACTGAATCTACAGTTCTAAGGTAACATTGACTCGCCCCATGGGATTTTACAGCTCCTCTATCATTGTTGTTTTCTTGCAGACCACTTGATTTCAAGCTTAAGTATGAATTTGTTGACCTGCATCAGGATGGTATTCCAATGGCTGGCGAACATGACTGCAATAGGAAATTCGTAAGCAGTCAAATGGATCGCAAGGACCCAGCTATCTTTCGCAGCATTCGCAACATATTCATGTTCGGTCGTGGAGGCACTCGAAATCTCAGATGCATTTACAAATTCGAAGGACAACGAGGCGAACGTGTTCGTATTAAGTTGAGGAAGGTGACCACAATGAATCGTATGTGTACCTCGAAAGTGGATGAGGATATCAATAGGTCATTCTGCTATGGTAACACCAATGTTCGTGTTGAGGTAAGTTCAGACTGAAATTTTAATTTTATTGTTGCCAGTTGAAGTTAAAATAAATAAATACAATACAATTTCTTCTTGATACTTGCGGATTGCACATAGAGGTCAGTAGGAGGCGTCAAATAATTACATATACTCGGTATAGAGGTCGCTCTTATACTTCCTGATGAATTAAATTGTTTGCAATGGAAGTATTTTAGTCGAATGTGATTGGTATTGTAAAGGTTCTAGCGCCAGTTCTCTTCTTGACTTTTTTGACTCGCGGTCTTCATTTACTGTGCCGTCATTCGGTGTTTGATTCAAGGATTTTCCGGACCGAACCACTTGAAATCTTCTCAGCAACCTCAGTCGGCGTGTTTTTGTTTGTACTTTTTATACTAAGTCTATGCAGACAGAGCAAAAAATCGCCCAAGCCGTTTCGTTCACATTCGACATTGAACATGCCTCTGCACCAAAAGGAACACTTTAGTTGATTCAATTGCGTTTGCACCCCAAAAAACCAGCTAAAATAGTTATTCTTCTTTTGGTCTCAAAACTGAACCGTGGTTTGAATTTATAGCAGAGCAGATTTACAAAGTTGCAACAATTACCAATACCAAGCAGTTATAACTATCTATAGTAACTTTCTGGTATTTGGAATCCTTCCTTATAGGTGGTCTTGGACTTATGTATTAACCCGCTTAACGCCTCTTGTTTGCTGCCTTCTCAATAATCAAAAAACCTGCAATGACATTATGTTTTTTGTTTATATTACAACAGCTGGAAATATAGCTATTTCACGGGTGTCAAGCCGATCATCAGATTCCTTTTTTATTGGTGCTTAGCCTTTTTATACTTTAATGTTAAATAGAAAAACTTTTTGGCCTTGAATGAGATTTGAACCTAGATCTAGCGTCTTTAGAAGCCAGTGCCCTAAGCATCACGCTACGTTTATAGAAATATCGTCCTCGTATACGAGATTATTCCTTTTTTTGACATAGAAGTCTTCGGTGAAGCCTTTGCTTCATTGATGGGGGAGCCCGTACATTACTTTACTCTTAATAACACGTGTTTAAATAAATGATTTTCTGATTCGGAATTGATATTTTTGAAATGTCACTGTGAACGCACCCTTAAATCAATGACCAAACTATAAATGTCAAAACATTCATTTTCCTTTTAATGAAGTTCGCGAACAAAAAACTTTTACAAAATAATTAAAATGTATTGCAACAATTCTGAGGTTTTGACAAGGAGCTTTAAGAGCGTTAACGACAATTTTTGGTAGTAATACTCTGCCCAGCAGATTCTACGGACGTTCTCAAGAATTGAGCATCCATAAGACCACACTATAGCGAATTTTGCAAAATTATGTCGGCTGCACCTATATACAGTGCCGAATTAAGCCAGCGCGGGGCCTGTAGCAAATTCTATCAAGGGGCCCTTAGACTGTTTTAGGTTAGGCACTTATCAAGTTTATGGTATTAAATAAAACAAAACTGTTACAAACAAACTTTTCTTGATTTAATTTGGGAAAATTTATAAATAATGCTGTTGATATCGACTTCTCGGAGTAAATCATGTTCAATATTCATTAAAGTGAGGAGATTAAGAGTTAAGACGTTGTTGGCTCATCGTGTTCCTCAATTCATTTTTAACAAGTTTTAATGTTGAGAAAGATCGTTCACTACTGCAGTTGGTGATCATGAGAGACAAATAAATGCGCAAAGCAATTTCAACGTTCGGGGAACAAGATTGTAAAGAATTATTTACCAACAGCTTGTAAACCTGCATTTCCAGAGCCTCATGATTCCTGCTGTCAATAATACCAGCCACATCAGAATTGAGCATTGAAGCGAATTGCACTAATTCGTTGCCCAGACTGTCCTCCAAATCATCTGCGTAAGCACTTACTATGGTTGCAGATTTTTAATTTCTTCTGGTGGAAGAGATTTTATATGAAGGTTTTTATAATACAAATTCTATATACTACTGAAATAAATCAGCCAAGTAGAAGACTTAGCACTACGAGTATTAATGGACTTGTTGAATTATTGATTCAAAATAGCTTTTATGGCTTTTAGTCCACAAAAATTGGCGTTTCGTCCGGGTGATCGCACATGGACTCATCAGTTGGCTATGAGGACTTTGTCAATACGCAATTTTTATTGAATTCAGTTCATCTTACATTGATTTTTTGACAAAAATCCAATGTGAACTATATCCAACCAAGATTAAAATTGTAATCATTTACGTTGAAATATTTGCTATTTTCAACAAATTCAACAAATCCATTAATAGTCTTCTACTAGGCTGATTTATTTCAGTAGTACATTATATAGAATTTGTATTATAAAAACCTTCATATAGGATCAATGCTCGGCCACGGCAAAATATTCCAACGTTAATGATTATAATTTTATTCTTGGTTGGATATAGTTCACATTGGATTTTTGTCAAAAAATCGATGTAAGATGAACTGAATTTAATAAAAATTGCGTATTGACAAGGTCCTCACAGCCAACTGATGAGTCCATATGCGATCACCCGGACGAAACGCCAGTTTTTGTGGACTAAAGGCCAAAAAAGCTATTTTGAATCAGGAAGAGATTTTAGCTCTCGGAATATTCCGAAAATGCCAACAATTTTATGATAACTGTTCATATACGTTTACCTAAAGCAGTGAGTATGTTATCAATGGTGACAATAAATACCTGAATTTCATACCGTTGGTTGTCCAATTTGCGTTTGGTGCGGTGCGAAACATGATTTTTGGTAAGACCAGCAGATAGAAAAATAAAATTTTAGTTGATCATTTTGATGCAAATAAATATTTTCTTCTTAGTAATTGTGACTAAATCTAATTTGTAAATAATACTTTTTTATGGTCAGAAAAGGTTGGTGCGTGGGGACCCCAAATGCGCGGGGCCCGTAGCATTTGCTACTCTTGCTTCGTGGCTAATCCGGCACTGCCTATATATAAAATGAATTTAACTCCAGAACTTAAGTCATTCGGTCTTATAAAACGACGTAAGTTTTCGGATTGAGCACTAGAAATGTTGGAAAAAGATCACGAATTTCATCACGAAATCTACCAATTTCACCGAAAAATCACCTTTAGTGATGAAGCGAATTTTCGACTAAGCAGCTTCTACAACAAAGAGGTCGAATCGGCTAAGGTGATTGTTGATTATCAATTTTTTGATTGTCATTTTGACTAAAGCTGTCTCTATCATATCAATACATAAATATAGAGAGAGCAATTATCAAAACGACAATCAATTAATATAGTGATCACTTTACTCTTACACGATACGGGCCCTAGAATATGCGTTACTGGTCAGATGAAAACCCTACTGTGCTTCAAGAAACACCACTTCATTTATACAAAATAACTGTTGGGTTTTTTGTTAATGAAAATTACTCCCACACTGCAGTCAATGGAGATCGCTAAGGAGACATCTTGCATGAACTATAGACATTAATGATATGTGGTTTCAACAAAACGATGCCACAAGTCACACAGCTAACCCGCTAACACTCGACTTATTATTAAAACTCAATTCGATGAAGGTGTTATATCATCCTGTCGATTGGCCGCCAAGATCGTGTGATTTAATTTAACGTAAGAAAAAGTATGCATATATAGTTAGCACAGTTCAGAGCATCCAACCAAATTTTATAGATGTGTTCATCCTAACAAGTTATTGCTTATCGCTTTGAACAGCTTAAGATCGGGTGTATGGAATTGTTGGTCTATGGGTTGGTTGTCTATGTTTGATGCTACAATCTTCTTAACAGTGAAATTCAATTGATCATCAGAGTTATACAGATTGCAGTGATGATTTTTCTATATCGTCAAGACTCACTGTGATCCTTCTATGATGCTTCCTCTGAAGTAATTGTAGGCTTTAATTCGGACCTTGTTACCTCTAGAAGTTCTTTTTATCTTTTCGTTAAATTTTCGAACTTTTACTCCGGTATGCCCTATGCCTTATAATTTATTTCAACTTTATGACGTTTCTTATAAAATAACACAAAGTAAAAACAAGAGTTGATGTTAAGAAACTTTACTATTACTAGACTTCGTTTTAGGTAAAATGAAATCTGGAGTACTGCGGAAGGTTAAGATAAAGATCCATCAGGGGGACTTAAAAATTAATTGTTTACTCTTTAAATTAGAAGGAAGTTTGATACGTTAATATATCTAACCTCAAATTAATAAATAAGTTGTATTACATTTCAAGTTATTCGCATTTGGCCCGTACATACGAGTATTTTCCAAAGTCAATTTTATTGTTTATTATTTCGAAGTAAGAAATTGTCAAACTTTTGTTCTCATCAAACATCACCTTATCGTTTAACAAAAAAAAAACAAAATGTTCAAACGAAAATAATTTAAACGGCAGCAGTTGGCAACACTAATAATGTACAACTCTTTCATTAACAGTAACCAACCATTTTAATTTTTTTTTGTCTTTGTGGTAACTCTTTTGTTTACAGATTTTCGAGAGGCCCTATCATGATTCGATTCTGTTGCCACGTGGCTGTTTGTGCAATTCTTCGAACGCATCCCATTTACCGGTTGAATACACCTCAACCAGCAGAGACCTAGAGGTGCATTTTACGGCCCTTAACATGACCACGCTCGATGATCCGGACGCATTGAACTTCGAAGGACTCTTTGAATTCGTCAAGGGACCAACAAGCTGCAAGGATGGCCGGAGGAAATTCGGTCCAAGTGGCACCATCGACATGACGTTCGGAGACGTAAGGATACAATGACCATACCTCCATCAGCCTCATTGTAAATTCAAATTGAATTTTCCCTTTTTTTCCTTTCTCTCTCTTTCTATATGTACAGATGGACTGCCGCACCCGACCATGGTTAATCGAGCCTTCGAATGGAAACAAGTTCTTGTATGTCCGACTAAAGGGTATCTTCCTGCGAAAGTACAGTCCGAATATTTACAAAACGATTAATGCTACAGTGATAGGCACCAGCTCATATCGGTGCGAGACCAAGGCAAGAGTGGTGCTGACAACATCTGAAGGTAAAGTGTCATTTCCGGTTTGGTCCGGGCAAGAGGGGACAATGATGGTTATTATGTTTTCATTACACAAATCTTATATGCTCTCCCTGTTACAGGACTCACAATAACGGCATGTCCTTTGGGTGAGAACTCAAATGCATATGAATTTGTGGAGATTTTCAGTGCCGGCTGGAATGAGAGACCGAATTATGCAATAGCCAACCGATCGAAGGCTATCAGTGTCGAGTTCCTCAGACCGGATAATGGTGATTTCACATTCAATTGGATGGAATTGGTTCCTAGACCAGCCTTGGGCTTAGTAGGTATGTACATACATATGTGTGTGTTTGATGAGTTTTTTGATTATACAGCGGACAAAGGAAGACCTAATGAGATTTCGAGATTTCTTATTTAAACTTTTACTGTGGGTGTTACTTTCATTGCAGAAGACTGTACATTCAAGTGCTCCGAATTGGGAGCATGCGTTAATGCGAGCGTGTGGTGTGATGGCATTGTGCATTGTCCATCCGGTGACGATGAGTCGTTCCTGCAGTGTTCCGCCATCATGAAACTGCCAGCTGAAATTTTAGCCACATTGTGTATCCTAATGGTGCTGTTTTGCTGCGGGTTCGTTGCGTTCGCATACAAGTAAGTAGACCATCAACTCTATCCAGCTCCATACAAAGTTAAAAAAGGTTAGAGAATTGGGTAGAAACTAACTATAAGGAGTTGGAGTAAGTGTTTTGACTTTTCTTTTTTGTTTTTGTACCCAGAAGGATTAGCCGGTTTAGGTCAGTTTATCTTCACAAATTCTGACTTGCATTCTTTATGAAGTGGAAGTAAGGGGCCAGTTATAGCTCATCAGAAAAGTCCATCAGAAAAATTTGAACAATCGAAATCTGAAACATTTTTCTGATGGCCGGTTATAGCTACCAATAATTTTACGTCAGAAAAGAAACAACTTTTTCCTGTCATATCATCAGAAAAAATTTTTCTCATCAGAAAAAATTTTTCTGATGCATTCGGAACAGAAAAAAATCGGAACACAAAAGAAAAACGAAATGGAATATATTTTGAGTTTTGGCAATCAGCTGTCCAGAAAAATTAAATTCCATCAAAAAAAATATTTAAATCCATTTTCTGAGTAAATTTAGCAACAAAATGTTGGAATTCTTTTTGTAAAAATTAGTCCAAGCAAGTATTCGTCTAATTGCATTCAAATTTTACTCAAAATCGAGTTGTAATATGGTCAAATTTGGAAGACAAATTTTTTTCTGGTGGACTTTTCTGATGAGCTATAACTGGCCCCTTAGACAGAAAGTTTCATTTGATTTTCAAATGAATGCGTTCAGCGCTTTAGTGATAGAGAGTAGATTTTTACTGTGTTGTTTCCTCCGTTGTTTCAAAAGTTGCTATGTCTCTAATGTTAAATCCCGTAAATCGTAAGTTTTGCATCAAATCAGGTGTTAAACATCTTAAATTTTAAATTTAGTAAATTTGTTGAAACAGTAGTAACACGTTTCTAATTTAATATTTTATATCTTTCAGAAAAATCAAACGAAAACTCCGGGGGTCTTCAGTTCTACAAACACGACTGAAATCTCTCAGCTCAATGGATACAGCCGTATTCGATGAAAAAGATGTTATTTGCTGACAAAGCGACAATTCCGTACGATATGTGGAAATAGATCGTGTTACCACTGTCTGACCACATTCAATCAATATCGTACAGAATTGTGCCCCGGAACAAGAGACTTTATGTAAACAAAAACCAACAACAACAACCACACTACTAAAACTACTAATTATACCATTAACTATCAACTACTGACTAAACAACAACTAACAATGGTGTTTCCATTGGAAATTGTATTTAAATATATTTTTTGTTTATTATTTATTTTTTAATTTCTTTTTAAGTATCTACCTATAAATTAAAATAATTTTTTTACGAACAAAAATTTAAAATTAAACAAAAAAAAAAGATGTGTATTTTCTAGTTAAAAATTGTTAAAAAAAAATTAAAACCAACAAAAAAATATTAAAACTGCAATTAAAGACCAACGGTTTGGTACCTACAGGAAGAAGAGAGATAGAGAGAGAAAGAGAGCGAGAAATAACTTAAATTCCAATTTGAATCTTGAACAAATAAAAAAAAACAACCATTAATAATAAATAGGATAATTATTATTAAAAAATATTATGTGCCAGGATTCGTATTTTTTAGTCCTAAGGTAAATTATAACAACAACAACAAAACACGAAAGTCAACCGAAATGACGCACAAAATATTTAAACAAGGAGTTAACTCTATTAAAAAAAAAATTCTCTGCGTCAACCAACTGAAATTTTGTACTACGTTTTAGTAATACTGTTTAAATTTATGTAAACTAAGTCTAGAAAATTTTAATTTCTATACAAATAAATAAACTAATACATAGTTGTTTATTTACATTTTCTAAAATTAAGAAATAGATTGATAAAGAAATTAAATTAAATTTTGTAGAATAATTAAAATTAAAAAAAGTAATTTCAACAATTTTTGAATTTTAAAAATATGTAGATGTTTAATTTTAAACTTGAGTTAAACACTATAAGATTCGAAACTAAATTCAATCGTTTCCTTTTCCTGTTTTTTGTCCTCTTTTTTATATAACTGACAACAGGCAAGATGGTTGGAATCATTATAAAATTGCATACTTACATTCAATATTCTTTTTTTTTTTTTCATTATAATTTAAATCATTTAAATAGGAAAAAGTAACTAATTTGCCAAACAACAAAACCCACTCAAAATTAATCGAAACGATAAATGAAATTATATGTTTAACATCCAAAACTGCCACTATATGTATGCATGTATGTAAAATTGTGTTTATACATACAAAAATATAACTAAATTAAAAAATAACAAAAAAACAATTCGCATTTAAATTTAATTAGAAACAAAAAAAAACATTTTTAAGCAACAAAAACTTAATCATATTAAAAGTGAAAATTTAATTTTCATCATCGAAGTGCTATACGATTTATTACACTTCCCAACTTTACACTGCCTTTGATTATAATCAAAAACAAAAATAAATTAAAAATAAATACATATTTTATTATACTAGAAAATTCATTTAAAAATGTTCCATTAATTTCTTCCTTAATGCTATATAAAAATAAACAAAAACTGTCGTATCATATTCACAACAATAAAACACGAGAAAAGAGTGAGATTTTCTTTCCACACCTCATTTTTTTCTGCATAAAACTAAACAAAAAACAAACAGCATCAACTATTAAGTTATAATTTTTCTCTTTAGTTTTGAATAACCAAATAAATTGAAAGGAAAAAGCTTAAGAAAACAAACAGACAATAAAAACACCTTAAACAAAACAAAAAGAAGAAAAAATAATAATTTAAATATTTAAAGAAGAAAAAAAGAGCAAAATAACTGAGAATAGTTTATATAAAAATGGAAGAAGGAATAATTAAACATAAAATTTAATAAATTTATTTATTTTTGAAATGGAAAGAGTGTCAGATTAAAAAACTTAACTATTAAATTCAAATCAAATTAGTATATCTTACATACAGTGTAAATAGTAAAGTTAAATTTGAATTATTAATTTAGAAAGAAAACAAAATAATTTATCGTTAATAGTAAGGAACTCATATAGGAAAAATAGAAGACATGTTAAATAGTGAAAACGACAAAAATTGGAATGATGAGATCTTAATTCTTCCAACGACTAGAGTATTTTAGAATATAGAAGTTCATGATGGTGTGTGAAGAGAAGTGATTATTGTTACTAAAAAAAATAAACCTTTTTTTATTTATAAAAGTTGATGTAAGGAAAAAAATTGAAAAAAAAATGAAACTAGATAAAAGCATTGTATCTTAAAAATTTTAAACGAAAATGAAAATTAAACAAAACAGATTTAAACAAACCAACAAAAAATGTTCGAATTAAAAATACAACAGAAAATAAAATACTTAAAAGTCTTAAATGAAAGTTAAATAAAAGAAACCATATCAATAAAATGAAAATAATTTGAAAATTTAAAAAGACCTATTTTTTTTCTTGATGATTCTGGAGCACACTTGGAGCCATTTCGCTTTTACTCGAAATGGAGATTAAATCGATACAAAATTAAATTTGGTGTTCTACAATTCACTTTTACTGACATCGATTTCAATTTCTTCAAAGTGAAATTGATACGAATTTTCGCGCTCCTGAACTCGATTTTCAGGTGATTTCAGTCAACTGAGAAGTGACAGATTACATCTGTTTCCAATTCTACTTATGTATGTCATTTTCCATTAAACGTCCGGAACCGCCTGAAAACGTCTATAAGTCTTCTCAAACCATTCCATTGGATAAGAGAAAATACTCGTCTAACCATTCTGAGAAGAGATTCTGAGAAGAGAATTTCGCTTCTTGATTTCAAGTCAGAATCCACTCAAGAAGCACTAATACACATACTCAAATGTCAAAAGTAAAACCCGCAGCTGCATTCTTATTAGGTTCGTTCGTTAAACTTTACCCAGGGTTGACCCGGGTTTTCTTGACAACCCTCAGAGTTGTCAACAAAAGCTGGGGTTTTGGGTTTTCAAAAAACACCCAAGGGTTGTCAATTGTTTTGTTGACAACTGTAAGCAAGAAAAAATAATTCTGTTGCTCTGATAAAACTTTACATTTGTTATAATATGTAAATTAGTTTTAAAAATGAACGAAAACAATTTGTGTTGTTGCTAAATGTTTTATCTGATAAGAACAACAAACATTTAATTGCAAACACAAGCAATAACATGCAACATGCGAATCGCTAAACGACAACAAAAGAAATACATATGAAATCTCATATGACTTTTGACAGTTTGATCGTTACCTGAACTCGCCCCAGCAAAATACCTATATCTACTTCAGGGCGAGTTCAGGGCTACACCAGGTTTCAAAAAACACAGAATTTACTCGCCGGGGTGACTTCAGGTGTTTCAAAAAACAATTAAGGCGACCCCAGGGTGACTTCAGGGCTCAACGAACAAACCTATTGATTTTGTTTCTCGTTTGTGTTTGCTACAATTTAGTTCGTTTTGAAATAAATTAGGTACTTAATCCCAAACATACAAATAACAAATATGAAATATAGTTTTAGCAGATTTTCACAAATACAAAGACAAAATTTCAAAGTGCAGTAGAAGTAGTTGGCACCGTTCCATTGGATTTCAGAATGAATGTGTACTTAAGTGAAACCAATGGAAAACGACATTAGAGTGATTTCGAAATTATGAAAGCGAGTGAAATGTAGAACACTGAAAACAAATTCACTCGATTAGGAAATTCGTTATCATTTCGATTTCACTCGATTTTTGGAACCTGTTAAAACTTCTATTGGTTTTTCAAATAGGGACAAGTGATTAAGACCATATTATTGAAGCTATATCTATCTGTGGAATTGGCTGCCGTTTATTAAATCGGTCTTGCCAAATCAATATGAAGAGTTATAAAATGTTCAACATCTTGTGCAAATGATTTAATTGTTTTATTAAAGTCTTCTGTTCGAGGAACATTTCGCACCCTTCGCCACAATCCACACGAGATCCACAAAATTACAATGTAGCCAGAGAAAATCACTATTTGTGTGGATGTTGGGCTGGCGACATCAATGGCCCATCGCCCATACTTCTCTCAGAACGATGTACGTTGACCATGACCATTACCGTTAACCAGCGAGCACTGTCGATCGATGATAATGATAACCAATTTCTTTTGCCTCAAAATTGGTTGATATGGAAAGCGATGACATGTGGTTGCAACTGGACTGCGCTACGTACACCAAATGGCCATTTTCCGAACATGGTTAACTAACGCGGATGCATTGTAAATTGGCCACCGAGATCGTGCGATTCGACCCTGTTAGACTTCTTCTTGTGGAGTTTTCTTAAGTCACAATTTTATTGCAAGCACTTAAGGCATTACTACCCGTAATAAATATCTGAACACAGCGCAAGCCTTAGGAAAGTTGGAGAGGATTTAAAAGCAGACACAGATACATTTATTTTGAATGTCTGAACTTCGCAATGGGAAGGAAATATTGGGCTGGGTAAGACAATCCCCATTGGTGTAGTGCAGCTTAAGAAAAAATCTCTGAGTATTAAGATGGAATTGTTTTAGAATAGGAATGGAAATGGCTATTTCACAAGAACAATGTTTATAAAAATAACGGTAAGATAGTGAAAGACAAGAAACATTGCGGCAGTGCTAGATAGATTCAGATGTTTCTGTAGGTTATTGGAGAACCCCAAAAGGATTGGAAAATTTCTTGCATGGTTGAAAGAAACCTAAATACTAATACCTAAGTACTTAGCAGCGTTCTTGACGATGATGAATATGTGATGAACCCACACAAGGTGATTTGTGATGCACATACTGAGAACTGAGAGCTGTTCGGTCGAGATAAGAATTTTATGAGCTTATGATACGTTTATCATACATCTGCAAACGAATATTAGAAGCTGAGAGTACTGTCGCCAGCAAAACATTTTAATGGATCAGAACTTTCAGACAAAAGATCATTGATGAATATGAGAAAGAGTGTCGGAGACAAAACGGAGCCCTGTGGCACACCAGCATTTATTGAATGAATTTCAGACTTAAAACCATCCAACACAACTTGAATTGAGCGGTCCGAAAGTTAGTTTCCCACGAAGAAGAGATTTATCAATACCAAATGCACGCATTTTCGATAAGAGAGCTTGATGCCTATTTCTATCAAATGCTATATCAAGTGCAATAATCTTACCTTCTCCAAAAAAATGTTAATATTTGTGCCACTGTTCGTGAGATATATCATCAGATCACTGGTGGACCTATTGCCATAATGTCGGTCATTGAGGAGCTTTAGTTCTTCAAGATACTTTTCAGCTGATAATGTTTCAGCGATTCCATGACCTTGGAAAGAAGGGACGTGAGTGCAATTGGACGATAGTTAAAGGGGGAAGAAGATTCGCCTGTTTTAGGGACAGGATGGGAAAATGCTGTTTTTCATCCACTCGGAAAGAGTCCAGTAAAGTAGGACAGATGGAAAAACTAACACTGTGGTTTCGCCAGCATTGAAGAATGGACCGGGTGGGATACTATCCGGGCCAGCGGATTTACGAGTGCGAAAGAAGATTTGTCCCATAAAATCGTTTGCGCTATCAGATATAGAAAGAGTCACGAGACTTTCTAGCAGCGTCGAATAAACTGTGCAAACTGTGCCGCATGCAAATTGGATTTTTCTCGTGAGCTGACAAATGGAGGATCGTTGAAGATGAGCATAGAAACCAAAGACGAAGTAGTATTCCGTACATTTTTTAAAAACGACCAAAAATGTTTACTACCTTTGGGATATACTAACATTTTATTCGTGGAATTTGATCATTACAGGTCTTTCTTGCTTTATAACATCGGAAACTTACTTCTCTGACCCTAATAACCTCTTTAGAGCTCGAATCAAACCATGATATCTTTTCCGGTTTGATATATTTTCTTGCTACTCGGGTTGAAGTTTCTCATTCCGAAAAGAATTAGATTTGTGACCATATCTGTAATGGAGTGCACGTCACTATCGAGGAAACATATTGACCCAGTTAAAGTTCCCGAAGAAATCATTTAGACCGTACCAGTTGGCGCTCTCCTATTGCCAAACGATTCTCTTGGGGATTTGTTTTTCTTACTTGTTTTTTTTTCGACACTAGAAACTAGCAGATATAACACAATGGCCTGATGTGCCTAGAGGCCATAATACACTTATAGTGTATTTAACAGAATAAGAAGTAAGAAACAAGTCTAGGGTGTTGGCGGATTGACCTGCAAAGTCAGGAATCCGAAAGGGCTCGTTAATAAACTGAGTCAGAAGTTTATCTCATCAAAACTCTCAGCATAGTAGCCTTAACAACATCGGTGTCCATGATGTGAGCATTTTTAAGGCAGTAATATTGCCTGTTAGAAATCTAAAAATAAATAAAAGCCCATTACGGCCTCTAAACTTAGTGACTTACAACTCTCAACCATTCCTGTGTGCATCTTACCAAGAATGGAGGAGACCTACAATTTTCTGCCGATTTAGAATGGCTAATGAGCAGCACTTTTGACTTTTGTTTTAGATAACTGGTTCCCACATTCTTTTTAGCCCCGAATAAGTGTTATGGTCATCTTCAAAGCTTCCAATTTATTTCGTCTAATTAAGAATGCTGGTTTTAGGTCCAAGTCCTTTACATACTCGCTGGTCGTAAGGATTAAAATAAACAATTTTATCAAAATATAATTTAATTTCCTTTTGTTTTTCTTTGGTTATAAATTTTCTCAATTTTCCTTGTAGCATAAAATAGAACGAGCATCTTCAGTCGGTTCTCTTGTTAATATATGTACTCTATGCTACCAAGACTGAAAAATGCACACCCCCAACATCCTTAAGACCTCGGAAGGATTTACCAAATTGCTTTTTCTTTAGAATTCAATTCAAATCTTCACGATTTGCTTTCATGTATTTCCATTCCTCCCAAACTCATTATCTAATCTGTCTGACACTTTCAACAGTAATTATGAAGAAAAAAATGATATAAATTATAACTTTTGTTTACTTTTTTTTTTTTAAATACTAATATTAACATAATCAAAACACACCTACGCTTAAAAAAAAAACATGCACAATACAAACATCTCCACATGCACAAAATTAGTTATTTAAAAATGTTGGAAATTGTGTGTCCTCCGAGTGTGATGGCGCTGGTATAGTTACCCCACCAGTATCAACTGCCGGGACATGTGGCATTGAATCAACACTCTCCAGCGGTAGAAAACAATCCGAAGAAATCTAAAACGAAAGAAAAGAAAAAAAAATTAATTAAATTTTATTAATTAAATTTATTTTTAATTACCTCTGCGTTGCCAATGTGTTTGCCATGCACATTAAACTTTCCTGGATTCTTAAACGAATCTCCACGTGACGCATCTAATGAGTCTACCAGGAAAAATTGAAGGGGGTTGAACAAATTCAAAGAAAAAACTCTCACTTTACCTTCATTATTCACAATAAGTCCTTTGCGATGGTCCCCCATGTGTACTTCCAGCTTCTCGGCACTAATTGTCACATAATTGCACAGCTCACATGCAATTTTCTTGAATTCCTCTGGGTGATTGGAGCGAATGTGACGCTTCAAGGCAGCAGCTTGAATGAAGCACTTGTGGCAAGACGGACACTGTTGCTTTGGAGTCTGGGACAGAACTATTATAACTTTCCAAAGTAGTTATTATTAAGTCTTACTTTTCCATGACGCATTTCGTGACTCCGCAGCGTGCTTGGATCTCTAGTTCTGAACTTGCAAACCTTACAAGCAAGAGGTTTTTCGCCAGTGTGCTGACGCATGTGGATCTAGAAAAAAAAAACTCTTTCAAATTTGCATATGGAAACATACAAATATTCTTACAGCAAGAACTGATTTCCTTGTCGTCTTCAAGCCACACACATTGCAGATGAATGGTTTGATCTTGTTGTGGACGCTTTTGACGTGCTTCGAAAGCGTCTTGCTACTGACAAACTTGCGATTGCAAATCTCACATGTCTTTTCGGCGTAGTACTTCGTCCTGGGAGGCGGAGGTGGCTTCTCGTCCTTCTTTTGAGTTTTCATGGATTTCATAACTTTGGACTTCCAATTTCGATGGGTGAGCATGTGCCGCCAAACACGGGCTTCCCAAAGAAAACCGTTAAATAGATTTTTTGTCAAATATTCTACATATACTGTTTACCTGTTGTGGACGATGAATATGAGCATAGGGGGCATTTAAGTAGGCCAGCAGATATTCTATGTGATTTTAATAGATGAATTGAGCATCTTCTCCAGTTTTCGACATCGACGTTACACTCTGAACATTTGAATTCCGAGGTGGTCCCTTCTTTGTGGCACTTAAGGTGCACTTGAAGCTTCTCCTCGTTTTCTAGCTTATAGGAACAACCCTTGAGTGTGCATCTAAAATAAACCAACTTGCATAAGCGAGAAATAAAGGTGAGCTTGACAAACTTAAGAACGAGGTTCCTCCTGATAATCAGTTTGAAATCCTTCAGTGGCACTGGAAGCAAAGCAAGAGGGTTCTCTGCTTTCTCCTCTTTGGGGCCAACAGACGCCACCTTTGGTTTGGGTTCATCTAATTGAGACTCATTCTTTGGTCTCCCCTTCGATTTTTTGGTTTCCACTTCGATAGGTTTGCACTTGTGGAATTCAATCATATGCCCGCGTAAATCCTCAATCGAATTATATTGCCCATAACAAAGACTGCAGACATAAACAACTACTTCCGTGTAATCTTCCGGTGGTTTGTCATGTAATTGTTGATGTTGCTGGACAATCTCTTGCTTGGAATCAATAAAGTCACATTTTAAACATTGAAAAGCAGTGATTTGCTTTACATTGTCATGATTTTCAACGGTTTCCGGCGAAAATGCTATAAAATCCTCAAATAATAAGTCCTATAAAAAAAGTACGATATTGGTTGTTGAATTAGATGCAACGCCAAAAATTTCAATTCCTAATTGTGTGGCGAATTCAGTTACAAGCAAACACAAGCAAGGAGGTAGTTGTCCCTACTAAATGTCAACATAGAAAAAATGCCAAACACTTACATCAGTGGTTTGTTCTTGAAAAGAACTGATATCAGTGGCCATTTTTAAACAATATTATGAACACGTGATTTTTTATTATTGACATAAACATTTTACACACAAAAAATAGGGAAAACCACCAAGAAAATACATTTAACAGCACTGAAACTCTCAAACACGAATTTCGGAATAAAATCCGAAGACAAATAGAAGCTGTCAAAATATTTGAATGTGTTCAGTAACAAAATTAAATGGAAGACTTCAAACTTTTTTAAGTCTTACATTTTTTATGGTTTAAAGTGCAACTAGCCCAGTTCTGTGATTAGTGGCGTGGTTTTTTGTATACTTTATACATCAAAGACCGACAAAATTTTCTTAGATGAAAATTTGTCAACTGTAGCAAACTTTCGACTTGAAAATTGATCTGATAGTTTAAGCAGCAAGAAACAGTAATAAATATGAACCAAAACAAAAACATCAGAGAAGAAGAGAGAATAACAAGAAAGCCATTTGAATTGACATAGCGTGAGGTATGAAATTATGGAAATAGTTTCAATTAGTGTCGATAATATATATTTACATTAACATTCCACGGAATAAAGATTTCAATTTGCAGCAACATTTCTTAAGGTTTTATTAAATGCATACTTTTTTAATCCATTTTTTATTAAATCAAATAATCCTCATTTTTCAACAGGGAAATTCAATTTAAATTGCAATACTATTCTCAAAATCTTCAACATGTTCAATCAAAGAAATTCAAGCCTTTTTAAAAATATTATAAAACATTACACTGATATTTATTGAAAAAATCTTGGCTTAGCAAACCCACAACAGAAACTAAAAATATCACACTGCAATTTCTTCTTATTTCTGACAGGACAGAACAACGCACTTATTTGTGTGTCGATTGGAAAAGGATTTATTTTTAAAAAAGTAAATGTACATAACTTATTTTGTTTCATTGCTAAAAATTACTTTTGACCAAATGGTAGCTTAATTTCTGAACACTTATTTGGTTAGGTATGCTCTGTAGTTGTGTGTCGTTATTGATTCAATGTATTTTTTATGCGTAGAACCATACTTTTTGTATGCGATGTGTTGTGGAGAGTGGTGTGATGTCGTACTCCGCTTTCTTCATACCACGGTGTCTCAGAAATGTTGTCCCGTATCCCGTGTATGTTAGAAGGAAATGAGAGTACTCTCATACACTGTTCATTAGGGAGTTGAAAGCAATTAATGACAATATATAATACTACGTTTCCACTGAACGATAATCTAGATTATTTTCCAGTTTGATTTAAAATAATCTAGTAGTGTTTCCACTGGACTTGTTAGATTTATGTTGACATCTAAAATCTTAATTACAAGCAGTGTCAGTTATTAAAATGTTTTTTTTTGTTCAGTTTGTCAACAGACTGTTTTTTTTTTTCTTTTTTCTTCCATCAAACTGTCAGATTCATTGGAAATGGAAAAGTGAATCCGTTCAGTACAGTAGATTTCAAGTAGATTTATTTGAAATCTCGAATCGAGATTATTAATTTTTGTATGGTAAATCTAGTGATTTCAAGAAGTTTTCAAGTAGATTTGAGTAAATCTCAGATTATCGTTCAGTGGAGATGCAGTATAACACACATCAACCTAGTACTCTTAAAGGATTTGTCAATTCCTCACAAGAGGCAGAAAACTCCTGAACATTTGTTTGCCTATTGATAACAAAGTGATAATTCACCCCTGTAACAGAGTTTCTGAATCCTTCCCCCGAAAATCGTGCGTACTTAGCTTATCTTGTGGAAAATAAGTTGTTGCATGTACATAATCATCCGAATTCGTTCTTTTCGTCCAATTCCCATTGAGCTTGGAAGAAAAACAACTATAACCAGTCTACCAAAATGTTTTGCAATGGGTCCGCTGGATTAGCATAGCACAGACTTTGTTGATTCAAAAGGCGAAATGTCTTTCTAACAATTAAATGGCTCAAAAGTCTCTTAAAGAAGAGAAAATTAATAAATTAAAATAATACTATTGGTAGTGAATGGATATCTAAAACTTTTTGTTCGTTTATTTGCCTATAAATCTATTTTCCCACCAAACTGAAATCTGATATTTCAGCTCAAAGATGTAAAGATTTCAAATTAGTGAAACAAGATTTCATTGAGATTTCGTTGAAGTCCAGAGTTTTTATTGAGGTTTCGCTAAAATATCCATGAAATCTTGTTTCATCAATTTGAACTATCAAAATTTCTATCCGGAATTTCGTTTTGGTGAGAACATAGTAAAACTACCAATTTCAACCTAAAATAATTAAATTGTTAAATTCTGTTAAATAAACGAACGGACCTATATTTCTTTTTTCCCTAGCCTCTGCCATCATCATTCCATTTCATAACCAACTTCACGCCAAACTAACCGTCAACAAACTTCCTTTCTGACATTTCATTCCCATGCATAGCTAAAATTATCTATGTGTTTGTGCATATTGAATTTGACGGCCGATTTGCAAAAGTCTCTTTTTTTGTTGCACACCACCAGTTGGGAGAATTTTGCGGAAAATTTTTGATTTTTGCAAAAACTATCCAAAAATTCTGGATCAAATTTATTCCAGCACCATCTCCAAAGTATGCTAATTTAGTTGCAATCAATTGCTAGTGTAGAAATTATGGCATCTGCGTTGGAAAATTACGTAAATGTTGTTCGTACTTTGAGTGCATCGGGTAAGGATAATAAATTCCACACACAGGACATCCTATATAAATTTGCAAATTTGCAAATTTTCCAATTATATTCCATCAAATTTACAATAAATTTACATATATCTTGCTAATAGAGTTTTTATATTTCATTATGTTTTTTTTTGATTTTTGATTAAGGAAACTTTGATGTTTTAGTGGAGCAATTGAATGATTCTATTGAATTGCTAACAAAGAATTCGAATATCTTGGACAATGTCCTGGAAACGCTGGACATACAACAGCATTCGTTGGGAGTGATGTATGTTCTGTTGGCTAAGTTCTCAAATGCTTTGGTAAGTCAAATGGATTTTCCTTCAAAAAATGATTATTTATAATGTTTTCGAGTGAGAGTTGGAGAAACCGGCGAGCAATTTTGGTGAAGAGATAACCGGACAAAGAATTGAAAATATCAAATTCATATGTTAATTGAAGCAGAGATTAGATGTCTAATGGTAGATGGTGTGCGAAGTGTGTCTTCTTAGGCATAAGTTCTTTGTCAAGTAAAAAAATGTATATACGTTTGTTCTAATACCGTTTGTTCACGTGGCGCCGTTATGTCCTATAGTCTAGGATTTATGCTCTGAGCTCTTCAATTTCTTCCCCTCAAGTCAACACCCTTAATAAGTTTCCCTGCTGTTAGTCTAATTAATTTCTGCAACAATCGTTGAGTTTAACTTGTCTATTTCGAACCAAAGGCCTTTGAAGAATGGTTATGTCGACTTCTTTCCATACTTTGGCCTCTTTGCCATCTGAAACACTGCACTTTTGCGGAAGTAATTTGTAGATAACTAAGTTATTAGCTGTGAGATAGTCCTGAGCAAATTACCATATGTTCTGCTTATCTGTAAATAATCTACTAAGAAGCTATTTGAGTTCAACTATCTGCGCAGTTTTGTATGAATTGATGCCAACTTATCTATGCGTGCACTTAGCAGTTCAGCAAAATACCACTGTGCACAGAGTTCAAACATTTTAAATGCAATAAGAAATCGGCGCCGATATAAGTAATCGAAATAAGCCGTTTGGTAACCAACGACTGTATAACATCAAATACCAGGCGAAGACTGAGATTAACATTGAAACAAAATACAAAAGATATGGAAAGAGAGATGGTGTCTTGATTTCATTGGAAGAATTACAACATTTTAAGTCACACTTAGTGTGGGATTAATCGGATACTAAAGTACAATTTGTTCTACTGTGCGAGTTTGTTCTATTTGTTCTACTTTGCGAGTCAAATTATAACCGTTATTAGCACTGCTATATTGTCTTTACATGATGAGCTTTAGACTAGTAAATCATTCGTTTAGTTGATGCTGTGCTTTAACTTGAAACACGGATGCGGTAGCATCATGGTTGCTTTTCTTGGTTAGGTATTGGATCGATCTTCCAAATTCATGATATCATGACCAAGGAAACGTTTTGTGATATTTTGAATGCTTCCGTATGCTGACGACAATATGCCACTTGTTGGCATTTTCAGCTAGATAACGATCCCAAGCACTCTTCTAAATTGGTGAGTGCTTGACTTCGCGATCATCACATCTCTGTGGTACCCTGGCCATCTCAGTCCCCCGATTGAAAATTTGTGGGCGGATCTGAAAAAATCTTTAGCCACAAAGGTTTTCAAGAACAAACACCAAGTATGGCTTGGAATACAGAAGCAATGGAACGCCATTCCGATAAGTAAATGTCAAAAACTTGTTAATTCTATGCCGAGTCGTATAAAGGCGGTCAAAAAAAAATAAAGGAAGCCATTCTGGCTATTGAAAAAACCACATAACATTTTTGAATTTCAAAACTAACTGCTACTTAATTAAATTTGACCAATAAACATTCCCTATTATTTTGAGCACTCAAAAACGAAAAAAAAAAAAAAACTAATTTGGTAAAAAAAAAATAATTATTTTAGAAAAATATGCAAAATTGCAAATACAAATCGAAAATTGCACGGTTTAATTAAAAAAATAATATAAAGTTGCTATTCGGTCATATAATTTGCTAAAATGTTTACAAATAAGTTGGTTTGTTGCTTTCCCTATTATATTGAACAGCTGTGTAATTGCTAGTGCTGGATTTAAAAGTTTCGTTTCAGGAAGGAGCGATGAATGTTTTTCTTTGCCTTGTTTTAGTTCACCTTCTAGATTTTACATTCGAACAATCCTGATGAGCTGAACTATTATATTATTCACGTCGGATTTCGGGCATTTGCAAATGTAAATACATTATAGTTTAATATGCTAATGTCGTCTCGGGTTTTCTATCCAGCGGGTAATGGCTTGTGTATAATATATACATATATACAAATAAGTCTTATTTGGGAAAAACCTAGACGCATTTTTTTAGTTCCGAGAATTTATGATCATATCGAATTCGGATACGTTGAGACCTAAGTAATAGTCTCTCAAACTTTTCACTATATCGAATGGTTATTTTTGAATCTGAATAAATATTTTCTCTTAATCTGATAACACGGAATAGACTATTTTCAATAGATATTATGTCCTACTGTATCAAAGCAAAATCGACATCATTTGCCAGTCCATACGCCCTTAGCGCCTATTGAAGAACGCAAAATTTGTAAGTCTTAAAGTAGACGAGCACATTACGAAGTAGATTCTATCTGTAGAAAAAAACATATATACACCGGCTAGGGATGAATATAACGAGTATTAATGTTATCGTGATCTCTTGAGTAAAAAAAAAGATATACATACAATTAGACCGAGAGCCCACAGCAATTTTTGGGTGTGATTGATAACAAAAAATAATTAGCATAATTAGATAGGCCTTTAGTAGTTATATACAAATGTGAACGTCTTGCATACTCTAGTGGGCGCAATAGTGCATTATAGTGCATCAAGTATGCAGTTCTTTCCAAATTCTAAAAAGTTGGGATACAAAATTTGCCATACCTTCAAAATGAACAGCTAAGTGCCCTGATTGCAAATATCGAGGTCCATGACGTTTTGAAGGTGGCCTTGTTAGTGCAAGAAGTTGCCTATTCTTATCGCGTCTGGCAGGCAGAAGGCTGTCTGTAAAACGTCTTGGACCTCGATATTTTCAATCAGGGGGCTTAACTCTACATTTTGGCAAAGTTGTTTTCACAATTATTTGGACTTGGAAAGAACTGCATACTTGATGCACTATAATGCACTATTGCGCACACTAGAGTATGCAAGGCTTTCACATTTGTAAATAACAATAAAAGGCCTATCTAATTATGCTAATTATTTTTTGTTATCAATCACACCCAAAAATTGATGTGGGCTCTTAGTCTAAATCAAACCCCAAACAAAAATTTTTAAGAATAATTCCTTCGACTTACAACTTCAACTAATAGATAATACCACTACTTCAAAGAATTTAAATCTGTTCCAAATCGTCTGCTAAATTGAGGGACCATTCTTCCTATTCGAAACGATTTTTTTTCTTCGAAATAATCGTTGATTTATATTGTTCACAACCCATCCAGTAGAATACATTAACTTTGCAGAAGAAATGGTTTTTGAGATAATTGTGCAAATATGCTCATGAATTGCTTTTGTGGTACCTCATTCGTAAAATGTATAACTCAAATGAAGGAGTAGCCCTAAGTATGTGATTTAAGAAATACGTTATACATTGAAGCAAGATAGTAAGTGTCTATTACTTTATTGATCTAAACTCCCAGTAAAATACTAATTCTTCTTGCAACTGTATAGTTTCAAACTAAAACTCCAGTTGTTTAATTCAATAACTTTATATGAATTGATTACAAGCTTCTCCAAACAGTTGTCTTTTTCACATTCTGAATATCATTCAACATTTAAGTAATGCAAACAAATACCGTAAATAATAAGACCCATATCATTGTAATGCCAACTTGGAAAGGACTAAAAATATTGTTCTCTAGTTTTTTAAAACAAATGCGATAAATTAAGAACCTTTACAAATAAGGCATCTAGCCTTAAGACCTCCGTCTTTAACTTTTTGTTTATCTGTTTAGCAAAATTCTTGAAATAATGTTGTCTTATGAGCATACAGGAAATAATAAATATATTGTGGCGTATTTCCAAAGGCTGCAATCTCAAAAAAGAAAGAAGTGACAAGTCATCCAAGAGTATCTCTTGTCACAAGAGCACAATAGATCTCCAGGTCGCAGTGCAATACCCCCAATACATAATTCATTCATTCATCTCTTGTCGTGAAAAGTGCTTCCCATCTTAACCGTTCGGTCAAAAAAATATAGGTTCCTTCATTTTTGCCGACAACATGCACATCCAAATGGTTGAAAGTTTTGTCACTACTCTTGTTCCTCTATTTTGTCTATTTATTTTTGTTTTAAATATACAGAAATGATATTGTAACCAGCTTTTTGCTGCAAGAACCAGACTTAACTTTTCCCAATGTTTTGGTTAAATTCATTCTTTCCGAGGATGGTAAAAAAGCGAACGCCAAGGGTTCGACTTATTGTTAACCAGAATTTAAATAAAAACAATTAGACAAGCGTTATAATTTATATAGAACCTGTGGGTTTTGAAGTCGGAATTGGAATCAAAATTGTTTTACTGGCTCAGATGTCCTTGTCCAAAAGTGACAAAGAAGAATCTTTTTTTCCGCTAGCTCTGATTATCATATACGTTTGTCTCTATGGCAACATAAGTTTATATTCTTTTTGTCCAAGATTAATTTTTAATCTTTTAAATAATATTTTTAATCCTCTTCAAGATATCTTCCCTTGAAATGCATGACTTTTCTCATACAATTTTGTTAATGGGTTCTTAAGTAAAATCAAGCTAAGACTAACAACTATTTACTATTTTCTAAAATAAAGGAAAATATTGGAAAAAATCGAAACTTATTTTCGTACAGATGTTGTAAAGTAACCTTCAATATTCGTAAAGAAAAACCTATTTGAAAAGTTAAAAGTCTGGTGTCAACCGCAAAAATGTGTTCCCTTTCGAATTATTAAATAAAAAGTGATTTTATTTTTCAGAATGCACAAATCTCAGCAACAGAGGCTGCTCAATTAATTAAACTCTTTAAGGATTTCATAACGCTTTGCAATGGAGAGCAAGTTCGTTTTGCCAGCCATTCATGTAAGAATATGTTTTATGTTGTTTTTCTTTGGTCCCAAAAGGCTCTAAAAGGCTTTGATAATGTTTTCGGAGTGTTTTGTGCTTCTCTATGAAAACCATAATTAAAAACAATTATCCATATTAATACTTTTTTTTTGCTTTTACACAGATTATGAACTCTGCCACTTTTTCACAACCTTTATATTACGTCAACCATCGTGTATTCACGGTATTAAGATTCTAGCTCATGCTGTAGATAAAATACGTCTCTTCGATTCGCAACTGACTGCTGTGCATGCGGATTTATGTTTGCTTAGTTTACAAGCGAAGTGCTTTAAAACGGCTTTAAAATTCTTAGACATCGATATCACATCAATTGCCACCGATGGCTCAGCGAATCGAGGATCGGTAAGCTATTAATGTGTGCCCTTTATTATGGCTTCATTAATGTTCAACCAAAAAAAAAAAACAACATGAATTTTAGTTGTTTGCATCTATACAGGACTCAAATCTTGATGTGAAATACTTCCTCCTCTACTATTATTATGGCGGTATGATATACACAGCTGTCAAAAACTACGAACGAGCCTTGTATTTCTTTGAAGTCGCTGTTTCAACACCTGCCATGGCAATGTCCCACATTATGCTTGAGGCTTATAAGAAGTTTATTCTAGTTTCGCTAATATTACACGGAAAGGTATGCATTAAAAAAAAAAACAAACAAATACAGTTTTCTTGGGCAATTTTAAATTTATTTATTTTTAGATTCTCACGATCCCTAAATATTCTTCACAAGTTGTATCGAGATTTATGAAACCTCTTAGTCAAGCCTATCACGATTTAGCAACGGCGTATGTTTCTTCATCCAGTGATGATTTGCGAACTGTAGTCATAAAATATAGTGAAGTTTTTATAAGAGACGTAAATATGGGTTTAGTGAAACAGGTGAACATGATTTTTTTGTCTTATTGTTTACTTGATTTTAATTAATTTAATTTGAAGGTCCAATCCTCATTGTATAAGAAAAACATCCAACGACTTACCAAAACTTTTTTAACTCTATCACTACCGGATGTAGCCAGTAGAGTCCAACTGGCCACTGCAGCTGAAGCAGAGAAATATATTTTACATATGGTAATACCAAGCTTTAACAAAAAAATAAAAATTATAATTTAAGTAAATATATTTGTTTTAGATAAAGGCTGGAGAAATATATGCTACAATCAATCAAAAAGACGGTATGGTCGTGTTTAAAGACGACCCAGAGAAATATAATACACCAGAAATGTTCCTTAAAGTGCAAGAAGATATGTCTGGAGTAATGGAAATTATTAAACAAATAAACAAAATGGAGGAAGAGATTGTATTAAATCCATTGGTAAAGGAAGATTGAGTATTCTTGAAAATTTACATAATGAATTTTTTCTCATTTCATTTTAGTATGTGAAGAAGGCAATCGGCAATCAGGAAGAAGAAATTGCATCTGGGCAGCATTCAAAAACATACTCCGGGTGAGTTTTTGTTTCATTAACTTCTGTCACTCTTTTTCAATCATCAAAAATCGGTTTTGAATGTAATTTTTTTTGCCTCTTATCTTATTATAGAGATCCCGCAGAATGATGTTTCAACACTTTGTCATGACTGCAGAAGATTATTTTACAAACTAGTTCATCCATTATCATCTCTAAATCTGCGTTATATTTTTAAAAGAACAATGAAGGAATGTACACTATTATATATCTCGTTGCAAGAGTGCTAAACAAAAACATAAAAAAAAAAATTATTTGCCAGTTTAATCGGCAAACAAAATTGTAATATTTTATGTGTATTGTTTGATTTAGTATTATTATTTGTTTCAAACCGTGAATCGAAGAAAACCGATATAAAATAAATCTCGAGACAAAAATAAAAGATGCAAAGCTAACAAAAAAAAATAAAAAAATAAACATACAAATAAAATCAAATGGCAAACACACAAATGCACCCACATAATTTCACTGCAAAATTCCTTGGTTATTATTTTTTTTTGTAATTAAATCATAAGAATTCTTTAAATAAAAACAAAACAAAAACTATGTTAATTTATGCAGAAAATAATTGATACTCGTTTCGTTTTCGGATTCAAGCTTATAAATGACACAAAACTTTAAAGCCGCTTAAAGAGAAATTAGCATAAACATCTGAAGTTTGACCAGATTATGGCATTGAAAGTAGCAAGCAACAGAATCTTTGGAAACATAACCGTGGGTTTGATTTAAATAGCTTTTTTGGTGATTCAATTTTAAATAAGTATAAATAGGTGGTTCTTTGAAGGTTTAAAAGTTTACAGAACTAATAAAATCTCAACACATAAAGAAACTGATAATACAGTTTTTTTTTGGTCTGTTATTTTTGAACTGAGAAAATTAAAGGTATATACAGGGGCCCTATTTTGTATTACGAAACGAGCGGCAAGTCAACGATACTGAGGAATACGATAGTCACGACAAAGAGCGATTAAGTAAAACGAAAAAGGCGTACAAAAGATTTTGCCAAGCTTAACTGAAAAAAACATTTTTTTTTGAAGCGCAACCAACTTCTCGACTATTAGGAATGTCAAAAATTGACATAAATAAATGAAAAAAAAATATTATAAATCAAGAAACGATAAAACAAAAGTTAAACGATAGGTATATGGCAGTCGTTAGAACTAACGAGTATCGTTAAAATTAAACGATTCTCGTTAAACATAATCGCATTTCAACGATAACGAAGTAATTTCAACGATAATCGTTTTACAAAATAGGGCCCCAGGGTGTGGCGCCATATCTTCGTTTTTCAAAAGGCAGTCATTCAGGCTATAGGGTCGTAGCGGATGGGTGGGGTCTCATCAACAGACATGGTTCTTAAGGGTTTTTTGCTTCGAGTTTAGTTTCCATCATGCGTTGAAAAAGTGAGGAACGTGTATTTGCTCTCGAGACCTACGATTTGAAAAATGCAAGTTATGCGGCCGCAACTTGCAGAAGAACTGATTTATGTGGAAATTCTTTTTTATTCCTTTGTTTTATAAAGTTTTCATATACAGTCAAAATCGGTTATAACGAAATATCGGTTATTGCGAACTAATCTTTAAGTCCCGACCAAGCTTCATGCAAATTGTACTAACCAAATATCGGTTTAAACGATAATGAACTCGCTTATCACGAACAATTTCAAATTGAAAATTAAAAAATTATCGGTTATAACGAATATTAAAAAAAAATAAGTAGATATTGGAAATTTCGTGCATTTCAAATAATAAATTATGGGGATTTCCCTTTTCCTGTTTTTTTTTTTTATGTGCGAATTTCGCATTATGCTTCTGAGAGGAACTGGGATAGTCATATTTTATATAAAGAAAGGTTAAGTGTGTTAGTTTTTTTTCCAAAATGAGTTTAAAACGTAGTTTTTACGATTGAAACAAAAATTTGCAATAATTTCAAGGCTGAAAGCTGATGATTCCAATAAAAGTTTGGCAGCAGAGTTTTCTGTATCGGCTTTAACAATCTACCATTTGCAAAGACCGAGATAAAAAAAATGAAAAATCGGTCATATCGAAACACCGGATATAACGAAGAAATTCTTCAGTCCTGTCGAGTTCGTTATAACCGATTTTGACTGTATGTAAAAAAATTACATTTTACTCAGACATGAAAAATATAAAAAAAAATAAGTATAATTGTTTTGGCGAAAACCTGGAACAAATTTGGATCTATCTTAAACAAACATTACGAAATTATTTATTTTGCTTGTTAATTTTAAGGCACGAGATTTATTGATGTTTCACTTCGCATTGAGGGAGCACAATAGATCTTCAATTCGCAGTGCAATACCCCCAATCATAATTCATTCGCATTAATTTGAGAAATAATATCTACATATGTAAGTGTCTGCTTTCAATTCGTCAAATTGATAAAAGTTTGTGAGGTTTAGAAACTGATATGGTTATTTTTTTAGATTAAAGTTTTTTAATTTAAATAAAAAGATTAAAAATTAGGACAAAATATAAAAAAAAATATTGATAAACATCGGATATACTACATACATTACAAATCTATGAACCCCAGTAGTATTGAAATATTAATAAATAACTAGCAGGTTTTGAGTATTTAATTTAACGAAGAGGGAATTGAATAAATATAATATCTACATTAAGCACTTTTAACATAAGAACTTGAGAATAATTATAATAGAGACAATGCCAGGACTGAGGGTTCATAAATGTTACTTCCATATTGTCAATTTAACGGCATGTGGGAATGTGGGTGCTGCAAAACACAAAAACAAAATTATAAGCGATTTTGTAAACGTTACATTTGATTCCACAGAAATGACGAATGTTTTAATCCTATCCTATTTTCTTGAAGGTCGCACTATGTTGAATATTATAGGGGCAGTCATAATCTTTTAAATACGCGTATATATTCATTTACAGTGTGTCATGATGTTTATTTTTAATCCCTTATTGTCCTAGAATTCATTGGATACTTAAGTCTTAAAAACATTTTTATAACCTTTCCCAATTTACTCTATCTTCAAAAAATTTAATAATACTCGTATTATCAAAATGGCAACAATGGGCTGTTTTATCATCGACAGACATTTTTGCAATATTATCTTACAACAAGAAAATCGCAAATATTTTGTTTACATATATACAGCTGATTTTCTCTTATCTTGTAGTTTATCAATTGCGCCATGTATGTATGTATGTACGTACATAAGTATAAACTAGAACAATTACTACACGAAGCTTCAAATAATGTCGATATAATTATTTTTATACTAATACATTTTTGATACATATGTTTTAAGTAGAATTATCATTGAAAAATTATTTTTATAACAGTAACATGATGGTGCAGTACCTATATGAATGAATTGATTTTGTTTTTTTAAAGAAATCAATCAAATCGAAAAAAAAATATCAACAAATATTTTTTTCTCCGTCATATCATCACTACGATAAGCTGCAGTCACGCCATACCTTTAATTGTTTAATATAAGTAGTAGTAGAAAAAGTTGTATACCTATAACAAAAAGTTGTTAGTCATTTATCTAAAAATGAAATTCGATAACGAAAAATCAATTTTTGTACATGTAATAATTTAATACATGTAGGTACATATATGTACAGCAGACCCTAGTTTAACTGGATCTGCTCAACCTGAGAATTTTCTGGTTAAACAAATGATTAATTTTTATTTACTTTACAGAAATGAAATTCATTAAATCTGTTAAAAAAAATCAATTAAATCCATTGGTCGAATTATTAAATTCGAAGCGAGTAGAAAACTACGAGTACCTATACCGGAAGTTTAGTATTTAGTTAGTTTCTAGTGAATATTTTGTTATTGCAATCATCGTCAGAATTCAACTTGTGTTAAAATAAAATCTGAATATTATCAGCCTTAATATAAATACTCATTATATTTACAATAATTATAATAATATTTACAAGTTTTATCACGAAAATGGTATTTATAAATCTTATGCAACGTTGAATAGAGTCAAAGATAAGTTCATTTGGAGATTAAATAGTGCCTTTGTACATAAAGACATTTTAGTATAAAACTGTCACTTTCACATTACATTAAAATATTGCGATTACCAAAAGGGCGATCCCGCTATAGACGATTTTTGACACCAATTTTTGAACTACAATATTTTTTACTTTTTTTGATAAATATTCAAAGTAGAAATACTATATTTAATAATAAAAACAAAAACTGAGACCTAACTCATAGAGAACATTTTTGTTTGCGCTTGGCAACATTATCATACGAAGAGTCGGTACGAACTGCAATTATTATAACTGATAACATTTATGTTATGCTTTACTCAATAGACGTATGAAGCAACATGCCATTTAATCGTTTACATAAAAACATGTACGAATTTGTTATTATATTTTTAGCATTATTGATTGCAAAAAGTCATTGTAAGTTTGTTGCACCCGCGATATAAAAGATATAAAAGTTTACTTTTTTGGCAGAAATAATGTGCTAGCGTTTTGAAACTTTCTTAAAGTAAGAAGAAAACAAAACTAAAATTAAATCAGTTGTTATTAGGAATATATTGTACGTTGAACGATAAAAAACGTTGATTTAAATTGGTTGCACCCGCGATCCCAATATTAAGATCGCGGGTGCAACTTATTGACTACTAACATTATAACGTATATATGTTTTGAATAATAATTTCTGCTGTTCACGTTTTTTTTAACTATGTAATATAATATTTTGTTCTTTTTTATATAAAAATATATTTTTTTTTTTTTTTTTTTTTTTTTTTCGTGGGTAGGTGAAGAATCTTCATAGACACTATGAGCCCGGTACTCATAGTAGTGTGAGATTTTTACTCACTAAAAAACACCTCCCTTTTGTTCTTCCGACTACAACTAAGTTACCTTATCAAGTAGTTTTAATTTCATTATGTTATATAAAAAACTCACGTTAAAAAGAAACGAGATCAACTTGAAAATAAATTACGTGAAATGAATTGGCTTATTGGAAGATATTCCAAACTCAGCATCTACAATAAATTGCTTATCTATAAGCAAGTGATAAAACCAGTATGGACGTACGGTATACAACTTTGGGGTTGTACTAAACCAAGCAATAGACAATTACTACAATCTTTTCAGAGCAAAGTTCTCAGAGAAATCGTTAATGCTCCGTGGTACATTAGAAACAGTGATTTACACAGAGACTTACGATTGCCAACTGTTGAAGATGAAATAGCAGTTTTCGCTGGAAAGCTACGAACTCACTTAAATAATCATAGCAATAGAATTATTCGACAAACAATTGATGAGACAAACCTTGTGCGCCGACTTCAAAGAACGAGGCCGTTCGACCTAGCGCCATAAGGATTATCCGCTTTCAAATGTGGTATCCGCAGGTCCTCTCAGTGGGGAGCTTCCTGCCAAACGTGATCATAACATAAAAATATATGGTTAAATTGAAGTGAAACAAGAAAAAGAGACTGCTTTATAGAAAATTGACAAAAAATTAACAAATATGCTGAGCTTCATGCAGAAAAAGGACGTAGAAATTTAATGTGGAGAGATGTATTGAAAGGGAAAATGAAGGCAGATACAAATTTTAAAATTCCGACCAGAATCAGACAAAACGAAAAAATGCAGGCAACACAAAAAAAGACAGGCACTCATTACATCAGTCCCTGTAGACTGAAAAAGTCGCACAAGTGAAACGTAATCGCCCAAGGAGTCCCACTAACGTAGTTGAAGTGGTAAAAAATTTATTTAAAAAAAAACTGATTCCACCAAAGTAATGCCTAAAAAACTGAAGGATGACAGGTGATTTCTATAAAAGGATAATATTAGCAGACAAGTGCCGGGTATAAAAGATGTGAAATCGATTAAGTCGGAAGTTAAGAATCGAGAAGAGTACAATGACCATGAGCATTCGTGAAGTTAAGTTGTCGATGTTTTTATTGAGTCAGAAGACGAAGCATTAATTTCTAAATCTCCAACAGGGTCTTTTGAGCCCCCTATATTACCAGTAGATCCATGCTCTAAAATACCGTTCTGTTTTTACAGCAGCAGTATTTCCAAAAGTTATTCCCGCAGGTTTGTACCTTCTTGCACCAAATAGGCTGCAATATCACAATATCGTTATGTGGGGTTATCCTTAACCGATATCGATGAAGATGAAGTACTTCTAACATACATATATGTTTTTTCGAAAAAATATTGAAGTATTTGAAAAAAAACAAAATTATAATTAATAGAGAAGGGTACTGACTTGCTACATAGGTATGTGCCTTATTTTATATTTTTCCAGTTTTTTAAATCAGTTTACTAATTTAAGTTAGATGCGTTGCACCCGCGATAATTTGATGTTGCACCCGCGATTGATTTAAAAGTTAATATTTCGTTGCTTACTTTTGTTTTCTATCTTTATTTTTATTTATTTAGTTAATTGAATCAACGTCGTTCAATATATGTAAGAATATCATGATAAATGTTTCACAATTATTAACAGAATTTGTGTTTTTTGTACTATGATCTAGAAAAGTCGGGCCGATTCTGTTGCACCCGCGATCGCACTTTGAAACCATTCTTCTGCCAAATTATTTATTATATTTTAGAATTCTAAATGGATTAAAAATAAATAGGTGAAAATGTATCCCTTCAAGTAATAATGTCATTAAATATTTTGCTTATTTTATTATTAAATGTACTTCAAATGAGTCTAAATGTTGCACCCGCTATAATGGAATCACCCAAAACAAAAAAGACTAGCAGTGTAAAAATAAGCAAATAAACATAATAGGTTATGTTAGGTTAGTTTCATTGTCCCTGTTTGATCTGGTTTATCTAAAGTGTATTTGAGAATTTTGTTTGTACCGAAAAATTTCATTTGCATGAACAATGTTCTGTTATCTTGAACCTCCACCGGATATTTCAACTTGAATTTATCAATTATATAGAAAGGCAAACTTGCTTGTCATTCCGGTTTACCTAAAAGCTTGAAAATCAACTGAAATAACATTCGTAACAAAATGTGCTTTAAAACAAAGATTTCATTGTTGTTGGATTTCACATTTATTCATGAACATGAAATTTTAAATACAACAATGGAAACAAATGGGTTTTTGGGGGGTATAAGATACGAAAGCTTCATTTGAGCTAAACAAAATTGATTCACCTTCATGTAAAACGATAAGGATTCACTTATCAACCACTTAATTAAAAATATCAATGTAGCTCGCGTAAAAATTACCATTCCCATTTAACTTAAATCATGCATACTGCATCTACAGTAAAATAAACGGACAATTTGGAAGAAATCTCCGATCCAAGATGCTAATAAAACAAACAAACCCAGTTCAATTCTGATAATTGTGTTTTTGAGAGTTCATAAGTATATTCCTTCAGCAAAAATTGATAGAGATGATGAAGAGACATGTTGTTTGAGTTCACTCTAACTTTTTTTAAACTTATTTATTTCAACTTTTAGTTTTTTTTTTTCAATAAATTTGTAATTTTTGTAACTTATCTCAAATTCCAAATTTAAACTTGAAACTTTAACTTGTGTTTACCTTCAAATGGTAAACTAACTAACTAATTAATAACTTATCAAACTCATCTACCAGACGTTGCAAGAATGCAAGAAGCAACACGCTCCTACGGGTCTGGCGGAGGAATAATCTCTGAAATAGTGATAAAGGAAAGGATCACGCCCTTAAAAAGCGTCTACCTCTCCTCAACTAGGTGATTATGTGACTATGAGCCATTTCTTCAATGACTTCTACACTTTAGGATATATTCTGCTGAAACTCATCAACACCCTTAATGGACTTGAATGAGATAGGAGCATCATAGATTTCAATACATGGTTGTCTCAATCTCTAGAGTATCACATCGGATCTACATTGATCTAAGTGTGATGTCAAAAAGATCAACTTTCTGCCCATTAACCTAACATAACCTTACCTTCAATGGCGTTTAACAACCTTCAGAACTTTGTGTGCGAGTGTATGCGTTATTTTGTTTCTTTTAAGGAGAGGAACTGTCATACAGAATGCCGATAAATCACTTTCAGAAGAGCTTAGACGCATTCCGAACGCTTCTGGATTGCCAATCGAAATAACCAATATAGTCTAATCATTAAATTGATTTTGAAAAATTTATTCACTGTGGATAATGATAATTTTATCGAGTTAACAAATTCTAATTATGACACCCACTCAGATTTTAAACTTTACTTTCAAGTTTTCTATTGGTAAGATAAATCATTTTATTATTACCTGTCAAAACGTAATTTTTGTATTTCATTGGCCAAAAAAAGAATTTTGATTTTTGAAATCAATTTTTTAAATTTAACCATGTTTAACCATAAAATATTTTCGGTTTGTTTAATTTATATGAACTGTGGAAATTGTGTCCAAAATATGAAGGAAATGATTCCTAGAGAGAGTAGCAACAAAAGAAATATGGCTTTAAGAGTTTTTAATAGATCGAAAAAGTTTTTATAGAAATATTGAGGTTTCAATCTTTTTTTTTAAATCCAAAAAAACATTTTTTTTCTTGGAAATTTTACTGCACAATACTTTTTATACTTTCTAGATGCTTCTGCAAAACAATTGGTACTTTTAGACTGTATCCGAACAAATCAATAGGCGGACGGAATTCTTTGTCATCGTAATATCAGTTTTGATCAAGACTTCGAGTACGATTGTTTACAAATGTACAACTTGACATATAAACTTTGCATATGTATGTAATGTACATATGTATATGTAAACCTACAGCAGTTTTGTAAAAACTGTATTCATAACTGTAAACAAGCAGAATTAACTCTGAATGAGCATGTCAACAGTTGTATTCAAAAAAGTAAAATAACAGACATTAATAATTAATTTAATATAATTATTATGTACATTTCATTCACAGTACTGGTTGTAATTGTAAAAAACAAATTGAAATAAAAACACCTTATTGACCACAAACGATTACAATTCAAATAAAAACAAAACAACTTTTTGTAGGTATTAGCTTTTTGATTTTATTTAAATTTAAAATTGTACTGGAATTTGAATTTGACGCTTAACTATGGCTTAAGTAAAATGTAAACAGATGTTCATGTAAAAATGGTTTTGGAAAATGTCATGAAAAACCTTATTTTTTTTTAAAATATGCCTAAGTATCATTCTAAAAGCTTTCGTGTTCAAAAACATTTTCCTTCTTCTTCGGTTTTGAAATTTTTAAATTTCTTCCAACTTTCGTTTCATATTTTCAATAACGGTTTCTTTCTCAAGACTGAGAACAATAAGCTTTAAAATATTTGTTTAATGCTCTTTGCCAAATCCAAGAATTCCTAACTCATAGTTTTGCTATTTTAACAATTATGAACTCTTTTTAACAAAGTTATGACTGCACATATGTATCAGTTGTAATGTATTTAGGGCATATTTAGGGCAGGGTATTGACTGCAAAGCTTTCAATTATGAACTCAGGAATATGGCATGTATGGCAAGAAAAAGTACACTATTTATCTAGTTCAAGTTTTTGAGATCTCAAAATATTTTCTCCATTAGTTTAATGAAGCAAGAAGCACATACCTAAAAACGACCTCACAGTTAAAAATCGAAAAAATGATACATAAGGTACATAAGTTTAATTTCCTCCAAAGTAAATTAACTTAGTAAGCTATTTAAGTCTTCTTTTCTTTTACATATTACCTATAAAATCAATAAACATATTCGTAAAGATGACACTATGACATTGGTCCACTTCCTTTCTTCATTTTCAAAAATAACTATAACTAGACTCGATAATTTTCTTCTACTTTTCTTAAGAATGGTTTTCTAAAGTGAGATTTAATTCAGAGGGTCTTGCAAGTAACTCAAAACAATAGAGTTGCGAGTTTAGTCGATACATAGCATAGGTAGTTCTTAATTTACCTCAGTCCATTGATTCATATTCGATTGAACCAAATTAGGAACTATGCCTGTGTTCGCTTGAACCGAAAAAGCCCGAAATAGCCTGAGCGTCTATTGATTGATCGATGTTATAAAATAAATAATCCAGTTCTCGTTAATTAAACATTCGAAGTTTTCAACATTTTTGAGTTTTCTAAAGTCTACGAAAACCTAACAACGCAAACACAAATATTCGTATTGCCTTGACACTGAACGACCCTTTTAATATAAACAAATGGCTATCATAAAAATTAAATTTCCGCATTTAAATTGGGTCTTTTAAATTTTTGTCTTAAATACACTACAAAACTTTGACCAAATTTGTGTAACCACCAATAGAAAAAAATGCAAACTCATAAAAATAATTTTAGTAGGTGTTTATTAACATTTTGTTCATTATTATGTATTTACATATTTTTATGATTTGATTCTTTGCATTGCATACATACATACATAAATATGTACATACATACATATATCAACAGTAAAAGTTTGAATCAATTTATTTCTATTTAAAATAATCGAATTCATCTATTTGAAGCACAAAATAATTAAACAGGAAAAAATACCACAGCAAAGCTTTTAATTAACGTGTTTCATGTAATTTAAAAAAAAAAAATCTTTCACGTTTAGTTTTCAAGTTCTTTTAGATAAAAGTTTATCATTGCGAGCTAGGAGCAACAACTGCCATTTAATAAACCACATTCTATTTTTGCACTAAATTATTCAAGAATTATATTCAGTTTCAAATATAATTTATTGCTTCAAACCACTCTGCGACTCTGTTCCAATTACGTTACGTATACGCCATAGGGATCGATGGCACACGGCAAATGCATTCGCTGCAGTTTTCCACACTTCTTCCAGATTTGTTGTTGTTTTCATTCCATGGTATAGCCGAAATGCTATCGGTATACTTCAATAGATGCGTACCTGGTGAACCCACCGGTTGCAGTACCAAGACAGCTAACCGACTTCGTCCGATCCATATGTAAATTCTTAACGCTGTACTGTTGCCGTTTTGTATTTTTGTTTGTTGACATAATAAGCCAGAACAGAGAAGAATCCAATTAATTGTTATACATGAACTGGCCACAAGTCATTGGTGGGGTTAATTATTCCAAGTCGAATGGGACTTACCGGGGGCTGATTTTGATTTGTATATGGCTTTAGTCGTGTTAGCTGGTGTTACCGGCAGAATGTCATAGATATTGAGGTAAACTTTATGGCTGACATAAACAACAATGAAGCACAAAATGACGATAAGTAAACTGATAAAGGTGTATGCCAAAACAGTTGGAATATAAATTAGGGTATCAAGCATTTTGAATTTATTATTATTTTTTTTTTTAATAATTTAGAATTTGTTGATAAATTTTGATAATTTATTTGGGAGAGTTGCTTTGGTGATTTGAATTTATAATTTTTTTATGTAAATTTTGATTTGATTTGAAATCGGAGATCGTTTGAACTATATTGAAAGCAACCGCACGGTCGATCGTATCAACTTCTCAAGATACTATTCGTTGGATAACTGATCACTTTGTGGACGGTGAAACCTCTTGAAAGCTTGAAAGCCGATCAGTGATCCCACTCTGTTCAATTATTAAATACGTAATACTCTTCTGGTATTAGAAGGTATTATTTATACAGGAAAGGTATTATAGAAGAGGGTTTCAAGTAAATGTAGGTTTAGGTATTTTTTGAAGAATCGGAAAACATTGACCGTTGGTAGCGTTCAGTCGTACGCACTAGCAGTGAAGATCAATGGCTTCGAAAGCAACGTACAAGTACATAATATATGAATAGAGCAGTGAGAGGCAGACCAAATAAACAAGACTAAAACATATTATGAGATTGTATGGTTGCGAGCATATGTACAGTCGTTGAGTGAGGCAGAAAGACATCGCGTCGTTCTGCTTTAAATTTTTTTGATCCTAAAGGCACAAAATACTTTGTTCTACTGAATGAACGTTCAAGATCTAATTTCGCATGTGCTCAACTTTCTCCTAATATGGCAATATATGTTTAAATAATTAATAAAAACAAAACACTACCAAAATTGATTTTCTTATTTTTTTTTATTGTGGCAACAACTTTATTTTCCACTAAATGAAAAAGGGAACTTAAATTTTGGATGCATCTGGTGTTCATAATTTAGATTGAAAATTGTTGTACATGGATTAAGAAGGTGAAAATTCGAAATTATGTACATACATAGGTATGTATGTATGTATTGGTCTTGTTTTCGGTTATTCGATACACTATATTTCCGTTCTTCAACCACAGTATATTTTTTTCAATATGAAAACGACTTGCTTCCAAAGCTTTACGGCTAACAACACTTATATCAAAAAGCCGCTCACAATAAGACACTCAAAAGTTGTTTATCAATAAATAGCCAGTTGTTGCTTTAACTTGTCGCTCTTTCAGATGTTTGTCAATCAATGCGTTCACAATGCTTTAATGAACGACAAGTCCAACAAACTGCGGCAGGTGTTTCAGTAAAAATATTTTTGCAATTAGATGTGAGCTTAAGTTCAATAAAATCCGAACTATCCAACTGTTTTTCATGAGATTTTCAATCAAGGTAAAGATTATACGAATAATCAAACAAACCAACTCTTTCTCGTAAAAACGCAAAGAATAAAAACTGGCTTTTTGAATTTACACTAAAATTAATTTGATAATAGATAGCACTTAAACAAATTATTTTCCTAACCGGCTGAGAGACAGAGGCTTTCAATCTTCTACGATCCATAACGAGTACGCAGTCATCTAGCGCTCTGCCATCCGCAATGTCTTGGGGTCTTAACCGGGGATTCGGTTTTTGTCGAAAGATCCCAGCAACAGGTGTTGGCATTGCCTTCGTTTACTTCAAGACCACCAAGTTTGGTCCGATCTTCAATACCTGTAAAGGAACTTCAAAGAGCGCATCTAACAAGATCATAATGCCCTATACCATACGCCCAGTAGGGTGTGTCAAAATGTAATAGCTTTTAAAAGTTGTATTGCTTATCAAAATTAAATCCTGCGTTTACGTTTCATTTTAATTAATATCTTTGGCTCGCTCAAAAATAGGATGAAATCCAAGAAATTTTGATTTTTCGAGATTTTTGAAATATGGTGTTGTTTTAAATTGCACCGTGTGGATACAAAAAAAATTATATAAAATATTTTTAGGCTTCCAAGTCAGAGATAATTGCAAGGAAACACTTTTAAGCTTATATTTGCTTAAATTGAACACTTGATAAATAAGTTATGAAATAATAAAAGAAGGAAGAAAAATCATTTTTTTAATATTATATGTATTTATTTGGGCTTGAATGATCGATGAGGTGGATGCAATTAATAAAAAATGCATTTCCAATCTGTGATACCAAGAAGTGATACTAGTTTTAATTTTTGTTGTTTCTAATAGTGTTAATGTTAATGTCAATTTTTTAAGTGTTAAATTGTTTATTTGTTAATTTTAAATTTCAATTCCATTTAAAACATAATGTAAAACATTATTTTTAAACATCAGAAATTAATAAAAAAAAAACCCTGAAGAAGCCGGAAAAAAGCCAGCGAAACGTAGGGTAACATAAGATGAATTAGTTTTTTTATTAATTGCATCCACCTCATCGATCATTCAAGCCCAAATAAATACATATAATCACCCATGTTCTGTATTCCGAGTGAAAGTGAATTGAAAACGAATTTCAATTTCACTTAAAATGAAAAGGCATGTTCTACATTCCGAGTGAATTCAATTCACTCCGAATTTATTTGTGAAATGTCAAAATCAGCTGAAAGACAATTTGCATCATTTATTAAAACATTGTTTCTTGTGCATAACGAAAATAGATTCACTATTATTAGATATTAATAAGTGGTAGAAGGGACGAAAATCAATGATACAGAGTTTGTGGAAAAGTTTTATGTAGTAAAGCCATAATTTTAGATCTTATAGAAGCAGCGTAAGTAAAAAATGGGGAATGAATTAACATGGTCATATTTGAATTGTTTGTAGTTTCAAAAGAAGCTTCAGACTAAGCGAAGAGACATTTGTTTACATTTTTGAAATAAATCCCTTAATAAAATCGACTTCAATTCCCTTAACACAAAATTTCTTCCTTCTTATTTCACAAATTGCAACACAACTTTTTCTTGTCGGGAGCTCTTTTGTATTTTCTTGTAAACAAAAATTTATCAATCAATCAAATCAAAATCAATTAATCAAAATTTCAAATCTTTATTTACACGTTTATCAATTTCACCAAATAAAACTAAGTGAATTGAATTCACCGTAAAAAGCTATGTATTCGAAATGTAGAACACGAATTTTCATCTCCGAAAACTCAATTCACAAACTTCATTTCGGGTGGAATTCAGAACACCAACATTTCACATTCGGAATGAACAAATCACAAAAGTCATTTTATGCGGAATGCAGAACATCAAAATTCACTTTTGTTGCTCGAATTCACAATAAGTGAAATGCAGAACATGGGTGAATATTATAATTTAATACATGATCATATACCACAAAACTTAAAAAATCATTTTTTTATGTAAAATCGTTTTGTTTTTTTTTTACAAAAAAAAATTCTTAAAAATCAACGGAACCACCTACAATATCGTGGTATATCTTTTTGTAAAGACAAAAATTCTTTCTGTATTTTGTTTAGTTTTTTTTTAGTAAACGTAAAAAAAAAAATTTTACTGTAAATTAAATTTTTTTTTTCAACTTCAACCGATTTGAGCGAGCCAAAGACGAACAAAATCTTATTTTTTTTTTTACATGTTCTTAAACCTCAGACCCTAATACAACTTTTGATCACTATTACATTTAAAAATAAGAGTACTTTTTTGCGGCCATACAAAAGTGACACACCCTAACGCCCAGTTAAAATGTTGGAAGGATATATAATCGTATCTGTGAGAATTGGGTAACCTTAGCGATTATATGGATCTTTAATGGACTAAATGGAACGGCAATAACTTGTACTGCAAAATATTAAAGCTCGCTCTAAAGCATGAATGAAGTCTTTTACGCCCTTTTTAGGAACTTGCCGAATTCTTAGAGGAATACGTAGAAAATTCTTTGAAACTGCCACAATGGATGATACTACGATGGTCCGTCTCCGTATTCTAAATAGAGAAAAAGATTGGTGTTGCTTTGGGAAATATTTTAAAATTGCTCTCAAAATACTGCAAGGGCTAATTGATGAATTTAACTTTTAAGAATACATATCGATACCTTCCCGTAAGAATGCACTAAGCGACATTTTTAAATTTGTTTCGTCCAATAAAATACACAAAAAAATAACTAAGTGAGACGTTTTTTTCGTTTCATGAACAATTTTAAAAATATCGCTTAATACATTCTTACGGGAAGGTATCGTTATTTGCTTTGTTTTCAAAAAAAAAAAAAAAAAAAAAAGAGAAGGATTTAACAATAATGCAAAATAGTAATAGATCATTGTTGTATTTTCGTTTAAGAAAATAACTGAGATAATCTACATTTTTTTTTCAATTATTTTTACCGTAAATAATTTGTAAAAATATAAAAAAATAAATTTATTTTTGTGAATACAAACGAAATCTTGAATAAACATTACGGTCGTTTTTGAAAACGTCATTTGTGTTCAAAATGCAATTGAAAGGTGTTCTTAAGCGCAAACGGCAAAAGTCAACTGTTCGAAAGCCCAAAAAGACATTTTTATGCAAAAGCATTATTTTAGATAACGCCGTTTGCTAAATTTATATTTTATTCTGAGCTCATAGAACGCGCTTCGAACTAGCTGTGATTGAAAAAAGAAACACAACTGGAGCGTTTTGATGTGTCTGAGCTAAAAAAGAATGAATGAATGAAATTTTATTAAGTCCTCTTTTCATGTTTTTCTAACGATAGCTAGTGCTTGTAATGTATGGCCTTCTTTTCCGATTATTTAATAGATCTTAGCCTCCGTGACTGTGTTATTATAAAAAATTTATTGTTGGACTGATTTTGCTCATAAGTATTTTATGGAATCGCTTGAAAGGTAGGTTTCATTAGCTAAAAAACAAACACATATTTTTTGCACAGCTCAGTTCTCTGCTCTGAGCTTGAAAAGAAAAACGCCTATTGATACGTCAAAGAGTATGTTCGTAAGTCAAAATCGTTTGCAATTGCAATTGGCTGACGTTGATCAAAGAGATTTTGAACAAGCAGAACGATTGCATAATTGACGAAATAGTATCTGCTTAAAAAAATGACAATCATTTGACGATCAAAAATGACGTTGGCGTTTTATAAAACGGATTACTATTTCTATTACTATAAATATAATGTACGGGATATATTGTAGATTTGTGCCAGGGGCCCTATTTTGTAAAACGATTATCGTTGAAATTACTTCGTTATCGTTGAAATGCGATTATGTTTAACGAGAATCGTTTAATTTTTACGATACTCGTTAGTTCTAACGACTGCCATATACCTATCGTTCAACTTTCGTTTTATCGTTTCTTTAATTATATTTTTTTTTTCATTTATTTATGTCAATTTTTGGCATTCCTAATAGTCGAGAAGTTGGTTGCGCTTCAAAAAAAAATGTTTTTTCGGTTAAGCTTGGCAAAATCTTTTGTACGCCTTTTTCGTTTTACTTAATCGCTCTTTGTCGTGACTATCGTATTCCTCAGTATCGTTGACTTGCCGCTCGTTTCGTAATACAAAATAGGGCCCCTGATCTTTACGTTTCTTATACCATTTTTTCTATACTTACTGTCCTCATATTTAATTTCTCTTATTAATTTCTAATCATATGTAAGTGAAAAAGTACTTACGACTCATAGCAAGAGTAATGGAGCATTAACTTAACCGTTTCCAAATAAATTTAAAGTAGGTATAATAACAAGATAGGTATAATAACAAGATATTCTGTTACGAATAAATTTTGTGTAAGCGTTTTTATATTGATTCATAACACGACTCCAACCAAAATACTTTTTGTTTTGGCCATTTCACATTCACACTTCAAACTCATCGTTTTACAATCAACCGTAACTGTTTTCTTCCAAGCCCTGATAGAACATCACTAAATAAGCCATTGTTAAGTTTTTTTTTGTTCAATTTTATTAAGACATTAAGTACCACCAAATACACAAATATAATTACAATTAAACAAAACAATTGTAATCTCAATCAGTTATGTATTTTATTTATTTGCTTTTGTGTTGTTTTATTATTAATTTTTTTTCACATATCAACGATGTAAAAGTCTACAAATGCTGGCTTAATATAATCTCATCTCATTCATCGTAAAATTGCAACAAAAAGTAAACGAATTCCTCCTAACCAATCTCATTGTTAATATAATAGTTCTTCTTGTTTATATTATGGTTAACAAAATAAAAAAAGTAGAATAAATAAAATTTTAAAGGATGAAACATTTTTCTTTATTTGCCAAACGCACATTTTCTTCTATAATATAGTTGGTATACTTTTTATTTGATTATACATATTATTTTAAATACAATAGTTTTATTCATTAATATAGTTTTCTTTTTATATAAATATTTTATTTTAAATTTTAGTTTTTTTTTGTTTAAATAATTTTCACCTAACCCGCCGGCGGGTATATCCATTGCTCACCTTAGTAGTTGTATGGTGTTTTTTCATGTTTGTCTTACTTTTAACACATTTTAATTTAAATACATTTTTTGTTTTAAAACTTCAGTAAAACAATGGATCGCGCACCAGTGCGCATTTATTTGTTATTTTTTTTCTACAATTAATAGTTAAGATTTATGATTAAATAAAAAAAGTTTGTTTTTGTTATTAAATACATTTTATCATTTTATTTCTTTGAGTGTTCTTGGGGGATAATGTATGGTATGAATGAAATTGTTCTATCTTTGGACATACTTTTTGTCTTGACTTAGAATTTAAAGACGATGAACTCTTTTCAGAGTGGCAGTTAGAATTCCAAAAGTGATATATGTAGAAATAAAATGATAAAATGTATTTTTTTTTTCAAATAATAAACAGTTATGTTTGTTTTAAAATAATAATAAAAAAAATTTAAGAATATTTTGGTACTTAATGCAAACAATCTTTTTCTTTTATAAAATTGTCTGCAGTTGTTTCTTTTCTGCAACTGTTGGGAGAAATAAATGTATAAGTTAACAATTTTTTTTGATTTCTGATATACAAGTAGAATATTTTTAAATACAAAAACCAAGTTTTAGTTTTTACTAGAGACACATCACTTAAGTTGCCTCATAATTTGAGCCTTTTGTCTAAGCTATGTGATATGATTTAGGCAATTTTTTGATGAGTTCTTTAACATTTATTATTATATTAAGGGCAGTAATTATCAAGAGCTCTAAGTCTATGAGCCTCATAACTCCAATAATTGTTTGCTCTACAAACAGTTCGTTTCGAATTTTTTTGATTAAATTATTCGGGAGAGCACTATCATAACTTAGAGTGGTCCAGACCACACATTAGTCTTATAAGTGTTCATAAATAATAACTCTTATACTTTGCGAATTCGTTTATGAACCTCATAATCTTATTACGGCTAGATATTTACCGCCAATAGTGTATTTAGGTTTTGAACAATATTTTTGGTAATCATTTTGAATTAGTAGAATTTTTTGAAACTTTAGCGACATAAAAGGGATCGAGTATGGTTAAATAGAACCAGTCGTTCTGTGAATGCAAAGCTTTTGTTCCCATAGTGTAGCTCTTATCTATTTAAGGATGACATACATAATATGTAGGTGCCATTTTCATAAGAAGTTGAATTTTAAAAAGTGGCAAGGGGCAGATTCAAATTCTTAAAATATTTTCGTAACCATTTTTGTGTTTGTTTTTACTATATATATTTATCTCTCCCAACTTATTAGTTAATTTTAAATTATAGCTAAATTTTTTGATTTAATTAAATAGTAAGACTTGTTGATAGTATTAAATTTCCTAAAATGTACAAACAATTGGCTAAATACAAAGCACGAAATAATTTTTGTTTGTTGTTTGTTTTGTATTTTGTTTGCGCTTAAGAACAAAAATACACTTAATGACAAAAATTGATTTTAGAAAATAAATTATAAAAGAAATTACACACTTATTTAATATATTTATGTGGGTAATTTATTTATTTTTTAATTATATAAAAACAAAGAAATAATCAAAAATAAAACATAAAATTACGCCATTTTGTTTTTCAGTTCTATGCATAGTCATTTTTGCTTCATGTGTTTTATTCTATTTCGTTATAAATTTTACAATTGTTTATTTATCAGTTTACAATAATATGTATTTAATTTTGCATTTAAAAAAAGAAAAATGATTTTTTTGTCTACATACATAGGTACTGCACAAAATAGTTTTATTTTTTACTTTAATTTTGTGTTGAATCATTTATCAAATAAATTGGCAATTTTATGCATTTTAATAGATAATTATTGTTCTATTTCATTTAAAAATTCAATTTTTGTTGAGCTTTTAACAAATTTAGTATTTTTCTAGTTATTGTTGTTCATAGGGAATATGAATTGTGAAAAATATAAGAATTTTTATTTAATTTTGTTTCCTTAAACACATGCAAAAAGTATTTTTTTTTTTGTTTTTTTTTTTTTTTTTTTTTTTTTTCTGTGAGGTTTGCGTTTCTGAAGATGCATTTTGATATATCCGCTTGATGCAATTTAGACGGAAAGTGACACGAAACTGTTGTACTGCGTAATATTACGCTTGAGGATATCAGCACATGGACCTAATACACGTTCAAATCTGTCAAAAATAAATTATTTTAATCGAATTTGAAATTTTTGTTAAATAAATAAAAGATCATATACCTCGCTCTGTCTAATTTAACGCATTTTAGAGGACCTCTAGCAACAACGGTGGCTGCTCTTGGTCTGTCCAAAAGAAGTGCAATTTCACCAAAGTAGTCGCTGGGACCTAGGCGTCCAACTTCTGCTGGATCGTCTCCTTGCTGAAAATTGAAAATGAAAATAATCATTTAAGTAAAACTTAAGATTTCTCTTTAAAAAATTACTTTGGTTATTTACTAATCACATTTTGAGTAATATTAAAGTGTGTACTGTAAAGTTGGTAACTACACAAATCTCGAGAGATTAGGGAATGTTAAATAAATGGGATATAATGATAAAATACATAAAATGTTAAGCTTATTTGAATAATTGGAAAAGAAATTAAATTAAAACTTTAGCATAGCAAAGTAACGGGTATAAGTTATTTGTTGTTGTAAAATTTGCTTAAATTTGGTAATCAAGACAAATTTACACTTTGGGCATCATGAAATATAAAAGACTCAATGTCAGAACACCTGAATTAAATTCATTACAACATTATGCAGGGTCACAAATAATGTCCGTTCTGACTTACAAAATTTTGTTCCTGCACTTTTCTTTTAGACTTTGTGGCTCTTTTTTCTTTAATTTGGGTGTTATTACCGCGGACGAAAAAGGGTTGTTATTCGAGTTTAGGTTAGAATATTCTTTCGCAGCGCAGAATCATTGCAAGACATATAGTTTTTGTAACAGATGCATTTTTAGTCCGATGTTTATCACAAGATACATTCATTGGTGTTTTGAGTTGGATATGCTCAAAAAAAAAATAAACCTAAAGTCAAGTTTTACCAGTCCGAGCTAAATGGATAAGCTCCAGTTATTTGGAAGTTAATCTTTCAGATTTGGTGAATTAAATCTAGTACCACATGACGGGTGTAATGAAAATGACTAGTACATTGGACTTTCGCGATAAAAGGTTGTCGATAGAATCCCAGTCTATGGAACACCAAACACGAAAGTGATTAGAGTTATTGCCTGTTGCGAGGAAGTGACAAATGCTCTAAGACTATCTTTTGTTGGAAAAAATGTTTTCAGCAGGCCATGTTTTATATTTTTCAGACACTTACGAGAAATCAACATGGCAAGTAACAGCGTCACGGCAGTAACCCTGTGTTTGCTACTACTGAGCAGTTAAAAGCAAACCTTGAAAAAAAAAACATTTTGCCCACTTAGTTCTTTTTTGGATGAACAGGTACGTTTACAAGAAAAATTGAAGGATTTGGGACTATGGTAGCATTATGGATAATGTTCCTTTTCGATAATGAAGATGGCATCGACATTACCTATCACTGAGAGTGCTACCGCCCTATGATAACCCATTTTCAAACTGGATGATATGAATGGCTAGCAGAACAGCATTACACAGCTGAAGTCATAATGAAAATTTTACGCGAGCGATTTGAAGAGTAGGTTACATCAAGTATTATATGCAAAGTTATGAAACTCTGGTTTAATAGAGCTAAATGAGACAATATTGGATATTCTACAAGTCAAACTGCTAAACAGATCTCTGTTCACATTCAAGCAAGAAGAATGGTCTATTAAATAAATACATCCCACATTATTGAGATTCAAATGTTGGAAGTATTAAAAATGTTCAACTACCTGCAAACAAATTCTACAAAAAAAAAATAGAATAATTCATTATTTCTGTAGTTAGCTTTTTTGTTACAATCAACTCAAGTCTGAAACAAGTTTCCTTCCTTTTTAGCAACGACCTTCATGTTTTCTTTCTTTATAAATGCGTTTTTGTTTTCAATTTCAACTTACCTCTGCCCTTCGCTGCAATACAACAGCACACCCCTCGACAATAATATAAAAATCATCACCGGCTTCACCTTGTTTCACAATTGTCTCGCTGTCTTCAAATGACACCATCTCTAGAGCATCAGCAACCGTCAGTCGTTCCCATTTATCAAGGCTCTCTTTTAAAATAAAAACAAAGAAGGGTTAGAAATTTAATTATTCATAAAAGGGTATTCTTTTTTTTAAATAGAAGTAATCGTATATCATAGAACATACCCAATATAGATACACGTGACAGGAACTCTTCGTACATTTTTCGCTTGCGAATAGTTGAGCCCATGAGAATTCGTCTATAGGAATCACGATCGATGCCCCACAGTTTGACATCACTTTTAGCACGAACTGTAGCTGCACGGGGTGTGCCATAGATCAATGCTAGTTCACCAAAGCTACCACCTTCGCCGATTGTTGTAACCATTTCGGAATTCACAAACACCTAGGATAGACAATTAAAATATAGTTAAAGAATGTGGTTTTTCTTAGAAAATGTTTGCAGTTAAATATGTCTTTAAATAAACGATTGCTCAGAGCTTTGCAAATTTAAAACATGACTATTTTCAACCATTTCTTTCCCTAGTTTGTCCAATTACACGTTTATATATTTTTTTAATGGTTGCTCATTAAGTTTCCTCTCTTATTTGAGCAAAAATAGAACGACATTCAAAGTGAAATAACCAAAAACAAACATCTACCTATTTTGCCACAGAGATCTCATTAGAGCAAAGAAAAACATAAAAGTTACTCGTCCAGAAAACGAGGGTTCAATTTGAGTTCCTAATGAACAACTTCGTTCGAAATTCACTTAAATAGAATAAAATGTCTACCTTTCGAGTACATTCTCCTTCATTGAAGTGCAATTAACCACGCTTCTGGTTGACCAAATGATAAGGTTACAATATTACACCGTGAGATAAAAAAAAAAATATCGATATGAGAAATCGAAAAATATACACACTCTCCCATAGTGAAACAATAAGAACTTTGAAAATTGTCCAGTGGAACGATAAAAATAATATACTTTTCGCTGTGTACGATATAAATACTTTTCTAGGTCAAATTTACCAGGGGTTTGCCATTTTATGTGAGGATAAATTAAAAATTGACGATTTGGCGCCAACTGATTCATCAATATTCAATATCGCAAACTTATCTTGAAGATAAATAATGTCTATACTCCATCCAAGGTGCTTGCATGTGGAATGAAATTCAAGTTTTAAGAAACTATATTTTTACCCTCAGGCTTTGGATAAATAAATTAGAAACTACTCCTTGTGCTTCATTAATAATTTACTTAAAGTAAACTTTTCTTTTTTGTTTTGTTCGTACTTATTAAACAATTTTCTGATACAAATAGCAATAGTTTGCTCGTAAATATGTATTATGAAAATATCAATATTTGCAAAAAATATCACATAGACTTATACGTAGGTACTTTTCGTTTCCCTCAACCTAAGAATTCTTGTTTGTATAAACTTTGACTATGATGGTAGGACCTGTAAGATTTTCGTCATAAATATTCACTAGATGTTGTAACCAGGACCGGTTGCCGCCATCGACATCGAATACACAATCATGAAACATATTTGTCTCAAGGTTGTAGGTTGGGTGGGTAGGTGGTACAACGGTACAAGATCTGATGTTAAAATTAACCAAGCATGTCCTCAAACACCCAACAAGAGTATTCCAACAAAAAAAGAGATTTGTTGTAAAACAATATTTAATGACGAAGTTTTATAAGTAAATACTTAGGTAGGTAGACAAGTTGAGTTTGTTTAGCATCGAACAAGAATACTCAACAATTTTCTCCTTTTTTTTTTAATAATCTGAGGGTTTACTATGTGAATATTATATCTTGCTATGAACATGAAGGAAACGTACACATAATTTAAAGTTTTGTATCGCACCTTATGTTTTCAAATATAAATTCTATACAAAAATAAAAACATGGTACATTCCGTCATTGGTATGTGAATACGAAAAGAAGAGTACATAAATCATAGCCGAAAATTAAAAAATGTTTTTAGGGGTACAATCTCTTACAAGGAAGTGACAAATCTTCCAAAACTATTTCTTTTTATGAAAAGTGCTTCTCATTTAAGCTGTTCGGAGTTAGCAGAAAAGTTTACAGGAATTGAGGAGAGTTGTGTCACTAGGTTTAGGTTCTCTCAAGCTGTTGTTCCTCTTATTTATGACACGTTTTAAGAATAAGCTATTTAAAAAAAAAATTCACTGACTTTTTCTTCTTTTTCTAGAAACAGTGATATTTCTTGCAAAATATTAAGTACATACGAGTATATCGCATGCTTAATGGAATACTGACCTAACTCGAAAAAGACGATTTTTGGGAAATTGCAAAAATGATCTTGCTATGAGCATTTGTCCTACTTGTTGACGGATAAAATTAAAACTAATTCACGAATTAATCATGAATACTGGTATTCTTAAAGTATGATAAACTCTATTCATTAGATCTGAGGCTTGCAAAAGCCGGTATCTGTACGTAACTCAATTTTGACTTATCTGCTAATGGGTCAGTATTCCATTAAGCATGCGATATACAACTTTTTGACATTTGTGTATCTGTAAATTTGATCTTCACTAAATAAATTCTGGTGTTCCCCAGGGCTTCGTTTTGTCTCCGACTCTCTTCTTCATTTTTATAAATGATCTCTTGTCTGAAACTTTTAATCCACTTTATTGTTTTGTCGACGACTCTATCCTCAGCTCGTTATCACCTTCACATCCGTCTCTTTCGGTGGAATTGCAACGGCACCGTAAGATAAGCTTCTTTTCAGCATTACTAAATGGGGTTTTAAAAAATCGTGTGGAGTTTAATGCTTCGAAAACTCAATACTGTTTAAAGTCGTTGAAGCAAAATGTACCCCTTATGCCATTGTCCTTTCATCGACGAAACCGGGAAAATATGTCAATGATTTTGTTCAAAGTCTTCGAAAAAAGTGATTACATAGTTCCAGTTAGAAGCTTATAACATGAGTGCAAACGGTCGTATTTTTAAAATTAAGATCTTAAAATCAAGGAAATTAACAGACTAGATTTATGTATAATGGCGCACAGTTTAAGTAGACTTCGTACGATGTTAAGACTGTTTAACTACGATACATATGTAAAACGATGATTTTGCAAATTTTAATTGAGTTTAGCGTCACCTTTTTTTTTTAATATTTTATTAAAGTTAAAATCATCAAACAGCTATTTTATTCTTTTAGTATCGCGCTAATATCATAAGACTACTTGACATTTGCGAAAGCGGTCCGATAAGTACCTAGTCTCACCGTCCAATGGTGCCAGTATCGCTATTTTTACTATTGTTTAGTACATTCTCTTAGACGGCTACTGTAAAAATTTCAGCCGAATCGGACTCGTAGTTTTGTTCTGATCACGTGTGGAAGCGATGGGTTCCGCGTTTGCTCACTCCGGACAACAAGCGCAACCATAAGATCACGGCTAAATTGGTCGAATTGCCGATCCAACGTATTCTCCAGATTTGACCCCGTGCGAATTTTTTTGTTTGCAAACTTGAAAAAATCACTCGCCGGGCAAAAATGTAAATCGAATGAGGCCACGAGAAAACCTATTTTTCGGATGGGTTAAAGAAGTTGGAGCATCGCTGGATCAAGTGTATCGAGCTAAAAGGAGAATATGTTGAGAAATAAATTGCCACTTTTCCAAAATTTTTGTTTTTCTTTTGTAGGCTAAGTACTTATCGGACCGCCCTCGTACAAAAATCAAAAAAGGTCTGTTTACTTTGCTGAACCTTGTTTTAGGTGTTTTTAGAAGTAATTTTATACAAAAAGTAGCACCTAATCAAAATCTAGATTTCGATCAAAATTCTCAAAACCTCATCTAGATCTACTAGTTTTCCCATACATTTTCAAATTTCCAAATCTACTAGATTACGACAAAATCTCCTCAAAATCTACTTTCAAACACAAGATTGTCAAAACAAACAAACCTTTCGAAATGTTCTGTGTTGTCAGCAAATTGTCAGCAATCGAAAAGGCGGATAAAAAGCGGATAAAAGATCCCCACCTTGAATTGTTATGAGAGGAAAGAAGATAAATTATATCCGAGGAGTAGGAAAAATGGACAGATTTATAAGGAAATAGCTGTAGCTTTTGAATCATTGACGAGCGCCTTAAAGAAATAGTAGACAAACTAAAAGAAATGGATGCCGACAATAACAACATTCTAAAAGAATATATTGAATCAGCCAAGGAATTTTATAGAGGTGTATTGAAATATTTAAATAAGTGGAAAAAATAAAAATATTTGTTTTTGTTTACCTAAATGGATACTAATAGCATTCCGTATGTTTGTTGCTGTTGAATTAAATTCACATATATTTATATGCGTTATATGTTCTGGAGTTTCTCATTCCAAATTGTTTGTTAAGCCTAGTACGCAGATCCAGGCAAGACAAATTTTATCTCTACAATTTTAATCTCTACAAAACTTTTCTAAATCTCGCGCAAAAGTTTGAAGATGGAGAGATGAAATCTAATTTAATGTGTTTTTTAGTGTATCTCTGGAATGGGTTGTCTTACAAAAGTCGTCACTTTCGTCACTTTCGAAAATACGGTGGCTGTCAAAATTTGTCCCGCAAAATAATGCTTGTATCATTCTTTTTCCTGGTAAAATTTAGTGGAGACATTTAGTACAGCAATGCACAAAAGTATGAATTTTGGCGCGAACTGCGTACTGCTCGGAAAAATATCCAAGACAAAATTTGTCCCAGGACAAAAAATGTATGGGAGACAAAATTTTTCCCGATCTGAATACTAGGCTTTAGCAATAACAACAATACCATTGAGTGTTTATGTGATAATTATTTTCATTAAATTGTGTAAAACATAACGTGTTGTCAATATGGTTGTCAAGGCCTTTTCCGAAATCTTGCTTTTAATTATCAAGATTCATTTTTTGTTCATATATGTAGTTCATATAAACAAGAAATTAAAAATAATTGGCAAGATGAAAGAAACGTCAAACGAAATCCTAATTCTGTTCAGTGCGAACGCTTTAACGATATTTCGTAATCTTGTTGCTGAAATCCGAGTGAAAAGCCTATAGCATGATATAAGTTACAAAATGTTTAAAATCGAGAAAGAGTTAGTAAACTTTTTTAAAGTTAGCAAATTGTTAAGTAGTATCATACCTTAACACTAGGCTGTTTAAAATTTTTGCGCCAATGCGTTTAAGTAAAAATAATTTGGTCAAATTTAAAAAGCAAAACGGTATAAATCGTGTATGAACGCTAAGCCACATTAATTTTTTTACATTGTGCTTTTTGACATCCGAATGCATTGTAGGTTCAATATTTAGTGTAAAATTACATAAAATGATTTTGTTTTATTTTAATCATTTAATGAATACCGATTTACGAGAATATACACATTTGTTAAAAGTAGCTTGTTTTGGATAATTTTTTTGTAAATTGTGATCTGAATTTATCATAATTCATCAATAACTAGTCTTTTCTCAGACGTTTAAAAAAGGACCGATATTTTTTTTCAACTCACTCCAGATATTTTTGGCAGCTTACCTCTCTCTGAAGGAACTATCGTCCACACTTTTTAACATTTGACAGACTGACATTTTTTTTAACAAACCTTTTTCTTTAAAATTAAGAAGTGAGTAAAATTTGCATTTATCATATTAAGACCTTTAAACTTCATGAATGTAAGACTTACGGTCTTTATAATGCAATCTGAATAGCACGGTACTAATTCGAAGGAATAGGAGCATTTATAAGAATGGCACAAATTAACAAAGGTATTTCTTTTTGAAGGAGTATAAAGAGCTCAGAAGAATAGAAAAACGGCTACACAGACAAAAAAAATCAGCCTGGGAGAAGAACCTAATCTGTGAAATAGAAAATAGCCGAGAGCGAGGTCCGCACCAGGCGCGGAAGTTCTACCAATCCGTCCGAAACAGTACACACCACGCTGCACATACTGCAAGGACGGAGAGGGAAATCTGATCACCGATCCTGAAAGCATACTGGAGCGATGGGAAGTGTACTTTAATGAATTGCTAAATGGTCAGCTCACTGCAGAAGTGGAGGCTCCACTACTTCAAGAAGAATACTCTATGTTGCCGCCACCAAGCATAGAAGAGGTTGAGAAGGCTATAGGCCGGCTTAAACAGAACAAAGCCCCGGGAGCCGATGGCATACCAGCCGAATTATTCCATCACGGCGGGACAGCCTTACGTCAAGCAATTCATGATATTATAGTACACGTATGGGAGCAGGAAGAAATGCCAGAAGACTGGCGAAAAGGTTTAATATGCCCCATACATAAGAAGGGAGATGTCACAACGTGCAGCAATTATAGAGGTATCACGTTGTTGAGTACCTCCTCTATCCTACAAGACCGGATAACCCCATACGCTAAAACCGTTATCGGTTTCATTCCAGGCAAATCAACAACTGATCAGATATTTACCCTTAGGCAGGCGATGGAAAAATGTCTAGAATTTAACATCCCAACATACCATCTGTTTATAGACTTTAAGGCCGCCTATGATAGCATAGCCAGGGTAGAACTTTACAAAGCCATGAGAGAATTCGGCATCCCAAATAAATTGACACGACTATGTAGGTTGACCATGACCAACGTAACAAGCCAAGTAAAAATAGCCGGATTGCTATCCAGACCAATCAAAATCTTTAATGGACTCCGACAAGGAGACGGTTTGGCCTGCCTTCTCTTCAACCTGGCGTTGGAGAAAGCAATCCGTGACTCTGGCACGGCAACAAGAGGGACCATTGTCAACAGGTCCAGCCAGTTACTGGCTTACGCAGACGACATTGACATCATCGGAAGAACCGAACAAGCTGTACACGATTCCTTCATCCAGATCGAGCAAGCGGCACAAAATCTGGGCTGCACATTAGTGAAAGTAAAACAAAGTACATGGTGGCGTCGAATGCGAGAGGAACAGTTGGTCAATCGATCAAGGTTGCGGAGCACGAATTTGAAGTGGTGCAATCTTTTAAATACCTTGGGTCAATAGTAGCAGCCGATAACAATATACATAGAAGAAGAAATACGCGGGCGGCTTCTCAAATCCAACAGAGCCTACTATAGTCTGTCAAAGCTTTTCAAATCCAGAAATCTCACCATAACTTCAAAACTGCTGCTGTACAGGACCATGGTCCTGCCAGTACTCACATATGGATCCGAGACTTGGGTGCTTAGCAAAAGGCACTCCGACCTCTTAGCTGCGTTCGAGAGAAAAGTCTTAAGGAGAATTGTTGGCCCCGTATGTGAGGAAGGACGATTCCGGAGACGGTACAATCTTGAACTGTACGCAATCTACCTTGAAGCAGATATCGTGACAAAAATTAAGCTCGGTAGACTCCGGGCAGGGCACATAGCTTGCATAAGCGAAGAGGAACCTCCTCGGAAAGTTCTTTGTGGTACATTCTATGGTAGACGACAGCGTGGTAGACCATGCTTGCGCTGGAGAGATGGTGTAGACCAGGACGCCCGAAGCCTTGGGGTGCGCAACTGGATGGCGTCGGCTAGAGACCGGGATAGGTGGAGAGACTTGTTGAAAGAGGCCAGGACCGGAACCCGGTTGTCGAGCCGATGATGATGATGATTTCTTTTTGAAGTGAAGCCACTGGAAGTATTGAGGCCGAAGTAAATTTACACCTTTTATAACATAATTGTTAAAATTTACCAACGAAGTTAGTTATGCGAACTTTCCTAAAACAATGGTTGCCTTATGAAGTCTATAACTTGAATTCGAATAATAGGATCTTAAAAGTTCAGGTCAGTTAGATGTCAGGTTATCTCTATAGCAGAAAGCAGTGTAATACATTAAAGCTCTTTTTTTTATTTCATAAATGTTTAAAACATCAAGACTTTTCAAGACTTTTTTAAATATTAAAAAATGTTTTTTTCATAAATTTTTAAAGTTTTAACTTATAAAATTTAATGAAGCTGTTACAATATAAATTTTATGGAGTGAGCTTCTAAAATTACTCCTTTTTTAAAGCTCCCATGTAGAGTTGAGTGAGGGTGATTAAGGATTTATAACGAATATTTGTTTTTTTTTTTCTATTTTCCTTGAGCTTCTACACATACCGAAGTTCATTTATTTATCTAGGCATTCTTAATTTAGACTTTAATACTCGTACACCAACTCACATGCACACCGATATTTTAATTTTTGACTTATCGTATTCATTTAACTCACCTCGACTTCACCCATATCAATCACGTAAAAATTGTCACCTTCATCGCCCTGCTGGATAATGTTCTCGCCCATCAAATGTGTGACGGGGAACATTGCGTCGAATATGTCGGATCGTTCATTTTCGTCCAAATGTGAGAAGAGCACATTTTTGGCAATAGCCTTTGACAAGGCAGCCATAGTCTTGTAGTCCTTTGGTACGACTTTCTTCACATAGTTTGTAGCATCTTCTTCGGTGACGGGTTCGGCGGAAATACCACCACGCCGACGAACTGGTGGCGCAGCAGTCTGTGGCATTGGACTCAAATCATCACAATCATCGGGACTTGTTGCCTGCTTAGAGGCATCAAGTTTTACCTGTTCCTGTAACAACACAAAAAAAAAAAACGAAATTAATGGGAAATGTTAGAATGAAAATTTTTAACTGCCAATAAACAAATATTTTACAACACTTAAAACTACGTAAATAAACAACCTATCAACTATTGAAGCACGACAAGTCGTAAACGAAAAGATTTGCAAACACCTTCTGTTTTCCCTCATAAAATAACTTTATTCGAGTCCATAAAAAGCCACCAGCACACGCATTATTCATAATAAAGCGGTTTGTCCAAATTGGCAAAGCAAGATCTTGATTTGGCCAAAAAGGTGGCAAGTAAGAAATTGTTTTTTTTCTCTCAAGAGTACTTTGGACATCCAGCGTATAAGCACTTAACAGTTTTATTCCACGCAATCGAAAGTTATCTGGTGAGGTTTTTGCAGTTTAAAATAAGTCGTAAGGCGCGCATTGAAGTAGGTTTGATGAAAGGAGAAATATTAATATTTTTTTTCTGTCATCAACTGAATTATTGATCAATTAAACAGGCTATGCTCGTGATGCAACAAAGGTACTTGTTTTTATTGACTTCTCGAACTGCAATAAAATTACATAATGTTACCCAAACTGTCAATCAGAAGAAGTAAAAGCAAAAACAAACAAATATGTATGAGATAAAAAAACAAGACAATTTGTCACATATGTATTTAATTTGAGGTCGATATAAGTGTTGACACCTCGAGGCTGACTTTCGGAATTAAATAATTGATTAATAATGTTGAAATGGATTTTTTAAGAGATCAAGATCAATTAAGCTGAATTGGGTTAGGTTTTCATGGGCGGTTTTTAATTTTACTTTATTGTTCTCACGATGTTTAATTTTTTACTTTAGTTCAATTTGAGTTTTTATATTGCCATTCGATTAAAGGGAAAGTTCATACAACAAAAACTCATTGAAGATTTCTTAATGAAGTTAGACCAAAATAAAATTTAATCATTATAAATTTCAAATATAATGAAAACCAGAAAACAGAGTTTTGTTTCGTTAAAATAGGGTATCTCAGATGTTATTTCAAAATATTGATTTTGGCTACAAAATTGCAACCAAAGACGACATTGAACACGATGATATGAAGCAAACAATGCTTCAAATTGTATAATAAATTTATAAAATCTGAACGTGTGAACCGATTTTCAAACAATACCACACCCACTTTTTAAAAGAACTCATCAAATCATCAAAGTTTCAGATGAAGGCTGTGTTTCTCAAAAAAAAGTTGTAGATAATGGCGCAAAAATTTAATCGAATAAGTACCCTGTTTAAAGAATTTTAGTATGACACTTTAGCATAATACTTTAACTTTACATTTTATTGAATTTAAAATCATCAAATACCTAGTTTATCTTTTGAACACTGTGCCAACTTCATTTGACACTTTAAGATTTACAAATGTCAAAAAAGGTCTATTCGCTTAGTATTTTGCACGAACTGTCAGTATTTTAGGTGTGTTCAGAACAATTTATTAAAAATAATAACATTAGCACGACACTAATTAGAATAGATTGAAATTTTAGTCGAATTAGTTCGATGTTAAAACTGATTTAATATGATACTTGGTTAAAACGAGAATTTTGTAAATTTTAATCGAGTTTCTCTATCATTTTATTAAATTTAAAATCATCAAATAGCTATTTGACATTTTTAGTATTGTGCTTACGACATTTACAAACGTCAAAAAAGATCTTTTGACTTGGTTTTTTTGCACCAACTATCATTGTTTTAGGTGTGTTCATCAGAAGCAATTTATTAAGAAAATTGCTTTAGTACGATACTAGTTAGAAAATGTTTAAAATAAAGAATGAGTTAGTAAACTACTTTAAAGTTAGTAGTAAAGTAGCATCATAGTTATAACTTAACAATAGGCTGTTTGAATTTTGAGCCAATGTACATATTGTATAATAATTCTTCGATACAAATGTTTATGCCACTCCAACTTTTTGAGGACATTTTTTAACTACATTTCGAATTAAGAAAAAAAAATAATTACTATAGTAAAACGTCAAAAACAAAACCTTCATGCAAAATGTCTACCACCCTCAATTTTGGGGGCGTTTTTTTTTTCAAAAGTCCTTTTTATATGTGACTTTTTCTTAAGAACAGAACAAAGATAGAGGAGAATAAGATACAGACATAATTCCATTTAAAGTTTTTTGCCACTTCCACCTTTTGAGGATACACCGAGAAAATCATTTCTTTATGGGTCAGTTTTTAAGGCTTATCTAACTAGGTGATAGGTATATACCATTCGCAAATTTATCTAACCAAATAGAAAATCAATTTAACCTAAACTCAAATTGATTTTACTCAAACAAAAATAGATTTAACGCAAATGCGAATCATTTTAAACTATCAGCAAATCAAATTAAAATGCTAATAGTTTAATAGCTTAACGGTGGGAATATGATCTGGATCAAATGATGTCAAGAATGTCATACACCTGAAATTATTGTTTCATAATGAACAAACATTTTTCAATTCAAACTAAATTCCTGTGGTTATTTTTTACAACAAAAAAATAACACTCTAAAAAAAAACACAATTTTTGCGCATGTAACAAATAATGGTACAGATGTCAATTATGCTCACAAACGTTTATGACCTCTGTTGAGTGGACGTAATACAAATATTAATAAAACGAAAAGACTGAGATCTAAAAAAAAAATCCTAATGTGCTCTAAAATCAAAAATATTATTACTAAACTTGTGCAGCCTGACAAATTCCAAGTCGGCAAAATATATAAATATTAAGTGACTGTGTAAACATAGAATTAAGAATCACAAATGTATCAAAAACAAAATCCCAATAAAGTACATCTATACATACTGCTTAAGCCAAAACTACTCGTACCTTATCCTATAAATATTCTAATTTTTCCATCTATTACCAGCTTAATTAGTTTAAGTTTTTACGAAACCACAGAGGGCGTCTAACACGCCCATGTAATATCTGTTTAAGCCCTTCCTGTGTGTCTTTCACCTTAAGATTGTGTTTCTTCCTTCTTCTGAAACTAACACTCTTCGAGGTAAGATCGGACTCCTTTTTATTAAAAATAAATTATTACTTATACGATTCTAAGCCATTGTTTTTTATTTCTATTTGAAAACCTTCACTGGGGTCTACTCCACACCCAAACACATACGTTTATGACCTCTAAGGGCTAGGTTTTATGTAATCTAAAAAACCAAGATGATAATAATCTCGTTTGCTCCCTCTGCCGACAAACAGAAAAACCTATTTTAATGGACGCGATTAAAACTTGTCAAACCGAATAGTCTACGTATATATATACCATTGATAAAAATAATTTCTTTAATATCAAGCATTTTTGACAGTAATTTTTGTATAAGGAATTCCAAGAGAGAACAAAAATAACTATGAGTTATCCAATAAAAATCTTATATTAGAAATGAATCACCTAAAATCTTCCTTTCATTTATTTGTTTTTATTTTTCAATATTTATCTGTTTTTAAACAATTTATTTAAATTGAATTCCATTACATTCAATGCAAAGTGCTGACCCGGCAATCGATGCAATCTCAACCAAGTGCAATTGTTGAGTTAATGGGAATGCCTGTCGTTGCCAGTAGTTTATGAAACGAGAGGACTGTTGTTTTGCTATAATATCTATTGTTCTTAACCAAATTTAAATTATATTGTTTTTCGTTTGGTTTTATTAATTTATTTATTTTGTTTTTTGTTAATTGTTAAAATAATAGTTAAAGTAAATGAATTTAAAGTATATGCCCAGCCCACATATATATATATACAGTGGTGGACAAGAATTTAGCACATTAATAAAAGAAAAAATTAAACTATATTTACAAAATTTGTTTCTATTTCAATATTTTCATTTTTATGTTATTTACATTATTTACGGATATAAGTATATTTTTCCAAAATACAATCTTATATTTTATATATCTCAAAGAAAAAAATGAAAAAAATAACAGAAAACATACTTTTTTGTCTGGACATGAATTTAGCACATTTCATTAAAGTTGCTTAGTTATGTTATTTACCGTTACTAAAACAATATTTTCTTTTATATTGTGTTGGAAATCCTTAGTTCTTTAATACTGAATTGAGTCTTTTTGGCGAGCTCTCGTATAAGGCCTCACAGCGTTGCTTAGGTATTGAATACTAAGCATTCTGTATCTCTTGCCACAAATCTGTTAAATTTTTCGTTTTTTGTTTTTCAATGTGTTGCTCAACGTCATTCCACAAATTTTCGATCGGGTTCAGATCGGGTGATTGAGCAGGCCACTTTAAAACATTCACTCAATTGACCTCTGAGGCACTTTTCACTAGTTTTGAAGTGTGCTTAGGGTCATTGTCGTGCATGAAGCGCCATAAAACCGGCAAATTATCTTCGGCATATGGAATCATATGGTTCGAGATAATATCTTTGTACAGGTGCTGGTCCATTTTGGAGTCTGTCTTCACTATTGGACCAACACCGTTCCAAGAAAAGGCAGCCCAGACCATCACGTTTCCACCACCGTGCTTCACCGTCTTAATGGTGTATTTTGGATCATGTTTCTTATTTTCTGGACGCCACACATATTTTTGTACATCTGATTTGAATCGACAGAACTTTGATTCATCGCTCCAAAGTACATTTTTCCAAAAATTTAGTAGTTTGCCTAGATGTAACTTGGCAAACTCGAATCTAGCCTTCAGATTTTTTTTCGAAACCAATAGTTTCCTTTGCGCAATGCACCCTCTCAATTTTTTTTCATTCAGGCCGTCGTCTCACGGTTCTTCAGGATACATTGACATTGTAATTCTCCATTAATTCATTTCGAATGACACTAGAGGTCTTAAATGGATCCTTTGTTGATAACATGTAAATGACTTTATCTTTCCTCTTTGTTGTTTTTCGTGTGCGAGAGGCTTGTTTTACATGTTTTGTCACTTCATACTTTTCAAAATGTCTAAGAGCATTGTAGACTATCTTCCTGGAACATTCTAGCAGCTCAGAAATCTCCGTTACTGTGCGACCCTTTGACTTCATCTTAATGATAATACTCTTTTTGTCCTCAGAACACCATTGCCCTTATGCCATGACTATTTAATGTTTTTTTTTTTTAATTTTATTTGAATATATAACATTAAGAAGATATAAAATTACCTCGAAAATAATTTTGTTCTCTTATAAACTCACAAATTAAAAAAAAAAATAACCAAAATTTGTACACGTGCTAAATTGATGTCCAACCAAAAACAATGCAAATGAGAATTTGTTTTGTTTAGTTTATAACCCAATTTTCATATTGAGTATCGAAGCATATGCACATAATGCATTTTATGTTTGAAAGGAAACAAAATTCCTTAAAAACAGAACCACTCAAATGGCTTTGATTAAAATTTCAGGCATAATGGTATAAGAAATCATCACATTTCCACCCACTGCTTGATTTAAGTTATTAACATTTGTTGATAATAATTGGAGACCTATAAAGTTCTTAAGTATTTCAAGACTTCACTCTTCTCACGTAAAATAAGTAGGTATTGGTACTTGTCTTTGAGTACCCTGCTAATGGAACTTGTACTTCAGTGCCCTGGTAATGGTACTTATAAAAAGGCAAACACCAGTATTTAGGTAAAAGTGCCAAGTACTTGACTAGTACTTACTTATTCTCTTGTCCTTCAAAACTGTTTACTTTGTATTCTACAGAAAGGTACAACTTTGAGTAACTCATTAATCATTTTTGTCAAGTTTCACATTGAAAGTTTTAACGGAAGTTTAACTTAACCTGAACCATGGTTTAAACTTTTGTTTTAAATATTTATGTTTGTACTGTATAAAAAAACTCAGTTGAAAGTATTGGTCAAGTACTTAGAAGTACTGCTCAAGTACTTTGGTTCTTCAGAACCCCATACTTTGTACTTGCAAAAAAGTACTTTAAAAGTACCAGAGTACTGAAGTACAAGTACAAGGCGCGGTACTGGTAAGGTTAATTAGACTTGAAATTCTACAGCTCTGACTAATACCATGAAGTGTTTAAAGAAAAACGTAAAAAGTACTAAGCAAATCATTTTTGCAATGAGTTTTTTCATTTATAAAAAAAAAATATTTGGATAACTATATGAAGGGCAATTTTATTCCAACTAATAAGAAATTATCATTTACAAAATTGTACCAAAATTGATAAGGCTATTAACGAGATATTCGGGAAATTAAAGGAAACAAAATTAAGAAAACTTTCTGAATTTTGCAACCGAATTGGACATTAAAAGAATGAAGTTTCATCGAAATGTTATAGCGATTTTTGAGAAAATTTGGAAAACCCAAAATTGTTATATGACAGCTATCCCTTCTAGTTGAGATAAGACTAAAATTCAAATTTCTCCTGCACGGAATCATAGTATAATGTTTGTTCAAAATTTGATACAAGTCCGTCTATCCACTTATGGTCTATGCCTGGATATATACTTAAGCGCATTAACGCACAGACAAGACGGTATGATGAAAACAACTTTTTTGACTTTTTCATCATCAGAACCTAGCTTTATAGATCAAGTAGAAAATATAGTATCGTCAAAGTTGATAAACACCTGATTTGTGTTCTGAGTAATTTTGTTCTCTTTTTAACAATTTGGTCATCAAAAGCTTCTGAAGACAAATTTGTTCGATAAAATCTAGAGCGCTGTGCCGATTTTAATTAAACAATATTCGGCCATGATAAAATTAGAGGGTACGGCAGCAAAATATCCTTTTGAAAAACGCACTATTCACCTGAAGAAGTCGGTGGTTTGGGAGAGTGGTCTGATTGGACAGGCATGGTTCTAGAGTTGTGTTACCTTTCTGGTCATTCGCCATTATGAATGTGCCGTTACGGCTTAAGATTAGGGTTGTTTTGTAAAAATCTAATTTTCTTGAAGCACAAAAAAAAAAAAATAGATTGTCCTCCCACATAACCGTTTTTATGTTCTTCTTTTTGAAAAACGGTTTAACTTATTTTGATATCATTTTGTATGCAGAAGCTTCTAGAATGTTATTATAGTGTAGTATGTAAACATTTTCAAAAAAAAAAATTATTAAAAAAAAACATAATTTTTCTTAGAAAACACAATCATACATATTTAAAAAACGACTTGTTTGATTTTATTGAAACTTTGAATCCTCGCAATTTTAACACATTCAAGGATATTTTAAAAATGTTTCCTTTTAGAACCAAAACTGACGGTATCTGTCAAACAAAAGAAATACAAAAATCAATGTACATACATAACTGAAATATCATTTTCTTAAAAACGATCCCTCTTCATACAAAGGTCGATTTCATTGCTTACTTCGTTAAAAAGTTTTCAAAAAAACGAGTTATTGGTTCATTAAACATAACATAAGAAAGTTGAATATTTTGATAGTAGAATAGGAGGAACCAAATCAAAAGCAGCTTTTTTTTCCTCGTATCAATACGATAATCATTAAAACTTTCTAGAACATCCTGTTCGGAGAAGCTTAATAACGAAAAGTCGGTTAAGGAATATACATCTGGATATAGCTAGCATTCACGATTGGTGCCCATATCATCATTTCGGGCTAAAAAAATAAAATGCACGACTGGATCGCACGAACTTGCTCTTATGTACCAGTACTTTGGGATTTAATATACATTTTACAAATTTTTCTAGAACAAAATTTGGGATGCCAATTATAAGTGTTTAGTAATTTAGATTTTAGGAAACAATTTCAAAAAATAATCGGTCACACGTTTTCAAGATATTGATTTTTCAAAATATAAATTGGAATTTATTTTTTCAAAAAACAAAATATATATTTTTTTTTCGAATATTTCTATATACAATATTATTTCAATCTTAAGGGGGCTCCTAGTGAAAATTTTTGGTTAAAATCGTTAGAGCCGTTAATGAGAAAGTCGAAAATAAAAAAAAAACCGGTTCTATGACAGGTACCATTAATAACATTTTGCCCCAATTTGTTTTTTTTTACCAAAATATAGTTCATGTCAATAATATCACACATAATTTTTTCCTATCAAAATCGTTATAGCCGTTTTCGAGATAAATAAGATTTTGCATTACGGGTGTATGGGGGTACCGTTAGTTTTGGAGCTAAACAAAAATTTTCAATTTCCCTCTAGGGAATCACCGAAGATCATTAAGTACCAAGTTTGAAGAAAATACCTCCAATAGTTTAGGCTGTAGTCCGAGGTACAGACATACAGACAGACCGACGAAATTGTCGAACCCACTTTATTCGTCTTCGCTATCATCGTAATGTCAACTTTGATCAAAATCTCGAGTTCGATCTTTTTTCCAAATGCAGAACTTGCCCTATAGTACCTATATCGCAGAATTTATATTGTTGCCTCAAGAACTTTTATTCTTGATTTAAAGATAAAAAATGTTAAAACTTCAAGAATTTATATTGTTGGCTCAAGAACTTTTATTCTTAATTTAAAGATGAAAAATGTTAAAACTTCAAGAATTTACATTGTTGCTTCAAGAACTTTTATTCTTGATTTAAAGATAATAAAATGCACGACTGGGTCGCACGAACTTGGTCCTAGACTAGGAATTTTAGTAGTAAGAGATAAAAACAGAATGCAATACAAATATGAATTTATGCAGGAATAAAAATTATAAGTCGTTGTAGTGGTTTCTTAAAAAAAATACGCTTTTATGTACAAAATTTTCAAAACATTTTTAAGAAAAAATTTTGGTACGCCAACCTTAAGTTTTTATTATTGTACGAATAAAAGTCTAATTTCCAAAAAAAAAAATATTAAGCAGTTCTTGAGATATCGAATTTTCCAAAAAAAAAAAATGACTTTTTTTTCTAAAAATTGAAAAAATATTTTTTTTAAGTTTTGAAACGCAATGTTTTTTAAACTTTTTAGGAGCTTCTTTATAAAAAAATTTCATTAAAATCCGTTTAGCCGATAATGAGAAATTCAAAATTTTTTAAAATTTGTATGGAAGGTACCGTTAGTTTTAGATAAGACAAAATTTTTTCTCAAATCTTGTTGATTATGTTAAGAAACTTTTATTTTTAAAGTTTGAAAAAAAATCGATCTTGGGGTTTTCGAAATATTGAGTTTCCAAAAAAAATTTTAAATTTTTTTTAAAAATCCAAAAAAATTAAAAATTGAAAATTTGAATATGTAATAATATTTAAACTTTGGAGGAGCCTTAGCATAAAAAAAATTATTTGAATCGGCTGTACCGTTTTCGAGAAAATCAAAAACAAAAAAAATGGACCCAGGGGGGCTACCAAAAATATCAATTTTTTGGAAAATTTTTCTCAAGACGATTTGTCGATTTTTTTTTTTAATTCTGTGGGACAGTTTTTGAGAAAAAAAAAATTTATAAAATTTCGAAAAAAATCGTATGGCAGGTACCGTTAGTTTTGGTCTCAAAAAAAAACGTGTGGGGGAAAAAAATTAAAACCCATATCTACCAAGTTTGAAGAAAACTGGCCGAGCAGTTTGGGCTGTAGTCGAACCGACAGACAGACAGACAGACACAATTGCGAGACCCACTTTTTTGGTCTTCGCTATCATCGTAATGTCAACTTTGATCAAAATCTCGAGTTCGTTTTTTTTTTACGAATGCATAACTTGCCTTATAGTACCTATAAGTCGCAAGTAAAAATTAGTTGTCATCGATTGATAGTGCTTGCCGTTAATGGTAGTGGCAGCAAATTTGATAGACAATATATTCGCAATCACCTGTCAAAGTTCGGAAATCCTTACAACCGTAAAAAGGTGCGTTTGAGAATTTAAAAATAGTTTACAAATGGCGAAAGAGCCTTATTTGCCCACTGATCATAAAACTTTTTGCTAAACACCTAGTTTCCGTAAACACAAAAAACTACCCAATATTCAATTCAAAAATGCATCAAATAATTGGACTGTCTATCAAACATAGCACTCTTTCTTCGATAACTTGATTCTTGAAACGAAAAAAAAATATAAATTTGTATACTCTTTGTTTTTCATTTTTGTTAAATAATAGAATGCGCTTCTATTTAATTTTACAAATTACTCCTTCAACGCAAATAAGAAAAATAATTTTTTTTCTATGTAAAATCAATTCGAATAACTAACCAGATGACAAAACGCCCACGATGCGATTTTGTTTACGATAAAAACTAACGTACCTACAAACAGGACAATATTGATGTCCTTGTTGTGTTGTGGAAAATTTAATATTCCACACATACACACGCAAAACCAAAAGACCACACTTTGTAGAACTCCACTCCCACCCGGGTGTCATTTCCCTACAACTCCTGGCATCATTGTTGGCCTTTTTCGTGTTGTTGGTTTTTATTTATGCATCAGCAACAGGCGGTTTGACATAAACATTGAAATATGTCCTTCTTCCTATTTGGACAGTAGTGAACGAGCCACCGCAAAGGTTATTCTCTATAAATACATACAACAAGCTCATACACATAATATGCAAAAATATAAACAGCTAGCAATAATTGTTCGTCGAACCTTCGCACGATTCTATAAACTAATTTCATTTAAATTCGGGTTTTGTTGTTTGCTTTTTTTTAAACGAATTTTCCGAACAAAAGGATTTTAAAATTCAATATATTTTATTTATCTATCAGACTGAAAACCACCTAGCGGAAGAATTTTATTGAGTTTAAAGTGCGTGTTTTCACAGAATGTAATTAAATGTTGGTTGTTAAGGTTTCGGTTTACCTAAAAGTCACTCGTGTGACCTTTAACTTTGCTAACTTGCCAAAAGGGATATTTAATTACCAAAGGTTTCTTGCATGTCTTCATACAATTTCAAGGATTCACTTCTTAAAGGACTTTCAAGCATCTTTTAACTTTTGTTTTATTCGCATTCTTGATCCTTTACGTCATGTCTCATACACTTGCATATTCCATCAGGCGAAGCAAGGACTAAAATAATTTCATTAGCATACTGACATCGGCTGCTACTGGTGCAGTTTGTTAAATGTTTCACATGCAATCAGTGTGCTGTAAGGGTTTGTACATTTTTGTTCTTTGGACTGACGGACGTAGGGACCGGTGCTATAAGTTTCTGAAGAAAAATACTGCAAAATTATAAATGCACAGTTTTTAATTAAAGTTGTTTAGGTATTCGTTTGTTCAGGAAATAAAGCTAAAATAAGTCATCATTAAGCTTCCTTGACTAGTTTTATTGAATGTGCGTGCGGAAGTTTGGAGTTTGATGTTATAAATTTGTAACACTTATCAGCGTAACAAATTACCAGAGCAATGAAATTTCACTACGAAAAGTGTTGAAATTTATAACTTTACATTCCAGAGTCATAGTTTTGGTACCGACTTAAAAAAATCGAGGTTTTCGTAAAATCAATGGTATGTACATCTGGGTAGAGGTTTACATCGAGCTAGGGCCTAAAAGTATGACCCATTTGCTTAAAATTTGGCACAGAAAATTTGTATGTAACTATCTAGAGCTCCTCTACAACAATATGGGTTTTTTGAAATCATTTTTAAAACGACTCTAACAATTTCAGTTAAAACTTATACCTGTAACATTCAAGAGAGTGAGTTACAATAAATCAGCTTTCTACGTTTTTGACGAAAAACCGCATAACGGAAATATGGTATTGAAGGTTCTTTGAGATAATTACCCTATTTGAGGGTTATGCCACGGATTTTGTTAAAATTTTGCAAACCATGTACCTAATCTAGTTATAAATACTGGGTCTAAACACAACCATACACTCTCCACGTTAACGGTAATTTAACATACTATGTTCATGCTTATTTATAGCGGCAACTCCTTTTTTGGTTTTCAGTCGCTCGGAATTAACTAGTGAAAAATCGTATTGTTGTCATTGGCATTTACAAGTCTAATCTGAAAAAAGGTGATATCTTTTGGACCTTGCGACTGCTGGAATCACGCGTTGATTTGTCCGTCTATCGTGTGGCAAAGTTGGTCTAGCATATTGGTGGAATGAGTGACCGCTTGAGATCCGGCCGCCTACAATCAGATACCATAAAGGTTGGGCAGGCTGGAACAAAACCACTGAAAACAAGCACAATTTTATCCGGAGTGAAATAAAATTTAAGGAGATCTGGGATTCAGCGCTTACAAAGACACATTGGCTCCTGCTCAAAGTCGCATTGACGAGAAAATCGAAGAATCAAAACCACGACACGACCGAAGTAAACGATTCTTAAAAATTTATGAAGATGAACTGTCAAACACAAGCCGAGTTATTGAGATGAATTAAAAATGCAAATTGCTGCAATAAAAGCGCTATGCTCATCTGGCGAGCGGGTTTACCTGATCCATTATATCGGTGATTGTTCAGGTGACGTGAAAAAAGGACCAACAAAATGAAGCCAAAAATGAAAAATTTGGCCTTATTTCTATTTCCAAACCCAAATTTTGCATTTGGTTTTATTTGGTTACAGGCCTTATTTAATGTCACTGATTGATCAATTAATAAAGAGTTATAGTGCCACAGGGGCATACAGATTACAAAATTTTTGGATCGAAGTAGAAAAAAAAATTTCCAAAAGGCGAAATTTATTTAAATTTGAAATTTATTCGGGAGACCTTTTTAAAACAGGAGGAAAACCCAATATTTTTTAAAAGATCAAATCGGAGAAGGACCGTTATAGCCCGGTGCCGAAGGGAAAAAAATTTATATACGGCTCACAGGTTCCGCTTTTTCAGAATTCACGCGAAACAAAAGACAAACGAAAAAATTAGATTTAATTTAATAATTTGAAAGAACTGAATTTAAAAGAAAATATTTATCTCTTAAATTCCTGTCACTGCAATTTCTTTCAATAAAAAAACGAACAATTTTCCTAACTCATCACCAGTTTTCTACTAATACAATTTTTTTCAAAACTATTTTTCAACTTAATAATCTTTCGAATCCTTCTGCGAATCCTGCTTCGAATTTCTTTTTTTTTTTTTTTTCTTTTTTTTTTTTCAATCTTTGGTTTCGAAGAATGAATCTTCTAAGAAGTGACCCTCCAGGTTATCATTGTCTCAGACGGCCTTTTATTTTTAATTTTTTTTTTTGCATCTTCCCAGTGCTTTTAGTCAATCAGTGCGGTGGTTTTCGGTCCTGTCATTATTCAGCTATTTGCGTTATCTTTGCTGGAGAGAACTAACGTAGTTAAAAACCGACGATTCTGCCTACTCGCACTATCTCCCTAGATTTCGCATTGTCCTCAAGGAAGAACGAATCCGTTGGACATCCAGCCCCAAATCCTAATTTTTCGACTAGGAAAAAACTTTCCGAAAACTAAAAAATAGAAATTCTATTTCGCATCGCGCTCATTTTTGCCCCTCCCAAAAAAATCAAAATAACAATAATAGTGTGAAAACCTGGTTTATACACTATCAGAATTGGTCGAAGAAAGCTTATAGCAAGCTCCGTCTTTCGACCAATGGTTTGCCAACTCAGAGAACTGTGTTATACCACCTGCTCATCATTTAGTGCAGTGTTAGTTGTTAGTAGGCAAACTCTATTACAATTAACACTGACACAAGAAAACATGAAAAATAAACAAATAATATTACGCAAGAACAAAACAATAACATAACATGAAACAAAGAACATTTAGGAGCGTGGACCACTGGTTTTGAGAAGGTTTTTTAATTTACATTCATTTATATTAAAATCAAAAATATTTGAATTCCAATTTACAAGTCTACCCATACGTGTCAAGGGGCCTTGTGAATAAAAAAAAAAGCTAAAGCTAAAACTTGGATTTTTAAGTAAAAGCTTGATTTTTAGTGAATAAAAATAAGCTTAAGCTAGAATATTATAGTTAAAGCTACAAAAATTTCAAGAATTTTTCGACCTGTCTAGAAAGCTTTGACTAGTTCTTATTTTCAGTATTAACTTGTGCGAGTTGTTAATTACACATAAGGGAATATCTCAAAAAATAGGACTGTGAACGTATAGACCCAGAAACTGACATACGAAATGTTAAAAACATTTTTTAGCCGAAACCAATAGTTGCCCTGTAGAACAGATAACAAATTGAGGCAAAAAAACCTTCTTTCGGTCATACATGTACCAGTGTTAGCTAAAGCTAACTAACCGAAACATGTGAATAAAAAAACGAACACCTTAAATTACGAAGCTTAAGCTAGAATTTTCCAGCATAAGCTATTTAGCGTTATCATTTTTTTATTCACATAAAACAAAGCTTAAGCTAGTACTGTCTAGCTTTAGCTGCTAGTAAAAGCTATGACTAGTTGGCTTTAGCTTCCTCCAAAAAAAGCTTTAACTTGTTTTTTATTCACAACACCCAAGGGCTCATGAATGCCATAGTTGGTCCTATGTGTTGGGACCTTAATCATATCGAGGCCTCGAAGATTAAAACCTCCTCCCAGATAATTAAAATAAACCGAACATAAAAGATCTGGTGCATCTGTGACGCCTGTTATTAATTGGTGGAAAAATACCAAATCATTGTTTGTTCTTCTTTGTTCCAAAGTTTGCATCTGAAGAATAGATAATCGTTGGTCATAAGAGAGGACATACGAAGGATCACTCCATTGAAGTCCTTTCAAGGCAAAACGAGTAAAGTTTCTTTGCACAGATTCTAATCTCTCAATATGAATATCATAAAGAGGAGTCCAAACCTGCAATGCATACTCAAGATGGGGACGAACCAAGGAGTTGTATAAAGCCCGGGTGCGTATTGCCAAACTGTATATCAGCACAGATCTCCATAGTCTGTGCTCAGCCATTTTCTGCTCACCGAATTTGAAAGTATTGTAGAGCAAACTGTATGCTACCACAGAGTGCTCTGTGGTCACATGCAGTTTGCTTGTAAAATATTAAAAAAGCTGAAGCAAACTATATGCTAGTTCAGATCGAGCAATGTACCTGCGATTACAGAGCCATCGTTCACGTTGGTATAGTTATTGTGTGTGGTGAGTTCTGGGTTGGTATACATTTTGCTCAGGAAACTAAGAGCAAAGTACCTGTGATTACAGAGCCATCGTTCACGTTGGTGTGGTTATTATGTGTGGTGCCGTGACATAAGGCCAAGTGACAAAAGGCCAAACATAAAATGTTTTGTCTTGAGCAACAGTACCTTGGGTGGCCCGCTTCGCGGGTTTTCAGGATTTTAACTTCCTTTTCGGGGCTCACACCCGCTCACGCAACTCCGTTGCTCCGCTTAGGGTATGTTCAGTCGCCAGGCAGGCGCCTGTAGCAACAGTTCTATTATAGAGCGTCGGAGCTCTGTACTGATATACAGTTTGGCAATACGCAGCCCGGGTGACATTGGGATCAACAATTTCTTTACACCAGCGCTTAATAAACCCTAACATTGAATTGGCCTTATTCACGATTTTATTAATATGAGCAGAAAAATCTAAATTGGGTGTAAAAAGAACTCCAAAGTCCCTTACAGTCATAACACGAGTTAAAATGTGCCGTGAGATAACATATTCATGACAGTAAGGAAAACGTTTTTTAGAAAAAGTCATAGTTTGACATTTTGTCGGGTTGAGGTTCAGACTGTTCTTTTCACACCACAAGGCAAAATGGTTAATATCATCTTGCAGTAAAGCCCGATCATTTGAAGATACTATATTTTTATAAATCTTCATATCATCTGCAAAGATTAGAATTTCGTTATTGCGAACACACAGAGGAGCATCATTAATAGCCAATGTAAAGAGTAGTGGTCCCAGATGGCTTCCCTGCTTAAATCCAAAAATATTGTTGTTTTAGTTTTGATATGCAATTTTTTTTAACCTTTCAAAAGCTTCTGTATACGAAATTTCATTAAAATCCATTATGTTTATAATGAGAAAGTCAAAAATCGAAAAGATGGTTATGGTAGGTACTGTCTCCCTTAATTTTATGTTTTTTTTTTTTAAATAATAAATCGTTCAAATTAAGCAGAAGAGAAAAAAAATTATCAAATTCTAGGTGCCTTTTTCGAGAAAAATATAGTTTTCGAAAACCATTTTTTAAAATGTGTATGGTGTGTACCATTAATTTTAGATAAAATAAAAATAAGTTGAGATACTATTAAAAACTGTTAATATTGAGTTTAATATTAAATAATATTTTTTTAAATAAAAAAAATAAATGTTTTTGAAAATTTTAATTTTAGGAGCTGTAGCATAAACGAAATCACCAAAATCAGCGTTCGCTAAATGAAATTTTTTGTATTTTTTTTTTAATCTGTTGAACAGTTTATGGAAAAACAAAATAATGTCTAAAATTTAAAAAAAAAAAATATATTTATATGGCAGGTACGCAAAAATGACGTTATATTTGAAATATAAAAATATAAAATTTATTAATTTGTAGTGGGGGGATAAACAATGCTATGTATCTACAAAGTTTGAAGCAAATAGCCCTACCTACAGACAGACACAACTCAAAGACCCACTTTTTTCGTCTTCCCTATCATCGTTATGTCATGTCTGATCAAAATATCCATTTTTTTATGAGTGCATAACTTGCCATAGTTCCTCTGTACAAGGTGGGTCATCTAGTGGTTTCATTTTAAATCATAGGTTATTATGACACTGAAAGCTGTTTCCCGCTCGAAATTTTGACAGAAACTCAATATCATGCGAAATGATTCGCTTTACGATTGAACAACCTTGAGAAATATTGAAAACTTATTTCCAAATTGAGTACGGTATAGCCCAAATAGTGCGTTTTTTGAAAAGAAGTTTTGGCCGAAATGAACCACCAATCGCGCCTTCTGCACGCAAGTTTGTGCAAAAAGTTCGTGAGACTTGTATGCTAGTGGACAACAATCATGGTCCCCGTCGTCGTACGGTGCACACAGACGAGAATGTGGCTGCTGTAGCCGAGAGTGTGAGACTCAATTCATAAACGTCATCTCAACAGCTCAAAATTTCACGCACTAGTCTGAGGAGAATTCAATATAAAGGTCTCTGATTATTCGCTAGGCGTGACAGAATGCGCTACTAATAAAGCCATAATACATTAAAAAAATTAATTTTGTTAATTTTATCGCATTTTTAAAAAGAAACTTGTATTTGGCTCACCCTTTAAACATGGCAAGTAAAAAAGAGATTATTTTTCTCCCAGGAAATTCATGAAAAATGCATTATGCTTGATTTTAAGCCAACAGACAAGCAACAAAAAAAAAAAATTAAACTCCAAGTCACGGCATTTTCCAAGGAAATGTAATATGAATAGAATTTTCACTTTCTATGTGTATTGTGTCGCGCGCTGTCAACTGAAAACATGAGCAATACTTGTAGGTGTCAGCTTAATAAAAGATAAACCTATGAACATTTATATTAATTTATGTATTTTCATGGAATATAAAAAAATAGATATCATTCCAACATTTGGAATTCCAGCGTTTTTGTTTGTTTTTCGAGTTTTTTTCTTCAAATTGAACTCGTAGGTGACATTTGGTATTTTCATATTGTGTGAATTTTATGAAGTTTTGCTTCAGCTTGATGACATGTCAGAATGCTTACTCAAATTGTATTGTTCTCTCTACTGACTGAATTGCAAATTCCAATGAAATATCAACCAGTTCAGTGGTTTTATGATATTCCCATTTGCTCTTCCTCATATTTCTTAAAATAAACTAGGTAAACCATATGCCTAGGTGCTATCAGCCTAGAGCATTATCTTTTACATCTTTTTAGGTCATTAACACCATAAGGCTCAGCAGTATATCGTAGGAAATGAACACACACGTCAAGAGAGTGCATATCCATTATCCAACATACTCGTACTCAAGCTAATTACTAACGCACATTTTACATCACTCCAGATCCCAATTCCATTGCTACTGCTGTTCACAAAGTAAAACAGGGGATAAAGACAAGATAATGTTTGTTTCGAAATTTCACCCACTCACGCTCGGTGGGTGAGCAGTAATGTGGACTAGGGACTTGGGGAAAAATAGTGCCGTCCTGTGATGTTTATGTTTTATAATAAAAACATAAAAAAAACTCTAATAAAAATGACGATTTTTTTCGCAAAAAAGACACCGTGCGGCCGAGGCGTAAGGAAAAACCTCTAATAATAAAGAGAATTAATTAGGCCCTCGTAAATGGATAAACTTAATATGTGACATTATGTAACCTTCAATTATTACAGTGTGAGTTCGCCTTATAGAATTATCTACATCTACGCAATGGCCTGTATCATACAACATTTTATGGCAAATAGAGATAATTCCAGTGCAGTCCATTTCCTATGGATAATGGATTCAGGCATCTTACAAAATAGGTTTTTTGTAAGAGAACTCCATAAATGTGCTTATTTGGATTAGATTTTGATTAAATCTGTAATTGAAAACGTAGTCAATGTTTTATAAGCGCTTTGACTTCTTTTCTAGAAAAAAAAACAGACATCTTTGATATTTTGTTTCTTTACAAAAATAAGCAAAGACTGTTTTTAAAGGAAAGAGAGTACGCATACAAATTTTAGGGCACGCAAGCTGGTAGAGACAAAGAGCGTAATGACTTACAAATCTCAACCATTTCTGTTCGCATGCTGTCGGCAAGAATGGAGAAGACCTACAACTTTCTGCCTAGTTCGAACAAATAAGATTAGAAGCACTTTTGAAGACAAGACACGCTCTTAGAGGATTTGTCACTTCATCGGGAAAGGCAGAACCCCTTAAACAATTTTTTTTGGGTGGTAGCATCTTGGATTCGATATAATGCCTTGAGCTTGACAGCTCAAAGACCTACACATTACGCCACGGGGAAAGTCAAACCAGGTATCAATAGGTGTGTTTTATTCATTGCTGCATAGCCAGCGCAGCATTCTAGTGCGAATAAAACGATCAAACTCATTCCATATGTCAATTTCAATTCATATTTCAATGTTGGCCATTATTATAGAAAATATCAAAATCTGATGTCAAAACATCTATGTAAATATTTCTAATTCTAAAATTTAATGCATAGCGCCATTTTTACTTCAATAATTTAAAGTTTTCTCACCAGCACAACTGCCATTTTTTTACTGGCTTCTTTTTGGCCAGCAATCAAAGTGTTGTTGTTTGTCGAGGGAAATGTTGCTGCGCTATGCAGCAGTGAATAAAACACACCTAATGGTTGCTTAGTTTTTTTTTGTTCGAACTGATATTGTTTTAGGTGTGTTAAGAGGTGCTGTAGATTTTGACAGTTTATAGTGACTATGTTATTAATTTTCATCATCATCGCGGAGCTATTAGTTAAAAATGTTGAGAAGCACAAAATGAATTTTTAAAACGCAAAACAATTTTTTAGTAGTTGGAACTAAAAAAAGAATTCCTTGAGCAAGTTTTTATAGAGCGTTTTTCAATTGGCGCCGGTAGATTTCAGCGGCCTTTGGCGGCCATGTTGTTTTGAGGAAATATCATGCGATTTAACCCTGCTAGACTGTTTCTTGTGGGGTTTCCTGAAGTCGCAGATCTAAGCGAATAAACCACAAACGGCCATTTCCACTAAAATGAACATAACACAGACGATCGCTCAAATTCAGCCCGATCTATGAAGTCAATAAAAATTGGACCACTCGGATCCGTGCTACCGTGAGAAGCGGGGGTGAACATTTGAACGATATTATATTCCATAAATAATTACATAAAATGGAAAAACCCTTTATGTAAAATTTTTAGAAAATGCTTTTAACCTTTATCTAGATTTTTTTGTATTTTTTTTATTTATGGAAAATTTTTGAAAAAAAAAAAATATTTTCCAATATTTCGAAAAACTAAAATAAATCAAATGCACGACTGGGTCGCACAAACTTCCTCCTATGTAAACGATTAAGAATTTCAAAAATTAATGGTATTAGAGAAAAGCTTTTTTTAAGGATAAAATTCATTTTTTATATAACTAAAACAACTCCTTTAGCAGTTGGAGCTAAACTCAGGATGACATGTGTTTTAACTAGTTTTTGCAAGAACAAAATTATAAATTCTGTGTAGTGGTTTCTTAAAAAAAATAAGCTTTTATATACAAAATTTTTAAATAATTTTTAAGAAAAAATTTTGGAACGCCAATTTAAAATGTTTATTCATGTACGAATAAAAACCAAATTTTCAAAAAAAATATTGATCCGTTTTTAAGATATCGAATTTTCTAAATTTTTTTTCTAAATTCAAAAAAATAATTTTTTTTTAAGTTTTGAAATGCAATGTTTTTTAAACTTTTTGGAAGCTTGTCCATAATTTTATTAAAATCCGTCATGCCGATAATGAGAAATTCAAAATTCGAAAAAATCGTTCTATTAAATTATTAAATTATAGATCGTAAGAATTAATCAAAAGAAAAAAATTTTTTGCAAAATTCTCGGAACTGTTTTCGAGAAAAATACGTTTTTTCGAAAACCATTTTTTAACTTTTGAATGACCCTTCTTTGTATGACCGTTATTTTTAGTTAAAATAATTTTTTTTCTCATATCTTGTAGATAATATTCAGAAACTTTTATTTATCAAGTTTTAAAAAAATCGAGCATGGGGTTTTTGAAATATTGAGTTTCCAAACAAATATTTTTTGAAAATTTGAATTCACAATAATATTTGAACTATTGGGGACCAGTGGCGGCTGGTGGGTTGTTGAACAGGTGGTGCATTTTACTTGCTCACTAAGTAGGTATTAAGATTAGAAATCGCAAAAAAAAACAACAATTTACATGTATATGTTGATTTTTTATTATTTTGTATAATTGCTCGAAGAATTTCGACCATGTATAAAACTGACACACTTATTACATTTAGCAAGGAATCATGTTTTTTATTTTTTCACTTAAATGCGTCGAATCATGGATTCAGGTTTCTGTCTAAATCGATTCTCCGCCAAAAATATTGCATGTAAAATTTAAAAAGGGCCTTGGCGATCCGGCTAATTTTATATTAACTTTATTTTAAAAAGATTTATTACTGTCTTTAATATACCTAATCACTGTTCATTTTATCCCACACCACACACTGTACACAGTACAGAATCGAACCAAAACCAAAATAAAAAACAATTACTAACCTAACTCCTACAAACCAACACTATTTAACCAGTCACGGATAGAGCGAAACAACGTTACATATTCGCAGGCGCAGCGCATTCTAGTCTAGAGAGAGGGCTCAGAGCAGAGCTAGAGAGCAGGCTCATTTCTCGATACATTTCAATGAAATATCTTTTGTCTCACGCATCAGGGATATTAGCTTGTAACTCATACAAGTTATATTAGCAGTCCTCGTGCGCTCGCCGAAGCGCACGAGAATTTTTACTTGCAGGCAAAGTAAGTCTTAATATTTAGTAAAGCAAAGCGCTTACATTGTTTCATCAAAATTGGAAATTTTACTTGTTTATGTTCTTGTATGTTTAAAAAATAAATATTTACATTGTAATCTGAAAATAAAGATGCAGTAATATTTTGTAATTTTTAAATCTTTTGAATTGGTGGTTCAGCGCACGAGCGCACTTAAGGTACAGCCGCCACTGTTGGGGACCTTTAGCAGAAAAAATATGATCAAAATCCTTCGTACCGTTTTTGAAAAAATCAAAAACCAAAAAAAAAAAAAAATGGTTAAAAGCGGAGTACCAAAAATAACAATTTTTTGGAAATTTTTTTTTCAACCATTAGCTAGCTTTAACTAAATGAAATTTTTTGCATTTTTTTTTTTAAATCTGTGGGACAGTTTTTGAAAAAAACAAAATAGATTTAATTTAATTCAAGCTCCTTATTTAAAATCTTTACAGATAAAACCCTCTGCTGAGGTATACCTGGGTCAATTTACCAACACCTACGTCGGAAGCAAAGGAGTAATCTTCGTGCCCTAACTGCGCAGATTCCTGCTCGTCAATGTTCCAGTGATGCTACTCGCATAATAACGAGATCCGGGAAAAAAAGTTTATGGCAATATTTGAAATGTAATAACTAAACATTTCAATTGATTTCTTTTGATTAACTTTTGTTTTAATGTTAAACTTAAATTTCACATAAATAAAAAAAAAAAAAAATGGTAAAAATTGTATTTAAATTGAATTCTAAAAACAAAACAAAAATAATGTACTTATTTTTAATTTTAATTAATTAATGAAATATGTATTAAACTTTAATCTTATATAAACTTTAATATCTAAAGGGAGATGTTGCATTGGCAGCACCTTTCATTTAGCTTAAACTATTATAATTGTTATACAACTATTTAACCTACCCAAATGTCAAATGAATAAAAATGAATTCTCAACTAAATCTTGAACAACTACCTACCAAGTGTAAATAAAATCGCCCGAGACGTTAAGGCTTTCGTCGAATAGAGAGACAGAATTGCGAGACCCACCTTTCTAGTCTTCCCTAATAGTGATTTCAAGTCTGATGCATAACTTGTCATATAGGACCCATGTGTCAGAACTAAAAATAATCTTCTAATTTAATGATGAAAGAGCATATCAACAAGCAAAATTTCACACAAGGTCCACCAATTGGAAATGCATCCGCAGAAAGTCACTGCTTGCTGTGGATTGTGAGCAACGATAACATTGTCATCAGTTCATCACCATAAGCGTCGATCAATGATAACCAATTCCTTTTGGTCCAAATTGGGTGATATTGAATTAAACGACATGTGGAGCTAACAGATCGGTTTCGCGTGCAACACAGCTGATGGCAGAATGATCATTCTGCTTGGCCGCATGGATATCTCACGCAAAGACATCGTCAAATGGTCACCGATACCGTGACCCGGTTAAACTTTTTCTTGTGGAGTTTCCTTTAGTCATAGGGTTTTGCATATAAGCCGCAAAGGACCGGCGCGGCGATCTCAAAATCAAAATTACATATGCCATCGTTCATATTAGCCGCGTTTTATTATCGCCAAAGATCCGCATGGATTAACCCTCGAAAATAAAACGATACGGATCATAGTAACACTTGTGTTGCATGCTCATCTCTCTCTTGCTTTTTTCTTTACCTTACCATAAAAAGCCATCTACTCGCCAGAAAAAGAACTAATTTCTGGATTTTTAAAATAGATCCAGATAGAGGACAGGATTCCAAATTGTTTTTGTAATACATGTTAAAAATTAATCCAGATCCACATAGATCCGTAGATAATGAAACGCACCTATTCTGTCTGATATACAGTAACGAGCAAAAGTGGTCAAATGATTTCGCTTTTTTGAAAAACTGATTTAAGTAAGGATTTTTTAATAGAATTGAAATCTTTTTTTTATTTTTTTTTATTTCAAAAAATAATATATTATACATTGCACGTTTTAGTTTCAAGAGATTTAACATCGTTTGTTCATTAAGAGATGTTCCTCTCTGTTCTATTTAATAAGTAACAGAAATGACTACTTTCTGATTTGGAAGATAGAAGAGAGTTGAGAAGTTGTGGGTCCAATACACCTAAGCAGGCAAGCCAGTTAGTGAATGGAATGCACGCCGGGCACTCAATAGTAGGTTAAACGCTAAAGAGAAACCGAAGAAGCCCCTACTTTCAGCGAAAAATTTTAAAGCCAGGTTAGCTTTTGCTAAAAAGCACAAACACTGAACCATTGACCCATGGAAAAAAGAATAGGAACGGATGGTAGATCTTTTTATTGGTTACGTCCTGGAGAACCACTTCAACAACATCGAGTTCAAAAGATCGTGAAACATGGAGGAGGTTCGGTGACGCCTTAGGGCTGTTTCTCGTGGAACTCTGTTGGTCCTTTGGTGAAAATCGATGGCATAATGAACAAAGAAAAATATTTGGACATTTTGAAGACATATTTACCACCTCTTTCAGCATCAACAGGCTTCAATGATTGTGAAATAACTTTTCAGCAGGACGGAGATCCAAAACACACGTCAAAAATTGTCTCGGAATGGCTGAGAAATCAACAGTTTACAAAGATGACACGGCCAGCACAAAGCCCTGACCTCAATACAAGTTTCAAAGTGAAAAAAAAAATTCTTTCGCAAATTGAATACCGCAGATTTTCATGGTTATTTTGCTTCCTCACGTTTGTTTTATGTTGTCAAAAAAAAAATAAAAAAAAGATTTTAATTCTATTAAAAGCTCTTAGGTACTTTATATCAATTTATCAAGTAAGCCAAAACATTTGACCACTTTTGCTCGTCACTGTATGCACCAGTCATAGAAGACGAAGTTGAAAACGATTGATTCAATTAAATTAAGCTTTTAATTAAACGGAGTTCAGCTATGCGAAGCAGTTTGTTTGAAAAAGGTTCTAAAATGCGCCGTGATAAATTTTTCGTTGCAGATATCTCAATTTTTAAGTTAACCGGAGTTGACTGTATACCAAATCAATTTAATAAAACGGATCATATAAGCACGTTCTCCGTGTAATTACAACTTTTCAGTTTATGTGAGCATTTGCGCATTTGTTTATCTATAATTCCTTGTTACAAGAAAAAAAAAAAACACATTCTTTCATTTGTTTCATTGATTATAGCAAAAATTTGTCAATAGTTAAGATGGTAGCGTTGTAAATATGAAATCGAATAATGAAAAGTCGAGCTGTGGAACAATGGTAGATGTGGAAGCCATTTTGAATTCTAAGATAATCTTTATAATGCACAAGATTACGTCTTGTGAATAAAAAATAAGCTTAAGCTAAAAATAAAACCTGGATCTTTCAGTAAAACCTAGGTTTTGAGTGAGTAAGATTGAGCTTAAGCAAGCTCGCAAAATATGTTTTTTTTTATAATTTTGTTCTTTTGAATGTCTTAATATCGTAATAGGAGGGAAATATTGAACCGGATAAATCATTCCACATTCGTGTAGTACGGCTAAAGAAAGAATCTCAGTACGTCCGAAATTGGGTTCAAGGGTAAACTGAGGGGCATTCCGTGAAGCGCGAGTATTACGGTTTAATTGTTTTAGGTTAAGGAACGCAACTGGGACATTGTTTTTAAAGAATAACTATATTTTATTTAAAGACCAGAAACATAGCGACCGTGCTCGAGAGATACAAATGTTTCTGTTATAGTTCTATGAGCTATCATTTTTAAAGATCTTTTATGCGTCCATTTCAAGAATCTCAAGTGGTTTATTGGAGCACGTGACTTATGAGCTGAAAAGTACTATCGTCAGCGAAATAAATAAATTGATAAGAAGTTTTAGACAAAACATCATTGACAAGAAAGAGAATCGGAGAATCGGAGACAAAATGGAACCCTGTGGCACACTAGCATTTATTATTGAACTTCAGACTTAAAACCATCAAAAACAACTTGTATGGAGCGGTTCTAATGGAAGTATTTAATCCAAATAAGAAGATTATAAGAATAATCAATCGTGGACAAAATTTCCCTCGGAATTTTCCCCATCTTCGAAAATTGAAAAGGTCAATAATTCTGTTCATTGTAAGCTGGCGACTGAAACTATGAAACTTAATTCCCAATATCAATAAATTCTAAGGGAAACTTTCGATATTATTCGAGATGATAATTTTGAAAGTTGGGAACAATTCCCAGGGAAATTTTATTCACGATGGGCCCCATTGTCGATAGGAAAGCTTGCACTAATCTTACTTTCTCCAAAACGATGTAAAAATTTGTGCCACTGTTCAGTGAGATAGCCTATTGCTACCATGGCCATACTGCCGGTCATTGGGAACCTTTCGTTCATGGAAATATTTCTTTAGCTGATAATTATCAGCGTTTCCATGACCTTGAAAAGAATGGACGTAAGTGCAAATTGGACGATATTAAAAGGAAACAGACCAGTAGAGTAGGACAGATGGAAAAGCTTACGCGGTGATTTTGCAAGCTTTGGAGAAAACCTCTTAAGAACAATTGGATAGATACTATCGGGCCATCTGATTTGTGCAAATTGGACGATATTAAAAGGAAACAGACCAGTAGAGTAGGACAGATGGAAAAGCTTACGCGGTGATTTTGCAAGCTTTGGAGAAAACCTCTTAAGAACAATTGGATAGATACTATCGGGCCATCTGATTTGTGTGCATTTTTGTACAAAAACGATTTGTCCCATAAAATATTTTACGCTCTCAAGTACAGGAGCTGTCATCGTCGAATTAACAGACAAGGGTATGAACCGAAGACGATATAGAATTTTGTACATTTTTTACAAATGACCAACAACTTTTACTAACTTTGTGATATTGTAGTATTTTTTGCTTCAATTGTTGGTCATGCAACAATTTAGTACTTCAAATACATAGTACAGTTCTTTCTTGAACTTATTCCCATTTTTCTCAATAGGCTTGACTTTATTGCATCGGAAACTTTCTTCTCTGACCCTAATAACCTCGTTACATGTCGAATCAAACCAGAATTCTCTTTCAGTTCGATAGATTTTCCGCTATTCTTATAGTAAAGGGTTTTTCAACAGGGACGCTTCAAAAGTAGAGCGACGCCATATTTCTTGCCGCTCTTTTGACATTTCTCTTCAGTAAGGTTTGCCATTTCATGATGGAAAGATATACGAGCCAACAACGAGTCGAAATTATTAAAATTTACTACCGAAATTCGTAGTCAGTGGCCTCAACGTTAAGAGCGCTACGTCCAATTTATGGCGTGGTTTATGGGCCGGCGCGGCGTCATTGGGCCGTACTTCTTCCGTGATGATCAAGACCGGCACGTTACTGTGAATGGGGATCGCTACCGTTCAATGATAACCGAATATTTTTGGCCCCAATTGGATGATATGGACTTGGAGGACATGTGGTTCCAACAGGACAGCGCCACAAGCCACACAGCGAATGTCACAATCAATTTATTGGAAACCAAGTTTGGACAACGTGTTATCTCACGAAATGGTCCAGTCGCTTGGCCGCCTCGGTCGTGCGATTTGACGCCGTTAGACTATTTCCTGTGGGGCTACGTCAAGTCTATGGTCTATGCCAATAAGCCAGCGACGATTGATGAACTTCGTACGAATATCGAACGTGAAATTGCAGCAGTATCGGCCGATTTATGCTTGAAAACCGTCGAAAATTGGGTTCAGCGTCTGGACTTCTGCAAGCGTGCCCGTGGTGGCCATGCAAAAGAAATCGAGTTCCATACATAATAGCATCGAACGTACTTTCACAGGAATAAAGAATTTCATTGATATCCAAAACCGGTTTTGTTTTACTTAAAAAAACTTTTGTAGCGCTCTTATTGAAAAACCCGATAATTGCTATTTTAAATTAGCAAACGCTTGTTACAATTCAGTTAAAAGCTCAAGCTTGTTACAAGTAACTTTGATTTGTTTTTCTTAAGCTTTAATATATGTTAATAGAAATGTCAAGATTCTTAGGCCCTTGTTGAGTATTGTGTCTTTGAAAAGTTTTTATATTTAGAATTCTTTTTAGTTAAGAACTTGTAATTGAAATTTGCAGCATAAAAAAGTATTTGTTAAACCAAAATCCAAATATACCTGCTCTACCTTAGCTAAAGCTATAAAGGCCAAAACGCATGAAATTTTCTATGTCTAAAGTCCTCAACTTCTTTTTAAGGCTCAAAGCAATATCAAGATAATAGAAGATTATCTCTCATCATAAAAATTAATATTCATTGCTATAAAATCACTTCGAAGAACTCAACGCTACGTTCCGAACTATAAATGTTTATGGCTTATTAAGACCGGCAGGGAGCACAGTTAATGTGTCAGGGTCGTCACGACAGAACGACGCAATCAACTCTGTTGTTTTTGTAAAATTATGCTAAGACTACCAACGACCACGATGTAGATGACGACGACGGCGACGTATTCGTTGTTTATAGTCGTAAAAATAATATTGCAATTCGCTTAATGGTAAATGTAAACAGCTTAAGTTTGAGTGGCTAAGTGTCGGCAGCGTAGAAAGGAGTGCCAACAACAGCGCACCAAACGGCTGGGTTTGTGATAGCTTGCTGTTTTCTCGTACACCAGCTAAAGTGCTCCGGAGCTCGAGAATTACCCAACCAACTGTTCTAACCCGGAGAGTTATACATTTGGAATAAAAGCAACTTGAAGATTGTTTCTTAGAAAAAACTATCGATAGTGCACATTGATGTGATGGATTTATGCAGAGAGAACCGAAACAGAATTCATAGTAGTGATCGAAGAGGAAATTGATTGGGTGTTAACCGGATACGAAGACATTAAGGTACCTACTATACAATACATAAATATATGTATATATAAGTTATGGGCGTAGCTACTTCTCGCAAATGTAATTTTGTACATTATTTAAGTGCAAAACAATTTTATTTTATATGGAGGAGAAAGGTTACACAAATATTGGATAAGTAGAATGAATCAGGAAGGAGAGTTTATGTTTATGAAGAGCACTAAATTCTTTGCCACTGGGGCCTTTAAACTTATTCGGATGAGGGATGTTTTTAGTATTTAAGCAACCTGTTGTTTACCATTTTATTTTAAGATGTGTAAAGAGTACTTTTTTAGAGGTTTGCATGTTTAAAATGAAATAAAGCACATTACATTGGACATCGCACAGTGGTTCAAATTCAGTACAGAAGCGGTCTAAGATCTATCAACCGAATTTGATCAAATTTTTAGACGTGATACAGAGTAGTATAAGGTCTGATCAGATTTTATGCACTGCCACCCCCATTTTTTAAAAGAGTAATCTAATCGTCCAGGTTAATAAAAAAGAGTTGTGTTTTTCGAAAAAGTGTTGTAGATAATGTGTTATTTGAAATTTGATCTACTCGTATACACATACCACCTCCGAAATGAGCAGATGCTTTTAATGGTGGATTTACATGTACATATCTGCATTTGATTTCTGCAAACAAAATGGGATGCCAAATACAGAATTCATATTTGTTAGATAGAGAAAAAAAAAAAACAAACTGCAGAAGAACTTCATTTCTGCTTTATAGGAAATTCGAGAAATGCAAAAGTCAAGATTATAGTAAAGACGAACCTGTTCATCTTTATTATAGCATCTTTGTCTGCATTTTGTAAATTTGCGATATTTTCACATTTTTCAATAATTTTTGTTGACGGACGCATGATATGAAAAAAACACTAAATCGAAATGGAAGAAAATAGAGGTAAGTTAAATTAAATTAATTGCATAGTTTCGTATAAACAGGCCAACAAGTTATAGCAGTTTATATGAATCGAAAAAGAGTTACCACCTGTGTATTCTTTCCCACTTTAGGGTTTGGACATACATCTGCCTCTTTCTACTTGTCTGCATTTTGCAGATGAAGAAATATGTAAATCCACTTTAAAGCTATGGAAAAAGATTAAAAGTCGTATTTTTCGTTTGTAAATTAAGAAAGATCTTTCATAGATTGGTCCTGATCCCGGTAGTTTTCGTGCGGTGAGGGTCACTCACAATTTGGAACTGAATATTCCCACGTGTCTTTTGAACATTTGCACATAATTCTTTCACAACGCCTACAATTTTGAGGGTGTTGTTTTTACTGATTTTTTTTCATTTTCAACTTTTTATTTAATTATAAAATTTCGATCAAATTAAAACTGTTCAAAAAATATGTTTTGGATTTAAATTTTAAAAAAATGTATTTAAAAATTCAATATTCCAAAAATGTGTTCATTACTTTTTTTTAAAGATTTAAATTAAATAAATTTTATACATACGAAAAGTAACTTTAAAGCAAACTCATAAAATCAAATGGCATTTTCGTTTTTCGAATTGAAAACTATTTAAGAAGCTGTTTTAGCAATTTTTATTTTGTTTCGATTAATTAATTTTTGATAATAGATTTCAAAATAAATTGTTCCTAGAAGTAATTTGTTTTTTTTTTATATGATTAGCGAACACCAAAGGTTTTTTTTTTATATACCCTTAATATGCCATAATACATAGCTGTTTAGGTCGTCCGAAGAGGTGGGATGTGAGTCTGAAAACGAATATGAAAAGCTAAGAGCACTATCGTCAGCGAAATAATTAATTGGATTAGAAGTTGTAGACAAAAGATCAATTATAAAAATAAGGGGACAAAACGCAGCCCTGGGGCACACCATCATTTATATTGTGGGTTTAAGACTTGAATTCGTCCAATACAACTTGTATTGAACGGTTCAAAAGAAAATTTCTAATCCAAAGAAGAATGGATTCGTCGACACTGAAAGCACGCATTTTCGATAAAAGAGCAGAAAAATATCGAGTGCAATAATCTTACTTTCTCTGAAACGATGGTGTTTTTAGAGGCGGAAATTAAACAAAGACAAATGTTTTTAATATCAATGAAATCAGTTGGTGCTTACATGGAATAATCTGGAGGTTCAATTTCCACGTCGAATGTTGGCTTGCATGCTCAATTGTTTCAATGGTTTATCGGCGTAGACATATGACTTTACATATCCCCAAAGAAAGTTATCTAATTGGGTAGAGTATCGCGAAAACCTTTCACAGTTTCTCGAATTAATTCCTTTGATGGACGCAACGCCTAATGTGTTTCTTGAATTGGACCATATGTTTTTCTGAATAAATTTGAACAATTTGAAAACATTGCTCAAGTGTGAGTCTGTTTATAATGATTGCCAAGACAAACTTACCTCAAAACAACCGAGTACTTTTAAATTCACTGTAACAGAAAACAGTGTTGCCAATTTAAAGTTATCCCCTACAAAACAACCTTTGTAAAGTTTGAAAAGGAATACATTCTTCTACAGCCAATTTTAACCAATTTGATGCATTTTTTTCTATACTTGACAATATTTTTCATTGAAGTTGTAAGAGAGAAATTGACAAACTTAATAGTTTCGGGATTTTTCAATCTTTAGTACGTATATTTTTTACTCAAATTTAATTCCGTTTTTATTCCTTATGAAGCAAAAGAAATGCAACAAAAAAATGAAAAGTGTTTCGATTCTATTGAATAAAAAGTTGTAAAATGTCAAGTCTTGAAATTTTAAATACAAAATGTACAATTTTTTTTTTATTTGCGAAATAAAAAAGTATTTTTAATACCGACAAACCACCACAACTCAGTCAAACTATGTAACTTTCATTCATTTCGTCACCTTGTCTTATTACATTCTGTAGCAGAAACTTTAAAAAAGAAAAACTTACAAAGCAATGTTATCCATTAAAATGTTATCAACAATTCATGATTAAATTTATTACTCGCACTTAGTGGTTCAATGAAAAAACTGTATAGTACTTGACGTGCATAATTATTTTTTTCAAAAATAGTTATCTTTTTTACACTTTGAAGATTAATAGCTTACACGACATCAAATGCTTAGTCAAACATGAATTTCAAGTATTTTACATTTTGTGGTTGCGTTCTTATAATAAATAACATTTAATTTTCCGAATGGCATAGTTTTTTTTTTTCTATTTTTGCCACAAGTTGTACGAGTAAGAATGATCATGAAAAGATAGATACACAAACAAAAAAAGATTTAAGTGAAAATCTAATATCGATGATCCGAGAAAAATTCAATTAAATGAGATGGAAATCATAAAACGAAACCAAAAAATTCTGTGAACGGATATAGTTGAATGTATTTTTAAATTAAATGCGATTTTGTTCTTCTATATGATTTAAAGATATACAAATCGGCTGGACATTTAAAAAAATAAAATACACGACTTGATCGTACGTACTTGGTATTATGACTTGTAACGTAGAATTTTCAAATCTGTTGTACATTATTATTATTAAATGTTAAAATCCACGAAATTCATTATTTAAATTTGCTAAAACAAAATGTACGACTGGATAGCACGTATACTTGCTCTCATGTAAAAGTATAAATAAATATATGTAGAAGTTATAAATAATATAAATGTTTATAAATAAATATAAAACATGGAGATAAAAATGTTTAAATGTATAAAATTGATTTCTGCAAACAAAGTTTACAAATCGTTTTATTATTAAATACATTTTTTATATAACAAATTTCCTTAAAATTATTCATGACATGACCAAAATTTGGAAATCCAATTTTAATTATTAAGTAATATAGATTTTAGGAAATAATAAAAAAAAAATCATTCTTCAGACATTGATTTAAAAAAAAAAACAAAAAATTTTGGATTTTTTTTTTTTTTCAAAAATTCAAAAAATATTTTTTTGAATATTTTTTTATAAAATATTATTTTAAATTTAAAGGAGCTCCTATACAAAAATTTTGGTCAAAATCGTTAGAACCGTTAATGATAAATTTGAAATTAAAAAAACGGTTCTATGACAGGTACCGTTAATACCATTTTTTCCTAAAATTTTTATTAACTAAAATGTAGTTCATGTCCATAATAGCACACCGAATTTGAATAACCGAAGACCCTTAAGTACCGAGTTTAAGGAAAATAGCTCCAATAGCTTAGGCTGTAGGTCTAGGTCTAGGTGGACATACAGACAGACAGACCAAATTTCCGGACCCACTTTTTTCGTGTTCTCTATCATCGTAATATCAACTTTGATCAAAATCTCGAGTACATATACATACACATGTGGTCATTAAAATAGGAATTCTTTTGGATCAAATAAAAAATGCAACAGTTGTTAAGTTACATACATTTTTATTCGAATGTGTTGGGTATCTTGTCAATGCAACATTAACAAAATTTAATAACGGCAATTTTTATATTTCCACCAAAAAAAGTGTTGCCAGTTATAAAAAAAAGGTAAAACATCGTCTTTAAAAGAACACAACGATTTTAGTTTAAAAAATTGCAGTACCTATTTTAATGACCACGTGTGTATATCGTTAGTAAAAACTCAAAATAAGTTTAAATTGAAAAATTCATCACTGTCTGATTTCTTCAACAAATATTAATTAATGCAAACAAAATTTAAAAAATCATTAGATCAGTTTTGTTTTTTAATTTTAATAACGCAAAATTTTAAGCATATAAAACCTGTTTTGAAGCCTTAAAAGGGGCTCTACGATCTTTAATATACTACAAATATATGTAGGCATGCACAAATATATAGACAAACTCGTGCATGTACCTTGAAACAAAGAAATTGATCTTTTCCATTTAAACTAACGTAAATAACATTTAAACAATCACAATCTGTTCTTTTTCCACCTAAATATTATTTGGTTTGAGGTTGTTTGTGTTTATTAAATTTTGTTGTGTGTGTCATTATATATGTTGTTATAAATTTGCTTATGTTTAAAGAATTGTCTAAAGTGATTAAAATTAAAAAAGTTAGACAAAGTCTCTCAACTAAAAGCATGGGTTAATTATAGAGTCAGTTTTATTCCTTACACGAGCAATGTTTAAAATTTTGTACCACTTTCTTAATAATATGCATAAGGCCATAATTTAAACAGAAAATTGTATACCCGTTCGAGATATTTAATATTATAAAACTAATGTCATTAAGGAAAAATGTTTTTAGGCTTAAAATTTATTTTTTAGTTGTTGGTGCTAAAAATAGAATGTCATATGAGTTCTTATGCAAATATGAATTTGTTCAAGAATTGTATACATAATTATTAGCACATTTTTAGGAAAAAAAATTTGATAACCCAATTTTAAATTTTATGAATGTGCAAAAAAAAACAAAATTTCCAAAAAATCATCGACCCATTTTTGAGACATCGTATTTTCATTTTTTTTTTCTTTTTTTTTTTTGTCAAAAAACCCAAAAAAATGTTTAAGTTATCATACGCATTGTTTTTTAATGAGAAAGCCAAAATTCGAAAAAATGGTTCTATCTACGGCTGGTACAGTCAGTAATGTCTTAATTTCATTTTTTTTTGTGTAAAATTTAAGATAGTAAAAATTAAGCAAAATAAAAAAAAATTAATTGCAATTCGAGAAAAATAGGATTTTCGAAAACCAATGTTGAACATTTGTATTTTCTTTTCATACTTCTTGTACATAGATAGTATTAAAAAACCGAATATTGTCAAGATTAAAAAAAATGTTTTTTTTTTTTTTTAAATCCAAAAAAAACTTGTTTTGAAAATTTGAATACCCAATATTATTCAAACTTTTAAGGAGCTTTAGCCATGAAACAATTGATCAAAAACAATAATACCATTTTTGAGGAAATCGAAAAAAAAATAAAAATGGTTCTATGATGTGTTAAAGGCCATTTTCGGAAATTTTTTTTTAACCATTAGGTAGATTTTAAATGGAATTTTTGTTTTTAATCTGTGAACAATTTCTGAGATTCAGTATGGACTCAGTATCAATACTCGTATGCAGACATCACAGTTTTGCGACTAAAGAATCGTTTCGGGTCAATGGTATTGAGGTTATGGTTTGGCCCGCAAAATCACCTGGCCTTAAATCCACAGTAAATCTATGGGGTGATATTAAGAGGGATGTTAGGAAGGCTAAACCATCGAATAACCGCGAACTTAGGAAAGTGAAAAAAAAAAATACCTGGGAAAACATACCAAGAGTGAGTTGCTAATGTTTAGTGGATTCCATGCAGCGTCGGTGCAAGGCCCTTATTGGTAATAATTCATAGACAATAAAATATTTAACTTAATTTTATTTTGTAATACATTTTTTGGAAACTTTTTTGACTTTTCTTTCATTTTCGTTGATTTAATTTAGTTTTAAGCCTGTTTTAATTTTTCTTCGAGATAAAAGCAAATATAAACTCTCTTAAATATGAAGGACGTCTGTGGTTTCTAGTAAAATAAAGTTTATCCAAAGTTAGCTAAACATAAAAGTTTTATAAACCATTTTTGGATTCAAGCAAATTACTACTATTTTTTTGAATACAGTTGTATGTACTTATGTGCGTAGTACCTGTACTCGCAAGTAACAAGTAAGTATTTTAAGTTTTTTTTTTTTAAATTAATTAAAGCATTTATCATTTTTTTATTTATTGATTAAAAATTGTTCAACAAAAATATAAAATAAACCTTTCAAGTTTATGCAGAATTTTGAAAAGCAGAATTATGGATTTAAAGAATTTTGGATATACGCCATTTGGTTTTACGAACAAAACTAGGAAACCAAAAATGGTTCTTAAGCGTATTTTAATAAGGGTGCGTAGAGGTTGTATGCCATTATGTACGAAATATGACATCAAGGTAGTCAAAATTTTTTTAACTCTTCCCCAAAGATCCAGTTGAATTTGAGCGATGTCCTGTGTTGTGTCCAATTTAAAAGCATCGGTCGATTGTCGTTTATTCGCATATACCTGCGACTTCAGGAAACCTTACAAGAAAAAGTCAAATAACATTGACTTCACCTCCGAAAAGTATGGACCAATGACGCCGCCAGCCCAAAATCCACACCAAACGGTAACTTTCTGAGAATGCATTGTCGCTTGGTAAGCCTTGTGTGGGCTGGTGCCGTCCCATATAAGGCAATTTTGCTGATTAACACACCCATTCATTCAAAAGTTTGCTTCGTCGCTAAAGAGTATTTTTCGGCCAAAATTGGGATCCTAAAATTCTCATCATCTCAAATTTGGTCCCCAAACTTTGAACAGTCGGCCACTAACACTCATTTTGATTTTTTTTTTTTTTATAATTAGCGCGCACTCAAGGGGTTATTACTACCCTTAAAATGATTAACACAGTACGAGCGTTAGGAAAATAAGGAAGGGTTTAATAGGAGATACCGATGCACATTAGTTTTAAATTTAAATTTTTGAAGATTACAATGGGAAGGAAAAATAGAGCTGGGTAGAACATTCCACATGCGTGTAGTCCGGCTAAAGAAAGAATCTCTGTACGACCGAAATTGGGCTCAAGGGTAAACTGATGAGCATTCCTAAAAGCGCGAGTATTACGGTTAAATTGTTTAAGGGGAGGAATGCAACTGGCTATTTCGCTAGAACACTGCTTATAGAAGTAACGATAAAATAATGAAAGACAAGAAACATTGCGACGGTGCTCGAGAGATTCAAATGTTTCTGTTATACTTCTATCACCTATCATTTTTAAAGCTCTTTTTTGGATTCTATCCAAGAGACTCAAGTGTGTTATTGGAGCACCTGCCCAAATTTCTTGCAACGTCGAAGGAAACCTAAATACTTGGCAGCGTTTTTGGCCATGTCGAATATGTGATCATTCCACACAAGGTGGTCTGTAATGCACATACCGAGCACAGAGAGTTGTTCAGTTTCCTCAATGCAAGTGCCGCTCATGGATAGCGGCAAAAGGGGAGGGTTTCGCTTTAACGATAGAAAACAGCATTGGGTTTTTGAAGCATTAAATTCTACACGGTTTTTTATTCCCCAATGGACAATGCTGTTAAGATCAGAATTTAATGAGGTTATCATACGCTGCCGTTCAAGTTCAACTTCCGAAGAACAAGGAAGTGAATCTTTAAATGAATATGAAAAGCTGAGGGTACTATCATCAGCAAAACAATTTAACAATTGATGATAAAGTTTTATCATTTGGACATGCTGTTCAATCTACCAGACCATGGTTATGTCTTATGTGGAATCAGTAACTGAATAATAAACAATAATAGATGTCACCATAAACAACATGGCCGCCATAGGACGCCAAAATCTACCCGAGCCAATTAAAAAACCCTTTATGAGAGGTAATGTTTACAGTGAAAACTCTACTTTCGGACATCTCCAATTCCCGATTCGATGATTCCCTTAAACGGACACATTTTCAGAAACAAACTTCTTTTTCGAATTTCGCATACAAATTCCTTTCCTATTAACGGACACTGTCATTAACGGACGCACTCTTTTTCTAATTTTAAAAAGAAAAACTCAAATTTTGTATTTTATTAAATGAAAGAGAGACAAAACAGAAGTTTCGTTTTCAGTATAGTTTCTGTTTTATTTTTAATACGTAAGCAAATCCATAGAAAATCTCTCAAAGCTCTAATAACCAAACAGAGCGATTTTATGTTCAAAGCTTATAAGAGGGTTTCCTGAGTAACTAAGATGGTGTAAAAAAATGAGAGTTCCCTGTTTTGATAAGTGATGTCATTTTTCAATAACAAAAAAAAAATGAAGTTAAAATAAAGCTTTTTTATTTCTTTCTCTTAACCGGACAGTTCTCATAAACGGACACAAATAAGAGGACCATAATTGTCCTCTAATTAGAGATTTCACTGTAGATCTCAATTTCTGATTAAAAACTAGTTTTTACCAAAATGTAGGTTATGGAGATTTAGAGTCAGTTTTGAAATAAATAAGCTAAACATTTAGATTTAAACAAAAACTCAAGTTCCTCTGTAGAGACTCCCCTAAAAACCTCAAGTCCCAATATTGCTTTAGTAGTTCAGACTTTAGATGAATAGACAGAGATACAATTTGTAAACAATATTGGGTAGATGCTAACGATTAATCACCGTCTTTTTTCAGTTTCGAAAAACATCTACTTTGAACTAATTTTTTCTGAGATTCAGTATGGACTCAGTACTCGTATACAGGCATCACAGTTTTGCGGCTAAAGAACTAATTTTTGGATCACCCTGCAGCATTGCTTAGTAGTAGACTAAAATTTGATTGATGAAATATTTACGATTGCCTTTAAAATTATTCTATTATAAACAAATGGATATTCCTAAATGTTGGCCAAACTTATTTTTAAGGTTGTAGGTATGGAACAGCATCTTCCATAAAAATTGCACTAACTTCTGAATACTCTTAAAAGCTTTCCGTGTTTCTACAGTTTCTAAAAGAGGTATAAAACTTACCAGAACGAATATAAGATCTTTATTATAGTATTCACTTTAATGTTGTCGATAAAAATACGAAGAAACTAATATGTACATACATAATTTTTACTTTTGACTCATAGGTACTATAAGGCTCGTTATGAATTCGAAAAACAAAAATTGAACTCAAGATTTTGATCAAAGTTGACATTACGATGATAGCGAAGACTAAAACAGTGAGTCTCGCAATTATGTCTGTCTGTTCGACTACAGCCTAAACGGGTCGGCCGATTTTCGTTAAACTTGGTAGTAATCGTTTTGAATCCCCCCCAACACGTTTTTTTCTTTTTTTTTTAAGACCAAAAATAACGGTACCTGCTATACGATTTTTTTAGAAATTTAATAAATATTTTTTTCTCAAAAACTGTCCCACAGATTTGAAAAAAAAATCAAAAAATTTCATTTAGTTAAAGCTAGGTAATGGTTGAAAAAAAAATTTACAAAAATTGTTATTTTTGGTACCCTCCTTGGAACCATTTTTTTGGTTTTTGATTTTCTCGAAAACGGTAGGAAGGATTTTAATAATTTTTTTTCTGCCAAGGGTCTCCAATAGTTTGAATATTATTGTGAATTCAAATTTTCCAAAAATAATTTTTTTAGATTTTTAAGAAAATTTTCATTTTTTTTTTTTTTTTTTGAAAACTCAATATTTCGAAAACCCCATGATCGATTTTTTTTTTAAACTTGATAAATAAAAGTTTCTTAATATAATCTACAAGATATGAGAAAAAAAATTATTTTACCCAAAAATAACGGTACCCTCCATACAAATGTTAAAAAATGGTTTTCGAAAATCGTATTTTTCTCGAAAACGGTTCCGAGAATTTTGCTAAAACTTTTTTTCTTTTGATTAATTTTTACGATCTATAATTTAATAAAAAAAAAAATTTGAAATCAAGATATTACTGACTGTATCTAACATAGAACGATTTTTTCGAATTTTAAATTTCTCATTATCGCCATAACGGATTTTAATGAAATTTTTTATAGACAAGCTTCTCAAAAGTTTAAAAAAAACTTTGCATTTCAAAACTTTTAAAAAAAATCTTATTTTGAACTCTGAAAAAAATGTAGTTTTTTTTTTGGAAAATTCGGTATCTCAAAAACGGATCAATATTTTTTTTTGTAAATTTAATTTTTATTCGTACAGTAACAAACACTTTAAATTGGCGTTCCAAAATTTTTTCTTAAAAATGTTTTAAAAATTTTGTATATAAAAGCTTATTTTTTAAGAAACCACTGCAACGAATTATAATTTTGTTCTTGCATAAACTAATTTTTGCTTAAAACACATGGCATCTTGTGCTTAGCTCCAACTGCTAAAGGAGTTGTTTTAGTCATTTAAAAATGAATTTTATCCTTATGAACAGTTTTCTCTAATAACATTCGTTTTTAAAATTCGTAGTCTATTACATAGGAGCAAGTTCGTGCAACCCAGTCGTGCATTTTATTTTTTTATATTTTAGGAACGAAGAAAATCTTAACTACCGGACATTTATCGGGGAAATGATATGTGAAATAAGAACGAAACTCCAAAGTTTATATCATTCCAAGCTTCTTCTGACACAGAATAAATAAGAATTGAAATTTCCTTTTTTTAATTTTAAAAATAATACAAAAACATTTTACTTTCCTTTCAGCTTTGATATCTACACGAGAATGTTTTGACATTAATTTTCTCAAATTTTTCACCTCAAACAAAAAACAAATGACGAATAAAATCACATAAATGTATCTTCAAAAACAACCCACGCACATTTATATCATCAGACGTGTGTGTAAGTACTAACATTATTATCTCCGAGACCGAGAACATAATCTTAAATCCACGCATCCTGAACAAATTAAATTGCAAAAATAAAAATACTTTTCTCATCATCAAGCATCATCAGCAGTCGCATGAAAAAATGTGAGTATACACTCGCTTTTGAACAAGTCAATTGATTCTTTTGTGTGACACTTTGTTTCCATTGCAATCAATGTCTGGATTTTGTGTAAAATTAGTGTGAAGAGAAAATAATTTTGTTTAAAATTTTTGAATTCGTTTTAATTAGGTGCCTCATCAGAGAAACACTTTTCAACTTATTGTGCAAACAGAAAGTACTTAATTGACAGCTATTTAATAAATACTTAATGTTTGCTCTGCAAATGAAATAGTTTACACTCTGCAATCAAAAAAGAGGAAAAGTGTGATAGTACGAATAGTTGATGGATACTTTTGAACTATTTTGTCGAAAATTACACTTTTGTCGTTCACTTACAACTGGGGGGCTGATGAAAGAGCTTAGTCTCGTAAGTGGGAGAAGGAAATTGAAGATTCAAATGATTCTCTACAAAACAAATAGTTCAGCCAAAATAGATATTAAGCTTAGGAAAAAATTCTTTTCAACTAAATTTTTTTAGCGTATCAATCGTACGAACAAAAACGCTTGTAAATTTACCTTTATTATTATTTATTTTGCTTCATTATTAAATTACATACTTTTTTACTTAAATGTTAAAAATATCGCAAGTCAAATGAAGTAGAAAAAAAAATTGCTGCCAGTTATGAATTTGTCTTGTTCAAGAAAATGAACAAAAACAGCTGCTGCCGAATACCTGAAACTCATTGAGGAACATTTACTGCAAAGTCCTACCGTCAGATCTTTTCTCTTGAAAAGCAAAACTTCCAACGAAAATAAAATACATAAAAACAAAATTCAAAAACTATCCTTTTATCTCCTTATCCAACACACAACTTTGGAAGAACTTTTTATACGAAATTCAGCTTTAACTTCCACTTCCACCTCCATCCACAACTCAAGTGGTGGTTCCCAATCTTTTCGTTCCTCTGGTATGATGAAGGTCAATCCTAATTCTGAAAATAAAGTGGACCTTATCACATCTGATTTCGATCAAAAATCAATAAATCTAGCTTGCACGTTTTTTGAGGAAGGAAGGAAACCTTTATTTATTTATTTTTTTCTTAGCCAAACTTTTCTCATGGTCGTTACGATAATAGAAGACGACATCGAAATTCTTGTTTGGTGAATAAATATATCCAGTTTGTGGGATGATATATGTGCCAACAAAAAAATAAAGGACCAAAAAGAACATTTTGCTTTGTGATGGGGTGAACTTTGTCCCTAGACCTGACATATTTATTTCATAAAGATAAATTGATTTAAGATAAATGTTTTAAGATAAATTGTCTAATTTAAAAAAATTAAATTAAAACGAAATTTCTTGATAAAAACTGGCTCAAATTCCACTGACCAACATTTATGTAGAATAAGAGACAGAAAAAATCAGTTAATGGAAAAATTCCATGTTTTGAATTTGCATAGATTAGAAAAATGTATTCTTAAAATGTCAAAACTAATTTTATAGCCACAATGGCGAAAAGTTATAGTCAGATAAAGTACAGTTAAACATTATTTTACTGGATACAAAAATCGATATTAATTGGCTAATATATTATTTTAACGCTTACAAAGTTGGAATTGTTGATAATCAATATATAATGGGAAATTTTCCAAATTGGTAAATTATTATGGAAGAGTTTTTTATTTATTTTGTAGGGTAGGTTTAAAAATAGGGCTTAAAAATCCTAATAATTTTACTTTTTACTTCCGATTTACAGTTATTTTGGCAATATTGTGAAATCTCCGTTGCGGACAACTCCCTTAGGTGGACATATTTGTTTTACGAAAATTGTTTCACATCTATTTTTATTTCTCTTGAGCACACATTCCCTTGAACGAACAAGAATGGAACTTGAACGAACAACGGCATCACTTCAACGAAAAAGGACAGAAATTTTGCGTATAAATGACAAAACATGTTCTGTTGGGGGGACATCAGAGCTGGATTAAATATATCTACAAATGATTCATTGAAAATTGCATAGAAATTATGATAGAGCGACTTCGTTCATTCAACAAGAAAATGAAGCTTCAGAAGAAAAGCAATGTTGTTCTTTCTTGACAACGCTGCATTTCATTAAAAAAATAGAATGCACGCCTGGGTCGCACGAACTTGCTCTTATGTAATAGGCTAAGAATTTCAAAAATTAATGTTATTAAAGAAAAACTGTTCATAAGCATAAAATTAATTTTTTAAATGACTAAAACAAATTCTTTAGTAGTTGGAGGTAAAAATAGGATGCCATGTGATTCAAGCAAATATAGTTTTATGCAAGAACAAAAATTATAAGTCTTTGTAGTGGTTTTTTAAAAAATAAATAAGCTTTTATATAAAAAATTTTTAAAACATTTTTAAGAAAATTTTTTTTTACAAAAAAAAAATATTGAGCCGTTTTCCAAATATTGAATTTTGAAAAAAAACAGACTTCTTTTTTTCAAAATTAAAAAAAAAAAACATTTTCTTAAAGTTTTAAAATGCAATGTTTTTGACCTCTTTAGCAACTTCTCTCTAAAAAATTTAATTAAAATCCGTTATGCCGATAATGAGAAATTCAAAATTTTAAAAAATCGTTCTACATATGTACATAGGTACAGTCAGTAATATCTTGTTTTCAATTTTTTTTATAAAATTATACATCCTAAAAATTAATCGAAAGAAAAAAAATTTAAGCAAAATTCTCGGAACCGTTGTCGAGAAAAATACGATTTTATAAAACGATTTTTTAACATTTGTATGGAGGGTACCTACCGTTATTTTTAGATAAAATATTTTTTTTCCTTTCATATCTTGTAGATTATTTCAAGAAACTTTATTTTGTCAAGTTTAAAAAAAAAATCGAGCATGGGCCGAAACATTGAGTTTTCAAAAAAAAAAATTTTTTTAATTTTTTTTAAATCCAAACAATTTTTTTTTTATAAATTTGAATATAATAATAATAACATAAAAAAAATGATCAAAATCGGTCATACCGTTTTTGAGAAAATCAAAAACAAAAAAAAAAAATGGTTCCAAGGAGGTACCAAAAATAATAATTTTTTGGAAATTATTTTTCAACCATTATCTAGGTTTAACTATATGAAATTTTTTGAATTTTTTATTTTAATCTGTGGGACAGTTTTTGAGAAAAAAATATTTATAAAATTTCGAAAAAAATCCTATGACAGGTACCGTTATATTTAGTCTTAAAAAAAAAAAGAAAAAAACATCCGGGGGGAAAAAATTAAAACCCATATCTACCAAGTTTGAAGAAAATCGGCCGGGCCGTTTAGCTGTAGTCGAACAGACAGACAGAATTGCGGGATCCACTTTTTTCGTCTTTGCTATGATCGTAATATCAACTTTGATCAAAATCTCGAGTTCGATTTTTTTTCCGAATGCATAACTTGCCTCATAGTAAAAACTTAAAAGTTGTGACAAGAAATTTTAAATCTCCATACTACCCTCTCGTTTTAAAGCATCTCATGGAAAGCTCGCGATACACCACAGAATTTATCAATCAATTTTTATTAATAACAATTTTATTAATAACGATTAGAAGCTTATCTGTAACAACAAAAACAAGCTAATTGTTTTAAAAATTCTGGTTTCGCACGATGTTTAATTTCAGAGAAAATTAATTCGATCGATAAGATTGACTTCCGCCCGCAAATTACAGGGAATTTCAAACCTTCTACACGCAGATTATAAGGACAACCCAAAAATTTTGCCCTAATGAATAAAAACATAAATGGAAGTTCAGACAGACAACAGTGTGAAAGTGATTCTGATATTAAGGAAATGGTATTAGTTTTGAAATGTAATGTGTTTTATTTGGTTTCCATAAAAACGGACAAATCCCTTAGGCGGACAACCACTTTTGCACAATAGATGTCCACTCGAGAGAGATTTAAATGTACATGCAGTTGCGGTCAAAATAATAGTAGTGTAAATAAAATAAATCATTGGTAAGTCCCTGAATTTTCATGTTTTTGTGGAAAAATATTCTGTGGTAAGACGAGTAAAAGATTGTTTTATATGGTGGAAAGGGATCTCGTCAATATGTAAGAAGGCCTCCAAACACAGAATATAATCCACGCTTCACAGCCAAAACAATAAAACATAGAGGATCCAGCATAATGGCTTTGGCATGTTTTTCTTCTATGGAGTTGGTCCCATATACCGGATGGAAGGCATTATGGATCAGCATCGTTATGTGAAGATCATGGAGGAAGTTATGTTCAAATATGCTGATAGTGTCACAGAAATGGGTCTTTCAACAAGACAACGACCCAAAGCATATAACTAAACTTGCGAAGCAGTGGTTCCAAGAAAAAAATTTAATGTCATAGAGTGGCCTGCGCAGTCTCCCGACCTCAATGCTATAGAAAATATTTGGCGCGATGTGAAGAAGTATGTTGCTAGTTGTAAGCCAACTACTAACACAGCCCTTTGGGAAGCAGTACAGCAGTCTTGGAGGCCCATACCTGTAGAAAGATTTCAAAATCTTATTGTGCTGCTGTTATTTCTAACAAGGGACATGCAACTTAATAATAATTTAAGGTTCAAACATTCGACTATCACTTACGATAGAAATTATTGTCTGTTAGCTTTCCCTTTCGTAATATTTAAAGGTGGATTTTGATGCGCTACTATTTTTTTGACCGCTGTTTTTCTATATGACTTGGATAGAATTGAAATTACCAACTAATTTATTGAATTTGAAAATGATTTTTATATAAAATATAAAGAATAAAAAACATTAATTTGAAAGTGAGATGACTATTTATTTCTTTAAAATTAGTAGATTAATTTATTTTAGTTTTTGTTGTGTTAATAGGTTCACTACTATTATTTTGAACGCATCTGTATATGGCAAGTTATGCATTTGTAAAAAAAATTCAAACTCGAGATTTTTATAAGACTTGACATTACGATTATACATAGGAAAGACGGAAAAAGTGGGTCTGTCTGTTCGACTACAACCCAAACAGCTCAGCCGATTTTTTTTTTAACTTGGAAGATAAAATAACTAAATAGAGGCCATTACGGCTCATAGAAAACCTTAACATAGTGACTTACAACTCTTAACAATTTTTGTGTGCATGTTTGGAGAAATGGACGGAACCTACAATTTGCTGACGACTCCGAATGGCTAAAGTGCAGCACTTTTAATGATAAGGGATACTCTTAGAGGATTTGTTAATTTCTCACAAGAGAAAACATTAATACATTTTTTTCCCCCACACGTTTTCTTTCTTCTTTATAATAAAAAAAAAAAAAAAAAAAAGCGGTAGGTACCTGCTGAATTCTTTTTGTGTTTGTGTTTCATTTGCATACATTTTTTGTAAAATATGGATAGCGTTGTGTATTAAAATTTTCAAAAAACAAATCGTTTTGGATCTAAAAAAAATTAAAAACTCAATATTTCGAAAACCCAATGCTCGATTTTTTTAAAACTTGACAATTCAATTTTTACTTCCGACTTATAGGTACTATAAGGCAAGTTATGCATTCGGAAAAAAATCGAACTCGAGATTTTTATCAAAGTTGACATTTCGATGATAGCGAAGAATAAAAAAGTGGGTCTCGCAATTCTGTCTGTCTGTCTTTTCGGTTACAGCCTAAACGGCTCAGCCGATTTTCTTTAAACTTGGTAGATAGTATTTTTTAATTTTTACCCCCACCCATTTTTTTCTTTTTTTTTAAGACCGAAAATAACGGTACCTGCCATACGATTTTTTTTCGAAATTTTATAAATATTTTTTTCTCAAAAACTGTCCCACAGATTAAAAAAAAATTCAAAAAAATTTCATTTAGTTAAAGCTAAGAAATAGTAAACATTTTTTTTTTAAATGGTTATTTTTGGTACAGCGCTCGGAACTTCTTTTTGTTTTTTTAATTTTCTTAAAAACGGTACAGCCGATTTTTCAATTTTTTCAAATTTTTTTTTTTTTTTTTACTAAAAAAAAAATCAAATTTTTTTTCTCAAAACTCAATATTTCAAAAACCCCATGCTCGATTTTTTTTAAAACTTGATAAATAAAAGTTTCTTAATATAAATTATAAGACGTAAGAAAAATTTTTTTTTACCTAAAAATAAGACTAGATACCCTCCATACAAATGTTAAAAAATGGTTTTCAAAAATCGTATTTTTCTCGAAAACGGTTCCGAGAATTTTGCTAAATTTTTTTTCCTTTTGATTAATTTTTACGATCTATAATCTAATAAAAGAAAATTTAAAATCAAGATATTACCATAGAACAATTATATCAAATTTAGAATTTCTCATTATCGACAAAACGGATTTTAATGGCATTTTTTTTATAGAAAATCCTCTAAAAAGTTTAAAAAACATTGCATCTCAAAACTTAAAAAAAAAAATAATTTATGAATTTTTGAAAAAAAAAATCTTATTTTTTTTTTGGAAAATTTGATATCTCATAAACTGGCATACCAAAATTTTTTCTTAAAAATGTTTCAAAAATTGTATACATATATAAAAGCTTTATTTTTTTAGGAAACCAGTACAGACTTACAATTTTTGTTCTTGCATAAGCTAATATTTGCTTGAATCACATGGCATCCTGTTCTTAGCTCCAACTGCTAAAGGAGTTGTTTTAGTCATTTAAAAAATGAATTTTATGCTTTTGAATAGTTTTTCTATAATAACATACATTTTTGAAGTTCTTAGTCGTTTACATAAAAGCAAGTTAGTGCGACCCAGTCGTGCATTTTATTTTTAATACAATCTACAAGATGTGACAATGAACATTTTATTTTATCTAAAACTAACGGTACCCACCAAACAAATGTTAAAAAATGATTTTCGAAAATCGTATTTTGATATTTTTTTTTTCTATTAATTTTTACGATCTATAATAATTCAATCAAAAGATTTTGAAATTAAGATATAACTGACTGTTACCTACCATTGAACCATTAATTCGAATTTTGAATTTCTCATTATCTGCATTAGCTTCTAAAGTTTTTGAAATACATTGCATTACATAACTTAAAAAAAAAACATTTTTTTGGAATTAAATTTGTATTAATACAACAATGAAAAATTTGAAGTTGGCCTTCCAAATTTTTTCTTAAATATATTTTAAAAATTTTGTGTATACAAATGTATTTTAATTAAATAATTTATTAAACCCCTACAACGATTTATAATTTTTGTTCTTGTTTATACTAATATTTGCTACTAAGGACTTTCATGGTTATGAATATTTTTCCCTAGTAACATTCATTTTCAAGTTTTTAACCCTTTTACATAAGAGCAAGTTCATGCTACCCAGTCGTGTATTTTATTTGAAGTAATATGTATATAAAGACAAAGTTGGTAAAAGTTTTGAGAGAGTGGGTGGATGACACGCCCCTTGAATGAAAAACCCCAAACTTTAAATTTTTATTCATTTTATGTACGTAGAGCCTTGTCGCTCTACTAATTTGAGTCGTATTACAACAATCGGAAGTTCTTCATATAATTTTATAAGAATTTTTGAGAAAAGGGTAAATCCCACACCCCTTGAATAGGAAATTCTAAATTTTCGATTATTTCCACAAGACCTGCTGTTGTGCGAAACTACAAGATTACATGGTGTAAGAAGTTCTCCAAAATGTTGGTTACATATCTGATCTGACTGACTCAGTTACGGTTTTAAGCGATTTTTGAAATTCTATATCTCAGAAACCACTAATGCTCAAGAGTTGAAATTTATGGAGGCGCCTGTATTTGAGCTGTTCAGCAAATAATGTGAATTTGAAGGGGGTCAAAAATCGACTGAGTAGGATGTAGTGCACTACCATGTTCTTTGATTCTCTTATTAATAAAACTCTATGACAAAAATTATTAAAAACGATGAGAGTCATATATTCAAGATATTGTTATTTTTTTTTTTAAATCTCTATACAAAATAAATATAAATTCTAACCTCTATCTATTCAATTTAGCTAATTAATTTGAACAAGAATGCATTTTCTAGAAACGCCGCCGGGGCGTTTATTTTTCTGAAAATTATTTTTTTTTTTCGGTCCTCGTAAAAAAGTATGTGGAAAATGTTATAAAATGCTTTTAGTTTAGTCAGAACAAAACAAACCTATAAAATATATTTTTATGAGAACAGAAATATTATTGTTTCCATCACAGAATTTTATTTGCCTTCAGATAAAAAATAAAAAGCTTTTTAAAATAATGTTCATATATTAACCTCATAAATTATCGAAATGCATTGAATTCCAAAACTTAATACCAATGCCAAAATGTCTTCTATATGCTTTCATTATTTAATTTTTTTGAACAAGTTTATTTTGGAGACATGTGTATGTGTATATCTTTTTTTCGTATTTTATTTTTTTTAGTTGAAATTTTTAAACTTATATTAAAAGTTATATATTTACATTTGTTATCGAATATAAATGCAAATTTTAGAAAATCACTTTTTTCAAACTAAAATGTTAAAAATACAATTATTTTATAATTTATTTTATTTTATTTTATAAATGTAGAAGAGAGTGTAGAGTTTAATATATTTTTAATATATTTTCTTCGTTTTAAATGCATAGGGCTAAGAAAAAATTGTTTTCAGAACTGTACAACACAATTAATTTGTATTTAACTATGATAATATATTTTGTTCTTTTTATATCGAACTTGCACAAATGAGAAGCCTTTTATCGAATTATATGAAGTTTCATGCATACGATTCCATAGATTTAATTTTCGAACCTTAAAAAGATGTTCTGTTTAAACGGTTAGAAACAACTCTAAGTTAACTCATGACCAATTTAAGTATATCAGGTGAACAATTATTTTAAATATGAGATCAGGTTAAAATAGCACAAACTTGATAGCACTCGCAGAGCAGTGGAACCAGTATTTACTTCGTTTTGGAGAAACTAAGATGGTTGAGCTTGATATTTCAAACCCATTTGATAGAGTTAGTCATCAAGCTATGTTATACAAAATGCCGGCATTTGGTATTGATGAATCTCTTTTCCATCAATACAAGTTGTATAGGATGGTATCAAGTCTGAAATTTATAAGATAAATGCTGGTGTACCACAGGGCTCCGTTTTGTCTCCGATTCTCTTTTTCATATGCATGAATGATTTTTTGTCTGAAACTTCTAATCCACTAAATTGTTTTGGTGATGACAATACTCTCAGTTTTTGATATTTGCTTCAAGAATTATTTACTTGTTCTTCGGATGTAAAATTAGAACGGTAACATTTGAGAAGCTCATTAAATTCTGGACCATAAACCACGAAGAATTTAATGCTTCGAAAACTCAAAGCAACGCGATGCCAGTGTGTAATGATCACATATTCGACTTCGCCAAAAACGCTGATAAGCGTTTAGGTTTCCTTCAAAGTTGCAAGATATTTTTCACCCCTTCTGAACTGTCTGTAATGTATATAGGCCTTCGTGCGGAACCTGGGTTCAAATGACATATTTGGGCAGATGCTCCAATAACCAACTTAAGGCTTTTAAACAGCATTCAAAAGAGATTTTTAAGAATGATAGGCGATAGCAGTATAACACAATTTGCATCTTTCCAAGACGGCTACCCTTGTAGTACTCCTTGGCATAATGGTTAGCGCATTGGACTGTCATGCGAAAGGTCTCGAGTTCGATTCTCAGCCGCTGCAAGGTTGTACTCTTGCGAGGAATTGACAAATTCTCCAAGAGTATCTCTTGTCATGGAAAGTGCTACTCTAGAGCCGTTCGGAATCGGCAGAAAATTGTAGGTCCCCTCCGTTCCTGGTAACACGCACTCAGGAATGGTTGAGAGTTGTAAGTCACAAGGTCCTGGTTCACTCCAACCTGTTGCACCACCAAATTTATTTATTTACAACACGGCTATAATGTTTCATGTCTCTCATTATTTAATCACTATTTTTATAAACAGTGTCTATTTAAGCAACTCAACCACAATACTAGAGCTTCAGAGAATGTCCATCAGTTTATCCTTGAGCCCAATGTCCTATGAGGTACAAACATTCTTTTTTCAGCCACACTACGCGAATTTAAGATGGTTCTACTTAGCTCTATTCTTCCTTTCCATTGTAATATTCAGAAATTCAAAACTAATATCCATTGGCATCTCATTCCAAAATCTTCTTTGCTTTCCTGACACTCGTAATGTGATAAGTGATTTTAAGGGTAGAAATAACCCCTCTTGAGTGCGCGCATATTATTTAAAAAAAACTAATAACACTACGGCCATGTTAAGTTTTGTTGAAATTTATGTTGAACTAACATGAAATGCTTTAAAATCAACTATATTATTATCAGATATAGTATGCCTTGTTAATTTAATCATTATACATGGTTGCTTATGTTATGTTTTAAAGAAAAAATCATATTGAAAACTTAACAAAATGCTAGTTGAATTTTAATCTAATGATTTTGTGATTTCTTCAAACTCATTTTAGAGCAGATTATACGCAGGGCAGGCGTTAACACGGAGGGCACTATATTCCACAAATCGGTCCAATTGTTGGGGTATGCGACCGATATCGACATCATTGGCCGTTGCAAGGGTTCTGTAATAGAATCCTTCATGGTTTTTAAAGATCAGGTGAGACTTGTTGGTCCTGAAGTAAATGAGGACAAGACCAAGTATACATATGCTATCAACAAACAAACAAACATCTATCCACCGATTAGGAGAAAACGTCACTATTGATAGCAAAAACTTCGAGATACTTAAGGAGATCTTCTACCACGGAGTTAATATTAAGTCCACGAACGATAACTTAGAAGAGACTCGACGAAAAATTAGCCTAGGAAACCAATACTACATACTTCGGTTTAGCAAAACAACTGGGTTCAAAACTCCTCACTCATAAAACGACGTCCTGCTTTACGGCACCCAGTGCTGAACTATAAGCAGAAAGGGAAATATGATACTGGGATCTTTTTGGAAAGAAAAAATTCTTCGACGTATATTTGGCCATATCTGCGAATGGAGGACAAAATATACATAACTGCGAACTTTATCAGCTGTACCAAGATATGGATGTAGTCCAGATCTCCAAAACACGTCGACTACATTGATTAGCTCGGCCTCATTGAGCGAATGGACAACAATGATCTAGCTAAGAGAGTTTTCGAATCCCAGCCCCCAGGTTCGCCGCTATAAGGAAGATCGAACCTCCGGTTTAAGGACCAAGCCATCGCGGATGTCAAAGCGCAAGATGATTGCAAGCAGCGTGCTCGGAATCGCAGAGGATGGAAAGCTGCCGAGTCTCAGGCAGAGAAACTTCATGCATCTGGAGCCGGTTAAGCCTACGTGAGTGGTACTCCATAAGGTTTACAAAAGTGCCAATTAAATATTTTTGTTTTTTGAATTCTAATATTTGATAAATAAACAATAACTTCGTAAAGAAAAAGGTCAGTTACAGTGGGAGTAAATTTTCCATTTACGACTTAGACGACAAAAGTCACACCAACATGCTAAATTCTAAGGTCTTCTACATATGTAAGCAGGAAATCTACTATAAAAAAATATTTTCATCTCAAATAAAAACCCACTCTACTATAATTTGTTTTTTTTTTTTGTGAAAAACGAGAGGAATAAGTCACACAAAGCTGCCTCCCACTGACGACATCCGTTAAATGTTAAATGACAGTAATTAGACTAATCCATAAAAAGCACGCCACCTGTTGATCGCTTTCATCACATACTCGTACGATGGGTATTGAATTTTATTTTTAACATTTTCCATATATGCATATCATGTCAAATGCCAAGTGTGCAAGTGTCAACTCAATAGTGTTAATACATTTGGAAGCAATTTTATAAAAGCTTGACAGATTTAAATAATAAACCAAACAAAAAAATCAGCCTAATTTAGATTGACTCTATTACATAATGAAATTATCGAAATAATTATTATTGATCTTTTTGCTATGTAAGTGGGTAATGACAAGGTTCTTAATTGGCTCAGACAATTTTAAGGAGGTCACCCAAGGTATTAAGTTAAAACGTTCAATACTCGTACTCGAAATACTGGAAATTCTAAATAAATAAATCAAAACGTGCATTCGCATACTCGTACCTTGGACATTTTTTTTTTTCTATTTTTTCAAATGAAGACAGAGGGGTAGAGGGTTTGTTTGTTGGACTAGAAGTATCTTCTTCCGTTGATTTTAATCCAATTATGGTTCAAGAGCCGTCAGATATCGCTAGATACTTTTGCAGCACATGCACGATGTTGTTGATTTTTTTTTTTTAAATTGAATTGCACTTTCTTGTAACCACACTTCTTCGAGTGAAATTCTATTTCTCTCTTGTTTTTTTTTCTTTCACTTTTTTTTACACTTTACACAAAAAGGTATTCTACTCTTTGACACTATTTTTCCCTCTTTTAAGGGTTGTCAAAAGGTATGCAATTTCATAGATCCCAAATCGAATTACCAGGAATAGTATATTTGTTTCTTTTTTTAGAATTTAATTAAATTTTATAAAAATTTAAATTATTAAATTTATATCTTAAGTTAATTTATTTTTTTTAATAAAAAAAAAAATAAAATGAAAAAAACGCGCCAACGACATTCAACATTCAAATGCGCGATACTGACTGACTAAATTCATAGTTTGGTGACTTTTCTTTTGCTAAAATGCTAACGAAAATCAACAACAACAAAAACAGCTGAATATACCTATGTATAGATAGACCGAGAATTACAGAAAAATGACGACGATGACGACGAATATGAAGACGGAAAAAAGTCGCTCATATCTATACAATTCCAAGACCAAGACACGACAGCGACACAGTGCGAAAACAAGACTCTCTCTCTACAAAAGTATCTATGAGTGGAAGAAAATGAAAATGAAAAGATATAAAAAAAAAAAAAAAATGAATACAAAATAGAATAAAAGATACAAAAAGCTTAGTGATGGTGATGTCGAAAACTGTAGGCGATCAGAGGTACCTATGAAGCAAAGATTTGAGGGTGTGTGAGAGATTCAAAACTCAAGTAGGTAGAGCATTCCAAGTTCCAACAGCCAAGTCAAAGCCATACATAATAACTATTTCAATTCAAGGCAGGAATACTATGCTGCAGAGGCATACGAGTAGGTTACAGAAACAGATTCATCTGCAGGCATCTTTGCTTTAATCTTGTACTCTTAAAAACTTATTCACATATAAGTAAGTATGTTTGTAGATGCGCTCTAACTGTGTTGTGTGTATTTAGTTGATTATTTTTTTACTGTTGGAAGTTCGACCCCTACGCCTTTTAATTCACATACTTGATGTGTCTCTATGTCTCTATGGCTTATGTGTCAACGTCTTCATTTCAAGATTTCTTTTGAAACGTGCAGAATAACATGCACCACCAGTGGCGTAGCCAAGGTTGGGGGGGTTTCGTCGACTTAATATCCTCTGGAAGACATAAAGTAAGAAATTTGTAACGGTAAAATTTTGATATAAGTAACACAATAGGGGTTATCGAATAAAATTTCCTGTGGAATATTTCCCCTTCGAAAATTGGGAATGTCAATGATACTCGAAAGTCTCCGACAGAATTAATTGCTGTCAGGAATAAATCTTCTAATGGAATTTGGGTGTCATTTCTGAGCATTTTTTTGTATTTATTCTGAAGAGGTTAACAATAGCAGAACATTTTTCGTGATAATAAAATATTTCTTTAGGGAACACAATTCCCCTCGAGATTCTCATAAAGGCCCATTTCTAACCTTAAGAAATTTCAAAGTTTTTCAAAAGTAATTTTAAAACATTTTATTTTTGAAAATCCCCCCCTCTCAATATTCTTACATCCGCCACTGTCCAACAAATGTGTCACATTTCCATATTTGTCTAATGTAATGTGTGAATAGAACCCAGGTGTATAATGCATCTTTACGACAACAAAGACGCAAGGGGTTGTGGTGGTTTTAGAAACATAAGGGTTGCTATTTGCCACTTTGGTCTTTTGAATTTCTTGAGTAGACAGCGATGAACATGTGAGATATGAGAACAAAGGTCAAGATGTTGATGACATGCGGTTTGAATTGCATTTGAATTGAGTTTTATCTAACCACACACTTGCCAAAAGATGAGGTTCAGTTAGTTAAAGGTGTGATGGAAAATAATACTGCTTCACCTTTAAGTAACTGGTCTCTTATTTAATTTATTAAATTTTGCAGTGAGAGTAAAAATTGATGGTCCAATGCTATTGGAACGAAAATAAAATAAGCGAAACGTTGACATCATTGTGTAACTTAGTGGGTAGCATTTTGAGTAAAGTTAAAAAATTTTATTGAGGCCCAAGAAGGTTGTTTTTATTTTCTAATCAATTTATTATCATAGGAGATACTCGTACATGGAGAAATGAGCATATACGGATCGAGCTATTTGTTGGTCGTTTGCTATTGAAATTTTAAGAATCAAGCTATTCACCACTGTTCTGATTTTCGTTTACGAAAGTAATATTTTCGTTTTCATTTCGATTTTGTCTGGAGAATTTGAATTCGTAAATCTAAAAATGTTTGTAAGTATTTTTAAAAATACTCGTAAATCTTTAAAAACTATTTTTTGTCTTTTATGAAGGAGAAGATACATGTGTAACAGAAAACCTGTCTGAATGTGGGTACCACTGCAAAGCAAATTCGTACGAAATTAAGAACGTCGTTTTCAAATCCGTATGAAAATCGATTTCGATAACGAATTCAATTCGGAACGAAAATCAGAACAGGGGTGATTATATCTTTTTTTTTTAAGAATTCATCTTGGTATGGAGATATGAATTATCTTAAAGTGATTATTTCGAAATATAATTTTGACAAAAAATTTCTATTAATCATATAAATAAGAGTTTTCATAGCCTCTAACAGCTAGCTCTTAAGGGTACTACCTCTTGCGAGAAATTGACAAATCTTTCTAAGTATATCATTTTATGAGAAATCATTTTCATCTAAGCCGTTAATACTTGACAAATTTTAATTCTGCCAATAAAACGGACAAAAGTATTGCTGAGAGATGTAAGTCACTAAAAATTGATCGTCCACGAGCAAATTTGTTTTTTTTTTTTTCAGAATTGGTTTATTCTTGATTTTAGGAATTTCTTCAAATAAATGTTTTTTACTACATTTAAAATTTGTTTTTATAAAATCACAGAATAAATTGAATTTGATGAAACTTGCCAAATTTAGTATTTTTCGGTCAGACGAACATTAAGCAAAATAAAAGGTTCAAATATTTTTGTACTGAAAAATTCGACAGTTTTTTTATATTCAAATTTTAGTCGTAAATCGATTTTTGTATAGAAAAAGGTAAAGCGAATATTTTTTCCTACAAAAGTGAACAAAAATAAAATACTCAACTACATACTTATAATTGCCGAGAAGCCTGACTTTTTGTATTATGAATCTCTTTTTCAAAACCCAGAAAGATTTAATCCAAATTTTGTACATTAATAGCCCGATTCTCCCCAAAGTCACTGATACCTCACAAGTCACAAGAAGAGGTGAAATTGATTTTGTGACTTTTTCGAATTCTGCCGCTCAGTCACAACTTGTGAGAGTCACAAAATCAATCGAAACTGTGATCTCCTTCAGAGCAGGTCACAACTCATAAATTTTCAATGTTTCTTGGATTGACATTCATTATTTTTTATATGAAAATTTTCTACATTTGTATATAATTGTGAGTACACAAAAATGGAAGTGGTCTTTGTTCTAGTGAATATTATTGCTGATCTTTCCACGAAAATGAAAAGTAACATTTTTACATAAACAAATTTTTTTTTGAAGAAACTAATCGTATCAAGAACTTTTCAGCGCCCACGGCTTTTAAAAAATTTGAGAGATACAAATGATCCATTCGCTTTCCAAAACAATACATTTATAAAGTAATTTCTTCGTTTTGAATAATCAGCTATTCAAATAATGACGCTTAAAAATCTCACCATGCTGTGGTGAGTTTCGTTGTGAGTTTTCTTGTGACGATTAGGGGGAGAATACCAAAATGTTATCGAATCACAATAATCCTCACAAGGAATAGTCACAAGAGCTTGTGACTTGTGACTCCTCACAAGGGGGAGAATCGGGCTGTAAGAATCCCTAAAGAATACTTTTTATGAAAAAAAAAAACACATTTTCTTTAGAAATTTTGGATATATATTGGCTAATTTTCCTTCACCAATTTTCGTCAGATTTTGATGAACTATAACTCCATATTCTCAGTTAAATCAAATGCACGACTGGGTCGCACGAACTTGCTCCTATGTAATAGACTAGGAATTTTAAAAACGAATGTTATTAGAGAAAACTGTTCATAAGGATACAATTAATTTTTTAAATTCTTTTAGTAGTAAGACACAAAAACAGAATGCTATGCAAATATGAATTTATGCAAGAAAAAAATTTTAAGTTGTTGTAGTGGTTTCCTAAAAAAAAGGTTTTATATACAAACTTCTTAAAAGATTTTTAAGAAAAAATTTTGGTACACCAATTTAAAGTTTTTATTATTGTACGAATAAAAATTAAATTTACAAAAAAAAAATGAGCCGTTTCTGAGCTATCGAATTAAAAAAAAAAAATACATTTTTTTTTTTCAAAAATTCAAAAAATATTTATTTTAAAGTTTTGAAATGCAATGTGTTTTAGACTTTTTAGAAGCTTCTCTATAAAAAATTTCATTAAGATCCATTATGTGGATAATGAAAATTTCAAAATTCGAAAAAATGGTTCTATGGTGGGTACAAGCTGCAATATCTTAATTTCAAATTTTTTTTATTAAATTAAAGATGATAAAAATTAATTCAAATAAAAAAATTTATCAAAATTCTAGGCGACGTTTTCGAGAAAAATACAATTTTTGAAAACCATGTTTTTTTAATTTTTTAGCTTTTGTATGGTAGGTACCTTTATTTTCAGGTAAAATAATTTTTTTTTCTCACATCTTGTAGATTATATTGAGAAACTTTTATTTATCAAGTTTAAGAAAAATCTAGCATGAGGTTTTCGAAATATTGAGTTTAAAAAAAAAAAAAAAAAATTTAAGTTTTTTTTAAAAATCTAAAAAAATTTTTTTGAAAATTTGAGTACACAATTCTATTTATGTTTTTGGAGAGCTTTAGCATAAAAAAAATTATCAAAATCGGTTGAACCGTTTTTGAGAAAATCAAAAACAAAAAAAAATGGTTCCATGGGGGGTACCCTCAATAACCATTTATCGGAACATTTTTTTCAACCATTACCTTGCTTTAACTAAATGAAATTTTTTTGTATTTTTATTTTTAAATTCTATCGAACAGTTTTTGAGAAAAAAAATATTTATAAAATTTCGAAAAAAAAAATCGTATGGCAGGTACCGTTATTTTTGGTCTTAAAAAAAAAGAAAAAAACGTGGGGGGGGGGGGGAAATTAAAAATCATATCTACCAAGTTTAAAGAAAATCGGCCGAGCCGTTTAGCCTGTAGTCGAACAGACAGACAGACACACACACACAGACAGACAGACAGACAGAATTGCGAGACCCACTTTTTTAGTCTTCGCTATCATCGTAATGTCAACTTTGATCAAAATCTCGAGTTCGATTTTTTTTACGAATGCATAACTTGCCTTAAAGTACCTATAAGTCGCAAGTAAAAACTGTATTCCGATTTCCAAGAACGGTCTAGGCACTTTGAAAAAGTTTAGAAATTGCTGTTAATTTTAGATTACCTCAAAATAATCTAAACATTTTTAAGCGCGCACATACATACAAGTGCTGGAGAAAGGCTTATATTCGTTTTTTTATTTAAACCTTAAAAATACCTTAGAACCGTCAAAAACACAGACGTTTGGAGTTTTAGCTTAAAAATCACATTTTGTTTCACTTTTATATCAATATGGGCTTACCACGAAATAATTACATAGGACTTAATTTTGACATATTCCGATTTTCTCTAATTATATGTGGAGCTTTTCTTTGTGAAAAATTAAATTAAAAACCGTAAATATTTTGGGAGTAACAATTTATAACAACCAAGGGAATTATTTGTATCTCATTGAAATATCTGAATAGAAAGTCTTATTAGTGAACAGCTGTTTTCTGACATATTCTCCTCAAAGATCTTCTGTCTTCTGCTAGCATGTAAGCTGATGTTTGGAGAAAAATGTTTGAGGTAGTACGCGATCTGGCTACTAGGGTAAACTCAACAACGAAGGAAGGCATGCTCAGCGCCTTAGCGAACCTATTCGGCTTTCCGACGTTACAAGTCAAATATTGAAGACCTAGACTTGTTTCTTACCTCTGACACAGATAAATACACTATAAAAGTGTATTATCGCCACTAGGAATATAAGAACATTATGTCATATTTGTTTATTTTTCCTGTCAAAAAATTCCTAAAAAAATCCTTTGGCAGTATGAGAATGCCAACTGGAACGGTCTCAATGATTTTTTTCAGGAACTTTAACCAGTCACTGTGCTTCTTCGATAGTGACGTCGACTCCAGTGCATATATGGTTACAAATTTAATTCTTTTCGGAATGAAAGTCTATTCCGAACAGGGAAAAATGTACCAAACCGAAAGAGAATTCATTTGATTCAAGTTTTAAAGAGGTTATTGGGGTCAGATAAGTAAGTTTCCGATGTTATAAAGCCAACCTTACAAAGGAAAACTAGATTAAGTTGAAGGAAGCTGGAAGACGCGTACTCGATCATACTCGACGAATAAAATTTTTGCATGACCAACAATTAAGGCGAATTACAATGAGAAGTCAAAATTTTTGGTCATTTGTATAAAAATTTATGAAATACTACTTTGTCTTCGGTTCCTAGACTCGTCTTCAATGAAGCTAACAAAAAGCCAAAACCATTGATTAAGTTTTTCCATCTGTCCTACTCTACTGATCTCTCTCTCTCTCTCTAAATGAATAGAAAACTGCATTTGTCCAACCTTCCCCTTTTAAAAATATGGTGGTGCAACAGCTCAAAGAGAACCAGGACCTAGTGACTTACAACTCTCATCCATTAGTGTGTGCGTGATACTAGGAATGGAGAAGACCTACAATTTTCTGCCGATTCCGAACGGCTAATGAGCAGCACTTTGTATGACAAGAGATACTCTTGGAGGATTTGTCAATTCCTCGCAAGAGGCAGTACACCCCTGAAAAAAAATGTTTGCAGCTGCTGAGAGTCGAATCCAAGACCTTCTGAATGACAGTTCAACGCACTAACCATTATGCCAAGGGGTACTAACTGCCCTTCCCCTTTTTATTATCGTCTAATTTCACTTACGACCCTTCTTTTCAAGTTCATGTAAACGCTGCTTAATTATCAGCTCAAAAAATAACTCCAAGAACGAAATTTTCTCAGTTTATGCCTTATGCCTTTTGTAGCAATATGTCCATAATGTGGAATGCCTTTCGCGGCCCAATGTTTCAATCCCGTTGTGATGTTCAGCCACTTAAATCCAATGTACATCCGTATCTCCTTTTAAATTCTCTCCAAATTTCCTAAGCGCTTACACTTTGCGCTGAAACCATTTTAAGGGTAGTCATAATCCCTTTAGTATATAAAAAACATATCGAATTAATTAACGAATAGCTTTATATTTTCCGCACGGAATCTGTTAACTGAACCTTAATGAAGATACATTATTTAAACACAATTTCTTACCATAATCTCAATTCAAAGGAGCACATTGATAACTTACCTGAAAAATAGAAGAAAAAAAAATTAGAAAATGTATGTACATCTTATCTTAAAAAATATATATTAGATTAACAGAAAACAAAACAATTACAATTGCAAAAAAAATTCCGTTTTTTTTTATTTTGACATAATATTATTTTAATTAACTAAAAACATCGTACCGTTCCTAATTTCATTAGATTTTTTCTGACATTTTGAAAGAAAAACTCAAAATGAAATTCGTTTCCATTATTTTTAACTTTTTTTCGTGTCACAGGTCACAACGGTGCTTTGAAACAAGACAGACTTCACCCGATTGTAAACAAGACGAAATAATTGTGGTTGTCCAGTGTGTGAAATAGAAAAAACAAGAAAAGATTTTAGAAAACCCGCATAAAATCTACGTACTGCTTACATTACAGTACCTGACGTACCAACTACAATGGTACAATGGTGTTATCCTGTTTTCATACAACTTAAACTTAAACTACGAACAATTGAACATTCTAAATTCGGGAGAGTTGAACTTCAAATTTTAATTCAAGTTCAAGGTCAGATGGAGTGTAGTTTAAACTTCCACCGTGAAACTTATTAATTTATTTAGCTACATTATATAAAGGGTGTCCAGCGTGACTTTTTCAACTTTAAATTGCGATTATCGAAAAACTAGCGGGTTCAGGTGAGCAGAATTTGCCAAAGCGCAGAATTTGCGGAATTGTTAGTCGCCATTAGTCACTGGTTTTGAAAAAGAAATTAAAGCTCCACCCATACAAAATGCAAATTGTTCAGTATCTCAACGAAAGTGACTATCCTTTGCGAGAATCCTTCGCAAGAACAATGCTGGAAGGTTTACTTACTTACTTATGCCGGTCGTCCACTATGTGCGCGATAAGTTCAACCAACTTCGTTCAACTTTTTATTCAACTCTTTCGTTGGATAAACGAATTTACAACCTCTTACACTAGTGCAGCAACTTACATAATTCACGTTGACAACTAAAGTTGAACAAAATGCGTTTGGAGCCCCGTACACATAATTGAACAACTTTCCCATATGTTGATTAACCTCGCACACCTAGTTGATCAACTCTTAAAACTTATTCCAGTGTTGAATAGCTCCGTACACCTAGTTCACCAACTTACTCAAATGTTGAATAACCTCGTACACTGGTTGATAAACTTGTTCGATTTTGACAGAAAAAAAAGTTTTTCGAGTTGATCAACTGCGTTTTCGATATGGCTGCTCAACCAGTTGATGATCGAGTTGATACCTTCGTACACTGAACCAAGGATCACTCGTTGAGGAACGCGTTAAACGCACCACGATAAACAAAAAACTCAAACGTCAAGCTTGAAATAATTTTGACTTCAGTTCGGTACATTAGGCAATTGATTTTCGAGGAAATTTTAGACCAAGCCAATTTCCTGGCATCTCGATTTTCATAAGAGGGGCTCTTAATGTCCCATATATTGGGCTTTTCCTCAATTACTGAAATCAATTGCAAAATTAATTCCGTGGTCCACTCCATTTTTTCATCACCTTCCATGACGAAAACCCAAAATAAACTTCAGTTTTCAAGTTGCAACAACTGCAAGTTCATGGCAACGCAATAGTTCAACCAAGTAGACACATTTCACTGTAACCAACGCAACGCAACACAATATTACGTCAAGAAATCCCAAAGAAAATTAAAAAGTTGATCAACGCGTTGAACAAATAATGTGCAACACATTATCTTGAAAATGTTGCTCAACGTGTTAATCGAACATTTTCAAGGAGCAACACGAGCTCGTACACTACCCGTACACTTATTGCGAAATTCGTTGAGCAACGGCCAACAACTAGATTTAACCCGTTGGTTGAACAGAATTGAAGGCACCGTACATTAGAGTTGAATGCGTTGAATTCGAAATTTGTGCGTTGATCGCCTAGTGGACGACCGGCATTACGCTCGGAAATATTTTATTCAGTGACAAAGCACATTTTCATATTGATGGATATGTTAACAAACAAAATATGCGATACTGGTGCGCCAACAACCCTAGAGAACGCCATCAAAAACGTTTGCATTGTTTAAAAACGACAGTTTGGTGTGCCATTTCAGCGAGCCGGGTAATTCGCCCTTATTTTTTTTAACCAAGGTAAGACAGTCACTGCTCCGGTGTATTGCCGTATGATTGATGGGTTTCTGTTACCGCAATTCCAGCTGAATTCAGAGTACAACAACCGAACACAATTTCAACAGGACGGTGCCACTCCGCACACAGCTAGGGTGTCGATGGAAAGGCTAAGGGCAGTTTTTCCGAATAAACTGATCAGCAAGTACGGAGACATTCCATGGCCGCCTCGGTCGCCATAGCTCACACCTTGATATTTCTTTTTATGGGGATACCTCAAATCAAAGGTTTACAATAACAATCCCCGGACAATTAAGGTTCCACAGGAAAAATTTCGGCATTATATTCAAAGCATTACTCCAGCGCTTTGCTGTCGCGTAATCGCAAATGTAAGGGTCCGACCGTAATAATGTATTGAAAAAAAAAACGGCCATCATTTGGATGATATCGTTTTTAAAAAATAAAATCCGAATTGTTACTCTGCATTTAATTGAAATAAAAATAAATAAAAACAATGTAGTTTTTTTATATTGAATTTTTAAGTTGAAAATATTCCGCTGGACACTAGGGTGTGTCACTTTTGTATGGCCGCAAAAAAGTACTCTTATTTTTAAATGTAATAGTGATCAAAAGTTGTATTAGGGTCTGAGGTTTAAGAACATGTAAAAAAAAAATAAGATTTTGTTCGTCTTTGGCTCGCTCAAATCGGTTGAAGTTGAAAAAAAAAATTTAATTTACAGTAAATTTTTTTTTTTTTTTTTACGTTTACTAAAAAAAATACTAAACAAAATACAGAAAGAATTTTTGTCTTTACAAAAAGATATACCACGATATTGTAGGTGGTTCCGTTGATTTTTAAGATTTTTTTTTGCAAAAAAAAACAAAACGATTTTACATAAAAAAATGATTTTTCTTCCTTCTTTTATTATTTTATAACTTCTTTATCAAGTGTTCAATTTAAGCAAATATAAGCTTAAAAATGTTTCCTTGCAATTATCTTTGACTTGGAAACCTAAAAATATTTTATATAATTTTTTTGTATCCACACGGTGCAATTTAAAACAACACCATATTTCAAAAATCTCGAAAAATCAAAATTTCTTGGATTTCATCCTATTTTTGAGCGAGCCAAAGATATTAATTAAAATGAAAATTGTAAACGCAGGATTTAATTTTGATAAGCAATACAACTTTTAAAAGCTATTACATTTGAAAATACCATAGTTGAGCACTTTGACACACCCTACTGGACACCCTTTATATATTTTGATACATTAAAATCAATAATTTGAATATTCTATTGCATTATTTTAGTCATTAATAAACAATAAAAACAAAAATGGACCTAAATGGCTCCCTTGAGGAACGTCGGAATGCACAAATATCATTTTTGATTTTTTTGTTTTTAAAATAAACAAACTGTAATCTAACCAGACTGAGAATTAATTTGGGAAGGTAAAATGTTCATTACTCATTAGTTTTGTTTTAAAGTAAATTCACACGGTCGAAGGCTTTTAAAAAATCGAACGATGCGACTTTAGAAGAAATCTATTTTGGCTTTTGACAAAAGCATCCAAACAAAAAAAGTTTTACTCTTCATAAATCAATCGTTTAGACTGTTTTCGTAAAAGTTTTGAAATTAACAAAATTATTTTTTTTTAACTTTTTCAACTAAAATTTTGATTTTTGTTTTTTTTTTTTGAAATGAAATCAAATATAATAATTTATTTCTGCGTTTTAAGAAGCTCTAACGTAATATTGGAAATGTTACCTTATTTTTTAACACATAATTGCCCGTATTATTCAATTTTCTTTTCTTTAAAAAAGCTTCTTTGAACCTTCCTTATTTTATTCAATCTTTGGTCGTTTGATGTTAAAATCACCCTACAGCAAAGGTTTAAAACACATTTTGTTTCCGTTTTCCGTTTTTTTTGCAGAAAATAACCCCTTTTGGGTAAAAGGTGGAAAAAAGACATCCTCCCTTATATGATTTTTTACGCCAGTTATCACCAAAAGCGACATAAACCTTCCCTTTATTTTAAAATACTTCCGTTGATTTATTAAACTTTTTCTCGAAAAGGTTTGTTTTTTTTTTTTTTGTTGGCGGCTTTTAATCTTCATCATAAATTACCCTTAAATTTTCATTAAATTTTCTCAAAAAATATTTTCTTTCATTTTTAGGTTCTGTTTAAAAAAAATAAATCATGTCAACCGATTACAAAATTACAATTGAGTACAAAATTTTCATTTAACAAAAGATAAAGCCCTCATTTATAAATTGCTTTTATACCGAAAATTTATTTATGGAACGATTTAAATTATTTTTGTATGATTGAAATTTACTGATTACTTTTCTTTTTCGTTCGTTTAAATGTCGACAAATTTCTTAAATAATTCAAATACCCTTATTGTTCTCAGTGATGTATGAGTTTTGTTGAAGCTTTCGATTCTTGTAAAGGGAATTGTCACAATATATTCAAAAGAAAATGTTGATTAAAAATGCTATTTTTTCTTTCTTAACTAAATGAAATTTAAGAAAAATTGATTCTTCAAATGGAAATAAGCTTTTGAGGGTTAGTAAGATTAAAAAAAAAAAATGTATACCATCAATAAAATGTTATAGGGACGCACAGACCCAGGTGTTATTGACGGAAGTCTGATTTATTTCAAAGCACTGTTGTGACCTATGATACGAAAAGACGTTTTGATTGAAACAACTTGATTTCATTAAAACCTTACATTTTTTACATGAAGCCAATACTCGCCCTAAGAGCAAATAAAAATAATAAATGTATTTTATGAATATAACTAGAGGTTAGGTTATAAGAAGAAATCGGTTTGACAATTATCAGATTATTGAAAAAATTATAAGCTAGAAAAAAAAACTTTTAAAAAAGTACGTATACGCCATAGTGCACTATTTTTTCACAGAATCACATATTACATACTTTGATGAAGAATATTATTAATTTTAAAGTTGCCGATCAAAGGTCGCTCGGTCACTCACACTTGTTCATAAAGGAAAGTAAAATTCGTACAAAGTACATATTCAAATATTTAAAGCGGATCTGAAATAGAGTGTGTTCTGAAAAAGTAGTTTTCTTCAAACCACCCGTCGCAAATGAGGAAGCCATTTTGCACAAATTTCTTATTAAATGTATGTACATTTAAGAGACTCAAATGAGAGTTATACTTAAGCTATGGTAAAAATATCGAATTAATAGATCGACAGCCAGATCAGAAGCAGCGACAAATTTTTTACCTCGTCGAAGGAAACTGAAAGCTGTTTGGTTTCCAAGTGCAAGTGTCATTCACATACAGGGTGGACCATCTAGTGATGTCTTTTTAAATCATAGGTTATTTATTTTGTCACTGACATCTGTTTTCAGCTCGAAATCTTGACAGAAAGTAAGTATCATCACTCCTCAGAACGAGATGAGCGATCCGAAAGGAAGTTTCTAATACAACGGAAGAAGAGAATCATCAATATCAAATACACGCATTTTCGATAACAGAGCTTGATGTCAAACTCTATTAAATGGTTTTTAAATATCAAGTGCAATAATCTTACTTTCTCCAAAACGATGTAAAGATGTGTGCCACTGTTCGGTGAGATATACCATCAGATCACCAGTGGATCTATTGCTATAAGCTTCATTGTGATGATTTCGTTCTTCAAGATATATATTTTCAGCCGAAAATTTATCAGAGTTTCTATGTTATAAGGGGGGAAGATTCGCATTTTTAAGGATAGGCTGGACAAATGCTGAAAGAGACCAGTAGAGTAGGATAGATAGAACAGCTTACACAATTGAAGGGTTGTAAGTCTAAAGGGTCTAAGTGCCAAAAAATCAAAAATCAATATTTTTATCAAAATACAATCTAAGTGCCAAGCCTTATAATATCAAAATGGATTCAAGTGCCTATTTCTTTTAAAATTGTACACACACACAAATAAAGTTGTGGCAGTGCCTAAGTGCCAAAGGGCTTTTTATTTTGTTTTTCTCGATTATCTCTAAATTATAAAAATGGCACTTAGACCCTTTAGACTTACAACCCTTCAATTGTCTTGCCCGCGTTGAAGAATACCTCTAAGAGAAATGGGAGGGATAATATCCGAGCCAGCGGATTTGTGTATATTAAGATCTTTCAGTACTCTTGCAACATGGAGTTTAATGTCGTCAAATGCCAATCAATTACTTTTTCACGCAAACGTAACAAATCTCCTCCCCGTCTCTACCTGCTCCATAATCAACCCATACCCACAGTTGATAATATTCGTGACCTTGGCATTTTATGTGACCCAGAGCTTAATTTTCTCACTCACATAGACGATATCATTCTCAAAGCAAACTCAGTGCTCGGTTTCGTCAAAAGATGGTCCAAAGAATTCTCCAACCCCTATGTAACCCGGTCCTTATACATATCGTTTGTTCGTCCACTGCTAGAATACGCCTCTCAAGTTTGGAGCCCTTACCAAATTACTCATATTTCCAGAATCGAAAGCATCCAACGTCGATTCCTACGCTTTGCTCTTCGAGGTCTATCATGGAACAATCCTCTGATTCTGCCTCCCTATCTAGATCGACTTAAACTAATCAATCTGAATTCGTTGGAAGAACGAAGAGAGATATCAGACATTCTCTTCATTCATCGACTACTCTTCGGTTCCGGTGACTGCATGTCGCTCTACAACTGCATCTCTCTCAATACTAATCCCCGTAATACACGAAACCCTCGTCTCTTTTATATGCCCACCCACCGAACCTCTTACGGCTCCAACGAACCTGTCTCTCGCATGCTACGGGCTGTTAATTTAAACATATGTTTCTTCGACTTTAACCTGAGCACTCCTTCCTTAAAACTCCTGCTTCTGAACCGTCCTCCCCCTCACTAACCTTAGCTTAAGTTCTTAGTTTTTAAGTTAGATTAAGAATTAGCTTGTATTAAGCCGAATAAATGGGGGTTTTGCCCCCACCAAAAATTAAATTAAAAAATTAAATTAAACTATACGAGTGGGAGACCAACTTTTCTGTAAGGAAATTGGCTTTTTTTTGTGAGTTGGCAAAAGTAATTTCATCAAAGACAAGCATAGAAACCGAAGACGAGATAAATTTTCGTAATTATTTTACAAATTTAACTACCTTTGGGACTTTGTAATGTTTTTTATCTTAATTGTTGGTCATACACAAATTAGCTTCGTAGAATATGATTAAATCAGGTCTATTTAGCTTGTTTGAATTTATTCCGTTTTTCCTAAGAAGAGACTCAAACCATGAATTCTCTTTCGGTTGTATAGATTTTTCCCTATTCTGGATAGACTTTCTCATCCCGAAAAGAATTAAATTTGTAATCATAGTGGCCAGTTAAGTTCCCTGAAGAATTCGTTGAGACCGTTCCAGTTGGCTTTCTCGTATTATCAAATGGTTCTCTTAGCGATTTTTTCTCTAACTGGGTTTTGTTCACACGACAAATACGAAGATACGACACAATGGTCTGATAGTTAATGTTTTAGGGTCAGAGGTAAAAAGCAAGTCGCAGTGTTGTCGCATAGATCTTCAATATCAGTAATCCGAGGCTTGTTTACAAGCTTTCAAGTTGTTTAACCTAGGGTGTTGTCCGACTAAAATAGCACAGCCACGAAAAATTCTGTGATTCAAAAATTCAAAAAATATTTTTTTTATACTTTTTAGAAGCTTTTCTATAAAAATTTTCATTAAGATCCGTTATGTGGATAATGAGAAATTAAAAATTCGAAAAAATGGTTCTATGGTAGGTACAAGCTGTAATATCTTAATTTCAAAATTTTTTTTTATTAAATTAAAGATCGTAAAAATTAATTGAAAGAAAAAAATTTTTATTAAAATTCTAGGTGCCGTTTTGGAGAAAAATACGATTTTTGAAAACCATTTTTTTTAATTTTTTAGCATTTGTATGGTAGGTACCTTTATTTTTAGATAAAATAAAAATTTTTGTTTCACATTTTGTAGATTATATTGAGAAACTTTTATTTACCAAGTTTAAAAAAAATCTAGCATGGGGTTTTCGAAATATTGAGTTTTGAAAAAAAAAATTTAAAGTTTTTTTTAAAAATCCAAAAAAATTTTTTTTGAAAATTTGAGTACACAATTCTATTTATGTTTTTGGGGAGCTTTAGCAAAAAAAAAAACATGATCAAAATCGGTTAAACCGTTTTTGAGAAAATCAAAAACAAAAAAATGGTTCCATGGGGGGTACCCTCAATAACCATTTTTCGGAAATTTTTTTTTTTTAATTAAATAAAATTTTTCTGTATTTTTATTTTTAAAATCTGTCGAACAGTTTTTGAGAAAAAAAATGATTATAAAATTTCGAAAAAAATTCGTATGGCAGGTACCGTTATTTTTGGTCTTAAAAAAAATAAAATGCACGACTGGGTCGCACGAACTTGCTCCTATGTAATAGACTAGGAATTTTAAAAACGAATGTTATTAGAGAAAACTGTTCATAAGGATCAAATTAATTTTTTAAATTCTTTTAATAGTAAGAGACGAAAACAGAATGCTATGCAAATACGAATTTATGCAAGAACAAAAATTATAAGTCCTTGTAGTGGTTTCTTAAAAAAAGCTTTTATATACAAAATTTTTAAAAGATTTTTAAGAAAAAAATGTTGGTACGCCAATTTAAAGTTGTTATTATTGTTCGAATAAAAATTAAATTAAAAAAAAAATATATTGAGCCGTTTCTGAGATATCGAATTTTCAAAAAAAAAGAAAAAAAATAGATTTTTTTTTTTCAAAAATTCAAAAAATATTTATTTTAAAGTTTTGAAATGCAATGTGTTTTAGACTTTTTAGAAGCTTCTCTATAAAAAATTTCATTAAGAACCGTTATGTGGATAATGAGAAATTCAAAATTCGAAAAAATGGTTCTATGGTAGGTACAAGCTGTAATATCTTAATTTCAAAATTTTTTTTAATAAATTAAAGATCATAAAAATTAATTGAAAGAAAAAAAATTTATCAAAATTCTAGGTGCCGTTTTCGAGAAAAATACGATTTTTGAAAACCATTTTTTTAAATTTTTTAACATTTGTATGGTGGGTACCTTTATTTTAAGGTAAAATAAAATTTTTTTCTCACATCTTGTAGATTATATTAGGAAACTTTTATTTATCAAGTTTAAAAAAAATCTAGCAGGGGATTTTCGAATTATTGAGTTTTGAAAAAAAAATGTTGAAGTTTTTTTTAAAAATCCAAAAAAAAATTTTTTGAAAATTTGAATAAACAATTCTATTTAAATTTTTGAAGAGCATTCGCAAAAAAAAATGATTAAAATCGGTGGTACCGTTTTTGAGAAAATCAAAAACAAAAAAAAATGGTTCCATGGGGGTACCCTCAATAACCATTTTTCGAAAAAAGTTTTTTCAACCATTACCTAGCTTTAACTAAATGAAATTTTTTTGTATTTTTATTTTTTGAAAAAACAGTTTTTGAGAAAAAAAATATATTTATAAAATTTCGAAAAAAAATTCGTGTGGCAGGTACCGTTATTTTTGGTCTTAAAGAAAACAAGAAAAATTCGTGTGGGGGGGAAAAATTAAAAATGATATCTACCAAGTTTAAAGAAGATCGTCCGAGCCGTTTAGGCTGTAGTCGAACAGACAGACAGACAGAATTGAGAGACCCATTTTGTTAGTCTTCGCTATCATCGTAATGTCAACTTTGATCAAAATCTCGAGTTCGATTTTTTTACGAATGCATAACTTGCCTTATAGTACCTACATATAAGTCGCAAGTAACAAATGCACGAGTGGATCGCACGTACTTGCTCTTACATATATAAAATTATTTGGAAATTAAGAAATTGTTTATAAATATAAAAACATGGATTTATTTAGTTCAAATGTTCAAATACATACAATTGCAGTTTGATATCCAAAAAAAGTATGAATTTATGTAAGCAAAGTTTGAAAAATCGTTTAATTATTAAATTGATTTTTTATATACTAAATTTCTTTAAAAATTTTAAAAAATATTGGGATCTAACATTTAAGTATTTAATAATTTACATGTAAAAATTTATCGTTTGCTTATTTTCGAGAATTGATTAAAAAAAAAAAATATAAATTTTTTGGAAATCTTAAAAATATTTAAAACAAAAAAAAATTTCCTATACAATATTATTTCAAATTCAAAGGCGCTCCTGTTTATACAGGGTGTCCCACAGTCACAGCCCCAAATGAAAACCATGGATTTCTGAGGTCATTTTAAGTCGAAAAAGTTTTCGTCCCGTTTTCAAGTTATAACAGTTTCTATGATTTTTGCCTTAACTGGCTTTATCTTTGCCAAACTACGTCCGATTCGTAAGATTTTGGTTATAACCAATCAAAAATTTATTACAGTTTGAGTTTGTCCCAAATTTTTTTTTTCTGCGGACAACCGTTTCTCCGCAATTTTGCATCAAACCCAATTTTTTCGTTTTTAAGTTGTTTTTTCACTTTGATATCATTTTATTCAAAAAAAAAACACGTTCATGAGTATTTATTTTGTTCGCTTATTATTAAAGCTCAGTTTATTTTCATAAAAAAAAATATTTTTTTTTCCTTGAAAAGAATACTAAATGTAATTAACAAAAAATAAACAAACTGAGTGTATTTAAAAAAAAAAACTAATTTTTAAATACAAAACTAATTAAAATGAATTAAAACTTTTTACTTTTTAGATTTACAAAATTTTAATCCCAGCTTTCTAAAAGGAATTACATAAATATGTAAATAAATTTTCTGCTTCTTTGTAAGTAAGACGCCATGTTTATAACCCCTTTCCAATAAAAACCATGATTAAATTAAATTGTCAATATTTTTTTATTTTCAATATGTACATATGCGTCTGTATTTAAAGATAAATTTAGCTGCGATTCGCTTGTCATGTCACGTAAGTACTTATCTTATCACTTCTGCTCCCAACATAATCTATTTCCTGTGTGCTGAATCAATTCAAATGTCTTTTTCACATCTTCGTACGTGATAAGTGACATGTCAAATTTTACATTCATATTTTGCTCTCTGAGGAAAGAAAAATATTTTTTTCAAAGAGCAAAACCATTTTCCAACAATTCACCATTATTGTATCTATGCTCAATAGACCAATCTATATAAAGTGTAAACCAACAATAATCCAAATAATACCCAGCGAAATGGAGTAAACATCAAGTGAGAAGTAAATATTCTTCAAAGAAAAAACAAATACTACAAGGAATAGAAAGTATCTAAGAGCAAGGGAAATCGAAAGTGAAAAATTCACAAAACAAAAAAAAAAAAAACAATCTTGCTTTTATGTCGAACGAGATCCCGAAACCCCCCATTTGTTATGCAACCAAATTTAATTTTCCTCCTCTGCTCCTACATTCCCATAAATCATAGAAGAAAAAAAAAAACTCATCTTTGTGGTGCTATCTCATGCGAGCCAAAATATTTCAATATCAATCCGTAAGATATTTTAGAACGCGTTAATGTGTTTTTTTTTTCTTTTTTCAATTTGATTTTCGTCTTCTTCTCTCGCGGCTGCAAGCGACAATAATTATTCTAAATTAACCCTCAATGGTTTAACACGACTTCAGATATAAATTTATTTTTGAAATTTATCGAAATACAAAATTCAATAAATGTTCCAAGTGTGTTCGCATGTTCGCATTTAAATTGCATTTATGCGCATCCTTAGCCTTCGTTCCGTCCGCCGTGTCCGTCGGTCGGGCGGTTGCGGGGAAAATACTACATTTGCTTAAATTTATTATTTTCAATAACAACAACTAGAGTGCGAGCATATTTTGAGTGTTTTTCAAGTTATTTATGTTTGAAATGAACTTACCAGGGTAAGAGACAGCATATTTGTGGACATTTTTTCGATGGATTTTTCGTTTTGGATTTTCGGTTTTCGGTTTATTTATTTTGTTTGTGGTTAAGGATTGTATGTAGTACGGGTGGATATTATTTAAAGAACTCTTTACTTGGTGAGGGGGTACGATTAACTGTGGCAGTGGAAGAATTTAGTTTGGCTACTTGCGAGCAAACGTGTCGTAAAGATTGGAAATTTATTTTTATGAATTTTTTTTTTCTTAACAAAATAAAAAATAAAATTGAAAATTTTTATTTTGTCAATAATAATTTTTGAGGAGATGCCAAGATTTTTAATATTTATATTTATATTTAAATTTTTTTGTTTTTATTTTGGTTTAGTTTAGTTTTTTTTTATTATTCGTATAGAAAAATAAATGTCTATTTAAGTTGGAAAATTAAATGTTTATATTTGTACCGCACATTCATTGAGTTGGAATTTTTTTTCTTTCTTTTTCTCTGCTGCTGGTTTGTTGAGAATCGTTTCGATTTTAAATTGAAAATATTTTGATATTCAATTACAAGAAAACAACAACTGTTGATGTTATTGTTTTGAGATGCATTTCAATCAGTCAGTAGTTAGTGTGTTAATTGAGGAATGAAGTTCATAAACAACTCGTAGTACGCCCACTACACATTTTCATTTACATCACTTTGATTGTTGTTTTTTTATGGATAAGATTTTTTTGTTTACAGAGTGTTTTAGATTCAGTTTGTGTCATTCGGTTTGGTTAAAATCTAATTTGATAAGATCTTGCTGCGTGCCGTAGCCTGGACGCTCCCTTCTTCCTGCCGTCAGGATCAGCCTCTTGCTCCTGTAAGCATGGGTTCTAATGGTCGTAAGGGAAGAAGAGGTTAAGGGTTCTCAGGTTGGACAAGGAGCTTAGGTGTTATTACAACGTGGAAGAAATAGCATTGGATTTGAGAATTCTCGCGGACAACATCTCGGTTCATTACAACGTTGCGAGGAAATTCACGGAATGTAGTGTGGGTATTTTAAATAAATAAATAAATTAGTGGCAAATGGTTTGAAAAGAACATAAAACAAATGTCTTCCAACTCATAACCATTCCTATGTACAAATGTGTTGTCGACAACAATAAAGAGGGAATGTGTAACTTGCTTGCTAAGAAGCAAACCTGGACCTCTGACATGACAGTCTAGGTTACTAACGCTATTACCAAGGGGTACTGGGTATTTTTAACAAAGGAATAAATTACCATAGTGAGTGATGTACTATTCCATTTTTGAATGAGAGACACTTAACTTTACAAGTGTAGTTGATTTTTAAAATTTTTCTAGTGACTTTTGTGAATCAATTACATTTATTTTATTAATGATTCAAAGTCAATTGACAACGTAATATTAACTTGTCACGCTTAGCAACTTGAAATTTATATTTTGGATAGTTTTTCATAGATCACATTATATATTGCTTGTCATTTCTATACTGTTAGGTAAGGTGAAAATCAAGGATTCATTTTTTTAAGAAATAATGAAACATGTCTGATTCACAAATCACCGATTATTTAACCCCCCACCCGTAACCTTACTCAAATGAGATTTTTTTAAATTCGGTGATTTTTCTAAATATTTTTCAAATTCGATTTAATTAATTTAGAATATTCCGTGAATAATTGCAAAAATATTGAATATCAGTGTCACATCCAAATCGAAATCCAAAAATCTCAAAATTAAGAAAACGCAAAATCTCATAACCCAAGCTCAAAATCCTTAAAGCCCAAATAAAATCCAGAATGCAGAAAATCCACAATCCAGAACATTTAAATTCAACTCCGGAAAAAACATTTTTTCAACATCAAAAACGAAAACAACTCATAATCCCGAAATCCCAAAATACCACAACGTAAGACCAGAAAATCTACATTCAAGAAAACTCATGATCTCGTAACTTTAAAATCAAGACAACACAACATCTGACAATCCTGAAAACCCAAAATCCTGGAAGCCCAAAAAAAAACCACAATCCAGAGAACTCAAAGTCCCTAAAAGTCCCAATCCAAAAAAAAACAAAAAACAAAAAAAAAAAAAAACACCAAAACTCATAGTTCCTAAAAGCTCAATCTTGAAAAACCCCAAAAACACAAAACTCAAAATCCCGAAAATCCAGAAAACGTAAAACAAAAAATCCACAGTACAGAAAAGTCATAACCCCGAACAAGCTAATGGGTTTTCAACCAATTCACAAAATGTCCAAATAAAAAAAAAAACACAAAACTTCATAAACTATTAAACCCAAAATCCCGAAATTCCGAAAGCCCAATATCCAGAAAACGCAAAATCCGGAAAACGAATTAGAAAACTTAGAACCTCTTAGTTCTATAGAAGTTTTATGGAATTAAAACCAAATAATTATTTTAAAAATGAGAAATCACTTGATAAACATTTTTACTTGCGACTTATAGGTTACTATAAGGCAAGTTATGCATTCGTAAAAATAATCGAACTCGAGATTTTGATCAAAGTTGACATTACGATGATAGCGAAGACTAAAAAAGTGGGTCTGGCAATTCTGTCTATCTGTCTGTTCGCTCGGCTGATTTTCTTCAAACTTGGTAGATATGGGTTTTAATTTTTTACCCCCGGATGTTTTTTGATTTGAGTTTTTAAGACCAAAAATAACGGTACCTGCCATACGATTTTTTTTTTCGAAATTTAATAAATATTTTTTTTTTCTCAAAAACTGTCGCAACGATTTAAAAAAAAAAATCAAAAAATTTAATTTAAAAATGAGTAGTTTTGGTACCCTCCTTGGGACCATTTTTTTTTTGTTTTTGATTTTATCAAAAACGGTGCCACCGATTTTGATCATTTTTTTTTATGATAAAGCTTCCCAGCAGTTTTAATATTATTGTGTAGTCAAATTTTTTTTTTGAAAACACAATATTTCGAAAGACCCATGCTCGATTTTTTCAAAACTTGATAAATAAAAGTTTGGAAAAATAATCTACAAGATATAAGAAAAATAAATTCATTTTACCTAAAAATAACGGTACCCTCCATACAAATGTTAAAAAATAGTTTTCGAAAATCGTATTTTTCTCGAAAACGGTTCCGAGAATTTTGCTTAAATTTATTTTTCTTTCTATTGTTTTTTAATATCTGTAATTTAATAAAAAAAAAATTTTGAAAACAAGATATTACTGACTGTACCTACCATAGAACGATTTTTTTAAATTTTGAATTTCTCATTATCAGCATAACGGATTTTAATGAAATTTCGTAGAGAGAAGCTTCTAAAAAGTTTAAAAAACATTGCATTTCAAAACTTTAAGAATTATATTTTTTTGAATTAAAAAAAAAAATCATTTTTTTGTTTTTTGAAAATTCAATATCTCGAAAACGGCTAAATACTTTTTTTTTGTAAATTTAATCTTTATTCATACAATAATAAATCCTTTAAATTAGCGTTCCAACATTATTTTGTTAAAAATGTTTTAAAATTGTCTTATATAAAACCTTATTTTTTAAGAAACCAATACAAAGACTTAGAGTTTTTCTTCTTGCATAAATCTATATTTGCTTGAATCACATGGCATTCTCTTCTTACCTTTACCTACTAGAGAAGTGTTTTTTAGTCATTTTAAAAATGAATTGTATGCTTATGAACAGTTTCTCTAATAACATTCATTTTTGAAATTCTTAGTCTTTTACATAGGAGCAAGTTCGTGCGACCCAGTCGTGCATTTTATTTTGAAAGTACATAGGTATTCCGAAGGTTTACTGGAGAGTTTCCAATTTAAAAAAAAAAGAAAATGTGCAGATGTTACTTACATATGTGATGGCATCTGTTTTCAAAAAAATGATTTGGAGAACGCTCGTTTTGACTAACTTAATTGTTCTTTATATTTGCATTCTTTATAGCGTTACGATGAAAATTTGAACAAGGATTAACTCTTCATTTATTAGAGCATTCAGCATTTTAAATTCTTCTTGCCTTCTTTTTCTTCACAAACTTAATAATGGATTTGAGGTGAAGACGCCATTTGTTTTAATTTTAGGGACTTATTGAACGTTATTTTATGATTGATAACGAGTCCAAAACGAACGGTCTTTTAGCTTTATCACAGTGGCAATAAGAACCCATTATTTTTATTTTGACGGTTCGTTTATTTCCCCCTCAAATAAAATAATTTTGAAAATTTTTAAAAAGACTAAGAAAAACTGACTTTTTTGCTTAGTATGGGCTCCAAAGCAAATTACTTGAAAAATGTAATGAAATTTGGGGCATTTGTAATTAAAATATGAATAAGCTTCCCATAAAAATGTGACACTACTGTTTTACAATTTTAAATTTACATACATATAACTCAAAATCAATTTGTTGCGAAACCCAAAAATGAGAAAACTTTCTCGAAAAACTTTTAAAATAAAATCGCATGAACTTGCTCTTAAGTAAAAGACTAAATAATTTAAAAATGAATGTCAATATAGAAAAATATTCATCACCATAAAATAAATTTTTTAAGTGACTAAAACAATTCCTTTAGTAGTTGGAACTAATTACAGGATGCCATGGGATTTCGCAAGCAAATATTATAAGAGTTTATGCAAGAATGAAAATTATCATCCGTTTCAGCAGATAATTTTTTTTTAATAAGATTTTACAAATTTTTTAAAACATTCTTAAGAAAAAATTTTGAAACGCCAACTTTGAATATCAATTTTATTTGATATTTATACATATATCAATAAATATTGACCTGTTTTTTTTAGATATCGAATTTTCAAAAAAATTTGTTCTTTTTTTCATTAAAAAAAAAATAATTTTATATAAGTTTTGAAATGCAATGTTTCTCAAGTTTTTTTTTTCTGTCTATAAAAAATTTCATTGAAATCCGTTATGCCAATAATTAGAAATTCATAATTCGTAAAAATGGTTATATGGTAAATACAGTCAGTAATGCCTTAATTTCAAAATTTGTTTTATTCAATCAAGAACGTAGAATTTTATCTAAACAAAAAAAAAATTGTAAAATACGATTTGCGAAACGCATTTTTTTAATTTTGTATGGTGGGTACAGTAATTTTAAAATAAAATAAATAATTTTTTTTTTTTGACATCTTTAAAATTGTCAAGCTTTAAAATAAATCGAGCATGGAGTTTTCAAACTATTGAGTTTTGAAAATATTTCTAAAAAACTGAAACAAAATGTTTTCAACATTTGGAATACACCAAACTTTTGGGGAGCTTTGGCATAAAAAAATGTTTTTTTGAGAAAAACAAAAATATCGTTCTAAGAAGGATTTTTTTCAAAAATTACCTAGCGTTAACTAAATGACATTGTTTTGTTGTTTTAAGACTTTGGAACAGTTTTTCAGAAAAAAAATATATTCAAGATTTCGAAAAAAAAAAATGTATGGTCGGTTTTGGTCTTTAAAAAAAACCTGTCAGGGGAAAATTTAATAATGTCAGCTACGAAGTTTAACTAAAAAAACAGACAGATAGACAGAACAACGGATGCATAACTTGCCATATAGTACTTTAGCATATATAGCAAGTAAAAATCACTTTTCGCCAAAAATCTAAAATCAAATTTGATTTGAAACAATTTGAACGTTTCAGGTACGAAGTTTAACCAAAATCTTTAAAGTCATTTTTGAGAATATTTGAAGAAAATAAATAACATAATCGTTGGGAGCTACCACCGTCCTAGATGTTCTGAAACAAAAGTTCAATCTAGACAGTAAATATGGGTTTAGGATCTATTTCGTTGTGCAGTGGACCACGGGCACACAGACTTACAAGCCAAGAAACCGTATGGAAGCATGTTTGTTTTGATAAAACTAGTATTTACCATATAAGAAGGTAAGAAATTTAGGCAAAAATTTGGAACTATTCGTCAGAACACCTATTTATTTGATTGACTTTACCAAGATCTCGGAAACTTCGTTAATATGAATTATGAACCAACCAATTAGAAACTTATATATTTCGAGTAAACAGCTTTCCGAAAACTTTGACAATGTAAACCTTGAATAGAATCAAAATCCAACACCCATTCCCTGCACACCCTTTAGTAAATGTCGTTTTGAAATTAATTTTTCAGTCTTGTGGTTTTGTTTTTGTTATCTCAAAAACACATTTCGAATTAAAAAAAAGAAAAAGAAAGATAGAACCAACTATAACAACAAGATTCCTAATGAATAGATTGCAGCATTTAATGGCAATTTCCTCAAATTAAGAACATGGATAAGATGAAAGATATGAGTGTACTTCAAGAGAATTTTTCGAATAGATAGAAAGACAAAAAAAAAACAGAGCAGGCGGGTAGACATTTACAGAGACAAGACGAAAAAGTTAAGAGTAATTTAGATTCTTGATGAGTTTTGATCAGAAAAATTACATTAGAAGTATTCTCCTTTAATGGAACTTTAAATGGTTCCTCTTACATGCATCCCATTTGATGCTATTCGAGCAACATGACAATGTTACAAGGGTGTGCTTAAATTTTAATTGAAAATGCAATTGTTGGATTGTGCCTTAAGCACGTGTTTCTGTGTGTGTGGGGGCGATGGGAAATGAGAAAATAATTTTGAATGCACAAGAGCATATGGATATATGTATGAATTGAATTGAACAATTGGTGCACACCCACGCTTTTGGCGCTATTGCTATTGTTTGGCTAACATAACAAACTACTGTGGGAATCTCTTTGTGAATTCTTAATGAATGCAGTACATGTTCTGCGAATTATTCAATGGAATGATGGAGAATGTATTCTATGAATACGTGACGACGATCGAAATATTCGATTCATTCAATTCACTTGAAATCTGTTTTGTCATTCTGACTTTGTCATGTTGGCTGAGAAGAATTATCTTTTAGAAACGACATTTGAACTGGAGGATATTTTATTTATTTGTCCTGATGGGTGAATAATATTTCAGATTTGAATCCGCATGGAATTAAGTAATATTATACTAGAGCCAATATAAACACTTTCATTCATCTCATCGCTTAAAGGACTATTGACACAAGAGAACGACCAAAGACCGACGAATAAAAGAACAAATTGGATTTAAATCATTTATAAGTCTAAATTTCCCACAAAAACTAGAAAAAAATGGGGAAAACTAATGGAAATTAATGTTTAAGAACTGTCAAAGGCTATTCGCGTTCCACACGATGTCCACACTGCTACAAATGAATTGTTCCCGCGAGCCTAACCCCCAAATCATTCTTGTATCGAGTCTTTTTTTTTAATTTTCATTCGCGACGAAAAAAAAATATGTACAAAAATGTGAACGGTTTCCTCAGGAACTTTAACTGGTCACTATGTTTCCTCGATAGTGACGTAGACTCCATTGCTGATATGATCACAAATTTAATTCTTTTGGGAATGAGAATGTCTATCCCTAATAGGGAAAAGTCTATAGAACCGAAAGAGAATTCAGTTAGAAAGAGGTTATTAGGGTCAGAGAAGTGAGTTTCCGATATTATAAAGCCAACCCTTCTGAGGAAAGTCGGAATAAGTTTAAACAAGCTAGAAGACCTGAAATGATCATATTCGACGAACTAAATTTTTGCATGACCACCAATAATTAAGACAAAAAATACTGCAATGTTCCAAACGTAGTACACATTTTTCGTCATTTGTAAGAAAATATTAAAGAAAGAGAGAAAAAAGCCCCAATTGCTTTTTACACTTGAGGTAAATTAGTCTTCTATGAATTGTAACCCATATGGAAACACATTCACAACTAGGCACTATATACACTGATCTTTCAAAATCTCTCGACCGTGTTCAACCATCTTTCCTTTTTTAGAAACCCGAGGTGTTTGGTTTCCATTCTTCGCTCCTTAAGTGGATAAAAAGTTATTTAGTATGTAGAAAACAAATTGTCAAAATTGATAACCTATTTTCTGAAGAAATGTTTAACTTTTCAGGTGTTCCTCAAGGAAATCATCTTGGACCGCTGCTTCTTATTATTTCTATAAATGATTTACCACTTCCTCTTTCTTATTCTAAATGATTATTCTGATGATCTGAAAGTTTTGAATTTATGATGTGAATAAGGTTTAATTTAATTTAAACAAAATTATAGAAAAGTGCAAGCTGTACTTCAACAAAAAATAAAATGCACGACTGGGTCGCACGAACTTGCTCCTATGTAACAGACTAGGAGTTTTAAAAACGAATGTTATTAAAGAAAACTGTTCATTAGGATAAAATGATTTTTTTAAATTCTTTAGGTAGTAAGAGATAAAATCAGAATGCTATGCAAATATGCAAGAACAAAAATTATAAGTCGTTGTAGTGGTTCCTTAAAAAATTAAGCTTTTTTGTACAAAATTTTAAAGACATTTTTAAGAAAAAAGTTTGGTACGCAAATTTTAAGTTTTAATTATTGTACGAATGAGAATTAAATTTCCAAGAAAAATATTAAGCCCTTTTTGAGATATCAAATTAAAAAAAAAAAAAAAAAAAAAATCCAAAAAAAAAATCCAAAAAAAAAATCCAAAAAAAAAATCCACAAATTGAAAAAAAAAACAAATTTATTTAAGTTTTGAAATGCAATGTTTTTCAAAATTTTTTAGGAGCTTTTATATAAAAAAAATTTCATTAAAATCCGTTATGCCGATAATGAGAAATTCAAAAAAAATTGTATGAATTAATCGAAAGAAGAAAAATTTTGCAAAATTCTCGGAATTGTTTTTGAGAAAAATACGATTTTCGAAAACAATTTTTTAACATTTGTATGGAAGGTACCATTATTTTTAGGTAAAATAATTTCTTTTTTCTCATATCTTGTAGATTATATTAAGAAACTTTTATTTATCAAGTCTAAAAAATATCGAGCATGGGGTTTTCAAAACATTGTTTTAAAACAAAAAAAAAATTGAAATTTTTTTTTTTAAATCCAAACAATTTATTTTTTGAATACACAATAATATTGAAACTGCTGGGGAGCCCTAACATACAAAAAATGATCAAAATCGGTCGTACCATTTTTGACAATATCAAAAATAAAAAAAAAATGGTTCCAAGGGGGGTACCAAAAATAACCATTTTTTTTGGAAATTTTTTTCAACCAAACTAGCTTTAACTTAATGAAATTTTGAATTTAAAAAAAAAAAATATTTATAAAATTTTGAAAAAAAAAATTCGTATGAGAGGTACCGTTATTTTTGGTCTTAAAAAAAAAAAAAGAAAAAAAACGTATAGGGGGAAAAAATTCAAAAAGACATCTACCAAGTTTGAAGAAAATCGGCCGAGCCGTTTAGGCTGTAGTCGAACAGACAGGAAGTCAGACAGACAGAATTGCGAGACCCACTTTTTTACTCTTCGCTATCGTCGTAATGTTAACTTTGATCAAAATCTCGAGTTCGATTTTTTTTCCGAATGCCTAACTTGCCTTATAGTACCTATGAATAAGTCGCATGTAAAAATGTAGCGTAATATTATTTTTAAGAAGTCAAAATCCTAGGTGTTTTGATTGCAAACCCTAAAACGATATTTTGCAGATATTTGATAGCCAGAAAGATCTAGGAGTTATTTTCGACCCCAAAATGAATTTTTTTAATAAAGATCATGCTATTTCTAATGCGAATTTCATGTTTGGGTTCTTACTTATTGCAGTCTTGTTATGGCTGAAACAGATATGCAGAGGTCTGCGCGAATTGATGCATACTGCGCTGCACCCCGAACATATATGTTTTATGGGAAATTGATAGCCACTCAGTAAAGAAAATTGAAAAAAAAAACAATTATAGTCACTTTTATATTCACTGTCTGTTAATCTAAAAGTTTGACACGAATTTAAGAGTAATTTCAAATTTATTTTGACGTATTTAGAATATTTCTTGCCAGCCCCTGAATTACAATTTTAATGAGTAAAAAAATCGATTTTTCGTTAAAAAAAAATTCAGATTTTGTAGATGTTTTTTAATCCATCGTGATCTCAGCCATCCTCCAATGGAATTTGACAATTTATGGCTTGGTAGATGGGTAATATACTATATTTTGACCTATTTAGAGTATTTCCTTCTAGATGCTTTTTAAAAGCTCTAAAAAAATTAAGATTTTTCAGAAGTTTTTCAATCAATTGACATTTGAGATTTTTTGTACGTCTTTTACAAAATAGACATCAAGCTTTATTTCCAAATGTCTTGACATAATAAAAATCTCTGAGAAAAAAAGACGTATTCCAGAACACATCCCAGTACCAACCTTTCCAAAGCAAATGTTTTTACTGCACTCGATTTAAGCGCCATCTACATCTCAATATATCAACAATTATTATTCATTCCATATTCACTCTGATTGCTGAGCAAATTATATTCACTCTTGATGTTTTTATTGTTTTGCATGTAAAATTTTGCTAACTTGGCTGTTCACTCTTTCAGAAGACACGGCTAATATTTCATCTTTTTTTTTAAAGTTTACTCTCAATTTTTCCAGATATAAATTATTTTAGAATTTTAGGTTTATTGTTCTGGCTGCAATGAAGCTGCGCAGCTAAGTTAGAAACAGAGACATCATGCATCCCTAGAATTAATCACCACATATAAGAATTTATGTAATTCAATTTCGATGCATGCAAATTACTGCACATCTGTTTCAGCCATTAGTCTGCATCTGGAATATTGCAGCTTTATTATATGGATTTATTATTTATAAAAAGTTCAAAAGAGAACGGAAAAGAGTGGAAAAACTTTCGAAACGCAAGTGTTCAATCTTATGAAACTTGGTGCATGCTTATAACTTAAAACCTCTTGTTTTGAGAAGAAAATTAAATTCAGCACTTTTTTGCTTTTGATGTCTTGAATTCTGTCATTGAAAGTCCGGTTTTGTAATTAATGTTTAATATTTATGCACCTTCTCCAAGTTTGCGTCCGAGAAGTGGAGATTTTTTAAATGTTCCTTATCACAGGACTAGCTACTGTTATGTTTTAAAAGCTTCTATATAAGAACTTATTATTTTATTAAACGCTAGGATTTATAATTTTTGTTCTTGTGTAAATTCATATTAGCTTAAGAAATCACACGGCATAACTATAAAAATAAAACTAAAAATAAAATGAATTTTATAATAACATTCTTTCTTAAAATTTTAAATCTACTACAAAAGAGCAAATTTGTGCGACTCAGTCGCGCATTTCATTTATAATTAGCGGCACACTAAAGTGATTTTGACAACCTTTAAAATCATTTAACAAACTTTAAGCGTTTGGAAAATAGAGAAATATGTACCAATGTACATTGGTTTGAGGTATTATCTTCTGCAAAACAATGTTATCGATTAGAGATGTTTCAGGCAGAATATTGATGAATATTAAAAAAAGAATAGTAGACAAAATGGATCCCTGGGGCACATCAGCATTTAATTTATGAATTTCAATAGTTTTTCTAAGCTTAATATTTTTTATTAAGGCAAATTTTTAACTCGACAAGGAAATTTTTCAATATGTTTTTAGAGATAGTTTAATATTATTTATGCATTTATTAAGGATGTTATAAAACCTTATAACTACTTCGTCAATAATATTAAGAAGGCACATATCAGATCTAGTTTATCCTTCTTAGAGAAACTGCAAAACATTATATTTGTATTTGTATATATTTTGTATTATATTAGAAGATACATATCCGAAGAAAATACTAAATTCCAAAAATTGGAATTTTTTATACTGTTAAATTATTTTGAATCAGTTGCAATAATTCTATCAAGAAATTGCAGTTCAGTTTGAAAATAAATTAAAGAGCCTTTTTGACAAGAATAATCTTCAACGGGAAACTCACTCTTTCAAAACACACACAAAATAACTATTTATTTTTTGGGTTTTGTTGTTATTCGAAATTAATTATTAACTAAAATAGTGTTTTTATATTTTATGAAAAACAAAAATCGAGATCCAAAAAAATACTATAAACACAATTTCTCTCTCGAAATGTCATTAAGTACGTGATTAATAAAGTTACAATCATTTTACCACATTAACCCTTTTTAATATTTAAAACTCATTAACTCGTGTTAAAAACATAAATATATATATTCAAATTAATTTTTTATTTATTTTGGTGAACACAACTTTATGCAACCCTCTTCAATTTAATCGTCTGACAAAAATCGTTAAGAAGAAAGTTTTAAATGGGTATATTTAAATTTGTTCAAAATGCCTCCCGCCGAGCGATGTCGATGAGCTTTGAATTACATAATTAAGTAAAGTTAAAATGTTAACAACTTGGATTCAGTGGAGTGAATGATGAAGACGATTATATTTTATCTATTGGAGTTTTAAGAAAGTTTTTGAATGCAAATGTTTATTTGGTAATAAATAATTTCTATCTAAAACACAAAAAACACAATTACTTCAGGAGTGTTCACTTTCAAATAACAAGGAAATAAGTTTAAATGAGTAAATTTGATCCCTTGGAAAAGATTAAAGGGTTTGAGATGATGGAGTCTTTAGTTGAAATTTAAAAGAACGTTATTCATTGAGTCGTTTTCGTTTTAATTTCTCCATCGATTTAGTTAATTTCATGAATTTTTTAATTGCAGGACATGAAAATATAGATGGAGTGTTTTATATTATATTGGGTGCGTGCCGACCTTTAGGCAACATAACAGATGGCGTACGACTAAAAATGGGCCACCACAACGAAGCAACTAGAACTAATTTTTTAGCTAGAATAATGGGCAATCCCCTATTTTTCCAGATATGACACAAAAAATGAAATTAATGCATAGGTAACATTTGTTCTTGAGACTAGATTAGATTTTTTTAAAGAAATTCTTAGCAATCGACGCTTCAACGTTTGGTGGCCAAATTTGAGACGACCGGTTCGGTAAACAATCAGCCAAAATTTGTATGTCAAAGGAACGACCAGCTGAGAACATAACTGCAGTGCGTGAAAGTGTACAGCAGAGGCCGTCAATTCCTCCGTGCACAATAACTCGGTCATAAGCAGACTTCAACTGACCCATGAGCTCAAAGTTCATGTTCGATCACTGGGCTTCGGAACGTTTGGAAGAGGACCATAATTTTGGCCGAAAAATCATCTTCAGCGACGAGGCGCATTTTTGAATGAATGGCTGTGTATATGGGACGACGCCAACCCACACGAGGTTCACCAAGTGACAACACATCCTCCATTTAGTGTGAATTGGCGTAATATGTCCGAACTTTTTCGAAAACGAGGTTGGTAAGGTGGTCATGTCAACGGCAAGTGCTCGGAACTATGGTAACTTATTTCTTATGATGCGATTTGATTTTTAATACACAACATTATTCAAACTTTTTAGAAGTTCCACACTGAGAAAATTGATCAAAATCAGATGCACCGTTTTTGAGAAAATCTAAAGCAAAAGAAATGATTCTATGGGAGGTACCATTAGCTAGCTTTTGTTAAATTATATTTTTGATTTTTTTACAATTATGTGTGGAATAGTTTTTGAGACAAAAAAATATAATATGTCTCTATACGTACCTAGTCTAGCCATGAATTCTGTTACAAGATTAAAGGTACCTCTAGCTCATAATTTTCAATAGAAATAATCCAGTGTACTTTTTCTTTCTTATTACGTGTAAGGAATAGCAGATAGTTTGGTTTAAGCTTTCGAGCATTTAACATGGAGTGGGGCATCAAAGAAAATCGTATCGCGGCAATTGCTTTGCATAAATGTGGAAAAAATTCTAACCAAATTTTTGAAATTCTAAAACCATTCGGCATATCGAAAATTTTTGTTTATCGGGCCATAAAACTATTTAATGAACTCTCTGAAGTAGAGGACAGGCTAAGAAGTGGTCGTCCACGCGTCGCTCGGACCAATAAGAATATTAAACCTGTGCATGAACGAATTCGTAGAAATCCTCTTCGGAAACAAAAAATTATAAATCCACAGAACTGGATATATTGGCTTGATCCATGTCAAGGCTTATTCCAGATGACCTTCACATTAAAGTTTATCGTCGGGCAACGGGACATCTCTTGATTCCCAACGCGGACACCATGCCGCTTCAGTAGATAATGGTTTGGTGGGGGGTATCGTATCGAGTTGTCACATCACTGCATTTTTGTGAAAAAGGTGTGAAAACGGGGGAGTGTATCAGGAGGATGTTCTCGAAGGGGTTGTTAAGGGTTTAACAATGGACAGAGATTGGTCTTCAAACAAGACTCTGCTTCGGCACACAAAGCCAAAACGACACAAGAGTGGTTCAGATAGAATATATTGGATTTTATCGCTACTGCAGATTGGCCATCAGGAAGTCCAGATTTAAATCCGCTGGACTACAGTTTGTGGTCAGAGCTAGAGAGCACGGCCTGTAAGACTCCAGAAATTTGGGCAGTCTTAAAGCACCGTCGTCGATTCCCATCGAAACAGTGCTTGCCGCGTTAAAACAATGGTCACAACGTTTAAAAGCCTGTGTCAAAGCTAAAGGTGACCATTTTGAATAAAACTTTTTTTCTTTTAACTCATATTTTTAACTTAGCTAAGAAATAAATTATTTTACGGTAAAAGATTTATCCCAACTTTTTTTATTGTATTTAAAAAAAAAAAAAAAAGCGTCTATTTCTCCTCTACCAGGCGATTATGTGACATTTCTTCAATGACTTAGAAGTACCCTCTGACATTTCAGGCTATAGCTTGCTGAAACTCAACAACATCTTTAACGGACTTTTAATACATTGGAGTCACTATCCCTAGGGTATCACAATGGATTTATATTGATCTAGTCAACGGCCTTGGATTTGATGAAAGCATCGCTTTCCATTGATCAGCGAAATCAAGCATCATTGCGCGCGGTTGGTACTTGGATGGAGGACCGTTCAAATACCAACCGTCTGCTATTGACATGTGTTTCTTCTGTTGTTCTTTCTTTCTGTGTGTCTTTCTCTGTTGTATTGTCTAAAGCCGATGGCCTCAGTTGCCACTGCTTTTCAGTGTCTGTACTTCGTAGATTTATCTACAGAGTAGTGTAAAAATGTAATGTAATGTAATATTGATCTAAGTGCGATGGTAACAAGATCAACTGTCAGCACATTTACCAAACATAACTTATTCCTTTCAGCAGGATTTGGTTCCAGCAAGATGGAGCAACAGCACACACAGCCAGAAAGGTTATTTATATCCAGAAATTTACATTTCCCCTGGCATCCAAGGTCACCTGGCCTGACTAGACCAGATTATGGGGTTATGTCAAGCAAAACTAAGTTTAACTGAATTAAAGAAGTCGATTCAAACGATAACTGAGGCGATCCCGACTTCAACTTTTAAGACTTTTAAGGCCGCAATGAATAGTTTTCAGGTCAGGTGTTGCATTTATGCGTGAATGAGATTGAAGGTCATTTACGGTCTTTCATCTTTAAAAACAATATTAAAAAAAATACATTGATTAAAAAAAGTGGATGTTTTGTATTCAGACCTTGGTCCTCTTTTGTGCAAATCAACTTTTCATAAAATAAATAGCAAAAGGTTTTAATATTCTGTACATTCGAATGAATGTCCTTTGATAGTACATTCAGTGATAGCCAGACATACTCATCCCAACTTATAATTTAATAAAAAGAACAAAAACAAAAAACAATCCAATTAGTAAATTGGTTGCATATTTACAGGACCGACCATCACAAGGCCCAATTTATCATTCATACCAATAAAGTCAAATTGTCTCACATTGGATGTCAGCTTATAATCCCTGCGCTCTGCGCTGATATTCAAAAGGTCGTCATAAGTAACAATAAAACTAATTGTTTACAAACGTTGTCGTCGGCGTCGAGCAGAAGGTGCTCTTACATATGAATGTACATTATTGTTTCATTTAATCATTGCGATATAAAATTAACAAAGAAAAACAATTCTTCATTCAGCTAAGAGTCGTCGTCGGCGTCGCGAACAATTTGAACGTTTACAGCTAAATGCACATATCACCCACTCGTAATCATGATAGTTGCCATAAGGAGCTTTAGCTCACTCGTACTCGTTTAAAACCAGTCTTCCAAAATAGAATACACAATGAGCTTGACATGGCGATGGCGCCTGGCATTATAGCTAATGCAGCTGTGACACTGTCTCGCGAAAAGATACTTTTAATTGAAAATGTTTATGAATAAATGAACAATTTATTAAACGAAACAGGAGCAATTTAATTCTAATTCTAATTGGCGATACGGATAGAGCAGACTTGTAAACAATGTACCAAGTTATTGTGCAAACGCATTTATCCTAATCAAACTCTACACCAGCATCTTTATTGCTCGTCGTCGCTAAGACCTAGTCGATCCGTTACAAACTTGCAGAAAATATCAAGCAAATAAAATAAAACTATTTATTACTTTTGGAGATTATGTTCATGGTTCAGAGATTATACCTTTCGTTGGGGCTCTTGCTTTTGTGGGTGGAGGAAGAGGTACGTACCCACATTCATTTCGCCGTTGTCAGCTTTTCAGTTGAGAAAATGATTGATGGAGATTAAAATTTTATAGAAAAGGAGACTTTTTTTTTATTCGTTCAAGCGTTTGTCAGACATACTATAGGAATTGACTTTTAAATAAGTAGTGGGGTTTTTATGCCCGGTAATATTGTTTTGCAGTTTGCCCACGTTTTTCATTAAAGAGACAAGTTTAAATCCAACCGTCTTAAAAATTGGAAAATTCCTGCTCATGGAAAATTCAATTAAAATATTGACTAATTGTATGATTTCTATCATACAATTTTATTAGATTTACAAATTTAATGTGAATCAATCATAAAGATTAAAAAAAAACACGGTTTATTTTTAATAAAAAGCTAAGATAGTTCAATAAGTTTAAAATCTCCAATCTGACATTTACCGGATCACGGAAAATCTGAACAAGTTCTTGTTATGTCAGAGCGAGGTAAGCTATCTACAGAAGTAAGATCTTACGGACCAATATCGCTGATATCAATTATGTCAAAATAATAGAGTTTTTTTCTCAGTTAAACAACTTGACTCAGTTCATTCACGACCTACTCGAATTCCTGGCGTTGCAGGTCAATCTGCCAACACTCTAGACTTATTTCCTGCCTCTGACCCTGGTCAATACGTTATTAGTGTATTATCGCCTCTATGCATATCAGACCATTATATCATCTGCAAATTTTCTCGTGTCAACAAAACCCAGTTAGAGAAAAACATTCCTAAGGAAACCGTTTGGCAATACATGGGAGCCAATTGGGGCGGTCTCAATGATTTCTTCAGGAACTTCAACTGGTCACTATGCTTCCTCGATAGTGATGTCGAGCTGTAAAGAGGTTATTAGGGTCAAAGAAGTAAGTTTCCGATATTATAAAGCCAACCCTACTGAGGAAAACAGGAATAGGTTCAAACAAGCTATAAAGACCTGTAATGATCATATTTGACGAACCAAATTTTTCCAAAGCAATACTATTTCGTGTTCGGTTCCTAGGCTCGACTTCAATGTCAGTTCGCTTTTAACTATCATCCAATTTCACTTACATCCCTTCTTTCCAAGGTCATGAAAAAGCTTATAAATTATCAGCTCAAAAAAAATCTTGAATAACGAAAGCTTCTCAATGATCGGCAGTATAGCTTTCGTGGCAATAGGTTCACCGGTGATCTTATGGTATATCTCACAAAATAGGGGCACAAATCTTTAAATCGTTTTGGAGAAAGTAAGATTATTGCACTTGATTTTAAAAGCTTTTTAAGCTCTCTTATTGAAAATGCGTGCATTTGTAATCGATAAACCTCTTCTTCGATTAACTAGAAACTAACTTTCAAACCACTCAATACAAGCTGTGTTGGATCTTGGATAATTTTAAGTCTGAAATTCATTAAATAAATGCTGGAGTGCCCCAGGGCTCATTTTTGTCACCGACTCTATTTCTCATACACATCCTCATATTCGTTTCCAGATGCACAAACTTGTTCTTCGGATGTGGATCTAGAACGACGGCGTATGATAAGCTCATTAAATTTAGATTTCGAAAGCATTGTCAAATAGGGAACCATAAAACCGCTTCAAAAACTCAATACTGTCTTCTGTCGTTCAAGCGCAACCCACCCCACATGCCGCTATCCATGAGCGGCAGTTGTATTGAGGTAGCTGTACAGCTCTCAGTTCTCGATATGTGCATCACAGACCTTGTGTTGATTGACCACATATTCGACGTCGCCATGTTTTTGGGTAGATGCTCCCATAACCTAGTTGAATCTCGTGAATAGAATACAAAAAAAAAAAAACTTTAAAAATGAAAGTTTTTAGAAGTATAACAGAAACATTTGAATCTCATTATTTTTATGAAGTAGTTCTTGTTAACTTCCCAGTTACATTCATCTTCTCTTAATTATTTATCCGTACTACTCGTGCTTGAGGGAATGCCCATATCAGTTTACAGTTAAATTCAGAGAATCTTTCTTAAGCGGCACTACACGAATGTGGAATGCTTTACCCGGCTCAAGATTTCTCTCCCATTGTGATTTTAAGCCATTCTTAACATAAGTGCATTGGCACCTCTTTTCAATTTCTCTCCAATTTTTCTAAATGCTCGCGCTGTGATTAAACATTTAAGGGTAGTCATAATCTTTTTTATTGCGCGCAAAATTATTATTAAAATAATTTTTATTAAATAAACGCAGATATAATATGCAAGTGGGTTCCGATAAGTAGGGTTAATGGATAGAATATTTTATAATAGGTTCATTATATTGCACACATTTTCTTTTTAATATTCAACTAAATATTCAAAGAAATATTCGATAAGGGTAGCTCTAATAACTCAGTTTTTTTTGTAGGAATTCTAAAAACCAAAATCCAAACTATTCGACACTTTAAGTTAACTCTCAAAAACTGCTTATTTCTACCAATTTTATTTAATTATTATGAACTTCAACACACTGTTGACTAAAAATGGTACTTTTCGGCAGCTAAACAAATACAAACATTCGTATTTTGTCCTCAAAATATCGATTCAAAAAATAAAACATCGACGTTTCAAATTCGATAAAATGATGGATCCGATGTTAAAATGAATATTTTTAAGAAACACGCCCATGTTCTGCATTTCACTTATTGTGAATTCACTTGGGTGTTCCACAATTCGTAATTGTGAATCGGAATTTCGAAAATGAAAATTGGTGTTCTGCATTTCGGTTCATTCCGATTTCTGATTGTGAACTGTCAATGAAATTAGTGAAAGTGCAGTTAGTTTGTGTATATTTCTTCGTCTTCCAGCAAAATGAAAGAAAAATATATATTTTTGTCATTTTATAGTATCTATTTATTCTTTAGGGGAAAACATAAAAATATACGGCAAGAGAAGGTATTCCTGAAGTGGATGGAGGAAAACATCCTAATATTGCGAGAGGTTTCTCATCTTGTTCTTCAGTTTCAGTCATCTTTAGTTTGATCCACTTGTTGCACAATTTGGATTGTAAAACATTTAAAATTTCTTCAATGATTTTACAAACCGTGGGTCTTGCCAAGGCTATGTCTAAATCATTGATCTCTGATAACTTCCTTCTGCTAGGAATTGTAGGAATCGATTAAGGTATTGTAAAAGGTTCAATTTCCCTTAAAACATATAAAAAAGCGTCTTTGCTCAATCTAAAATTACCACGAAAACTTAAAAAAAATCAAGCATCAACTTTATTTATCAGAACAATTCATATAATATTCACACACTCACATTGTGTCAGGTAAATCTAAAACATTTGATTTGTCTCGCAAAATTTGTCTTCTTATTTTTTCTTTTGAATTCTGCTTCCTTCTTTCCATTAAAATTGCCAATAACATTGCATCCATGTTCAAAGCACAAGAATTTCACTTTAGAAACAAAATACAAATGGATGATCATTAAGTTCTGACAGTTCGAAGTTTTCGAAATCGGTTGAAATCTAGAACATCCAATTTCATTTCACGTGAAAGTCAAAAGTGATTTCAATTCACTTTCGATCGAATTCCGGAACATGGGCAACAATTTTAATTTTGTATTACGGGACAAATAAAAATTAAATTTTAATATCAAAATTATTATTGATCCGTTTTTGAGACATCGAATTTTCAAAAATATTGTGATTTTAGATTTTTTTTTTTATTTAAGAAGATTCTGTATGAAAACTTTCATTTGAATCTGTTTTGGCCTTAATTTGAAAGCCAAAAGTTTTCGAGAAACCAAAATCATTTTGACAGTTTTTGAGAAAATCGGAAACCAGAAATATGGTTTCCGTTAATGACCATTTTTTTTTTGGAAAATAGTTTCATCATCATCATCGGCTCGACAACCGGGTTCCGGTCCTGGCCTCCTTCAACAAGTCTCTCCACCTATCCCGGTCTCTAGCCGACGCCATCCAGTTGCGCACCCCAAGGCTTCGGGCGTCCTGGTCTACGCCATCTCTCCAGCGCAAGCATGGTCTACCACGCTGTCGTCTACCATAGAATGTACCACAAAGAACTTTCCGAGCAGGTTCCTCTTCGCTCATGCGAGCTAGGTGCCCTGCCCACCGGAGTCTACCGAGCTTAATTTTTGTCACGATATCTGCTTCAAGGTAGATTGCGTACAGTTCATGATTGTACCGTCTCCGGAATCGTCCTTCCTCACATACGGGGCCAACAATTCTCCTTAAGACTTTTCTCTCGAACGCAGCTAAGAGGTCGGAGTGCCTTTTGCTAAGCACCCAAGTCTCGGATCCATATGTGAGTACTGGCAGGACCATGGTCCTGTACAGCAGCAGTTTTGAAGTTATGGTGAGATTTCTGGATTTGAAGAGCTTTGAAAGACTATAGTAGGCTCTGTTGGATTTGAGAAGCCGCCCGCGTATTTCTTCTTCTATATTGTTATCGGCTGCTACTATTGACCCAAGGTATTTAAAGGATTGCACCACTTCAAATTCGTGCTCCGCAACCTTGATTGTTTGACCAACTGTTCCTCTCGCATTCGACGCCACCATGTACTTTGTTTTACCTTCACTAATGTGCAGCCCCAGATTTTGTGCCGCCTGCTCGATCTGGATGAAGGAATCGTGTACAGCTTGTTCGGTTCTTCCGATGATGTCGATGTCGTCTGCGTAAGCCAGTAACTGGCTGGACCTGTTGACGATGGTCCCTCTTGTTGCCGTGCCAGAGTCACGGATTGCTTTCTCCAACGCCAGGTTGAAGAGGAGGCAGGCCAAACCGTCCCCTTGTCGGAGTCCATTAAAGATGTTGATTGGTCTGGATAGCAATCCGGCTATTTTTACTTGGCTTGTTACGTTGGTCATGGTCAACCTACATAGTCGTGTCAATTTATTTGGGATGCCGAATTCTCTCATGGCTTTGTAAAGTTCTACCCTGGCTATGCTATCATAGGCGGCCTTAAAGTCTATAAACAGATGGTATGTTGGGATGTTAAATTCTAGACATTTTTCCATCGCCTGCCTAAGGGTAAAGATCTGATCAGTTGTTGATTTGCCTGGAATGAAACCACACTGATATTGTCCGATGACGGTTTTAGCGTATGGGGTTATCCGGTCTTGTAGGATAGAGGAGAGTATCTTATAGGCGGTACTCAACAACGTGATACCTCTATAATTGCTGCACGTTGTGACATCTCCCTTCTTATGTATGGGGCATATTAAACCTTTTCGCCAGTCTTCTGGCATTTCTTCCTGCTCCCATACGTGTACTATAATATCATGAATTGCTTGACGTAAGGCTGGCCCGCCGTGATGGAATAATTCGGCTGGTATGCCATCGGCTCCCGGGGCTTTGTTCTGTTTAAGCCGGCCTATAGCCTTCTCAACCTCTTCTATGCTTGGTGGCGGCAACATAGAGTATTCTTCTTGAAGTAGTGGAGCCTCCACTTCTGCAGTGAGCTGACCATTTAGCAATTCATTAAAGTACACTTCCCATCGCTCCAGTATGCTTTCAGGATCGGTGATCAGATTTCCCTCTCCGTCCTTGCAGTATGTGCAGCGTGGTGTGTACTGCGTCATGTTTCGGACGGATTGGTAGAACTTCCGCGCCTGGTGCGGACCTCGCTCTCGGCTATTTTCTATTTCACAGATTAGGTTCTTCTCCCAGGCTGATTTTTTTTGTCTGTGTAGCCGTTTTTCTATTCTTCTGAGCTCTTTATATTCCTCTTCGCGTGCCCGCGTTCTATGAGATTGTTGCATTGCTCGGTACGCAACATTCTTACGTTCAGTCGCTAGCTTGCATTCATCATCAAACCAGTCGTTCCGATTTTTACGACTGCTGCCTAAGATGGAGTTGGCAGTACTAATGACAATATTCTTAAGGCGTGTCCACTTCTCATTTACGCCCAGCATACTGGCTCCAGGACTTACTCTCCCTAAATCAAGTGATTCTAGGGCGAGTCCTAACGCATTACCAAAGGTGTTACTGGTGTTTTCATTGCGCAGGGCAGCCGTGTTGATTCGAACCTGATCGGCGGATGCAATGCGTCTTCGCAAGGCAATCCGCCCTCGGAAAACCATACCAACAAGATAGTGATCCGAGTCGATATTGGCACCTCGGTACGTTCGTACCGTCATCAAGTTCGAGTAGTGGCGACGGTCTATCAACACGTGGTCTATTTGGTTACGAGTGACTCCATCAGGTGATACCCAGGTGGCTTTGTAGATATCTTTACGCGGGAACCTGGTACTCGCAACGACCATGTTTTTCGATGCTGCTAATTCTAAGACTCGAAGTCCATTGTCATTAGTGTTCTCATGCAAACTATGGGTGCCTGCGTAGTGCCTGAATACTGAATACTGAATAGTTTCAACCGTTATATTATCGGGAAAGCCTTCTAGGCTGTAGTCAAACAGACACACTGAATTACTTTTTTCGACTTCCATAATCATCCTAATGACAATTCTGATCAAAATATCGAGTTAGATTTTTTTTCACGCATGCATAATTTGCATAGTACCTACTTATAAGTTGTAAGTAAAAAAAAAACTTTTTAAAAAAACTATTTTGAAACTTTTGTAAACTAGACTCTTTGATTTGAAATTTCACATACTCGTATTGAGCAACTAAAGTCAAAATACATTTTGAATGATCTGTGAATCAAATATGAGAATATGGTGCGAAATTTTATTGAAGTCTCTAGAATCGTTCATTCATATCCAAAAATGTAAGAATTAAAAATCAATCTTGTTTTTTTTTTTTAATTTTGGTCTCTCTGTCCTTTAGTTCGACAACGAGTTTGAGGGAAAATATCGATCCAATCATATAGGTGACTATTTTAACAGAAATTTCATATAATATTTTCATCGATAGTATCACTTCTTAAAACTGACACACTTTACGGTCCATTTTATTTAAATACAGGATTTATTTAACTCGTTAGATATTTTCTCTTAAAATGTCAAGGAGATACGTATAAACATCTACTTATTTACAACACAGCCAAGTTAACAACAAAGAGACCTTTTTTAAAATAAAATCTGTTTTTTTTTTTTTTTTTTTTTGCTGACCTGGCAATTTTCTAAGAGAGTAGTTCAGCAGGAAGGAATTCTAGTAAAAAAAAATGTCTTCCATGTGGTGAATTTACTAATGAATGGACTCGATATTTGCAAATGTGTAGTGTGTATGTGTAAAAAAAAAAAACGCAAATAAACAGCAAATTGAGACATGACATTGTCCTTTGTCTATTTATTGATTGTTCCTCGTGGAAACTGTATTTGGTTAGCAAGTAAGGTTGTAAATTTTTATGGAGAATGGATAACTGCCATGAGTTGTAGTTAATGCAAAGCTATCGAATATTTAACAATAGACTTCGAGTATGTTTGGTAAATAAGATAGAAGAAGATACGAGTATGGTGTGTTTATATGGTTGGAGTATAGCATCATAATCAAGGATGCGTTATCATATCACTAAATGTCAAGTATAAGGATGTATTATTTTTGAAAAAAAAAAAACTATTACGATGAAATGCATAGTGTCTCAATTCTTTTCGCGAAGAATTTTTCAGTTTACACGAGATTTTAATCGAGAATTCAAACTTATTACGCATATTCTGGAGAAAATTGAGCCCAAAGTCAAAAAATTAACATGGGCAAGAAAAACGGAACATGCTAGAAACTGGATATCTGAAGACCGTGATACGAGTAGGATATCATATTTGTTTAGACTCAATTACAAAAATTGTTATTTCTTCTAAAAATAAAGGCCTAAATGAAGTTTCTATCATTAGTACTAATACCACAATTACAGTTAACAGGGTACACTAAAATAGGCCTTTTCTTAAATCCCCGATATATGATATTAAAATTGGAGATAAGTTCTTACTGTAGATCTATTTTTTTCTTAGAATATACCCAAGAACCACGCCTTAAAATATTATGTACGAATTAAGGCACACCCTGTATATTGATTATTTGGCCTTTAACATTACGTATGGAATATGATGTCGGTAAAGTGGGCGCCTCTGGCCCTGGCTCAAAGGCAAGTTCTTTAAATCACCATTTACATAACAATTTTGCAGACTTCTGTTGTAATTTCAGCAATTTCGTTTCTAATGTTGTTCTTAAGCATCGAAGTTGCGCTTGGTTTGTTGATATTCACCTTTTCCTTTAAGTAACCTTATAAGAAGAATTCGAAAGGCGTCAAATTAGGCGATCTTGGGGGTCACATAGATATCACCACTTTTTGACTGAATTCAGCCGAGAAAAATTCTTCGTAAATTCGCATCGCAGCACAAGTTGTGTGCGCTGTGTCATCGTTTTGTTGGAATCACATGTTCTGTAGGCCTAATTTATTCAATTCGGGTACACAAAAGTATTCCAACATATATGGCCCAATAACGCCACGAGCCCAAATGGCGCACCATACAGTGTGTAGTGGTATTTGGTGTATCTATCGAGGGTTTTCAATGCCCCAACAGCGGCTTTTCTGTTTGTTAACGAAGCCATCCAAGTGAAATTGTGCTTCATCGCTCATAAAAATTTTCAAAATTGAAAATTATACGCTGAATGGTTAACTTGCTCGGCACATGATTAACACCAAAAAGCCACGTAATTTTCTTTGCGTATTGACAGTTGAACAACTAATTACGGTATGAGTATCAAAATTTCGCACTTCAGCGCTAATTTTGGGCACAGTGCTAGACTGCCAGTGGTCCCTATTTCTACTAACTAAGCATTTAAATAAAACAACTTGATTTTTAAAGTCAGCGTTGCCGTTGTTCTTTTAATATTTTTTTTTTATTTTAAGTATTTTTTTAAACTAACCCCACCGCCTAAAAAGGGTTATAGACCTCCTTCTATACGATCAAATATGAAAATGGATGTTTGAACTGAAAAAGCCATTCCTACAATAATATGTACAAGTACATACGCATACATTAGGGTGAGTCAGAAATGCTTTAAGGAATTTTTCGGAAACCCAGGCAGGTAATTCTTATCGAAAACCCTAAATTCCGCTTCACCCTAGCATGTGTATATACATAAGATCAAACCAACAAATCAAATGAACATAAAACCGAGGCAAATTTGTACCATTTTCTTACTTAATTTTTTATTGACATTCTTTTTATCGCCTTAGCTTTTTGCCACAAAACCAAACAAATTATAAACGAAGCCCTTGGCAACGGACACCATAAATCTACTTTCTTCACTTTAAAACCTCTCTCCGCAATCTCAATCTTCACGCTAGCACACGCACAAAAAAATTTATAAATTTCAAAAGATTTTCCGAAATACCCAAAAGTGGCAATTATAGGACTTAATCTACAAAAATAAAATACCTTTTTGGCAAGAAGGAAAAACAAACCTATGTGGAAAAGCAAAAGGAACATTCAATCCAGAGAGTGAGAATGAAATCTGAGATGGAACCATTTAACTTTTTTTCTTTTTTGATTTTTGGCACGTCTCGAGAACCCATAATGAACTAGAGGGTTTGAGGAAAAAGCGTATTGTGAATGACGTTCGCCGAGATATTCCTTTGTTTGTTGAGATAGAAAGTTACAGGAACAAAGTATCTCGTAATGGATACAGTATCTTATCTGATTTATCCGCACCACATGAAATAAACATTTTCAAGAGGCAGAGAGGCTGCACGTAATTGCTTTTATAGACCAACCCAACATTGAGTTGATGGGTTGATTTAAACAGGTACTTAGGAACCACCTACGCAGATAAAGAGAAGAGCGAAAGACATAGTTGAAAGTTTTACTTTTATTGCTTTCATTAGATGAAATATATATCAAAATTGTTTCACTCGTTTATGATAAAAGTTGATCAAGAGGCAGGTTCTGGTGTTTTGAAAATTGAGAAACCAAAACTTGAAAACACAAACGAGATCTGTTTTAGTGGCTCACTTCGGACGGCAACAAAGACATACACCTAATCGTTATATCAGTTTTCAATAAACCACAGATATTTTTCGATTATTTCTAGGATTGCATAATATGCCCTCAAGTAACCTCCTTCCCAACCAAGACAAGAAAATACAAATTCATGCTGTTGTCAAAATAGTGATGGTTCAGAAAAGCTCATTTTTATGCAGAGAGATGAAGAGTCGTAGTGTTTCCAGCCCGCCAAACTCAATTCCACTTAAAAAGGAGATTGATACACGCTTGGTTATTCTTTAAGATTAGAGTCAAATTACTTTTGAGAAGCTTGAATCTATCTAGGATTGCTTAAGATATAAATAGCTGATTTGCCAATATAATTTCATTTATTTCCGGCAGAAATTTCATAAATGGATTTATTTAACTTTTTGCCTGCACGTCCTTTTGTTGGGATAACCTTTTGAATTATTTATTTGTAATCTTACCTTTCTTTTTAATATAATGTTCTTGCTATTATTGTGATATGAACTAATAGTAGTTATGGAGCTTCTATAGTTGTGTATAGTTTGTAAGGTTATTGTGCTTTTTTTTACGTTTTACTTTTTACTGTTTTTTTTTTTTAACAAGCAAACCCACAGAGAAAACTATAATAACTATGTATTTTAGATACAATATACATATTTACAAGGATCTTTTGTGTTTAGGAAAATGTAAAGAAGCTTTGTTGTAAAAGATTGGTTTCTAGTTAAATTAACTTGGATTCATGCAGGAAGAAAACTGTTTTAAAAAAATAAATTCAAGGTTGAAAACATGGAAAGAACTATTTTTAGACATTTACTGAGATGCAGATTTAAGGCAAAAAATTTAAAAAGAAAATGCACAACTTGGTCGAAAGTACTCGTTCTACTGTTGAAGAGCGTGAGAGTTTTAGGAATTGTATATATAAAAACGTTTATGTTTTTATTGGTAGATCGTACAAATTTTACCAAAAGTTACAATTTTTATAAAAATTCGAGAAAAAATTGATCTGTTTTTTAGAATTTGTATCGCAGGATTAGTAATTTTTGGATAAAAGAGCAAAAGTTTTTTTTTTCAGTTTTTTAGATAGTGTCCTAAAACTGCTAGGTGCCAAATTTTTAAAAATGAAAACTTTGGCATATAATACTATTCAAACATTTGAGAAGATTGAGAAGGCCCCGAAATTCTGTCTGGTTGTATATCTGTACATCGACCTGCAGTTTTAACCGCTGAAGCTATTTTCTTCAAACTTGGTACTAAAGAGTCTTCAGTGATTCCGTAAGGGAGAAATGGATATTTTTTACCTCTGTGACTTACGCATCCTGTCCTACAGCGTTATAAAATATCTTATTTTTTTATATTTTGCAGTCACTTAAGTGATTATGAATTCCCTAAAAATGTTTGAGTACAGCGCGAGCATTTAGGAAAATTGGAGAGGATTTAATAGGAAATACCGATGCACATTAGTTTTGAAAGTCTTAATAACGTAATGGGAGGGAAATATTGAGCCGGGTAAAGCATTCCACATTCGTGTAGTAAGGCCAAAGAAGGAATCTCCGAATTCAACAGTACGTCCGAAGTTGCGTTCAAGAGTAATAGACTAAGAGCCGACAGCAATTTTTGGGTGTGGTTGATAACAAAATATAATTAGCATAATTAGATAGGCCTTTTATAGCTATTTACAAATGTGAACGTCTTGCATACTCTAGTGGGCGCAATAGTGCACAACAGTGCATGGTTTTTTGGATTCTATCCAAGAGATGACTCAAGTGGGTTATTGGAGCACCTTCTTAAATATGGGAATTGTACTTGAGTTTTGGACGAAGTAAGTCCTTAAAGATAACAGACAAATCATAAGAAGCGAAAAATTTGTTTCAACTTTGAAGAAAACCTAAAGACTTAGCAGCGTTTTTGACGACGTCGAATATATGGTCATTCCACACAAGGTGATCTGTGATGCACATATCGCGAACTCAGAGCTCTTCTGTTTCTCCAATGCGAATGTCGCCCATGGAAAACGACATGAGAGGTAGGTTCCACTTCAACGACAGGAGACAACATGGAGTTTTTGAAGCATTAAATTCTACACGGTTTATGGTTCCCCAATTGACAATGCTATCAAGGTAAGAATTTAATGAGACTATCATAATCTTGCCGTTCTAAATCCACATTTGAAGGACAAGGGCGTGAATCTGGAAACAAATAAGAGTAGCTGAGAGTACTGTCGTCAACAAAACAACTTAATAGATTAAAAGTTTGAGAAAAAAATCATTATCTAATGAATATGAGGAAGACAGTCGGAGAAAAAACGGAGCCCCGTGGCACACCAGCATTAATTTTATGAATAACAGACTTGAAACTATTGAATACAACTTTTATCGAGCTACTTCGAAAGGTAGTTTCTAATCCAACGAATTTTATAGTTTCATAAAAACGCTAGCCTAAGTTTAAAAAATAATTTTATTTTTAAATATATTGTAATAAAAAATAATTTTTATTTATAGATATTCAAAATATATTTATGCAATCCAAAAACTTCTAAAAAACTTTTGCATTCACGTTTTTTTTTTTTTTTTTTTTTGTGAAAAATTGTCCCTACTTTGTTGCTGGCGACACCAAAATTACAAGCTACAAGGTTAAGTTACTAAATTGTAAGCTTTCCTAAGTTTTTAAATCATGAATATTTTGGCTCCCGTTTGTCATAATGGTCTAATTTTTTTTTTAATTTGAAGAAAATTAGCAGGACTATAAAACAAAAATCCAAAACTGAAAAGTATTTACCGTGAAATACAGTTTTTTTCTCAATAACTATGAAAAAAAAAGTATTAAAAACAAGAAAAAAAATGTTGAAACCAACGGTAACTTTTTATATTTTTGCTCAAACATATTAAATGCAAGTTGATAGAAAATATTATTATTAGCAATACAGTTTTTTATTTTTACTTTGCGACATACTGGGGCTGAGATATTAATTAAAACATAAAATCATAAAATGCGTGGGTGCGCTGACTTACCTATGTTCAATAATTTATTACTCGGCTTTCGTTCATCGTAGAGTATTGATTTTTTTTTAAATTGTAGGGAATTACAAGAACTTTAATAATAAAAAATAAAAATTTCATCGTTAAATGAGCTTTTTTCTTAATAATCACGAAAAAGTGATTTTTAAACAACAAAATATTTGTTTAACTTACTATAACTTTTTTTTCATTTGTTTAAACAAATCTTTTTTTTAGAACATAATAGATAATGTTATTAGGAATAAATAAATGTTAAATTTTTGTTTGTACGAGATAGTGGAGCCGAGAAATTCGCAAATGACCAAAAAATGACACAAAACACATTTTTACCAATAACTTTGGTAAAAAAAGTTGTCATGTGGTGCAAATTTGGTTTTAAGCTTTTCTCATAAGCACCTATCGATCCATGAAAAAAAAATTGACCATGCCTCTGCGCGCAAGGTCAAATGACGCTTTGACTGGACTAATACGATCCAACCTACATGATCTCGATTATTGCAGCGTCTCATACGAATCAGATTGTATATTTATGGATGGGGCAATTTCCTAAAAGACTAAACATATCAAATATGAATGAAAAACTATTCATAAGCATTAAATTCATTTTTAAAATGACTTAAACAACTTCTTTAATAGTTGGAACTGAAACAAGATGTCATGTGATTCAAGGAAGTATTGTTTATGCATTATAAGCCGTTGTACTGGTTTCTTAAAAACATAATCTTTTATATACACATTTTTTAAAACATTTTTAAGAAAAAATTTTGGTATGCCAACTTCAAGTTTTTATTAGTGTACAAATAAAAATTTAATTTCAAAAATAAAAATACTGACCCAGTTTTAAGATATCAAATTTTTCAATAAAAAAATGGTTTGATGGTAGGAACAGTCAGTAATATCTATCGTAAAAATTAATCGGAAAAAAAATGTTATCAAGTAAAATACGATTTTCGAAAACAGTTTTTAAACATTTTTCGAAAAAAAAATTCGTATTTTTGGTATTAAAAACAAGGAAAAACGGCCCTAGCGAGGTATCCGTTCGGAGCGGAAAATTGTCCGCAACGCTTGTCGATGGCTCAAATTACTTTCGAGGTATCCTATCAGAAAGAATAATGATACACAAACGCGTTGTCACAATTTGTTCCGCGAAAAATTTGGTTCGGAAGAAATCGGAAAAACAATTGCATTAAGCTGTCAAAAATTTCACAAATAAAGCACTTGATCGCACTTCAACGCAGTTCGCCGGGTGTGTTAAAATAAATGTCGGAGAAAAATTCCGAACAGCTGTTTGAAAGAATACCTCGAAGCAAAAATCCTCCGAATTGTACAAAATCGGAGAATTTTCCGCTCCGAACGGATACCTCGCTAGGGCCGTTTTTCCTTGTTTTTAATACCAAAAATGCATTAAATTAAAAATATAATTTTTGATGGAAAAACACTTTGGGTTTTAATTTTGTTGATTCTGAAAGTCCACATCATCTTCCCCCATTTCACCATTTTTTGGTAAAGTTATTTTCGAGAGAGATCGGTGTAACATGTGTTATAAGAATATTTTAATGATTTGATTGGTTTTTTTTTTGGAGCCAAAACATAAAAACACTGACATTGGAGAATTGTGCCAACCTCTATTCTTTCGAGCTCTAGCTGCAGTTTGAAACAGTTTTTACACTTTTTACTTGCGGCATATACCTATAGGTTCTATATGGGAAAAAAATCGGACTCGAGATTTTGATGAGACTTGGCATTACTATGATAGGGAAGACTAAAAAAGTGGACTTCGCAATTCTGTGTGTCTCAGCCAATTTTCTTTCAACTTGGTAGATTTTCTGCCATTTTTTTTTTACCAAGACGAAAGGTACAATACATTTTTTCTTCGAAATTTAAGAAAATTATTCTATTTAAGCTGTTCCACAAATTAAAAAAAAATCCAAAAATTTCAGATAGTAAAATCTAGAAAAAACATTCTAAAAAATGGTGATTAATGGTACCTCTCAAAGATCCATTAAGAACTGTTAATCAGATTTTGATCAATTTATTTATTCCAATACTTTTAAGAATTTTAAATACTATTTTATTTTCAAAATTTTGGTTTAAATTTTTAAGAAATTTTCATTTTTTTTTTTAAATTCAATATTTCGATAAATATGTGCTCTATTTTTAAAAAATCATAATCTGCAAGATGTAGAATTTTTTTAATTGCATCTACAAAATAAGAATAATCACCGTACACATGTTAAAAAATGGTTTTCGAAAATCGTTTTTTTTTTCGAAAATAAGCACCTAGGAATTTGTTAACATAATTTCTGTCTCGCCAAATTTTTACGATCTATCATTCCATACATTTTTACTTGCGATATACATACATAGGTACTATAGGGCAAGTTCTGCATTTGCAAAAAAAAAATCCAACTCGAGATTTTGAACAAAGGTGACATTACGATAATAGCGAAGACGAAAAAAGTGTGTCCGGCAATTCCGTCTGTCTGTCTGTATGTCGGTAAATTGAAGTACAGCCTAAACTACTGGAGGTATTTTCTTCAAACTCGGTACTTAAGAGTCTGCGGTGATTCCCTAGAGGGAACATTGAAATTTTTTTTCGCTCTTAAATAATCGGTACCCCCATACACCCGTAATGCATAATCTTATTTATCTCGAAAACTGCTCTAACGATTTTGATAAAAAAATAATGTGTGATATTATGGACATGGACTACATTTTTGTATAAAAAAAATTTTGAGGAAAAATGTTTTTAATGGTATCTGTCATAGAACCGTTTTTTCGATTTTCGACTTTCTCATTAACGGCTCTAACTATTTTAACCCAAAAGTTTAAAATAATATTGTGTATAAAAATATTCGAAATTTTTATTTTTATTTTTTGAAAAAAAAATCCAATTAATTTTTTTAAAAATCAATATCTTGAACACGTGTGAACGATCATTTTTTGAAATTATTTCCTAAAATCTATATTACTAAGCACTTAAAATTGGCATCACAAATTTTGTTCTAGAAAAATTTGAAAGAAATTTGTTATATAAAAAATTACTTTAGTAAAACGATTTTTGAACTTTATTTGCGCAAATTCATACTTTTCCGGAAATCAGACCGCATTTGAACATTTTTATCTTATTAAATCCATGTTTTATATTTATAAAATGTATTTTAAATTCCAAAGTACTTTTATATAGGAGCAAGTTCGTGCGATTCAGTCGTGCATTGTATTTTTTTTTAAATTAGATATTAATGACAGTACCTGCCATAGAACCATTCTATTAATTTTTGGCTCTCATTATCGGCATAAAGGAATTGAATAAGAGTTTTTACACAGAATATTCTTAAAAGTATAAAAATTGTTGCATTGTAAAAGTTGAAAATAAAATGTTTTCGTTTTTTTTTTTCAAAATTCGGTATCTCTAAAACGTGCCATTAATTATTTTCTGAAATTTAATTTTTATTTGCACGATAATAAAAACTTAAAATTGGGGTACAAAATTTTTTTCTTAAAAATTTTATTTTATTTTATTATTTTAAGTATTTATTTTATTATTTTATTGATTTAAAATTGTTATTCTTCCATAAGTTTATATCTATGCTTGTATGCTTTTTGTTCTTAACTAAAACTTCTAACAAAAAAGACTAATTTTTTGCTTCTACATTTTCACTTATCACATCTATATTTTTTTTTTTAAATTCTAAGTATCTTCGACATAAGATCAAATTTGTGCGATCCAGTCATGCATTTTTTTTCTTCAGTCAACAGGAAATTATATTTTTTTAAAAGAGCCAAAATACGAGGAACGAAGGTTTACTCCCTCTAAACCTCCTGCCATTTTTTAACTATATTTTTTTTTTTTTAAACTACATAGTATCTACTTATGAGTATCTCTGAAAATAAATAGTAATTAACATTGTGCCTCTTTCAAGAGGAACCAAACCTACGGAAAGACTTGCATTAAAAAGCATTTAAATGTAAAAATGGTAAAAGTAAATAGGAAACAAATGTGATTCATGTACTTCTTAATTTTGCAACTTTAAATTGAAAGAAGAAAAAAAGTTAAAACAATAAGCCGATTTGGCTTTTAAAAATGTCTTAGAAAAAAGTCTTAAGTTTAAAATTTTAATGAAGTCGACTAAGTGCAGTACAAAAAATATGTAGATACTTTCTAATAGACAGACGAAATCAGACGTCCATCTTCTCTTTTTTTTTCTTTTCACATAATGTGGTGCTAAGAACTGTGACGCCGAAGTACTTGCAATCATAGTTTTTTTCACGGGTTCTACCTTTTGCTGTGAATTGACAAATCCTCCAAAAGTAGCTCTTGTCATGGAAAACTGATTCTCATCTTAGACGCTTTGACCGGGCAGAAAATGTAGGTCCTTTCCACCTCCATTACTGCCGAGAACACAGAAATGTTTTTTTTTTTTTCAATTACATAATGACCTTCTTTGTTTAAATATCTTTTTTTTTTTTCGTCAATCCCTTCCAAATAAATTCAGTAATTAATTAAAAAATTATCATAATTAAATATTCTCATTAAACCTTAGACTCTTACAAAGAGGTTTCATTTTAAAATTGGAGTTTAAAATTGGATTGAAATAAATGAAGCAATATCCTTCTTAAAATTATCCCTTTTCAAACCTTATTATCGATATCAGCTTCAACCACATCCTATCTCGTGTTCTTATCCATAACCTGATCACGTCCTTTTTCTTTATCTCCTGAAGAAGAGTAGGTATAGTCTATGAAATTCTTCAAGGTTTGATAAATCTTTAAGCCTTGAAGATTTAAGAGTGCCTGCTTCGTTTGCAATGTGTATATGTTTATGCAGAAAATTCGAATTCAAAAATGCTTTATTGTGATTTTCTGCAAGACTGAACTTTAAATTGACGTAGCTTAGATAAGTCCTTATTATCATGGGTATAATTGTTTGAGAAGTAAATTTGTTTTAAAATGGATAGAATCCTAGTAAAATATTCTAAAATAAAAGAGAATTGGAAGTCATCTGTGTATCATTGAAAATCCATCAATCCCTTTCTTAAGACAAAGGGATTCAGCTGCTAACAGTACACACACTCGTATAGTACGTAAAATTGAATGTCTTCCTTCCAATCTTAATATAATACACACTTTCAACTAGAATACACTTTATAAAGATTTCACCAAGATTCCGGAAGTAATTTGCCACCTCTAGCAACCCATTTTATCCAATGACTTTTAAATTTGCCCTTTTTATTGCCTGCTGTCGGTGTTGGTGGGTGCGGTGTCGATAGACTCCTGAGTCCTGACGAACAACGACAACGGCACGTTGACGAGGACTACAAGCATCCTTAGAGACCACTTAGGTTTTATTTCTTTATTATACAGATATTAAAAATGCATGCAATGTTCGTTCTGTAAAGTAAAACGTTATGTGTGTACAATTGCAGTTTTATGAGGTGCATGTACCGTGTTCCAACACCTACTTCCGTGAAAGCAATTAAAACATCAACATCAGGCAAACTGTTTGCCGGAGATACGAATACCAATTTCAGATGTTTTGTTTTCTTCTTCCTGATAATTCTTCTTTTGCTTCTTTTTCAAAACCGAATCGTTTGTAATTATACTTTTGAAAAAGCATATCATTCACCTTTTATCATTCGGTTCAAAGTTTTAGGCTTGGAGAGGGGAGTTGCGTGTTTTGTGAATATAATTATGTTTTAAGAGGGTTTTTTTAGAATCGGGTATAACATTTTACCCGTGCGTCGTCTTCAATGACACGCTGTCAGAAAGAGTTATGACTCCTCCAGTACTTTAGAGCGTAAACAATTTTATGGTACTGATTTTTTTCAGTGAACTGATGGTATATCTCATAGAATTGTAAACCTAATCCTTAAATTGTTTCGGAGGAAGAAAGATTATCGCGCTTGATATTTCAAAAGCGTTTGAAAGAGTTTAGCATCAAGCTGTCTTATCGAGCTTGCTTGCATTTGGTATCGATGAATATTATTTTTATATTTTGGTTTTAATTCATAAAATAAATTCTGCTGTGCCTTAGGGCTCCGTTTTGTCTCCAACTCTGTTTTTTATTTTTATTATTTAAAAACCTCTTATATGAAATGCGAAATCTCATTTCTTCATTTTTGTCGCAGATGGTAGTTTCCTCTGCTTTTTCATATTATGAGTAGTTTCTAAGTTCACATTCCTGTTCTACGGATATAGTACGAGTAGCATGATTCCATTGGGGAATCAAAATTCGCATAGAATTAAGAACTTCAAAAACTCAAAACTGTTTCCTGTCTAAAGCAAAATCCCCACGCTGCATTGAAGAAACCGAAAACCTTTCAATCCTCAAAAATTCTGTTTAATGTTTACGTTGACTTCGACGATGCAAGACATTTATCAAGGTCCTTCAAGTTGCGTGCACAATTGAATCTTAATGGAACTTAAATCATTCATGATTATATTTTTGTGGCGTCTCTAACTTGACGTGAAGCTGGGTCCATCATAAGTTTGCGCGAGGGATATGGTTGGTAGTATTTTATTTGGATATCCGCCAAATAACTGACTCCTAAATGGAACTCAAATGTTCGTTATGAAATACAAATTTTACGTTTTGCGATAGATGGTGGTTGTTTCGGCACAAATTGGCCAAATGCTTTTTAATATAAAAAATAACAATTTTATTGTATTTTAATTACAAAACAATTTAAACTTTATTAACTAAAAGAAACAAAATGAAGTGAAGTGTGAAAAATAGAATTGTCTTTGCTGGCTGAGGGTTAAATCGAGAATGATCTCTCGAAAAAAAGCAGATGGCGTCTACACAGACGAAACCAAATAACCCGTATTTTAGGAATACTGGTATAATGGGTGGCGTTCAGGTGTAGACGCTATATGAGAACAGTTAGGCTTGTTCGTGTATATGTTGAATTTTGTCACTCCGTTTTCCGCCCAATTGCGGACTTGGAGTGAAAAAACTCAAATGTGCGCGAACAGTGGTAAATAACAAAATCAATATTGTCATTGGTTTGAATTCGAAGAAAAAACAGAATCATACATTTTTGACCTTTAATTTTCGGCTAATTTAAATGTCAAAAAATACAATTAAAAAACGAAATAATCAAGTTTTGGTTCATAAATCTTCTGCTGCCAAAAAAAACTATACTCTACTGAAGCTATAAAATTTTGAGAATTTAAAAAAAATTATCTAAAAATGTACTTTTAAATAAAAAAAAATGGGCATTTCAAAATAGAATTTTTTTTTGTGCTTACAAAATTTGTGGAATTATACATAATGTACATAAAAAAATCCTCCATCATTAGTTTCAAAATTGGGTACAAAAAATTACATAATTTTTAATATGATAGTTTTTCGCCTAGTCGTTCTATTTTAAAGGGAAGTTTTAGGCGATATCATGCGATAAGTGAATGTAGTTTCAACCAAGAGAGTATTATTTAAGATAATTTAGTCTGGAGTGGCAATTTTCAAAATATAATAAAATAAAATGCACAACTGGGTCGCACGAACTTGCTCCTATGTAATAGACTAGGAATTTAAAAAAAAACGAATGTTGATAAAATTATCATAATTTTTAAAATTCTTTTAGTAGTAAGAGACAAAAATAGAATGGTATGCAAATATGAATTTACGCAAGAACAAAAATTATAAGTCACTGTAGTGGTTTCTTAATAAAATAGGTAAGGTTTTATATATAATTTTTTTTAAATATTTAAAAAAAAAAACTTGGTACGTCAATTTTAGGTTTTTATTATTTTACGAACGAAAATAAAATTTTCAATAAAAATATTGACCCATTTTTGAGATATCGAATTTTCCAAAAAAGTGACTTTTTTTCAAAAATTCAAAAAATATTTTTTTTTAAGTTTTGAAATGCAATGTTTCTTAAAGTTTTTAGAAGCATCTCTATAAAAAATTTCATTAAAATCCGTTATATCAATAATGAGAAATCGTTCTAAAAAATCGTTCTATGGTAGGTACAGTCAGCAATGTCTTGTTTTCAAAATTTTTTATAATTATTTAATTATAGATCTTAAAAATTAATCAAAAGACTAAATATTTAAGCAAAATTCTCAGAACCGTTTTCGAGAAAAATACGATTTTCGAAAACTATTTTTTAACATTTGTATGGAGGGTACAGTTATTTTTAGGTAAAATTATTTTTTTTCTCATATCTTGTAGATTATTTTAAGAAACTTTTATTTATTAAGTTTTAAAAAAATCGAGCATGGGGTTATCGAAATATTGAGTTTACAAAAAAAATTTTGAAAATATTTTTAAAAATCCAAACACATCAATATTGAAACTGCTGGGGAGCCTAAACATACAAAAAATGATCAAAATCGGTTGTACCGTTTTTTGAGAAAATTAAAAACAAAAAAAATGGTTCCAAGGGGGATACCAAAAATAATAATTTTTTGGAATTTTTTTTTTTCATTCATTACCTAGGTTTAACTAAATGAAATTTTATGATTTTTTTTTTTAAAAATCTGTCGAACAGTTTTTGAGAAAAAAAAAATATTTATAAAATTTCGAAAAAAAAAATCGTATGGATACCGTTATTTTTGGTCTTAAAAAATCAAATCAAAAAATATCCGGGGGAAAAAAATAAAACCCATATCTACCAAGTTTAAAAAAATCGGCCGAGCCGTTTAGTGTAGTGGAAAAGACAGACAGAATTGCGAGACCCACTTTTTGTCTTCGCTATCATCGTAATGTCAACTTTGATCAAAATCTCGAGTTCGTTTTTTTTTTCCGAATGCATAACTTGCCTTATAGTATGAGTACCTACGTATAAGTCGCAAGTAAAAAATCGAAAACGAAAACAGAAATGTATTCTTTTATTTTTAAATCAACTTATTTCAATGAATAGTGTTTAAAAAAAAATATTTTCACATTTAATAAATAAATCAATGAATGAATAAATTAATCAACTTGATCTAAAAACAATAAAAAGAATAGAGTTTTGGTTTAAAATTAAAGCAAAAGTATGATTTTGTTAGTCTAACTGTTGTTTTTTGTAGATTATTTTAAAATTTAAGTGATTTTTGTCTGTCTATCTGTTGTACTACAGCCTAAGCGGCTCACCTCCCCCCCGCCACGTTTTCTTTTTAAGAAAAAAAAATAACGGTACCTGCCTCACAATTTTTTTTTCATTAAATTTTATAGATTAAAAAAATTCATTTAGTTAAAGCTAGGTAATATTGAAAAAAAAAAATCCGAAAAATAGATACTAGATATTAGATATTGTTGGCATTTTTTTGTTTTCGATTTTCTCAAAAACGGTACAACCGATTTTGATCATTTTTTTTGCTAAGGCTCCCCAAAAGCTGATGGGATTGTGTATTAAATTTTAAGAATATTTTTTTTTTCAAAACTCAATATTTCGAAAACCCCATGATGATTGATTTTTGATTTTTTTAAATAACGGTACCCACCATAGAAATGTTAAAAAATGTTTTTGAAAATCGTATTTTTCTCGAAAACTGTGCCTAGAATGTTAATAAAATTTTCTTTCTTTCGATAAATTTTTACCATCTATAATTCAATAAAAAAATTGTTCAAACTAATATATTAATGACTGCACCTGCAAAGAACCATTTTTTCGAATTTTGCATTCTCACTATCGGAAAAACGAATTTCATTGAATTTTTTTGTAGAGAAGCCTTGAAAAAGTTTGAAAAATATTACATTTAAAAAAAAAAAATTTCTGTATTTTGAAAAAAAAAATCGGTCAATATTTTTTTTAAATTAATTTTTTTTTTCATACAATATGTATTTTTTAAAGTCGGTATTTCAAAATTTCTTGTTATTTGACATTCATTTATATTTTTTTTTATAGATCTTTATTTTGATTAAAAAATAAAGGATTTTCTATCCTTAACTGTCAAAAGATCAATTTTAACAGTTTTTTAATAAAATTGTAATTAGAATATACTCGCATTTAATTTTCGTAATTCAATCAACTTTAACAATTGTAAACTATACATAGAATTCAGTTAACAAATCATGTTTTTGTTGATCCAACAAAAAATACCATCGATGAAGTCATCATCATACTACATGAGGCATAAACGATGACATTTTACTTTGACCATAATCTACGAACAAACCCCGTTTGTGTTTTTTTTTTCCAAATTATTTCAACAGCTGTTCGATAGTACTAAATTCAATTTGATTTTGTGTGGGCAATACTCCCATTTATTAGCATGATAATTTTATGATTTACAAACTATGTTGATTTAGATTTGAAAGCTAAAGAGATTCAAAATCTAATTTTATACTTATTAAGCAGATACCAAAAGTTTCGAGGTACTTATTTAAGAAAACGGAATTTTTTTTTTGCAATTTTATTGAAAATACATATTTAATTATTTTTAGGTACTTTCGTTAATAATTCATAAGTCACGAACAGTCATCTACAGACTTATGACTTAATGTTTTTTTTTAATTCAAAAATTCGCAACCCTACTGTGTATAAGATCCCAAAAAACACGGCTATGTTAGCAAAAAATACATGTTTGAATTATGGAATTTTTGTTTCCACAATTTTAAAAATATTGATGTTAATGCCAGGAAGGATTTTTTAAGTAAAATTATGTAAAATTATGCAAAATTAACTTCCTAAACATTTCTAAAAATATTTTTTTTAATTTTATTGAATTATTGGGACAAACAAAATTCAGTAATTGTTGCTAATTTGATGATTTTTAAATAAATACATGTCTCTGGTGTTTATTAAAAACATGATAACTCTATAAAATAATAAGAATCCTTACGGGTAGACCGATTTTTTTAAATCTCGAACATAAATATTTCAAATTTGAAGAAAATCAGACAACCCATTAAAGCCCTAGCTCAATGTAAAGTAGATGTAAAAACGCAAATTAATTATTTCATGAATTTATCAGTTTTTAACCAAACACCACAGATTTATTTTACATCAAAAACTAAGTAAGCGACTTGTTTTAGAGGACCATCTATTAATGTACATACGTACCACTGGTTCGTGCAGCAAATTGAAGTTTTTTTGGCCAAAAAGCAAACAAGGTATACTTTCAAGAAAACCAAACATTTTTTTTTATGAAAATCGAGAGATCACTTCTCTAGTAATGCTATTATCCACCTTTATTTTTGTACTTAGAAACTGGTCTGAGTTTCTCTCTATGAAATGCTTTACACAAAAAGTAGATACAAAGTTCAAAATTGATCCAGTTATACGAGTATTACAGTAAATAACTGCATTCAATCAAGATTCGATTTCTTTGATATACCAAATATTTTCCTATAATTTTTCTACAACTTAAAATAAAAAATATATCTCCCAATATTATTCCCAAAAATGTATTATAATACACTTTACTATTTCACATCAAATATAAACTCTACACATTTTAACTTCGTTTACACTTTTTCTTCAAACCACTAACATTATCAAAAAAAAAAATGTTTCCACTAAAAAAGACTCTCCTAATTTTTGAAAGGATTCAAAAATCAAACACAAAAAACAATGGACACAACATGGATTTTACAATCAGCCACATAAACCACATTCCTATCAAAGACTCCTTTTCCTAAATAACATCCCATAATCCACAGCTGTAGCCCCACACACAACTCTTACGAGTTTATATGTTTATTTTTAGGATAAATTCCCCTCGTTTAGACTTGACAATCTAATAACATTACGTCCCGAATCAGGATCTTCTATGCACACATATTCTCGGTAAGGGAAAACGAAATGAAAAAAAGAAACCGTCCCCATCAAGCTCATGTCAAGAACAAAACGAGGAAATTAATATGCGTTAAGTCCACCGTGTGACCTTTGGAATCAGTGCCAACAAAAAAGGACAAAAGAAAAGGAACAAAATTTAAATTTTTAATCATAGGGATTAATCAGAAGGAAGAGAATAACATTCGAGCATTTCCACTACGCAAACAACTACTTCTACTGACTGACTGACGGACTGAATAATTTAATTCCAAACACACAAAAAAAACTTAATCAAAAACACAAACAAACCCAAAACACTATTTATTTTTTTTTTTTTTCAAGAAAAAGTATTCGTACCATTAAACAAGGCACTGAGAGGAATAAATGCTAGTACAAACGGAAATCCTTGTTCGGTCTTTGCGGGAGGGATGCGCGTGATTCGGACGTTGACTGGGAGAACACTGCACAAATGAATGGCCACTTTTGTTTACCAACAAATTTATGCCATTAACAACTATACGCTGCCCTTATTCCAGCAAACACTCAATTCCGTATAGTCTCGTCCCACCTTATACGAATAACACACTGCACCTCACCACTTATGACGAATAAACAAAAATATTGATATTGGACGGCAAAGGAATTTGCGCGCGTACACACCACCAACAATCTGAACAACCGAAAGCAAAACGTGCAGAGCTCGCAAAGCGAAATTCAAAACCTAGCAACTACCGGACCAGAGCGTAGGAACGGAACTGAACTCTCAGATATGCCCCTATGATGATGTCCTCATAGGGTTGTAGTTATTGTCGGTATTGTGGACGTAGTCGTCGTCGTCGCCGCTCGGATTTATCCTAGTACAAAGTTTCTTGAATCAAGCTGTTATATGGGTGGTGGGTGGTCGTTCGGTTGTACGGTTGTTCGGACGACCTTCAGAAATATTTTGCGTGAGCTTTTCTCGAATGAGTTTTCTTTGGTTGGGCTTACAACTTTTAATGTTCTTTCAAGTTCAAGCTATGTAAAGTTTCAGGGATATTATTGAGTGAGAGCAAATGAGAAGACAGCGTTGCCAGGTCATCATCAATTAAGGTGACCATATTTAATTTTATGTTGTGAAGTTAACAAAAATGTTACAATATTTCTGCAAAAAGGGATTTTGTTTGTATATATACAGGGTGTCCCACAGTCACCACCGCCCCAAATGAAACAATGGAGTCCTGAGGTCATTTTAAGTCGAAAAACTTAAGAGGTCATTTTCTCGTTTTCGTCCCGTTTTCGAGTTATAACGGTTTTTATGATTTTTCCCTTAACTGGCTCTACCTTTACCAAACTACGTCCGATTCGTAAGATTTTTTTTTATAACCAATCAAGAATTCATTACAGTTTTAGTTTGTCCAAAGACTTTTTTTCTGCTTGGTATTGATGATTCTCTCATTCGTTAGATTACAAATCATCTTTCTAACCGTTCAATTTGAGTTGTTTTAGAAGGTTTTAAGCCTGATAGTCAAAAAATAAATGCCGGTGTGCCGCAGGGCTCCGTTTTATCACCGACACTTTTCTTTATTTTCATCAATGATATTTTGTCTGAGACTTCTTATCCACTTCATTTTTTCGCTGACGATAGTGCTCTAAGCTTTTCATATTCGCTTCCAGATTCACAACCCTGCTCTTCGGTTGTGGAATTGAAACGGCAGCGTATGCCTAGCTCATTAGGTTCCGATCTCCACAGAATACTACAATGGAGAAATAAATTTTGTGTAGAATTTAATGGTTTGAAAACATAAAGATGTCATCTGCCGGCCAATCGAAATATATTACGGCATTTGACAATATCCATGAATGTCACTTGTATTAAAGAAACCGAAAAAAATTAAATTGTCTCTTATGAAATGATCATATATTCGACAAAGAAAAAAACGCAGCGAAATGCTTAAGATGCAAGGAATTTGTTACTCCACTGATCTGGCATCGATTTATCGACAGACTAAACTCCAATTTTGTCACTGATAACCCTAAGCTCGTGTATAAGATAACAAACTGAAAGGAATTCAGTGACAAGCTTGAAAGTTTTATAAACCTCAGGTCGCCTATGGAAACAATTGAATAAATTGATCATGAAGTAGAGCAATTTACTGCTGATATGTAATTATCCTGTCGAAATAAAAGAACTGATATTGGAAAAAGCAGAGCTCGAAGAAAATGCCAATCTCCGAGATTCCCAGGTGATAAGGCAGTATTCAACCGTCTTAAAAATTTGAGGACGGATACTTCTACCGAATACTCCTTATGGAAAGCAGCCAAGCGCCTAAAAAGACCGCAGGCACAAAAACTCGCCTATAAAATCTCAAGATGGAAATTACATCGGAAAACCGAAACAGAAGACTGACATCTTCGCTGAACATCTTGCGAATGTCTTTAAGTCATTCTCAGATAATACAGCTACAGTACAGTAAGAAGCACTTGTCAGCATAAGTTATCTAACAAAAATCAACACGGTACGATCTAATAACAACTCAGGTTTTGAAAGAAATGCATTTAATAGCCTTCAAAAGACTCCAATTTATATCAAACGCATGCCATAAGTTTAGAAATTTGCCACATCATTGAAAAAATGCAAAAGTCATTGTTATACCTAAGCAAGGTTAACTACCAACAGAAGTAACATCTTACAGACCTACATACATACATATATCATCATCATCATCGGCTCGACAACCGGGTTCCGGTCCTGGCCTCTTTCAACAAGTCTCTCCACCTATCCCGGTCTCTAGCCGACGCCATCCAGTTGCGCACCCCAAGGCTTCGGGCGTCCTGGTCTACGCCATCTCTCCAGCGCAAGTATGGTCTACCACGCTGTCGTCTACCATAGAATGTACCACAAAGAACTTTCCGAGCAGGTTCCTCTTCGCTCATGCGAGCTAGGTGCCCTGCCCACCGGAGTCTACCGAGCTTAATTTTTGTCACGATATCTGCTTCTAGGTAGATTGCGTACAATTCATGATTGTACCGTCTCCGGAATCGTCCTTCCTCACATATGGGGCCAACAATTCTCCTTAAGACTTTTCTCTCGAACGCAGCTAAGAGGTCGGAGTGCCTTTTGCTAAGCACCCAAGTCTCGGATCCATATGTGAGTACTGGCAGGACCATGGTCCTGTACAGCAGCAGTTTTGAAGTTATGGTGAGATTTCTGGATTTGAAGAGCTTTGACAGACTATAGTAGGCTCTGTTGGATTTGAGAAGCCGCCCGCGTATTTCTTCTTCTATGTTGTTATCGGCTGCTACTATTGACCCAAGGTATTTAAAGGATTGCACCACTTCAAATTCGTGCTCCGCTACCTTGATTGTTTGACCAACTGTTCCTCTCGCATTCGACGCCACCATGTACTTTGTTTTACCTTCACTAATGTGCAGCCCCAGATTTTGTGCCGCCTGCTCGATCTGGATGAAGGAATCGTGTACAGCTTGTTCGGTTCTTCCGATGATGTCAATGTCGTCTGCGTAAGCCAGTAACTGGCTGGACCTGTTGACGATGGTCCCTCTTGTTGCCGTGCCAGAGTCACGGATTGCTTTCTCCAACGCCAGGTTGAAGAGGAGGCAGGCCAAACCGTCCCCTTGTCGGAGTCCATTAAAGATGTTGATTGGTCTGGATAGCAATCCGGCTATTTTTACTTGGCTTGTTACGTTGGTCATGGTCAACCTACATAGTCGTGTCAATTTATTTGGGATGCCGAATTCTCTCATGGCTTTGTAAAGTTCTACCCTGGCTATGCTATCATAGGCGGCCTTAAAGTCTATAAACAGATGGTATGTTGGGATGTTAAATTCTAGACATTTTTCCATCGCCTGCCTAAGGGTAAAGATCTGATCAGTTGTTGATTTGCCTGGAATGAAACCACACTGATATTGCCCGATGACGGTTTTAGCGTATGGGGTTATCCGGTCTTGTAGGATAGAGGAGAGTATCTTATAGGCGGTACTCAACAACGTGATACCTCTATAATTGCTGCACGTTGTGACATCTCCCTTCTTATGTATGGGGCATATTAAACCTTTTCGCCAGTCTTCTGGCATTTCTTCCTGCTCCCATACCTGTACTATAATATCATGAATTGCTTGACGTAAGGCTGGCCCGCCGTGATGGAATAATTCGGCTGGTATGCCATCGACTCCCGGGGCTTTGTTCTGTTTAAGCCGGCCTATAGCCTTCTCAACCTCTTCTATGCTTGGTGGCGGCAACATAGGGTATTCTTCTTGAAGTAGTGGAGCCTCCACTTCTGCAGTGAGCTGACCATTTAGCAATTCATTAAAGTACACTTCCCATCGCTCCAGTATGCTTTCAGGATCGGTGATCAGATTTCCCTCTCCGTCCTTGCAGTATGTGCAGCGTGGTGTGTACTGCGTCATGTTTCGGACGGATTGGTAGAACTTCCGCGCCTGGTGCGGACCTCGCTCTCGGCTGTTTTCTATTTCACAGATTAGGTTCTTCTCCCAGGCTGATTTCTTTTGTCTGTGAAGCCGTTTTTCTGTTCTTCTGAGCTCTTTATATTCCTCTTCGCGTGCCCGCGTTCTATGAGATTGTTGCATTGCTCGGTACGCAACATTCTTACGTTCAGTCGCTAGCTTGCATTCATCATCAAACCAGTCGTTCCGATTTTTACGACTGCTGCCTAAGATGGAGTTGGCAGTACTAATGACAGTATATCGCTTATACCAATAATGGCAAAAGTTTTCGAGAAACTGTTTCAAAAAAGGCTTAGCAAAATAATTGAAGGAAGAAGACTAATCCCGAACCGTCAGTTTGGACTTAGAAATAAACATTCCACCATAGACCAAGTACATCGAATTACGGATGTTGGAGAAAAAGCACTTGAAGAAAAACAAGGGAAGCGTATCGAAATCCCGCTTTTTGAAATCTCGAAAAAAAAGTTTTAAAATCCCGTCTGCTAAAATACTGCTTTTTTAAAATCCCGTCTTCTAAAATCCCGCTTGTTCAAAATCCCGATCTATTATAATCCCGCTTTTTAAAATCCCGCCAAATCCCGCTAATCCCTTTTTTTTTTAAATACGTAGCTAAAACTTATGGATTTTATGTTTGTTATTTTCAAGATTCTTTAAATGCTAAGGAAACTTTCCATACACCCAACCTCGCACCTACCCCAAATCATATAATGTGCCAAAGAACACACACTCACTGCTTACACGTCGTAATAAGAAAGGGGATTATAAAAAATGGGATTATAAGAGACGGGATTTTAAAAAGCGGTATTTTTAAAAGCGGGATTTTAAAAAGCGGGATCATAAAAAGCGGGATTTAAAAAAAGCAGGATTTTAAAAAAGCGGGGTTATAAGAAACAGGATTATAAAAAAGGGGATTATAAAAACAGGATTTTAAAAAACGGGATTATAAAAAGCGGGATATCGTACCCAACTCAAAACAAGTATATTCAGCTCAAGCTTTTGATAAGGTTTGGCATTTGGGACTTGAGTACAAATTGCATAAGGACCTTCCCATGCAGTACTACGAAATACTGTATGCTACATTATGAATCGACTCTTTAGAGTATGGTACGACCAAAATTACTCGGAATTAACGATAATTGAAGCCGGGGTACCCCAAGGACGTGTCCTTAGGACCAACCCTGTCTTTAAAGTAAAACTTCTTTTCCGGCGTTGGGGGTAAAAAAATTTCTATGCAGCTGTCAGTGACATGTCAAAACGACACGTTATCCGTCAAAGACAGCGACATGATTTTAGAATACAAAATGTTTGTACGTTTATATGTTAGAATCTTACAGAGAGTTTGCTTGAGGGAAATGAAGTTTTACTTCTACCGCGCGTACGTCAGTACACACAACATTTTTTGTTATACAAGAGATAGGTATTCCAGTGGACATCAACGCTATCGTGGCCAACTTTGCTGACGATACTGCGAGTTTGGTGCTTGATAAATCCGTTACGAAGGTTGCTGAAAAACTGCAAAATGCAGTCGATAAAGTAAGAGATTGCACGCAACGATGGCGTATCTAATTGAATAAACCTTACAAACAAAAAACTAAATAATGTTCCAATGTTTATCAACGGCAAAGCTATAATTTACGCCAATACTGCTAAGATCGGAAGAGCACATCAAAAAGAAAATACAAGAACTGAACTTAAAGTACAGCAAAATGTACTGCTTACTAGGGCAGACCTCTGGCCTATCTATCCAGAACAAAATAGTGTTAAACAAGCAAGTGCTGAAACCCTAATGGACTTATGGTATCCAACTATGGGGCTGTACAAAAAAAAACAAATGCTGAACCCATCCAAAAATTCCAAAACAAAGTTTTTCATGGAATAATAAATGCCCCTTGGTACAAAAGAAACATGGATTTTCATCATGACCTTTAAATAGAAATGGTCAGCAGATAAAAAACACGCTGTATCACACAATCAGCGACTGTGAAGTCATACTAACTCCGAGATGGAAATGGTCTTAAATGTAAAAAACAATGTTCGGACACTTAGAAGAACCAAGTCTCATGAGCTGATGGTCTAAAACCTATGGGAATGTATGAAAAGTTTAAAACTTCCCCCAATGTGATTTCAAATTTAGAAAGAAATATCATTTGTCGATCTTTCATAGATTGGTTCCGAACCCGGTGGTTTTTGTACGGTAAGAGTCCCATACTACTTGGTACTAAGTGTCTTGGTATAAAGATTTCCACCGCAAAAAAATTCCTATTTTTCGCTAGAGAACAATCATTAATTTCAAATCATTTACAAAAATTTCCTTTTTCATTTGTTCTTTTTTTTTAGATGGTCACACCAACTACCACCACTAAGGTTGGAGAAATAAATGAACCTTTGACAACCATGTGCAAAGATTTACACCGTTCACATCAATACATACAAACATTTTGAAAAAGAGCTTTTTTGCTTCGAGTTTGCATGATGGCGTCACAAGGATTTGGTTTTAGTGATTACTTGGTTTTGGGTGTCGATGAGGTGCTAAAAGCCGACTACGACACAACACACAAAGAAGGTAGGTTAGGTAGGTACACTATTCTTAATTTTGTGTCTTCCTTTGTCGGAACAAAATGGTTTTATGTCAAATTTATATCTATGACGTGCATTCACACATACTCGACCTCCTTCCACTCAATAAGGAAAGATCCAAACTTACTCACTGACATCCATCAAGGATGAAAAGGCCATAATTTACAAAAGAAACCAAAGAGTGTGTTGTGGAAATAAGGTTTTAGTCTTTTTTTTTATTGTAATAAAATACCAGCATATATAATGTACATCTGTATATATACACGTATGTATATACTGTCATCAGCAATCGCTAACAATGTATGGTTAAGTTAAATTTTGTGTGTACTCTTCCTTGAGTTGAGATATAGAGAGTGCACTGTGGCGTATACGCAATCTTTTTTTTTTTCGTTTTTTTTTTTTTTTTTAATTTCGAACCCCTAGTTTCTACTAGGGTACCTTTATACAATTTTAAACCCTTTGAAAGTGAGACAAATGGAGTTCTATTTGCTGGCTGCGAAATAGATAAGAAGAAATAAAAAAAGGAACGTTTGTTCCTGGTTCACATTTTTTATTGAGGGAGAATGGGATGATACTTAAACAGTCACCGGAGGTAAAAGATAGAATATTGCTGACGCTCTGCTCTGGAAGCTTTGCAAGGTTTTTCATTCAATTTAATTTTAAATTTGCTGGGGGTTTTCTTCTTTTGGAAACAAGCTATACTACTACGTGTTTTACGTGCACAAAGTTTTCCAATTGAATTCGAAAAGGAACTCTGATTGTGGGAGAGAATTGTGGAATTTTCAATTATTTGCCATTTCATTTGTTGGTTACGGGGCAGCCCCTGGTGAACAACGGTGGTCTATGAAAATGCTGCTCGTTTTGAACAAAATGAATTCGTTGAATGTGCAAATGATGTATGTAGGTAGTTTGTTTGTATGCAATTTTCTGGATGGACTTAAAATATTTTAGATTTGACATGAGCAGGGTTCAAATGAGATTTTGTTATGTAATGTGTTTGGTATATGAATGAAATTCGATACAGATGATTTTTTTTCTGTTTCATCTTATTTAATTTTTAAAGTCAATAATCCGAAGGTTAAAACCTGACTCATTTTTTGAAAAGGAACAAATTATTTAGCCTCGCTCGCCATAATACTTATATTTGAGGAGTTAGCTATACAAAAATATTCTGTAATAACAGCTGAATGAACACAAAAGTTTTTGCATAATGCATAGACATACACGAGGCTTGTTATGATTTTATTTGAAGGTGTCTATAAATTTCCAAGTCGAGAAATTAGATTTTTTGTTTAACCTTTATTAAGTTTTCATATAAAGCTTTTTTATATTTTCGAAAAGGACTCAAACTATTTTGATTTTGAACTACAAACTTATTTTTTACAAATTTGTATTTATAATAGGCCCCTCTTAACAGATTTGTACTGTAAGCCCCAAAGGTATCGTAGCTCGCTATTGCTACAAAATTCGGAGTTCGCGGAAAGTCGTATGGCTAGTCCAAATAAATAGGAAGTTTTAGAAAAATTGAAGATTTAAAAGGAGAAACCGATGCACATTGGTGTTAAAAGTTTTAAAATCGTAATGGTAGGGGAATATTGAGCCGCGTAAGGCATTCCACATTTGTGAAGTGCAGCTAAAAAAAGAATCTCTGAATTTAACAGTACATTCGAAGTTGGGCTCAAGAGTAAACTGAAGGGCAAGTATTACGGTTCAATTCTTTAAGGGCAAAAATGCAACTTGCTTTTTTACTAGAACACTGATTATAAAAACAACGGTAAAATAATGAAAAACAAGGAACAATGTGGCGGTGCTCGAGAGATTCAAATGTTTCTGTTATAGTTTTATCACCTATCATTTTAAAAGCTCTTCTTTTGAATTCTATTCAAGAGACTCAGTATGGGAATTGTACTTGAGTTTTGGACGAATATACTCCTTATAGATAACAGCTGGATCAGAGGAGGTGAACAATTTCTTGTATCGTCGAAGGAAACCTAAAATCTTCATTCCAGAACTGAAAGCTGTTCTGTTTCCTCAATGCAGGTGCCGTTCATGGATAACGTCATTAGGATGGCTTACACTTCAACGACAAGAAAAACCATTAATTTTTGGAGCATTGAATTGTACGCAATTATTGGTTCTCCATTTAATACCGCTATCGAGATCAGAATTCAGTGACTTTTTCGTACCATGCCTTCCTAAATCGGATTATGAAAGACAAGGACGTGAATCTGGAAATAAATATGAGAAGCCTAGAGTACTGTCGTCATCAAAACAATTTAATGGATTAGAAGTTTCATACAAAAGATCATTGATGAAAATGAGAAACAGAGTCGGAGACAAAATGGAGCCCTGGGGTACACCAGTATTTGTTTTACTTTAATCCACTACAACTTGAATACAGTGATTCGAAAGAGAAATTCATCAAACCAAATGCACACATTTACATAAAAGAGCTTGATGCCAAACTTTACTAAATGCTGTGAAACATTAAGTGAAATATATTAACTTTGTCCAAAACGATGAAAAGAATTGTGCCAATTTTAAAATACTCCTTTTGGAAGCAAGTAAAAATGAGTTTCGAAAGCAGGGTATTTTGTTCACATTTTGCCGTTCGTCCTTTGCTACTTTGCTACGAGAGGCTCTGTTACAGGACTGATTAGTCTGTTGACGTATTTTGTTGCAAAAGGAGCGTAACGGAATCCCGCTTTTTATAATCCCGTTTTTTGAAAATCCCGCAAAAAAAGTTTTAAAATACCGTCCTCTATGATACCGTTTTTTTATAAATAGGTACCCTAATCCCTATAGTGTGCTCAAGCAGGGGGGTTGTACATACCTCACTGTTTATACGTCGTTATAAGAAACGGATTATAAAAAAACGGGATTATAAGAGACGCGATTATAATAGAACGGGATTTTGAATAAACCGGATTTTAAAAAGCGGTATTTAAAAAAAAAGCGGGTTTAGAAAAAGCGGGATTTAAAAAAAGCGGGATTTTAAAAAAGCGGGATTATAAGAAACAGGATTAAAAAAACGGGTTTATAAAAACGGGATTTTAAAAAACGGGATATCGTACCCAACCCGTCAAATAAGGGCGCGTTGTCAGAAAAAATCACCAAGTTCATTCTTCCTTTCATTACGTCATGATTTGCAATTTGCAATATGTTGGTCATACAATATTAAGAGCGTTTGGTAACCTGAAATTTATCTCAAATTTTCACAATTTACTGTCAAACCCCGTACACAAAAACCAGCTAAACTAAACTTGGTAAAAAATTAAGTTACCTTATATTAAAACGATGCCAGTTTATTATGACGAAAATAATGGTAGATCTGAGAGTATTTTCACGATATAGTCAAAGGTCTTAAATAAATTTGAAAAAAAAAAATTGTAAATCGTCCAAATCACGCATTAGTGTCAGTTGATGAAAACAGGACATCGATTTTATGGATTTCGTTGCAAATGTCACCGCAAAGCACTCCAATTGTGTGTTTCAGGACGAAAAATATAATATAATTTTTTTAACCAAGCCAATTTTTTTAACACAGCCATCCTTCGACGATTTTCATAATCTTACCTGACAGATAGGGAACATGGTTCTTTATTTGATTTCAGATTTGAAGCCAGATATGTTAACACTTTGACACATATTACACGCCAACGCATTAAGAGACTATTAACATTTACCGTCTAATCGTAGATTAATATTTCAAACCACATAAATTTGGCTCTAGTAAAAACAAACGATAAAATGAGCAAACATCACCGAACACATCCTCAAATTATGAAAACTTGACAACCTCACACAATAAACATTTTTCTGCAATCAATTTAAGCGTCATTCTAAGCCAGACGTTCTAAAACTTTATCTACACTATTATATGCACTATTTTTACTGGCTAATTTATCCGCAGTGCTCCATTGTTGTTGTTTACTATGTAAAATTTTGATGCGCTGCCGCCTATACATTTACCAGTCAAAAACGGCTGATAACAGCAGCGGATGATTTCGTGCTGCTACACAACCTACATTTTTCAACTAAAGGGTTTTTCAATAGGGATTTCCAAACTTTGACAGGTGATGGCCGTCATTTTGTTGAAGTTATATCTGTCAAATTGTACTACCCCTTGGCATAATGTTTAGTGCGTTGGACTGTCATGCGGAAGGTCTCGAGTTCGATTCTCAGCCGCTGCAAAAAAGGTTTTCAGGGGTGTACTGTCTCTTGAGAGGAATTGACAAATCCTCTAAGGCTAGGCGCGCACGTTCAATTTTTAATTGCGCAACTGCTTGGTTCGAGCAACTAAAACGTATGTGTTTTGACATCTGTTTTATATAAACAACCAAACAGATGTGCAACTAAAAATTGAATGTGCGCGCCTAGTCTAAGAGTATAACTCTTGTCATGGAAAGTGCTGCTCATTAGTCGTTCGGAATCAGCAGAAAATTGTAGGTCCCCTCCGTTCCTTGTAAACCGCACACAGTAATAGTTGAGAGTTGTAAGTTACTAGGTCCTGGTTCACTTCGAGCTGTTGCACCACCAAATTTATTATTTTATTTATATCTGTCAAATTGGCTGTCATTTATTTTATGTATTTAGTCTGTCAACATGACAGTTAGAAGTTGACCTCCATTTTGTGTTGAAAAATCATATTCAGCGACGAGGCTCATTTCTGGTTAAATGGGTTCATCTACCAGCAAAATTATCAAATTTGATGATCACATTCCACACGAGAATGTGTTTGTGCAATGCACTCAGGGAAAGTCACTCATTGGTGTGGATGTTGGACTGGATGGTGACATCATCGGTTCTTACTTTTTTTAAGCACGACGTAAGCCAGACCATCACTGTCAACGGTGGGCGCTATCAGTCAATGATAACCAATATCTTTTGGCCCGATTTTAATAATATGCGTACCGACAATATATGGTTTCAACAGGACGGCGGCGGTACGTGCCACTTAGCCCATACCACATGGAATATTTTGCACGAGCGATTTCCTAACATTTTTATGTGGCGCCGTCAGAGTTCTTCTTGCGGGGTTTAAAGACGGGAAACGCTCAGTGGAAAACCCTTCATATCCTACTGCTACATTTGTTTAAATTTTCTGTTTAACTGACACAACTGGAAGTGTTGCATGATTAAGCTGGTAGATGTGGAATTTTATTTAAAATTTTGAGTGATTTACAAAACCAACTTTTTTCATGACTTATTCATGTCAACTTTGATCAAAATCTCGAGTTCTATTTTTTTTTTAAATGCAAATATCACAAATAAAAATTTTGAATTATTTTGTTATGAAAATAATATATTCGAAATGATAAATTAATTAAAAAAAGACGCAATTATACTTCCCCAAGTTGAATGCTTTCGAAAATTTATGAACATCTCTTTTATTTCAAGTTAAGTGTCATCTTCAATTTGATTTATTTTTTCTCTTCCTGTCATTTGGGGAAAAAAAGGAACAACTTTTGTGGGTTTAAAAAAAAAAAAGAACAAAATCCTCAGCTTATTTGTGAAAATCTCATTATTTCATACACAATTCTGGTTTACTGTATTTTAAAAATTATAGGTTGGTGGGATTAAAAAAATAATCAATAAATTTATTCGTCTGTTTGTTTGTTTTCTTCGCCATCTTTAGGGAATCTTAAAAAATTTAAACTTCTCATTCTGTTAAGTGGAAAATTTACTTGGTTCAATAAAGTGCATTCAAAAACCACAACTCATATCAATCAACAACTTGCTTGGAGCTTCGTAAGTTTTTAATTAAAAACCATGACATAGCCTTTGCCTCTGGGGATGTCATTCCACACAGCTGGTTCTCTTTTTTGAGAGTATTATGTATTAATACGAGGAAAAGTAAATTAAATGTTCGATTACACAAGTTTCAAGTGCGCTCAATGAAGCAATAAATCAGAGAGTTTTTCTTAATTAATCTTGCAGACTTTTGCTAATCAGTATAATTTAAAAATGCAAATTACTCGGATGTTGTTTATGAGGGAATTTTTATTTGGTTGATACATTTTTAAAAACTAATTTGAAAAAAGAGTTAGCCTTCTCATATAACCAATTCACATAATTTTAATGAATGTTTATATAGTTGTAATGCAGAGCTATTAATAATTTAAATAAGAAAAGACGTGATAGAACTTTCAAAAGGGATAACTTATACCTTTGAATAAAGTGTAAAATAAGGTGAACTTGTTTAAGATAGGATAGGATAGGTACGAAAAGTAATTATAAATCGAGATTGTAATCAAACATTATAATTAATGAATGCCCAATTGGGTTCAACGTACCTACTGCTATGCTTACAGGCCTTAAATGGTATTTATATTTATAAATTCTATACACTATTTAATAGCACATCGCTGATTTATTTCAGTGGTAGGTATTACTCCGTAGCATAATAGATTTAGCGCGTTGGACTTTCGTCCCGGAAATTTGGGTGCGATCCCCAGTCGCTGCCACATATAAAAATAAAATGCACGACTGGGTCGGACAAACTTGCTCCTATGAAATAGACTAAGAATTTCAAAAATGAATGTTATTAGAGAAAAACTGTTCATAAGCATAAAATTAATTTTTTAAGGCTAAAACAACTTCTTTAGTAGTTGGAGGTAAAAATAGGATGCCACGTGGTTCAACCAAATATACATAGGTTTATGCAAGAACAAAAATTATAAGTCTGTAGTGGTTTCTTAAAAAAATAAGCTTTTATATTAAAAATTTTTAAAACATTTTTAAGAAAAAATTTGGGTATGCCAATTTAAAGTTTTATTATTGTTCGAATAAAAATTAAATTTACAAAAAAAAAAACATTAAGCCGTTTTCGAGAAATTGAATTTTCAAAAAAAAAAAAAAAATATTTTTCTTAATATTTTGAAATGCAATGTTTTTTAAACTTTTTAGAAGCTTCTCTCAAAAAAATTTTATTAAAATCCGTAATGAGAAATACAAAATTTAAAAAAAATCGTTCTATGTCAAGTACGGTCAGTAATATCTTGTTTTCAAAATTTTTGTATTAAATTATAGATCTTAAAAATTAATCGAAAGAAAAAAAATTTAAGCAAAAATCTCGGAACCGTTTTCGAGAAAAATACGATTTTCGAAAACCATTTTTTAACATTTGTATGGAGGGTACCGTTATTTTTAGGCAAAATAAATTCTTTTTTCTTACATCTTGTAATCTATATGAATAAACTTTTATTTTTCAAGTTTTAAAAAAATCGAGCATGGGATTTTCGAAATATTGAGTTGTCAAAAAATTTTTTGAATTTTTTTTTTTTAAATCCAAACAAAATTTTTTTGGAAATTTGAGTACACAATAATATATTAAAACTGTTGGAGAGCCTTAACATAAAAAAATGATCAAAATCGGTCGTACCGTTTTTGAGAAAATTAAAAACAAAAAAAATGGTTCAAAGGGGAGTACCAAAAATAATAATTTTTTGGAATTTTTTTTTTCAACCATTACCTAGATTTAACTAAATGAAATTTTTTGATTTTTACTTGCGACTTATTTTCTCAAAAACGGTACAACCGATTTTGATAATTTTTGTTTTGCTAAAGCTCCCCAAAAACGTAAATAGAATTGTGTACTCAAATTTTCAAAAAAAAATTTTTGGATTTTTAAAAAAAACTTCAAAATTTTGTTTTCAAAACTTAATATTTCGAAAACCCCATGTTAGATTTTTTTTTTAAAATTGATAAATAAAAGTCTCTCAATACAATCTACAAGATGTGAGACAAAAAAATTTATTTTACCTAAAAATAAAGGTACCTACCATACAAATGCTAAAAAAATTAAAAAAAATGGTTTTCAAAAATCGTATTTTGCTCGAAAACGGCATCTAGAATTTTGATAAAATTTTTTTTCTTTCAATTAATTTTTACGATAATTTAATAAAAAAAATTTTGAAATTAAGATATTACAGCTTGTACCTACCATAGAGCCATTTTTTCGAATTTTGAATTTCTCATTATCCACATAACGGATCTTAATGGAATTTTTTAAAGAAAAGCTTTAAGAAGTCTAAAACACTTTGCATTTAAAAACTTAAAAATAATTTTTTTTTGAATTTTTGAAAAAAAAATCTATTTTTTCTTTTTTTTGAAAATTTGATATCTCCGAAACGGATCAATATTTTTTTCGTAAATTTAGGTTTTGTTCGAACAATAATAAAAACTTTAAATTGGCGTACCAAAATTTTTTCTTGAAAACCTTTTAAAAAGTTATATACTTTTTTTTAAGAAACCACTACAACGACTTATAATTTTTGTTCTTGCATAAATTTATATTTGCATAGCATTCTGTTTTTGTCTCTTACTACTAAAAGAATTTTTAAAATTAATTTTATCCTTATGAATAAGTTTCTCTAATAACATTAGTTTTTAAAATTCCTAGTCTATTACATAGGAGCAAGTTCCTGCGACCCAGTCGTGCATTTTATTTTTTTTTAAATCTGTGGGACAGTTTTTGGGAAAAAAATATATTTATAAAATATATATTTTTGGTCTTTAAAAAAAAAACATCCGGGGAGGGGGAAATTAAAACTCATATCTACCAAGTTTGAAGAAAATCGGCCGAGCCGTTTAGCTGTAATCGAACCGACAGACAGACAGACAGACAGAATTGCGAGACCCACTTGCGAGATCAACTTTGATCAAAATCTCGAGTTCGATTTTTTTTACGAATACATTACTTGCCTTATAGTACCAATAAGTCGCAAGTTAAAACATTTTTATTAGGACAACTGCCTCTTACTATGAAGAGTATCTCATATTCGAAAAGTGCGGTTTAAAGAAGGACCACAAATTTGTACTTGCGATGTACAAGTACTATAGTAACTGGCAAATTATACATTCGTAAAAAAATATCGAACTCGAAATTTTGTATTGGTATGCCTTACAATAGAGGCTTCGCCATTCTTTGGGTCCGTTTGATCAGCCGGAGGCTATCCACTTAGTTTACGCTTGAGCCCAACTTTGGACGTACGGTTAGATTCAAAGATGCCCACTATACGAATGTCGAATGCTTTTCTCGGCTCAATCTTCAAAACCAATGTTAAACCCTCTCAAACTTTCCTAAACGCTTGCTAAAAAGTTTTAGGGGTAGTCATAATCAATTTGGCGCGCACAAATTTATAAAAAAAAATACAAAATCAATGGATTGTCAACTTGTATTCTGCACCTTCACATAGAAAATATCAAAATAAAACTGAGAGTTGTCGTAAAAGTTGTAGCATCTTCCGAAATGGTGACACATTTTGGGCCATCTTGGATTAGAAATCTACTTTCCTACACCCTTTGTTTGTGTTTTTTATATAAGATAAGCTCTGATATAAGAAATAAATTTCTTTGATTTTCAGAATTTCATATATCTGTATTGTACTGTATTTTAATTGTCAACGAATAAAATTCATCTTATGTGGGAGAGATTTTAATGCATCAAACTTCATAGATTCTTTTATTTCTTCTTTTTCGAATGTGCGTCGTCGTCGTCGTCGGTGCAGCAAAACAATCATTGATTGTTAAAGTTGTGATGAGTAAAGTTTGCAACATGAGACGAGATCAACTGCATGTTTACTTTCAAACCCCATTCATACCAATTTCACTATCACTGGCACTGCAGCAGCCTTTGAAAACTTTCTCCAAACAAAAGCAAGCAACTAGAGAGGAATAACTTCTGAGAACGTCATCCGATGACGTTCATGCGAAACATAAAAAAAAGAACATCTTAACCATGTGGGAAGAAAGCAGGTCCTTTTAAAGCCCGTTAATGTGAAATAACATAAGAAACTCTGTCAAGTTTTCAACAATAACAAAAGCAACATTTACAACACACCCAGATTTTAATCTCGTTGTTAGTTTTGGCCTTCACCAGATATTTTTTTTTTTTACTTCGAAGAGCAATAGCGTGACTTGATGTAGATAGAAAAAGTTTTCTCATGTTCTCACTTTATTAATAAGCTTATATCATTTTTCCCTAAAAAAAAAGTTAGTATATTATTTCTCTTGTGCGTCATAAATTGTTATTAGTTCTCCACATTGATTCTTTTGTTTTGCACAAAACTGGAATATTGGTAGCCAATGTTTTTGTATATTTCTCCAGAAATTAATATTAACTGCTTACAAGAGAAAGTAAGATTCATCAATAAAGCCAGTCAGCCAAAGATAAAAATAGAATAAAGAATGTTTCGGAAATTATTGGTAAATAATTCAAAAAAAGTTACGCAGTTATTCTCCAGATGTTAGGGCAGTTAAGATTGTTATTGGAAAAAATCTCATATGGAAATCCAATACTACCTACTGCTTCCCCCTGCGAATATTTAATGAAACGAATCGATTTTCCCTTACGAATTGTGGTAGGCGACCACGTTAGTATTCGTTTTTGGCCATAAAAGCAAATGGATTCATGAAAACCAATCTTTAAGTTGGGTTGGCTTCTTGATGGTATTTAAGGACTTAACACACGTATTTTATAAAAACATATATACACAGCCAGATACAATATCTATTTAAAAGGAACCCCCAGTTGGACCGACAATAATCATTTTTAACGAAACTCAATGTGGGAGAAACAGTTACAATGGAGAAAAAAGAGACTGCTATTTAAGGGAATTGCCAATCTAAGGGTTATATGTACATAAATTTACTTTTGGTAATTTTGAATTTGTAACCCAAGACCGTCTAGTTGAATGGATTTCTCCAAACCAGAAATCGTTTATAGAAAGGATGCGGTTGAGTTTGGTACATAAAACACTCAAGAAGTGAGATGGAAGTTTGTATTTACGGCTAAATGACAGTTAGAAATAGATGGATTTCGTGAAGTCCCTAAAGACAATGATCTTTACGAAAAAAAATTTATTCTTATTAAAAGGAAAATCAATATTTATTTAATCAATTGGATGAAGGATAACTCGAAAAATGTAACAAGAGAAGTGATTTTAACAATGAAAATATTATAACCAATAAACCGTTAGCCAATGAAAACACAGTTTAAACAATATAATTTCTTAAAATTGATTTTTTTTTAAGTTTTAAATGCAATGTTTTTTAGACTTTTTAAAAGCTTTTCTATAAAAAATTTCATTAAAATCCGTTATGACGATAATGAGAAATTCAAAATTCGAAAAAATCGTTCTATGTTAGATACAGTCAGTAATATCTTGATTTCAATTTTTTTTTTTATTAAATTATAGATCGTAAGAATAAATCAAAAGAAAAAAAAATTTAGCAAAATTCTCGGAACCGTTTTCGAGAAAAATACGATTTTTGAAAACCATTTTTTACCTTTTGTATAGAGGGTACCGTTATTTTTAGGTAAAATAAATTTGTTTTTCTCATATCTTGTAGATTATATTAAGAAACTTTTATTTATCAAGTTTTAAAAAAATCGAAATATTGATTTAAAAAAAAAAAAAACTTTTGAAAATTATTTTAATAATCAAAAAAATTATTTTTTGAAAATTTGAATTCACAATAATATTCAAACTAGACCTTTAACAGAAAAAAAATGATCAAAATCCGTCGTACCGTTTTGGATAAAATTAAAAACCAAAAAAATGGTTCCAAGGGGCTTACCAAAAATAACAATTTTTTGGAAATTTTTTTTCAACCATTAGCTACCTTTATGTCAATTAATTTTTTTTATTTTTTTTATTTAATCTGTAGGACAGTTTTTGAGAAAAAAAATTTTTTTTATAAAATTTCGAAAAAAATCGTATGGCAGATACCGTTATTTTTGGTCTTAAAAAAAAAAGAAAAAAACGTGTGGGGGAAAAAATTCAAAACGACATCTACCAAATTTAACGAAAATCGACCGAGCCGTTTAGGTTGTAGTCGAACAGACAAGACAGAATTGCGAGACTCACTTTTTTAGTCTTAGCTATCATCGTAATGTCAACTTTGATCAAAATCTCGAGTTCGATTTTTTTTCCGAATGCATAACTTGCCATATAGTACCTATAAGTCGCAAGTAAAAATCGTGTGAAGTTTAATGCTTTCAAAACTCAATGCTGTCTATTATCGTTGAAGCAATTTTCCTGGAATGGCACTTGCATCGAAGAAACCGAAAAGCTCTCAGTACTTGTATGATATGTGTGTAAACGACGATCTTCGTTGGAAGGACCACATTCTCGAGACCGCCAAAAACGGTGCTAAATGCTTCGAATTTCTATATCGGTGTAAGAAATGTTTCACTCTTTCTGATCTGAATACAATTATATAATGCGTTTATACGTTCTAAACTCGAGTATAACTCGCATCTTTGGGCAGGTGCAGCACAAACTTCTCTCCAGTTATAGAATAGAATTCAGAACATAGTGTTAAAACTGATAGGAAACAGAGCTATCATGGATACATTCCCATCTCTTGAACACCTTCGAAATGTTTCGTGTATTTCCTTGTTTTATTGCTTCTTTCACAAGCAATGCTCACTCGAAATAGCCAGTTGCATTGCTCCCTTCCAGCAGTTCACCCGTGATACCCGTTTCGCTAGAAATGCTCATCAGTTTAATCTTGAGCCTAATTTTATAGAGATTAGTTTTTGAAATAATTTATTCGGCACAATTTTCCCTTGCTATTTCAATTTGCAAACATTCAAAACCAATATTCATCCACACCTCCTTTCTTTCTTCCCTAATTTCTCCATCACCCGTTCTGTGTTTAACATTAAAAGGGTCTCTTAATATACCCATGAGCGAGTGTATTATAACAAAAAAATTAGCCATAAGCTGTTAATAAATCATTAAAAGCTCTAAACACTTAATTCTTTTATATCAAAAAAAAAAAAGAATAGGACCTACAACTGATCCCTGAGGAACACCCAAAGCAATTGACCATATATCGCTTCTATGCTCTTCTGATTTTCAAATATGATTTGAAACAGTTGCTTCCCCATTTTTAAATTGGACTAATCAAATTATTTCGTAATCTTCCATATCCAAGTTTATTTAAATATCAACAAAAAAAAAAAGCGGCACTACAAAGGTACCATCAGTAGACATTTCACTTTCAAACTTTCAAACTTCCTTTAATTTAAAAAAAGGGACCATTCTATTTTTCAAATATCTCGATGGTAATAGCGAGATTACTCTATAATTAGAATTTTCACTAGTAACACCTTTTTTGACTTTTTTGACACTACAAAGGTACCATCAGTAGACATTTCACTTTCAAACTTTCAAACTTCCTTTAATTTAAAAAAAGGGACCATTCTATTTTTCAAATATCTCGATGGTAATAGCGAGATTACTCTATAATTAGAATTTTCACTAGTAACACCTTTTTTGAATAGAAGTAGGGCATTCGCAAATTAAAGGGCATTCGGAAATACAGCGGAAGAAATACTTTTATTAAAAATGTATGCCAAAACATCAGTTTTTTAAACAGAGATTAGACATACAGTCAATACCAAATTCAACATTTGCTCATATTCCACTAACCAATCCAATTGAATGGTCTACTAAACTTTAACTGATCAATATGCTTCTTCGATAGTGACATAGGCTCCAGTGGTGATATCTGAAAACGAGTTATTTTCAATAGAATGAAAGCGTTTATCTTTATCAGAACTAAAGCTATTCCAAAGAGAATTCTTGTTATGACTCCGTTTTTAAGGAAATTATCAAGATGTTACAAAACAAATCTCATTGAAAAAAAGCAAAAAAGGACAGGCAACCTATTAATACCTGCAATACTCTTGTTCAAACAACGAAGTTCTAACGTGACTTAAATCTATGGATTGCAAAAACTGTAACAATGAAGAAAGCAAATTTTCTTGAAGCGCACTTTGCTGAAAATTCGACGTTGCCACACACAGTTATAATTCCACCTGAACTTGAGCGTCTGAAAAATCTTGAAATACACAACTACGTTGGGTCTAGATTGTATATCCCTTTTGTTTCGGACAAATATTCTTTTTTTTTTTTTTTTTTTTTTTTTTTTTTTTTTTAGTTTAGTTTAGTTTAGTTTATTTCATCAAACAAAGTTACAATACTTTAGTGATTACTAGATAACAATATAACATAATTGAAACAACAAAAATATCTACATATAATAATAATTAAACATTGCCACCATTAAGGTTCCTTAAAATTAAAAGCAAATTATTTTTAAATGAAATCCTACTTAAATTAAAATCGATCATATCGCAAACAGTATTAGTAACTCTTAAGCACCTAGACAATGGTTCATTGGCAGCATAATTTGTTCTGTGGTATGGAATCTTAAACAACAATTGGTTTCTAAGCATCCTCGCAGGAACATTGAAATTAATTAACGCCAATATATCGGAACAATCAATATGATTAGTCAACACGTCACGAATGAACATAACCTCAGAAAAGTTTCTTCGAATGGAGAGAGGCAAGATACCAAATAACTTACATCTTGTTCCATAAGAAGGCATATCAATTTCCCAGTGAAGCGTTTTCACTAATACTCTTGTAAACCTTTTTTGAATTTTCTCAATTCTTAAAGAGTGAACTTCATACGAAGGGCTCCAAATAGTATTACAATACTCAAGAGTAGATCTAACAAAAGCAAAAAACAGACACTTCAAAGTATGTGGATCACAGAACTCCTTTGAATTACGCAAGATAAATCCCAACATTGAATTACCTTTGGCGACTAAAAAATCTATGTGTTTTAAGAAATTCATTTTTTGGTCAAAAATTACACCAAGGTCCTTTTTTAAGGTTACAATTGAAAGAAATATATTGTTTATTTTATAACGGAAGTTAAATGATGAACGATTTCTACAAAAAGTTAAACTTTGACATTTTGCAATATTAAGGTCTAAGGAGTTAATTAAACACCAATTTGATAACTTCTCAAGATCTTCTTGCAATAAAATGCAATCCTGTTCAATTTTTATGCAACGAAAGACTTTCAAATCGTCCGCATACATAAGGCACTTCGAATTTAAAAATATGTCTGGTAAGTCATTGATGAACAATAAGAAAAAAAGGGGACCGAGATGGCTTCCTTGTGGCACACCTGAGGTAGCATTGATAGGTGAAGAAAGAATGTTATGTATACGAACAAACTGAATACGATTCTTTAAGTATGAATCTATCCAGTTTAAGAAGTTGGAGTGGAAACCTATTTTATTCAACTTCTTAACTAATAAATCATGATCAACACGATCAAATGCTTTGGAGAAATCTGTATACACAACATCAAACTGATATCCTTTTTCAAGTCCGTTTAATATATAATTTGAAAAAATAGTAAGATTTGTGCTTGTAGACCTACCAGAAACAAAGCCATGCTGACATGGAGAAATAAAACTTTTAAGAATTGGAGTTAGTCTTCCATAAATAAGTTTCTCGAAAATTTTTGGAATTGTAGTTATCTTACAAATAGGGCGATAGTTAGAAACTTCATGTCTACTTCCAGATTTATAAATTGGTGTAATTATAGAACGTTTCCATGTATTTAAAAACTTACCACTATCAAGGGAGCGATTAAAAATTATTTTTAATGGTACCGCAAATACTTTTGCACACTTCTGTAAAATAATAGGAGTGATTCCATCGATGTCTTGTCGAGTATCGTCCTTAATTTCAGATAAGGCTTGCTCAATTTCAGAAGTTGAAAAATTCAAACTACCAATATTTAAACAGCTATCAGAGAAATTAATTTGTTGACCAAGAGTTATATTCGGAGAACTATGTATCTACGTAAACGGATTGAAAATGTTTAGCAAAAAGGTTACATACAACTGCAAGATCGGAAGATGATATACCATTGTGACGCATTAGATTAGGAATGCCATTTGATTGTTTTTTAGCATTAATAAATTTCCAAAAACATTTACTATTGGATTTTAAATCACATTCAACAGATAATAAATAATGATTATAAAGAAATTTATTCAAGATATCGAAATTTTTTTGCAATTTTCGATATTGTTTGTAAAGATCACGGTCATTGTTTGATCTGCGAAATTGCTTATAAACTTTATTTTTTTTATTGTTGAGATTAATTATTCGTTTATTAAACCACACTGGTTTTGAACCACTTTTAATTTTTACTTTGGGTGTGGATAAGGCAATTGCATTATGCACAATTTTCAAAAATGAATCGTAGCACTCATTAAAATTTGTATTGTCAAAAAATGCATGCCAATTAGTTCCATTGAGATAATTATTTATTGAATCGAAATTAGTCTTATCATAGTTATATTTGAAATTGCAATCAGCAGTTGCCGGTGTAAAAAACATATAAAATTCAAAATGTAAACTGAAAGCGATATGATGAATTGTGTTAGGAAAAAGAGAAACTATGGAGTTGTCAATACTCACGCACAACTCAGAATCCACAAAAGCTAAATCAAGCACATTATTAAAAGAATTGTGAAAATAATTTATCTGCCTAAGATCAAATTGTGCGAGAGTATCCACAACTTCACAATCATGATTGAATATAACATTAAAAGGAACAAGTATTTTCTCATCGGGATCGTAAACCCATTTAACGTTTGGTAAATTAAAGTCACCAACAATAATAACTTTTTGATTATCTTTACGGCTTTTCAATATAGAACTACAATTTTCAATGTGAGCTTTATATAAATCAAATGAACTGCTTGGTGGAATGTAAGAGACAATAAGAATAATTTCATTAATACAATCAAATTTAATGTTTACAACTAATTGGTCGACATCAAGAGCATCAGCTGGTGACGGCAAATCAATTTTAGTGCATTGAAATGTATTGCGCACAGCAGCGAGCACTCCACCTCCTCTCTCACAATCAAGTAAATCATAATTACGATCTTTACGAAAAACAGCATACTGATTACCACTAAACATTTCTGCATCATGATGATCATCATTAAGCCAAGTTTCCGTGAGAGCAATTATATCATATTGCATTGATGAGGAAAAGAGAAGAACTTGCTGCATTTTAGTACGAAGACCTCCGGAATTTTGATAATAGAGATTAAAGAGTGAAAGAGAAGAGGACAAAGGTGATTGTCAATTGAGATGAGGTTGTGGTAATGGTTCTTTGGGAGATGGTAATGGTGGATGTGATGGTGGTGGTGGTGGCGGTTGATTCGGCGGTGGCGGCGGTGATGATGAGGATGATGACGATGACTTTTCCGTAAGCTCTGTATTTTTTCTTTGAGTGAGAGATGACAATTCATTATTGTTATTGTTATCTTTGGACAAAAATTTTTTTATTTTCACAAAACAAGGCCATACAAAAGAATCCATGATAACTGAATATTTTGAAGCTGGAACACTCAATTTAAAAGTAACAAACTTAAGTTTAGTCAAATCAATATCTTTTTTAACTAATGAATAGCATTTAAATTGATTGGGGGGAATGTTAGATTTTTGGGAAATGTGATTTATAATCATGTCGATTACAGAATCCGGCGAACTCGATCCGCAGTGCTGTACCATTTTTCCCATCTACTCATTTATCATGCAAAAGAAGGAGACGACTGCACTGTGAATCACTGCGGATCAGGTTCTGCGGATTCTGTAATCGACATGAATATCTTCGGCCTTAGTGTCTTTATTAAACTTTGATAAGTGAAGCCATTTATATTCAGGCAAAGCACACAAAGAAGAAGAAGAGTCAGTACCAATAATTTTTTTTGTATTTGATGTCTTTGAAGACTTTTTTTTTGAATTCACTGGCATCCATTCAGAGTTATTATTGATGACAGGGAGTTGAGAGTCGACATTCGCTGGTTTTGGTAAATCCGGATAATGTTGAGATGATGAAGAAGAAGGTTTTGATAAGTTTTGGACATTTTCAAATACCGTACAAACCCCAGGGGAGGGTGATGGCTGGTCGAGTTTTTGCGAAACGAGAGGGTCATCCGGGTTGAAGGAAGGCGAGTCAGAGCCTCTCTCAGAATCAATGGGATTTTTTTTTGCAGTTTTGCGTCGGGGAGAATTGTTTATGAATAATGTTTTGAGAGCACTTAGATCATTTTTCATCTCACTCACACTTAGGGAGAGCTTATGGAAATTGTTTATGAAGGTGGAAAGGTTTATGTTTGCACAAGAGTTACATTTCCAAAATAAATTACGATTAATTAATGATTTATAATTATCATCAGATAATTCAACACAACTTTTGTGAAAATGACGACCGCAGTAAAAACCACACTCGACCGATTCAGAAACTTTAGAACGTTTAATGGCTAGTTTGCAATTTTCACAAATTTTAGACATTTTAGGAAGCAATCTACAACCGTTTCAAAGAGAAGTTAGTCGAAGACTGATTTCCCACAACTATTGCGTGAGTGGAAAACAGTATTTATCCAGCCGGTCCCTAAATTATCTTCCAATTACCTCTCCAATTACCGACCAATTGCACTAATTTCCTTCTTTCCAAGGTTAGCGAAACACTGATCAAAAATAAGCTTAAAAAATATCTTGAAGAGCAAAATCTATTGACCTGCAGCAATGGCTTCAATGATGATTTGATGACATATCTCACCGAAAAGTGGACCCAACCTTGATATTTCAAAATAACGTTTCTGTGAGATTTGGTGCATGTTTGACTGCATTCTCCGAGCAAATAGACGGTAATAAGGCGGGTTAACTCTTTTGTTAGACGTGTGACAGGCGCTCAAATGCCTTACTACCGAAATTGGAAGCAGGAAACGATTGCTGCTGCAGGTCCGTCCACGGATTTTGATAATGAATTTATCTGTTCAAATGGGTATCACCAGGCAGTGATGATTGGAAATTCTGCACATAAATTTGAATGTATGCCCTATTGAAAGTTTAAATTACAAGCAAGTTAAACTTCCCAGAATTTCCAATCCACTTAGAATATTGTCAGAAGAATCTTCAAAATGTAGACGAGGATGTAAACAAGCTAAACTTTATCTGTATTAATAACGATGCCCATTTTGAATTAAACATCAGTGTGAACAATTAAAATTGTCGAATATGGAGTGACTCTAACATAGAGCTACTCTAGACCGGCAGTCAAACTGTAGTGTCCAGTTTCATCAAGCTGTTTTGTCAGGTCATACTTTTTTGAAGAATACGCTGACACTGCAATGGTCAATAGAGACCTGAACGGAAAAACAACTCATTTAAATTTTGTGACTGTTATACATATAAGATGAAGAAAGTTCATACGTAACCTGTCTAATTACGGCGATATAAAGTTCAACTTATCTCAAGTTAATCCATATTTTGTTGGCATCCAATATCTCCTTACCTGAGGACACATAATTTTATCTTGTAAGGTTATTGCAAGCAAGTGGTTTATAAATCAAAACCAACAAATTTGAATGAATGATTTAAAGAAATTTAAAAAAATAGTAATTGAATAAATTCGAACTGCCTCTCTCGAGGCATTAATGAACAAATTTGTTATAAGATGCGACGATGTAGGTCATTTAAATTCGATTATTTAAATTATTTAAAATAATTGAAACATAAATAAATGAAAAATGAAAAAAAATGAATAAAATTATATGAATTACAAAAAATTATTTGCAAAATTCAATTCAAATCAATTACCCTGTATAACTAACTCATAACTCCTTTTAACACTGGTTGTTATGTCAGAGGATTTATCGAAAGGTCATTTAAAGCCAAAGTCATAGTCTACTTGTATACGTACACAAATATATAATATCCGATACTTTACACCTGTTTACTGATTATGTATGTTTTGCCTTTTGACCCACCTCGAACTGCCCTCATGATTCCGGAGAAGAAAAAAAAACATAAAAGTGTCACTCAAGTACATACACATTTCTTTTCGCACTAAATTAATTAGAAAAAGTTTAGAATTTCGTCATAGATCAAAGTTTGAATTATTACCCTTCTCAAGGGAAATCCGAGAAACTTCCATAAAGAAAAATTGAAAATGAAAAAAAAAATCATCAAACAAAGAGCACTTCAGCTGGATTACTCCACTTGACGCATTCCGTGTCATAGTGACACTGATTAATTGTTTAACCTTTGCGATCACGACCTATATGGCTCTCTGCCAGCACATTTTATGTTATATTCCTGTCTAACGGATTCGGATATCATGATTCATGGCAGCACACTATTTGCATACGTATTATTTATACCCACGAATCCTTTTCAAAGGTTATCCATTTTGTATGGATTTATTGTCAATAATTTGGAACAAATTGTAGAAATATATTTTGGGAACCCAATACAGATATGTATGTACCCCCGTTTATATATGTATGTATATATTTATTTTTTTCAGATAAGCATGGAAACAAAATTATCTTTTGCCCTCCGCCCTTCTCACTCACAACAAGTGTTTTCCAAATGGAAATTCCATCATCTCTCACATATAAAGATTATCAAATATTCACCGTAATTTAAACTCACATTACTGCTGCGTTCCCAAATAGCAGCGCTCGAATCCTGTACATTTGTCGCTGACTTATTATTCGCTTCCTTCTCCGCTTCCTGTCTTTGCTGAGACTGTGGAAGCGGTAATTGCAATGTCGACGACTGGTCACGCAAATTTTCATCTACAACGCCACAGTCATTAGTAGTGTTAACAACATTCCCCAATTTTAATTTATTTAAGACATTTTCGTGCCAATTGTTAGCTGTCGTTATTGTATTGCCCATTGCTATTCGCGTGCTACCGTAACCGTATCGTCCTTTCACTATCTTTCCGCAACAAGTCACCTTTATCAACTAACCATGGCCAGTGCCACAACAACCAACGAGAAAAAACCACAACTTCATCGCTCGAATACTATTTAAGGATCAATCAATAACCACCAAAACCATATCTCGTCATGGTCGAGAATCGAGATGGAAGAAGTAGCAGAAAGAGCAGCAAATTCTATGTACTAAATAGGGATGGCGACGACGACGACGACGAGGTTCGTTGTTGGAGAGTCTGGTATGTGCGTTGTACTGTTAAATTTTAATGAAATCGGTATACTAGTTTGCTCCAGTCCCACTGCCCCCTCACTCCTGCATCCATTCAACCACGACCACCTACACTCTTGTTTAATATCATCAACACACCCATCGACAATGAAAGAAGGAAATTGCTCTTACAGATAAGCACAGATATGATGTGATAGAGATAAAGGCGAAACATATTGATTTTTTTTACGTTCGCTGATAAGAGCAGCCATGTGAATTAACTTGTTGGGGATTTTAGTAGTAATAATAATAATTTTTTTTTTGATTAGAAATTATGGGATGAGCAACTACACAACAGCAGCAGTCCATTAGATTGTTATTAGCAATGAAATTGATATTTTTAGTACAGAGCAATATACATATATAGAACTGCTATATTTTTTTAAATTAAAATCAACCAGATGGGCCATTCCTTTATTTTTGGTGGTTGTATTAATTTAGTTATTTGAGTGGTGATTTCTGCTAAAAGAAGGTTATTATTGGAAAACTCTAACAACCGCACAGAATGCATTAAAGGTATTTCCACAAGTGGTTTTCAGCAGCTAATACATCATAAAGAGATATTATTTTGATATAAAAATCAAATACCATTTATGTATAAAAGGAGAAAAGATATAGTCGTTATATTGAGCCATGTGGGACCCATTTCTGCATTGTTAGAAATTTATTAAATATGTTTGTATGATAACTGGGAAAAATAGCCGCAACGAAGAATTTAATTTAATAGAACTATCGCCGTGTTAACTAAAAAGACAAATCTAATGTATTGGATTTTTGAGTTCCAGCCAATTTTGACTTCGGAATAGTTTTTGTCAACAATAAAAGCTGCATCTCGGTTTTTCCAGCGTATAAACATATATATAATATTTTTCTTTCTTATTGATGACAGCATTAACACTAAAAAAAATATTATTTGTTAATAATGAGTCCAACAAGTCAACCATTCAGTCAACCTACGATCCCCTGATTTGAGGAATTCCGATTTTTTCTTATATGGGTAGTTAAAGACAAAGATGTAAATATATCAACAAACCAACCAACCACAACCTCAAAGTTTAAGGACATTAGAAACGAAATTGCTAAAATTTCAAGAGAAGTTTGTGAAATTGTTATACAAAGTCAAACTGTGTCTAAAGGTGGTGACCAGAATTAAATATGGAAGGTGATCAAAGCAATGATTCTAAAATAATTTTACCTCCATTCATTTTGGACAAGAAAAAGCTTTTTCCGCTGAATCGATAGCTAACAAATTTAATAAATACTTTGCCCAAAGTGTTGATCATATAAATAAATCGATACCTAATATGCAATATCGTCGTCGTTCTATGAAAACTCCCTAAGTCTACTTTAAAAAAAAATGTGATTCAATTCTTATTTAATTCATTTCGGATAAACCATTTGCAAAAAAAATTATTGTACAATGGCTACGCCAAACCCATTCTACGATTGAAGCCTGAGATCGTGCTATTCTGATAATTTTTGGATTTTTTTATATTAATTTCCAAGTTTAAAAGCAAATATCTCAAAACACAAAAAATTGACTTAGGGAGTTTTCATAGAACGACGACGATATAATAGTTTATCTACACCTATGTATGTATACGAGTATATGCTAGATTTAAGTTTTATTACTGTGATATAAATACCTTCTGTGAAATTATAAAAAAGTGCAATAAATAAAAATTTTATTGGTTTAAGCTGTGATATAATTTAGCAGTCGTTAGAATTAATTAGTCCTATTTTACTTAAAATTATGAATAAATCATTAGAAACGGGAGTTTTCCCGTTCCAAGAAGCAATCTGTGTGGAAAACCAATAAATGAAAAGAGTTTCGTTCAGTTAACATGATAAGTTCAGATGTAAAAATATTATAATGCTTTGTAGCTAACCAACTAGTCAGATATCTTCAACAATAATATATTAATAGAGCAGGACGAGGCGGACACTCCTGTGAAACTGCGATAAATGTTGACTGGAAGAAGGCGACTGACGACGGAAATACTGTGATAGCGATGTTTTGAGATTTAAAAAGAGCTTTTTAAACCATTGATAGAAGTATCTTGTTGAATAAACTTTGGGAGTACGATATTCAACACAACCGAAGAACACAAAAGACTAAAATTAATAACAAGTTTTCACAGAAGCAGTTAAAGTAGCCCAGGGATCGATCTTAGGTGTTTAACTATTTTTAAAACATGTACACAAACGATATAAAAAACGATTTGGAGTACTGTAAAATAAAACTTTTTAATGATAATACATTAATTTACCTGAGTGGAAAAAATATTGTTTAAATGATCAAGCAATTAAATGAGGATCTTGTTAACCTAAGTCAGTGAACAAAATCAAATGCATGAGCTTTATATTTAACTGCAGAACTAATGTCACAGTTTTTATGGACAATGAGCACATCGAAAGTGTGAATAATTTTAAATACCTCGTTGTTGTGTTTGATTATCATTTGAAATTTACAAATCATGCTGAATACATATGTAAAAAAATTGCAAAATAGTGAAGTACTTACGAAGATTGACGAGTGTTGTTAACATGAAAATCAACTTGCTATAATAAAATATCTGTGGTGTTTGGTAGAAACATGATAAATCCATAAAATAATTAGCATTCACTTTATATTGAGCTAGAACGTAAACGGGCAAACCGATTTTCTTAAAATTTGGAACATAATTTTTAAAGCTTTCCCAATTTGAAGAAAATTAGTCAACTCTTTTCAGCCCTAGCTCCATGTAAAGTGAACGTAAAAATGAAAATTAATGTATGGATTTATCATGTTTGTATCAAACACCACAGATATATAAAAGACGGATTTCAAATTCTCCAAAACAAAGCAATGTGATTGATACTGTATTGATACTACATATGTATACACCCCAATACAATTTACTGTCCAATCGTTAACCTGGATGACTGTCAAGCAGTATTAAACCCTCAACTCGATTATTTTTATTTTAAAAATATTTGAGAGATAACTTGTTTGTTTGCTGTGGCTAACGTTCAGCCCTTTAATCTGAGAAGGGGCAACAACTTCAAACATTTAAACAAAAATTGTATATTTTCATTATTAGTATTTTTATAAAGTTGGAAGAAAATTAAATTTTAAATTTTAAATTTTCTATTTTTTTTAAGTTTTGTATGGTAAAAGTTTTTTTCGCTTCTCGGTTTCGAATAGGCACTAGAGTATCGAATCCTCATTTTGCTTAGAGTAAGTAGATGTGAGAAATCATTCGAATAATTTGAGTATTCGAATGATTTCAGTATTCGAATGATTTGTGTGAAAAATCGAGATATCTCGAGATGTTGTCTGAATCGATTATAATCGTTTATATCATTCGAACGCGTCCACCACTAGTCAGAGGCACTCACTTAACCGACATCATATTCCATACATAATGTTAAAGGCCATATAATCAATAAAGTATAAATTATAAAATTATATTTCCTTCAAAAGGTATTGAAAAAAAAACATCGACCTGGAACATAAAAGGCATCCTGCATATTAGTGTAATCTGCAAAAAAATTGTTGTTGCATCTTTAATGAATCGGTTTATGACCCTTGAGTATAAGAACTGATCGGAGGAAAGTATTTGTAAGTCTAATAAACTTGTGATAATTTTGATTCACTGAACAATATTTTTTTTCTTTTCGACTCCTACTACCGGCAAGTTTTTTAACGGTTGCCTCCCACACTAAGACAAACATAAGCCCCAGTTGTTCTCCTGTTCTACATGGTAGTCGTAGCTTTGGAACGTAAAAAAAATTCCTACACGGACAAAATTAATTTGAAAATTGTTTTCGGAAATTTCATTTCCCAACAAACAACACAATGAATTAAACATTAAATAAAACTAAAGGACTATTCACATGAGAGCGACCAACGACCAACGAATAAAAAAACAAATGGGATTTAAAACATATATAAACATAAGTTCTTCACAAAAACTCTACAAAAGGGTAGCAATCTAGTATAATTTAATGTTAATTTATAAAAATTTGCGCTGTAATTGCTAAAATGAGAGAAATTTGAGAAAATAAATTGGTCGTAGCGATCATATTGCAATTCGCGACGACCAATTTATTTTCTCAAATTTCTCTCATTTTAGCAATTACAACTCAAATTTTTATAAATTAACATTAAATTATACTAGATTGCTACCCTTTTGTAAAGTTTTTGTGAAGAATCTATATATTTATATATGTTTTAAATCCCATTTGTTTTTTTATTCGTTGGTCGTTGGTCGCTCTCATGTGAATAGCCCTTAAGACCGTCATTATGAATAGCGAATCGAACTTAAAATCTTGCGAATTTGATAGATTCAAATTATGAATAGCGGGTCGCTAAAAATAAGTTCTCTCCAAATGTCAAATGTGAAATTGAAAGTGAAGTGCATTTTTATAAATTATTGTTGTTTGTTTTTGAAATTATGAGTGAGTTCCGAAGCTTGTGTAGTTAATAAACGTTTGGGTCAACAAAACAAAAAAAAAAACAAAAAGATTATTGGGATCAATTTGCAATATAACTGACTTGTCCTGGTCCTTCGTCAAAACAATAGACTGACATTATAATTTTTGTAATTACAATTTAATAAGTTTTTTTATGTTACGTTGGACTTAAACCTTAGCAAAAACTTTCGACCATCAAAGAAATGTTACGGCTATTGGTAGAGGACTAGGTATACTGTCTGTCGGATTACGTTTTCTCCTTTAAAGCAATCCGCAGGTGATTTCCAAAAGTTTGAACCATGCTGTTAATCCAATTGCCTATTGCTTGTAAACGCACAAGGTACGCTTTCTACGAGTCAAAACAGCAAAGGAATGAAATTTTTGGGAGTGAATGTCTCAAGAAGAGTCTAAATTTACCGGAGAGAGCGAAAATGGTCATAATTATTATAATTTTTTTTTAATAAAAAAAATCACACCCAAGAACACAAAACACAATCTGAAAGAATACAAATTTTACAAAGCTTAATGCAATTTCCATTATTTGAAGTTTCATTCATGTGTTATATCGCGATAAGGAAAATTCTTTAAATCATTCGGCTTTAGTCGAACGTTCGATTCGCTTTCTATAATGAAGGCCTAAGATGATATAATAGAAAATTGAAGAGAAAGTAAAGCTCTAGATGATCCTGACATCTGTCGCCTATACACTGAAGATCGAACGTTGTTTCGCAATTGAAGATACTCTTTGCGATGGATATATAACTTGAAACGATTCCAGTGTTTTAAAAATCAGATCTAGCCAGAAGAGAATATACTGATTGAAGAGGTCAATGCTATTACAGAAAATTAATTCAATTTTATCGGGTTAAGATTCGCTGGATGGGACATTGTTTTAATAACATAGTAAATGATAAAATGAAGTTCTCGTTTTCACGTAAGTTTAACAATCTTTCCAAAAAAAAAATCCAAGTAATTTTTCAACTTCTTCGCTCTATAAACTTGCGCAACAAAAATAGGACTCATTTAGAAATTCATTCAAATAATTTTTGCATTCCATAAATATCATGATTTAAGATTTACTCAAGTTTATTCTGAGGACTCTTATCTTAACTCTTACGAACTTTCTATCTGAGCCAATCGATCTCCACAACTTTCCAGAAGTACCCACTGCCACTAGGCTATAAGAAACTAAAATCGAGTTGGCCTATTTTTGAAGGGTCAAGGTTTCTTAAAACAGAGCGACGTACATTATGTAGGTATGTAGTTAATATTTTTCATTTTTTTTAAAACATAATTCGCAACTGTTCAATTTCCGTAAATCAATTCTATCAAAAAACATTAAGAATTCAAAATGAAACCTTTGACTATTTCCAAGTTCCAACATACATATTTATTTTGAAGAGCTGCGCATATCATAAAGAAAATTAATTTTAACATATTTATGTACAAACTTATTTATTTTATTAAAATCCCCAAATCGAAAAAAAACTTGTAAACAAAAAACATTCCCATATTATAATATGTCAAATTCTTCCAATTGTCAATATTCCAATGGAATAATGAAAAAACCATTTCCACTACCGCCCCAAAATAATATACCTTTCTCACTCTAACTAACGGATTCTAACGGCATTCGCGATTTCATCAAAGAAAAATCCAACAAACATGAAAGAATGACAAAAAAAAAATTACAAAAACAGACACTTACCTTCTCCAACTTTTGAAAATATTGCCTCAAAAACTGGACAGGATTGTCCGGACGGCTAACACATAATTGCACAATGCAATCCTTCAATACCCGCTGAATATTATGCGTTTGAATGTAGTTTTCACACTCGCGAAGGCTTTGCTGCTCCTCCAGGGTCGACGCCATGTTTGAGGACATTGCGATTCAATAGATTCGATATCACTTTTTCCTTCCACTCGAATTATTTTTTTTTGTTTTTTTCACTTAACTTTTTTCGTCGCGATTTAGATGAGTTTTCTTGGATTGTAAGTTTTTGTGGAGACTCACGGACGAGTTTTATGTTTTTCTGAGATGATAATACGCGATAATTTCACTAATAAAAGTGAATTGATGTCGCGAGGAATTGTGCAACTTACAAAACAATTGCCCTAGTTTTTTTTTTTCCTTGAGTGGATTATTTGGTGGCGGCGCCTCGTTTTCACCAACTTTTTCACACAACCAATGGAAATTCTTATTGGAAGATAAATGTCAGAGGAGGTATTCCAGTTGCGGATGAATTTGTTTGAGAGTTCTCTGAAGAGGGAATTTTTATTACTATGCTTAAGGACAAGCTTCCACTAGACGGGCATTTTATGAAATTATACGATTATTAAAAGAAATTAGCGTGAAAAAGGGTATTTTTGAAATTTCAACTTTAAATGGAATAAATTGCACAATTACAGATTATTTTCCGAAAATATCTTCAAAATAGAACAATTTCGTAAAATACAAAATGAAAATACGTACGAAACTGTATAACACCATATAAACTTTCCACTAAAAAAAAGAAACATAATGCACCAAATTGCAAGCATATAATTAATTTGCTGTTTTTAACTTTGAAAATTATTTTATTAAAGACTTTCAGCCGTATCTATAAAATTTTCTTAAACTTCATCTTAGAGGTTATTTAGTTAAGCATATTTAATTTGCTTTTAAATTATTAAACTTCAATTCGTACACATAATCGATTTTTTATTGGTAACAAAAAAGAATGTGAAAATCTGATACAAACAAAAAACAAACGCTGCTTCATTTCATACAAAACCGCTGTTTTGTGACACCTTAAAGTAGCAAACATTTGGAAGACACTTTTATTTTATATCTGTGGAATTAAGAAAACTGCCATTGAACACACACCCACCTCCGTCGCCACAAACAAACGAAAAAGATCTGAAAACGGTGATGCTTCCGACAAGGAAACGTCTTTATTTTAAAATAAAGTTAAGCAACCTTTAAAATTTCTTTATAGGTTCGACTGTTTGTATTTAAAGATATGTTTTTTTTACAGCTTTAAAAGGCGACGATAAATAAAACGCATAGGGGCATAAAAAAAAAACTTGGCAGCACTGTGCTGTGGAACGACATTTTAAAGCAAAACAAATCTCATCTCTTTCTCATATCGAACATTTTTGACATTTCCATCCTTCGTCGCTATCTTTCACCATAGAATAAGAAATACTTCTTATTCAACGTCCTGAAAAAATTAGAGAATGGACAATTTTGTATAAATAAGAAGCACAAAATATATATTTTTGATCGGCACTATTGGAAACTAGATATTTGAAACTAGGGGCGGTATTCACCGAACGCTCATAACTTATGAGGCTCACAAATCCATTCACCAAGCAATAATATTGAATATTTATGAGCGCTCGTAAAAGTTATGAGTGCTCCTGATCACTCATAAGTTACGAGAGCTCTCTCCGAAAACTTGTTCGAAAACATTCGAAACAAACTGACTTTTTTTAAATTGTCACTGTCGCAATTTGATTTGTGAATTTAATTTGTATTGAAAAAACTTCAATCATAAATTAAAAAAAAACATCAACAATTAAAAGTATCAATCAACGCAATTTTATTAATCAATTTCACATGATCTCCACTGGATTTTCTTCATTGTTTGAGATTCGGAGCAATCAACAAACTTGCAATGCAGGAGAGTCTGGACGGATGAAAAGGAGCACGTTGGTGATCCATAAGCTGACGACCTTCTTAATTTCTATGGATTATCTGACAGGCCTGGAGCTGGGACTGGATCTGATATAGACTGAAACGAATCCGATGATTTGTTTTGAATTTCAATATGCTGTCTCTGGACGCATGTCGCTGTGTTTCTTATCGAATATCCAATTGGTTTGAATGGCAGCAATAGCCATTACTTCAGAATTTAAATGGAAGTTTTGGTTGGATTTTAAAATAAATGAAAAGTTTGGTGTGCAGAAAAGTCTTTCGTTTATTATTCTTTTAAGATGAGATGACAGTTCAAAGTTGATGCGTTTTGTTTTTATGACTTATATTTCACATTTGACTTCTCGGCTGTCAATCTTGTTTGAAAACAGTTTGAATTCACAGTTTAAACATGCCTGGTTGAGAGAGAGTTGCTCTCATTTTCGAACTTCGAAAAATACTTATGAGGGGTTGGTGAATAGTACAAATAATTTCCAATTTATGAGCCTCTTAAACTTAAGAGTCGTTTATGAGCCTTCGGTGAATACCGCCCTAGATATTGGAAACTAGATATTTTGGGCGCAGAGCTGTCAACGTCAACTGAATAAAAAAACAATTTTCTTCTTGTTTTCTTTTATCTGACGTTTTTATACAATTCATCGCTTTGGTAGCACAGTTTTAAGCCTCGATAAAAATTATGCCTCAAAAATTCTCGGGGCATCGCTGATGCCCATAGTCGCTTAGTGGTTGTTGCATTTAACATGTGAATTGTTTGCCCCAGCCTAGCATCGTTTTTTTTATATTCGCCTATTGAAAATGTAAAAAAACAAACTTTTTATATGTTTGTGTCAAATCATGAGTTAAAAAAAATAAATAAGATCCTATTACGGCTCGTAGGGAGCCCTAACGTAGTGACTTATCATACTCAACCAGTCGTGCTCGTATATGCAGGAATTGAGGAGACACCTTCAGCTCCTCCCATACATTTTTTTTCCTGGGACAAATTTTGTCTCGGATATTTTTCCGAGCACTACGCAGTTCGCACGCAAAATTCATACTATTGTGAATTGCTGTACAAAACGTCTCTACTAAATTTTGCAAGGAAAAAGAATGATACAAGCATTATTTTGCGGGACAAATTTTGACAGCCACCGTATTTCCGAAAGTGATGTTTGTCGAAACTGGTTTAATGTATAAGGTGCTGATGCTTCTCTTGAAAGCATCAAGAGGAGATTCCAAAAAGGTATGAACGACTTTTGTAAGATAACCCGTTCCAGAGATACACTACAAAACACATTAAATTATTTTTTAATTCTCCAACTTCAAACTTTTGTGTGAGATTTGCAAGAGTTTTGTTGAGATTAAACTTGTAGAGATAAAATTTGTCTTGTCTCGATCTGCGTACTAGGCTTTGTAGAAAACAGATGAACTATTTGGTTGAATGTCCGCGCAGGTGCATATAATTATATGTTACACAAAATAGCGAACTTATTTTAGACAATCGTTTAGTTTGTGTCAAAACACAAACTTTTTAGTTGCTCGAACCAAGTAGTTGCGCAACTAAAAATTAAATGTGCGCGCCTACCCTAATACCTTTGGAAGGCGAGCTTTTTCAATGCCCGTTTAGTTGTTTCTGGGATTATAGAAACTACTGCAATTGCTGTAAATTTGGCATAATTAATTGAAATTGGCCTCATTTAATCATTCCCTGTGAATTGTGCCCCCGAAACAAGCAAGACAAGCTGATAAGTTCGCTTCGGCGGACTGAATCTGTTTGAGGTATAAGCATAATTCCATCAGTTTAACCATTACCTTAAGTTTTAACCCTCTACTCATTCCAGTTCCAAGGAACTGACAGCTTTGAAAACTCAGAGAACTTTCAAAAAGATTTCCTTGAAAAATTGTGTATTTTTTCGGATTTCAGAAAATCTCCCCAAAGAAAATTAAAGTATAAAAACAAAACATTTGATTTTAAACTTTGTGTTATGCACTAAAAAATGTTGACTTACAAGTGCATGTTTACACGTTTTCAATTTAAGGTAAATAATCGCCCAAATCAAACTAAAAATAGAACCCCTATAAAGAGCCTGTCTCAAGTTTATTGATTTTTCTACCAAAATAAATAGACCTAAAGTGTTTTGTTTTTTATTGCTTTCAGTTAAAATGCTCAGCAGTGATTCACAGCAGGGCATATACGCGCCATTGAGTCAAGTAATGTCTGATTCTGACAGTGAAGAAGAAATACATAATTCAAGTCGGCACACTCGGCACCAACAACAGCAGTATCACCAGAAACACAACAATTTGCATTCGCAGCAACAGCAACAACGTCAATCGAGACAGAGAAACAGCCAACGGCAGGAACAAGGCTTCCATACTCGCAGCAACTTACAATACCATCAGAAGTACCCGAACGGACATCAAATGCATCACAGCAGCAGTATGTCTCTGCAGAACTCCTTCCGCAGTGTAATGGACGGTGGAAGCAATTTCACGAGCTTCAACAGCGACGGCGAGGAACGGCATCAAACCGACGCTGATAATGTCGCGATTCTGGGGACTTCAGAGACGAAAGACGAACCCATGACCACCACTAGGAAGTGCTGCTTCATCGGGTCGATTCTATTATGTGTCCTTACAGTGGTTGTCTTTCTCTGGGTTATTCCATGCAGCGAAGAAGGCACATGCCCGGCACCGCCAGACCGCATCAAGACACACAACTGGCTGAACAACTACACCAAGATCGAACTGAAGGGCGTGATCAATGTCGTTGACGGTTTGAGGAACTGGGAGAAGAACCTGATCTTCCTCTACCGAGGTGACGCCTTCTTTCCCGAGTTCGAACCCTCGAACACCAAACGCAATGGAATCATATCTCTCATCGGAAGTTCTGGAGCCATCGCTTGGTTCGATGAAATGGTCGATGAACCCATCACAATCGACTGCACCTTGATTGATATCGACAAGAACGGCAAGCCTGACTGCCTGGTTATCGATCAGTTCGGTGAACTGGGGGTTATCAACCCGATTTCTGGACAATGGCACTGGAAGTTCAAAGTCAGGTCTCGGACGAAAGTTGATGCTCTAGATTTCCCTGTGATTCTGCCCGATCTGGATGGGGATGGGGTGTATGAGATTCTTCTAGCGACAACTTCCCCGATTCTTCATTCCGATTCGAAACCGAAAAACTTCATAACGCCCCACGAGAACTTCCACGGTGATGCACCATCTGGAGCTAGGAATCTCTTGAGAATTCTGTCCGGACGAACTGGAAAACCCATAGGCGATGGCTACAAGGTCCACGATTGCGATGTCCTGAGGAAGTTCCAACTGGAGAAGAAACACATCATCACTTTCAACTGTGTTCGCAATAGCACCGAAGTTCAGAGATCCAAAGCGCTTACGGAACTCTTTTCGCTCGTCACCAATCGATCGATCAAAAGTGAAAAACTCACTCCGGCCTTGAAGATATCCCAGCATCGTCACTATGGTCAGCGAAAAGAGACAGAAGCCCAGAGGAACATCTATTCTCTGAGTGGCCGGGAGCTGATTGTAGAGAATCGTGGAAAATGCCCCGATGACTGCAATGTCTCCTTCATTCTGAGCGAGGAACGGAATGGAAGGGTCTATGTGGTTCGTAATTTCACCAATCCCGGAATGTACGGCATGGTTCCGGCTCAGTGGCACTTCAAAAGCAGCAAATCCAAGATGTCTGGCTTCGTAATGAAATTCTGGAAGTGGAAGAATGACTCCGCTTCGATCAGTCGTCGCAAGAAGCGGGAGCAAGCAAAAGAAGAATCTAATTTCCCCACCAGTGAGTTTAACATATTCGATCATTTGGTCCAAAAACGTCACACCTACACGATTCCGGAGAAGATTGCCCGTGTCGAACGAAGCACTGCCAACATCAACAGCAGTAGTCTCCTACTAAACAGCTATAAGCGACAACTGATCACCGAGACAGTTGTGCTCGTCATATTCATTGGATCGGATACGAGAATCGAGAACACCAGCCAGAGCGACATCATTCAGTTTTGCAGCAATGAACAGGACGAAGTCGTGTGCCAGCCAGATTTGAATAACCAAGAGAATTCCCTTCTCATTGCCGACTTGGATCAGGATGGATCTCAAGAGCTAGTCTCGTACTACTCGACATTCAAAAAAGATGATCAAACAAAAGACTGGAAATTGGTGACCTATGTGCAGTTGCTACGATTAGAATCACAACTGCCGGGTTTCTATGTTGAGGGAAAGCGTTATTAGAATTTATGGGAAGGCTTTTCGTTTAAACAAAAAATATTCAATCACAAACACACTCGTAGAATCTAGAAAACTGCACCTTTAATAAATCGAAACGGAGCCCTGCTGGTTTTTATCTTTTGAAATAACTTTATTATGCGGAGGGAAAGTCACCATGCAGTTGCATGTTCTGTGAAGTCATCTCTATCAATGTATCTTGCCTTATATTATTTATTTGTTAATTTTTTGTTTTTGGTTTACAACAAACTCATTTCGGAAGTCTATTGACACCTTTTAATCAGTTAAGCAAGGAAGCATGCAAAAGTGGAGTGAGCAATAGAAAAGGATGAAAGGACGAACAAGATAACATGGTGTATTAAGTGCACCATCTTATGACAACTTCTATTGAGTATTATGGAACAGTTTACACTTTTTGTTTGTATTTTGTTATTGTTACTCTTGGCAAAACAGTTTGAATAAATTGTTTAAATATTAAAATATGCCACCAATTTTTTTACTCATGAAATATTTATATTTAATAATACAAACAAATTATTTCAAGATTAGATAAAATAAAATAATGCAAATTATTTGGACGGTTATTTAAGTAGAATCAAATTATACAAAAAAATAAATAAATAAATAGAATAATGCTATTATACCAAAGTATCTCTCAACGATCAAATAAAATAAAATTCTAGTCATTGGAAATTATAATTAGAACAGTTTGTGTATTTCATTTTGAACTTGTTAATAACATTTTTCTTTTGGGGAGGGTTGGAACACAAATAATTGACAAAAGACACATTCATACGTCTTTTCACAAAATGACAAATGGAAATACTCGAGAAGTGGTTGTCTTTGGAGTGTTTGTCTATGGAAAGACAAGTGGAAATGGTTTAACTGACAAACGAAATGTCACTTGGTCTTTGAAAGACAAAATCAAAATGTTGCCCAACGTGTTCATCCTTTGTCAATGAAAGATAGACTTTGCAGCTGATTAAATGCAAATTGAAAGTGATTTAAGTAAAAAAAAAACCCTGTGAAATGAGTGACTACAACATAAGCTATCCTCCATCTACTTCAGACGATGACAATGTTCCTGCGAACAAAAAAAGAAAAAGGATCAGGAAGTCAGCTCTGGAGTGGACAATGGAAATGAGCCAATCCTTAATACAACAAGTCCAGAAATTCGATAATATTTGGGATTCAAACAACAAATTATATAAGAACAGAGAAATGAACAATAATTCTTGGGAATCGATTTCCAAAGCACTCGGGATTCCCAAAAATGAAGTTGTGCTGCGGTGGAACTCCCTTCGTGGCAATTACCAAGTAAGTATTGAGGAACATTTTTTTTAGGTGTTTTCATATTATTTTTCATATCTTTTATAGACCCATGTAAAGAAAACTAGAGAGACAAAAGTTGGTCAAACTGGCAGAAATAAGAAGCAAACAAATCCACTTTTCTTGCAGTTAAAGTTCTTGGATCCGGTTTTGAACACCGTGTCAAAAATGAGCGATTCAAACGTGATGGTAAGTACATCTGCATGATGGTCGTCTTTTTATAATTATAATTAAAGTAGTCCAAACGCAGTTGTGAGGCGCTTGAATGGATTTGTGATTCCCTTCGAGCGCTGCAGCACAATTTTGGGAAGTTCATCGACCGTACATGATTAAGAAATACTTATGTTGTACAACATACATACATATATAAAGTTTATCATATTTTTTTGTTTCTAGCCAACAAGTTCTAGTGAAGCGAAAATTGAATTAGATCTATCGGAAAGCGAACTGGAAGAAGAATTCGTGAACCTTTCAACGCCAATAAGGCGACGTCGACAATCGCTTAAAAATCTAAACACTTTGCAAAGAACTCTTATGATATCAAATGCTCACGAAATGCGGATAAAAGGTCAGAGCACGGATGAATGGGATGCATTTGGAAACCTCATTACGTCAAATGCTCGTACGTGGGCCCAAGAAAATTTAGGATTTGCTAGGAGATATAAGGCTGCTCTAAGTGCAGTTAATGCTCAGTTCGAGCTGGAAGCGGCGGAATTTACTTCAACTTCTCTTGAGTATGTAGAGACAGATGAGGATGTTAAAACTGAATGGAAATAAAATAAAAAACGTATTTAAAATAAAAATTAAATAAAGGAATTTGCCTTTTGATTTTGTATAGATAACCGGTAAGTTATTAATTTGCTGGTGAAATGCGAAATACCTACATCCGATATAACCTGCATACTAGCACCAGTCGCTAGTGTCACCGCTAATCTTTCAGTTGGTCCAATTGCTGCTCGCATTAAGGTATCTGTTTTTGTTAAGAGAGGATTTATTGTTTTCCAAAATAAAGTCGAAGTAATTTGTTGCCATGCGCGTTTTCCATTTAAAGAGTTTTGGTTCCATAATAAGAAGAATCCACAAGGTACGCGGTGCAGAAATAGATTTTGTATCGAGCAATCTGTTTTTCTTTCGTTTATTTCTTTCTTCCTTCTGCAGCTCCACAAAATGAGGCAAGTTTCATTTTTAGCATAATGCTAGATTTCCACTTGTCGCTTACCGACTGCCGAAAGACCCATTTTTGGAAATGCTTGAAAAGTGCTTTGTCTTTGTACTGACAAAAACACTATTTTTCTATGAAGAACAACATGTATGATTTTGCCTTTGAAAGACAACGAACAACATTTTGGCCATGAAAGACACAGGGTTGACAGCTGATTAAATTCTTTGAAAAGACAAGCTAGTTTTGGTCAATTAAAGACCAAATGAAATATAGTAAAACCCGCTTATAAGAAACCCGATTACCTGAAACACTTTCTTCATCCCCAAGTATTTTCCGACCAATTTCCCTTAAAACACTCCGCTTAAGTGAAACTCGCTTAAGTGAAAAACCCGGATAACTGAAACATATTTTCAGTTAATTTTTAATATACTTCATTGAAAAAAACCCTCTTAAGTGAAAAAAAAATTGAATCGAACAGAACAAAAATTTGCTAGTTTTCGTTTTTCAATAAATTATTTCTGTTATTTAATCGTTGTTTTATTTAACTTCTTTCAAGGCAAGTTCAAAAGATAAAAAAAATATTGTTTCTAGCATTAAATCTCCGCTTAATAGAATTTTTAAATCCGCTTAAGTGAATTTTTTTTCACTTATCCGAACTCCGCTTAAGTGAAATTATTTTTCACCTAAGCGGGGTTCGTTTAAGTGAAAAACCCGCTTAAGTGAAAGAAAGACTGTGACATTTTGCCGTTTCTCTTAAGCGGGTTTTACTGTATTGGAATGAACTGTTAATTGTGTCGGTCAAGGACCAAACCGAGAGCAATCGAACTGAGTAAATTTAAAGACAAGTGGAAAACTTATAATAAACCTTAACAAATTATTTCAATTTAATTTTGACACAATTGAAAATTAAAATAATTTACCTTTTTATTAAGCGGCAAGACAAAATAAACTTCTTGTTTAGACCTTATAAAAAATTCATTGAAGATGACTGACATCTATGAAAATTTGTTCATTGACCAAAGGAAATGGAAATAGCTGTCGATGAACTGACACATAAGTTGGTCACAAATTTTTTGTCTTTAAACCGGTTTTGGTCAATTATAGACACAAGTGGAAATGAATTTGCATTTGTTTTGTATATTATCCTACTCTCCACTGTAAAATCATGCGCTAATTTGAGCGCCATCATCAAGATAGCTTTGTTACCACAAAATCACGCTCCATGATAAAACTATAGGTTATATATGCAAAGGTACAAGGTGGCACAAAATTAATCATCCAATTTTGTGTATTCCTTTTTTACTAAATACAAAAAAAATGATTTTGATGGATGGAACTATTTATTTGTACATTTGCAAATTTTGTCAGTAAAGTGGAAAAAATGATATCCGCCAAGTTGTCTGCCGCCAATGTTGATGCGCATAAATTCATGTCCCGTTACTCCCCTACTCTTGCTCTTTTACATTTATAGTAATACCTTTGTATATAAAACTTATAGTACTATCAAGAAGACGAAAGATTGTGGCGACATCTTAAGCATAGGGACTGTACTTGCTAGATTTGTCTCTGCTAAGTTTAATAATAAAATATTCTCATCTTTACTACTTGTTTTGTATCCTATTCTACTCTCCACTGTAAAATATTGCCACCAGGACAGCGTTGGTCACGGACTTATTGACCCGCCCTCGTAGATTATTAAGGGTGGTCCAATCATAATGCACGATGTTTATTGTGAGTCACACCTTAAAGTCAAGTTTTTTGCCTAACTTAATTTGACATTTCTTTATTTCAGTGTTTAACAAATTCAACCATGGAGAGGTACACAATTGAGTAGCGGATTAAGATTGTTGAAGCCTTTTACGAAAATGGGCGTCTGAAAACTTTTTTTTTTTTTACAATTAACATCGTGCGTTTTCATTGGACCACCCTTTATATACCAAGGTACTATGAACTTCGGATCCGTACATAGAATGTTAGGTGCTGCTGCAAAGCAGATAAGATATCATCGTTCATCGGGATGAGCGGGACCTAGCTAAGACTTTGAAATTGCGGCGGGGCGAACATTGTAGCAGCTAGAATGTAGTCCACACATATAAACATTCACATGTAGATCTCTTACCAAACTTTCTTTTGTGCAGAATAACGATGTAGAATTCACAATGCAGCAAAACCTTATGATGACGTCTAAAAGGTTTTAAGTAAGGCGATGCGCTGTCATGAGACTTTTCTTTAACATCGTTCTTCAAAGAATAGTGCAAAATTCTCGCACAAACACTAGAATTTTTCAAAAGTCCAGTAAATCGCATACGCAGACGATATTTTCAGTAGCGCCTTTGTAAAAACGGTCAATGAGGACGAAATCAAGTACAAGCTTTCATCGAGAAAGAACATCTAACAACAACGTTTTGAATAGAACTTTACCATAGACAGCTATAACTTCAAGGTAGTTAGATACTTTTTTCACAACGGTACCAATGCTGAGATCATACTCGTATTAAGAATAACTCTTGTCAGTTGTTTCTTCGTTGGGCTAAGAGGTAATTGAGTCACAAAATACTATCCCGAACAATTATTAAAGTGTCCCTTTATATGTATATACGAGTATGACGCTAGTGCTCAAGTTCCTGATAGATCGTGCTGATGTTCTCGAGGCTCTGTCTGCATAGAATGAAGAAAATATAACTAACTTAATTTTTAATTATCTGTACAACAACACTTATATCGTTTTTGTTAGGCCGTCTAAAACCATTCGGACGTTTGTTTGGTATTTAATGACAGTTCTTCTTCTGAAAAGAAATACAAAACTTAAGAATAAAAAAATGTTGCAACTTGATTTCGTTTGGCATTGTTTGGTATTGCCGATCGCACAGTTTCGGTAGGTTCCAGCGTTACCCTTATGCGACTTTAGTCGCATTTTTGCGACCTTTTTTGTGCTGTGCGACTATGCGACGACCTTTTTAAAATTGTTTAAAATTGCGACTTTTTCTTCGCTTAAACATTTACCATCAAACTTTTCTGAGAATGTGTGAGTATGATTGTCTTTGCTTTGTTTTTTGTTTTCTGTTCACATTCTCGTTTTCGAAAGTAGTTTTTGTTTTCCCATTCCCACCACGGGGGCGCTGTTAGATTGTTTTTTGTTCTCTTACGTGTTTGGCACTGACGACTGACACTGACATTTCCTGGAATTTCTCCTTACCTTTGTGCTTTGTCTGTAACATGTAACATGCCGCATCGTGGAGCAATGGGTTGTTTTGCAACATTTTTTTATTAGGGCTAAATTTGAAGAAAGTACAAATTCAAAAATTGATATTATTCTCGAAAATTTGAACAACGAAAATTTAGTTTATTTAAAGTTTCTAAAATATATTCTTTCAAAAATAAATATTTTAAACAAAGTTTTTCAGAGTGAAACATCACAAATTGCTTATTTGTGTTCTTATATAGAAGATCCTCTATTTATTATTTTTCAAAATTTTTTATTGAAAGAATGTGTTCTTGGAAAATCTATTTCTGAGATTGATTATCGAAACGAAAATTATTTTAAAAATTGAAGAAATATATATCGGCATGGAAGCCGAAAATTGCTTAAAGGATAAAAAACTCACAAATTTTGAAATTATTTGCATAAAAAAAAATGTACTTCAATATTATTTGACGCTTTGCTAAGAAATTTTTTAATGTTAAAGATGAGAAGCTTTCTATTTTAAAACATATAGATCCAAAAATAATTAGGTCAAATCAGGATTTTAACTATTTTCGGTTGGTTTCAAATTTTAATAGCTTTACAAATGAGCCAGAAAAAGTGGTAGATCAATACAAACACCTAGAGCTTCAAGCGTTTGACAAAAACTATGGCAAAATTTTTGAAATTAAAAATATAGAAGAGTTTTGGTACAAGGTTGGTACTTTAAATAATAGTTTAGGTGATAACCTATACTTTGACCTTTACGAATTTGTTTGTAAAATTTTAATGATGTCACACAGCAGCGCTTGCGCTGAGCAAGTTTTATTCAAAGCTTACGCTTATGAAAAATAAATTAACAAACCGTTTACAAAGGGAAACCTGCGAAAATATGTTAGCTTCCACAAATCTCATTGACTGTGATATAAGTGAGTGGGTTCCTGAAAACAACCTAATTAATGTGATTTACATATCTTTTTAGGTATTTATTTTAACTTAAAACCTACATACATATTAATTTATGTAAAATGAAAAAAATATCTAAATTGTTTTTCCTATAGTAAAAAAAAATAATATTTAGGTATGCGAGTTTTTCTTTTTGCGACTTTTTGTTCAAAAATGCGACTTTTTCAAAGAATTCGAATTTGCGACTTTTTTTTGTAAAAGCGACTTTTTTTTGCGACTTTTTGAAAAATCCCAGGGGTAACCCTGGTAGGTTCTTCCGAAAACGATATTACTTAGACAAATAATTAAACATTTAGCCATTAATACCAACGGATCGGGCCGGAACATCTTTAGATCTAACCCTATAGGGACGGCGCAATAGGGGAAGACCGTTGCTCGGGTGATGCTCATATGTGGAAGAGGATTTCAATCAACTTGTCATGCCAAATAGGAGACAGTTAGCTAGGGATCAATCGGGCTACAATTAACTTCTGACCGTAGCGCCACCTTACATATAATTAAGGTTATATAAACTAAGTCCAAGTTGACAAATAGAAACACCCGAAACGATACACATTTCATGTTTTTTTTGCGAATTAACGTTAGTATAGTTGACTCTTTAAGATTATTTGATCGAAGTATCTTTCGATAGAAAATACTAGCCCAAAAATATTAAACAATCTTTACCCCATTAAAAATTGGATAGACTTGTCAAAGGGGATTCTTTCTTCTAAGGAACTTTTAAAATATTGTTATTAATATTAAATAGCCATTAAGGAAAATCTTATTTTCCACAAAAAACATTAACAGTTTTTTTTTTTTTAAATCCAATAAATTAATAATTTTAAGAATTTCTATTACTCAAATGCAACTACAAATTTATCAAAAATCATATAACGGATTGTTATGAAATTTTGTATGCAGACGGTTTTGGAAATTAAAGGTAAATAACATTGCTCCATTTGCTAACGCTAAATTTTCTCTAATTGCACCCTTCTTCAAAGTTTTCGATCCATCCCCGCTGATTTTTTATATTTCTGTCGATGCGACGTAGAAAACCGGCTTATTCCGTAAAATAAAGTCTTCTTCCAAAATGCTTCTAATTAAAAACCATTTTTTACCAATGCTGTGCATAATGTTTATTTGATTGAAACGATTAAAGATAAAACACAAATAACAGTGTTTTCACATGTACAAAAGTAAAGATTTAAAAGCAATACTTTCCTTAAGATTAAATTAATTGTTTGTTAAATAAATAAAATTACATCAAATTGAGATTAGGAATCTTAAAAGATGGCATACAGCTTCTATTCTAAAGGCACTACTAGACTAAACTTAAAACAACAAGTTATATTATATAATAGAAATATGTTGTGTTTTCGCATATCATATGAAAGCTTTCATTTTTAATCAAGATCTTCTCCGATGGCCTTAACCATGCGACATACGATTTCTCCGCATGTGTTCTGGCGCTTCTTTCCAACACTGACGACTTCGTCGTGATTAGCTTCATCGTCGCTGCTATTATAGTCTGTGGCACATTTATTTGTGATCAAACTAAAGGCAAATACGGTCATATCACAGTGACGAGCAGTAATAACTTCATGAACTGTTGACATGCCCACAGCATCAACTCCCATGGTACGTAGCATTTTCAATTCAGCAACTGATTCATAGTTCGGTCCTCCTAGACAAGTGTAGACACCTTCGTGCACATCATCTTGCACGCCCATTTCCTTGACAATTTTTCGCGCTTTGCGAACCAACCTAGAATCATAGGCATTGGTCATTGGTGGAAAACGGGGCCCGAAACGAGGATCGTTTGGTCCCTGAAGTGGATTATTTCCGGCGAAGCCCATTATATTGATGTGATCTCGAACGATCATGATATCACCCACTTTGAATTTGGGATTCAGTCCTCCAGCGGCATTTGTTGCAATGAGATAACTTACTCCGATTAGTTTCATAACACGAACTGGCATTGAACATTTGGCCAATGGGTATCCTTCGTAGAAATGGAAACGACCTTGCATGCATACAACTGGCAAACCTTCCAAGTGGCCAAAGACTAATCGACCCACATGTCCTTCCACCGTTGACAATGGGAAATTAGGAATGTCCTTGTAATCGAATGCATTTGTGTCAACGAGATGATCAGCCAAAGAGTTTAGTCCTGAGCCACAGATTATTCCAATTTTTGGACGAATGTCAGTGCGAGCTTTTAGATAATCGGCAATCTCTTGAATGATTTCATAAGAATAGCTAAAAAGAAGAAGGAAGACAAAATAATTATGATTAGATTTGTATTCAAAGACTCGACAAGAAATAGATGGAAAAAGGATGTGTTTTAATGGATGACATGAGTTTGTTATTCGAGTACGAAGGACTAAAATGATGTCCATTAAATTCGTTCCGATTGAAATATATAAATGTACTAGTTCTGCTGCAGAAACTTTACTTTGTCTCTGGGAAAGAAGATTGTGCTTTTGGAAACAACCCTGTTAAATAAGGAGCATATGCTAATAACAGTTCTGTAACACAGCAAGCCTGCAAGTTTGCACAGTCGACGACGTAACGCTACTCTCTTCAGCACAACAGACGAGAGATAAGTGTGCTTCCGGGTTTAAAATTGGTCGCATTCCTACACTCTCGTTGTCCGAGCTCGAATATGTATCTTCATAATTATGTAACAAACGATTTTATTGAATCTAAACAAAAAACAGCCAACAGACTCGATTAAAGTCAATTTAGGCCAAGGTTTCTTTAAATCGTATCTCAACAGCAGTTCGAAATCACTTAGAACGTCTGTCACTGACAGAAACCTAAGGCAGTCTTCTCGGCTTTCTTCATTAACAAAAGTCTAAGTGAGAAACCTCCTATATACATGATTTGATATTATTGTTGTCAGGGAAGATCATTCCTAGTGGTCAGCGTAAGCACAGGGAAAGCTCTGAAGCAAGTAAAGCCGAAGTAGTGTGAGCTTAAGAGACTTCGACACCAACTTTTTTACTGATAACTCAATATTAGAGAATATGGAGAGCAGTTATCATTTCTGAGTCTTAAGACTCCTCCTCAACCTTTCCTAGTGGTTTTGATGCTGAAATGATTGGAAATCCACGAAGCATGTACAAGGACTCAAAACAAGAAACGAATTATCGCTATTACCTTTCCGTTTACGGCACTATATTTTTCTCACCTATTCTAGTCGCAGGTGGAACGATTTAACTATAATTGAATAATCTATATAGATTTGGCACACTTTAATTAATCTCCAAAAATTCATCTAATATGCAGACTAATCAGGAAATAGTTAAAACATGGACTGTAAAGGATACTGACCAAGTGGAGGGTATGGGTGAAACTGGGCTGGAAGACAAAATAGTCATTCACTTCCTATAGAAAAGCCCAGCTCTGCCCAGAATAAGAGGGCTATCATTTGGAAAGGTTCTTTGATAACCTTAACGAACTTTTCGATCTGAAGATCAAAGGCTTGATCTCTTTTCTCAACGCGACGAAATGGCTCTAAGACGAATTTCGGTAGCTTCTGTTCCATGCCGTGTGTGTTGTTTACGAAATTTATAAGACCATGGTAGTGCTTATAGGATTATTACGGTAAAAAATACACACAATTGGATTGGTTTTTCTCCGATATACCAGTCAACAAGCTTCCTAATATGAGACATAGAGAAGAAGAAGGTTTCCAGGTAAGGATAACGATCTTAATGCAACAAAGATTAAGCCCGGATCACTCTCGTACTAAGCTTGTTAAGCTTTATTTTTTAAAATGGCAGCGTCATCAATCCATAAATTGATCCCAGAAAAAAGTTAGAAGAATTAATGTAAATCATGTTGAGAACTTACTATGGGAATGATTTTATGATCTTATTTTGTTTGATAAATTTTACTAACTTTTCCTCGTTTAAAACGAGCTGAGTTTGTTCATCTGGTGAGATATCTTGATGTTGCTGTTGGCCTTCTTGTCTGTAATTAAAAATCAATTTGCTTTTTTGTAAAAATAAAAATAAATCAATTTGGAAAATTTTATCAATATGATTTTCAAGTCTAATTGAAGGTTCTTGCAAAAAAAAATAAAACAATATTAAATTGTTCAAAAACGTATAGCTTTAAATAGCAAGCGGGAAGAGAATATTGTTATAAATTCATGTTAAGAAAGATAGAGTCACTTTTATTACAAAATCTATATCTTACATTTAACGCAACCCATAAACCTACTGCGGCTTCTATGTTTTCTATTCTCTTAAGAAAATTAGGCTGATTGTTAGAATTTATCGTAACTGCGAGAACTCAAGAGCAAAAATTTGGATCACCTTAATATCAGTTGAAAGTCACGGCGATTGAAATTTCACAGTGGGGTCCAAAAAATGTTTACTCCTTCATCGAAGAGAGCACTTACTATACCTTTCACGATGATAGGTATACAAAATATATCCTATTTCCGAATTTTAGTCTAAGAAATACTTGTGCGAAGAAATAGGTCCAAATTCAAAAAGTGGTGCATATTTAAAAAAAAAATACTCATGATAAACATCACTCAACAATATTGGAATTGCCAAAAAGTACACTAATTTTCAGTATCAGTATTACTATAAATGTAAAAGAGCAAGAGTAGGGGAGTAATCGGGCAAAGAGCGGTTGATAAGCCAGTAAGAAAAGTACATTAAGGGCCATGTGATGCCAGTGGTAGCATTATATGATAAATTAGCCGGTTAAGAACCGCTTGATAGCCATTTAAAAATCCGTTGATAAGCTGGTCAAAAGCCGTTTGATATCCAGTGGAAACAGTGTTTGATGAGCCGGTGTTAAGTCGAAGTTAAGTTGCCAGAAAACCAATTGGTTTCCAGAAGGTCAGAAGTAGCACACTATGAAGTACCCGCCCCAAGAAGAAGTACCCTGAAGAGCCATAAACCAGAAGTCATAATACCCGGACTGATCGAGTGCGATCCATCGAGTCTATAGATCATAATCTTAGTAATTATTGGATTTATGCAACATAATGTGTACAGAGTTGTTTAGCTGTGGCATTTGACATAACAATTTCGTAGTATAATACGAACATACCTTTAAATATGTTTTTTATCATCTGTCAATATTAAAACGTCAGTTAAAGTAAAGTTTTATGTACACACTAGGAAGGAAACAAAATCTTTACACAGAAAATAATTTCTTATGTGTAAAGAAAATCGACATTAGATTTGTTATATGGTGAAGTTCACTAAAGAGCAACTGTTGGAAATTACTAATGCTAAATGAGCTAAATCAGTGGATTCCACGACGCCACCACCGCACCGCTGTTCATAGGAATTTGGAATATCTCATGGCTAAAAGATATGTGCAGCATGTCTGCGCGCATCGATGCATACAGTGCTACACCCGGAATACATGTGCATACACTTTGACATTAATGATGGATAGTTCTGTCTTAAAGAAAACGACGTCAGTTAATATTTCATTATTTTTTTAAAGTAGGTATACTGTCAATTTTGGCATTGCCAGATATAAATTATTTTAGATTGGGTTTGCTGCTGCAATGAAACTGCGCAGAGACATCGTGCAGCGATGGGTTGCATACATCCATTGAATTTCTCTGCGTGCAAAGTGTTGCACATCTGTTTCAGCCATTAGTCCAAATTAATAAACAAACCCCCAGTTTCACAGTGGAAGTTTAAACTCCACTTTTGGTTTAAACTTCAGTTCAACAACAAATTTGGTTTTACAGTTTTATTTAAACCTTGAACAGAGTTCATTCTGTGGTTTAAGTTAAACGACACTATTCTGCCGTTTGAACTTCAGTTCAACAAAACCTTCAAACATTTGAAAATAGAATTTTTTTTCATTTTTCATTTTTTTTCCTGTCACAGGTCACAACCAGCGCTGCCGAACTTACTCCCATAGGAGTATTTTACTCCTTTCGTGGAGTCGATGCTCCTATACTCCCCATGTTACAAAAATACTCCCCAAAAAAAATAAATAAAAATTAAAAATAAAACAAAATTGCAACAAACCAACTTAAAGCAAACATATTGTTTTTTCGACAAATTGCACATCTCTGTTCTTTTTTTCCATACAAGATCGCATATCGTTGAACTTGCAAATATCCCTGGATAACAAGACAAAAAGACAGAGATAATAAATATTGTTTCGTCTTTTTTAATTTATCAAGTGCGAGCCAGATAGTTAAATCGGACTTCGTTCAATCCAATTTACCATTTCTAAAAAAATACAAATTGACCGTTACAAAGCAAATAAAATGCACGACTGGGTCGCACGAACTTGCTCTTATGTAAGAGACTAGGAATTTTAAAAACGAATGTTATTAGAGAAAACTGTTCATAAGGATAAAATGAATTTTTTTAAATTCTTTAAGTAGTAAGAGATAAAAACAGAATGATATGCAAATATGAATTTATGCAGGAACAAAAATTATAAGTCGTTGTAGTGGTTTCTTAAAAAAATAAGCTTTTATGTACACAATTTTTAAGAAAAAATTTTGGTACGCCAACCTTAAGTTTTTATTATTGTACGAATAAAAGTCTTATTTCCAAAAAAAATACTAAGCCGTTCTTGAGATATCGAATTTTTAAAAAAAAAAATTACTTTTTTTTTTCTAAAAATTGAAAAAATATTTTTTTTAAGTTTTTAAATGCAATGGCGCAAAATTTTAAACAGTTCTCGTTTAAGGAATAAAACCGGCTCTACTTAACGCAGTCGTTTAGCTTGGAGACTTGGTCTAACTTTTGCATAATTTTAAACACGTTAGACAACTCTTCTAACTGATGTGGGTTTTACAACAGAACCTAAGCGAATTTGCGTTGAACAACCCTTAATTTGACAGATACATAACTCAAACAACTACAAAAACACAAAAAAAAAGTAAAAAGAACAGACAACTTTAAACCAAATAATTTTTCGCCGAAAAAGTACATTTTACATACTACCTCGGTACGGATTTTGATTGTTTATAAGTTATTTACATTATTTACATTATGTACCTACATACATTTGTATTTACAAATTTGTTCATCGTAGAGCACTTTCGTACGATTATTTCGAATTTATAATATTCAGTTATTCAGTCTATTTACAAAAAACATCTTTAAAAAATCGAACAAAACATCAGTAAACATTTTTTCTTCGATTTTCTTTGGTATGAAATGACCATATGTCAATATGGATAAAGTATACTTGTAAAAGATAAACTAGCTATTTGCTGCTGTTAAAGTAAGACGAGCTCTTTAACGTTAAAGTATAGTTTATGTTCTTTAAAATTAACAAAAAGTCGGTTCTCGTTTTATACTCAATATTTAGAGTCGATTCCCATTCTAAAATTGATTTAGAGTAGGTTTTAAATGTTTAAAATTTTGCGCCAATGTTTTTTAAACTTTTTAGGAGCTTTTTTATAAAAAAAAATTCATTAAAATCCGTTAAGTCGATAATGAGAAATTCAAAATTCGAAAAAATCGTTCTATGGTAGGTACAGTCAATAATATCTAGATTTAAATTTTTTTTTATTAAATTATAAATCATAAAGATTAATCAAAAGAAAAAAAATTTTAGCAAAATTCTCGGAACCGTTTTCGAGAAAAATGCGATTTTCGAAAGCCATTTTTTAAAATTTGTATGGAAGGTACCGTTAGTTTTAGATAAAACAAAATTTTTTTTCTCAAATCTTGTAGGTTATATTAAGAAACTTTTATTTGCTAAGTTTGAAAAAAATCGAGCATGGGGTTTTCGAAATATTGAGTTTCCAAAAAAAAAATTTGAATTTTTTTTTAAAAATCCAAAAAATTAAAAATTAAAAATTTGAATATGTAATAATATTCAAACTTTGGAGGAGCTTTGGCATAAAAAAAATCATTAAAATTGGCTGTACCGTTTTCGAGAAAATCAAAAACAAAAAAAATGGACCCAGGGGGGCTACCGAAAATAACAATTTTTCGTAAAATTTTTTTCAACCATTAGCTAGTTTTAACTAAATGAAATTTTTCAAATTTTTTTAAAAAATTCTGTGGGACAGTTTTTGAGAAAAAAAAATATTTATAAAATTTCGAAAAAAAAAATCGTATGGCAGGTACTGTTATTTTTGGTTTTAAAAAAATATAGAAAAAAACGTCCGGGGGTAAAACATTAAAACCCATATTTACCAAGTTTGAAGAAAATCGGCCGAGCCGTTTAGGCTGTAGTCAAACCGACAGACAGACAGAATTGCGAGACCCACTTTTTTGGTCTTCGCTATCATCGTAATGTCAACTTTGATCAAAATCTCGAGTTCGATTTTTTTTACGAATGCATAACTTGCCTTATAGTACCTATAAGTCGCAAGTAAAAAGTACAGAAACGAAAATACGAAACAAAATACGAAAGTTAATATTACAAATAAGCAGTAAAGAATAAGTTGCTGGAAAATCAATGTACAGTATTAGATATTATAGTTTAAGTTATAGTTAATTTATTATTAACTCTCTGATTTTATTAAAAAACACAAATATTGAAGTTCCTATTTTTATTACAAATGAATTAAGAATTTATAGAAAACGTTTCTGTGTTTTTTTCGTTGAAGTAATAATTTTCTTGATATTTTGGCGATACTCCTCAACTATCGTAAATACTCCCCAAAAATTACAAAAATTACTCCTCTGGAAAATTTTAAAACGGCAGCACTGGTCACAACTGAAACAAAGAAAAGTTTCCTTGATTTTTTTTTCTTTTATTCAGATAGAAGGAGAAAACAATTTACTTAATCTACTTTCAATAGAAGTTTATATTAGACTGTGAAACCGGACGAGTTGAACTTCAAATTTAAACTTCAGTTCAGGTTCAGCTGAACTTAAGTTTAAACTCTATCTGTGAAACTGGGGGTTAGTGATTAAAAATTCAGAATAGAACAGAACAGTTTCATGAGAAATGTCAGAACAAAGTAAGAACAGAACAGTCCAGAACCTATTCTAATCCTCTCTGACTAAAAAGCACGTTCAATAAATCTCTTTCTAAACTGTTCCAATATGCTCCAGTCCAGATAGACTCATTGAACAGCAAATCGGTTTAGCTTATAACAGAAAATTTATCAAATTATTGTTATTTTCTGTTCCAAACTGTTCGCAAGAACATCACTGAACAGAGCTAATTTTGCGTAAAGCTCTTAGCCTTCATTCTTACAATATAAAATAAACTAAAGAACTGAAGCTTATCTTTATAATTTGAAGCACGAAAATTTAACAGATCGGGCTCTGCAAAACTTTCAAGAAATTCTTGAATTTCATTGCTACATTCTTACCCCATTGATAAAAACTTTTACTAAAAAATATATGAAGAAAAATATATGAAGATCTGTAATAGGAAACGATTTTTTTTAAGTATTTCTTCGATATTGAGTTTTCTATTGGTAAAATATATGAATTTATTTTTGATTTGAGTATGTCGGTTTTGACAATTTTTAAATTATAAATCGAATTATCAATTTTTCAAATCTAAATTCTTCGGCAAATTTACCTCTCCATGAACTAATACGAAAACAATTTCTAACTGTCAGCTTGCAAATGTGGTTTTAAGTTTGTTTAATTTACATATTTCAAATGTGAAAAAAAAAATATTTCAACATGCAAGAAATCATACAAAATGGAAGCAGTTTAAAATGATTCAGTAAATGAATCCAGCCCATACTTCTCTTCCCAAAGTAGATTATTGATGACATTTTTTTTTTAAATTATGACACAATTCTAATTTAAACGAAAAAAAAAACAAATTTGAAATCGCATTCCATTCGCCGGGAAAAAAAAATCAATTTTTGAATGGAAATCTGAATTTACCAATGGAAAACCCCATTAGAAACAACTAAACAATATTAATTAAATAAAGTCAACTTTGTATTCCTAATGTGAGAGTATGTTGATGATATGAAAATTAGCACTTTTGAATTGTATCTCTAACTATCACATATTACAGAGAACATAACACACAATTAGCTATTCCCTTCCATAATAATTCTTCCCTCAGCTAATGTTTAATGTAACAATAGAATCTTTGCTGAAAGCATATCAATCGAGTTAAGTTCATGCAACTTAAACATGATAGAATCTTTGTCTCTGTCAAAAGCAGGTATCAGAACAAGATTGATATGGAAGAGAGCAATTATCATGATTGTGTGTCAATCAGTACACATTGTGTGGAATTGTTATAAATTATAAAAATCAAACACTATTAAAACTAAATAAACTACTAGATCACTTTTTATTTTGACAGTAAATTATTTTTTTTTTTATAAAAAGTTCACAAAACATGAAAATATGATAAAAACATCTCTTTTTCTTGTAAATATCTTCTCCTTTTAATATTGTTTAACAAAATGATTGAATGAATAATTTTATTAAAATTAAGTAGATAAGTGGTGTATGCGCTCTCTATTAAACACACCATTCATAGAATGAGAAAATGAATACTGACGTCTTCATGGGTTCATTGCATTATACCCAATATCACTTCATACAAATTTTATATTATACACTTCTGATTAAATTGGAAGTATTTATGATGATTTGGATAGTTAGTTTGATTGTTGCTTGATTTATCATTTTTATTGGAATATCAGTTAAATGTCTTCATTGAGCTTGAATTGAATCTAATATGTTTGAATTCATGTGAATTCCCTAGTATTTATTTGAATAAACATCCTCAGTCTTTTGTTTGATTACAGACTAGAGATAGAGTTTTTTTTTCCAATAAATCTAGCATCTACAGCTACTCATATTCAGTTCGACTACAAATTAAATTTCCATATAAAAGTGACGAGAGGTGCTGAGTAGGCACCCTAATATGAAAGCAAATTACAAACATTTTAACAATCAATTTTTAATTTAAATTCCACAACTTAAGAATTAGAAATAAAGTGACTGACTGGGTCGCACGAACTTGCTCTTATGTTACAGAGACTTTGAAGTATAAACAGGGGTGTTATTAGAGAAAAATGCTCAAGCACAAGCATAAAACTCATTTCCTAATAGGTTAAAAAAGTCATTAGTAGTTAAAGCTAAGATAAGTATGCTATGAATCGCTTAAAACCGTTGTAGCGGATTTTCAAAAAAAGAAATTAGTATTTATATGTATATATATGTACATAATACAGTGTCGGACAAAACTAAAGCACGAAAAAATATCACATTGGAAACATACGAATAAAAAATGAAAACACTCGTGATACTTTTATATTTTTTATTTTTTTTTAATCACAACATATTATTCTATATTTTACAGCTTTTAATTTGATTTTAAATCTTAACATATTTCTAAAAAATAAAAATTGTTCAAAACTCATTAAAAAGTAGCGCGACAAAACTAAAGCACATGTACCATATTTCTGTTTACAGTTATAGAATTTTACCGCTTACTTCTTAAATGCTACTACCTTCACTTGTTATTTTGTCAAGCATGTTCTAGGCAAAACAAAAAAAAATTGATCGCGGATCTTTGCACCATGCTAACGGTCAAAGCTAATGAAGAATTTAAAATTTAAATGAAAATTGTTAAAATGGCGCGGAATAAATATTCCAATAAATTAAAAGAAAAAATAGTGCCCGACTTTCAAAGCGGTGAATCAATTACATTTATTGGCAATAAATATGGTACAAGCCATACGGTTATTTCTCGGATAATTGCTCGATTTCGTGCTCGGGGTAGTGTTCAAACAGTGCACAATGGTGGTAGACCTCGAAATACCACGTCGCATTGCGATAAAAGAATAATGAGGTTAATTAAAAAAGGACCCTTATACTCGTATTACCCTAAAAAAATAAAAAAATTAACTAGACTTATAAATCTCTTGTAGAACGATCTGGCGAAGAGCGGTTGATAGTGGCTGGAAAGCTCGTCGTGCTGTAAAAAGGGCCATTTATTTCCCTTAATAATAAACGTGCAAGTCTAAACGCACCTTAGCTGGACTAGGGAAAAATGGAAGACGGTTCTATTCTCTGATGAATGGAAATTTAATTTAAAAGGATCGGACAGATTTCGTACGGTACGAAGCCCGAAAGATGAACGCCTCAATCCTCGATTTACCAAGGCAACTGTGAAGCACTGTGGGGGGACCATTACTGTCTGGGGATGTTTTTCCAGTCAAGGGATCGGGCCACTTCATAAGATAAGTGGTATAATGGATTGTTTCATGTACCAGAAAAGCCTTCAAAACGTCATGCTTCCGTATGCGGAGGAGAATATGCCGTTGCGATGGATCTTCCAACATGACAACGATCCGAAACATACCGCTAAATTGGCGAAAGATTGGCTTAATGAAGGTAATATCATGGTTATAAAGTGGCCAGCGCAATCCCCTGATCTCAACCCAACGGAGAATCTATGGGAAATGGTAGATTAGAGGATTGATCGAACGAAATGTAACAATTTTGACTCGCTACTTGACAACAAGTACAAACTGTCTGGGAAAACATCCCCATACAAATAATTGACAATCTCATTGCATCCATGCCTCGTCGATGTGATGCAATTATCAAAAATAATGTTTACGACACCAAATAGTAACATTAAAACTTTTTTTTTATTTATTTTGTATATGAAATCAAAAATGTGCTTTAGTTTTGTCGCGCTACTTTTTAATGAGATTTGAACAATTTTTATTTTTTAGAAATATGTTAAGATATAAAATCAAATTAAAAGCTGTAAAATATAGAATAATATGTTGTGATTAAGAAAAAATAAAAAATATAAAAGTATCACGAGTGTATTCACTTTTTATTCGTATGTTTCCAACGTGATATTTTTTCGTGCTTTAGTTTTGTCCGACACTGTATATTATACAAGAATTTAAAATATTTTAAATTTAAATTTAAAAAAAAAATCATCGACTCGTTTCCAAATTTATGAAAAAAAAAAAGAAAATTTTTATAAGAAAAAATTTGTTTAATATGCAAAATTGTTTTAACTTTTAAGAAGCTTCTATATACAAATTTAATTTGAATCCGTTTTGCCAATAATGAGAAATTAAAAAAAAAGCAAAAAAAAAAAATATTTCTAATTTACATAGGTACTGTTAGTAATGTCTAAATTACAAAATTGTTTCCATTGTATAGTAGATCGTAAAAATTAAAAGCTTGAAAAGTCTTTTTCACAAAAAATAAGATTTTTTAACATCTGTTTGGTGGGTAGAGATATTTTTTATCGAAAAATTTTTTGTCTAAATCTTTTAGATAATGTTAAAACTATTAGTTGTCAAGTTAAAAAAAAAGGATGCAGTTTTCAAAATATTGAGGAAATTATATTTTTGAATTTAGAATTTGTCTGCACTTACAATTCACACCTACTTTTTTCCGTGAATATCAATAAGGAAGCTGAAATGTGGTTGTAAATTCGTTACTGCCTTTGACGTTGTGTGCACATGTACACACAGTTGAGTAAGTAGTTCACTAGATAGAAGTTTTACAACCGCCATATTTGTGTCCTAGTTTTGATCAGGACTGACGAGTCTATCATAATGCTATTTGTTCCCTAGTTTCGCCCAGGGACGGATATTTTATCCTACTCTTATTTGTACCTTTGTTCTGACTAGGCCCTTGTACTCCATATTCCAACTGTTATTCCTCCTTCATCTCAACTTCAGACGGTATGTTTGCCTTCGTTCGCACTATATTCAGAAATTCTGTGCCAACGGTAGTTGTGCGTTAAACTCGACCAATTCTGTGCGATATTAGATTCACTTTTCACTCAGACAACGATTCCAATACTGAGATCAACCAAATAATCACTATTGTCAATTGGAGCTTGTTTGGGATAAGAAGTGATGTCATCTTTTGATTAAAATATCACCTTAGATATTTTAATCGTCCTGATCCTTAAATAAATGATGCAGAGGGATGAACTTTGTCAAAGCTTGATGGTAATACTTTAGGGTGTTTTGAGAAATTTTTTTTTCGAATTCAACAATAAGGGACGGCAAAATTTTTTAGTAGTCTAGAATTTGCATTTCATTTGTTGTCTATATCTTAACTTTAAAACAAAATTATATGTACCTTTCCACACCCTAAAATTCCAGGTCTTTAAACAAAACGATTTATTTCCATTCTTTTTTGTCTGACAGACAAAATATGATCTGAACCCAATTCTAATTTCCAAGGACAAGCTTTCTGTAGTTAATGCCCAAAAATATGGATAGATGGCAGCAATGTTTTTATTTTTCTGCTTGAAGATTTGTCACTTTTTCGCAAGAGGCAGAACCCGTGGGAAGAAAAATTGGTTTAGGTGGCAGTGATGGCTGGAAATCGAACCCAAGTATTCGACGTACCACTAGAGGTACTATGTTCTGTGCTTTGTACGTTGAAAAACCTAGCTTGTCGGAAATTTTTGTCATCTTAAGTTCTAGTTTGACCATATACTATACTATCTAAATACTACTAAATAAAAAGAAATTTATTTGATTGCTTTTTCTTAAATCGAAAACAAGAATTGTATGGAAGGTACCTTACCGATTTTTGATCTTGAAAAAGTAAGAAAACGTTAGGGAGAATTATTTAAAAATTCTATCTACAAAGTTTAAAGAAAATCCACCGAGTCGTTTAGGCTGAAGTGGAACAGATAGACAAAGAGAACTTTGAAATCCATTTATTTAGTCTTCCCTATCATAGCATTTTCATGTTTGATCAAAATCTCGAGCAGCTATATATCGCCAATAAGAACTGGCAAGCCACATTCAATACCACCTTTCTCTCTTTGAAAACGACTTGCTATAAAAAAAAGCTAATAAACATATTTTAAGAGACTGGGATTTTGGATATGCTGAAGGTTGCTGAAATTCTATATCGATACCGATCTTTAAATGTTATGAATTAAGGTTTTTGAGGATTTGAAAATATTTGTACCATTGTTGTCGGTGTAACGGTAGGTATAAACGTTTAAATTTTCAGGGGGCTGGTCTCTTTATCAATTGAATTTATTTGGCAATAAAAAATATTAGATATTACAATTCTTGATAAAAATAAACATTTCTATTTGTTTTATTTTATGATTGGGGAATTCTTTAAAAATCGATGTTATTTGCAGTTGGATAAGCATGTTTTTTACAATGTTTATTTTTACGATGAGTTCAATTTGGATTTAAATTATTTTATTAACATCACTTGAAATATACTATGGGATAAATACATTTTTATTATAACTATATCTATAATTATATTATATAGGTGTAAATAAACTTGTAAGTAAATTGATCATGATTGATTTGTTTTTAGTTTTTGTCTTTAGTCCACAGTAAAATACAAAATTTCACTTAAACATTGGACAAATGCATAGAAATTAGTTTCTAGAAGTTTAACGCAGCAGAATTTTCTTAAGTGGTACATTATAAAGGTTGAAGATTGTAAGTATTTCTTGATGGACAACGTACAGGCTTTCCAATTTATATTAATATCAATATTCAAACCAACATACAAGTACTTCAATTCAGTAAAATTTTCAATATGGAAACAACTTGATAAAGAGCCCATTTAAGTTTAAAAAGTTTTAAAAGTTAAGAACTCAACGAAGTATTTTTGCTAATTTCTGGACTAAGTTTCTTCGCTTATGACAAGTTTTTAAACTTCCAACCAATGTCTTAATGATTCTAAGTATCTAAGATTTATATCAGCAACCAATTTCAAAACTGATGAGCTGGAATAGGCACAAGCTATATATCATTTGCAAAACCAGTCATATTGCATTTCAGAATCAAACTTAATATAGAGTTGATATAAATCAATAACAGTATTGGGCCTAAAACAGAGCTTTGAGGCACTTCAATTTTATATATTAATGAAAACAGAAACAGATTGACACAACAACTTCAACAGCAACTTTAACAGCAACGAAAACTTTGACATCAAAAGTAATGTGAAACAGATTACAACGTGAACAACGCTTTTGACAGTAGCATAAAATCAAATAAACAAAATGGCTGAAATAGTTGCAAATGCGAAATGATTCTGCCGTACAACTACATGCAATAACCTGGTCTGTAGATCGCAGGAAGCAAATAGAAGAATGATATGGAATTTTGTCGTACAAAAATGGATTTGTTTTTAGTAATTCTATAAGGCTAGGCGCGCACTATTGCACAACTGTTTGGTTGCTTATAGAAAACAGATGGTTGAATGTCCGCGCAGGTGCATATAATTATATGTTACACAAAATAGCGAACTCATTTTAGGCTAAACGATTTAGTTTGTGTCAAAACAGAAACTTTTTAGTTCCTCGAACTAAGCAATTGCGAAACTAGAAATTGAATATTCGCGCCTAGCCTTACACGCTTTTCCATTGTCAAAACAAAAATAAAAGGACGAAATAAAAAAATTGGCTGTCACATTTTCATTCGAGTGTTGATAAACCTGAAAAGTTCCGGCTTAAAAGTTGGTAGCATTTGCACAGCAACATCGAATTTAGGGTTTCGGTCTAACGTTGATGTCGATGTCGATGTTGCTGTGTTAATGTATTCAAAGCCATTTGAAAAGCAGTAGCTCTAAAAAGTTGCTGTTGAAGTTGCTGTGCCAATCTGTTTCTCGCATAAGACTTTCACTTAATTTTTCAATAGGTATCAACTTTTGTTTTCTTTATACAAGAAATAATGCAAACAATTTCAAAATGAAGCAGTTGCTTTTTTAATGTTCATAAAAATGGTCGGATATTCAAGATTAGGGTTTTAATTAAAGCCGAAATGTCAAGCTAATCCAGGCTAAAAAACCAATCCTCAGAACGAAATTGGACAAACCAATGAAAAGATACTAAAACTCCCAGAACTGGAGAGGACAAACTCATATACGAGTATTAAACAAGTTACAACCATGTTCTGACTGATTTAATAAAACAAAAAATAATATGGAAACCGACCGGAAAACGAAGATAAGAACTGTTAATTAGTATTTAAAACCATCACAATTTATTAACATATATTAAAATATGTTTGCTGTCAACTTATTAATTGTAACGCACTGTTAATTGAAAATGAAATTGATATTTTTCTGCAATTTATGTGAGGAAAGATGTGACATTATGATTATTATTTGAGTATGTGGTGATATGAAATATGATGTTACAACATAATTTGACATACGACATAATTTGAATCAATTAACTGTAATAGATTGTTATTAAAATTTCAATGATAGAATAATTGTTTTTTCCAGACAAAAAAAAAAAAAAAAATAAAAAAATAACAAAAAACAAAACAATTTTAATAAATTTGGATTTTTGTTGGTTTTTTTTTGCTTGCATAGGAAACTATAACGCATATTAACTGTAAACAAAAATTTTATAATATTAATATTGGCCTCTAATAATGTAGGTTCTTTTGAAGTTTTAACACAAAAACAAAAAAATATTAAAAAAAAAAAAACAAAAATAATTGTGTCTTAATCATTCTGACCCCTAATTGATAAGAATAAGACCAATCTGGTTTATAAGAGTTTTTGTTTTATTTTTAAAAGCATGCTTATCACACAAATATAATTTTAACAATTAATAATGGGCAAATAGTAAGCAAATAACATTTTTAGATAGATCTATCTATCTGCAAAGGTAGGTATGTGTGTAAGAAATTAATATTCTGACGCAATAATTTTAATTTGTACAATCATTCTTGGCAGGCAATAGGGAAATCTATACAAAAATATTTGAAGAAAGAAAACAGAACATCATGATGTTGAAAAATTAGACAAATATTATATTCAGGTAGTTTAGGGATTTTATTTAAATTATAAAAAAAAGTAAATATATTTACATAAATGTTTTGTGTATGTACGTACACTTGTACACGTGTAAAAGGTTTTACAATTCGTGCTGGTAGATTTTGGTGTCCTGTGGCGACTATGTTACTTTGGTGTCATCTGTCAAATCTTTATTATTATTCAACTACTGATTCCAAATCACCATGGCAAGTAACACGATTAAAGAGCACGCCCAAATGATAAAACTTTATTATCAGAATGAGTAAGTGCAAACGCTTTGCGCCCATTTTATGGTAGATGGGGTGACCCTTCAAAGTAGACTCTTCAACGTTTGACGACCAAATTTGAGATCAATCAGCCAACGTTTGTAAGTCAAAGGAACGTAAGATTGACCGAGAATATAGACACGTTCCTTGAAAGTGTACAGCGGAACCCGAATTTTGCGTCGGGACTTGGGCTCACCCCCGTTCAATATTCAACTGACCCAGGAGCTAAGATTTCATGACCAAAGACAACGTTCGTTTGTTATCTGACTGGGCTTCGGAGCGTAGGGAAGAGGACCCCGACCCAATATTAAACGAAAAATCATCTCTAGCGACGAGGCGCATTTTTGGATGAGTGGATATGTTTACGAGCGAAATTGCCATATATGGGACTAGACCACATGAGGTTCACGAGGTGGCAATACATCATAAAAAATTTACCACATGGTGAGGCGTTCATCGTCAATGGCGAGCACAACAGAACGATGATGAATTTTGTATGGCCCAAATTGAACCATATTGACCTAAATGGCATATGGTTCCAGAAGGATGGCACACAGCGGATGCCATGATTTAAGAGTAAGGTTATATCTCACAGAAATGTAATGTGAATTGGTCATGAATGAATGAATGAATGAAAATTGAGTAGGGGTTTGCACTGCGACCTAAAGATCTATTGTGCCCTCATTCAAGGCTAGATGAGTTTCTAACCATAAAGTTCATTCTCCAAGTTTATCACTTTGTTGAGTTTGATTATTCGGGGTACCTTTAGAGAGAATAAATCACTCTCTTCTACTTGGTAGCTTGCCAGATACTTGTATATGTTCTGACATTTCGTCATTAGTATTGGAGGATCTGCAGAATCTGGGGCTGTTTACCAGGCCAAGAATACTCAAGTGTCTTCTTAGTTTACATTGATCCATGCGGTTAAATCGTCACTATTCGTATAGATTATTCCTACTTAAGCTGATACAGTTCTTGCAACGATCTTGGTTATAGTTTCCAAGAAGTAGTTTAGCCTGCCTCATTTTTGGGAGTTCTTTCCAGTTTTTGGATTTTCTGGCCTCCTCCTCTATTTTGATTTCGTTGTTAGTCCTGTTTTCTCCTATTCCACAGCAGAGCTCTGGCCCCATTAGAGGAGTCTTTGCATCTATTTTTGCTAGGGAGTCTGCCTCCTCATTTCCCTGGACACCTACATGCCGATATATATGTATACCCAATATAGTGAAACATTTTTATCCTTGCAAGGTTCGTTTAGCCTATACATTTCCACACCAACTAAGACGTGATAGCGTATGAGCTTAGTGCTTTGAGTGCGGCTTGGCTATCTGACATAATGGCAATTTAGTTTTGGGAATTCCTCTCGAGATTTCGACGTGGACATTACGCTTTGGAATTGAATTCCACCTTAAAGATGCTGGCAGATTGTCTCATTGGTATGGAAAGTTTGGTTATAGGCCCAAAAAATCTAGCAACAGTCCCTTCTGTCGTTATCCGTGTACCACTTAATGGCATTGGCCTTGAGTGTCTGATTCGCCTATCCACTATTTTTTTGCAGTTTAACTCAGTGTTTAATTTGTTTACAAAATCTTATTTTGTAGCCATTCCATCCCCAGGAATGTCGATAAGGTTAGTTGATTTTCATTTTTGTGGACATCTATATAACACAATCTTTCCACCAACATTAAAATAAGGGGCCGAAAGGTTTTCGTTCACTTATTAATGTAATGATTTATATTTTAGGCGTTCAATAATTTTAATTATAAAATTCAGAAATTCAGAAAATTACTAAAAATGCATTTGTCTCTGCATTTTTGTTAATAAATAAGTTTTATTTTTGTTGCAACATTTTTTTATTTAATTTTATTTTTCTTATTAAACAGTGTTTTCTTGTAAAACTGTAGCAAAATAGATCTAGCCATTGACGAAATATACGAGAATTATCTAAAAATAAGACATTTTTCTCAAAAAACGTCAAATTCCTATTAATTTTTTTCGCTAAAATCGAAGTCACTGTTATTGCAATCACTTGGGACATCATAAGCACGAAGATCTAAACAAAAACTTAAGACACAATTTGACGAAAATTTGAAAAAAAAAACAAAATTTTTATACTCGTGCTATGATGAGTCAGCAATAAATTGTGAATTCTCCAACATCGTACTGTAATGTTTTTAGTCGGCTGGAATGGAGTGGGACCTACAATTTTTTTTTTGTCAAGTTTGAAGGGCTATTTTGAGAAACACTTAATCATGCGAAGAAACACTCTTGGAGGATTTGTCATTTGCTCGCAAGAGGCTACACCCATTACCAAACATTTTTGTTGAGAAAACATAGGCTGGGAGTTGAACTCTGGCGTGACAATCCAACAAACTAACCGGTACCACAATCGACAAATCCGTTTCAGAGTAATTTCACAAAATGATATTTATTTAAATCGTTGCTTTATAAGTTAGAAGTTTTAATTTTTGTTTCCTTCAAGAATCACCGATGAATCTTAAATGAAGTTAAAAATTTGAAACCCTCTAAACGGTATCTCGATTAATTTTTGTGCTTTTTGCATCATTTCTTTTTCTGTTTTAAAACACTAAAAAATCCCTTCTGAAAAAACTATTTTGTTAATCTTGAAAAAGAAAATACAGAATTACCACTTTTGCAGATGAATACAATTTTTCACAACACTTTGAAAACCTTCCATGGCAAAAAAAAAGAATTAAATCGTTCTTGCAATTAAAACAAATTAACAACTCACTTTCCAATAAGAACTAATTCCTGGAACCTTGAATAACTAACAATAAATAAATATCAATCATCTATTTCTTTCGTTGCACTATTTCACAATATTCCGGCCAAGAAGCAAGAACTTGCCCTGGTAGGTGAAACATGATTCCCTATGTGTATCTAGGCTTAGATACAAATAGGGCACATTCTTTTGTTTTGCTTTTGCCACTTTTAAAAATTCTAGCTTGAATACCTAATACGGTTGGAATTTGAAAAAAAAAAAATACCATGAAATAAATTAAGCTGACTAAGAATTAAACAATCACTTTCAGAGTTTAAATTAAAAAAAAAATGAATTAAACTACATTTTTTCACTTTAACATACATACATACATATCTACATATGTATCAACAATTAAATATTATTATTTTTGGTATTGTTACTTACAATGCATTTTCGGTTGCAGTGTATGTTCCGCTGGAGTTGCCATTTCCTGTGGCGCCATTATTTGCTTTCTTTGCAGTTATAACACTGTTTCCATTTGTGTATCCAGTCATTTTGATTAATTTGTATAATTCTTTTTTAAGGTAGAACGAATATAAATTATTTCAATTAAAACTTCAAAATAAACTGTCAAAAATAATTTAAATTCGATATCGCTGTTGCGCAAAGTGATCTGATCTTGTTTTAGGAAGAAGATTTGTTCGATGTGAACTTGTTAAAGTTTGGTTTTAAACTGTTGCCTCAACTTGTATCGAGAGATATTTATAATGTTGCTGGTTGTTTTTATAATTATAGCTACTTATCTATTATGTATATTGAGGGGAACTGAATAGTCACACAGCTGATTGTTGTTTTTGTTGACATGCAACCTGCTTCATCCAGAGATACATAAATACTCTATGTATGTATGTAGAGATAGATCTATGGAATTTTATAGAATCGCCTGTTGAATCCGATAAGAATATTAGTTATGGCTTAGATTATAGGAAAAAGGAAAGGAGCGAACTTGGCACCTTTAAGGTCTTAGGGCGAAGTAGTTTTTGAAAAAAAAAATCGCTTTGGGAACTGGTCGATATTTTGTATTAAAAAATTCTGTGTCACCATGAATCCATTATTCGGTTAATCTATTACTTAGTTTTAAAAAAAAATGTAAATTCAGGTTTCTGTATTTCAAAATTCAGTAAATCCAAAATTCTGAAAAACTTTGAATACTTTATTGTAGTGCTGTAGATACAATTTTAAATCAACAAAAAATTGAAAAAATGTTGTCACTTACATACTATATTAACTTTTATTTAACCTACATATCTATACGTAACTAAAACGCCTCATATTCAATTTCCAGCCGTGACTCCAGATATGCCAACAGTTTGAATGTTTTAAGTACCAAAATATTCTACTTTAAAAGTGTGAGAGTGTAGAAGAAAATGACATTGCGACAGTTTGACAGAATTAAAGCGTGACAGTATTACAGTTTGATAGTTTAACAGCTTGCAAGTATGAAAGAATTGAAAATTTGACAGTATGACATAGTGAAAGTTTGACTTTGTGAAAATTAGTCTTAAGAAAAATATTATTCATGTCAAAATTCTGCTTTTCTATAATCTGTTAGTCAAAGTAAAGTATTTTGAAAATTCTTCTTGGAAAGTTTAGTAAATGAGCAAAATTATCTCACTGTCATAGTTAAAAACATCAGATATCTGTAACAATGCTGGCAAGGTTTTAATTATACACTATAACCACAGAGTTTAAGATCTAACAAATTTTACATCCATATAACACAACTGGTAGTGACTTGAAGAAAACGGAGACTATGGTAGATTTTTCTAGTGGGCCAACTTAAGTGGTCGAACTATGCTAGTGTAAAATTTAAATGCATTTCTTCCTTCTTAGCAGTGCTGACAAATAGTTAAAAGTTTCATCATAAAGCTTGAATGTGCTTACACCTGATAAATCAAAGATTTTTGTTTGGTCCTGTCCGACAAATGTGAAATAAGAAGCTAGGAGATCATTTTTCACTCCAAAAAGTCAACTTTCTAAGAGCTGCACATTATCAGAATTCAGATTAATCAAACAACTTGGGGTAGATCATTAATGTAAAGTGAGAAGAGGCTAGGTTCAAGGATAGATCCCTGTGGTACTGCAACTTAAATATTCAGAAAGACGGTCCATTTGCAACCACACATATTCTCACGCAGAGACCATCCATGGATCGGGAGCCGGATCAGTAAGTAAGTAAGTCCATTTGCCCCAATGCTTTGTTCTCTTTCACTAAAATGTATAAATAATAATTAACTTAAAAGATTCTAGGGAAAACCCATATGCTTTGACGAAAAACCAGAATAATATCTATTGATCAAAAACGTTAAGTTATACATATATTATGTATTTTTATAATTTAAGAAAAATCTTGACCGTATCAATATTTTACAAATCACTACATCAGTTCAAGAAAATTTGCTTGTTTTTTTTTTTGAGTTATAAAATGGGAGACCTTAAATACCCGGCCCTATAATTGCTCCCCTTTTCATAGTGATAAATCCTTCACTGGATTATTTCTAACACTAATTTCTGATGTTAAAGAAAATTCGAAATACTACTGTTGCCAACTGCTGCTCTATTACAGTTCTTTATCTCAGCTTAGTTTATTAGTGTGAGATCTTAGTTTCAGGTTTAAGCTCGAGTTACGTTTTTCAGGCAGTTTGGACCACGAGTTAAATCTGCATATTTCTGACACATGTATGTTAAAAAAACTATCGAAGCACGGCATTAGGAAAAGAGCATTTCTATAGCATAGTATTTTGATTTCGTTAGATTTTTGTCAACTTAATTTACATATTTAATTTACAAATCAGCCCTAAGAACTTTCTAAGATTATCAATTCATCAATGGTGAATATAAAATATAAATAAAATTCCATGACTTTTTCTCAAACTTAGGGTCAGTTTTGCAGTGCTGAATTAACTCTTGATTGTAAGTTTAATTAGAGTAATTTAATCCTGCACAAATACATTTAACCCAAGTTATCATTTAAATCTATTTTTGAGTGAACGATCTATACACTTTATTACATTTTTAATTGTCAAAAATCTCACGAATTTTTGACGTGCTAATATGGAAATCTCCATTTGTAGTACCGCTAGTTGATTTCGGAAGTTTTTTTTAAACGTATCTTTCAGAAATGTCTGTTCTGTTACTGCAAAGTTAACTAAATTTATTGAGCTAACTCCAGATCTAAGTATGATGGCAATGGAAAGCATTGAGTTTCCGAAGAATTAAACTCCGCACGATTTTGTATACCCCATTTAACAGTGCTGTGAAGATCGGAATTTAATGTGCTTATCATATCGCTCATGATACCCTTGCAATTCCATTTCCACAGGAGATGGATGCGAATTTGAGAGTAGATAACTCATCGGAAAGATAATGAAGTGGCTTAGAAGTTTCAGACAAGAGATCATTTATTAAAATGTTAAAATGAGGAACAAATTCGGGGACAAAACGGAACCTTGGGGAACACCAGCATTTATTGTGTGAAGATCAGACATGAAACCATACGATACAACATGTATTGAACGATCCAGAAGTTAATTTCTTATGCAAAGAATAAGGGTTTCATTGATACCAAACGCACGCATTTTCGATAAGAGAGACTGTTGCCAGAATCTATCAAATGCCTTAAAAATATCAATCAGGTGTTAAGTCATGACTTATGCGCGAAACAGATTAAACCAGCAACAGCACCAGTATCGTCAACAGCGAACAGCACGCTGGCCAGCAAACATTTCTCAAATACATTGCCACCAGCAACGGCATTTCATCTGCTTGACATTTCATATCGAAATAAAGTTTTTCATTGTGGTGCCACTGAATATTGCAGTGGAAAAGTTGACAACACTTCACCAGCAACAGCAAATTTAGGACTTTGGCCTAACGACGCTGTTGGCGTTGCTGTTGCTGTTCTTATGTGTGTTGAACAATTGAAATAGATTGGCTCTAAATTAATGGCGGCCGCTGTTGCTGTTGACGGTGCTGTTGCTGGTTCAATCTGTTCCGCGCTTTATACTTTAACATTAAAAAATGTTCCTGAAATCGTGCGACGTTTACCAAAAATACTTTCATAAAAATCTAATAGAATAAGATACAATAACTTGTTTTTTATAGATAATAGAAAATGATGAACAATATCGCAGTATGAGGAGTGAAAACTGAAACCAAAATATCAAAGTATGTTTTTTTTAATAGAACAATAAAAAAAAGTTAGACAATTTTATTTCTTTTTCCTTCGCTACACCATCTAATTTAGGGCTTTAGATTAATTGTATTAAGTACACATCGAAACTACCATTTTATCGAACTTTTAATCTTAACTGTTCACCGATTCTAAACTGGATATGTTGGTCACCTTCAGTTAATATTCATAAGAACTCAAGCGCCTATAGATCCATCTGTGTCTACTTTATTATGGAATCATGTTGATGTGCAAGAGTTGTTAAGATACATTTTGTTGTTCTTTTTTGTTGCTGATAATATACCGGCACGGTTGCGAAGAATCAAAAATTGTAGGTTGCCGGCAAACTTGTTTTCAATTATTTATTCTTGGATGTTTATTCTATGGAGAAGATGCATCGATTTATCCGGTTTCGTATAAGTTCTGGATATTGCACAAAAGAAAATTTCATTGTTTCAATTGTGTTTTGGTTGCATTTGAATAGATGAAACATGAATTTATTTCTATACAATTTAATCTTTATCTTGTAGAAAATCGATATCAGAATTAGCATCTGTCAAAGTTCTAGAAATAATTCTCTCGTTTTTTACAGCAATTAACTTGTAATTTATATATTTTATTTACATTATCTCATGTGCTTCTTTGCTTCAAAAACAATAAATCCAGTCAAATGTATCTGAAATTATTCCGTAACCAAGACTTTTGAGATAAGAAATCAAGTGATTGGAACATTGACTTGGTTAATTTGTTTATATTAAGAAATGTGATCTTCAATCTTAATATGGTCGATTTGCTTCCATATGAAATGAAAGGTATCCGTCGTCCCATAAACGTAATTCAAGAACCCAATAAGAAAATTTTATAGGAACGTACCTGTAGCCATGTGTATATTATGTACATATGAACATAATATGTATATGTGTGTATTTCCCCTAACATGAATTTCTATAGTTTTTTTTTTTAAACAAAACAACAACAAGAAACATAAATTCTTAGTGGAAAATTTTGTGACAAACTCTTTGAATGATTTGAGAAGAACATCCCTGAAAGGAAAATTTCGAAGCCGAATTTCTAGAACAATCAGTTATAGAATGCTGCCAACATCATGGGAAGCTGCGGCGGCGTGGGTGTCGCATCATTGATTGATCTTACTTTTAGAAAAAGGTTAAGGGAATCGTGGTATTTTTCCATTGGACTGGGAAGAAATGTGATGAAATTGGACAACATTATTTCACAACAAGAATTTCCTTCTCTAAATAGTCATGCTTGAAAACTAGTCTCAGAGATAGTAGTAAAATAGATTGTTGAAAACTTAAATTTTTTGAAAGACTTGTTTGAATAAATTTTTGTTTAAGATGTTACATTTAAACCTTTTGATGTTTCGAATGATTTTTTTAAATATTTAAGTGCATATGCATATGAACATTTTTAACAATAGAACTCGGGTAAGAAATTGGCAAGTAAAGGTAAGACTCTTGCAGATTTTAAATAGGAAAAATTTAGGCCAAGATTTTCTCGTTGTGAAAATCTTTAACATTAAATATATTCGAGAATTCTTATCTAACTTAATAACTTATTTTACTAATTTTAATATAAACATACATATATGTATGTATGTTTGAATTTATTTGATACGTTAAATAAGGAGAATACTCAAATGTAAGAAAATGGGCGTGTCAGTTTGTGTTTTTCTAGAAAAAACTTCATAAATAACGATTTAGGTTCAAAAAAGCTTATTTACATATGTGTCAGCTTTTTAGGGGATTTTAATACGAAAAAAAGAAGCGGACATGGCAGTGGGTGGATATCGGGTTAAATTGCACGTGAATTTCGGTTGAAGATTTTTTAACTATCTATAGGTAAGTCTGTAAAAAAGGACGCTATTCTTAAGAAACAATAATGCAGACATCAGACTCATGAGTTAACCAATATTGCAAGTTGAAAAACATTCCGGTAGAAAAAAACTAAAGGATGCCGAAGAATACCAATACACATGCATAAGGGTACAATTCTCTCATGACATCAGCAAAGTTGTCATTCATGGACTCCGGAGAAGTGGGAGCGAAGAACAGACATCCGCATTTATCTAGGGCCAGGAATATATATAGAGTAATCTTTCAACCATGTGCATATTCTGCCTGAAATCACGAACTTTGTCTGAACAACAATAACCAGTAATTAAGACCATGAAGCAGTTCAACTGTTCATCAACTGTCCATCAACCTCAATCATTCTAGTTTTACAGTGATAGAAATACCAGACAGTTAAAACAACTACAGAAGAGTGGATGTTGAGAGACAACAAATGGACTTCAAAGAGAACTTAACGTTTTTACCTTCAAACAGAAATCTTCGACTAAGCAATACAAGATGTGAAACAGGCTCCCGGCAATGCACTGAAACATTCTAGGACGTCAAAGGATAGATATCAGGACATCAGGACGGCTAAGGAAACGTCTTCAAGGGATCCACTAATGGGAACTTAACAAAGCCAAAACCAACTACGGGACTACTATTTGCATTGAACTTCAAGGTCTCAACATCCATCATGTTTTCATTAATTCCGGACACAAATTGTCAGCAACAGCTTCAAAGAAATATCAATAGCGAGTTCACCATTTGCTTTGAAGAAAACTTTACACCCAACACACCTGTAGATAGCAGCGTTTCTCTGCAGTCGAACATGCAGGAAGTGAGATTTATCATCAGAAATAAAACAAGTGATCACAACCATGAAATCAGAAATCATCGTCAATTTCAAGCCAAGAAAGGCAGTTGTTCCAGATGAAGTCTTTAATTTCTTCTGAAAAGGGTTCTACAGACACTGATGATACTCGTACTTTTCCCAATTATTTTGAAATAGCTTCATCAAAAAATAGTATACTCGTGCAGAAGTGGAAAAGAGCAGAGATCGTGGTGATTCAGAAATAGTGACTACAAAATTGGTTTCCAATTCCAGATCTTTGTTTCTGCTCAAGACACCAGCAAAATATTGGAAGACCTGATAATAGGGAGGCTTAAGAGGTTCTGTAGTGAAAATTTAATCATTCCAAGTAGACATAAACTACATTTACATTACATTACATTACATTTTACACTACACCGTAGATAAATCTACGAAGTAGAGACACAGAAAAGCACTGGCAACTGAGGCCATCGGCTTTGGACAATACGACAGAGAGAGACACACAAAGAAAGAACAACAGAAGAAACACATGTCAACAGCACACGGTTGGTATTTGAACGGTCCCCCATCCAAGTACAACGGCCGTGGCTTTGATGAAAGCATCGCTTCCCATCGATCAGCGAAATCAAACTACATTTTCTATTCATCATTATTAGGAATTCAGAAACTTCTTCGTGCAGCTGATGAGCTACAAATCTCTAATCAAGAACATCAAAGCCTAAGTCACCCAAGGCTCAAAACTCCACCCAGTTATTTACAGTCTAATAACAGCCAACCAACACGTCCCAACTCTTTATGTAAACGACGAAGCTGTTCGGTAAGTCAAGACTCAAATCCATAGACCCTTCTACTTAATATGGGATATCCGGGGTATCAAAATCGGAACTTGTCTGCTTTAGAAGATTCTCATCTGGCAAAAGTAGTCACACAGCAGAAACTCTCAAAAAAAAAAAAATCTCAAACGAATCTAAAAAATAAATGCAACTGTAAAGTATCTACATTGGGATGAATTACAATAGTTGCTCCGATTCAATCTGTATTCAAGAAATGTACTAAATAAATAGGGATGATCCTTCCATAGTTGCATCAATTGATCTTGATCTAAAAGCAGCATCCATAAGTAAATTTTTTATGGTTGGATGCCAAACTCTATCAAATGCTTTTGAAATACCAAGTGCAATAACCATACTTTTTCGAAACCGATGTAAAAAATATTCAGATAAGCAGCAAACATAGAAATCGGAATGTCCTATTGAAAAAAAATTTCCTTGCAGATAAAGAGACTTGCAAAGGTATTGGTCAGATGAAATATGAAACGAAACTTAATTACGTGGGATCCCCCGTTAAACCTCTTGAAAAGTGAGCAAGAGTGCCCACACAAATAATATTTTTTCTGAGTTCCTAAGTGTAGATAAATCATCTTAAACGAGAATTTGAACTTGATATTCCAATTACTTTTCTTGAACTTACAGAAAAAAATATTTGACAGAGACTGCAAACACATCTGCAAATAAGCGTGAATTTGGTAACCGTACAACCAGTCCTAATCCAAGATCAGAACAATAGATACTGTTCACAATGAGGAAGCAGTTTCATTTTACACTGAATTACATAGGTTCAGTCTTCAACCGCGACCAACAAGCGCCAACCCGAAGACGAAATTCAACTGACTTTTTCTAAGACATCTCAAAAATACAGACTTGACGTTTTGAAGGTACATATGTACAACATGTAACAATTTTGATAAAATTTTAAAATTGAGCTGTGCAATTCCCAGAAATGTTTTTCATATTCATTTTTCCCCGGAACTTTAATTTTTTTTTAAGAATTGAAGTTTTCTCAGAATTGCTGTGCAATGATATTTAAACCATTTTTAAGAAAATGTAGTTTCTAATAAAATATTTCTCTTGACAACATGACTTGTATAGTTATTTTCTTTTAAATCAAAAAAATTCACAAGTAAAATAAAAATGAAATTATTTTTAAGATTTATGTAAATAAATTTGAGTTTGCATTACTCTCTTTCCACTGGGTACCTAAGCTATTATCAGTACCGACAGTATCAGTACACGTAATGACTTGCCCCCAAGAGCGATGGACCATATTCTCTGACGCAGATTCAGCAATGAAATTAATCAAAAACAATAACAATTGATGAGCTTAATTGAAGAAAATATACCCAATGTTCTTATCAAAGTTCTATTTTATTTTATTTTTGTTATTACAGTATTGACTATCGCTTACACGCTAATAACGTGTGAAATAGACCCCTAATGAAGATTGATATATAAATAATCATTTTTAATTATTATATTGGAAAATATACAATAACTGAATCAATATAAAAGTGAGCATCTAGGTAAATCTTATAAATCTTTAACTTATCGGTTTCAAAGCAGCTTGAAGGTCAAACCATTATAAATAAGTTTAAAAATAACTTTTATGATATGATTATTTTTGTTTAAGATTTAAGATTGGTTCAGTCATTTTAAATGAGTTGCAGATGGAAATTTTGGTATTGCCGGAACTTTGATTGGGGCATAGATGTTACCCCAATAGAATTAGACGAAATCAGACTTCAGAAAAAATTAATTAAAAATATGAAATATGTCCTAATGCGTAAAGAAAATACATCCAAAATGTATAGGAATGTATAAACGAATATTGTCCGTAATTTCCATGTTCATGTTTTTTTTATATAAACAGCAAACCATTCTAAAAACAAAACTGTCCAATTAAACACAAAATATTCATAAAATTGTTCAAATTGTGAATAGTAGTTTGTGAACACACCTAAAACAATGACAGTTCATGCAATTAACTAATGTCGTTTTTATTTGGCAATCCGGAATCACTCTCCGATCCGGATCCCAACTGAAACCTTTTTTTGATTCTGATGATTCTGAAGTTTTTTGTGATTGTATATGTGAAACATCAAATGTGGACAATAATGAAAATCAAGAATAAATATATGTTGAAGGATACACTTCTTACAATTAGCATTTAAAAAATCACAGCTGTTGAGTTTGACGTTTAACTATATGAATGTGTGAGTGCTTCTGGTTTCGATTCTGGTTTTAAATCCAGAAGCAAATTTCTCTTCTTTTCAGAATCAGAGCTGTCATTTTTTCCCAAGTGAACACTTTCAGAAGAGTCCAGAAGGCTTCCTGATTGCCAAATAAAAACGACATAAGTAACTAGACCGTTTTTGACGTTTGTAAATGTCAAAGGGTAATATGGAAGTTAGCACTGTACTTAAAAAATACTTTAATAAAAGGATACAGAAAGTATGATTCGATTAGAATTTGCAAAATCGGCATTTTAACCTAACCGTACTAGTTCAACTAAAATTTTGCGCCATTGTGTTCATCTTTATGTTAAACTGCATTAAATTGTCATTGAAATTATCTAGAATCTATTTGCTTATTGTTTATTTTCTAATCGACGAATTTACATTCAACAGATTTCAAAATTATGAAATACATGTATCTTATTATAAATTGAAATTAGTATTAAAATTAAATTAAAAAAAACTATTAATTTAATAAAGAACATAATATACTTTTAAACACATTTCTGGGTAAAGATATATCTAGATTTTCATAGTGAGCATTTAATAAGTTGCAGTTTGCGGAAATGGGTGCTTGTTGCCCATACAAAGTGCGATGTGCATGCCAGGAGCGGTCTAGCTCTAAAAAAGGTTGATGGAGCATACAAATGCACACAATGAAGTAAACTTTCATAATCAATAGTACCTGATAAAATATCACGAACAAACATGATATTATACACCTTTCTTCTCCCTTCTAGGGACTGAATGCCAAGTAATAAACATTTAGATTTATAATAGTGATTGTAAAAATGATTATTGTTTTCGAAAATACTTCGAAGAGCAAATCTAAGAAACTTCTTTTGAACATTTTGATTCTTTTTCGATCATAGTCAGTTACATTTGATGTTGCTCGGTTGTGAGACAAGAGCTTTAAGCCACTGATCATCATATTGAGCTGATCGAGAGACAGTGGTCGTTTTCGAAATTGTCAAATCAACATCAATTTGATCGTCAAATGATCGTTTTTTTTTTGACACATAGATAATTCTATCGATCGGGTATCACTATAAACAGGGTATCGAAGCTATTGAACATCGCTGGGAAAAGTGTATCGAGGTAAAAATAGACTATGTAGAAAAATAAAGATATTTTTCCCGAAATTTTTTGTGTTTTCTTTGTTAGGTCGGATACTTCTGGAACTACCCTCGTATCGTTTGGAATCGTCCTGCTTGCACAAAATCTGTTCGATCAACGTCAGTCAATTTTCTTAGAAACTCATTTGACGTTTACGAACACGCTCCTTTCTCCATATCAATATTTATCAATCCAAATTTTTACTGCAGAATTGCGGCGCAATGATGTTATCGAACGTATCACTTTAGCAAACTGTGTTATCGAAAATAATGCTTTTGCATAAATATTTCGTTTTGGGTTTTCGGATAGTTTGATTTTGCATTAAACCTTTAAGAACATCTAGTAATTGCATTTTTGACGCAACATTAAAAGGTATGACCTTTTGATCGATGAACTTTGTAAGATCCTCGTTCCCTTATGCAAAGGTATCGTGGGACTGGATCCTGAACATCTTGGCTGATTTATAATTATTTCTTTCAATCTTATGTCACCATTGAATGTTGAATGCTTCCGAATCCATAAAGATGGCTGCTTAGTTAGCAAATAACGGGTGATTTTTTAAGAGCTTGAGAACTTTTTTTAAAAAAAAAACGCATAAAATTTGCAAAATCTCATCGATTCTTTATTTGAAACGTTAGATTGGTCCATGACATTTACTTTTTGAAGATAATTTCATTTAAATGTTGACCGCGGCTGCGTCTTAGGTGGTCCATTCGGAAAGTCCAATTTTGGGTAACTTTTTCGAGCATTTCGGCCGGAATAGCCCGAATTTCTTCGGAAATGTTGTCTTCCAAAGCTGGAATAGTTGCTGGCTTATTTGTGTAGACTTTAGACTTGACGTAGCCCCACAAAAAATAGTCTAAAGGCGTCAAATCGCATGATCTTGGTGGCCAACTTACCGGTCCATTCCTTGAGATGAATTGTTCTCCGAAGTTTTCCCTCAAAATGGCCATAGAATCGCGAGCTGTGTGGCATGTAGCGCCATCTTGTTGAAACCACATGTCAACCAAGTTCAGTTCTTCCATTTTTCGCAACAAAAAGTTTGTTAGCATTGAACGATAGCGATCGCCATTCACCGTAACGTTGCGTCCAACAGCATCTTTGAAAAAATACGGTCCAATGATTCCACCAGCGTACAAACCACACCAAACAGTGCATTTTTCGGGATGCATGGGCAGTTCTTGAACGGCTTCTGGTTGCTCTTCACTCCAAATGCGGCAATTTTGCTTATTTACGTAGCCATTCAACCAGAAATGAGCCTCATCGCTGAACAAAATTTGTCGCGAAACACATTTCGAACCGAACACTGATTTTGGTAATAAAATTCAATGATTTGCAAGCGTTGCTCGTTAGTAAGTCTATTCATGATGAAATGTCAAAGCATACTGAGCATCTTTCTCTTTGACACCATGTCTGAAATCCCGCGTGATCTGTCAAATACTAATGCATGAAAATCCTAACCTCAAAAAAATCACCCTATATTAGTGAGTTAAATTGTTTGATTAACGATGATCTTAGCGAGCATTTGACAGTTTCATTTTCTTAGATAATTTTTTCACTCTTGATTTTCGCATTTTGTCAACTTATTTGGTGAACGTATTTATCTTGATATTATGGGTTCTTTCTCTGAAGTGGCAAGCAGCCAGCCTACGGTTTGGGCTACATTTTCGTTGATATCTAGATACTGGGAATATTAGTGCTCTCTGTGTATTCTGGTAATTACAATTTTGATATGGCGTCGAATTTCTCCTTTTAATTCCTATTGGTTCGACAGTCAGGCTCTAAAAAAAAATGGTCAGAGCCAATTTTTAACTATAAAAATGTATGCACGTTTAAGCTGTTCGATACTTTCCTTGCGTCGATTAGCATCACATTGTCGATTTGGTTGGTGGTTCGACCAGGCCTAGGTTGCTTTGAATCAGAAGCCTTGGAAACCCACTGGTGATTATCACCAACACGAATATTTTAAAAATATTTCTAATTTTTTTGCTGCATAAATATGTATAATATATGAAGGTACCAATCACCATGAAAAGTGATGAAATATTAAATTCTATTGCAATTTGTTTTGATTTCATTGGATGATGATTGATCAATAATTATGATAAGGAATCACACCAAATTCAAATAAAACACAGTTAGATGATACATATGCATTTCACAAGCAAATATTTATACATATGAAGGCACTTATAAATGTTGGAAAAAAAATCAAAATTAGGTGGGTAAAATTATCCGTCTAAATCAGTCTTTATTAACGTTTAAGTCCAGTGTAATCTGACATATTTTTTTATAAGCTGGAATTTTGTGTAGAATTATTGAAAACAGAGCCCCTAATTTTATTCAAAAGTTCCCAAACATCCCAAGGTGGGATTTGATCACCAACTTAAAAAAACCGACATCAATTTGGATTTGGCTATATCATGGTATTTCATACAGAAAGGCCATTCAAAGGTCAGATTAAGCTGTATTGTAAGATTATTTGGTTAAATAACAGAGTCAAACAAGCATATTATTTAAGAATCATTTTGAAGCAGAATTTCCCCTTTAACGGGAACTTTTGAAGTCCTCCAAAATCCCCGATTTGATATGGAAGCATATCAAATTCATTTTATTTGTAGTTTTTTTTTTTTTATTTTTGCAGTAAAACAGCTCAAATTGAATTTATACTTGAATTATATCTGCAGTAAAAATATTTCCCAAGCTATAGCCAAAATCCAGGGCTCATGTTTTTTTGGGGTGAAATTCAGTTTTTTGAAAATTTCTCAAAAACTTTATGAAAAAGGGCGAAAATAAAAATAATAACTTACATATATATAGTTTACACAAAAAAGATTAAAATACTTTTCCGCAAAGTCAATAGATTTTGAAAAAAACATGCACAAACATTAGGTTTAGAAAACCTAGTCAAAAGTGTTATAAAATTAAATTTTTCGTTGGCTAATTTTTGTTAGGTAAATGTTTAAGTGCATCTTTTCATTCTAAAATAAATTTTTTGAGTTGGTAAAGGTTTTAGAAAGGCCGCTATTTAAAAAAGTTGGTGTTTTCATTTTCATTTATTAACTTGTACGAATTTCATTTTACAAAAAATGTCCTAGTAAACACTAGAAATTATCTAAGAAAATGAGGAATTAACGTATGTATGTAAGTTGGATCATCGTTAAGAAGTAATAGAAGGGCAACGTTCGCTTAGCTATGCCACATTAAATGCTTTTGTTTGAATATGGCTTACGAGATTTTTCGCTTAATGGTGAATTTTTCGATAGTCTCTAAAAATTAATTCATAGAATTCTTTATTTCCTATAATGGGTCCTCCAATTTATTTATTATTTATTATTTATTATTTACATATATTATTGGCAGTGTTTTCAAGCAAATTTATTAATACTAGCCGACCCAGCTCTCGAAATTCGAGTGCCAATTTATTTATTATTTATTATTAAATTATTGGCAGTGTTTTCAAGCAAATTTATTAAATTAAATTTTATTTTATGTAATATGCAAAGTGTTCGACAGTGCAAAAACAAAAATGACCCACAGTGTGTAAATGCGTGTCTGAAGTATATTCTGCACATCTCCGTAACAGTGGCTTTCCAACCATATAAAATTTATCGAAATCGGTTAAATACTTTTGGAGAAAAGTGTACCACAAAAAACATGTTTGCCGTTTTATTATATGATTTATATTATGATTTTTTGTTTTGCTGAATAATTTATTAAATTAAATTTTATTTTATGTAATATGCAAAGTGTTCGACAGTGCAAAAACAAAAATGACCCACAGTGTGAATGCGTGTCTCAAGTATATTCTGCACATCTCCGTAACTGTGGCTTTCCAACCATATAAAATTTATCGAAATCGGTTAAATACTTTTGGAGAAAAGTGTACCACAAAAAACATGTTTGCCGTTTTATTATAATTATGATGATGATGATGATGATGTATTCATATATCGTTAATCAATCAATTTTTACACATAAAAAATCAATTTCTGTCTAAAGATTTTGATCACTCGCCGGTTTTTGCGTTCCTTCACACCAAAAAGAGATCAAAATTTTCAAATTCAAAGAGCAATATCGGTCGGTGTTTCAAATCTTGTTTTTGGAAGGGAAATCGAGCAGCGAAATCAAAGAGCGCTTGGATGCTGTGTAGGGTGGCTCTTCTCCTTCGATGACGACCGTAAAAAATTTGTATAACGAGTTTCAATTTGATCTTTTTCAAGCGGTTTGTAGTTAAAAAACTGTGATTTACCTAAGAGGATCCAATTAAAAATCATAGAAAAAGGTGACGTAAATAAATAACAATGTTTAAAATTTCAATGTGTCCGCACATAGGTTTTTGATGAGCACCCACAGATGCCCCGTGTCAAAAATTCACGATCTCGTATTGGCATTTCAAAAGACCGCAAGGGTCATATTCTACATGAAATTTTGGGCATGAGAAAGCTTTGCTCACTCCGGACAACAAGCACCTGCTCACACCTCTGCCGTCGCCACAGCCAAATTGGTCGAATTGCACTACTAATCCCCATCCACCGTATTTTCCAGATTTGGCGTGGTGCCACTTTTTTTTTGTTTGCAAACTTGAAAAAATCACTTGCCGAGCAGAAATTTGAGTCGAATGAGGAGGTCATCGCATCCACGGAGGCCTACTTTGCAGACCTCCAGAAAACCTATTTTTCGGATGGGTTAAAGAAGTTGTAGCATAGCTGGATCAAGTGTATCGAGCGAAAAGGAGACTATGTTGAGCAATAAATCGCAACTTTTCCAAAATTTTTTGTTTTTCTTTCGTAGGCTAAGTACTTGTCGAACCACCCTCGTATGTATGTACATATATACGTGAGATATCACAGATTTAAAAAAAAATGGATTTAGAGGATTGCATTGAACACTGATGATGTATTATATTCCCCACGCTTTTACTCGAGGCTCCAATCCTATTTATGGTATTGTATAGTGATTTCTTGAATGTCTTGCCATAAATCTCAGATTATCTTCTGGTGAAAACGAAGTATTAACAATTTTCTAAACTTAAAGCAGTTTACTGACATTTTCTTAACTCTTAACATTTTCTCACTATTATCGTGCTTGGGCTATTCTTTTAAGAAAATTGGTTCTGAACGCAATCAATTTCACGCAATTACTTTTTATCTTGAGCTTTTGTCATATAGATTTGTCCATATAGATCAGTGTGACAGCTCTATAACTCAGATGAAATAGGCTCTTCTCCAATACGATTCCAAAAATTAGTCCTCACACATAAACGAAAAAAACCCTCTTCCATACGATTTTATTTTTGTTTGAAACGAACCTACACGCTTTAGCATTTTAATATTCATTTCCTCCTGTATCCGCAATTTTTGTTCAGTAAAACGCTATTCCTTGAATGTTTTCTGATTTAAAGATCTTGTTCTTCACCTAAGAAACATAAACTCTATTCTTTTTCCTTTTGATACCTTCTTAGGCTACAATATCAGGCTTATATGAGCTCAAAGTATTTGTAAGTACTATGGAGCTCAAGTTTTGCAGATACATACATACCATATTATCTAACACTTTGTGAGACCCTTTTTTCGTTGTTGTGGTCATTGTTTTCATAAGATTATTCCGTTTCCAAGGCTTGTTGCTGGTCTCGTAAAAGCTGCTTAATATATGGCGCTTAATATAATCTACAAGCCGAACTACCCTTATATGCGTCGATCTACTTTTTGTAAACAAATATTTTTACAATATTTTTTATTTTTCTATTAAATAGAAACTTTTTTAGAAAAAAAACGGATTTTAGCTTGAGATCTGGAAAATTACGAATATGAAAGTTTTCAAAAACTAGATCGTATCAATAACCAAATAAATTGTTATCGAAATTATTTGATCAATGTGGTTTAATGTTTCTATTTTTACAAAGAAAAATATTTAAACATAGATTTTACAAATTTTATTTATGTTTTCATAAAATATTTCGAAGATAACCTTCTATAAAAGCGGATTCGTACATTAAAAGCTCTCCACTCCCACTCTTCGTTGTTAAAAGAAAACAAACCTATAAGTTTATATAAATTTAATCCGAAGTCTTATAAGACAAATATTTACTATACGTGTGTATTTATTATGAAACAAAACAATATTTATAGTCGAATTATCTTCTTTGTAGTGTGCACGTACTTTTCGAACGTTTATAAATATGTTTTTTAACAATATGTCCTACATTTCTTCTATCATCCGATGTCGCATTAAGTACATAAATGCCTTTGAGAAAACGACATCAAAATACCCCCAACAGATAGTTTCCGATGTGAACTGATAAGCTTGTGCGATTTATAAATATATTATACTTTGTTTATTAAATTGATAATTACTATATTGATTACAAATGCTAGAAAACAATAACCCTTCCACAATAAAATCGATTTAAGGAAAATTACCTACGAGCTGGAAAAATTACAAGGGTACTTTAATTTTATTGCTTCTTATGTAAGTGCATGTTGCTTACAAAACTACAAATGGTGAAAACATTTTTAAAAGGAAGACCGCTACTGATAAGCTATAGGTCTTTGATTCAGGGTCAAAGCATATTGAATTATTTTTATGTTTTATTTCTAATACAAAATTACATCATGAATCATATAGAATAAAACACAATAAACTTGTTATTAGTATATGGTTTAAAAATAAAAAAAAAGATAAAGAATTATTGAAACAAAAAACAAAATGATTAAAAGATGACGTAAAAATAATTACATATTTCAAAATTCTTTATTTATGCTTATTTTTATTAAACATTACCAACAAAATTCGACAACTAGAAACGTTTTCATAGATCTGTTTATTGAGGGGCTTATCTGTTTTTTTTTTTTAATTTGTTCATTAAAAATGACGTGGATGTTTGAAAGCAAAGTGCCCGGCTGGATCGGGTTTAGTAGAAACGAAGGAGAATATCTATTACCCTATCAGATGATTTCTATCTTCACGGAAAGCTTAATATTTTTTAGTAGTTAAATTACTGGCCTAAAAATTATCGGTCCTTATTCGGAATTCCCCCCCCCCCCCCCCCCCACCAAAATGCACTTTTTTTTAATGAATCGATAAAAAAAGTGTGCTGTTGATAAAAAACATCAAATTATATGGAGGAGAAACACTTTTTTATGGTAAAAAAGTGAAGTATAAAAAAATGAATATAGGCCATAGGGTAAATTCAAAGTTTCTTTAAATCCAGATTCTGTTAATGCAAAAGAAACCTTGCATACACCCAACCTCGCACTTACCCCGGCAGCATGCCCCCCCCATACATATTTCACTGTTTATACGCCGTAATGCGTAAGAAAGCAAAAAAAGCAAATATCCCATAATAAAAAAGTAGTTTTAGTTATAGTACTGTGGGTGGTCGGCTTATACTTCACTTTTTTACCATAAAAAAAGTGTTTCTCCTCCATAATTTGATGTTTTTTATCGATAGCAAACACTTTTTTATCGATTCGTTAAAAAAACAGTTCATTTTGGTGGGGGGGGGGGGGGGGGGGGAATTCCGAATAAGGTCCAAATTATCTTGTACAATTACATATATTATGTATGTATATAATATTTTATGGTTTTACATCGTTCTTCGATATGGTTACTAAAGCAAGTTTTCTGTCTTAATTTCCTATGACGCTTTGAAATTTATTATAAGTCGTCAAAAAAGTTCTGTTCTGTTTTGCACAAACTGTAATTTTCTAATAAGAATACAAAAAATCACTACTGTTGAGTTTGACCTTTAAGTATGTATATGAATTTGTTAGTGCTTCTGGTTTCGAATCTGATTTCAAATCCAGAAGCAAATTTCTCTTCTTTTCAGAATCCCAAGTGAACACTTTCAGAAGAGACCAGTAGGCTTTCGGATTGCCAAATAAAAACGACATTAAACTGTTTTAACATCATACTAATTCGACTAAAATTTTGCACCTTTGACTTTTCCCAATGTCAAAAAAGGTCTGTTTGCTTTGTTTGTTTCGACGAATTGTCATTGTTTTAGGTGTGTTCAGAAGCTATTAATTAAAAAAAATTAATTTTGAAAAATGATTAAAATGAAGAAAAAGTTAGTAAACTACTTTGAACTAAGCAAAATTGGTAATTAGTATCATGGTAATATATACCCTAAAACAGGCTGTTTAAAATTTTGAGCGATTTATTTTTCTACTTTTCTTGAAGTATCTTGACATTTTTGTCATTAACAAAATCGATGCAAAAACCTCCTTTTCACTTTTTTAACCCAGACTTATAGCCTGTCTTGGCTGTCGAAAACTATCAGAGGATGAATATCGCTTTTTTATCTGCTGACCCACTTTTCAAAATGAGTACCTCTTTCAACAATTTACTGTCTTATTTCAAATAAATGGAGTCTCTAGAAATAAAGCGAACTAAGAACTTCTGATCGAGCCCTTTTATTTTTCTCCCCAGCCTTGACCTCAATCATCCTCAGATATTGAACTCAGAATCATAAAATCTATCTCCAGAAAAGTAAACAATTCAGCAATTAATCACCCTTATTCCGATAGGCGTTTTTCTAAAACGCCAACTGTCGTTTTAGGAGTCGTGTCGTTTTTTTTTTGGTATTCCGTAACTAAAACGCCAGCGTTTCTCTCGCTCTTACATTCCACAATACATTCCAAACATCTGACATATCAAATTGTTTGCAAATTGAATAATTTGGTTTTGAAAATTATATTTTTGTGAATTTGTTTCAAACATAAGAAAAATGTACAGTGTAGAAAGTTATTTTTCATGGAGCAGCAGTGACGACGAAGAAGAAGAAGAAAAGAAAGATTTGATACTGCAGACGATATACAGTCCATCTAAAGCAAATCCTTTTGATTTGGCTGGCACAAAGTATGTTATTAAATAAAAAAATATATATGCAGTAGGTAATTCTACCACTGGTTTTGATTTTTTATTTTATCGCATTTGTTAACAGATTCAAACTTGCTCATACCCTTAGTTTTTTTGCAAAAACGAGCTACCAAAAGGGGTTGGGAACGACTTCAATTTGGGACTAGCCCAGCCAAGCCTAAACAACATTCTTAAGGAAATACCTGCTCGCGTTTTATCTTTGCCAAGCTGTAATTTCTACGAATTCTTTTATTTTCCATTTTAATCGGATAGATACATACATAGATAGATCGCTTGATACAAATATTTGTATATATACATATGCATATGATGGAGAAAAAAGAAATACTTGACTTTTGGGTATGTGATTGTCACTGATAACAGTTCAAATAAAAATACATTTTTGCAGGAGATGATGGGTACCCACTCGAGCCTTTTCTTGTAACTCCTTATAGATTTGTTATTTTCACGCTTAACAAAGAATTTTAAATTATAAAAACTAAAATAAATATAAAAAAACTTATATTTTGTATCCTGTCGTCAACAAATTTCTAGACGACACATTTCTGCGTTTTTAAAGACGTTTTTTGTATTAAAACGACTTACGGAATACCAAAAACAATATAGAGAACACGTTCCACAAGAGAGAATCGACAAATTGACGTTTATTTGGCGTCGAACGCCTTACGTAATACCAAATTCACACTGACGTTTTTATTTTGGCGTTCAACGACTTACGGAATAAGGCTGAATATATTTTTGCACTAAGTCATCGATATTTATATACAATATTAAAGAATTCACAAATGGAAGTATACGCTCTGACGATGCAGAACGTTAACGATTTTATTTTGTATAAAGATAAACAATTAACAGTCACACGATCATTGATTTCCAATACTGGACGGATGTTCACACTAGATGTCCGACCGATGTTTTGGAAGAAATTCTAAATATCGAACGAGGCTAAAGTGAATATAGTTTATTGTTAGAAAATATCCGTTGACGGAAAGGTATATAAGTCCTTTCCTGTAATTCGATACTACAAAAAAATAGATCGGATAAACATAAGTTTGATGACCTGGTACCGCCATATACATAAACACTCTACAGACCCACTTTTTAAATGTTCCGAGGCTTTTCTCAATTCTTATTGCAATATTTTTATCTATACCCATGTCATTTATGAAAATACTATTTACATCTCTTTTTCAACAAGACTTAAATTCTTATCTTAGTAAAAACTTCTTAGTTAGTAAATGTAAATACGTTTGTAATTTTTCAAGAATAGTTTGTCCTTTTTCTAAACACTACTGAGACTATTTCAAAAACTAAAAAGCCATCCGTATGTCTAATGTTCCTCTTATTCGTCTTATTTAAAACTTTTCCATTTCTTGCCTTAAACTCAATAGAAAAAAATAAACTTAAGGACTTTCCATGAACGACGATTGTAAATAAGTAGATATCGTAGAATCAATTCTAAATAGTCTCATTGAAACAAGTTTCTGCGTATATTTGTGCCTATTATTATTGATGACAACTCAATTTAATATGAGTTGACTTCTTGCCAACTGCACTTAAAGACAACCCAATAAATTATACGAAATGTGACGAATATACATACACTGCAGGCCAAAAGTTTTGGGCTATTTTTCGAAGGAAAATTAATTTCTAGCATCGAAAAAAATTAAAATATAAGTATATGTAAAAAATTAAAATATAAGTATGTATGTAAAACTCTTAAAGACGACCCACCCTGTTAAAGAATACTTTTAACTTTATATTCTCATTTAGAAATACCACCAAGATTCCAGAAACGTGAAACAACCAAAAAAGGTTTTTTGAAGAACAGCGGGTAAAGGACATAAGATTAAAGAATTTTCTCACAAATATAAGAACATTCAAGAGCCCAGCGAACGATGGTTAGAATCGAACTGATTTTCATTCAATCATATTTTTAGTATGAATTTTTCCACTTTGCAATAATTTTTGTAGCTTGACATTTTACCTATATTTAAACACTCTTATCTCAAATATCAAATCATCGGAACTCAAATTATAAATCTCTTTAGCTAACAAAATAGACGTTTCTTAAGAATTTAATTCTTTTTCTTAAAGACCTTAACCTAGAAGATCCAATCGTTAGAGCCGAAGTTAAAATTTTTTGGAGCTAAACATATATGTACATAAAGAGTATGTGCATCATAACTCAGAACCTTGCTAGACCTTAGGTTGGAAAGTACATTATTCCATATACACAAGGTGACAGGTGGGTCATTTTTGAATGCGAATGAACGGCTCTTCAACGAAAAATCGAAAACTTATTGAATAAAAAAAAACAGACGGACGAAAGAAAAAACAACAGTAACAAAAATAAACATCAAAGCAAATTAGGAATTTAGAAATCAAATAATTTCTTGTATAATCAAAACAAAAATGAAAAAATATTATTAAACTACATAGTTAATTAAAAGAAAAAATTCGGGCCAATGAAAATGACAACCATGCGTGGATAAAATTTTTTTGTCGACAATTTTTGTTAAAATTTCAGACCACCACGTTTTGGTTAATTTTGTATGTACATATGTAAATAGAAACATTAAAATGAACTTAACGAATCAAAATAATATTCAATTTCTAAAACCCAATTATAGAAACCAATGCCATTACCCATGATCTACCGGTCACCCTACATCGTTTTTTGAAAAACATGAACTCACCCTGGTGAGTAAATTTTGTGTTTTTTGAGACCTTGAGTCGCCCTAAAGTAGATATAGATATCTTGCTGTGGTGAGTTCAGGTAACGACCAAACTTTCAAAAATGACTGGCACACGGACAGGTAAATAGTGCGTTTGAAACTTTTCTTAATAACATCTTGTCAGTCTTCGGCCAGTGAACTCTTCAAAATATTGTGGTTTGGTTCTAATACATGTATTACATATCTGTTCATTGAATGTGGAATTGAGATAGTTAAAGTTATCCGATTGCTATTACAAGTCACATGCTGTTACACTTTTACTCACAAGAATTATAAGTACACAGATCGATAGATAGATAAATTATGCTAACTCGTTGTTGTATGTCATTTATTAAAAGGAGATAAACCTGAAGGTAAAGGCTTAAAAATACAGAATTTATCTCATTTTGTATTATCGTTTTTAGAAATTTCATGTATTCAATGGTAACAATGTACATTATGTACACACACTGATATTACAGTTAGCCTAACAACCATTTTCTTCAAATTTATTGCTGTTCACAAATATTTTGAAGACTTCCCGTTTTTCAACAAAAAGAAAAAAAACTTAAAACACAAACATTGAAGTTTACATATTTGTATTACTTTATTATTCTTTTTCTCAAATTAAATACTATATTTTAAATATTTATTAATTCTATATTAATAATTCTAGTTAAAAAGTTAAGTACAGTAGTAATATTTTATATATTAATCAAGATATTTTAATATATCCATTATATTTATTTGTTTTTATTTTTAATAATAATAAATATATGTTTTATTTCAATGTATTTAATAATTTATTAATAAATGTTGTGTATAACTCAACTTGCTTTAAATATCTGTGTAATTCCTTAAAATTTAAAAAAAAACAGGTTCTTATTTATATCTGCCAATGATAAAAAAAAAACAAATAAAATGAAAATACAATATCAGAAAAGTCAACACAAATCCTTATACACATAATTTTTAAATTAATTTGGGAAATAACAAATTTATTAAAATTTGTATAAATAATAAATTAAAACAAATATAAATGTACAATTTTATTTCGAAAATTATTAATTAAAATTACAAAAGAGAAACTCAATCATTCAACAATATTTTTATAAATTAAATTAATGAACCACATTCATTCGTTAACATTCCCTTAAAATTAGCATTTTTTTTGTTTGTTGTTGTTTTTTTTTTAAACAGTAAAAAAAATTGATTGTAGTTTTACTAAATGTAAAATGTGTATAATTTGTAATGTGTTCGATTTTTTGAAATTTTTGTTGAGTTTAGTTTTTTATTTTACATTTACAATTGCTTGGGTGAGTCTATTTATAAATGATGAGTGTGTTTGTGGGTTATGGCTTGTGGTAAATCATTTCTAAAACTTTATTTTAACTACAGTTTTAAGGAATTTGTATGGACTTTCATTATTTGTTTAGTTCTTTTTTTTTTAATATGTATATATATTTTTATTAAAAAAAAAAAAGAAACCAGCATCTAAAGAAAGAATATGGGATTGTAAGTTTATTTTGTTTTATATTAGATACATAGCTCACGATTAATTTAATATGTAAAACGTTTTTCAAACTGATAAATTCAACTAATATATAAAACATAATTTTGGTTAAATAATTTGGTATTAAGTTAGAAAGAAACCTAAGATGTTTAAAACATCAATGCTTATTCCTTTGAAAATGAGTAAATCGTGTTTTGAAAGTCTCTCGAATGCAAAAAATTGCTTTAATGAGTTTTCACTTTCTTTGTTTTTGATGTTTGCGAAATTTGAGTAAAAAATGAAAAAAACTATTTAGTTGGAAGAAACGAATTAGATTATTTTAATAACTTGCGTATTGCACAGACGAAGTTGTAGTCATAGTCTTAAAATAAATCTTCCCTATATACCAACTTTTATTAATCTCATATCAAAAAAGAGTTATATTTAAGAAACCTGAACCTATTGGAGAATATAAAAGAGCAAGATGTCATTTTTGTCTTACCATTTTTGTATAACTGATTTTATTTAGGAACTTAGTTCTCATTAGTAAGAAACTACTTTATTTCTATTTTCGATTTTCTTTACGCACTGAGCGTGTTTCATGTACATGTAGATCCCTTTTCAAATAGAGATTGGAAGATTTTGATCGCTGTCAAAGAAAAATTGATTTTTTGGTGTGAAGGAACGCAAAATCTGGCGAGATATCAAAATCTTCACACAGAAATTGATTTTGTGTGTGTAAAGGAAATCGACATAAATATTTCAATAAAAACTCTCCAAGTCCTGAGTTTAAGTATTCCATTTATAATCTAAGTAATCCAAGTTCTGTCTCAATCCCTAAATGATTAACTCTTCAAATCGAAACATTTACTATTTCTTGTCAGTGGAAAGTCCCTTGCTAATAAAATAAACTCAATTGAAAAAAAAACATGGACTTATGGAATCTCCAGTGATTTTATTTGTATAATAGTTAATTAGTCTTGGCAAATCTTTAATTGCAAGGTTTATTTTTATAGCTAGTTGTTGTTCTCATAGCTAGAATAGAAGTCTATAACCTTTTTTTGACATAAATATGTATAGTATGCATAAAAGAGCAGGAACTTAAAGGAAGTTTTTGTTCCTAGAATCAATTAAAAATTACCGTCATAGATAGATATAAATATATTATCAAAATGTAAAGCGAAATCAAAATCGAAGTTGAACATAAATACGATAAAGTTTTCAATATACAAATTCTGCCTATGATTGGCTTAGATAAGTCTATAAGGCTCTGTTTGTTTCTTCCTTGGGGTCGAAATTGTTTCAATTTAATTTAATTTTTGTTTTTTTTTTTCAAGTCTGGGAAGAAAGTAATTTTTGAAAATGTTATTCAACCGATTTTCGCGGGTACAATAAATTCCCAAACTAGTGAGAAAAATTATTTGTTCGCATTTCCCAATCAAATTCAATGGTTGGTAATATTCTGACAATATATACACATTCAAACCTTCAATTATGATGTTGCTAAAAGTTTGGGGTCTATTCTGCGGGTATGTTATGAAACAAAATCTTTGGTAGATGACAGTTACTGTTAGCTTTCCTTTAACGGAGGCTTTATACAAAAGCTATTGCTAATGCTTCGGAACCTTATTTGAAAAAAAAAATCTTTTATACGAAAAATAGCATTTGTTTAAACATTGTACATTCATTTTTTTTTTAATTATTTAGACAAAATATTATTTTAATGAGTTCAAATTCAAATTTCACAGAATAAGCTTTTCATGTTAATAATGAAAATAACAAACAAAAAATAAATTAATAATAATTCATAATCAAATTAACAGTTATAAAAAAAATTCAAACAATTTTGGTTAAATATACAAAAAATTCTATTCAAACTTTGTCATTTTTTAAATGCATTGCAATCAATTTTTGTTTGCGGACAGTGTGTGTTTACGACTTTTTTTTAATGTTTAAATATTAGCTCAAATATTTTTAAATTTATATATTTTTTTAATGAATATTATTATAGTTATTAGTACTTTTTTGTATGCACAAACATTTATACGAAACAACTAGAGAGGGGATTCACTACAATTACATGAATTTTTCATTTTTCTTTTCTTATGTTTTTTTTTATGTTTCTACTGTTTTCAATGTACTATGTATGATGTGATAGCTAGATACTTTAAAAATGTGTCCTTAGAGAATAATTTATGTTAATATCTTTATTTTTATATTTATTTTTATTTTTTTTTAAATTTTACTGTAACTAAGAGAAAGAGTTAATATTTAGTTTATAAAAAAATGTTTTGAAATACCTTCAAAGATTATATTTTTATTTAAAAATAGAAAATTAAATTCTTTGCTGTTTTTTTCTTCTTAATTTGTTTAATAAATTAATTAAATCAGTCCATTGTATGTGTGTATGTGTGGTTTTCTCTTTTCTATCAATCTAGTACAGTAAAGGTTGAATTTTTGTAATTACTTTTTCTTAGCAGCTTTCTTTTCAGCTTTGCGTATGGCCTTTTCGCGTTCACGTCGTTCACGTTCTTGATCTTTACGTTCCTTTTCAATGCTTGCCTTGAGATCTTTTAATCGGCGTTTTAGGCGTTGCTTATCATCGCCCGAAACACCAAGGGTTTTGAAGTCCTTGGAATCTAGAGTGAGCAGAGCACCGCCTTCGACATTGTGCTCTTTGAATACCGGAATGTAACGATCAAGATCAATGCCCATAAGCCAGTGTCCCACCTGAGAACGTTTGATTTTAAGGATCGAGTTTCAAACACAAACACAAAATTACGAAATTTACCTGTTCTTTGGTCCACTCGTGCACAGGTCCACCTTTGTAATTGTGAGTGGATTTTCTTTCCGAGAAACTACTGCTCGATCCGGATAAATCCATGCATCGACTGGGCGAGTAGCCGGGCGATGTCGAACCAGACGACATGCTTGTGGGGGACGGTGGACCTTGTTGATGCGACAACTGTGATTGTTGCTGCCATGGAACTGTACCAGGCGGAGAAAGGGATTGAGGAACAACGTTTTTAACTATAAGGCATTTAGGTGTTTGACATTGTTTGTGTGTGTTTGTATTTGTTTCGATTAAATTGGAACAGGAAACGAAAAAGAAAAAAAAGAAATTAAACGGTCAAAAACTTAGAAACACATCTAAAACCACATCAAAAAGAAGTAGCAAGCGCGTAATCTTTAATTTTTGTTTTTTTTTTTTGTCTAAACGCATTCAATTTGAAATAAAGAAAGAAAACAATCAAAGCGAATGCAACAATACACTGCAATTACCTTTTGGTTGGGCTTCGTTGACTGCCTGTCGAATTTCATTTATCAACGTCTTGGCACTGATGGCCGCTGAACTTTGGCTTTTATTGATTTCGGTGTAATCATCGCTGGAATGTCGGGATGAACCATCACCGAGGCGTCTTAAATTAACAGAAATTACTTTTAAAATCAAAGCAAGTCAGGTTGATACACCTACCTTTCCCGATCGGATAGGACTTGATTCAGCTGATCGGTAAAAGATGCCGGCGGTGCTTTGTTGCCTCTCCGACGGCTTGGATACATCCAGTTCTCGGTTTGATCGTTCTCTGAGAGCTTGTCATTGGAACCAAGTATACTGTCATATGAGCTATTGAGATCCTTACTGACACCAAACGATGAATCACTGCTGGTGGTCTTAAAGATATTTGGTATAGTGGAATGGGTTTTGTGGTCCTTGTGCACTTGAGCGTAAAGCTGATTGATTTGTTGTTCCCGAACGTACTTGTCACTGTTGTGTAAATTATGATGTCCGTTCTGGTGGTTGCCATTGGATACCATGGTAGTACCCGTTGATGATGTATCGTTTGTCCCCATATCGTCCTCACTGTCAAGCCCGCAATCGGAGCTGCTATTGCTCAGGCTTTTCTTTCCAGTGGGTAGTTGGCGATTTGCCAAACCTCCACGTGAAGCTAAGGAAAATTTGAATATAACTTTATTTTGTAAAGGCCTTAAATAGACAATGTATTTACCCTTACCCAGATCGATCTTAGTCTTTGTCGCTGAGTTGTCAAGGAGTTCATGTTGCGGAACAGCTGCATCCAGTTCGTCCTTAATTGGAACCTTCCTCTCTACTGTGGCAGTCTTAACACCCTCGCCGTCGGGTGACAAATCAGAAATCTCAGTATCGGAGAGTTCAGTCTCTAGTTTGTGGAACAGCGGTTTTGGTGGCGCCTTTCGAACCATTTGTGGCGTCAACTTGAGCGTTGTGCTATCATATGGCAGGACAACAGGAAAGCCAGCTTTACGCTGAGTCTCTTGCAGTTCATGTTCCAAATTGATAACCCGATCTTTTAGCTTCTTCACAAGCGCATTGTATTCGGTATCCTTTTCTTGCAACAACTGCTGATAGAACTCTTCGCGATGGACCATATCCACTTCACGCTGTTGGAATTCACGGACCAAACGTTTGGCCTTGTTGTATTTCTTATCCAAAGCCATATATTGACTTTGCGATTGCTGTAGCATATTTTGCAGGTTAGAAGCCTCTTTTTTAATGTTAGTTAGTTCACGTTCAGTTTGGCGTAAACGTTCGTTGAGCAGTTCATCTTCATTACCCGTTGTTTCTAATTTCACAAGCTATTCGTATAAAACAAATTAACATATTAACAGAGTTTAGTTCAAAAAAAATATAATTAAGTAACAATTAGACAGAATGTACAAACAATAAATCGAACAGAAATTAAGGGATAAATAATAAAACAAAAAGACTACACAACACCCACCTTTCTTCTTAAGTTAGTGATTATGTCTTCTTTTAAAAGGCAACTCATTTCACTCTAAAACATAAGAAAAAAAATAAAATAAATAAAAATAATAGAAATAAACATTACAAATGGGATAATTGAATATAAAGCAACGCAGCTCGAAACTAAGAACTATTACTATCACCTAGAATGCAGCTTAAAATTTAATTCTTACAAAGCCTCCTAAAGGCTCAAAGGCTGGCCCGAAATATTTAAAAAATTCTCAAAGGTGTTTCCATATGACTTCTAAATATACAAAAATTGAAACTTAGCTGAAAACAATAGTATTTAGACTTCAGAAACACTTAGAAGTTTATTGGTCATGAAGTCACAACCGTATGATTATAACATTTCACAGCCCGTAACAATTTCAAACTAAAATTTTGGATAGTTTAGTTTCTCATTTCTACTCTTGTACTTAAGATTTGTACTTTCCAGCAAATATTTGAAAAAGAATGAGAATGAGCCATTCTCATACCATATATCACCGGTGGTTTTTTTAGGTCACACGTGTAATATAACTAAAATGGATCCTGTAAATAAGCAAGGTAATTTTAAAATTTTGAATATCAGTCACACAACCGTAACAATGGAAACACCCAGAATATATTTATCTAACTTTATTAATATGGGAGACTTAATGTCTTATCATGCACACTATACTATGCTGGCCAACGGGGCCCTAGGCAATTTCAAGAAATTACAGAAGCAATGCTATAAAACCAAAAGAAGGAACATTTTGTGAGTGATACCTCATAAAGATCATGCTTTCCACAATATGGAATTCAAAACTAAATAAAATACTAAGAAACACTACAATTAATCATCAACCGTCTCGAAGTCTACTGCAAGTTGTGGAATTTAAGTGTCAATTTAAACAAATCGAAGGCGATGGTATTTAAAAATAGTTCTGGCAGATTGGCTAGAAATGAAAAATGGCGAAAAGTGCCATTAGTTCCTCATGGAAAAACTGATTTGCTAACGATTCTTTTTCACATAGCGTAAAATACAAAGTATTTACTGCAGTAAAGGAATATATAATGTTGTTATGTTCAGTACAAGTTTGGAGCTACAGAAAAAATGAACCGGTAGAAAATCTGCTAAGATTCTACTTAAAAAGATGTTTTCAACTTCCAAAAAATACACCAAACTACATGATAATTATTGAAACCGGGGTGTCATTTTTCATCAAAACACTTGGACTTCATATTGATTTTCTTTTAAGAATTTTTAACATGGGTGATGCAAGACTACCTAAAGTGATTGCGATGAATATTATGCAGAAAAAAGACTTTAGTTCGAGAAGTTTAAAGAATTAGCAGATTACTGCGGATTGGATTTTATTGTTAACGTTCAAGCTTGCAACGGGAAAGAAATCAAAGATTCCCTGTATAATCTCATCGCTAAAACTGATGAAAAATGTAGACTCGACTTCTTTACTACATAGAGCCACATATAACATTCTTCAACATAATCTTTGTGAAAGAAAAAGGGATTTTAATCAAAAAATAATATCTGCAGTTTTGAAACTAGTACGATTGAACTTCATGCCGCATCGTGACGATTTACCGCTCATTTGCTGGATGTGTTCTATGTCGAGAAGAGAACATATAAAGCATTTCATAGGAAAATGTCCAATACTGAAAAAGTTAAGAAGGACCTTTCTTAGCGGGAATGAGATCCATGACGATGATTTAAAAGCGCTTCTTAATTGCCATTTTTATAGAAAAGCTATGGTCTACAGAATCTAAATACTTAATCAAGCATTCTAAAAACATTATTTTTAGTTTTATCAATTTTTTGCCTTTTCGTTTAAAAATTATATTTTTTTTGTATGTATGTAAAATTTAAAACTACAATTTATAACCTTGTTTAAAGATTGTCAATCGGACAGACTTCAATGCCAATCTTTTGATAATTGTTATTTAAATTATGAAATAAAAATCAATTGAACTTGAACTACTTCTAAGACCCAGAACACACTATGATAGTATCGAATGAATCACGTAAAACTCGATGAACAGGATGGGATATTTATGAGCAGGAGAAAGATGCTTATAAGTTTCTACTCATGCCGAAGGCCTGGTAATCTATTTAGAATGCTTTTGCAGGGGAAACGTTTCTTGCGAGGAAGAGACAAATTCTCCAAGACTGCAAGGCATTTCAACCGTTCGAACTCGACAGAAAATTGTTGGTTCCCTACATGCCTGTCAACATCACGCACATAGTAACATAGGGTTGAAATTTCTAGCTGGCACTAAAGGCAGCAATCTTTTTTACACCCTGCCAAGTCGGACGCAACCCTTGATATTTCATGATACAATAACAACAGTATAAAAGTTGCCTTCTATTTCATCCAACTAGGTAGTGTAATGCAATTAAGATAATCCTTAAAAAGACCGCAGGTCCTGTTATAGTGAGTTTGATATGAAACAGAGCCTTAGTGACGAAAAAAATTAGATTTAATTTAAAAAAGTTTATGGAGGTGCATACAAATTTAGGAATCAATAGAAGTTCAATTTCCTTGGGAGTTATAGTAAGTGAAGCATGATGTATGAGTAAAAATAGAAAAACTAAATCTCTTTGAACAAAATAACCAAGTGATATATCCCTTGAAACTGAAGTGAGAAAAACAAAAAACAAAAAGAAAACAAATAACAATATACAGTGGATGAAGAATGGTTAATTAACAAAACGCCAGCAAAAAAGTGTGCAAATATATCTAATAAATAATTTCGTTTCAGCGAATTTCATCTAATTACCGCTTTATGCTGTTGTTTTTTTTTATATTGTTTTAAGCACATATCCACCAAGAACGCAATAAATTAAAATAAGTTTTTAAATTTCAAATATGTATAATATTCTAGAAACAACTATTATTAAAGTTTTTAAATTCGTACCTCTTGTAGGAGTCTCTTTAGAGACTCCACTTCTTGGGAGTGTGTTGCTTCGACCTCCATTGGATGTTCAACTTGAACGGGACTCGTTGGTCCCTCGGAAACGCTTGAATTAGCTGAAGCCGGTTGTGTTGAGTCTTCTGAATAGTCGAGAGTTCGACGTAGATATTCTTCTTGTTGTCTTCATAACAAAACAAAATCAAATTAAGTAAATTTTTAACAGTCGATCTGTAAGCCTTACCTCTTAAGACGTTCTTCTTTTTCTTTGTCTGCTTGTAGACTCAGTCGTATCAATTGAGCAACTTCTGAATTCTCTGGATCTCGCTCACGACCAATTTGAAATTTGACTAGACCAGATGTGTTGCGTAAAACTGACGCTGCGTAGGCTTGAGTAACGCCCACTAAACTTTTCCCATCGACTTCGATTATTTGGTCATTGACCTGAAAAAGAAGAAAAACATTTCTTACTTCATAAGATTATAATTTTGGTATTTTGAGATCAACTCACCTGTATGCGTCCATCTCTAGCTGCAGCACCATTATCAGTGATCGTTTTAACGAATATTCCTAATTTTTCTAGACCAGCATCGGCCCCTACGCCCATACCAATTATACTCAAACCAAGTCCTTCGGGTCCTTTCATTAATTCCACCGGAAAAACGTGCATCTTTTCGACACGCTTCTCGAGTTCATATTCCGCCGAAGCGGCAACCGGATCAACATCTTCATTGCGTCGATCGTAATCGGTTACAGAAAATGTCGAAAATACCTGAATCGGCCCGGAACTAAAACGAATCTTATTATTCTTCTTAACTGCAATGGGCGGATAGGTTATATCGTCGTCATCAGATTCTAGAAGACCGGGTACTTCCATCCAAAAATTGCCATCTTCAAAATAATGTACTCCACTCTCGACGTAGACTTCTTTGCTCCGAACAGGCGGATACTCCGGTATATAGAATTGGGACTCGTCTAGCTGTGTTGTTGTTTCATGCTCAGCTAATGAGTAATTCGAATTGTGTTTACTCGAGATAATGCTATCATCGATAGTTGTGGTTTGTAAGCTATTGTGAGTTGTGGAGTCAGCAGATTCAGCAGAAACAATACTATCATGAAGTGATTCTTGCACGTAGGTCTGGTTAAAGATGTCATGTTTGTTGTATTCTGAGCCAACGTCGAAGGTTGTATTGCAGTTTATCTCCTCGTCGTAGGTTGTTTCAACTTTACTGGCAGTTACCGTTACACCAAGATCCACTTGATGAGTTTCATTGTCGATATCAAGGAAGCTTGCCGATTCGCTGTGAATGGAGTTTTCTAAACTTCGATTTGGGGCTTCAAGGACATCGCGTAACCATTCGGGTTCATCTTCATCGTCGACCCTTTCGTAGTTGTTACACTTGCGCTCCTCTTCTTGTTCGTCTTCTACTCTTCTCTCTTCTTCCACTAACTGATGATGACTAGAAACAACAATTGGTGTGGCAACAACAGTAGTTGTTGCAGCTGCTGGAGCAGATAGGATCTGCTCGACTTCTTTCGCTTGCTCGTCCGATAATAGTGGTTGTTGTCTGAGGAAAGAAAATGCAAATCGTTAGAAGGGTGAACCATTGGACTGTAGGTCATGCAAACCTTATTTTGCTTTCCAAAATTCTACAGGACAAAACATAGCAACACGTAAAAAATTAAATAAAATATTTTATATATTCGCAAGCAATACAGTATACAAAATGCATTACAAAAAAAAATCAAGATGCACAAGGACACGAAGCCGTAGATAACGATGACGATGGAACGTATACGACAGGTGCCGACCGAATGTCATTCCCAGGTGGAGTGTTTGTACCGAGAATGGAAGTCGAAGCACAAAAAGGGACATCGATTCGTATGTGTATGCATGCACAAAACAAGGTCAACATCAGTAGCAGCCAACAAAAGCATCACAAAACAGCGAAAGCATCACAGGATTCAGTTAGGAGCAGCAGCGCGCCACCAATAGCAGCAATATAATTGTTTTGCCATACAATTTTAATTAATAGTAGTTTTACAGGAACACATCAGGATGTAGAGGTGTGTTGGTTTAGTTTGTATATAGTTGAGTTCATGCGCGAACAATATAAGAATGACGTCATAGTTATCATATATGAAAGAGTTTTCGATGTTAAAGTTGAAGGTGAAGCAAAGTTTTTTTTTTGTTCGTTTTTTGTTTTGCATTATTCAAAAAGCACACACATTATGAAGAAGAAGATCGTCGGAGTATAATGACGTTTTTTTGTGTGTATGTTCGTATTCAACACATCAGCAGAGATATAGGACATTTGGTGTTGACAATAATTAGAAAACATAATCATAAAAGAAATGTAAACAAAAATTAAAAGAACAAACAGAAAAAATGCAATTAATGAACAAATAAGCAAATATAAGTTTATCTATTCTTGAAATATGAATACATTTAAAAAAAAAAATAATAATAAGGGTGCACAATTCACGCGATAAAACAAAAAGCTTTCATTGTGATGTGTTTTTGTCTTGTCATTTTGATTGTTTTTATTTGCTCGCGTATCTGGATGGTACCATTAGCTGGTGTGGGGGCCTAACAAAGGTATTTTAGGAATGTACATAGTTCAGTAGGTTTGGAGATGTATGTAGATACCTTCGATAAGGAAATAGAGCTTCAGAAAAAAAAAACTATTTGCTAAGGATAAAATATGTTACTAAGGGCCAGTTGTACAAATCTTGTTCGGAGGATCAACCACTATTTAAACTCTCCGTGATAAATAATGTACAAAAGGAACATAATAATCATCAAAAACTGAACTACTCACTACCACTCAAATAACTGAATCCTCCCTGAACCGAGGATGAACCACGTTTGTATAATTGGCCCTTAGACATTCAAAAAGGAAATTATAATAAACAAATTTCTTTATTTTCAGATTAGTTAATTAATTTTTTAGCTTTAGGTAAGTACTAAGAGGCCTTGGTATTTGAATACAGATAAATGATGCCAGAAATCAAGGAATCGAATATACATAATGTATGTACATGGTGAGCCATCTAGTGGTTTCTTTTTAAATCATAGGTTATTTTGACACTGACAACTGTTTCCCACTCGAAATCTTGACAGAAAGTCAGTATTATACCTCCGTGGAACGAAATGAGTTGATTTATGCTTGAACAACGTTGGGAAATCGTCGCCACTACTCGAACTTGATGACGGTACGAACGTACCGAGGTGCCAATATCGACTCGGATCACTATCTTGTTGGTATGGTTTTCCGAGGGCGGATTGCCTTGCGAAGACGCATTGCATCCGCCGATCAGGTTCGAATCAACACGGCTGCCCTGCGCAATGAAAACACCAGTAACACCTTTGGTAATGCGTTAGGACTCGCCCTAGAAACACCTAATTTAGGGAGAGTAAGTCCTGGAGCCAGTATGCTGGGCGTAAATGAGAAGTGGACACGCCTTAAGAATATTGTCATTAGTACTGCCAACTCCATCTTAGGCAGCAGTCGTAAAAATCGGAACGACTGGTTTGATGATGAATGCAAGCTAGCGACTGAACGTAAGAATGTTGCGTACCGAGCAATGCAACAATCTCATAGAACGCGGGCACGCGAAGAGGAATATAAAGAGCTCAGAAGAACAGAAAAACGGCTTCACAGACAAAAGAAATCAGCCTGGGAGAAGAACCTAATCTGTGAAATAGAAAACAGCCGAGAGCGAGGTCCGCACCAGGCGCGGAAGTTCTACCAATCCGTCCGAAACATGACGCAGTACACACCACGCTGCACATACTGCAAGGACGGAGAGGGAAATCTGATCACCGATCCTGAAAGCATACTGGAGCGATGGGAAGTGTACTTTAATGAATTGCTAAATGGTCAGCTCACTGCAGAAGTGGAGGCTCCACTACTTCAAGAAGAATACCCTATGTTGCCGCCACCAAGCATAGAAGAGGTTGAGAAGGCTATAGGCCGGCTTAAACAGAACAAAGCCCCGGGAGTCGATGGCATACCAGCCGAATTATTCCATCACGGCGGGCCAGCCTTACGTCAAGCAATTCATGATATTATAGTACAGGTATGGGAGCAGGAAGAAATGCCAGAAGACTGGCGAAAAGGTTTAATATGCCCCATACATAAGAAGGGAGATGTCACAACGTGCAGCAATTATAGAGGTATCACGTTGTTGAGTACCGCCTATAAGATACTCTCCTCTATCCTACAAGACCGGATAACCCCATACGCTAAAACCGTCATCGGGCAATATCAGTGTGGTTTCATTCCAGGCAAATCAACAACTGATCAGATCTTTACCCTTAGGCAGGCGATGGAAAAATGTCTAGAATTTAACATCCCAACATACCATCTGTTTATAGACTTTAAGGCCGCCTATGATAGCATAGCCAGGGTAGAACTTTACAAAGCCATGAGAGAATTCGGCATCCCAAATAAATTGACACGACTATGTAGGTTGACCATGACCAACGTAACAAGCCAAGTAAAAATAGCCGGATTGCTATCCAGACCAATCAACATCTTTAATGGACTCCGACAAGGGGACGGTTTGGCCTGCCTCCTCTTCAACCTGGCGTTGGAGAAAGCAATCCGTGACTCTGGCACGGCAACAAGAGGGACCATCGTCAACAGGTCCAGCCAGTTACTGGCTTACGCAGACGACATTGACATCATCGGAAGAACCGGACAAGCTGTACACGATTCCTTCATCCAGATCGAGCAGGCGGCACAAAATCTGGGGCTGCACATTAGTGAAGGTAAAACAAAGTACATGGTGGCGTCGAATGCGAGAGGAACAGTTGGTCAAACAATTAAGGTAGCGGAGCACGAATTTGAAGTGGTGCAATCCTTTAAATACCTTGGGTCAATAGTAGCAGCCGATAACAACATAGAAGAAGAAATACGCGGGCGGCTTCTCAAATCCAACAGAGCCTACTATAGTCTGTCAAAGCTCTTCAAATCCAGAAATCTCACCATAACTTCAAAACTGCTGCTGTACAGGACCATGGTCCTGCCAGTACTCACATATGGATCCGAGACTTGGGTGCTTAGCAAAAGGCACTCCGACCTCTTAGCTGCGTTCGAGAGAAAAGTCTTAAGGAGAATTGTTGGCCCCATATGTGAGGAAGGACGATTCCGGAGACGGTACAATCATGAATTGTACGCAATTTACCTAGAAGCAGATATCGTGACAAAAATTAAGCTCGGTAGACTCCGGTGGGCAGGGCACCTAGCTCGCATGAGCGAAGAGGAACCTGCTCGGAAAGTTCTTTGTGGTACATTCTATGGTAGACGACAGCGTGGTAGACCATGCTTGCGCTGGAGAGATGGCGTAGACCAGGACGCCCGAAGCCTTGGGGTGCGCAACTGGATGGCGTCGGCTAGAGACCGGGATAAGTGGAGAGACTTGTTGAAAGAGGCCAGGACCGGAACCCGGTTGTCGAGCCGATGATGATGATGAACGTTGGGAAATATTGAAAACTTATTTTCAAAGTGAGTTTTGTGTAGCCCAAAGAGTGCGTTTTTTTAAGAGAAGTTTTTGGCAAAAAGTTCGTGAGACTGGTATGCTAGTGGAAAACAAAAACACTTATGGTCCCCGTCGTCGTACGGTGCGCACAGACAAGAATGTGGCTGCTGTAGCCGCCGAGAGTGTGAGACTCAATTCACGAACATCATGGCACTCAGCCCATGCCACAATCGATCTTTTGCGCGCCAAATTCCCAAACCGTTTTATCAGCCGTCTTGGCGATATCAATTGGCAGCCTCAGAGCTGCGATTTGAGCCCTAGGGAACCGTGAAGGACCTATGTTATGCCAACAATCATGTAACAAGTCAAGCACTTAAGGCCAATATCATCCAAGCAATCCGTGAGCTACAACCCGAAACCATCATCAAAGACCTAGAAAATCGGAATGACAGAATGCGCTACTGCGAAGCCAGCCGAGGCAGCCACTTGAACGACGCGACGTTGTATTTCATAATTAATGGGAATGTTTGCTCTTACTAATAAAGCCATGATACATGGACAAAAATTAATTTTTTCATTTTATTGCATTTTTTAAAAAGAAACTTGTATTTGGACCATCCTTTACATAATGTATGTATGTATGTGCATAGATACACTCCGAACCGGTGGATTACGGACATGTAATATTTTGTTTAATTTTAAAATATTTATTTATTTCATTAAATCGATAATACATAAGAATAATAATAATATACTATTATACTATACTATATAATACACTTAAGCACCAACCAGATTACTTACAATACCTAACAATTTTTCTTTGAATAGGTTTCTATTAGAAGTATTAAAAAATCTACAAAACTCTCTACAGAATTCGCATCTCTTTAACATTTAGTAAAAGATTCCTAGAACTCATAATTCATTCTATGAAAGGGTTCACAGTATACATTTCTTATTCTCAAGTTTTTTAAAGAAGAAAAGAACTCAATTCAAGCTGAAAGAAAAGGGGGGTTGATGTGATTACAAATATTATAGAGAAATATTTACGGCGTTTAGCCAATTTTGTTAAGCCAATAAGTTGGAAGATTGAAATTAAGTTGTCTATCAAATATAGCATCTAGATCTTTCTTTTCGAGAATTCTTGCTAAATTTGTACCATCAATCATATAATTCAAAAAAAAAAAAAACAGAAGACTGATAACGATAAAAAGACATAATTTGACATTTTGAATCATTTAAAAATAACAGATTCTGTTTAAAACTTATGAACAGGGATGATGAAAGAGAATTTACAATCCTTCAAAAATTCACCATTATTCAGAATTGATGAAGCTGTTTAAGGCTTGATGTGCAGATTAATCAGGAATACGAGTGGTAATTGTATGAATATCGGTGGAAAAACTTTTTAGGTAAAACATTTTATTGAGAATAACTTTTTTTTTATCATTTATGTAGCTCCAACAAAATTTACTATTTTGTTTTAAATTTGATGATAAGTTTAATAAATTTTTTTAGAGCACCAAAATCTTTTTAAATAGACCTTTCTTTATAAAAAAAGATTCATCGTAATAAGAGCATCGAAATTGATATACATTTTTTTAAATTGCATAGTATTTTATTAAATGGATATAATTTCCTCAAGCACAAAACTGTCAATTGCCCTTTTTAAAAAATTAATAAAAATATTATTAGAAACAGAAAGAATATTATCACGGAAAATTGTTTGCCAAGAAATCGAGTTTAAGAGTTCTATAAGAGCATTATAGTTACCTTTGGTATAATTGAATTGTACTAATTTATAACAAATAAGTTTAAATTAACAAAAAAAAAAACCTAAATTTTACACTACGTTCTATATGGTGGATTGAGTTTTTAAATATTTAATTATATAAACGAATTCATAAAAAGAATCTAAGACAATGCTTTAAAGCTCTGATCAAAACATTAAAATATCTTATCAAACCATTGCGAAAACATGTAACAAATTGCACTTACGCAAATGCTTTACATTGATTATGACATGTTTTATAAGAAGATTTTATAAAAAAAAAAAAAAAATTTAGACACTTCTTTGGAAAAAGATTGGTCCAAAAGTTAAGAAACGAGGGAACGGAGTACCGATGAAATATTTTGTGTCGTGATTATAATGAAGAGTTTCTTAAGTGTACCGCTTAGAAGTATGCTTTAACATTTGGAGAACTTGAACATCATTAAAATGGCTTCGTAAATGCTTATTTTCCACATAAAATAATGCTCTGTTTTTTACCAAAATTTGTCTCAATTAAAAATAAATAATTGAATAATTTCAAAGCTACATTTTCCCTTCGAAAAATGGTTATTCTTTTTTTTTTATTTTAACTGATTTGAATCAAATTTTTGAAGCAAAAGCTTTTAAAAAAAATTGAACAGTACTGCATACCAAATTTTCAAAAATATTTTTAAGAATGTAGTAATCAATATTTCGAGAAAGACTTTAACGATTTTCTTCAATATTGACATCTAACACTTTTTCAAATATAAAAATTAAATGTTTTTTGTTACAATAACACTATTAAAAAACCATTCAGGAAAATTTTTTCGAAAACGTTTTTATCGATTTTGACAAACAAATTTGAATTAGTAAGATTTGTCATTGAAAATGAAACAATTAAATATTAATATTTGAACTTCGCACGAAACCATTTTGTTTACTTTGGACTTTATCGGTATTGACTAAAGAAAAGAAAATTTTAATGTTTATGGGTTCTAAAAGTGTAAAATTTAATTGTTGATCGTGGATTAAATTCATCCGATTTAAATGTAGCACCTATTGTAATCGTTAGTGGAAAAAAGAAAAAAAAAAAAACATTGTAACAAAAACACGTTTTATTTAAAAAATAAAAAAGCGATCAAAATTCTTTTTACGTCATTTATTAAGTATTAAATTTACAATATAAATATATAAGAAATTATTCAAAATGCCCCCCCTTATCCTTTAAACACTTTCTTAAACGATCCGGCCACTCGTCTACGCCGCACCGCACGCACGACTTCCAGTGGAAACGAAGCTACTGTCTTCAACAAAACAGCTTTGAGGAGAAGGCTTGCTGTAAGCCTCACCGAAATATTGAGTCTCTCAAAGCTGATTTGTTGAAGAGAGTAGCTTCGGTTATAATAATTATGTATATAATAATTATAAACGAACTGTTGATTATAATCATTAAGCATTATTTTTAATGTATTTTGTTTTAAAAAACGAAAGTTAAATATTTATCAATTGGTAATTGAAAATCGCGTAAGGGCTACTTTTCTTAGATCTTTTTCGACGTGCACAAAAACTCAAAGTGATCTACAAAAAAAAAAAAAAACACCTTAGGTAGACTCTTTTTCGTTCAGATGATGATAGGACGAAAAAGTACACGAACAATAAAAACTACTTTCTTCAAACTTCGACAGTTTTTCATCAATAACTTTTTAGTGAAAAAGGTTTATTAAAAATGGCAATAGTCTTAGAGAGTATTTCTGGTAATACGAGTTGAAGAAAAAAACTTCTTTCTCTTTTTTTTTATATTATACGCGCACTCAAGGGATTATGACTACCCTTATGATGTTAAATACACAGTGCGAGCAATTAGGAAATTAGGATAGGATTAGAAAGCAGATACCGGTGCACATTGGTTTTGAATGTCTGCACATTGAAATGACTGGGAAATACTGAGCCAGGTAAAGCATTCCACATTCTTGTTGTGCGACTAAAAAAAGAATCTCTGTATTTGACAGTACGTCCGAAGTTGGCCTCAAGGGTAAACTGATGGGCATTCCTAGAAGTATGGGTATTACGGTTGAATTCTTTAAGGGGAGGAATGCAACTGGCTATTTCACTAGAGCACTGTTTATGAAAATAGCGGTAAAATAATGATAGACATGAAACATTGCGGCAGTGATCGAGAGATACAAGTGTTTCAGTTAGACAACGGTCTCCTATCATTTTTATAGCTCTCTTTTGAATTCTGTCCAAGAGACTCAAGTGGGTTTTTGGAGCACCTGCCCATATATGGGAATTATACTCGAGCTTCGGAAGAATAAAGGCTTTATATATAACAACCAGATCAAGAAGACGGACAATGGTGACTTATTTGAGGTTTGAAGATTGTAGATTTACTAGTAGAATCTCTAAAGGATTCTAACGGGTAATTTTACTCGACTATTAAAAGTTTAGGAAAAATTAACGATTCCATACATATGTGTCTATTTTTCTGGGACTGTAACATTTCATTGTCTAGTAGTCTTCAAATGACTGGGTTCGGTTTTTTTTACACTCTAAGACTGACAACTTTCAACAAGATTAAACCCAAATTTCTGATAATTTACCTTGTTCTGAGAAAACAAATATTTGGTATCGACATCATAACTTTTACGACAAAACAAAACTGTGTCTGACACTTTTTTTGTTCCCTTAGACTTAATATTTACCCCATAAAGTGGTGCTATTCTGTGACCTACAATTAAGCTCCTTATCAATTTGTATAAAAAATGTTTACCTTAACTCACTAATTGGTATTCATTTTAAGGAATTTCAACTGTTTTCGCCAAATAAGTTCAAAGATTACAAACCAATTTTTACAGCGTTGTACATAAATGTATAAATTTCTATATATTTCTCATTTAGAAGAATGCAATAGAAATAGAAAGGCCGTCACCCGCAGCTGACCAGACTAACCCTGAACTTTATTCTAAGCCCCCTCTGGTGCATCTACAACTGTGTCTTCCTGCCTGCTCAAGAGCTGTCCTCCTCCCATTGCTTGTGAAAATGTTGGCCAACAAAACGCTCGTTAAAAATAAATTATTCATCTAACAACTGCTATTGTAGGTGTGTGTACATAATGTGAGAGTGTGTTTGGCTTGGCCTAAGTCAAACAAAACGTGAACACGGATGGACGGACAAGCGACAATAATTCCGTGTGTATAATTTAATGTTCTATTTTTGTGTTTAATTATTTTTAAATTGCATTCATGTGAATGTGAGGGGGTGTGGCAGAGCAAGGAACCAACAGTCATATTATAAATCTTCTATTTTTTTTCTAGTTCTGTCGTTTTGTTCCGGAGCTGTATCCTTTTTGCTATTTGATCACATTTTCAGGAGCTGTCCCTGCTGCAATCTGCACACCGTGCTGTAACCGTGTGTAGGCATGCATGCAGGTGCGGTTTTTTTCTCTTGTTTTTGTACACATTTGTGCTATTATGCGCCATGCCTATTATAGTTCCTTTTCTGAACTTGCACAAATGTAGGAAGCATAGAAATGAGAGAAGGATTATTATGTTTCACAAGGAGGACGGTCGAGGGGAGGGAGGGGAGAAGTTCTGCTTTTGTGACTTTTGCACGCCCAACAAGTGCAATTAGTGAGATTTAGCTGAAAAGTGAGTAAAGAGTAAAACATTTTCGATGACATCGAAATTAAAATAGTAATAATATAAATAAAATGCACGCGACCGAGTCGTACAAAGTTGCTTGTTTAGAAAAAGGTATAAATTTGGGTTTAGGTGTGTGTTTGATTAATTCCAATACATAACATAATGTTAGGTTGACGTGGTGGTCAGCAGGTGAGCCTACACACTTAGATCATGAGTTAGTCTACTGTGACACCGCCTTGAATCTTGGAAATTGGTGAACCAATTGGAGCTCCTTAAGAAGCGCGCCACATTGTTAGATTTACTAGATCACTAGGACCTAGGACTATTGTAGTAAGAATCTCCCAGATGTAGTCTACGTCTTTGGGATAAAGCAAGAAATGTACTGAGAAGGTGAGGGATCGATTCCTCCTCTTCTTCAACCATGCAGCTTCTGCAGAAGTCGTTAGAATCAACTCCAAGTCACATGTTGCGTACTTGCCTATGAAACAGTGTCCTTTTAAAACACCTATTACGGGGCCGAAGTGCAACCAGCTTACAGGTAATACAAATTTGCAGTGCTTCAGATCCAGCACTGGCCAAATCTGTTGTTTCGCCAAGCAGGTAGTTATATCGTTCCTCCTAAGGTTTTTCTCTCTGTATAGCACCTTGTTTTCGAATAGGTTTACTCGAAGCGTTGGGAATACCTATATTTGCCTTATCTGGTAATAAAGGTTTTATTCTTCCACTTTTGGTGAATTCGTCAGCTTTACAATTTCCTTAAATGTCCTTGCGGCCCAGCTCTCAGCAGAGGTGGATGTTAAACTGCTGAACCATCTCCATTAGAGCAGAGAGGATCGGCAGTTAAGGACTGTTATTGAGTTTGCAGAAACAGATTTAATGACTGCTTGGAGAAGATGCGGATATCTTTATTTGATATCACGTTTTTTTCAAGCCAAAACAGGACTTTTCTAATCGCAAAAAGTTCTGCCTGGAACACGCTACAGTGATTGGGAAGACAAAAAGAGAGACTTACATTAAGTAAGCCTCGTTATTAATTTTTGATCCATCAATTGAAGAATAGATTGAACCATCTTCCAGGGATTCCATGTCCCCCCAGATTTCTCTAGAATTTAGTTTTTAATTTAATTTAATTTTTAATTTTGGTGGGGGAAAAAACCCCATTTATTCGGCTTAATACAAGCTAATTCTTAATCTAACTTAAAAACTAAGAACTTAAGCTAAGGTTAGTGAGGGAGAGGACGGTTCAGAAGCCGGAGGATGGTTACCTGAAAGTTTTTATCACATTGAATCTGATGGATGGTGTAATCGAAGCTAACTGGAAGTGATCCGAATGAGTTCAGAAGGATGGAGTGGCCAATTTCATTATTTTTCCACTGCGGAGCTGTCTTTGCCACCGTTTGTTTGCTGAATATATCGAGGAGTCTTAAATGGAGCAGAATGTTCATTACAATGGAGAGAGTAGTGCGAAGTACTCCGCCATGCACAGACAAGTTGAACGTTCCACCTAGCTTAGTTTTAAGCAATTAGTGTTTTTGTCTAGAGATATACACCATACTACAATGCCGTAGAATCGTTAGAATTGGTCTGATTACCCAGGTGTATAGCGAGGGAGTAATACGGGGTTGGAGCCCCATTTATTCCTTATGGCTTTTTTGCATGAGAAAAGTGTCACTACGGGCTTCTTAACTCTTTCTGGAACGTTAGGTTTCCAACTTAACTTCCTATTTAAAATAAGAGCCAAGTATTTTTGCTGATTCGCTACCCAGTTCCAAAGAAGGGGAGATACGACACCGCCTTGCGGTATCCCTCTACTGATAGATCTTCTTGCAGAAAACCCGCCCGGCTTTGAATTAATAATCCTGCTAGTTAGTTTATGATTGATCAATTCTCCAAGCGAACCTTATTTATTCAGAGATGACAGTACAGACGGATTGCAGGTGTATCGACAATGTTAAAAGCGTCCTGTATATCAATGAAGGCAACAGTAGTATACTATTTACGATGGAGGAAGTATTCGGCAGTCCTAACCAGTGTGTGAAGAGCTATTTCTACCGATTTACCTTAACAATACGCGTGCTGTGCCGTAGGCAAAAGTCCAGTGTTAATGCTTCTTCTTAAATTGATATCAATCAGTCACTGAAAAGTTTTGAGAATGAATAATATGGCTAATAGGTCTGAGATTCAACATGGGAACATTTGCCTGCTTTGGGTATAAATACGACTCAAATTTCTCTCCGTAGCACAGTAATATGGGCCAAATTTAGACCTGTGATAATCAAAGTAAAGATTTAACACACTGTTTCATGGGTTAGCTCCAAGTTAGCTAGACAAATAAATTTAGTTAGCTCCAGTAACTCACCGAAACTACGATGATCTCGCACTGAAAAGATAGCCCCAAATGTTGTACAAATTTGATTACGACCAATTTATTTTTTTATTCATGAAACCAATACTTGCTTTCAAATTTAAATATTATTTGTTTAGAATACAAAGAGTAATTTATCAGCTTAATTGTGTTTGCGTCCGTTTTATTTACTTTGACATACAAAAAAAAAAAGAACACGAAATTTCATCGTCAATTATGGATAATCTGTAATAATTACTTTTCGTTGAACAAATAATATTTAAATACATGTAGATGCACTTTTAGTAGCATGTATACTATACACTGTATAGATTTAAGTTTTAAACCGATTAAAATAATTTATCAATTTTCAAATAAAAGTTAAAAAAAAATCATGGAATAATAGTTAGATGATGAAAAACTGTTTGCGAATTATAGAGAGCAGTTAAACTCAGGTTAGCAAAATGAGTAAGTGATACTTGAGTTGGCAGTATCGGTGACTTGATTTGCACTTTTCCAACTAAGTCTTGACTGTGAAATTGAACCTCAAGACCCAAGTAAGATAAAACGCTTTATAAATCTTAGTTGCCAATATTTAACGTAAACTTTTTTAATAACAAAAATACTTACAGATTTTAGACCATTTACACGATGTAAAGAAAAATGTCTAGAATTTGGACAAAATAATGGAAATAAATTTTACTCGTGTAAGCCCAGCATAGGTTGAGTAAATTGTTTAAAAAAAAAATTATTTTCAAAATCAAAATTAACTAAAAAACCGATTTAAGTAGATTTTTTTTCAATTTGGCAAAATTTTACCTTATTAATTATGTACGTTATAATTTATGTTTTTAATATTTTATGATTTTATGAATTAACAGAAAAAAATATAATTACCTCTCAAACATATTTTTTTTTTTAATTTTGGATACAAAATACTTTTTAAAAATTTAAGGCCGAAAGTAATGGCAATGAAGACATAGTTTAAAGTTTAGATTAGGTCTAATAAGTTAGTCGTAAGCTAGTTTTATGAATCTTTGTCGAGCTTTAAGACTGTGTAAAGTTAATAAAAATGAATTTAAAAAACAAAAAAACATTTTGGATCTTTCTGTATAAAAAAATTAATAAAAATTAGTTACATATAAGCAAAATTGCGGAATATGGGACAGCACCAAACCACATGAGGCTCACTGGGTGACAATGCATTCCCAAAAAGTTATAGTCTGGTGTGGTATTATAATTAGAAAAACACGAAACCCAAAACTCGGTTTTGAAGAAAAGCTTACAAGTTTTTTTTTATATGAAAACTATTTGGAATACAGAGATGAACTAAACAAACAGACCTTATGAAAAACTCAGCGTCTATTCAAACATCAAAAACATCACAAGAAATTAAAAACATTTGACGACAGAACTTCCAATTTCAATTTGGAGTAATGAGACTTTTTAACAATTTAAAACAAATCTGTTCGTGGTGTTTTATTATATTGTATATTTATTGTATTTATAGATCCTCATAAAACCAAAATAATAAGCGTTTTTATATCCAGAATATGGTAGAGAAAGTGGAGAAAAAGGCAAAGAAAAGTCAAATTTGGGCGGGCGAAATATTGCATCAATACATTACATATTTAACAGTTGATGTCGAAAAAAAACTGAAATGTCAAACAAAACCGTTTAAATGCTCGGAGTTAATGAAAACCCTGTTTAAAGTTGAGTGTGAAAAGGATATAAGATCAAAAAATATTAAACAGTTTGAATTTTGGATAAACTTGGAAAAAATGGGTGATACTCGTATCCCTTTTATAACCTTTTTTTTAACTTGATTTATTTCAATTCTAATTGGACTCAGGTTCAAATCTATGTATGTATTTGGTATCCAAGAAGATGGAAGAGAATTTGGTTTCGAAAAATCAGTTCCATATATTTTTGTACTAACACAAATGTAAATTTTTTTGGATCTTTATATTCGAGCTATAATTAGAGTTCAATTTGATAAAAATAATGTTCAGAAAAGCAAACTAAGCATTCATGTATGCTTTAGATTATTGTTAGGCATAATCGAATAATTTAAAAAATCGAGATATAAGTATTAGAATGATTTTAAGAATCGAATGATCATTCGAAAGATCTTCGAAACAATATCATAGTCGATATCTCAGTAATGAATGACTTATGATTTTTTTACACTTTTTCTTTTCCCTTTCGATATTTTTATTTAAAGCTATTTAATTTTTGTTTGCCTAACACGGTTTTTACTCAATAATTTTTCATTTTATGTGCAAAACAAAAACAAATAAAATACTTAGTAGTCTTTTTGGAGGTCAAGTCATCACGTTGCATTTTCTGAGTACGAATGCACAAGTCGCATTTTAAGGTTTTAGTCAATCTTAAATCTGTGATCGAATATATACATGAAAGACGTGTTTATTTAGTCTAAGGCACTATTCACATAAAACACTAACGAACGACCAATGAACGAATATTCGTCCAGTTTGACTTTTCGTTCAAATAGCATTGTTTTTCGTCCCGAATGACGTTTTACAGCGAGCTAAGTCATTCGTGTGGACGTGTTGGATGACATGCGGTGACTACTTTTTTTTAAATTTCTTGTATTTTAGCAATTAAAAGGCAATTTTTAGTAGCCTCAATATTAATTTTAATTAGTATTCTACCATTTTGTCAAGTTTTTGTGAAGGATTTAAAATTAAGTTGGAGGTTGTTCGCTCTCAAATGAATAGTCCTTAAATCAATGACTTCCGTTTAACCAGTTTTATGTAACGACTTGAAGAGGAGCTTGAATCGCTGAGTACATATGTATATACATGCGTATATTAGGTTGGCTCTTATTTTTTAAATGTATTAATTAATTTTTGGAACAAAATTGAATGAAGTATTTTTTTTTAAAATTTAATGTAAAACAAAATATAAACAAACCGCATTCATTTTTATTTTTATCAGGGAAATATTGTTTATAAAACGTAAAAAACTCTTTGTAGACACTTTTCATGGTTTTAAAAAATCCACCAAGTCTTAGCACCGAAACTTAGAACAAACAACTTTGAACATGACTTGTATTTTGTATGAGGTCTTTCATGCGCTCCCTAACACGTTTTAACTTTTTTTTTATTAATAAATGAAATTTTAAAGTTTCAAATATAAGCGCCGCCTTTATGTACATAAATATATGTATATGCCTATATAAACATATACACATCTATACAGTAACAGTGTTGAAACTCGATACAAATCACAATTTTAAAAATGTAATATTTGTATTCGAGTTTTATAAAATAAGACCAATTAAATTAATCTCCAATGAAAGGTCTTGAGTCTCTGAATATGTACACACACAAATGTTTGTATAAGTGGTAAACGTTTCAAGTGACATCAAACCACTTTCGTTGCATCTGGCATGGAATGTTTGTAAACAATGTTTAAATAAAAAGAGGTAAAGATACCTTGATTATTTACAAATATAGTAACGTTCACCAAACAATGAAAAGGTATTTAAAAAAATACTCTGTCCGTTTTAGAAAGCCGATGATCCTTTGTTATTTCCATTTAGATTTAAGACTGTAAGCTTAATGCATAAATCTAAAATTGTATTAATTTATACAATTTTGTATTCAAATTCCAACACATCGTCAACAAAACTTATAAAAACAATGTAACAGTGACTATATTGTACTTATGCATGTTCAATGTACAATAATGTACCTACTCACTTAAATATCACAAAACAATAAAACATAAAATCACTGGGACACTGTGGCGTATGTGTAATATTTTTCTAAAATCACTTTTCCAACAAAAAATACAACTATTTGTTTCCAAGTTTCTAAATTCGTTTTAGTATAAAAAGTTGCACACACCATTGAAATGACATCAATGTAAGAAGAATAAAATGCACTTTTCACTCATCTGCCACATCACAATGGTTCATTGTTCAAAATACACTAACTTTACATATACTAAAAGGACAATCCTTCCTCCAACCGAAAATAACATAGACAACAACACGAACCCAAACCCGAATAATCCAAACGAGAAAATCTAAAAACAAAAAAAAAAAAAAGTTTTTCTTTTCGCCACCAACTTTTCATCAAGGACTCTTTTCATACCAAAAATAGGAATTTAATTTAAACTGTGCCAAGGACTGTTTTTGGTACTTTTTTTTATTTTGTTTTTATTCGAGAGGGGGGAGGTGGTTTATATTTTTTTTTGTATGTCATCATCCCTTTGGCGTGTGAAAAAGGGTTATGATTTATTTAAGCGAAAGATAAACATTTTCTTCCTATGAACTCACAAAAAAAAAAAAAGAACAAATTATTATCATGCCATCCTTACCACCGACAAATTAATTTCCACTCGTGATGTCACCAACTATAAACACTAAACAAAAAAAAAAGGCGCCTCTAGTTGTCACCACCACTTAAGAACTACTCAAAACTCAATGCACATTTCAGAGGAGCACCCTCGACTGAACATCACTTCAACACGATGCCACCGACGAATGGTGAAAGAAAAACTTCAACGCCACCGTCGATAACACTTTTCGAGTGACAGTTGGATGTAATTTTCTTTCATTCTTTTCAAAACTAAAGGATGCAATTGACGACGAACGTATAAAGGCGGCCAGTTAATGAGACTTTTATGAAACCCAATTCAGTTAAAAAAAAAACTACGAAAATTGCTTTAGTGAGAAAACACACGCACAAGTCGCGGATGCAGGCGACATCTGCTAAGGAAAAGCCAGTGAAAAACTATTTCGGAATGCTTCTATAGTCCAACAACTAACCACCCTCGCACCAGTATGGCATAGAGTGACGTGACACACAGTTGCATGTGTCATGCAAGTTTGGAAAACAAAAAATCGACGAAAAAGTTGCACGCTCCATGTTGGAAGAGAGCAGGCAGCAACAACCACTGAAAAAGTGAGAGTAAGTGTTGCCAATTATTTGTTTTGCTACATAAATTATTAGAAGAGATCCAGAAGTTTTTGTAGAAATGTTTTTTCTGAAATGGGATTTTCTTAAGAGGCAGTTACATACAAAAATTAAATTTTGTTTTTAGACTGTCATGTTTGAAATAAGTTTTTTTTTAGAGGTGTCCTTCATTGCGAGGAATGGACAAATCTTCCAAGAGTTTCTCTTGTCATAAAAGCGGTGCTCATTAGCACTTCGGAACCGGCAGAAAATTTAAGATCCTCTCCATTACTGGAAACACACAGGAAGTGTTGGTTCAGTTGTAAGTTACTAAGTCCTGGGTCTTTCCGTAATGCTGCACCACCAAATTTAATTTAATTTGTTTTCTAAACGGCAGCAGACGCCAGACCTTCGGTGTGACAGTCTAACTCACTAACCATTACGCTCCAACTCAAAAGAGTTATTCGAATAGCTGGTAGTTTCGTAGTGTACTTTTACTTAACAAATATACTGGTGTGGCATCACTGGTGAGAGCAATTTGAATTGCATCAAAAAGGGGTGAGAAGTAGGAAATGCGCCTAGGCATAGTTTCATTTGTATGCCACATCTATATTTTCTTCTTCTATATCATGCACCACCATCCCACCTCTTTCAAAGTCTACATTGCGCTCTAGTTTGTTGTGATTTGGACTTTATGTTAAAACAACAAAAAAAAATAAAAAAAATAGATTCTTAATCTGTATCCCTCACCGATGGCATATCGCTTTGCTGTTAGCCAGTCATCAGAATTATAACAGCCATAGCCATCATCTAAGCCAAACCAACCCTGTGCCTGTTCTATTCGCATAAACATTTTCACCCACAGGGAGAGAAAATTATTTCCAAAGGAAAAAAATATTAATAATAATAAGAAGAGAAAAGCGTGACATGCAAACAGAAAACAAAACAAAACGAAGGACGAAACACCACCATACCAACATGATGCAATAATATGAGGCGAAATTAAAGCCTCTTCTGGAGCAATTTTTCCGTACCTATTGCGAACAGAGCTATACTCATAGGTCTTATCAGAAGAACTGAATTTTATTCACCGATCTTATGGCCTTGTACGTTGTATCTGTACTTAATGTTTATTCTTTCTTCGGATGAATTGGGCGCTCAATCACTTCAAATTAGGCGTTATCGATTAAATAAATAAATTAAAGTAAAAAAAAGTTTCGCAGATGTTATTATTTAATTTTTACCTGTGACTTTTAGAGCTCTGATACTCACTATTGTGCCGATATCTAAACGCTCTCTCTGAGATAAAATATTTGAACAAAAGTAACAACGAGAAAAGCGTATTCGGTATCGTTGGTTTGAAATTATTCGTTATTTCTTGTATGAGAATATTGTATCGAACCGAGATTGTATCGATATCAGTTTGTAAGGATCAGTCCAATAAGGATTTTTTTTCTTTAGTTCAACTGATCTAACATAGACTTTAACTGACGGGAATTTCAACATCCAATATTTATATATGGCAACTTGTGCATTATCAAAACTTCGATATCGATATTTAAACCAAACTTGACAACATCACAATTATATCGAATATAAAAATAAAATTTGCCCTGCAATTGTGTATGTATCTCTCTCTATATGTATGCCTTTTTCTTATTCGGCATACTACCTTAAGCGGGAACCACATTATTTCGTGTGATGTGGTGTCATCGACTGTCCACACCTATCAAGATTGATTTGATACAAACACTCCTTATTAAAAAAAATTGATCCGCTTTTCGAGAGCAATATCTTCTTTTTTTTCAACACAAGATGACAGATGGAGATTAAATATTTTGTATAGAGGTCACTACTATAGATTTTCTTAAAGCAATCTTATTTTCTTCGAGAACATCTCAAACGATTTTAATAAATTGTAATATGTCAACTATTGTAAATAATATAAAGGGTTTCCAAAGGGAAATTTTGTTCGTTAACTAACGAGGAGAGGTAATTGAGAGTACATGTTCAATAAAGGTAATTTGCGGGTTCTCAAATCACAGTACTACATTATTTCGCAGTTTAGCAATACTTAAAGATGATTCTTAAAGATTATGTTGATTTGATAGTTCGTGCCCACTTTGTACCTTCTTTAATATTCGACGAGTTAGTGATGGGATGAGGACACACCTTATGACTAGACTAGAAGGAACAAAGTCAACGAAAACCTTCCGGTACTATCAACGTTAGCAGCAACACAGTACATATTGCAAAATTTCGACAAAGAATTATGTGCAATCCGCATAAATCGAGAAGAAAGATTGCACCCTATACTGGAATAGAAAATTCAACAATGCACGATATTGTTGCCAATTTTTAAAGGATTTTAGGGCTCTCAATGAAAGAATGGCTTAATTTATTTGGTTAAAAGAAAAAGCGAGTTTAACTTAAAGAATGAATTTGTTAGAAAAGACAGTTTTCTTTAGTGTTGACAACTCAGTGTCTCTCTTTATCGTAGACGGTTCTGGATTACAAACGTCAGTTGGTTGGAGTTCTTAATGCGAAACAATATTTTGAAAAATTAATACTAACGTTGCATTCATTCAAAATTCAAATCTACGGAAATAACTATTTTTTACGAGAAACCTTGGGAAGAATTTTTACTATTCTTCGCTTCGAAGAATATGGTTTGCCAATGAAATCAATTCCTATGCTATGTTAATAAACAGAACATGCCCTAAGAAACGCCATTAAAAACGTTTGCATTGTTCTAAAACGTAGTATCCTTTGGCATTCTAGTTAGTGCGTTGAAGGGTCACGTCAGAATGCTGCGTCCCACCTAAAAACAAGCAGAAATTGTTTTTCAGGTGCAGGTACTGCCTCTTGCGAGGAAGTAAAAAGTCCTCTTAAATTGTAGATCCCCTTCATTTCTGCTCCTACGCACACAGGAATAAGTTGAAAGTCTCTTTAAGGCAGTTTTGTCCTGCATTTATGCATTTACTGTCAAAAATGAAAACATCTGCCAGAGAGATTATTGGCCCTTATTTTTTTAACTAAGGGGCCATAGTCCCTGATATTTTTGGTATCGCAACTGCAGCTGTTTCCCGGGTTAAAATACAGTACGCAATTTCAGTATAATTGAAATTCTACAATGGAGAAGTTGAGTGATGTTTTTTTCCAACAAATTAATCATCAAATATGGAGACATATCCGGAGCAAGTCGCGTTAAAAAGAACAATGCCGAACCAATGCTCGAAGAGTAGCGAAAAAATATTGGTAAGCAAGAAATATTTCTACGAACTTCCAATGAAACAAATGTTTCCTACATTTCTGTTACCTATCAGCTTTAAAGCCTTATTCTGGATTCTGTCCAAAAGGTTCAGTGATGTTTTGGATGCACCAGACCATATGTGGGAGTTATACTTTTAGTTTCGTATACTTAATAAATAGTTTTCAAATCATAAGGTGAACAAATGTTCTTGCAAAAGCTTAGAAAACCTAGGCATTTCGCAATGTCTAATATGTGGTCATTCCACAACAGCTGGTCAATAACGCACATACCAAAAATCGAAACCTTTTTTAGTTTCATCGATGCAAGTTCTATTCATATACAATGGTAAGGGGTGTATATTCCACTTAAGGGAAAACTTTGACTTTTGGAACCATTAAATTCCACATGATTACTAATACCCCAATTTGCAATGCTTTTTAGATCTGAATTTTATGAGCTCAACATATTTTGCCGTTGGATCTCCACATTCAAATAAGAAGGATTATATAAAACTAAGAGTACTTCCATCAGCGAAACAGTGAAATGAATTATTAGATTCAGAAAAAAATCATTTATGAAGATAATAAACAGAATCGGAGACTATACGGAGCCTTGGGGTACACCAGCGTTAACCTTCAGAACTTCACATTTATAACCAGCTAAAACAACTTGGATTGAACGCTCGAAAGTTTATTGCTTATTTAGCGAAGGAGTGGTACTTTGATACCAAAAGCATTTTCGATAAGAGATTCGGATCGCAAACTATTAAGAAAGCTTTAGAAATGACGAGCGCAATAATAATGCTTTTTTCAAAACGTTGTAGGATTGATTCCATTTAGCGGTGAGAAAAGTCATCAAATCACTAGTCAAAAAGCTACAATAAAAGCCGTACTGTTGGTCATTAAGTAGGTTTTTTTCCTTAAGATATTTCAAAAGCTGACATTTGATCAGAGTTTGTATGACCTTGGGAAGATAGGATCTCATTGCAATTAGTTGGTTATTGGATTTTATATACCATAATTTAAGTAAATGGACAGATTTCTTTTCCAAATTTAAATGTGGAGACTATTGATAATTTCATCCAAGTTAAATTAAGAACTAAATCTCTGAATTTTCAAATCTATATTTTATTGTTTTTCTACAGCTATTTTAATAATTCATAAAAAAATGTGTAATGCCTAAAACCCCATCACAGCACAGGGTTTTTTGCGAAAAAAAAAATCCATTACAAACGCCACAGTTGTGGTGTCCAAGGTGGTTGGAGACAGTTACAAGAAATTCCCTTTCCAGAAATCTATCTCACTCTCGCCAGACATACTCGTATTACTATACAGATCTCAGCCTCAAAGCTTGTGCTAGAAAAACGCAAACATAAAATCTACTCAGCTGGTCCCTAGCGGGTGCAACAATTTCGCATGGACAGAAGAACGAGCTACGACTAACAGTGGGCAGCCTATACCAAAAAGTTAGAATAAACTTAAAGATACAAATAAAAATTTAAATAAATATTTTTTGAAGTAATTTTTTTAATAGGGCCATTCGTTTTTTTTTTACTAACGCATCCTTAAAATTTTTTCTCATGATCTGTCAATGTCAAAACGTCAGTCAAGATTTACATATTAATCATGTTGAAGTTCACGACCCAGCAACATATGGGAATACAAAATTTCTACCTACATTTTTAGTCGCAACTTGCAACTTTAAGAAGGTTAAATACATTCTTCGGTTGTAATAATCTTCCTACCAGAGTGTTCTTGTTTAATGCAACAAGTACCGAAAACCATTGCAGCCGTAAATGCTCCAGTTGAAAATGAAAAGCTTAAAAGAATTGGTAGTCTCTAAGGCCACAGTTTGGCGAATTTTATGTAAAGACCTTGGCCTACATTCATAAAAGATCAAAATTATTCAAGAATTGGAACCTCTTGATTATTTGAAGCGCCGCACTGTGGTCCAAAATGACTTTTTTCGTTGCAAAAATCATAACTTTTGAACACGTGAAGCTATCGCAACAATTTTTTTTTTCCTTAAAGGTAATTTCCAACGCTATATAAATTGTGAATTTTAAGAAAATTACTTTACAGGGTGTTTCAGAATAATTGGTTGATGTAAGATTTTCTTAGAAAAAGGAGTTAACAGCATAAATTCTGAAAGTAAACCTTTTAAAAACAGTCCTAAATTTTTAAAACTTTGTAAAAAAAAAGTTTTTGACTATTCAAGTGAATTCATAACAACAGTGGATGCTTAAAGTTAACGCACCAATTTCAGAAATATTTTTTAAGGAGTATTATAAAACAGTATTTTTTCATGTTGTGGGCATCAGTTTATTCTATAAACTGTTTGACAGATATATTTTATATGAAACAGTGTAGGAAAAAAGTAAACGGACGAAAAAAATAAAATAAAATAGGATATAAAATTTATATTAACAAAATAAAATAGAATACATTATAAATATCTGTTTATAATTAACTACTATAGTAGATCTAATTCTTAGAAAAAAATTCATCGGCATCGTTATCATTTTCAACAATTAATAGACATATTAGTTCTGGGCAGTAACTCTTTTTTAGCTCTTTTTTTTTATCTAACGTGTCTTAAAGATGAAACAAGTGGATCTGATGATATAGCTAGCATATTAAATAAATCTTCATTTTGTCGTTTCCGTGAGACTTTGCATGTATTTGAGTATCGATATCGCTTGTAGTCTTTATTCCTTGATTCCTGTGCTTCTTCTGAAAGCTCCCCGATTGGCAAAATTTGATGTCTTATAAGTTCCCCTCCATGGTCCAAAATTTTGTGCAGAGTTGGTGTCAGGAGTTTATAGCTGTATTTGGCTTTTAAAAGATCCGAAGTGGTTTTGGTATACTCGTTGAATTTATCTACATTAATAGATTCTTTAGATGACGGCGCATTTAAAATAACTTGCAGTTTCTTTATAAGATCCTTGTCTACTCGGGTTATAGCTGACGTAACTTCTGGATTTTCAAAAAATCTTCGTGAAATGTTTCCATCATTTGTGCTACCGAATCCTTGTTTTGGTGTATCAATGATTAACCCGAGTTGTTCCCTAAATTCCTTTTGAATATCCGCTTTTCTTCTTCTTTCGGCTTCCTTCTTGTCGGTTGTCTCATCTTCTTGGTATAGTCCATAAGCTAGTTTAAGAACGAACTCCATACATCTTATTCTAGCGTGATCCTGATTGACTAGGCTATTTAAAATCCTCTTTGCTGTATGGTCCACCAAATCTTGGAGATTCACTTCAACAGAAGTTTCTGTTACTATCAAATTTGATGGAGTTGCTTGTATTTTAGCTTCCATTAAAAAATTGTAGCTCGGAAACACATCAACGTTATGGCTTCTTAATGATTTTCTCATCAAATTATATTTTTCTTTAGAAAGCCCCATATCCAAGAACAAGGCTAGCGCAGTGGGACCATCGTATTTTATTGGATCCCTTTGAGGTGTGGGAATACTCTCCTTTATCCGTTGCACTCGCAATGGGCTTGCATTAAAAACTGCTTTTGTGATATCCGCTTTTATCTTTTCGTGTTCCTTTTTATATTTTATACTCAGAACTGTGGAAACATTTTCAGTCGAAATATGGCCCGTAGTTTCCAATAGATTCCTCGTTTTCGTATATACTGAACATGTATCTAAGGATTTCGAAGGCCTTCCTCTTGTTGTACTTGGCACGTCACTGTCTTCAATTTCATTACATTGGATTGTAAATGTTCCGTTCAAAAATTCTTCATATTTTGAGAGAAATCTTGTTTTAACTCTAAAACAGTCAATCCATATTTTTTTAAATGATGCGTATAATCTTTGGAGTTTCTTTTTCGTTTCATCGTTGTCAGTTATATCTTCGTATTGGTTTTGGATCAGAATTACAAATTCTTCAGAATTAGAAACATTGATAAAATGTTCAAAAATTGTTCTGTTTGAAATATTCATATTGGTATTTAATTTGCAAACTCCACTCGTCAGCAAAGCCTCTTGAAAACTAAAAACATATATCCATTGTCATAGTTTATATATACCTTCATAATGTATATACACAATTATTTTACATTGTGAAATTTAAGCTTAACAATATGGGGTATCGGAAGAAAATTATTATTCCTACCTGTTTTATTAGATCATAAAATAATAATCTAAAATTAAATAATTCTTTCAACTTTGTATATGGAGTAGGCAATAAAGCTATTAATCCTTTTCTTTTGGCAAGTTAATCTATGCTTAGGTACTATTAGAATAAGATCAATAAATATTTACAATAATTTAAGTTAAGGGGAATTTATTCAAAGAGGGTCGTTAAAGTGGGCGGATTAAAAAATGTAATGTTCAATAAAGTAATCAATAGTTTGTGTACAATATTTTATATTTTTTTTTAATAATAATTGGCATTTGTATAAAAAGGGGCGTAGAAGTGGGCGGTTTTTTTGTCAGAATCAAGATAGTAATAAAACGATTTTTAATTAAAAAAAAAATTCACGTTCTCGACTATTTTAATTAATAAAATAATTGAAATTTTCCATAAGGGAATTTGCTTTTAAGACCAAAAGGTCAGCACTGGGAACACGACTTTTTTTAAACAAATTACAATTTCTCTGAAGGTTGCAAATATTTGCAGCTACAATTTTGCATATGGTTTAAGAAATAGTTAGGGTAAACTATCATGGTCAATTTTCCGCGCGAACTCGCGAGTATTTTTTTGTAGCTCTATTCAAACCGAAAAAATCTGCTAAAAAAAGGTGTTTTTTGTTTTATTTATTAAAAATACTAAATATTTTTTGTTTTGTTTTTTAATTTAAATTTTGATTTACGGACAAATAATACAACTAGAATACACTATAGAAAATTATTATTTTACATTTAATAAGCCAAAATTTCAAATAGGAAAACAAAGAAGTTAGTTTTTCCTGTTTTTTTTTTTTAACTCTAGAACGAAATTGACCAACTTTGAAAAGCTCTATAAGTCAAACTAGTTAGCGAAAAATTTTTTTGTTTGCTGTTTTTGAAGCTCCGTTTATATTTCTATTAGAAATAAAAAACAAAACTTTAAAAATAAAACATCGAAATTAGTATTTTTGCCACGAAATTTTCCTTTTCGGACCACAGTGCGCCGCAGCATCTCCGAATGTGTTTTGCAAAAGTTTGAGGTTAGGTTAGGTTGGAGTGGCTGTCTAGCTGTTGTTGACTCACTTAGACCTCAAGGGTCCGTTGTGATACCACTAAAGAGGTTACTCATGGGAGAGTAATGAATTTAAACAAACCATTTCGTGCTTTTAATAAAGTTAGAGAGACATTTTGTGTCGATTGTTGCCAGTTCACTGGTATTATCGAAGAAGGGATTACCGAGATAATTATTCCTTCTATTGGAGAGTGCTGGACATGTACATAGAAGGTGTTGGACTGTTTCCTCTTCCTCCTCGTCCATGCAGCTTCTACAGAAGTCATTTGTGTAGACTCCTAGCCTCAAAGCATGTCTACCTATGAGGCAGTGTCCTGTTATAACTCCTATTGTAGAGCTTATATTTTGTCTGCTCAGGGAGATCAAACCTTTTGACCGTTTTAGGTCTATGCTTGGCCATATTTGTTTAGTTGCCAGGCAGGTGGTACCCTGTGACCATCTAGCATTTGTTGATTCTAGAGCATATTGTTTGAGAAGATGTTTGCATGTAGCAAGTGGTGTTCCTATGTTATGTTTTTGTCTAACAGTAGGCAGAAGTGTTCCGTTTTTGGCGAGCTCATCGGCCTTGCAATTTCCCGGAATGTCTCTGTGGCCCGGCACCCAAATAAGGTGAATATTAAACTGTTCTGTCATCTCATTCAGAGATGATCGACAATCGTGGACCAATTGAGAGTTAGTGGAGACAGACGCGAGAGATTTGAGGGCGGCTTGGCTGTCCGAGAAGATCCGTATATCCTTGCAAGATATAACGTTTTCTTTGAGCCAGGATAGTGCCTCTTTAATCGCCATTACTTCTGCCTGGAATACACTACATTGATTGGGAAGTCTGTATGAAAGACTGAGATTTAGTTGTTTTGAATAGATGCCACTTCCAACACCGTAATCGGTCTTAGAACCGTCTGTATAGAAGTGTACAGCATTGTCTTCCAGGGGTCTCTCTTCTTCCCAAGACGATCTTGAAGGGATGGAAACCAGGAAGTTGTTATCGAATACCATTTTTGGGGTGGTATAGTCTAAGCGATCTGGGATAGATCTGAAGTTGTCTAAGATGGTTGTATGACCAGTATTGTTACTGATCCATTGAGAGGTGGCTCTAAGTCTCACGCATGAGTTGGCTGCCACCATTTTGGAGAAGATGTCAAGAGGTGTTAGGTTTAAAAGCACTTCCAGGGCTGCAGTTGGTGTCGAGCGAAGTGCTCCTGTGATGCACATACCTGCTGATCGCTGGACTTTGATGAGTTTATTTAGATTTACCATCTTGTCCAGTGCGGTCCACCATATGACAACTCCATAAATGAGTATCGGTCTAATAACCGAGGTGTATAGCCAATGGGTTATTTTTGGGGAGAAGCCCCATTTCGATCCTATTGCCTTTTTACAAGTGAAAAGCGCTACGGTAGCCTTTTTTACTCTTTCATCAATATTTGCCTTCCAATTTAGTTTTTTGTCTAAAATGAGGCCTAAATATTTGGCTTGGTCGGAAAAGCTTAATGGTATTCCTTTAATCTTGGGTGGGTTAATCTGAGGAATTTTGTACCTTCTCGTAAAGAGTACTAATTCTGTTTTATGTGGATTGACGTCCAAGCCACACTGCTTAGCCCACTTTGTTAGCCTGTTTAAGGCATTTTGTAGGAGTTCTGAGAGAACTTGGGGATGTTTCCCAGATACAGATATTGCAACATCGTCAGCATAGGCAATCACCTTGAAACCCTCTGCTTCCATTGATGTTAGCAGTTCGTTTACTACCATGTTCCATAAGAGAGGCGAAAGGACCCCACCTTGGGGGGTACCTCGATTCACCGATCTGGTGGTAGTAAAACTTCTCATGCTGGAAGTTATTGTCCTGCTTTTGAGCATGAGACTTATAAGATCAATGAGTGGTTTCTCTAATTCCAGCTTGTTCATTGCTGTTGTGATCGCCTGGTAGCTGACGTTGTTGAAAGCTCCTTCGATATCTAGGAAAGCAAAAGTTTGAAGAAAATATTGAATTTCATCGTTATGTCTTTATTGAAAAACCTTTATACGAAAATCACTGAGCCAATTTCGCTGAAATTTCAATAGTTTGTTCTTATTAGTGACGGGAAGGTTCGCTCCCATTTTCATTCTATTTGAATTTTCTCCTATGTACAGCTAGAATCCTGCTATCTTGAAATTAAAGTTTGAGAGGTGTAAATTTTTAGGAATTCGCCTACTACCACTCTCACCTTTCTTATAGCTGAGTGTTCTAATTATTTAACATTCCTAGAAAGATGCAACGGCACTGCTGCGAATCATGGCAGGGTTCAGTTAGTAATTATATGAAATGTTTAAACGTGCAATATGTGTAAGACGTGTTTTTGTGAAAAGTGAGATACATAAGTAAAAGTATTTAAAATCAATTTAAGTATTCATGTTTAATTTTTTTTTTATTTTTTAATATTAACGTATTTAGAAAAAATATTTTTGAAAATGCAATATGCGAATAATTGTATTAAATATTTATTTTTTAAAATTTTAAAATTATTTTATTTAAATTTTTGCACAAAATTGAAAAGTGATTCGTTTTTGTTTTTTTTTTAATATTTGCATAATTTAAAAAGATGCCAATCGCAATAAGTATTTGTTTTTTAAAGTTTTTACTAAAACTATACAAAACTACACATTAAACAAGGTACAAACTAAAACTGGGCGTATTGGTGGGCGTGTTTTACGACTCTTCAATATTTGTTTTGAATTTTTATTTGTTTTCGTTTTTTTTTTAAATAAATTTAAATAAAGTTATGGTTCTTTTATTTGATTTTTTGTTCAGTTTTGTCACAAGTTTGCTACAGTGTGTGGCGGCGGGCGTAACCTCATTTAACCACCCACTCTAAGTCACTTTTTATTGTGCACGTAAACACTCTGAAATAATTTTTGAGCATTACATTGCTCTAAAGTCGGGTGGTCGGTTGATGGGTCGGTTGGTTGCTTGGTCGGCTGTTCGGTTGAGAATATGACTTAACTGTGAACTGATGCAGCTCCAGAATGAGCTAAAAATAAAAGGATAACACAGAAGATGATTACTTGGAGGAAAACACGGAAATGCCAAGATAGCCCGAGGCTACTATGATGGTTGTATTTTAAAGCATCATCATCACCAACACCTATACAAAAGTTTATACAAGTATATCTACGGGCGCCTATAGATATGTTATGGTACTTTTAACGTTTACGAACCAGCAGTTTGAAGTTCCATTTTTTCTTACATTTTTAAATCGATGAATATTTAATGAGAATGTATCGTTATTTCTTCCATGAGAACGAGAACGTTCACTGGGACAGTGTGTTTTGTTAATCATCTCTTAGATCCAACCTCAAGCTGTGATTGTCAATTGAAAAAGTTGGACAAACGCGGGCAGAAGGCTCAGTTGGCAGGGCAGTGGAAAAAAAAGTGAAATACAAAAAAAAAAAAAAATAAGAGTAAAAGTGAGAGAAATTGGCATCTAGGGGAGAGTTGACTTGAGGTTTGAAAAAAAGCATAAATATTTCATCATCATCGTTCGTTCGCATTTTGAGTTAAATAAAGATAGGCGATCGGTTTAACGAAGGAAAGAGATACAGAGTGAGAGAGGTTAAATGTTAAAAACAGAATACACAACTTTTAAACTTCCTGGTGGGTTTTTTAATGAGTTCATTTTAGTTTTTCTAACAATTTGAAATGGAACAAAATTGAGTGGTTTTGGTCTTTTTTTTTTAAAGAGCTGAAGTATGTACATTGATAGCTATTTTATTCTAATTTAAGTTATGGAAGACAAAATTTTAAGGATAATATTTTTAGAACAGTGAAATTACATATCTCTGCAACATAGTCCTTGAGGTATCGTCTTTGTTACGATGGTGATTAATTGACTGACACATTCGTGTAGTGCGGCTTAAAAAGAATCTCTGAATTTAACAATACGTCCTCTTTGGCAAACCGATAAGCATTCAATGAAGCGCGAATATTACGGTTGAATTGTTTTGGGGAGAAATGCAACTGGCCTTTTCACTAAAACATTGTTTATAAAAATAACATAAAATAAAAGTCTGAATGACAGAGATATTGCTGCATGAGGTGCTCCCAAATTCTTAAAAGTTTAGGCCAGTGAGGATTTTTCGGACTAGCTAGTCTACTTTAAAAGAGATGGTAAGGAATGAACCCTCAATGACGGTACAATTTGTACATGCAACGTGAGAACATTTTACGTTTTAGGATCTAAATTCTCCGAACGGAATTTTAGGGTTAGTTGGTAAGAAGTTTTCACGAAAGGTCAATAGATAACTTCTTCCAACTGACGCAAAAGCTCGTAATACGGTTATAAGTAGTATAGAGATTCCAAGACTTGGGATACACACAGCAATCTATAGCTATATAAACGGTCAAATCACCACTAAATGAATCTGAACGTATCTAACGCCTAAGTTGTAGATTCTGGCCATTTTCTTGTTGCGGCAAAGTTCAGACTCTGATGATTTAATGAAAAGAAATTATAAACAGATAGCACACCTGGAGTTGCCTCAGTCTATAGAGATGACATGAGCGTTGTGAAACTACCACGAACGCCAATGATCAGTCGTATCTTGATATCAAAAAAATAGCCAAAACCACAACTGTAAGCTTTCAGCCAAAAAGAGTAGCGTGAAAGAAAATGCTTACACAGAAGGATGATTAGTCTTACGATTGAAACATTACTTTAAGGTTTGGAGGCTATACCGGCTATTCAAAACAGCGAACCACAGGAATTTGTTAATGTATTCAAGCAGTATTTCCAACACAAATAGGTATAATATATAGGGTGCAATAGGATAAAAAAGTAACTCACTTCCAGTCAATTTAGACACTGGAGAGAAAAGGTGGCCTTATTCATATAATAAAATTAAGAACGACAAAGCCGCAAGGCCTGATGGCTTACTTACAGATTTCTTCAAATCCGGGGAAGATTTTTTGTCATGCCTTAAATAATTAACCATCTACAAGAATTTTCGAGGCACACCCCGACTTAACATAGCATATAAGATTGCATCCAACGTACTGTATAAGAGCCCTTCTGCACCACTTTAATCGGCATGTCCAGAGAAACTTCCGGCCCGGGAAATCGACCAAAAATGAAATGTTCATGCCGAAGCAAAGGCCATTGATAGTATGTATCGTCAGGAGCTCTATATAGTGAGGTTCGAAAGCGGTATCTCGGGAATACTGATCTAAGTAGCGTGACATTGGAGATGGTCCTAAATAAAGACAAGGCCATACTTTCAATACCGCCAATACTGATAGTAGCAATTTCGAGGTAGTAAACGAGTTCTTCCATCAAAGAAACCTAAGTGAATGTCCGAGGAAGAATTGCTCTAGGAAATCACGTTTACTTCTGTTTGGGACAACCATAGTGTTCAAAACTCGTCCCGCGCAAGACGAAGTGCAAGATCTATAAAACGCTTTTATTCCCAATCCTGGTTAAGTCGGTGTAAGTTGGCAAGCTGGTACTTGGCTCTTTTAAAACAAACAAAAAAATGAAAATTTTGCTTGGTGCGCGAATTAAGAAGAAGATACAACTGCGAATTTTAGAAAATGTGTTGTAATTAATAATATTTATAGTGTTCCATTCAGTTCATTGAACAGATCTATTATATAAATGTCATACTATTTTACGTATAACACTTACAAATGTCATTTACTTCATTTCCTTTTGAAACAATAAATCCTTCTTCTCTTTTGAATCATCAAAGCATAAGGACGTCTTTTACTCTATGGTAATTTAATCTGCGCACTCTATAGTAATCATAACTTTATTTCAACAAAATGTACCAAGAAATGAATGTTGTCCAAAAAGTCAAAACAGGGCGATTAAATGAACCGCTTACATTCTGCATTATGGTCAACAATGCTCCAGGAAAGAGGGTCTTCTTATTTCAACCACTGGGCTCGACGAAGCAAGGAAGACCAAACCTTACGTTTAAAGATCAAATCATAGTGGATGACAAGTCTTAATGACTGAAAGAAGCAACGGGCTCCACGTGTCGGGAGCCCGTTAAGATTTTTAAAGTTATTATTTTTAACATACATTTTGAAAAATAAAAGATATTTTGATGTTTCAAATAAGTTTTAAAATACGATTATGCAGAAAAAAGAAAGTCTACAAAAATGGAGAGATATCTTCAAAGATAATTTTATGAACAAAAAGATAGGTAATAAATACAAAAGTAACATAATAATAGTTACTGTTTAGGCATGACAGGTTTTTGAACTCCAGAAATAGTCTATAGCTTTATAATCTATGTTCTGATTGGGCAGTCATAGTGCGATCGAGTGACTCCCGAAGAAACAATTCAAAATTAGGTATTGGACTATTTTTATTAAGACTTTACTTTATTGAATATTTTTTAAGGAAAAATAAAACTGAAATCAAAAACACTCAAAATGACAAGAAAATACAATCAATCTATCATGCATCTACAACGATATACATACTATATCTATTTAAGCTTTATTTGAACTCTTTTTTTTTTGTGCAAACAAATAAAACATACCTTGAACTCAACAACCGCTCAGCCTCATCGGCAGTCATAGCATCTGGCAGGCTATCTTCGCGTCCCATTTCAAGTGAATCCATCGCTCTTTTACGATTCATCACTTTTTCTTCTTCTTCATCATCTTCGTCGTGTTCGTCTTCTTCTTCTAAAATATCGTTATCTTCACCACCACTCATATCGGCATATTCAATATCCTGCATATCGAGTGGTGGTCCTTCGGGCAGTGGTGGCGGTCTTTGTGGCAAGGCCGGCAGTTCGGGACTCTCAAATTCATCTTGAGTCTCTAATGGTGCTACAGCTGGTGGTTTCTTCACCGGCGATGTGTTAGCACTGGGAATCGATGGCGGCGGAGGTGATTTAGATGAACTACCACCACTTACGTCCGAACTTCTGCGCCGCAACGGACTAGGCGGAATTTTTGGTGGAGAATGTGCTGATGGCGACGAAGCAGACGTTTTCTCCTGCACTACAGGCTCACCATGGTAAAATAGTTCGGCCGGTGGTGGAACATCTGGTTTAATCACAGCATAGACTGTGGTTGTTTCTTGGGCGAAGCCATTGGCGTGGAAGCTTTTGTGCAAATCAATTTTTGCAGTCTCGTACAGCTCTGACTCGCCAAAGACTTCCCGACTTTCACTACCGTCTGGATTCAACCTATAACCAACGTCTACATAGTTCAGAGAGGGTTTCTCTTCGTCATCGTTGCTATATTGCACTTGGTTGCTGTCCACGGTTGGCGACTCCATCGGTTTGTCAACCTCCTCCTCTATTGGAGTATGATGCTGTTGGTGTTGTTCCAAAGCTGATGCTACATAATTCTGTTCGAAATCATAGGCGGGCTTAAGTTTGGCCTTAATTTCGGGCGATGGCTCATTAAATCCTCCTTCATCAGTACTAACTGAGCTTATAATGCTCGCTGGACGAGAACCCAATCCCGCCGCAGGCAAGTTAAGACAAATGCTTGAAACTTTTTTAATTCTCGGTACCACCTCTTGCTGCACAGACTGTATCGATGAATCGTTTTCACTTCGTTCTGATGATTTTTGAGCTCGTCCTAAAAAAAAAATAAAGAAAAATCGAGTCGTGAAAAATATGTCATAAAAAATACATTTAAAAATATAAATGTCTGATCCGCAACTTATGGAAGAATATTTTCTAATTCTTGAACAATGCCAAGACCCCGATAAGGTCTTCGAAGATAGCCCCATGGAAAAGGGCTTCGCTTCGAATTGGTTGTCGAAGCTTTGTAATGAAATCTATCACACAAACGAGGAAAAACAATTGCGGAACCTTTATTTGATTGAACTATCGAAATGTATCAAACAAGGGAAGCTAAACAAGCTCTTTATGTCTCTCCCTCCCAAAGGTGAACTGCAACCCTTCGACAGGAGTTTGAAAATCCAAATCGATCCGAAGACTATTATTGATGAAATGCAAGCTACTGCCTCAGAATTAATCCCTCATGTCAGTCCAAGACACTATCAAACCTACATGAGTACAAAAATATTTGATGATAATCGAGGAGCCTGTGCATACCTGGCTGTATCTCTGGGAGATCCTAAAGATGGTCCCATCTGGATGGAGATGGAAAATAAGAAACCATTTATTCAAACAAACATCAAACCCGAAATCCTCCTGGAAAACTGTGATTATGAAGATGAAGATGACGAAGACGATGTAAGTGTAGACTTTCTTCAGCTTCGTCTGGAAGAAACTGTTAATGAAATAATTGGTTTAGCAAAACCGGGGGATAGTCCATTGCTAGAGCAACAACTGGTACTGTATGAACAGTTTATAAGGAATTACGATATCGGAAATGAAGCAAGACATTTGAACAAGAGCGACTTGCGAACATTTTTACTTATGAACTTCCAAACAGATTTGGTGTTTGCACTTCAGAGATATCGGTAGAGATGTGTTTTTCGGCAAAGGAAACAAGGAAACGCTCAATTGTTCAGATTAAGGCAACATTGTATTAATTAAATTTTCAGTCTAAGAAAACTATCAATAAAATTGTTCAGATAAAACGATGGGTCTTTGGAGTTCTTATTAATTTTTGCCTTTACGATTTGAATAATTAAAGAAGCATATAATAATAGACGAAATAACAACTGCCGGACTCTGCAGATAGCATCTAAACGAGGGGCTCTCCAGTGCCTACAACAGACGCAAACATGTCGAATATCATCATAGGGACATTCAAAAAGACTGATGGCTACCAATCTACCCAGAGAAAGAACCCGTGCCAGGCTGAGGAAGAACGGGTATAAACTAGAAAAAGGTACAGAAGATGCGCATGTGAATATGTGCAGCGAGATAAAATTATTGAAGACAAAGAGGGTTACGCTTCTTCCCCAGCTCAAAGATCATAGAGTTTCGCGATCGAAGAATCACCCGGAGATTTAATAAAACTAAAAAAAAAAAGACTAAACCCAGACTTTTCGCTACAATGAAGGTGGCCTAGTCACACCACAGGAAATAGAAGATGTTTGAAAGGAGCTGCATCATGTACTTAAAGAGCTAGAAAGCAACCAATTTCCAATCAACCAGTTCTTCCGCCCAGTATAGAAGAGGTAGCTTAAGAGCTAAAAGGTGCAGTAGAAGATCATGTACATACTGTCAACTAATAAACAAACGTCTATCAACCGACTTGAACGACCAAAACGTCACTTTTGATAGCAACGATTTCAAAGGAGTTAAGGTGTTTAAGTTACTCCAAGAATGATACCTTAGTGGATATCACCCTAAAAGACAAGTATTTGTTGAAGCAACTGGGTTCGAAGGTCCTCACGCGTAAAATGGAAGTGCACGGTCTTCAAAACCCTGATACTTCCCGTCCTGATTTACAGCTCCGAGCGCTGATACTGGACCTTTTCGAAGAAAAAAATATGTGGTACTTTTCCGCCCATAGGCTAAAACCTCAAGTCATGAAAATAATTTTTTTCTAATGCAATTATTTTCTATGATAATGGGGCAACTCCGTGGCATTAATTTTTACTTGCGACTATATATGCATTCGGAAAAAAAATCGAACTCGAGATTTTAATCAAAGTTGACTTTACGATGATAGCGAAGACTAAAAAAAGTGGGGCTCGCAATTCTGTCTATCTGTCTGTCGATATCATTTTTAATTTTTCCCCCCACACGTTTTTTTTTTTCTTTTTTTTTTGTAAGACCAAAATAAACGGTACCTGCCATACGATTGTTTTTTCGAAATTTTATAAATATTTTTTTTTCTCAAAAACTGTTCGACAAATTTAAAAAATAAAAGTACAAAAATATTTCAGTTAGTTAAAGCTGAGTAATGGTTGAAAAAAATTTTCCGAATTTTTATTGAGGGTACCTCCCATGGAACCATTTTTTTTTGTTTTTGATTTTCTCAAAAACGGTGCCACCGATGTTGGTCATTTTTTTTTTTGCTAAAGATCCCCAAGAATTTGAGTAGAATTGTGTATTCAAATTTTCAAAAACAAATTTTTTGGATATTTAAAAAAAAATTCAAAATTTCAATATTTCGAAAACCACATGCTAGATTTGTTTAAAACTTGATAAATACAAATTTCTCAATTAATATACAAAATGTGAGAAAAAAATGTATTTTACCTAAAAATACACCATACAAATGTTAAAAAATGGTTTTCAAAAATCGTATTTTTCTCGAAAACCGCGCCTAGAATTTTGGTAACAAATTTTTTCTTTCAATAAATTTTTACGATCTTTAATTTAATAAAAAAAAAAAATTAATTAAGATATTACAGCTTATACCTACCATAGAACCATTTTTTCAAATTTTGAATTACTCATTATCGAAATAACGGATTTTAATGAAAATTTTTATACAGGTGCTTCTAAAAAGTGTACAAAAATTTCATTTCAGGACTTTAAAAAAAAAATCTGCTTAAAAACTATGAAAGAATGTCAGTAACTTTTTTTTATCATGTTTTCTTAATTAAATTTTCACCATATATGTAAAAGGCCAATTTTAACATGTGTACCAAATTTCATTGAAATCCGTTCAGTAGTTCATACTTTATAGGGTTTTGACCACCTCTCGTATACAAACGGAACAACTGTGCGGTGGCGCGGATCCGAGTGATCCAATTTTCAATGACTCTTTCGCATAGATCCGTATGAATTTGAGCGTTGGCCTGTGTTATGTTCACCCAAAGGGCATATTCAATTCAATTCAATTTTGTTTTATTGAACATACTATTTACAATTTGGCTTACAACTAATAAGATACTACATATGTATGAAAGTTTACATTTGTTGCCTCATAGGGGGCCTAACTATATACAGTGACTTAAGTTTAATTATTTTTATATAAAATTTACATGAGGAAAAAAAAAATTAATTTTAAAATGTCGGTTGTATTGTCCTCAGGGTGTTCATTCCTGGTTGTCAGTGGTGATTTTTGTGGGTTGTGCGCAGGGATGGCGTTTTAGCAGCGGTGGTAGGCTGACCCAATGTCAGCGTAGAACGAGACTACTTCCTCGTTGTCCATGATTACGTTGTCATCCAGAATTTCCATCACACTGAGGTACCTCGGCTCGGGATGTCGTTGTTCTGTGGTCATCCTTCTCATAAGCTGATTCGGGTGGTCGATGATGTTCCCCATTAGTTTCTTCGTTGAAAGAACTAGATATTTGTCCAGCGGGATTAAATTGGCTTCTGTGTAGAGATGCTCGTTCCTGTAGTGTTTCTGTCGTTGATGGTCGAAATAGAGTCCAGTGCAGATCCTCGAATGATGGCTGATTGATTACGTCTCAAATTTGACAACCAAAAGTTGAAGAGACGACTGCGAATGGCCCCTAAGCCTGCAGTAAAATGAGCGCAAACCACGCAACGTTTGCACCATGAAGTTTTATAAAAAAGATTTATCATTTGGACGTCCTGTTCAATCGTCTAACTTGCCATAGTGATTTGCCATTAGTAACTTAATATTAAACAACAGATTCGACAGATGTCAACAAAGCAACATGGCCGCCAAAATCTACCCGCGCCAATTAAAAAACCCTTTATATTTAAGTTGGAATAAGAATGGGAATGTTGCCCCCAACAAAATTAATGTCAAAACACGTCAACTCATTGGCTAGGCAACTTCAAGCGAATGGATAATAATACCTCAAAGAAAAGAGTCTTCGAATCCCAGTACCCAAGTTCGAAACGACAAAAAAAAACAAACCACCGGTTAAAAGAACAAGATATCGCAGATACCAGAATGTTTGGTCTAGAAGATGACTGGAAGCAGTGTGCAAGGAAAAGTAGAAGTTCGTCTAAGGCAGTGACCTATAATGGATTTGGAGTCGGTTAAGTAAATACTTCCAACTTGTTGCAATTTTTGTTCATTTTCGTCATCTTTCACACATTCCAATCAACTGTACCCCTGTATTCATCATCTGAATTTCCCCAATCATACTTTCTTTTTGATTTTTAACGAAACATGTAGTTAAAATTGTTATGCGTTCTTTTCTCCAAATAACTCTTTTCTTTATTGAAGGAACAATGCTTCAGGAATTGCATGGCAGCCCAAGTTGCAAAACGAAACAACTCTAAAATATTTGTTATCCTCCAGAAATCGTATTTTGCACATAGCAAGCACAACGTTTATCTTTCCAGAAAAATGAAAATGGCGAATCAAACTTGACCCACATAATATTCTTTTAAAATCTCCGACGAACACGAGAAGCACTGGATAAAGTAGAAGTTGGTCTTTGAAACTATTAATTGTAATGGAAGATTATCGTCGGTCGCCGGTATCACTCAGTAAAATGACTATATCCCACTATTTTTCGTCTAGACATGTTTCTAACCTTGGCCTTATTTAATGAATATTTTGAATGTCTACAATGTAAGCGATTGAAATGTAGAAATTTTAAAAATAAAATGCCTACGTGAGTTTACTATCATCGTCAATAAGCTTAAACCAGAAACTCGTCACAAATGTCATGAATCAGAGGGTGTGATTTACTAAAACCACTATAGACTTATGTACATAACTATGTATGTATATTCATGTGCGTGTTTGAATGCTATACTTTGCAATTGTTTATTCAAAAATTTCACAAATCAAAGAATTTTCAAAAGTTTTTTTTTCATTTGACGTCCGATGATTTTGTTTAAAAAAAAAAATAAAATTATAAATGGAGTCGTAAATTTTAACTTTTGTAGAGCTGACTGTCAAAAACAAACAAAACAAAAAGAAACATTTTAAATTGTTTATCCAACCAATGAATAATTTAAAATGAGGAATGTGTTTTACTTGAAATGCGGATTAAACTATTTTTTTTTATGGAAAAAAAAACGAAAGACACAAATAAATCTTTTCCGTAGAGTAAGGGCAGCTTTTAATTAAATTAAAAGGTGAATAGCGAAACAGTTTTATAATAGCAAAAGGATCCATAAATAAATACAAGGTTTTAAGTTTTATCAAAACAGCATTTTATGCTGACACTAAAAAAAATCGGAGAATCAAGAACTTTGCTATTCATTCAAGATATTTGGTTGCATTTCATTTAACTTTTAGGGGAAACTGAAACTGCATGCATTTTTGAATCCACAATCCACAAATGGAATTTGAATTTGGTCTTTTCTGGTCTAATTGACTTACGTCTATCCAATTCAATGATATTGTAAAACAAAACATCCTCTATTTCCACAAATTCACATCTTCCGAAAGTCACAGAATTTGTACCGTCAATTGATCACACTAACTTTATTGAACTCAGAAAACGTACGCTGCGAGTAGTGCTTCTTGTATAAAAAGGGACAATATTTTTTTTTTAACTTTTCCAGATAATTATTAAATCTTCATGATCCAAAATGAGCCAGCTCTCAGTTTAGTTTATATAATTTGGATCATAAATAACTTTTAAACAATTTCACATCATTTAAATAAAACGTAATGACAAAGTTACTCTTGACACTTAAACAAACACTTCAAAACTAAGATATCCGTCAAGATCTTCCAAAACAAACACCCTGCAAATTTAAAAAAAATATTCCCTTTTATTTATTCTCGTGTGTCAGTCAGTTTATTATTTTTATTAAATGACCTTATTTTATTTCCATTCATTCAATCATCCGTATATCCATCTAATAGACATTCATAGTGGTACATGGGGGTATGTGAACGAAAATCCAGACCAAATTTTGTTTTAAATTTTATTTTTAAATCAATTAAAAATAAATACTGAAATCAAATATTTTTAAAAATTTACGTTATGTAATTATTAAGTCTATTAATCGGTACTTTTTATAATTTGTAACTAAACAAAGTGCACGACTTGGTCGTACGAACCTGCTCTTATGCTTAAGAGACTTAGAATTAAAAAAAAGGATCTTATGCTAGATACACACGAGACAACCGTTGCAGCAACACAACCATGTTGAAGCAACCGTTGCTTCGTGTGTTGCCCATTGATTTTATGTTGCTGTAACCGTTGCCAGAAATATCAAAAAGTTTTGATATTTTCGGTCGGTTGCTCAAACAGTACTGTGGTTGCGACAACAGTTGCTACGTGTGTAGTAAACAAACGAAACACGTTGCTGCAACACGTTACCGCAACGGTTGCCTCGTGTGTAGCTAGCATTACTTAAAAAAATGTTTAAGCGAACTCCCTTTGTAGTTGGAGATAACAACAGAATATCACGTGAATTCTTTAGCTCTTTTTTTTAAATACATAAGTTCTTTTATATACAACATTTAAAAAAATTAAGAAAGTTTAGCATGCCAATTTTTAGTTTAATTATTCTGTAAATAAAAATTAAATACAGAAAAAACCGTTGTTCTGTTTTTGGGATATCGAATATTCAAAAAAAAACTGAAATTTGTTTTCAATAATCCAAAAAGACTTTGGCGCAAAATTTTGAACGATTTAGCAATATGTTAAAGCCATTTTAGTAAATTACTAAGGATTTTGCAAATTTTAAACGATTTTAACATATTACTAACACTTAACATTTTACTAAAGTTAAAATCACAAAGTGGCTACTTTAGTAATTTGCTAAATCCATATGACTTCTGTCATTTTCCTCGTACAAAATTTCTTGGCAATTTTATTTGAAAGAATTAAACTGTGCTTTTTTTTCGTGAGCTAATTGTTTTTAAAAGTAAACAAAATAATATAAAATGTTTTCGGAAGAAGAAGATTTCGATATGTTTGAAGATTTAGCTTTGTGCAGAAAAGTGCGATATTTTGAGTCCCCAGAAAATCCTTTTAAACAGCTGGATGATGGAGAATTTTACACCAGGAATAAGTTTGACAAGACAACAGTTCAGTTTTTGGTTGAAAACCTGACAATCCAAGAACGAACAACATGCCGTGGGACTCTAATTTCATCAGAATTACAAGTCCTAGTTTCATTACATTTCTTTGGGTTTTGGGAGAAATAAATTGTGGTTGTCACTTTGACTTCTAACAAATAAAATTATTAGGTCCCTTCCTCAGATTTAGTTTTGTTTGCTTTGTATTTTTTCACGAACTGTCATTATTAGGACGTGTTCAAATGCACCATTTTTAATGAAAGGCAATTAGTAATTTGCTAGTTAGTAAAACCAAAGAAGAGGTTTAAAATTTTCGAAGAGTTAGTAAATTACTAAAAGTTTAACAAATTGCTAACTAGTAAATTCTAAATCCGTTATACCGATAATAAGAGTCAAACGTGAAAAAAATGTTGTTCTATTGTAGGTATTGTCTGTAATGTCTTAATTACAATTTTTTTCAAACCAATTACAGTTCGTTAAAATTAAGCGAAACGGAAAAATATAATTTTCGAAAACCTGTTTTTAATGTTTTAATGGTGGGTAATGTTATTTTTAAATAAATAAACAATTTAGTTTCTATATCTTGTGTATAGTTTTAAAACACTGTTAATTGTTAAGTTTAAAATAAAATCGAGAATGTGGTTTTTGAAATATTAAGCTTTCAAAACAAAAATTTTGAAAATTTTAAATTGAAAAAAAAAAAAAAAAAAAAAAAAAAAAAAAAAAAAAAAAAAAATGCACGACTGGATCGCACGAAATTGCTCCGATAAGTACTTAGCATACAAAAGAAAAACAAAATTTTTGGAAAAGAGGCGATTTATCTCTCATAATAGTCTTCTTTTAGCTCGATACACTTGATGCAGCTATGTTCCAACTTCTTTAACCCATCCGAAAAATAGGTTTTGTCGAGGTCTGCAAAGCATACCTCCGTAGCGGCGATGGCCTCCTTATTCGACTCAAATTTCTGCCCCGCGAGTGATTTTTTCAAGTTTGCAAACAAAAAAAGTCGCACGAGGTTAATCTGGAGAATAAGGTGGGCAGCAGTTTGTAGTGCAATTCAACCAATTTGGTCGTGGCGACGGCGGAGGTGTGAGCTGGAAGCTGGTGCTTGTTCTCCGGAGTGAGCAAATTCGGAACCCATCGCGCCGACCGACAGCTTTCTCATGCCCAAAATTTAAGAAGGATATGACCCGCGCGGTCTTTTGAAACAGTCAGCTATCTCACACACCTTCAATCGTCGGTCTGTCAATACGAGATCGTAAATTTTTGACACGTTAACCTCGGTGGTAGCCATTTCCGGGGCACCTGGGCGGGACTCATCAAAAACCTATGTGCGACCACATTGAAACTCGTTATAAAAATTATTGTTTATTTACGTTACCTTTTTCTCAGATTTTTAATTGGATCTGTTTGGTAAATTTATAGTTTTTGACCTACAGCCCGCTTTAAAATTATTCTATTGAAACTCGTTATACGAATTTTTGACGGTCGCCAACGAAGAAGAAGTCATTGTACACAGCATCCAAGCGCTCTTTGATTTCTCTGCGCGATTTCCCTTCCAAAAACAAGAATCGAATCACCGACCGATATTGCTCTTTATCCATTTTTTTAAAATTCACGTGGTCAAAACAAAACTACGAGTTCGATTCGGCTGAAATTTTGACAGTAGCCGTCTAAGAGAATGTACTAGACGATAGTAAATTTCTCTTGCGATACTGGCACCATCGGGCAGTGATGCTAAGTACTTATCGGATCGCCCTCGTAGTATTTCGCTTTTTCGGCAAAGTGAATAGCAATTTGAAAGTCATCATGGCGAAGTTCATGAAAAAAAATTCTGAGTTGGTGATGGCAATTTTAAAAGCTTTATATCAAATTGTTCGTCGATATTCGGGCAAACGCATTTTTGGCTAAATGGCTTCGTCAACAAACAGAATATTATTGGTCAGGTCAAGAAACACCATATTTACAAAGTGGTGTAATTGAGCCGTGCTTTGCATTGATCAAAATTATCGCTGTTACAGTCAATAGAGATAGGTAAAAAGACATATCGCAACCTTATTTCTTTTAACAAGACGGTGCCACAAACACAGCGGGTGTAACAATTGATTTATTGAAATCTCAATTCGTTGAACGTGTTGTATCGAGAAATGATCCTGTGAACTGGCCGCCTAGACAATTGTGTGATTTAAAACCTCGAGACTAATTTTTTTTGGGGCTACGTAAAATCATTGGCGATTGGCAACAAGCCGGCGCGCCTTGTTAGATAAGCTCAGAGCCAAAATTCAACAAGAGATATTGGCCGTTTACGTTGATCGTAATTCGGAGAGAAAAAATGTGTGTCAAAAAATATTCAACTTGCAATTTAGAAATCGGTTTGATTCTTAGTAGGAATTGCCGACAAATATAGAGAGTGACAATTTCTAAAAATTAATCTGATCAAAAAATGAAGGACTTGATACTAAGAAACTTTGCCGAGAGCCCACAGCAATTTTTGGGTGTGATTGATAACAAAAAATAAAATGCACGACTGGGTCGCACGAACTTGCTCCTATGTAATAGACTAGGAATTTTAAAAACGAATGTTATTAGAGAAAACTGTTCATAAGGATAAAATGAATTTTTTAAATTCTTTTAGTAGTAAGAGATAAAAACAGAATGATATGCAAATATGAATTTATGCAGGAACAAAAATTATAAGTCGTTGTAGTGGTTCCTTAAAAAAATAAGCTTTTATGTACAAAATTTTTGAAACATTTTTAAGAAAAAATTTTGGTACGCCAACCTTAAGTTATTATTATTGTACGAATGAGAGTTAAATTTCCAAAAAAAAAAATACTAAGCCGTTCTTGAGATATCGAATTTTTCAAAAAAAAAAAAAATGACTTTTTTTTCTAAAAATTGAAAAAAATATTTTTTCTTAAGTTTTTAAATGCAATGTTTTTTAAACTTTTTAGGAGCTTTTTTATAAAAAAATTGATTAAAATCCGTTATGTCGACAATGAGAAATTCAAAATTCGAAAAAATCGTTCTATGGTAGGTACAGTCAGTAATATCTAGATTTAAATTTTTTTTTTATTAAATTGTAGATCGTAAAGATTAATCAAAAAAAAAAAAATTTAGCAAAATTCTCGGAACCGTTTTCGAGAAAAATGCGATTTTCGAAAACCATTTTTTAAAATTTGTATGGAAGGTACCGTTATTTTTAGATAAAACAAAATTTTTTTCTCAAATCTTGTAGATTAGGTTAAGAAACTTTTATTTGCAAAGTTTGAAAAAAATCGAGCATGGGGTTTTCGAAATATTGAGTTTCCAAAAAAAAAATTTTTTTTTAAATCCAAAAAATTAAAAATTGAAAATTTGAATATGTAATAATATTCAAACTTTGGAGGAGCTTTGGCATAAAAAAAATTACTTAAATCGGCTGTACTGTTTTCGAGAAAATCAAAAACAAAAAAATGGACCCAGGGGGGCTACCAAAAATAACAATTTTTTGTAAAATTTTTTTCAACCATTAGCTAGTTTTAACCAAATGAAATTTTTCAAGTTTTTTTTAAAAAATTCTGTGGGACAGTTTTTGAGAAAAAAAAATATTTATAAAATTTCGAAAAAAAATCGTATGGCAGGTACCGTTATTTTTGGTCTTAAAAAAAACAGAAAAAAACGTCCGGGGGGAAAAATCAAAACCCATATCTACCAAGTTTGAAGAAAATCGGACGAGCCGTTTAGGCTGCAGTCGAACCGACAGACAGATAGACAGAATTGCGAGACCCACTTTTTTGGTCTTCGCTATCATCGTAATGTCAACTTTGATCAAAATCTCGAGTTCGATTTTTTTTTACGAATGCATAACTTGCCTTATAGTACCTATAAGTCGCAAGTAATAATTAGCATAATTCGATAGGCCCTTAATAGTTATTTACAAATGCGAACGCCTTGCATGCTCAAGTGGGAGCAATAGTGCATAATAGTGCATCATGTATACAGTTCTTTCCAAGTCTAAATAATTATGATATCAACTTTGCCAAAATGTAGAGTTAAGCCCTCTGATTAAAAATATCGAGGTCCAAGAAGTTTTGCAGACATCCTTCTGCCTACCAGACGCGATAAGAATACGGTACTTCTTGCACGAAGAAGGCTGCCTTCAAAACGTCGTGAACCTCAATATTTTCAATCAGGGCACTTAGCTTTTCATTTTGAAGTTATGGCAAATTTCTTATCACAATTTTTTAGACTTTGAAAAGAACTGCATATCTGATGCGAAGTTTAAGAAAAAATTACACGAGTAAATTTCTGATATTTCAGTGCTTGTGTTATGGCAATAATTATAAAGGAATTAAAAACACAACCGCACAAAATCGTTTTTAATGTGCGCTTGTCGCATCGCTTCGTCGCACCACTATACTCACAGCTTAAGAGTCAATAATATGCTAAATCCATCCCGTTGCAAATGATTGTGCTGTCAAAGCCCAACTTGTTAGTGTCAATTAGGAAGAAAATTTTCAGAGAATCCTTCTAACTTTTTTTGACTGTAGTTCGATGTAAAAATAGACACACATGACTATTTAAAAAATTACAAACTTCAATGACTTATAGTTAAGTTAAATTTTCAGAATTCGTTTTTGGTCAGACTTTTCTATCAAACACCCTCATGCATGTATAATGGTGCGATGATACACGTTGGTTATTTTAAACTAATTATATCAAATCCAATCTCTCCAGTCATATTTTTAATATTTATATATAAATTCCGATTTACACAAACAATCGTTGATATACCCTTTGTGAGCCACAAACTGCCAAACAGCAAATATTTGTTGTTGTTTTTTTTTTCTATAAAAAGATGCGGAGGCGTTGAATGTTGAAAACTATTGAATCGCGTTGATTTTATTTTTAAAACAAAAAAAAGTTCATCTGAAAATGAGAAAAGTTCAAAAAGAAAGGAAACAAAGAATTTCATTCATTTATTCAGTCGCGTCGTTCTAATGCTGATGACGGGCGACAGATCCTCAACTATATAAAAGACTATAAAGCCAACCACCCGTAATGCAATTAGAACTCATAATGCTGATCTTAATCTCTAGAAAAAAAAGCAAACAATTAAAAAACAAAGAAAAAAAATGCATCGTTTTGAAATTCAACAAAAACGGCAAACATTGCATATACAAACCTCGGCAACTGGTGCACAAATTGCGAATGCTCAGGCACATGTTGGTGATTTTGAGGCTCGTTCAAGAAGTCTATTTCAACCGTTTACAAGGGGATTATTTCTCAAAATGATGATGCAACCACTGATGCTTCTTTTGTTAATAGTGATAGAAGGTAAATGCACATTGCTGGGTGTTTTATTTTTTTCCTTTGATGTGGTCTTCGTTTTATAGTCACTTTTCTTACTTTTATCTTTATCTCAATTTACAGAGAATTTAAACAAATTTAATAGATTTACACACACTTGCACTTTGAATCGCGATGCAAGGGAATTTATTTTACAGCACTATTATCTCTATCACACAAGGAAAATGCAATTTAAATTTATCTAATAAAAAAACGCACTGTTTTCTTTTGGTTGCCGGTAGATGGTGTTGAGGATTTATGTACCTAAGTAATTTTATGAGCTGTTTTGTTGGAACGCGTCGTAAGGCAGTTTAATATTGTTTTAAGTAGGTTAATGCTACGTATTAATGTGACAGCTGAGTGACTTTTTCTAGCCATACTTTTTTTAGGGAGATCATTTGGAACGAAAATATTGAAGTTCAATGTAAGAACTTCTGTGACAGTTTACTCGGAGGCAGAAGAACCACACAAGTGTTAAAGGTCAACTTAAACATTTAAGTTTCGCCTCCGAAAATAGAAGACTAAAAATAATTTTTAAAATTATTATCATTAATGAAGTTCAGGTTTTTGTTAAATAAAAATAAAATGCACGATGAGTTCACAAGTCAGTTTCCTCATTTTTGAAAGCTTCTAAGAATGCTGATGAATTATGTAGGAACGACTGGTTAAAGCTTTCGTATACACCTAAAGGGTGTTATGAAATACTTCATAGTATAAATACTTCCTTTATACAGAATTACGAAACCAAATACTGGGTCTTAAAGTGTTGCAATTTCATACTCCCAATGATAATACAACGCTTAAGATTTCCTTGACACACAACATCAGTCCCATTCAATTCGAACGAAAATTTCAATTGACGTTAATATTTCACTTAAGTTTTTTGTTTTTAATTTAAATAATATAATATATTTGGGACGGAACTAGGTGCTGGTTAAATCCTCCTTTTCTGCGCAATAATGTCTATTAGGCATCAGAACTACTGTCTTAAAAGCCCGCCGTAAAATATTGTGAGCATGAAAACCTATTCAATATCGAAAATATCCGCTTTTCGGATATAACTTTCAAACGAAAATCGCTTTCGAAAAGTAGTTAATGCAAACTAGTGTACAAACAATTTTAGTTAAGAACAAGGAATTTGATAAACTTTTACAAAAACTTTACATTTTTTATCCGATTTTGAGCTTTTTAATTTTATCAAAGAATTTCCTTTCGAATTATATTTCCAAATATTTTTTAAATTGTATTTGTCCAATCACCGAACAACTAAAGTGAATGTAAAAAAAACATTGAAATTTGTTCACTTTCAGTCATTGAATCAATTAAAAGATTGAATCCATTGACTTCACTTTGAGACTGCGACTTCAAATTTTCAATCACTATTCATTTCAGATTAAAAAGATTGCAATCACTTTTTTTTTTTATTCATACACACAGTTTATTGATTGCAATCATCTGAAAATTTATTCATTCTCTAAATTCTTTTGCATTCTTTATATTATATTTTGCATTCATTTGAATTATTTACAATCTTTTGCAGAGTTTGGATTTTTTTGCAAACGTGATTGCAATATTTTTTATGTCAAACGAATATTGATTGCAAATTTGAAGTCGCAGTCTTAAAGCGAATGTAATCTTTGAGTTGAATTCAATGAATGATTTTTAACGATTTCATTCACAAAAGATTTAATTCTTTTACAACTCTACGATATGCGGGCAAAGTTAAAGAAGAAACGATATTCCCAATGTTTTCTTTTTTAATTGACTTTGTTTTGGAAATATAATTCGAAAGGAAGTTTAAAAAAAAACCAAAATCAATCGGATGAGGTCGCAGTTTTAAAGTGAAATAAATGAATGCAATCTTTTAATTAAAGTCATTAACGATTGCATTCGCAAAAGATTGCGTTCTTATACAGCACTTACTTACGAGTATCTTTCAAACAATTTTTGCCCAATTTATGAGTATACAAAATGTATATTGTTAGAAAGAGAGAAACTATACCTTGAAAAAAGCGTACAACATTTGAAAAATTAAACATAATTTAGTTTCATTACAATTTTTGAAAAAAAAAAAGAGGCAAATATATGTTTTCTTCATATATCTCAAAAAATCTTCTTTAAAAACAAAATGGTTGACATTTTCGTGTTTATCGACCTTAAAATAGTCAAGAAAGAAAATTTTTTTTGGAAGATTCTCGTAAAAACCATGAATTTATAAACTTACTGTGTAATCAATAAAACTGTTCTAATTAGAACATAAACACGATCGAAGATAAAAAAATTTATGAAATTAATTTAAAAGAAATATATCGGCATTTTGAATTGCTTGGTTGCAAAAAATCCGGCTTCAAGTTGGCGATCTATTCTTCAATGAAAACTTTCAAGACTAGGAAGGTTTGTGTTTTGTTGGGGTAAACGCGGGATTTCAAAAGCTTCAAAAGAAGAAGTTTGACGCCCGTAGATCTGGTTAACTGGACGGTCAGTACAAATCTAAAAAAAAAAAGATCACTCGGCCCCGAAATTTGGGTCTCAAAATGTCCATGGTTGCCCGAGCTGTGTGAGTGGTTGCTCCGTTCTGATGGCAACAACAATGTCCGAGAACCATTTCAGAAGCTTGCAAAAAACCACCATTTACTATCTGCATGTGACGCTTAAATAGTTATCGTTAAGGGTGTTTGTATCGGTGGGCGTCCCATAGACCAATATATTTTCCAATGCAAACAGTCACTTTTTAAGGCTAGCCGCGCTCTGGCAACTGTGATCGAAATCAAATAGTTTAATCACCGGTTGATAGAGTACCGCGCACCGGCAACTCTTTACTCACGCTATATGCGCGGTGTCCCATATAAGCCCATATGTTTCATTTTAGCAACTAAACAGTTGCGAAACTAAAAATTGAAAAGGGGATGGAAAGGACTCTTTTTTTTCATTTCATGGCTTCTTTGTGCACCAGAAATGCAAATTTCGTTCATTAAGAGAGCAGCATACGAGAGTAAGTGGAAATGAGCTTCGTCGCTCATTATGATTTTAGATAAGAAATCATCCTCATTTTGCACGATGTAGATGGGAATAAGTAAACCATGTTCGACGATCAGCAGACAGCTATTCGTGAACGTGAACTTTCACCGTAATACATTGCAAGGAACGTCTGCTGACCAGGTTTGTCCAAATTTACTACACTAAATTTTTTACATCATTAACTACGCGTAGTCATTTGAATTAACCACTTGCCTTATTTTCTGCAATTTTTTACGTCTACTATATACATACTCGTACATGCAAATGTACGTTGTTAATTCAGAAAAAAAATAAGGGACAAAATCTTGAACTCTTATGTTCTTATAAAGGTTTGTAAATTACAAGTATTACTGTATGTAATGCAATTATAATTTTGTTCACCCGTGGTCATGAAGCCCTGAAACTGTTGTATTTTTAAAGAAGCGCATCTCAGGTGCCAAAGACAGCTCCAATACGCTTATTTTCCATTTTAATTGGAATAAATCCACCTTTAGCGCAATAGTTATGTAGCTTTTCGACTAGCCATTTTCACTTCTTTGCTAATTAAAAATGAATAACTGAACGATTGATTTCAAAATTCAAACTTTAAATGTACAGCTGACTGTGAAGTGACAGCTGACAACCTGAGCGACAGATCATTTGACATTTGAAACTACATCTGCTACAATTTGTTACATTAACTAGATTTAACTATATAACCCAACTATACAACTATAACAACCCTGGTGCTGATGCCTAATTGTGTGCATCGTGCATCCGTTCGTCGTCTCGTTGATGTTTGTGGTCTCTCTCTGACTCTATACTCAACCAAGCTCTTAATTGTTCATGAACATGATGTAGAAATTCAAGCTGCATTAATACAACTGACCGAAAATTAGTCAAATAAGCAGTGACAATAATTCTACATTCTTTAGCTGCTCGTTACTTCTCCGTCATTTGTTGTCAACTAAATATCTATCTGTCTACAACATATTATGTAGATTTCAAATTATAATGCCGCCATTTGCAAAATAAAGGCACATTCACATTATGACATTACTTTTGCGCCACTTTGTATAATGGAAGTTTCGTCATCAGTGCCAGGAATAATGATTAGGAATAAATGGAAAATAACTTAAACTTAAACATACATTTTTTTAAGAGAACTGCCCTTTGCTAGCAAGTGAAAAATCCTCTAAGAGTGCCTCTTGCCTGTCAGGAAAAAAAATGCTTTAAGGATTGCATGATCTGTAAATTTTACATTAACTACTTTTCGATAGCATTTACCATTTTAAACTTATATTCGAAAAATCAATATTTTCGACATTTGGCAATGATTATTTTCTTTGTGCACACAATTTCGTATCAATATAACTAATTTATTTGCAAAATTTCTTTATACGAATAAATCCTTAATAAAAAAACTCTCCATCAATTATAACTCAAGTATTAAGTTTTCATTTTTAAATTCTCATCAAATATGATCACATAGTTCACAGTCGAATCGTGACGGATACAAATTTTGGGAGAATTTTTTTTCTAAATAATGTAGCTTTTAGAAAATATAGTAAACATATAATGGCAGCGTGTAGCTATGTATATTAGTATTGGTAAATTTAAAAATCAAGATAAAAGGCAATGAAATTTAAATTCTAATGCAATATATTCTGACGCAGATAGACAAAATATATGTAAGTTTTGCTTTTTAGAATCTTAGCATAAACGATATTTAAATGATTTTAACTTCAACAAAAAACCATTAAAGTGTACTTTTTCATCACAAAAAAAAAATCAGCTTATTTGGTTTATGTTCCTACTAATATTATTTTATGTATTAATAATTTAAGATCTATAAGCCATCAAATTCAAAAAAGCAACACTTATACTAAAGTTTATGTTAAAACATATGAAATAAAAAATTCTAACTGCAAAGTATGAAAAACTTTTAAGGAAGTGACCCACCTCCCTACAAAAAAATCTCAAACCTTTCCCCTTCAACTTGGTGAATAATTGAAATTTCCCTCGCCAAATGTCATCTTCCTTAGCATAGATACAAAGATTCTATGCATTCATTTCTTAGCGAATCTATAAAAATAACCTAAGATTTAGAAGGGAAGACGAAACAATCATTACACAATAACATTCTAAGATGCAATACCACGACGACGACAGCGACGCGACCATTAACCAAAACAGCAACAACAACCACACATCACGTTCTTCTCAAGTCGACCATGCAGTGTCAACTGAAATGGAAAACATTCAACATGACAATCTGCGAGCATTGAATTCATCAATGGCCGGTCATTGTCTTCCTTGGGAATGTGGTGCTTGAATGTCTTCAGATACGATTTATTGCTATACGCCTTTTACGGTTGCGGTGCATTAGAGAGGAGCAATAGGGTCCCAGTTTCCAGTCCAAGTCAAAGTCTCAATACTTAGTATGGTCTGTCCCACACAATTTTAAATGAGAGTGTTGTGCTTCATTGACCATCGTCACCCTAATCAAAACATACAAAAAATAGAACTTACAGGCGCACTTAGGCTATAACTTTGACTAATAAAGAAGAACGATTCGCTGTGAATTTTTTCTTTGTCGTCAAATGCACTCGTATCTTTCAATCTAATTGTCTATTCTGTTGAAAGTTCTCGTTGATCAGCAATACTTGTATTCATGTGCGAAAAGCGACACTTTGAGCAATGAAAAGAAAACCGAATCAGCTTTCGACATCATCTACAATGTACAGTGTACGAGTATATACTTCCCAAATTTATAAACATAGACGATTTCAGTTCTCAAGGTTATTCGAAATTGCTTAGATGGTTTAACATGTGAACTTGAAAAAAAAAACTTATATTTTTAGATACGACTAAATACGCACGGTTAGAATTGAGTATTTTTAATTTTAAGTGATTTTTTTTTGAGTTAAGAAATAAACTAAGACAACCCATTTCTTGCTTGCTATTAAAAGATGTATCTTTCGATTTTATTGGATACGTTATAGACTACAAGCTACGGGATACTAGTTTTTAATGATAGAAGCTTGGAAAACATTGCATTTAATTGAATGTACCTAATGTAGATACACGTTCATTGGAAATAATTTCAACAAAAACGAAATCAAATCACATCGTTTTATTTAAGTAGATTCATGTTTATAATTACAGACCCAATACACATTTAAATTGTACTGTACCTTGGGCTAACATTAGTCATTTTGAGAAAGCCGTTTAAGCGAATATTTCAAAAGCTAATACTTCAATATGTGGATTTTTTTTATTTCTTTGGCAATTTATGATTTGCTTCCGAAAGTCTACAAAATCTGTGGAATTTTTAATTGTTAACATTTTTTTTTAAATCATTGATTTTGGAAGCTATATTTTCCTGGTAATTGTCATCGATTTGCTTACAAGCGATTTCTCAACATCCCTAGAACCTTCTAGCTACACTCAGAGAAATAAATCACGTAAAATCAACAAATTATCACGTTGTTATTTTTCAGTATGATAGATTATGATGAATATGAAACAAGGTCCAATATTGAATTGATTAGATAGTTTTGTTAAAATAATAAGACATATTGTAAAATCAACAATGCTGTCATGTTATATGAAGTTTCACTTACATGCAATTTTAAAACATTAACACAATGCTAAGTTTAAAGAAACAGATACAGGGCCACGTTATTTCAAAACCAGGTTAAGTTCGTCAGGTAAATAATTGTAAAAACAACTACAGGATGGGCCATCTGTTGGTTTCTCTTTAAATCATAAGTTATTTTCACACTGACAGCTGTTTCCCGCTCGAGATCTTGACAGAAAGTCAGTATCATACCTCCGCGGAACGAAATGATTCGCTTTACGCTTAAACAACGTGGGGAAATATTGAAAACTACTTTCAAAGTGAGTGCTGTGTAGCCCAAACAGTGCGTTTTTTTGAAAATTAGTTTTGACCGAAATGAAGCCTGCTGTACGCAAGTTTGTACAAAAAGTTTGTGAGACTTATATGCTAGTGAACAACACTCATTGTCCCAGTCGTCGTACGGTGCGTACAGATGAGAATGTTGCTACTGTAGCCGAGAGTCTGAGACTCAGTTCACGAACATCAACACGCCATCGATCTCAACACCTCAACATTTCTTGCACTAGCCAGAGATCTCGGATTATTCGCTTTCAAGGTCCAATTGGCTCAGTAATTGAAGGTGCACGACCATTAATAAAGCCATAATATATGGACAAAATTTAATTTTTTCATTTTATTGCATTAAAAAAAAAACTTGTATTTGGCCCACCCATGAAACTTTAAGTCAACGAGATATTGTATTGAGATCATGTTAAAATATCAAAAACTTTGTAAAATCAAACACTCGGTGCATGTAAAATTTTGCTATTTTTTTTTTTAATTTCAAGAATTGTATATTGAAATAACACGGCATCTTGTTAAACCAACTATTATATTATAAGAAATAAAGTCGTTTGTTCTGAATTTTTTACAAATTTACATGAAAAAATGAACCTTATAAATGGAACAAGACACTTGTTGAATTTTTAGTTAACGTTTTTTTATAATTGAATCAATATTTTATTTTTGTAAAAGCAGAGACAAGCTACACATATTTATTTTTGCTTTACATTTTCATTACCAACGATTGAAAAATTTACTAACTAGAACTTCTTAAAATTTTAAGGAGAAATTTTGATGAGCAGCGATTTTTATTAAGTTAAAGTTAGATTAGTTTATTTACTTATTATTTTACATTAAAAATTAGCAATATAAAAAATATAGAATAGCGCAGGACATTTATATAGAAGCTTCCGCCGCAGCAATAATTGGAGTTGAAACTAAGTTAGGTGGCGTGCTTATCTATTAGACAGCTAATGTGCAATATTCCTTAAGATATCAAAAGCTCAGAGCGCTTCAGATTCGGCTTTGGCCATTTCTGTTTATGGTGTTTCTCCTAAGGTTTGCATCTTGCTCTAGGAAAAGTTTACAATTATCGATGGATAAACCAATATTTGTCGTTTTTCTTAAAATTAGTTAGAAACATCTTAAAAGTCTCATGAAATATGCCTATGGTCCTGCACCCAAAATAGTGTGGTCTAAGTGCACAATTATATATTTTCTGGAGTAGAGGACAAAATTAGTTTCGTCAGGGTTTATACGCTATATTTAACCATATATTGAACAATCTATTGTCCAAAGAAAAATGGATTTATTCGTAACAGAGACTTAAATGCGAAATATGTATATAGTTACTGAGGTTCGGATGGAATTGCAACGAGGGCTCTATGTACAGAATACAGTTGAAGTGAACTTTGAAATGATGAGTACAGTCCCTATGTAATGTACTCATATTTGTATGCAATGAGTACATACAATTCTTTGCTGATTGTATTACACAGCTAATAAATGTGTATAGTCGGTATAGATTCAAAACATAAATTAAGTGGGCAGGAACATATGTGATGAGTACAAACATTTATGTTTGAGTACACACATTCTTCGATCAGTGTTTGGAAGTAGATCAATCTTCTCAGGAACTTCAACAGTTCTAAGAAAGTATTTTATGATTCAACTAAAGTTTAAAAGATATATTAAGCGATCTACTAAAGGACAAATGTATCAGTACTTTGACTTTTTTTTTGCAAAATACGTGTACTATACATAGTTTGCATGGTATAGTACACATGACGTGTACTGGGTGCACTTCAGGTAATGTACTGAAAGAAACCCGAAAATATTTACATGAACTATAGATTTAGTACACGACTCGCTTTCTCGGTTCCAAAGTCAACTAAACACGTACCATGTGTTCTCAATGTATAACTATGTACCAACTAAATGGAAACTTGGAATGAGTTCTTAAACAATAAAAAATCCGCTAAATAAAAAAAAAAACTTTGTGTGTACTGACGTACGCGCGGTAGAAGTAAAACTTCTTTTCTTTTAAGCAAAGCCTCTGTAAGAAACTAACCTATAAACGTATACAAATATTTTGTATTCTAAAAACATGTCGCTGTCATTGACTGATAACGTGTCGTTTTGACATGTCACTGACAGCTGCGTAGAAAATTTTTCACCCCCAACGTCGGAAAAGAAGTTTTACTTCAAAAATACGTATAGGGTTTTCCAATAAGAGGTTTTATTTTGATATTGAAGAAACGAGTATTTTTTAAGAGAAATCAAAGGATGTTTATTTCACTGTAAAAAGAGGAAAGTATGCCATTATCAATGTAAAATGATATCAGCCAAATGTCCGCCAAGGCTACAGTTGCAGCACCATTTCTTTTTCATGAAATTTTCCATGATCAATTCGGTGTTAAATCACAAGATCTCGGTGGCCAATTGTGATCACCTCTTCGAGAAATAATAATGAGAATGACAATACCAACTTTCGCGGTAGAACTATTCACAAGAAATTTATATGTTGCTGATAATTTCAGTTTAAAAAAATCACCCTTATTGCGAAGTTCAACTATCAACTGATTGACGGTTGATAGAATTTATCAATTGAATTGATAAAATATTGTGCTACTGTGAATGCCTTCAAAATATTTCTATTGTTGTGAATGGGAATGTCCGTCTGACAGATGTTTGTTTGTTTGTTTTTTATTGAGGAACGTACAAAGAAAAGAGGAGTTGGATGATCCTGCTATTATTGATATGGCATAAATGCGAAGAAGTTTGAGAAATGCATCCAATCCTTTGGAATTGGAAAGCCAAATGTTAGTCTAATGGTTTCAATTTTCAGATAAAAATTAATTAATCTATACGTGCTCTACTTCGTTTCTAGATTTTTAAGAAACTTCCGGCGATCGAAGGATGCATTTTTGTATCTTTTCCTAAAAATTGAGGACAAAATGAAGCCCTGCAAAAACATTTGAGCCATGCCGAACATTTTGAAACCACCAACAGTGCTAAGAGTCTGTGCACATGGGAACTATCAGTTCAGTTTGGGAAATGATTTGAATATTGGCATTGCACAATCAACTGCATCGATTGTTTTAGATTTTATAGATTTTTTAGATCGATCTATACTCTCTGCCACTTTTCTTAAATTCGTTCTGGAAGCTATTTAGCTCTAAAGCAATTATTTCCCACTTTGTATTTGCTGCAGGTTTGGAAAAACATCCCTTGGCGAGTTTCACGTTCTCTTCCATCAACTGGACCAATCTGCATAACTGTTTTTTGTTACTTACTACTTTTTGAGACCTTTAGAAATAAGAAAATTAAAAATTTGATCACTTATTCAATTCGAAACTCACATTTTTTTAGTTATTTTTCTAACCAGCACGAACTCATCAACTGCAAATTTACGATTGAAAGAAAAATTGGAAACTGACAAGAAAGTCGATGAAAATTGTTGCTCACATTACCGATTTTTTTTTCATTCACAATAAATTATTAAAAAAAAATCAAAACGCATCAACAATATTGATAGTTGATAGTCACGATACTATTTAATAAAATTGATTGATGAATGTCAATTATTAATTGATAGTTGAACTTTGCAATAAGGGCCAATACCAGCATTTTATCAATTTTGTAGGAATACGGAACTAAGTTTAAGAAACATTAACTTAATTTCATAACCCTATTTTCTCCATGGAGATTTTATTTATGTTGATATTATCTTTTACATAAAATCAATTCCAATGCGAATGACAGTTATTTAATAACTGAAGCTCGAAGATCTGTCAAGCAATTTTCATGCTACACATATACATAAGAACTTATAAGAGGATTATTGTTCGCTCTTTCGGAAACATAAATCTTAAAAAAAAAAAACCTTTTATGCCATTAAAGTTTTCTCCACATTTCTCTTTGTTACCATTTTAAAAAATTAACCTGAAAGATTGAGATTAGAATTCAAATTACAGGCTCCCACAGTCACACGATTTTGTCATCGTGTCTTGTAGAAAGATTCAACGCTTGTAAAGAAATATAGCTTTCTTCAAAATCAAAATCCTATTTTTAACCCACAATAAAAATCAACCGTGAAAGTTTCGGAACGTTAAAAAAAATTAATTTGAAAACTAACAACTCTGCAAAATAAATATTAATTTTGAGTTGTGTCGATGGTATTGTCGCAAATGTTCAATATCATCCTTAGTTCCTTAGTAAACTCATGCTACAGCCATAAGTCGCATCTTCTCGACAAGATTAATTGACCTTAATTCAGTGAACTCCCCTAAAAAGTTCAAATTAATTTGCATGCAACGTAGACAAGTTAATTTTAGTATTTTAGCGTAATTGAATAATTATAGTTTATTTATAGAATAAAAATACACAGAATGCACAATACACATAAACAGTTATTGAAATTGACTAAGACCAAGTCACTCAGGCATCACAGCGGACGACTTGATTTTATTTCTCTGTCCAGTCCATTTCCAGTAACTCAATTCAAGTAGAAACCCCAAACAAGCAATGCCAATGCCAATTAGCCAAAGATAAAAAGCACCTTGCAATATGTCCATGGTCAAAACAATGGCATTCCTCTCACTAACATCATCATCTTCCGAGTCGTCATAATCCATCTCATTAGTGTCATAGTAATCATCACCCTCAGGCCGGCTAATAGGTTGCTCCGTGTCGATTTCCTCCGACCTCGCTATAACCTCCCAGTGCTTGTATAGTCCATGTTCGTAGAATCTCATTACCAGCCTCTCAAACTTTTCCACAAACGGCGAGCCCTTGGTCACTATGTATGTCATTGGCATTGATATCAGATACTCCTTCACCAGATGGTACTTTGGGCGTTTAGCATCACTATCATATGTCCTGGATATTAAAGCAGCTGCTCGTTCACGGCGCAGAAGGAAGGCGAACTTGTTGCTCGAACTGCTGGTCATTGTTTAAATGTGAGCCTCGTAGTTTTGAGGGAGAAATCGATGTTTTGAAATGATGGTTTCGTAAAGCTGCGAGTTTATTGCGGGTTTGAGGACTTTTAAGAAATTTGCATGCGAATAAATGGGTGCTTTGAGTTGCCCAAGCTCACTGAGGCTGTCTATATCATTCTCGAATTCTGGATTTATGAAGACGCTTTCCATTTTCGCCACATAGATGGAGCCGATGATATAGCAAAAAAGTATCCAAGAAATTAGAAACTGACGAAGAGAACTGTATCTGTGAAAACCATCTATCGGATTTCCTATGGCAGTCTTGAAAAACATATCCAGGACATTCCAGAACTGAATTTTGGCATTTCGGTTGGCATTCGGAAGTCTAAGCGCTAATTTCTGGAATATGGCAAACACCACTACAACAAGGACAAAGTTGAGCAGGAGCAACCACCATGTTAGATTTTCAAAAACTCGAATAAAATTTGAGTATTGAGGAACGGTCGTGGCTTTTGGAACTACCAAGTGCAGGAAGAATCTCTTCCCAATGGGATAAAGATATTCGTAGTGCTTAGCTTGACTCAGAACCAGATATCGAATATTCCAACTGACATTGGTTGCACCAGTGGCAACATACTTTAGAGCTCCATTTAGCACTCCATTCGTTTCTGACCCGTAGAGCTCATCATTTGGTGGTTCGATGATCTCCATGGTGGCGTTAAGTTGTTCGACAATGGTTTGTCCGAGAATTCCATCGACGCCTCGGAAGCCGGATTGATTGGGCAAAGGAATAGATCTGATTGGGTCGTAGAATTGGGAAACTTTTAACTTATACTGGTGAAGGTTCTTCAATTTGTCGTAAAAAAGTTCGCTAGTTTTTGACAATCGGACAACTTTAAATCCAGTTTCAGTGAAGGGTTCAAAGGTATACACGTGTTGATTTGTTGTGGTGCTGCTTCTGCACAGAGCAATAACATTAGCAAACCAATGTTTCCAAAATAGTTTGAAGGTCTCTTCGAGAAACTCCTCACAGGGTTCTTTAAAAATAAGAACATACTTCGAGAGCTTTTTGTTAATAGTCACCCACTCTAACTGGATGTCGATTTGTTGTAATCGTTTTCGTGTATCTTTGGAAACTGTCAAAATTTGCGTTGTTGTGCAACTGTGGTTTTGTGGTACTCCGATTGATTTGATTGTAAAAACTGGAACAGACAATTCCGAAAGACATCTCAATAGTTCGCTATCTGAGTCGTCTGAGTACACAATTGTAATTCTTGCATCGTTTGCAACTGCAATTTGACATGCAAAATCGTTGTTTAAGTCGTAGAATTCATTCACAATAGATATATTGCTTTTGACTTTGGCGAACAATAAAACAAGGATAAAGTAGGTTAAGGTTGACATTCTAAGTCTTGAGATGAAACTGAATAGTTCAACTCAACTACGTGGGTATTTTATACTCCGAACTTATTTGGCCAGTAATTAAAACTCTGTTTGTTTTGTTAATGAAGACAGCACACTTGGGCATTGTATTAATTAATGCTTTTTACTTATTAATGTTTTAATTTTGAAGGTGCACGCACAGAACTAAACTAATAAAAGAGGTTATAATATTCGTAAATCTCGTAAATCATTCGAAAAATTAACTTAAAAAGAAAGAGACAACTTGTCAAAAATGAACGTATATAACTTTAGTTAAATAAAATATTCGTTTTCAATAATTGAAAAGGTAAGCCGCAAAAATTACAGCTATTGTGATCTATGTTTTTCTAAGATGTCAAATGTTAAAACAAACAGCATGAAATCACCAAACGTTAGGTGAATATATGAAAACGGCGAGACTTTTTGAAATTCGTATTTTGAAGTAGGGTAAAATAGAGTTTAACTGAATAATAGTCGAAAAACTATATTCTTAACGACGGGGTTTCTAGATTTGTTTCTTTTTAGAGTGTGGTTTAAGAAATTCTTTAAAATTAAATACTTAACAAATGACCATCTTTTTGATCTTTCACCAGTAAATTTACATATTACACAATATTCAAAAATTATATTTGAAAAATCTAAATATGCAGTGCAAATTTCGTTATACGAGACATTGAAATTTGAAACTCGAATGATTCTCTTAATGATTAAATGTACCGAATGTCTTTAAATTTCGATAAGAATTGACGTGTGGAAAGATTTGTGCTGTCAAAATTCAACGAAGAGACAACGTAATGAACTGACGGGAAAGACGAAAAATATTGTGTCAATTAAGGACAGAAGAAGAAATGAACTGACAATTGTGTCCTTCATAGCTTAACTTTTGATTTGCAAATTGTATTAACACAAGGAAAAGAAGTGCACACTTAGAATAACGCTTCAGAACCCTATAGTCAATGGATAAATTAATCCCCTTGCCTCCATAAGGATTGGTTCATTTAAACAAATTGGTCATCTAATGGAGATTTCCATACAGAAATAATTCGATGGTCTATAGACAGTTGGAATGACATTTTCACTGCTTTTCACCTTTACAAGCATGTTTGATCAGTTGAGTAGAAATTCAAGACGGGACATTTTGTTTGTTTCTTTATGAAAGTTTCAATATTTCAACGAAAACGTCAAAAAATTTCATGAAATTATTTTGACAAAGAAATGTTTGAAATTATTTCTGAAATAAAGATATAAATAGTCCATCGTCAACTTCCTAGGCTTTGATGAAGGCATCGCTTCCCATCGATCAGCGAAATCAAGCATCATTGTGCGTGGTTAGTACTTGGAAGGGGGACCGTTCAAATACCAACCGTGTGCTGTTGACATGTGTTGTTTTCCCTTTCTGTATGTCTCTCTCTGTTGTAATGTCTAAGATGATGGTGTCGGTTGCCAGTGCTTTTAGTGTCTCTACTTGGTAGATTTAGTGTAATATGTAATGTAATGTAAAAACTGTTTGTGTATTACGCGAGGTAATACAGAATGAATCTTTTAAGTTTCTTATAGTTACCCATATTCTACCCGAATTTTGTTTGCTGTTATCTGACAAACGAGAGATGTAAAAAAAAAAGATTTATTTTATTCGTAACAGAAATATACATTTTCAGAGATCGAAAAGTTTATTGTTCGGGATGAACATTTCTTATGATTCCTGAAAAGATCAATAAAACGTGATAAAGATTAGTTTTTTGATTCGCGAAATAAACCTGGGGCAACATTACCGCATCAGTTTTCGAGTAATACGTGACTGAATTATGTGAGTTTGGCATTACCGCTTACGTCATCGAGCAATCGAGTACCATAATTTGACATTTTCTCATCAGTAATCGAACAGAATTTTATCCGTTAGATGAACAGCCGACTGAATTGATAGTGTGTAAGTATTTGCTGTGAATTTTGGAGTAAAACGAAAGAAATATGGTACCTATTTATTGTGTTTTTTTTTTATATTATTTTTACCAAATTTATATTTTTTAAACAAAATTAATCAACAACACAAAAATATAATGGCGGAATTCATGTCAAAGCACAACAATTTGGCAAAAAAATATATTGCCAAATTGTCAGCCAGGGAAGGCAGATTTGAAGGAACATTTGTAGAAATATCCTCAAATGCTTATAATTAAAACTGAAAAACTCACGAAACCTTAGTTTATACCGAAGAATGAAAGTTGTTTGTCCAAAAATAAATGAAATGAATACAAATTCCATCTGTCAACCAAAAAAGCCTCGATAAAATCCAATAGAGACTCGATGTAGTAGAATATAATTACTACAATTTTAAATAGTTAAACGATGGTTAGACTACGAATGCCAACATGTCAAAGTGGTCACTGAAGTGGTAGTTTGGCCCCTGATTTATGTGAGAAATAATTTGGCACAGCAACTTCAACAGCAACTTTGACCACCACGTCACTATTTTTAGAGGAACTGGTTTTAAATGGCTTTGATTACATTAGCACAGCAACTTCGACATCCACATCAACGTTAGACCTAAACCCTAAATTCGATGTCGCTGTGCAAATGCTACCAACTTTTAAGGCGAAATTTGTCAGTATTATCAACGCTTAAATGAAAATGTGAAAACCATCTTTTTGTTTCGTCTATTTATTTTGGTTTTAACAATGGAAGAATTACTAAAAACAAATTAATTTTAGTACGACAAATTGCGCAAGTCGTATGCATTGACGCAATTCACCTTAAATTTAATCATATTATGTATGGCAAAATCATTTCGCATTTGAAAATATTTTAATTTATGCTGTCAAAAACGCTTTTCACGTTGTAATCCATTTCACAAGACTTTTGATTTTAAAGCTGGCTGTGTTAATCTGTTTCTCGCTTTAAGATAACTTAATCCGATAGTAAAGTTATATAGAGCTGTTTCTAAGCAAGAATTTATGCACGCATTACATAGATTTCTGCACACATAATTTATGTTTTGCGTATTAATTGAAATCTGTACTGACTTCATATATTTATTAACACTTTTTTGAAGCCAATAAAGAATTGATTTATTACATATTAAAAAAATATTCTTATAAGGACTCATCTTCACTTAAATTTGTTATGTATCCAATAAAGAATTTTATGGATTCATTGAATTAACACTATGTAGTGAATACAAAGACACTGTACTGATCAAATAAAAAATTATAATTTTATAGACTTAATTTGAAGTAAATATATTATGTATCCAATAATTAATTCTTAAGATTCATGGCATAAATATGTAGTGAAAACAAAGACTCTGTACTCTGTTGTTTTTCGTAATGATTATTCGAATGAATTTGTTGTCAACTCTGGCGTCCTTCAGGGTAGCCATTTAGGTCCAATTGTATTCATTTTATTTATAAATGACTTGGTTCCGATCATAAAAAATTCGTCCGTCCTTATTTATGCTGATGACATTAAGCTTTTCAAAATTATTAAATCTTCTACTGTTCTGACTGTTTACTTTCGCAAGAGGACTTATTAATATTTAGGGAATAAAAATCGTCTTTTTTTTTTTTAATTTTTACAAGTGTAAGATGTACGTTTGATGTATATTCTTTAAGTAAAGTCTCCGTGTTTTCTGACTTAGGAGTTATTCTTGATCCTAAGTTAACTTTTAATAATCATTTAAACTACATAGTTAAAAAAGCTAACAGGGTCCTAGGATTCATAAAGAGATTCGGTCGCGATTTTCGAACCCTTATGTTCTTAAACTTCTCTTTGTTTCATTTGTAAGAATATAGTTGTGTAGTTTGGTCTGGTCACCCTACTACTTTATACATATAACAAGACTTGAAGCAATTCAGAGAAGATTTTCGAGTTTCTGCCTTCGTTTTCTTCCGTGGTCATAAGAAAACACACTTCCTCCTTATTCTCAAAAACTCGCTTTAATAAGCCTTCTTTCACTCACTATTCATAGAAGGTATTTGCAATTTTTTTTATTGTTGGAATCATTAATGGGTCAATATCATCCCCATCAGTTCTAAGTCAGTTAAATTTTAGATTTAGTCGTACAAGTATATAAGAATACAGCAACAATTGTGTCATATATTTAGTAGGTCTATGGTGCAAATAGCCCCCTCAATCAATTGATTTCAATGATAACCTGAAATGCATTAAACTTAAAACTTTGTTCTTTAATAGCTTAGAATAATTTAGTTTGTTTATATATAAGTATAAGTATAAGTAAAAATATTGTTCACGTTAGTATTTAACGAATTAAAATAAATTAAACTAAACTAAACTGTACTCATCACAATATGTTGGTTATAAAATAATAATTAAATAAAATGGATACTCGTACTCACTACATATTTTTGGGTTGTCGATATATTCCTATTTGAAAGTACATATACAATTTTATTTTATTTAAAAAGAAAAATCTGCTTTTCCCTTCTGGAATCTTTCCAGGCATGAATTAAACAGCCTCCACATTATGTTGATTTCTGTCAGTCAACATCCCTGATCAATAATATTAAGTTAGTGTCTAATCAACTTTTTTTTTACCAGATTAAAGTGAGAAGAAATCAACAATTTTTGTAGTCTGAATGTGTTCATTAACACAATAGTCAGCTGTCAGATTTGTGTTGTCTGCTGTCAGTGCATTATTTTTACTTGTGGGACTTGATTATAATTTATTTTAGCTTTGTTTAAAGTGTTTTGAATTGCTCAGATGAGAAGAATAGCATCTTTCCCAGTAATGACGAAAAAAAAGTACACAAATTATTCTGAAATTATTTTCAACATAAATGACACTCAAGACGTCAATATTGACATGTACATACTAACTGACTATGTGGACATGATAAAATGTTGGTCGAGACTGTAAATACAAACTGTTGATCGGTATTTCAATTGAAAAGTTGATAAGGAGTCTTAATATTAAAAAAAAAAAAGCCTTAGGTCTTAAACAGATGCATGGTATTTGGTAAAGGAGATTTACCGGGATAACAACTTTGATTACATTTCGTCCAAAAAAATGCCAAAAGTAAATTTAATAATACTGCGTTTCAGGTTCAAAAGCAAGTTCTTGCGATCCAGTTAGATATTTTAGCTTTCTCCAGGGGAGCATTTTTTTAGGTTATGTCCTTTTCATGTTTTTTTCAATTTTTTTTATTTATTTTCCTCCTTTTATACTCGTAAGTTCTATCCTCAATAGAGATTCTAAACTTCAACGATTTTTCAACAATGTGTCAAACTGCGCTATTTCTTATTGTACAAAAGCATCAGAAAGTCCCTTTTTACACCACGACTTTTTGCATGCTTAACATTCTTTTCGAGATTCAATCATTGCCAAGGTGAAAAATCAGATGGTCCTCAGAAATTTCGCTTCGCCAAGAGATGATGCATGCAAAGCAAGACTTTTTGTCTTAGCAGCAAAACTGATAAACTTTGTTAATTATTCCTGTTCATATTTCTAAGAGTGCGAAGTTTTTTGAAATCTCAGAAACATGAACTGACCATTTTGGTCAGTTTATATTTCTGAGAACTCACAAGTTTTTGTGCAACAAATTGCTTCTGCGGAAATACGTAATTTCAGAAACGTAAGCTGGGTTTGCAATTATTAAGCTCTTAAGACCGCTTAGAATGATTTGAACAGAGGAAAATTGTTGCAATATTATACGAATACTTCAGTCAAACATTGACTAAGGTAAAAATAGTATTTATTCTAAGATTCTTTGAATCTGAGCCTAATAATACACAAAATTCAACACCATCATCCACAGTAATTCGCAACCGCCCAATTCTATTCATAAATCTAGATTACGATAATTTATTTACTTAATGACACTTTTACGTCGATTTATTTGCGTTTTTCTATAATTTTCATTCACTTGCATTAATTCCTCCTGGAATTCGTGTTAAATTCCAAATTTACTATACACACACGAACTCTTCTAATTCAAAAATGTATACGAATTACATTTCATTTTTTGTTTTTTTGAAAACTGTATGTTTTATTTATAAATTCACATTCCGGTGGAGAAATAATGAAAATGAAAAATCGCGCCACGCAGCTTATAAATACACTCGTAACTCTTTCGCTTTTTAAACACAAAAACACAAGCGAAGAGTCACCAGAGTTTGGTGACCTCTGACCTCTTAACTAAACAATTTATTTATTTCGTTCGCAAATGCACATAAATATCATCTTAAATTATTCAAATTTAGCCTTTTTGAGAATATTTAGAAAATTCGTTTCAAAAAGCTGATTATATCCTTGGAAGCAATCAACGACACACCGAATCGAAATCGAAATTGAAACGACTTTTAGAATCAGCACATGTGAGTGGTGATGATGATGCGAACGACAATGATGATAAGACGAGTATCTCACACGCCCGTAATCGTTTCCCGACCGATCTCAACTATTTTCAAGAAAAACACATCTCTGTGCTCGGCCGGCAGTGTCGAGTACTCTCGGCGGATCTTGCCTCAAATAGAGACCCCCAAGACAAATCCAAAACACAAAACCAACAACAAAGAAAAAAAAAACCTAAAGCGACCAACATACTATTACGCGATGCCTCGTTTGGCGCAAGAGCGTCTACAAAATGCGCATTCGAAATTTGTTCGCTTAACTGCTCATAGTCTCTTGCTTGTCGCTGTCGTCTTCGGTCTTCGGTGTTTGGTCGTCGTAGTCGTAGTCGCTCGTCTCAATTGAAAATGAAATTTTACAAAAATAAGAAAATAAAAGTAAAATCTCAAGACCATCAGCATTCAGTTTCGGAGGCGACGAAGGGAGGGCGTTGGGGGTGGCGGCAGCGACAGGGACGGAACCATGGTTCTTACTACGAGCTGTCATTTGGTCTGCTGGCTTGCTGTCCGCCTGTCGTTTTCCCAAGAGCATAGAATTCAAAGCAAAGGTGACAGAGAATGGGGGGAGGGGCCAGCAGCACGCAGCACCATCACCGTCACTGAAGCTCTATGAATTGACAGGAGTAGAAAATACTCCACAGGACATATGTATGTGAAGTGAAGGAATGTAGAGTTTGGCCGCGCGCACGCCCTCAATGTCCCTGTGACAAGTTCGTAACAAGTGCGCACATGATCGGTGATCTCTTCATCTAAAAATTCAGCACTCTGGCATGGCAGACGACATCATGATGAGTGCGTGTGCAATTCAATTCTGTGTACTCGTCACGTCACGTACTTTGTATATATGGATCTGAATGTGCAAAAATGCTGTGCTGAGGAGCGTCCGCCAGCGCAGCCCGGGGCGGTGCGGTGCGGCCCATCGTCTTCGTCATGTTCGTAGTCGAATGGTTGGACAATGATCCTCGATACATAGTCGTACACCATAAATAATAATTTAATATCACTGCATGAGTGGTCTGCCGGTCTGCCACAGACGGACGCCGCTATGTGGATGACATTACTAATTCAAGTGGACGGTTCCCGGTAGTGTGCGATTGCATGCATTTCTGAGAATACGAATCGAAAGGATTGAAGTCGAAGAATGCATTCTGGGACTAAAAATGCTTTTTTTGGAGACGACACCCCGACTAAGTTGTTGTTCTCCATGACGGGCAGCAATTGAATATGCACATCAATGTCCAAACTAAAATAAAACCACTTTCAAGCAGAATGCACTTCAAGACTCTTGACAGTCATAGATAGAATTAAAAATGATAAGACAAGGACGGCTAACTATACTCGTATACAATGTGTAACCTAGTACTCGGCAAAAACAAGAATGTTTTGCTGTACTCGTAGCATTGGGTTTCGACTTTAAAGTCTTATTTTTATCAAAATAGTAGAATTTTTCATTTGTTGTATATGGAGCAATAGTCTGCAGGAATTTCATGAGGACTTGTGCTGCACCAGGGTGCGTTACAATCGATTTGGGGGTTGTTTATACGTTACCATTCAGGAGCAGGAAGTTTAGGTTAGAGTTCCGGACGTTTGTCGCACTGATATTCCGGGTATTTAGTTGCAAAGTATCAACAAGCCTTGTAAACAGCAGGATTTTCCCATATCTAACCCTTTGATTTAAGTCGGAATCAGAAAAGATATAGACATATAACAGCCTTGCGGTGTAAACCTACTATGGAAACTGTTGCCTAGACTAAAAGCAGCATCGTTTTGGGTGTGCATTCTTTGGTGAAGACAGACTTTGGTAAGAAGTTTTGTGTTTCGAGCGACTTATCGGAATTCGAATCAAAGAACCTCCGAAAATACATTCAGAATTGTCGATTTTGGTGAAGGATGGTGTTCTCAATCTCAACATTAAAAAAGCGCATTATCTCCTGATCCAGCAACTGTCAACCAAATTAAAAGCCTTGCGATCCATCACTCCTCCAAATCACTACCCAACGTGGTAAATTTGCATGTAAGAAAACAATTCGATGTTCGGAAAGGTGTAATCGTAAGAAATTGGTTCCCGATTGGTTCAAACACCAGTATCAAGTTTTCAGATCAGTGGCAAAACATGTAGCCAAAGAATGCCAATCATCATAGAATGCCCAAAGCTGGAGCTCAACGAGCAGATTGGAAGATCATCTATTCAGAAGTAAAAAGAAGGATATGTCGCGTGATCGAGAAAATAGAACAATGTCAAAACAGAAATGACCCATTGACAACACATCCTATGAGCCTGTAGATAAAGCTTTTTTTAGGAAATGCTTCCCCATCACCGTGGATTGAAGAAATGTAAGCCACTAGAACTGCAGAAGCACAAGCAGGACAACATTTAAAAAATAAATATTTAGGGTGGGGTACTATCACCATTGATGTAAAGTCTTGTAGTAGATGAATTGTTAAAAAATCTTACCTCCCAGGTATCCTGCATTGCATTCTCGGATGATAACGCTATCATAGGTTGTTTGAAGAAACTCTTTGCGATATTATCCAAAAAGGAATTACAATTACAGGGAAATGGTGTCTATCTGTTGGACTATCAATAAGCCCATCCAAAACGACAATCATACCTTTTACCAGGAAAAAACTTCTGTCATATATGATGCACTTCGATATATGATTCCACTTCGATAGTGAAGTAATTGAAAATCAGAGGGAGTTAAAATATCTTGGATTTACACTAGATATTAAACTCCTCTCGAACAAACACTTAAGCTATAGTCGGGAAAGCCACAAAAGCCCTGATGATTTGCAAGAGATTTGCAGACAAGTCATGGAGCTGCAAACCGAAAATCTTCAGGTAGATGTACACTATGCTAGTAAGACCCAACATTACCTATTGGACGGATACATAAGACAAGAAAACCGAATTATCAACAGCTACGAAAACCCTTGAAAAAGGCCAAGGGATCCCGTGTATTTGTATTTCGGGAACAATGAAAACCTGCCCTACCGCAGATATAGAGGTTTTCCTCCATCTATTTCTTCTCCACGAGATCATCGAAAGTGTAGCAAAGAGAGAGAGAGAGGGAACTCAGGGCAAGAGACTTAATTAGTTTGTCTATATTAACAAACCTTTTTAACATCCCGAGAGATGGTATGATCGAAAAATGTTATTTCGAGAAAAACTTTCCTAGCAAAAAAGATTGAGTAGAAGACATAATTAACTACACTCTCGAAATAAATATCATCATGTGGTACACTGATTTATAGAAAATAAGCAAAGGGACTGGTGCTGGAATCTTTAGGTCCAGAATCAAACTTTCGGTGCCGATGGGGCAGTTTATTAGCATTTTCCATGTCATAGGGAAATGAATTGATTGTTATATCGAAAGGAACTATCGCACCCATCACATTGCCATCATGTCAGATAGCCAAGATGTACTCAAAGTTCTGAGCTTCTATACCATCAGCTGTAAATAAGTGTGGGAATGCATAAACTGGCCAAAGAAACAAGAAAAACTTGTCAAACATAACAGGGTCACAATTAATAGGGTACCTAGTCACGTTGGTGTTCAGGGAAACGAGGAGGTAGACTCCATAGCGCCTGTTTAACAGCCCTATTACAGAATAAGAAAAAACGTGATCAAAGACAAAATCAAACAAGAAGATGAGGCAAGAAGATCCAAAAACTCGAAAGAACTCCAAAAGTTTAGATAGACGAAACTGCAAACTTAAAACACACATAAGTATAATTGGTTCAGTAATCAAATGTCCGCTCATGCACCCAAGAAAACATTTTCTGGGACGATATCAGTTAGGCGAGAGCAACTTATCCTCTCGAAAGGTGCTCCAACTACTATAATTTCTGAAAGCAATAGATTTGGACGAAGGATTGTAAGATGAGCAAGCTCAACCAGTTTTAATTGGCAGCACAATTGATTTCTAGGTCGCAGTGCAATATAGTAAGCTTACTGCTTGAGATTCTAAAGTTAAACCGAAAAAAAGTTCTTTTTACTCTCTCGAAGTATATGGAAAGCCATAACTGCAAGCAATTTTAACAGCGATGACAAATCTAGCTGTTAGGAAAATGTTCTATTCAACCGTCGAAGAGCAAATTTCTAACCTGGACGAAATTAATTAACTTAAGTCCGACGTCCGACAAAGCTGCTGGAACTGACGTCGCGTCGGCGTCGTTGCTTTCGGGACTCGTCAAGCAGCAGACAATAAATTGGTTAGGAGTATTACCCAACTCATCGGAAGAATATGGAAGAAACCTCAGTCTATTTGTGTGACCCTCAAAGAGACCCCCTGATCAGATCACCAACAACAGACACATCAGTCTTTTTAACAACACTTACAAGAACATTTTTGGACGCCTAAGAGGCTAAGACCATGCGCCAGCAAACTGATCAATGTAACATATTAGCCGTGTTTTATGGAAAATTGATAGCCACTCAGTAAAGAAATTTGAAAAAAAAAAAAACCATTATAGTCACTTTTATATTCACTCTCTTTTAATCTCAAAGTTTGACACGAATTTAAGAGTAATTTAAAATTTATTTTTACGTATTTAGAATATTTCTTTTCATATTCTTGCCAGCTCCTAAATTACAATTTAAATGAGCAAAAAAATCGATTTTTCGTTAAAAAAATTTCAGATTTTGTAGATGTTTTTTAATCCATCGAGATCTCAGCCATCCTCCAATGGAATTTGACAGTTTATGGCTTTGTCGATGGGTAATATAATATACTATATTTTGACCTACTTAGAGTATTTCTTTCTAGATGCTTTCCAAAAGCCATAAAATCGCAATTTTCCTGAACAAAAAAAAAGTCCAAGACAATTCGATTTTTTGGTGAAAAAATTAAGATTTTTCAGAAGTTTTTTAATCAATTGGCATTTGAGATTTTTTGTACGTCTTTTACAAAATAGACATGAAGCTTTATTTCCAAATGTCTTGACATAATAAAAATCTCTGAGCAAAAAAGATGCATTCCAGAACACATCCCAGTACCAATCTTTCCGAAGCAAATGTTTTTCTGCACTTGATTTAAGCGCCATCTACATCTCAATATATCAAAAATTTTAATCCATTCTATATTCACTCTGATTGCTGACCAAATTATTTTCACTCTGATTACTGACTAAAATTTGATGGGCTTACTTGGAAAGTTTTTTCTTATGACCAATTCGAAAGGTTTTAAAAACTTAACCAGTGAACCCATCAAATTTTAGTCAGTAATAATTAAATTCGAGTAATAAAATTTATCTATTACATTGTAGCTGTTTCAATATTATTCTACTTTAAATATCCGGTATTAAACCTTCATGAAGTAAGAACTTGGCGTACTTTTCACGGCTGACTTGTTACACAAAGGTTTTTGTATAGAAGAACTTGGCTCTTTTTTTAACATTTATGTTTTTGGGTCTGATTCATTTTTCCAAAAAAAAAAGAAGAAAAATACAATACAAAAAGACAAGAAATTGTTTAACTTTCGAATTAAATAAGAGAAATAAATTTCCAAAACTTCTTGGAAATAAGGTTGTGCAAGTCAGAAGATGCTATAATTTTTGTCAAATGGCGGTTAAAGTCAATTCTACTTTTTTATAATTCACACGCACTCAAGGGTTTAAGGGTTTATTGAGATCCTTATATTGTTAAATATATCAGCAGCGATGGGGAATTAATGGAGGGAGTAAAAGGAGGTCTATATGAACATTATTTTTTCAATGCTTGCAAATTGAAAAGACCTTGCCAGTTAAATAATTCTACAATGAAAATCTTTATTTGACAATACGTCCAAAATCAGGCTCGAGAGTGAACTGATGAGCATGTCCAGCGATACGAATATCACACGGATGAACTAACTGAGGGCAGGAGTGCAACTGGCTAAATCAACAGAGCATTGCTTGTGAAAGAAAAGCGATAAAACAAGGAAAGACATGAAACATTATCAAAAGATTTTAATGATTCCATCATAGTTCTGTTTCCTCAGATTTTGATATTTGGGAAGTAAGCAGATACAAAACACGCGTCATCAAGATACTCGTATAAAAACGGTTATATAAAAATAGAATTGACATTTACCGCCATTTTAACAAATTTGAGTATCTTTTGCGCCACCTTGTGTCACTTTGATGTTTTTTTTTCGCTTTTGCAACACTTTGCAGGTTGGCAAGGACGACATAAATGCCTCTGATGTCGAAAAAGATTTCAAGAAAGGCAATGCGGTATCTTGCAACTTCTTTAAATGTTCACCGTTCACGAGAGAGTACGAGTAGTACAAAATTCACCAAAGGCACAATCGTTTAAAAGTCTATCCACTTACTCACATAAACCGTCCAGCGACATTGATATAATCGCACTTTTGTGGAATTAGGGTCTATAGTTGTTTAATATTTCCCAATAAATGAGCAAAGATACAATATTCGAATCATGTAATGCGAGTTTCATACTCAGCATTATAATCTTTTCGATAAACTTCACTCTATTTCAATGGCATCTAATTAAATCTCTTAAATCCTTTTTTTTTAATTTTAAATTCAAAAATTAGCGCCATACGACGGCAACTTCGGCAATTAAAATATACAAACAATTTTAAAAAGCCACCTATTATTATAAATACAAAGCTTTTTTTTTAAATAACTTTCACCAACAGAAATTCACCCCTTTTTCATTCAGAATATTGTTTTTAGTTGTCTTTTCTCAAAAGCTCTTTGTGATGACAAAACTTTTTTCTCTCAAACATGTTGAGTGTGTGTTTGGTCATTTCTGGATTATTGAGTTGAGAGTAAATTCTAGCGATGATGGTTGTATTTGACATAAAATAAAATTCCTTAATTTATTACGGCTAGTATCTATAAATCTGGATTTGGAATTGCAATAAAAAAAACTACTGCGCGTTCAATATTGCACTCAGCTAAATATAAACCGTAATAAAACTGCCCTACATTCGCTAAAAGAGCTTCCTTATGATGTCTTCCATTGAAATTTGCAGTTCGCTTTGATTTAAAAAAGAGATTTCAGCAAAGCGGAGGAGTTGAAATTTCCATGACAAGGAAACAGTGTTCAAATATAGATACTGATGACGGTCTTTTTAGGTTTTCACATCCCAAACGCACGCTTAGGACTCCATACGGAAAAGCGCACATAATTCTGAAAAAACACGTCTCGGTTCTAAGTATGAATGGCTGGTGTAGAAATGGGGCATTCTTAAGGGGCTATAGGAATAGTTATGTAAGGCAGCATGCGTTGGGCGTGTCAGAGGGACGGACACATGTTCTTCCTCAAAAACAAGCCGAAAGTAAGTTCGGTTCAGTCGTAGTTATCGTTGTCGTCGTCGTCGTGGTCTCTGATTTATTTGTTTACTTTTTTTTAGTATTTTAGCGGCGGATGAGGCAACAGCTTCCAGTTCCAGGCAAACCAGGACTATAACTGTGTATTCTTTGTTTGTCTTTATGTTTTTGTGATGAAAAAAATCGAAGATAATTGTATCTTCCGGCATACGGACAGAAATGAAACCCGGTGTACAAAGACTTGTTAAGAGAGCACACAGCGCAAAGTGATCTCTTCCTTTCTTAATTGGATTATTTCGAATCTATTTTTAACTTCTTTAAGTGGCTGAAGTTTTGTGAATTGCTTATAAAAGGTTAACGAAGTTGAGAAGTTTCAATTTGTATACTTTTTGGAAAGTTACACTATCTTTATAACCACAAAATTGATTTTGATCATTTTTGTTGTTGTTTTAATTGGAAACAACAACGGCGGGGAAGTATTATTTATTGAAAGAGAATGTGGCAATCAATGATTCGCCATTTAAATGGGTGCGAACTAAAGGGGTTTAGACTACCCTTGAAACGATAAACACAGTGCGAGCGTTGAGAAAATAGGGAAGGCTTTAAGAGGAGATACCGATGCACATTTGTTTTGAATATCAAAATATTGGTTAACCGAACTAGATAAAGCATTACACATTCGTGATGTGCGGCTAAGTAAAGAATCTCTATACCTAACAGTACGTCTGAAACTCGGCTCGAATGTTAATTGATGAGGATTCCTAGGGAGAAATGCAACTGGCTATTTGAATGACATGCGGCAGTGAACGGGAGATGTGAATGTTTCCGTTACAATTCTATCACCTATAATTCTTAAAGCTCTATTTTGAATTTGATCTAATAGTTTCAAGTGAGATACAGAAACACCATCTAAGAGTTGCACTCCAGATTTAGGCGAATGAAGACTCTAAATATTACAGCCTGATCATTAGGTGTGAAAAATTTCATGCATCTAAGCACTTAGCAGCGTTCTTTGCTACATTGATCATTCAAAAAAAAAGGTGGTCTGTAATGCATATAACCAGTAGTGAAATGTGTTCAGCTTCTTTGATACAAAATCCCACTCATGGCACTGCGGCATCGAAAGTGGATTTAACTTCAACAACAGGAGGCAGCAATTAGTTTTTGAGCCATTAAATTCTACGCGATGTTTGATTCCCTATTGGAAAATGATCCGAAGACCAGAATCTTATCATATGTTGCTGTTCCAGATCTACATCTTAAGGAGAATAGTATAGATCACAAAACGAAAAAGCTGAGGGTACTGTCTCTTTATTAAAAATTTTTATGGATTAAAAATTTCAGACAGGAGAACATTGATGAATATGAGAAAGAGAGTCGGAGAAAAAACGGAGCCTTGTGGAACACCACCATTGAATTTGTGAATATCAGATTGGAACCATACTGCACGACTTGTATTGAACGGTTCGAACTGTAATCTCTAATCCAGCGAAGAAAACATTCATAAATATTAAAAGGACGCATTTTCGATGAGATCTTGATGCCAAAATCTAGGTATTTTTTGAAATATCAATAATACTTACGATGTAAACATTTTTGCAACTGTTCAGTGGCTTATACCATCAGAACTCCAGTGAACATATCGCCACGAAAAACGTACAGTCGGCCATTAAGAAGCTTTCGTTCTTCAATATAATGTGTTGCTCTGATAATTAATCAGGGTTTTCATGATATTAAAAAGAAGGGACATAAGTGGCACTGCACGATTATTACAGGGGGAATAGGATTCACCCTTTTTGATGGACGGGCTAGACAAATGGGAAAGAGACCATTAAAATAGGACATTATAAAAAGATTAAGAATTAGTTTTGTCACCGTTGAAAAACAATGCTTCATAACAATGACGGAAACACTATTCGAAACAGCGGATTTGTGTATGTCAAGCCCTTTTAGAACTCTTGAAATTGCAAGAGTGCGAAAGAATATTCGTCCTATAAAATTGTTAGAAGATTCGTCCTTTGAACTTGTTAGCCTACTCAAGTACAGGAGGAGTCTGAATACTTTGTGGCAGCGGTGAATTAAAAGCAATTGTGTTTCTCTAGATATCATAAACATAACACGAACTAAGGAACGCCATCGAAAATGGCTGCCCAGGTCATAGGTAAAGTAAACGTAGTTGTCAGCGTGAAAGCCTGATACACTTATACAATATGTTGGTTCATCGTGACACCATCAAGTAGACTTTCTCTCTTATCGTTGAAGCAGTTAGAGCTCTTTACGAAGCGTGTGACTACTAATGCCTATATTTGCTAGGTCGCTAGGATCATGATGGTAGAACTCTCCTAGACGGAGCCTAAGTCGTTGCGATAGAACAGGACATGTACATTAGACTGGGCCAAAAAAATTGACTATTTTTTTTTTTGAAAGATATGTCGAGAATATCATTCAGAATGACAAAAACAAATTTTCGTAAAAGTTTGAGCCCTTAATATCAATTTTAAGAGGGCTATCATCGCTAATTTTGATTTTTAGTCATAATTTCATGTTTTGCGTCAGAACTGACAAAACATTGAAGTAAAAAAAAAATCATTTTGACTTACTTTTATATAAAATTAAATTCCCTACAAAAAAGGTCTGATTGAAAATTTTCGTCAGACAAGCCATTTTTGAGTAATTAAGCTTAATAAATTGTTATTTTTCTTCGATTTTACTTTTTTAATTTGGAATTTTGTAACTAACGAAAAATAACAATTTATTAAGCTTAATTACTCAAAAACGGCTTGTCTGACGAAAATTTTCAATTAGACCTTTTTTGTAGGGAATTTAATTTTATATAAAAGTAAGTCAAAATGAATTTTTTTTACTTCAATGTTTTGTCAGTTCTGACGCAAAACATGAAATTATGACTAAAAATCAAAATTAGCGATGATAGCCCTCTTAAAATTGATATTAAGGGCTCAAACTTTTACGAAAATTTTTTTTTTGTCATTCTGAATGATATTCTCGATATATCTTTCAAAAAAAAAATAGTCAATTTTTTTGGCCCAGTCTAATGTACATAGAAGATGAGGAATTCCATTCTCCCTTTTCTTTGTTCTGCCCGAGGGATTATTGGCCCTTATTTTTCAACCAGATACTTCAGATATGTGTTACCATGATGTCGGTATCGCAGCTTGAACAACAGAACACAATTTCCATTTGGCCAGACACAACTAGGTTTTTAATGGAGAAGCTGGATGTCATTTTTCCCAAAAAATAAATACCCAAGCTCAGAGAAATATGTACCTTATCACTTAGGAGTAAAATATAAGTAGTAGTAATTATTAAACTTACCTTCATTTTCACTCGGCATACTAAAGTATTCAGATTTCTCCGTCGATTCGTTTTCCTGCTTCTCATCTTCGGTGTGAACGGGACTCGATGGACCTGACGAAGCACTTGGTGCTGGGCTTGGCGATGAACTGACCGCATGGGCTGGCGAAAACATTCCGCTATCCTTATCCACGGATGAACGTTTCCGCTCGAGACCACTGCCAATCAGCTGCAGTTGATCCTCTAAGATATCCATGGATCTCTTTCTTGGCAATTCGGGTGGTATATCTTCTATCGATGATTTGCTGACCAACTTAGCCGGAGGTGGTGGTGGAGATGTTGGTAACGTGGGTGGTGGTGGTGGGGGTTCGGAGACTTTTGTCGGAGATCGTACACGTTCCGGATGGAACTTCACGGGGCTTATAATTTTTGGCTTGGACGACGGAATGGGCGGCAAGGGAGGACTCTTGACAGGGCTACCAATTTTCACGGTACTGCGAGGCTTTATTTCGGGCGGATGAACTGAATGACGCACCGGTGGACTCGGGGGCATATCCTCATCCAGAGACATATCCAGCGATTTGGACACGCCCGTAAAAATGTTATTACTACTAACACTATTGTTACTAAGATTATTACTGTTGTTGGCGTTCTTATTATTAAGGACGACGGGATCTTTCATTTGGATAATACTGCCTGGTATTAGAGCGGTACCGGGGCCCGTGCGAATAATATCGCAACGATTCGGATCGCTATGCGATCGGTTCGTCTTTGTCTTTGTGAAGTGAGAAGTCCACTTCTTTTGTTTTTCGATCAATTCGCGCGAATTGAACTTTCGTTCCGGTTTCTCTGGCTTCTCGCCGCCGCTAGATGTCTCTTCGGACTTTATACGAGAGATATTATGATGTAATTTAGATTGTTGTTCAATGAACTTTGTTCCGTTTATTTGACCAGATGCTGCTGATGGGCAATTATTGTTCATCAATGATGCCTGCCCAGGCGGGAATGGACTGTTGTTGCGATGCTTTGCTGGCGATGGTGAACGTCGATCGATATAGTTGATGTCACTACAGAGATTATCTTCGCGACTGCCCGATCTGGACATTTTAACACTCAGCGCCGCCGGATTATTTGAGTTGTTCTCCACAGACAACTTCTCGAACAGAGATCGTGCGTGATTGAAACGTGTCGAATGGGATTCGGTGCGGACGACTGTAACAGTGGGTGCCTGGGGCATTTGGGGTTCTTTTGGAGGTGGTATTGTAACTTCTACAGGATTTGCTATTTCGATGGGTTGTTTTCGCTGGAATAGATTAGCTATTTGCGAAACCTTAGGCCCAACGGCCGATGGATGCATCGGCTTCTCCATAATTGCCTAATAGTAGAAGTTTTGTATAAGATGCTAGAGATGCCTGAAATTAAAGCAAACAAAATCGTAATGAAATTTTACATAAACTTATTTCACAACAATTATTATAATTTTATAAAACTTAAACCACATTTTGAGAATAAATTTATATTTCAAGCAATAAACTACCAAATTTTATTTAAAGCTTACTACGGGTAAAGCGATGCAAGCCTCAAACACCAGTTTGTAACAAGAATTTCGATAATTTTTCGACAATAACATTTTAGTGGAAAGAATTATCGAAAAGAACGAACAAAATTTGGAGGCAGAGTAACTTGTAGAGATAATGGATTAGTGACTTACAATTCTCATATCGAACTCTGAATTTTGATCTAACTTGACATGTGTCGTAATTATATCTGACCTTCTGACTACAGCTCAGCCGATTTTCTTTAAACTTGGAAGATTGCATTTTTAAATTTGTCCCCCGACACTTTTTTTTTTTTTTTTTTAAAGATCAAAAATAATGATGCCCGGCATAACTATATATTTTCAAAATAGTTAGCAAATAATAATAATCTTAGCAAATAATAATAATCTAGCAAAAGCTAGATTATGTTTGAAAACAAAATTCCAAAAAAATTGTCACTAATGGGAGCTCCCATAAAAATATTTTTTTTTTGTTTTAGATTTTTTCAAAAACGGTAAAGTTGCTTTTGATCAATTTTTGAAAATTCAACAATTAGATAAAAACCCACTCGATTCTTTAAGGAAAGAATTAGAAAAAAATGTATTATTTATACAACAATAACTGTAAGAACCCAGCATACAAATGTTTAAAAAAAAATTGTTTTCGAAAATAGTATCATATTTTTCTCGAAAATGGCTCCTACAGTTTTGATATAGTTTTTTTCTGTTTCACTTAATATTTTACAATTTATCACATATACAAAAAATTTATAAAAACGTTACTAATAGTACGAATCATAGAACCATTATATTTTTTTTTTTTTTTTAATTTTGACTTTCAAAATACATTTTTTTATACAAAAGTTTCTAAAACGTCTAAAAAATATAGAAACCAAAATATTTTTTTTGATTTTTTGAAAAATTTAAATTACAGTAAAATTTCCCTTTAAGAAGCAGACCGCTGCAGTGCAAAAATGTTTGTTATCCTAAGGGAGTTACCCGTTTAAGGGAAAGCAAATAAAAAGTTTATTTTCTGGACAGATTTTTTTTCGAAACCAGATTTTTTAAAACAATGAGCAAATTCACTTTATGTTATAAGCTTACTAGCAATATTAATAAAACTAATTGCTCCCAGAACATTTACACTTTTGATTTATTCACTGTTATGAAATGCTTCAAAATAAGTGAGCGGAAGTGAGATTTAAAATTTTGAATCCAAAGGCTGAAAAATCGATTTAGTGTTCGCTTAAAGATCAACAACTTTTCAAGTCTTAAGAATGGGAAGCAGCGTTGTCAAGAAAGAGCTGAATTTTTTTTTCTTTATATTATAACTAACAAACTGTTTCCAAAATTGTCATATATCTTTTTAATCCTGCTCTGGTGTCCGTCCAACAGAACATGTTTTATCATTTATATGCGAAATTCTTGTCCTTATTCGGTCAAGGGAATTTCCACCGAAAAGAAATTGAAAATCATACAACTTACATGGAGTAATTTCCGTAGAAAAAGAAAATATGTCTGCCAAAGGGATGTGTCCGCAGAGCGAGATTTCACTGTATTCATATTTGTTTTTTAAGTTCAATATCTCAAAAATAGGTCAATGTACCTACTTTTTTTTTAAATTTAATTTTCATTTGCACAGTAATAAATCGAAATGTTTTCCTAAATATTTTATAAATGAAAACTTATTTAAAAAACACAAACCGCTACAACAATAAATTCATATTTGCTTAAGAAATTCCATGACTTTTTGTTTTAAGTTTTAGTTGTTTTAGCCTTTTAAACATAAATTTTATGCTTCTGAACATTTTTATCTAATAACACCAAATTTGTAATAACAATTCGTGCGCCCAAACAGTTCATTTTATTTTTTTTTTTTTTATAGTTTTAATTTCTCGATACCGTCGCTGTTCACGTATGAGAGAATTCACTGGGTATTGCAAGTACAGGGTGCATTTTATGTTCCAGACCGATTTTTTTTAATATCTTTTAAACGAAATACAATTTTATAATTTACAGTTTATTGGTTGATTATTGGTTCTTTAACATTTAGCATGAAATATAATGTCGGTCAAGGGGGCGCCTCTGGCCATGGTGCAAAGGCAAGTTCTATTAAGCACATTTTGCATATTCATTTGCATTTATACGGCGTCAATGAGAGGTTCCGGACTTTCAGCAACACTCTACCTTACTGCTTCAGTCATTTCTGACTAAATTGCTATTGACCTAAGCGGATAAGCCGATTTTTTTTAAACTTAAAACCTAGGGTTTTTTTAGGCATTCACTTATTTATCAATTTTTAGGGTCTAAAACAATTGAAGTTGCCAAACAGAAATTGTAGACGCATCAATTTTCCTGATTTTTATAAAAAAAAGAAAACAAAACAAAATCTTAAAATATAAACAAACTAGAAAACACAAACAAAAAGAGCTATTCTGATCCGTATAATTTGATTTGATAAATCCATATCGATCATTAGGGAGCGTAAGATGCCGCTAATGCTACCGACCATAGAACCATTTTTTTTTTATTTTGGAATTCTTAAAAACGATAAAACGGATTTTAATCAAATTTTGTAATCAAAACTGTAAAAAACTTTTAGTAAATAAATTTAAAAAAAAGAATATACGTATATTTTGTAGATTTTCAAAAATTTCAAAAACATTTTGGTTTTTTTTTCTTCAAACTTGGAAATCAGCGGTTCTCTAGTGCTACCTTAGAGTTAAATATAATGGCACCCACTGTAAAGCTTTTAAGATAACAAATTTTCTGTATACTAAAACTTGTATACGATCTACCAATGAATTAACGTTATGGTAAATTCCATTGAATCTTTATTGCGTAAACCGGCTTAAATTAAGTTTTTCTTATATAAAACTCTTTGAATAATATTGCATACATATCATTTTGCTCAAACTTTTAACATAATCGCTTTAGGAATTAAAAAAATATTTTTATGTTTTCGATTACTTTTTTTTTTTCAATTTTAAAATTCTACGTATCATAAAAATAAGAGCACTTACGACCCAGTTCTAGATATTGGCGCAAAATTTTAAACAGCCTATTATTAAAGCATTGGTATGAAACTACTTAACAATTTGATAACTTTATAGTAGTTTACTAACTCATTCTTAACTTTAAACATTTTCTAACTAGTATCGTACTAAAAGAATTTTCTTAATAAATTGCTTCTGAACACACATAAAACAATGACATTTCGTGTAAAAAAGTAAGTATACGAACCTTTTTTGACGTATGCAAATGTCAAAGAGTCATATGAAGCTAGCACTATACTAAAATAAAATGCACGACTGGGTCGCACGAACTTGCTTCTATATAATAGACTAGGAATTTTAAAAACGAATGTTATTAAAGAAAACTGTTCATAAGGATAAAATGATTTTTTTAAATTCTTTTAGTAGTAAGAGATAAAAACAGAATGCTATGCAAATATGAATTTATGCAAGAACAATAAAATTATAAGTCGTTGTAGTGGTTCCTTAAAAAAAATAAGCTTTTATGCACAAAATTTTTAAAACATTTTTTAAAAAAAAATTGGTACGCCAACTTTAAGTTTTTATTATTGTACAAATAGGAGTTAAATTTCTAAGAAAAATATTAAGCCGTTCTTGAGATATCGAATTTTCCAAAAAAAAATTAAATTTTTTTTTCCAAAAATTGAAAAAAATATTTTTTTTTTAAGTTTTGAAATGCAATGTTTTTTAAACTTTTTAGGAGCTTCTTTATAAAAAATTTCATTAAGATCCGTTATGACGATAATGAGAAATTCAAAATTCTAAAAAATCGTTCTATGGTAGGTACAGTCAGTAATATCTAGATTTCAATTTTTTTTATTAAATTATAGATCGTAAAAATTAATCAAAAGAAAAAAAATTTTAGCAAAATTCTCGGAACCGTTTTCGAGAAAAATACGATTTTCGAAAACCATTTTTTAAAATTTGTATGGAAGGTACCGTTAGTTTTAGATAAAACAAATTTTTTTTTCTCAAATCTTGTAGATTATGGAAAGAAACTTTTATTTGTCAAGTTTGAAAAAAAATCGATCTTGGGGTTTTCGAGATATTGAGTTTCCAAAAAAAATTTGATTTTTTTTTTAAATCCAAAAAATAAAAACTCAATATTTAAATATTTAATAATATTCAAACTTTAGAGGAGCTTTAGCATAAAAAATAGTTTAAATCGGCTGTACCGTTTTCGAGAAAATCAAAAACAATACAAAAAAATGAACCCAGGGGGGCTTCCAAAAATAACAATGTTTTGGAATTTTTTTTTCTCAACCATTAGCTAGTTTAAACTAAATGAAATTTTTCAATTTTTTTTTTTAAATTCTGTGAGACAGTTTTTGAAAAAAAAAATATTTATAAAATTTCGAAAAAAATCGTATGGCAGGTACCGTTATTTTTGGTCTTAAAAAACAAAAACGAAAAAAACGTGTGGAGGGAAAAAATCAAAACCCATACCTACCAAGTTTAAAGAAAATCTTCCGAGCCGTTTAGACTGTAGTGGAACCGACTGACAGACAGATAGACAGAATTGCGAGTACCACTTTTTTGGTCTTCGCTATCATCGTAATGTCAACTTTGATCAAAATCTCGAGTTCGATATTTAACCTAGTATCATACCAAAACAGCTTTAGCATCGTACTAATTCAATTAAAATTTTGCGCCATTATTTTTAATTAAAGTATACGTATGTTTTCCTTCAGCTCCTGTCGTTGTAAAGGGCTTTTCAATTGGCGTAAGTAGATTTCAGCGGTCAGTGGGGTCCATATTGTTTTAGTGACATCTGTCAAATCTGTTGTTTATTATTCAGTTACTGATACCAAATCACCATTGCAAGTTACATGATTGAAGAGCACGTCCAAATGGTAAAACTTTATTATCAAATTGAGTATTCGTTAGCGCAAACATTGCGCAAATTTTACCCTAGATGTTGTGGCCCTTCACAGTCAACTATTCAACGTTTGGTGGCGAAATTTAAGACGCCTGTTCGGTAATCAATCAGCCAACATTCGTACTTTAAAGGAACGCAAGACAGGGTTCGGACTTCATAAATCGCAGATCGCACTAAATAGGCCAAGAAATCGCAGTAAAACCAAAATTTTCGCAGTAGAAATACATATATTTTTTTTGATTAGGTAACAAAAAATTATAAGCAAGGAAACCAAAGCTAAATCACATTTAAATTATCGTTGATTGTTAAAACAACATAAGTGATATTTTTTAATTTTTTACGGAAGAGAAAAAAAACATGTTAAAAAATCCTTAATGGCTTAAAAGTCGAAACACTCTTATAAGATTTTTGGGTTAAAAAAATGACAATGACTACCCGTCCAAAAATGTATGATTTTTTGTATCTCCTGTGAAAAAAAAATTAAAATTCTAGTTATGTTGTCTAAACAATCACCGATTCATTTACATAGAATGTGTGAACAAATATACTATTACTCGATAATGGAAACGTATAGTTTAAGCAAAAATATATGAAGCTAGATAATCAAAATAAATTTACAATCTACAAATTTGTACTTTTTGAAACAAGAACAAATTAAAGAGTAGTAGAACTAAAAACGTATGTATATAGCTGACAAGACTTGCACTAAAGAGACGAGAATCTTTTTTAAATTCTGACATTTTGTTATGAGCATATTTATTTCAATGATCAGTGCTGCTATTCAAAAAAAATCTGAAGAATCGCAGTAGATTGTAGGAAAAGCGCAGTGGTGCAGTAGATTTAAAAAATAAGAAAAAAGTGCAGTAGATCTACTGCTTTCGCAATAAAGTCCAAACGCTGACGCAAGATCGACCGAGAACATCGCCGTTGTTCGTGAAAGTGTATACCAGAACACGAGGCAGTTGATTCCTCGCCATGCACAAGAACTCGGCCTTTCGCAGACTTCAACTTGGCGAATTTCACGTGTCGTCGGTAATTGGGCACACACCCGTACAAGATCGAATTTATACAGGCACTCAAAGCTCATGATCATAGACAACGCCGTTTTTTGGCTGATTGTGTCTGACCGAAAAATCACCTTGAGCATAGAGGACTATTTTTGGATGAATGGCTTTTGTTAACCAGCCGTATATGCGACGACACGAACCCACACGAGGTTTACCAGATCACAATTCATCCGCCAAAAGTTACCGTTTGCTGTGGATTTTTGGCCAACGGCGTCTTTGGTCCGTTCTTTTTGAAAAACGAGGTTGGTGAGACAGTCACCGTCAATGCCGAGTGCAACAGAATGATGATGACCGATTTCTTGTGGCCCAACTTAAAATCATATAGACCTCGATGACATGTGGTTCCAGCAGAACGGTGGGTGCTACGTGCCACATAGCTGACGCCACGATTGACATTCTGCATGAAGGTAAGGTTATCTCTCCAAGAGGTGACAGTAATTGGCCACCAAGGTCATGTGATTTGACTCCGGTAGGTTTTTTTGTGTAATAAAAAAATATTTTTAATTCACACTCTTTTCAAGTTCACACTCTTTCCTGTACACAGGTCGTTCGCTTTAAAATGATGTAAGTTTTTGAACATTTTCAACCCTATATTTCGCATTTCCCTGAGAAAAATCGCAGTATGTATGAAGGTATGTATGTATATTCCATTTCCGAAAAACATTCGTAGTATTAAATCCCAAGACACAAAAATATTTATGAATATTTATGCAAAGAAATCTTTTGATGTCAAATTTTACGAGGCACTGATAAAAATGTTTTATTTATTTCATAAATAAAAATTGAAACTCATGACAACGTCAAATAAAAAAATCGTGTGAAGACAAAGTTCTCGATTTGACGATAAAAATCTAGACCACATTCAACAGTAGAAATGTTTCATTATTTTTCCAAAACAACTCTTTTTTAAATTAAAAATTTAAATTCAATAAAAATAAATTAATAAGAAACGAAGAACACTAATTTTTCGTTTTAAGCAAAAGTTCAAAATATTCGAAATGTAAACACAAAATCCTTCATTGAAATGTACGAGTACTTGACAATTTATAATTTTCTTCCCCATCACATAACGTTTGACGAAAACAGAAATAAAATTATCTTCATTATCTACGACTTTACGAGGGCTTATCTCTTCAGTTCGTTTGTTTGACTATTCTATGACCGATTCCAGGAAAAAACAAAACAAAATATAAAAAAAAAACTTTCAAAACAATAAAACTTCACCATTTCTATAAAAAGGTTTTCTTCGAATATTCAAAAGGTGTAGACTTATTTGAAGTCCGCTTGTACTGGTTTTGCCCGAAATCGCTTCTGAACTGAAGTATTGACAATTGGCGAAAGTTCCGTGGAGTTCCGCTGACTGGAATAGTTATTGTTAAATTTTTCGAAAATTTTTATCACAACCTCCTAGCGTATTTCTTTTTTAAGAAAACGATTCTGATAAGGAAGTCCATGTATTAATTGATTTCGAGAGAATTGCCAGAATAAACAAAACTGTAGGAGAGACTTGTGTAATTTCCAGCTATAAGTATCTGTCATAATTTGATAAATACAATCTTTGAAATAGCTTTGAACTTGCAGGTCTAGTCGCATTAACGCACATAATCGAGCACGATATAAAAATTAGATATGTTTGCATGCCCCAAAAGCTACTAAATTCTATACATACACTTTTTTATTCTCCACAGATTTATAAAAAAAAAACACCTTTTTTGAAAAGAACCTCAACCTTTTTAGATTGATGTGACCGTTCACACTGATTTGGTAATTAAATGAATGTTAAAGTATTTTACTATCTTATCTTATCGCTGATGGCAAAGTTATATGAGGGATGAGTACGCGACTATAAGACGTTTTGTATACACACAAAGATAAGCGGGGATTTTCTTTTGTTTTCCATTGAAACTTCTTGCTTTACCCTTCTGCATCTTTTATAGAGAAACAGACCATCTGTTTGTGTGGGGAATTTAAATACCTTTTTTTGTTTTTTGTTGTTATCTTAGCGATTTTTTTTTTATCAAAAAATTGGAATGTTCTGATGAGATTGTTATAGTTTGGAGGGTAAAGTTGTACACGTGGAAATCATTTTAAGCTGAATGATTTTTATAGTCTTGAGGCTGCAGTCTGTGGTATTAAAGGTAGAAGTGGTAGCCTTTTTGTATTTCGGTGAAGTTGAGGGTCAAATTGAAGGTCGATTTTGAAATTTACAAAACCAAACGTTGATATCATTGTGTAGGTCAGTTGGTTTTGGTGGTGAGTCAAAGTAAAACCTTTATATCGATGGCTTTAAACCAGGAGAAGCTCATAATTAATTAATTAATTTTTAAGACATAAAATACAGTAAAATAATGTTTATTTGAGTTTGGAATTTCGCCTAATTTGTATTTGACTAATTTGCATCAAATTTGATACGGAAAAGAAAGTCAAATTTTTTGTTTTAGTTCATCTAAAAATGTGGATGATGGTAGATGTCGTATACAACATTTTTTTCGAAAACGGCTTTAATGAATTTGATAAAACATTGTACGTACGTGTAATACCCTAAGAGACTGTAAGGAAACTATGTTTATGGATTTTTGTTAAACATGCACAGTAAAAAAAAAACAAGATTTTGATGTTTCTTCAAGAAATTCTTATTCCCGTTTCCCGTACCTTCTATTTCGATAATGGCTCGCCCAATTATATTGAAATTTTACAAAATTTTACTTCTAAATGATGCAAATAATATTGTATTCTAAAGTTCAACAACAAAAATACTTTTTTATGAAGAAAAAATCACAAAAGAAATTAATATTATAGTAAAAGGTGGCGCAAAATTAATCACCATATCGGAAGATGTTATTATTTTTGCAAATGGTGTCGTACGTTAATCATATTTGATATTTGTGAACTAGACATCTAAAGTATACAAATAGACAAGCGATGGAGCGTTATACTCCACAAGAGCTTGGAATAATTTTGTTGATTTTTTTATTTTTAAATAATGATAATCGGTCGGTGGTGTTAGTGCACGTGAATTTCTACACCGATTTCATAATCGTGTCGCGCCAACTGGGCAAACATTTCGGCGCCTAGTTACTCAACTCGAACAGACTGGAACGAGAGGAGGTCTTGCAGGGCGTCACATCCATCCCTGACATACAATTCGGCTTTCAGGAAAAACACTCAACCTTGCAATCACTGGTAACATTCAAACACGATATCACCACAGCCCTCAACAGTAATCGTGTCGCCGTCGGATGCTTTTTAGATGTCGAGAAAGCATTCGATAGCGTGTGGATAGACGGCCTAATCCAGAAACTTCGTCTTATGCAAGTACCTTCGCCATTAATAAAAATTCTCTTTTCTTTCCTATCTTTCAGGAAATTTTCCGTTCAAGTAGATAACTGCAAGTCAAACATGAAGACCATCAGATCTGGAGTCGTCCAAGGCTCAAAACTAGGCCCATTCCTCTACAACTTCATGACTTCAGACCAACCTTCACCAATTGGATGCGAGAATCTTCTGTATGATGATGAGTCGCTCACCTACGCCAAATCAATGTCACCACTAATCGCTGTCCAAAAAGTAGAAACCCACATTAAGAGACTACCAGAAATGGGGCATCCGAATCAACACTTCCAAATCGGAACTTGAATGCTTCAGGAGACCTTCAACTGAGAGAGGCATTCGCACCGCAATAATTTGCAGAAATCTGGTCCTGAGACTCCCTGGCGGATCCTCCATAATGGCAAAACCAAATGTCAAGTACCTGTGAGTGCACTTCAACGAGTTGCTAAGGTTTAACTTGCACTCAAAAAATGTTCTGAAAAAGGCTAGCTGGGCCTTCAGCCGTTCGCACCCATTGCTGAAAAGAAGATCAGGGGCCGAATTACCGCTTCAGTGACGAGTGAGTGAGTCCCATCAGTGATCGAATGAAAATGTCAAATTAGAGTAATTTATTGCTCGATAACGTAAGCGGTAATGCCAAACTCACATAATTCAGTCACGTATTACTCGATAACTGATACGGTAATTTGGCCCCAGGTCTCAGCCAACCGACAAAGATAATAATCTTCAAGCAGCTCCTGCGACCAGTGATCAGCTTTTTCTTCCCTGTATGGTTTTCCATCTCGAAGACAGCTATGAATGAACTTCAACTATTCGAAGATACTGAGGATCTGCACTGGACTCTACTTCGAACGTCAACGACAGAAACACTACAGGAACGAGCATCTTTACACAGAAGCGAATTTAATTCCACTGGACAAATATCTAGTTCATTCAACGAAGAAACTAATGGGGAACATCATCGACCACCCGAATCAGCTTTTGAGTAGGATGACCACAGAACAACGACATCCCGAACCGAGGTACCTCAGTGTAATGGAAAGTCTGGATGAGAACGTAATCATGGACAACGAGGAAGTAGTCTCGTTCTTCGCTGACATTGGGTCAGCCTACCACCGCGGCTAAAACGCCATCCCTGCGCACAACCCACAAAAATCACCACTGACAACCGGGAATGAACACTCTGAGGACAATACAGTCAACCAACCTTTTAAATTAAATTTTTTTTCCGACTTGAAAATTTAATAAAAATAATTAAACTTAAGTCACTGTATATAGTTAGGCCCCCTACGAGCCAGCACATGTAAATTTTCATACATATGTAGTATCTTATTAGTTGCAAGCCAAATTGTAAATAGTATGTTCAATAAAACAAAATTGAATTGAATTGAATAGATTAGTATAGGCAACTGCATTTTCCAGACTATACATTTTACAATAAGAAAAACACATGAAAATGCATAAATGTGTGTTCTTTATTCTTCTTTTATCTTTTGTTTATCACTATTTTTAAAGATGGAAATTTAAAACATACCAATTGCACGCGAATGCTTATGGTTATGATTGAATGAACGATAAATATAATAATTCAACCTTGACGTCAGTATAGATAGAATTTTATTCAATGAATATGTACTGACCTGGTTATTGTGCAAGATAAAAATTCTTTTAATTGATGAATTTAATTGTTTCCATTTTTGATAAGAAAATCAAAAAAATTGTTAAATTAACCGGGAAAAATAAAATCAAAAAATAAATAGGCCTACTAGGTTGTAGGGGGGTTAAAAAAATGTACAAAATCTCACCAAGTTTCCTGCAAATTTTCTATTTTTCTTTTAGTTAATTATCTCTAAACTTTTGAAAAATCGATTCTAAAAACAGCAAACATAATGAATAAGTACATACTTATAATTTCTTGCTAATAGAACAAGTAAATAGAGACAATGTTTAATTATTTCTATGAATACCGAATATTCCTGTCGGTCGTAGAGTTTCTTTGTTTTTGTGGATTCTTGAACCCGAAAAGACAGACACAAAACAACACGTTAATTTGAAAAAGGTAAAAGTTCTCAAGCCATTCATTTATTTATGTAAAACCAGCGTTAAATATATGTATTAACTTCTTCCTAAGGTTTCCGAAATATATAGTATTGAGGATAAAATAAATGTAAGAAGAAATAAAATGCACGACTGGATCGCACAAACTTGCTCTTATGTTAAAGTACTTTGGAATTTAAAATACATTTTATAAATATAAAACATGGATTTAATGGGATAAAAATGTTCAAATAAATGAAATTGCCGTCTGATTTCCGGAAAATATGAATTTATGCAAACGAAGTTTAAAAATTGTTTTATTTTTAAAGTAATTTTTTTAAATAACAAATTTCTTTAAAATTTTTCGAGAATAAAATTTGGGATGCCAATTTCAAGTATTTAGTAGTATAGATTTTAGGAAATAATTTCAAAAAATAATCGTACACACGTTTAAAAAAATTCCCAAAAAATATTTTTTGAATATTTTTATATACAATATTATTTTAAACTTAAAGGGGCTACTTCATAAAAAATTTGGTAAAAATCGTTTGAGCCGTTGATGAGAAATTCGAAAATAAAAAAAAACGTTCTATGACAGGTACCGTTAATAACATTTCCCCCCAAATTTTTTTACCAAAATGTAGTCCATGTCCATAATATTACACCTATTTTTTTATCAAAATCGTTTTCGAGATAAATAAGATTATACATTACGGGTGTATGGGGGGCACCGTTAGTTTTAGAGCCAAAAAAAATTAAATTTCCCCTCTAGGGAATCTCCGAAGACCCTTAACTATCGAGATTGAAGAAAATGGGTCCAGTGGTTTATGCTGTAGATCGAGGATATACAGACATACAGACATCCAGACATCCAGACATACAGAAAGACGGAATGGTTGGACCCACTTTATTCGTCTTCGCTATCATCGTAATGTCAACTTTGATCAAAATCTCGAGTTCGATTTTTTTTAAATGCAGAACTTGCCCTATAGTACTCGTATCTTTATCGCAAATTCATGATTCTACCTACAAAAAAAGAATGGGTCCTAAAATGGAACCCTGTGGACCACCTTTTTCAATACTTTTAAACGACTCAATTATATAACCTTTGATCAATTTTGGGTTTTTGTTGGAAATAAAACGTTATTGCTTAAATTTTTAGAGCAATAGCCGGCTGCTAAAACCTGATAACTTGCTCTTATTTAAAAGACCAAAAACAATTTAAATGAATGTTACTGGAGAAAAATGTTCATAAAACTGACTAAAACAACTCCTTTTGTAGATAGAGCTAAAACAGGATGCCATGTGTTTTCAAGCAAATATTACTTTATGCAAGAATAAAAAATAAGCTTTTATACACAAAATTTGTAAAACATTTTAAGAAAACATTTTGGAGAGCTTACTTTAAATTTGTATTATCGTACGAATTAATAGGTGCGTTTTATTATTCACAAATTTATCTGGATCCGGATCTGGATCATCCCTCAAAAATAAAACGATACGGATCTTAGTGACAGCAGTGTTATAAGCCCGTCTCTTTTTAACCTTAGGTTTGTAAATTTTAAATTGTGTCTTGTCTTTTTCTTTACACTATAGCTTAAACTACCTCTACTCGCCAGTGTAAACTAATTTTTGGATCTTTGAAATAGATCCCGATAGAAAACAGGATCCCAAATTGTTTTTGTAATACATGTTAAAACTTAATCCAGATCCGGATCCAGATAGATTTGTGAATAATAAAACGCACCTAATATTACATTTCCAAAAAATACTGATCAATTTTTGAGATATCGAATTTCCCAAAAAAATATTTTCTTTTTTTTTCTCCAAATTGAAAAAAATATTTGTTTTTAAGTTTTGCAATGTTTTTCAAAATTTTTAGAGACTTTTCTTTAAAAAAATGTATTTAAATCTGTTACGCAGATTGGTACAGTCGGGTTGGGTACGAAATCCCGCATCATAATATCCTGATTCACAAAATCCCGCATCACAAAATCCCGATTCACAAAATCCCGAATCACGAAATCCCGCCGTTTCAATACTAAATTGACAGCACAGTATGGATTTTCATTTCCATAGTAATGGTGACTTCAATCAATGAGAAGCAACGAGAACGAAGTTTCCTACTATTGTACTGGAATATTCAATACGAAGAAGACCGCTCTGATTTCGTTAATTTTTAACAAGCTCTGATTGGCTTAAAGCTGAAGACAAATCCAAAAAAAAAGTATACATAAGTGAAGTCTTGAAAGTGTCTTAAGTCAAAAAAAAAATAAAAAATTACAAAACAAAATGTCCAAAAAAGTTAAAAAAAAAAAAATCATGTGATAAATCACTCGCTACATCACGAATATGCAATATTTAACTCGCTTAGATGCCTAGATTAGCCAGAAATCACGTTTGAAAATGTCAACTTTGGGGGGTCTTAAAAAAAAGGTGTCAACTTTGATAGGTCTACGGCACTTAGTCTGCCAGAAAATCGACTTTAGAGGTATAAAAATTTGTTTTTCTTATATGATGTCAATAACGCGATTCCGTCGCTCCGCTTAGGGTATGTTAAGTCGCCTGGCAGGCGCCAATGTAAGCATTTGTTTTGATTAAAAGTACCTTGGGTTGCAAGGTTTTGTCCAAAAATATTTTTGAAAAAAGATGTCCAGAAAAAAATTTATGAAAAATTAAAATTTCTTCAAAAAAAAAATTGTCGAAAAAAAGTTTGTTAAAAAAATATTTTGTATTTGTCAAATGTCCAAAAATAATTGTCGAAACCATTGAAAATCATCTTATCTCTCTAAAGATGGAGGAGATCTTACCTTCTCGGAGTTCTAAGAAGAACTTAATTTTTCCGTGTTTAAAAATAAATCAAAATAAAATATTTCATTAATAGTACTAAAATAGTATTGAAAATCCCGCCAAATATTTCCAAAAATATCTGTCGGCGGGATTTTTATTTGTATTTTCGGCGGGATTTCGTGGTTCCGGATTTTGTGCGGCGAAATTACGTTACTCTTCCGTTACAGTCAGTATTATCTCAATAGTCAATTTGTTTAGTTTTCGAAATATTCAGTTTAAAAAAAAAAATGAGAACTGTTTTTGAAAATTTTAATACACAATACTATCCAAATTTTCGGGGAAATTTTTTAAATATTATCAAAATTTGTTGCAGAGCTGCGAATTTTTGAATTAAGAACACAGTAAGTCATAAGTCAGTCAATTAGTGACTTATGATTTAAAAACAAATTTAATTCATATATTTAATTCATATTCATACCGTTATTTTTGGTGTTAAGCAAAAGAAAAAAAAACATGTGGTGGAGGAAGAATTTTTAAAATCTTATCTATCAATTTTAAAGAAAAAATGTCTCTAGTCAAACAGACAGACAGATAGACAAGCAGTATTGCGAGACTTACCACGTCTTCTCTATGATCGGTATGCTAAGTCTGATAAAAATCACGAGTTCCATTTTTTTCGAATGCATTACTTATTATACATATGTAGTACCTACATACGTTTGTGTATGTTAAAAGTTTGGAACCATTTAAAAAAAAAAAAAAGATTGTGTGTACTGACGTACGCGCGGTTGAAGTAAAACTTCTTTTTCCTCAAGCAAAGCTTCTGTAAGATTATAACCTACGAACAAACATTTTGTATTCTAAAAACATGTCGCTGTCTTTGGCGGATAACGTGACGTTTTGACATGTCACTGATAGCTGCATAGAGAATTTTTTACCACCAACGCCGGAAAAGAAGTTTTACTTCAAAAAATTGAATGTGCGCGCCTAGCCTTAAATGAAATCGAGAAGAAAAGTACAAAACTCCCATGCCACTTGACAAGCAAGTTGCCTCGCTTTGTTTGTATTACCCTAGGGCTGCACGTGCAAGTATTGGCAAGCATGTTGTAATCTTGTAATGTACACAAGCATTTCTTATTAACCCGTACAAACCCGAGCAACTTAGTAGTCACCTGGCATTAATTCAGTATCCAGGCAACTTGGAAAGCAAGTGCACTGACAGCGGCACTCTTGTAAAATTAATTATTAAAGTATTTGATTTGAACGTCACCCGACTAATCAAATTTATAAATACCAAAACAAATGTCGGTGGCGTGTGCGATTAAGCGAATAAATATTATTAAAAAGTATAATTTCAAAACTTTCAGGCAACCTGATGGTCATATGGCATGCCGTCTATGACAGCAAGAATACAAATGGTAGTGGATATACCCAACTTTTTGGCCAGTGCTTTGTATGCGAGGGTTAGGTGTTGGTAAAATTTATTTGGATTGCAATATGCTTGTCAATAATTATTCGGTTGCATAGCCATTGCGCGTCTGAACTTATAGTTTTATGTTTATCTTTGAATGCAGCCATTTGAAATATGTAAATTCTAAATCGCATCCAACTTCATGTTTTACTTTGCACATGCTAAAAACATGTCGCTGTCTTTGACGGATGGCGTGACGGTTTGACATGTCACTGACAGCTGCATAGAAATTTTTTCACCCCCAACGCCGGAAAAGAAGTTTTACTTCAAAAAACATATTTTTCGTCATTCTCTAGTCTCATGCACTATTTATTTGGCTTATGTGTAATAAACAACAAAACATGATTTTATGAGTTTTTTATACATTTAATGACATTTCGATACATATAAAAAAAAACGATACCAAACAAATTAAAGTAATCGATTTGCATCGAAGTGCGATCCACGCGCTTTTATTACTGCTTGGCATAGTTTTGGCATTCTATTGACTATGTTTTGCAGAATTTCTGGCTTCACACGTTCTTGAGGTTTTCGTAGAGATCGGATTTACTGATTGAACGGAGTTTTTTTACTTGGTGATCCATTTCATCCCACAGTTTTTCGATTGAATTCAAATTCGGTGATTGCGCTGGCCATTGCATTATTCTAAGCACTCCGCCTTCTTCTCTGCTGTCAAAATAATTTCGGCAGAGGCGCGAAGTTTTTATCAGGTTATTATCTTGTTGAAATACGAAATCTTATTCCAATAAGCTTGATACCAGATGGAATAGCGTGGCGGTGAAGTATCTGATGGTACCCTTCTGTATTAAGTATTTCGTCGATTTTTGCCAAAGAACAGACGCCATCATAAGTGAAACATCCCCAAATTAGAACCGAGCCACCATCGTGCTTAACTGTTGACATTTTACAATAGGATTTGTACCTTTCACCATCCTATTGCCTACAATAAGCATCCACAAATTTGAAACGGTTACTCATCAGTCCAAAGAACCTGTTTCAACTGTTCTATGACCAATTTAAATGATCTTTAGCCCAATTTAATCTTTTTCTATGATTTTCTTTTCAGAGGAGTGGCTTTTTTACAGCTATACGGCCAAACAAACCAGCTTCGCGTAATCGTTAAATCTGAAATCGGTTCTGAGTTTGATTTCTGCTCGAAAATTTGGCACGGTTATGAAGCGGTTACGTTTGCTTGTTGTCTGAATCAACCCATTAGTGGCTGGAGTTGTTTTTTTCGGCCGTCCGGAACGTTTTTTGTCTTCAAGAGGGCCAGTTTCTACATACCTTTTTAATATGGTGTAGGCATCTTTCTTGGATACCCCGACAAATTGAGTAATATATCGCTGAGAATGCCGTTGTTCTTTATGCGAAATTATTATTTGAGATCTTTCTTTCAATGGATATTTCTTTAGATTTTGCCATTTTATATGATCACAACTTATGTGCAGTCAGGCAACAATCACAACTAATGACCAATATACTATAAGTGGCACGGATCCGAGTGGTCCAATTTTCAATAACTCTTAACTCACATAGATCCGGCTGGACTTGAGAGACGCCATGTGTTATGTTCACCTTAAGAGCATCGATGCATTGTGGTTATTCGCATAGCTCTGCGACTTCAGGGAACCGAACAAGAAAAAATTCTAGGGGGGTCAAATTGCATGACATTGGTGACCAATTCACGCCATCTCTACGAGAGATAACTCTATCCTCAAATCGTTCATGCAGAATTTCAATTGTGGCCGCCGCTATTTTTCGTTGCTTCGACGTACGAACGAATGTTGGCTGATTGATTACCGAACCGGTCGTTTCAAATTTGGCCACCAACCGTTGAAGAGCTCAGTGTCAAGGACCTACACGTCTACCGTAAAATGGGCCCAACGCGGGCAGCGTTTGCACAAAAGACCACTCAGTTTAATAATAAAGTTTTATAATTTGGACGTGATGTTTTGATTTGGTATCAGTAACTGAATAATAAATAACAAATTTGACAGGTGTCACCAAAACAACATGGCCGCCACATGCCTCACCATGTTTTTGATACTCAGAGACGACCCACCTACCATTTTCAATCATGCAATTTGACAAGGATACTCTATATGTATTTAAGGATAAATGCTGGACTGGGTATCTATATTTTAATACACGAATATGGATTCTGTCCCTGCGTTTGTACCTCGCTTAATGGCAACATAGCTTCATAAATTCCATATGTTTTGTTTGGAAGGTACAGATGGTGCCTCTACTACAATTTAATTTCGATATTTGTATTTCGCCGTTAAGGAAGGCAAGTATGGGCTGCAAGAATAATCTGTTTTCCCCCATCCAATAGTTTTTCAAGACGAATGATAGAAAACCATGGAAAAACAACTGTGTCCTTGTCCTTCGTGTGACTTTTATTTCTCGATTCTTTAGAGTGTGTGTGTGTCAGTGATAATGTTTTTGGATGAGATTGAATTAATTCGGACATGTGGAATGTAATTTCGATGAAACATTTATCTTACTTTAAATGGAAGTTAAAAAGTCGGATCTGTGCCTACAAAAGTTAGATTTTAATTTAGTTTGAACTTTTTATCTATACCCACAACGACACACCTTACCAATTTAACTTGATTTCAATGAAAATCATTCACACTATACTCAATTTGTCTCAATTTTTATACAGTTAACTTGAAATTCCTCACTCACAATCAGTAACGAGTACACCTACTCGAACATACCTACAACCCACTTAACAATATTGACATCGATTGATTTATCAGAACAAAATATAAGATAACACAAAAAACCAAAAGAACCAAACCGCTCACAGAAAACTTCACAGTTTTTCTCTGAAAAGTATCGATTTAACAACAACATCATGAAGATATTATTATTACGATATTGGTTTTACGTATTTTCAATTCTGACAATTACCAGCAGGGAACTTAAGGCTGACAATGGCAATAACCGAGACGAAATCCCAATCGAAAACGACACCAGCGCCAACAACTGTCCTGCTATATGTGGAGAAAAGGATAGTCACAATCTGTGCATGTCATCTTTGACACAACAAGATTGTGCTCCCAACGAGTATATAACTCCAAATGCAGGCATCTGCAATTGTTGTCCGTTATGTGTTGGAGGTTTGGGAGGTAAGTTCATAAGTTTTCATTTCTTTTTGTTCTGTCTGTGCACACCAAGTCTTGAGAATGTTTCTTTTGTAGGACTTCATGAAGAGTGCAACGAACAACATAGTCCCTGTGCAATGGGCTTAAAGTGTGACAAAACAATGACTTGCCAGTTGGATAAGAGTATGTGACAGCCCTTTCAACTTATCACCAGGATTAAAGTGACTTTTTCTCTCTTTTTTTGCATCGCATGTAGATACGTGTGCTTATTCGTATCACTTGGCGGGCGTAACCCGCCTTCCTACTTGTGAAGTTGATGGAAGCTTTGCAGCGGTTCAATGTAAAGGCGATCGATTAAGTGGAAGGTATCGAGGGGGTTTCATTTGTAAAGAGTGGTTTTGTGTCGAAGTTGATTTTTTTTCCTTCATTCTTGAAATTGCATCCTTAAGCTTTAGATTGTGGTTCAAGAAGTCGAAGACACAGAAACCACCCTGATCAAAGTTAATTTTGGAACATGAATCGCATGTGAACTCTATGCGTTACACTCTGAGTTTTTTTATTTCGTAGATGCTTCTGCTATTCGGAAACAGGAAAACGTATCCATGGCTGGTCATGGTGGCGAAAATCCCAAGACATGACGTGTGCCTGCAGTCGAATGAAGTACAAAATGATTCAAGACGGCTTTGGTGATAATACGCTACACTGTGATTCAATGGGCAATTTCGAGGAGCTTCAGTGCACCGGCGGTGTTTGTTGGTGTGCCGAACCAACGACTGGCCAAATCCTAAGTGGAACACGAGCCGTTCCCGAAGCAATGTGGAAGTTTTTGCCCTGTTGTAAGTCCAATAACCTATGAATGAAAAATGAAAAATACAATCTGCTCATGTCGAGTGTTGGCCTCATTTTTCTGTTTTTGTTGACAGTTTTTTTTTTTTTCTTGTTTCCACCATCTCTTCATCATCGTTACCATTTCATTCCATTCAGTCGCATAACATTGCAAAGGCACACAAAAACAACAAAAGATGGCGGAGTATAGTTTTTGTTTAGTGTTTTATGGTGGTTTATCCGGTAGTGTTGCTCTGGTTGTTTTATTGTTGAAGGTTGCCATTGTATTTAGTACGAAATTCCAAACATTGACACTATCGCACATTTCTTGTGTTCATTATTGCAAGCGAAGCCATTAGGCTTTTCTGGTGGCTTCGTTTACATTATGTAGGTACATTATTTTTATCATTTTTCTTTCTTTTGATTAAAATACAGACGATTTTAGCAAATTTGGTGCAACTTATTTGAGACAATGTGAGAGTTCTGCCTATGCACAGAATTTATTGAAGAAAGCTTATGCGGCACATGGCACAACGGAAATTGAGTTCAATAACATCTTGTGCGACTACGATGGCTCTTATGGAAGGTATTCTATTTCAAATGGCATGTAAGTACATTTTAATTGAATTTTAAGTTTTATATTTAAAAGCTAGTTCAAACCCGGCGGGTAATTAACTGTTTTTTTTTTTTTTATTTTTTGGGAGTTTGATATTTCTATGCACTCTGTGAAAATCGTCAGGTTAAAAATTAAACTTCTTCGTTGGCAGTACCGTAAGGTAGATTTTGGTCTGTGGCGGCCATGTTGATTTGGTGACATCTGTCAAATTTCTTGTCTATTATTCAGTTAATGATGTTAAATCACCATGAAAAAACTTTGTAATCAGAATGAGTATTCGTTAGTGCAAACGTTGCGCTCATTTTGCGGCAGACGTGGTGGCCCTTCACAGTTGACTCTTTAAAGTTTGGTGGCTAAATTTAAGTCGATAAAATTTTAGTTCGTACGTCAAAGGAACGCAAGCTCAGCCGAGAACATCGCTGAGTCCCCGAAAGTGTATATAAGAAACCGAGGCAGTGCACATGAACTCTGCCTTCCGCAGACTTCAACTTGGCGAATTTTGCGTCGGGACTTGGGCGTACATCCATCAGATCCAACAGACACTGGAGTTCAAAGTTCATGAACATAGACAACGCCGTTTGTTCGCTGACTAGGCTTCGGAGCGTTTGGAAGAGTGCCTCAATTTTGACCGAAAAATCATCTTTAGCTGAGAGCCGCATTTTCAGATGAATGGCAGTGTTAACAAGCAAAATCGTCGTAAATAGGACGACACCAATCCACACGAGGTGCACCAGGTGACAATGAATCCTCTAAAATGTACAATTTGGTGTGGGTTTTGGGACATTGGTCTGGAATTTTTCGAAAACAACATTGGTGAGGCGGTCACCGTCAATGACTATGATTTAACCAATTTCGTATAGCCCAACTTGAACCATATGTACTTAGACGACATATGGTTCCAGACGGCTCTACGTGCCACACAGCCGACACGACGCCACGACTGACATTCTGCATGAAGATAAGGTTATCTCTCGCAGAGGTGACGTGAATTGGCATCCAAGGTCACGCGGTTTGACTGCGCTAAACTTTTCCTTGGGGGGGTTCCAGAGGTCGCATCTCAATGCGAATAAACCACAATCGACCGATGCTCTTAAGGTGAACAAAACACAAGACCATCGCTCCAATTCAGCCAGATCTATGGGGAAGAGTCATTGAAATTTGGACCACTCAGATCCATGCCGCCGTAGGAAACCGAGACGAGCATTTGAAAGTTGTCATATCAAATACACAATGGCATACATGGGACTTTAAAATAAAAAAGAATTTCGTTAATACCTCACACACAGCTTGTTTTACTCAATTTCAACATCTACCCGCTCTTATACAAAAAAAAATTTATTTAATGATAAATTATCACTGGAGTATCATTGACAATATTATGGTTGATTTAAGACGATGTAATGTTAATTCAATATGGGATTTATGTAAATAAGAAAACTCGATAAAATTTTAGCATGAACGTAATGTTAATTTCTAAGTAAAGTTTGTGTTGTTTTGACATGGTCTTTTACAGTTTCAGTACACACTTTGAATTAACGTCACATGTAGTTATTTTTACCATATTCTACCTGTCATCAACTTTACCTGGTCTTGTTTAAACTTAAAGGTGTGTTTGTTCATTTAAACTTACCTAATAAAATAATCGTGTTGATTTTAAAAATAAATTTTGTCTGCTTTTAACATGATGGAAATGTTGTTTACCCACCTACATTTGTATACTTAAAAATGTTTTTACAAATCTTTTACTGAAATCAAGTACAGTCAAAAGTTAGTCAGAAGTTTTGATGAGTTAATTAAACCTTAAATAATGTTAATAACACAAAAACGACGTATTATGAAATATTGAAATCAAGTAAATTTATCTATATTGCCATGTTAATTTAACAAGATTACATATTTAAGCTGATGTAAGGCAGCAAGGAAGTTTTTCAAATACATACATAACTTATGTTTAAATCTTTAAACTTGTTAAATATTCAAAAATCATAATCAATATTTCTTAAAAAACAACAACCTGGGGTGGAATCGGCTAAGGTGATAGTTGATTGTGATTGTGATTTTGACAATCGCTCTCTCTATATTTCTTTATTGATATGATGGAGACAGCTATAGTCAAAATGACAATCACAATCAACTATCACCTTAGCCGATTCCACCCCTGGTAACTAGTTAATTTCTGTTTAATTTAACATGGTATTTCCTCTAAGTGAGTCAATTAATCTATACATCGATAAATTAAAATGGAGAATCTGAGCATTTAAAAAGTTTGCCCGTCTCCTTCTTTTGTTTTTCTGGGTCAATCTTAGTCATCACACAACGGGATTTGCTTTCTTTTATATATTCAGCGTGCCTACAACTATGCACGACGGAGGCGGAGTCATATGCAGAACAAATTTTCTAGAAAGTCATCCTAATAATAGGCTGTATCTCCATAGGAAGAGGTTTTATCACCTGTGTATTGTTGTCTTGCAGTGGATAAATTATTAGAAAGTCTTACTTCTTGAGCCATATGCATATGCATTTGGCAAGTTTGAATAAATTTTGGAGAGACCGACAATTAAAGGATGAAATGGGGTTAATGCGAAAAATTGTGTTTGTTAAAAGGTTATAATTTATGACTTTTGCCTTATGTCATACTTAAATAATTAGCTATTTATGGGGTGTTTGAAAGCTGCGTGCCGTACCTAATAAAATTCTAAATCCTAATACGATAATTGCCAATGAAGAAATTCACAACCAAAAATTGAAAAAATTCCCAAATATTTATAAACATGAACGAAATCAAAATCAGACCTGTGGTTTTTGAAATAAGCCCAAGCATACACACAATGTAACAAACAAACAAAGTTACTTTTCGGGTACAGGATATGTATGTGTTGCTAAACCGATTTTGAGCAAACTTCACACAAACACCCACATTCCAATATCTAAAGTTTTCAGAACAATCAGTGGTTTCAGATTCCATACGATTCTTGAACTGTCTTACGAGTAATAGCATGTCACATGTGATAGCGAGCGGATAACTTTAATATGACACATTCCGTTTTCAAAGAATGCTTAACTTCTTAACACACACGCGCATTCATTTGATACAACATGCATGTCCTAAATCAGGGTTTTCTAATAGGCATTTCCGATTTTTGACAGATGATTGAAACTACATCTGTCAAATTGGCTGTCATTTATTTAGTTTGCCTTGCCAAACCAACTTGGAGAGTTATAACGATCAACAAATGCAAATGATAAAATTAAGTCTTTTGTGCGCGCAACATTTCCGATATGACTATTCGCCAGGTGGTTGATATTTTCGGGTCGAATGGTTCAGTGAACAATCAATCAACGTAGCCCATTTCTGGATGAATGGGTTCGTCAACAAACAAAACTGTACTATTTACGAAGATTACAATCCACACAAAATCCACCAAATTACAATACATCCAGAGAAAGTCACTGTTTGATGTGGATTTTAGGCTGGTGGCATCATAGATCCATACTTCTTTGAAAGCGAGGTTAGGCTAGGAACGCACTTGAGATTTCAATCGCGCGGTTTTTTAGTCGCAAAAATAGAACACATGAGTTTAAATGAGAATGAACGCACATGACGAATTAAAGGTAGAAATTTCATTTTTCATTTTTCACGCGATGCGATTGTCGTAAGTTAAAATCAAACAAATGCACTCAAATGCATATGCTCACATTTGCGATTTAAATTACTACGACTTAAAAATCGTAGTCGCAACAAGAAATTGTTATGCACGCACTTGTAATTTTTAATCCACGATTTCTTAGCCGCAAGGAATAAGACACATGGCGTTAAATGTAAATGCACGCACATGCGACTTAAAAATCGTAGCGATTATAAAAATGAAACAAGTTCCATTTTTTCAAGCGATTTTTTTGTCGCTACTTATTTGTAGCAAATGCGTTCACTCACATAAAAAGTAGTGTGTTTTATTTTTTGCGATTAAATAATCGCGCTCAAAAAAATCACAATGCACGCACTGCCAATAATTTGTAGGGACTACGACTTTTTAATCGCCTCGACTAAAAATCGCAAGTGCGGTACTAGCCTTAGCCAGGATTACACCGTCAACGGCAAGCGCTATCGGTCGATGATTACTACAACCCATGGCAAAATGGACATTTTACACGAGCGATTTCCGAAAATGGTTATCGCAAGCCGCGCTGAGGCTATGTTAATTTCAAACTCCCAGTTTGTTTGAGTCAAATTTGGAGAAAACGCTTAAAGTGGTTTATAAACCGATTTTTCAAACAGGTTTAAGGTTAGCACGTTTTATTTTATTTCCAATAGGTGTCACTAAGTTCTTCAAGTGTTTAAAGGGCTTATATTTCCCAACTACGATTGAAAACTCTGCTTAAGAAAAAATACTCAAAAGTACTATCTTAAGTTTCTTAATTAAATTTGAGTACAAACTCTTAGCATATTGGTCTCCAAACTTCCGCATTTTAAGCCTTCAAATTTAAAAAATATAAATATCCCTTGTTTTTTTTTTGTATACAGAGCATCCTGTTATTGGAGAGATGGCACAAGACTCGGCTCGTTTCAAGTTCAATCCAACAAGGTGACATCAATGAATTGCCGTAAGTCAATTACCGGATAAATAGAAGAAATCATTTCTGTTTATCATTTATATAAATTTAAAACAAAAATAATAATAATTCATTTCTTGCATTTTATATTTTCCCGTTATTTTTCTACAACTACAATACCAAAACAGACTGTGCGCGTGATCAGAAATTATTCAGCGAAGCCGGAATGATACATCGCCTGACTTGCAGTGGCAATGGTAATTATGAATCCATTCAAGATATTAATGGAAAAATATTTTGCGTGGATGGTGATGGTTTTGCAGTTTCCGATCCAGTGGAAACAGATATTTTACCTGACTGCTCTAAATACATTTATTATGAAACAAGAGGTGTCTTGGAATAGATAGATAGTTGAATTCAAATGAATTATATAATAATAATTGTACTTACCAACTATGTAGTATAACTATATTAAAATGTGTTATAAAAAAGATTGGTTCCTGGTGTTTGAATTTATGACGATGCGGGATATAATTTTTTCAAGTCTTCATTTTGAGATGAGTATCTGAAAAAAAAATGAAAAAGGTAATAAAAATAATTATTGTTGAATTTCTCTTGGTGAAAAGTAGCAAATTCTAGAGAGTAAATATGACCGAATAAAAATCATCGTCTCCTAGAAAGTCAACCAGCACAGCAATTGAATGAGAAGAATTAACGAACCGCAGATAGATGACTAACGGTAGTGGTGCAACATTTCTTTGGAACTACCTTAAAACCGGAGGAATTTAAAGATTTTCTTCCAAAGAAAAAAACTGTTGGCGGCCGACGTCGAGATGCCGCGGCGACATGCTTTCCACCCATGCATAATGCCAGAAAAATTAACCTCTTCCTCTTCGATGATGAATCTCTGGTTCGTGTTTGGGACGATATGAATCTTTGGTGTTGGTGGTTTAGATGATATGTGCGGTCAAATACATTTTAATGGCCATAACCACAGTGGGTTTTTTAAGTACTCAACACAACGCCAACTGAGTTAATGAAAAACATTTGTTTCTATCCAATGACGAAGGAATTCAAGGTGAATGGGAACACTAGGGATATAAAGGTACTTTTACCAATGCTTGAGGAGTTGTTTAATTGCTCCAATCTGTTTTTAAGATTTAATTTCAGACGGGGAGATTTATGGTCAAGCACTGTACTTCTGCGAGAATAACGCAATTCTATATTTCATTTTTGTCTTTTTTTGATGATTGAAACTTAAGAGAGAGAGAGAAGAGGTGGGTGTACAACATATGACCTACAATTTAAGCTGCTTTTTAGAAATAATCTTTGCAAAGCTTACTGTTATGAGGTTTGTTTTTAATTCGATAATACAATAGAATCACAACGTTTAAAAATGATGAATGATAGAATTGTAAAAGGAAACTTGAAGCACCGTCGAAATTCTAGTGAAATAGTCATTTGCAGTCCTCCTCCGAAACAATTCCGCCGTAGTACTCGTTTTTCCAGAAATGCATGTCCGATTACCACTGAGCCCAGTTTCGGATGTATTTTCAAGTAAGGATAATTTTTCTGCAGCCACACTTCCACTTGCGAGGAAATCCTCCAAGAGTATATCTGCTTATGAAAAGTGCTGTTCAGTAGCCGTTCGGAATCGGTAGAAAAATCTCCTCCATTCCTGGTAACACGCAGCAGAAATGGTTGAGAGTTGTTATAGTCACTAGGTTTAGGCTCTCTATAAGCCTTCATGGCCTCTTATTTTGTTTAAGGTTGAGAAAGTTATCGCTTTTAGCGAATTAACTGAGGTTCAACTCAAGTGCATTGTTTCACACTAAATTGTTGTTAATCCGCGAATCAGGTTTTGTTAAACTGGTCCTAAATACCACAACGTTAAAACTGTAGACCTCTAGAACTAGTTCGATTAAATACTTTGATCCTTTTTCAATTTTTTTTTTTTCGTGAGTAGGTGAAGAATCTTCATATACACAATGACCCCGGTACTCATAGTAGTGTGAGATTCTTACACATTAAAAAAAACACCCCCCTTTTGTTCGTGCGACTACAACTAAGTTACCTTATCAAGTATTTTTAATTTCATATAATATAATCACGTTTGACAGGTGCTCCCCACTGAGAGGACTTGCGAATACCGCATTTGAAAGCGGTTCTCGTTCTTTGATGTCGGCGCACAAGGTTTGTCTCATCAATTGTTTGTCGAATAATGCTATTACTATGGTCATTTAAGCGAGTTCGTAGCTTCTCAGCGAAAACTGCTATTTCATTTTCAACAGTTGTAATCGTAAGTCTCTGTGTAAATCACTGTTTCTAATGTAGCACGAGTCTCTCTTAATCTCTCAGCAAGACCGCCTCCAGCTTCATCTACGGAGGACCTGTGGAAGCACTGCCAGAATGCCATCAGTAGTGCCGCCACTGATGTGCTGGGTTTCACAAGGCCACCACAACGAAACCCCTGGTTTGACGAAGAATGCAGGTTGGCGCATGTATAGCAAAGAACGAAGCCTACCAATTAATGCTGCAAGCAAGAACCAGAGCTGCTGAGAGAGCTGCCCGGGAGCTCTACGGGCAAAGAAGAAGGGAGGAACGCCAACTTCTAAGGAGGAAAAAGAGAGAGCATGCGAAGCGGGCGCTCGAGTCTATTGAGGACTGTACCGGCAGGGGGATGTTTCGAAAGTTTTAACAAAGGGTGAGGCAATCCACCCAGGGCTACAAAGCTAGAACGGAAGCCTGTCGAGATGAGAGTGGGAATATAGTAGTGGACACGCAGCCCGTGCTGAGGATCTGAAAACAACATTTTTTCAGACTGCTGAACGGCGAGGAAGGCCAAAATTTCGCAGCAAGGTGGAACACTCCATTCAACCTGGACGATGATGGTCAACATTTCTGTCCACCCGACCTAAATGAAGTGCGGTCAGCGATAGCCAAGCTGAAAGCGTACAAAGCTGCTGGCGCGGATGGCTTGCCAGCTGAGCTATTCAAAGCAGGTTGGGATGACTTGGTAGGGAGCATGCACCAACTCATCTCAAAAATTTGGTCGGATGAAAGTATGCCCCATAAATGGAACCTCGGCATAGTATGCCCCATCCACAAGAAAGGAGATGCTCTGACGTATGCCAATTACAGAGGTATAAGTCTCCTCAACGTTGCATACAAAATCCTGTCATCTGTACTGTGTGAACGCCTAAAACCGTTTGTCAACGACCTGATCGGCCCCTATCAGTGTGGTTTTAGGCCCGGCAAATCTACTCTGGATCAGATGTTCACACTTCGACAGATTTTGGAAAAAAACCAGGAGTTCCAAATCGATACACACCACCTTTTTATCGATTTCAAAGTCGCGTATGATAGCGCGGACAGAGAACAACTATATAGAGCCATGTCTCATCTCGGAATCCCTGCCAAGCTCGTCCGCTTGTGCAGGATGACGATGGAGAAATCTCGCTGCTCCGTCAAGGTCGGTAAGAACACCACCGAACCCTTTGATATCGAGAAAGGTCTGAGGCAAGGCGATGCGCTATAATGCAACCTATTTAACATCGCTCTTGAAGCAATTGTACGAAACTCAAACGTCAACAATAGAGGTACAATTTTTCAAAAGTCTGTTCAACTGCTTGCTTATGCGGATGATATTGATATCATTGGGAGGACGAAGCGAGCTGTTACCGGTGCGTTTGCAAGTATTGAACTGGAGGCGGCGAAAATGGGTTTGGCTGTTAATGAAGTATATGCTATCATCGAGAAAGCAAGCTCAGCATCGTCGACTCGGGCAAAACGTCACGATGGATAGGTATAACTTCGAAGTCGTCAAAGACTTTGTCTACCTGGGCTCCACTATAACATCGCAAAACGACATCAGTGCAGAGATCAAGCGAAGAATTAATCTTGCCAACCGCTGTTTCTTCGGGTTAAGAAGGCATTTGAGTAATAAAGTCCTATCTCAAAGAACCAAGGAGACCTTGTATAAGACCCTCATCATTCCGGTCCAGCTGTATGGGGCAGAAGTATGGACACTGTCTAAAACGGATGAAAATCTGCTTGGGTTCTTCGTTTGATCTTCGGTCCAGTACTCCAGTCTGTATCGATGAAGTATGGAGGAGAAGGTTCAACAACAAGCTGTACGGGCTTTACAGCGACGTTGAAGAAGCTGAAAATACAACGGCTAAGATGGCTGGAACACGTGGAGCGTATGGACACCGACGCACCAGTCCGTCGAACCTTCGAATCCACCCCTGATGGTCTACGCAGCAGAGGAAGACGCCACCTCAGGTGGCACGCGCAAGTGGAGTGCGGCCTCAACCAACTTGGAGTGCGTAACTGGAGGCAGCTAGCTAGAGACCGAGCTAGCTGGAGGGGCTTGTTGGTTGAGGCCGTAGTCCACCCTGGACTGTGAGCGCCATCTAAAGTACTCGTAAGTAAGTAAATGTAGCACGGAGCATTAACGATTTCTCTGAGAACTTTGTTTTGATAAGATTGTAATATTTGTCTATTGCTTGGTTTAGTACAAACCCAAAATTGTATACCGTACGTTCAAATTGGTTTTATCACTTGCTTATAGATAAGCAATTTTTTTGTAAGTAAGTAAGTAAGTATTTGGACACACTAAGAACAATTCGCCGTTTCTTAGTCCATACCGAAATTTTTTCTGAAGCTCGTTGGAGCTTCTCGGTTGTAGATTCAACTGAATCGGATATTGCAAATATAGCCGTATTGTCTGCAAAAGTACATATTATGGTATCTTCTTCTTGTTGATTATCGCTAGTGTATAGTACGAACAGACTCGGACCGAGAACACTTCCCTGGCGAACACCATCACTGATTTCCTTAAATACCGAATATTCCCTCCCTTGCTTAGCTCGAAATAGCCTATTTTCGAGGTGGGACTCAAGGATGTAATATATTTGATCCGAAAAGACCTATCGCAGTTTAAACTTAAGGCTATCGAACATACATTTTTTCCCTCTAGTGATTTCTCAATTATTGTTGAGTGGCTTTTCCGGAAACCAAATTGATGGTCAGGAATAAGCCGCTTTTCTTCGATAATAGGAAGCAGTCACTTTAGTAAGATTTTCTCAAATACCTTGGATATCAGTGGCAAGAGGGAAATTGGTCTATAAGATTTCTTTTCGTTCGGAGACTTTCCCGGTTTTAGAACCATTAAAACTTCTGCAACTTTCCATTGGCGTGGAACGTATGAAAGCCTTAACGCCGCATTCATAAGGTGCTGAAATTTAATTTCTGCTTTTCTGGGTAGCTCTTTAAGCACGCGAGCATTTACTAGGTCGTACCCAGGAGCTTTATTATTTTCAAGATTTTTAATAGCTTGATAAAGTTCTGATAACGTGATATTCCGAATAAGAAAGTTTTCAGGTGGCCATTGGATATCACCATGTTCCTCTAGATGTTCAGCAAATAAATCGGCTTTTTCTCTATCGGATTTAGCACATCCACCATTATTTTGTCTGATTGGTGCTGACATCTTTTTATAGCATCTTTTATAGCTTTCCACAATCAATAGTTCGTATTATTATGTGCAGTCAAACCTTCAAGATAGGTAGAAATCTTCCGATTTTTTGAGTCGCGGATAGCATATTTGAGTTCATTCGAGAGGCGGTTTAAGATGGTTTTGTCCTGAGGTACTCGGGATTGATGCCATCTTTTCCGAACAGTTCTTTTTTCGCGAAGCAGATCTTTTATTTCCGGTGGAATTGTATCTGAGCTTCTAATTGGATATATTAAGTTGTGTGGAATGTTTTTCCATGCAGCGTCTTGTATGACTTTAATTAATATATCGACTGCATCTTCTAGCTCTGAAGTGGTCTTCAAAGACATATTAAGCGCAATGTTCTCTGAATTTATCCCAGTTAGTTCTGTTGTTACATAAAAATGGAGCTCTTTCCTTTTTGAGTAGCTTTTCACTTGACTGCTGAATGATCGGTGGAAATGTCAAAGTTTTCCTCGATTTTCGTGTAAATTTTATCTATTCCTTTTGTGATAAAGAAAGTCTTCAAGGTCTGGCATTTTCACTCTATCAGTTTTTTAATTTAAACAACTTTCTACGAAGTTATGTCCTTGATAACATAATAAATATTTTCTTTTTTTTCTTTTTTAATTTTTCTGGTTGTTTTTTTTTTATCCTGCTTTGATATCAAAGGTCATGATCCATTAGTACCTACTTCACACTTATTTCTTATTCAGGTCAAGAGTTAACCTTTCCTCAATTGCCAATGTCGAACGTTTGCTCATGAGTGGCGCACAACGAAGGCCCTGGTGTCATCATTAAGTATCCACTTTGTTAAATGTCTTTTATCTAAGGACATACAGACAAAGCCTTTTCTGTGTTGTACTTGGATGCTTCTACAAAAGTCGTCGACTTTGACACGAACAAACAAAAATTGACATTAAAATATTCTAACCGGAGACATCATGGTCATAAATATTATGGTTTCTGCATTTTATATTAATCTGCACTTTAACTGATTGATGCCAGTCAACCTCTTGTATCCATCAATATTTATTTAATTACCTAAAGTACATGATTAATATTCATCTTAAGCAAGTCTCAAAGCCTCATCATTTGTCCCGCATTTAAGTCAGAAATCAATTGCGAGCTGCCGATTGTGCTGCATTATAAAGTGGCAGCGGAATCTTAACTGCATTTGCCGCATACTGCGTGTGCGTCCTATTTTTAGAAACATCGGCCACACGCCATCAAAACCCATTTAGCTTAATTGCCCACATTGAGGTAATAAGTTAGCCAGCTCAGCGTGTTTGTTGGCAATCCCTATAGAACCCCGACATAACAAACTAACTACATTGTCCAACGCCATCTATAGTTGCATTAAGGCAATTCCAATGTCATTTATCTACGCCTTTCGCGTTTGGTTTGCGAAAGTGGAAAGTCATCAATCGAGGACCACTACGACGACGACGAGATGGGTTGCTGGAAAATTGGATTAAAAATAAAATTAAAAAAAAAAAAAACAAAGAAGAATTCTCCACTTCTCTTGGGAGTTAGATGCTGCAGCGAATAGACCATCCATCCGTCCGTCTAAACCGTCTGTCTATCGACTGCCGATGGCCGATGATGATGATTGCAGTGGATGGCTAAAGGTGGTTAGGAAACTATTGGCACCAAAGCATAGGCAAGGCTAGCTAGCATCCAAGTTGATGGGATATGCCAATGAACTTGACATTGATAAGGTTTCTTCATCGACATGGCTGCGCTGATGGAGGCAAGTCTTGTAGCTGTTTTTTCTCGTTTTCTTTTTTTAATTTTTCCTGACAGTTTCTTAGCATTTGGCTTCTTTACTTTTTGTTTTCTTTATTCATGCATGATGGAGAGATGATCAATGCTTGAAGTATTTTCCTTTAAATTTTTGTCCACCTCTTTTCATTGTTTCTTCTTCGGTTCATTTTGTATCAGCTTCTCTCTTGGGCTATGGGGAGTGCCGTATTTCTTGTTGCATATATACATACATACATCGTTCTTGGTCAATATTGTTGCAACAATGAAGTTGGCTATAATGATGATGATGATGATGATGATGGTGATGATGACAATGATACATGTCCGCCATGAGAATAGGCCAAGTAGCTTTTATGAATAAACTTACGAAAATGAAAATAAAAAATGAAATAGTTTGCGAAGTACTGGTTTTCGTTAAGTAAACCTTTAGTTACTTAATAACCTAGGCACCCTTCCATTTAAACTTCTCAGCATTCTGACTCTGAATGCGGATATTTTACGAGTTGTTTAAGCAAAAAAAAAAATACCTATACAAAAGTACGTTTTTTGCATAGTTAATTATTGTACAAGGGAAAGTCCACGAAACCCTACATTACATGGGAGTGCTTTTGTAGCTGGTTAAGCAGAAAAGTTTTATGGGACAGGTTAAATTCCATTGTTGGTTTTAATTTAAAGCTATTTACACCACTGAATTGTTCCTGAACATTTAAGAAACATATACAATTATTGAAGAAATATTGTGTGGTTGTGGAAAGAAGAAAGTATCTTCTGGCCCTAATGTTTGAAGTTCATTATTTCAAGTCATCATTCAATTTACGTAAAGTCATCTTCAACATCTTTGTATGTTAATCTTGTATATAGCTCAGCATCATCAGCATATATTATATACGGTTAGAACTTTGGTGAAAATCCGAAAGAAGTTCGTTGATGAATATAGAGAACAATAGAGGACTTAAAATCGAACCTTGAGGAACCCATGCGATTGTAGGAAGCAAGAAAATGAGAGCTTAGTTTTAGTTGATAAACATTGATAGTGATTCAATAGATATGAAGATAGATAAATTAATAATTTATTTCATCAACTGATTCGATTCTTCATACGATTTAAAGGCAAATATATAAAATATATTATTCGGCAATATTTCAAAACGACTCATTTAAAATTTGGAATTGTAAACTTCATAACACTTAGTACGTAGGAGTATTACAATTTAAACGATTTGAAACAGAAAAAGGAGTAAGAATTTTTAATCGATTTAGGTTATAAGGAAAAAAATTTATAAAAATTTCAAACGAATTGAAACCAAAAGAAAAATATGCTTTTTTATGATTTGCATACAATTAAATGACTTTAAACTGCAATTTATAAATAAATGTACGACATTTTAAAAGGAAACTTTTACAGTAAGTGAAACCTACTGGCTTACAACTCTCAACCATTCCTGTGGGTGTGTTAAAAGGAATAGAGGAGACCTACAATTTTTCTGGCGATTCCGAACGGTTAATGAGCAGCACTGTTCATGATTTGTCACTTCCTCGCAATAGACAGCATCCGTCTATAACAGGTCTTCTTATATTAAAATAAAGGTTTAAATCAATCTCCATTATATATGTATTTTGTATTCTTTATCAAACAACAATATATTTTAGAATAATAAATAACAAGTTTGAAATAGTATACTTAGAGCTAGGTATATAGTATATTATATTGTAAGGTATGTATATAAAGCTTAGAGTATGTATTGTTAAGAAGTTATGAAGGACAATATACCTTACAACTCGGCCAACCTGACAAATGATCGTCCCGATCATAACGATTTATAAATTATAAAGAATTTAATATTGATTTTTCTTTATAGCTTAATGAAAGCTTCTTCATCATTCAACTCTATAATATTCTTCGGAATTATATTATTTTCATCAAAAAAAGTCGTTCAAAATGTTCTGGATTTTCGAAATGTTCTAAATTTTCAGAATTTTCGGATTGTTCGGAATGTTCAGAATTTTCGGAATGTTCTAAATTTTTGGATTGTTCGGAATTTTCAGAATCTTCGGAATGTTCAGAATGTTCGGAATGTTTAGAATCTTGAGAATGTTCGGAATGTCTGGAATCTTCGGAATGTCCGGAATCTTCGGAATCTTCAGAATGTTCGGATTGTTCGGAATGTTCGTTATTTTCGGATTATTCAGAATCTGCGGAATGCTCTGAATGTTCATAATTGTTCATAATGTTCGTAATATTCGGAATGTTCGTAATGTTCATAATTGTTCATAATGTTCGGAATGTTCGTAATCTTCGGAATGTTCATAATGTTTATAAATGTTCATAATGTTCGGAATGTTCGGAATGTTCATAATTGTTTATAATGTTCGGAATGTTCGTAATTTTCGGAATATTCATAATTGTTCATAATGTTCGGAATGTTCCTAATCTTCGGAATGTTCATAATGTTCATAATTGTTCATAATGTTCGGAATGTTCGTAATCTTCGGAATGTTCATAATTGTTCATAACATTCGGAATGTTCGTAATCTTCGGAGTGTTCATAATTGTTCATAATGTTCGGAATGTTCGTAATCTTCGGAATATTCATAATGTTCATAATTGTTCATAATGTTCGGAATGTTCGTAATCTTCATAATTGTTCATAATGTTCGGAATGTTCTCAATCTTCGGAATGTTCATAATTGTTCATAATGTTCGGAATGTTCTTAATCTTCGAAATGTTCATAATGTTCATAATTGTTCATAATGTTCGGAATGTTCGTAATCTTCGGAATGTTCATAATTGTTCATAATGTTCGTAATCTTCGGAATATTCATAATGTTCATAATTTTTCATAATGTTCGGAATGTTCGTAATCCTTGGAATGTTCATAATTGTTCATAACATTCGGAATGTTCGTAATCTTCGGAATGTTCATAACTGTTCATAATTGTTCATAATTTTCGGAATGTTCGTAATCTTCGGAATGTTCGGAATTTCCATAATTTTGAATAAGTTCAATTCTTAATGTTCGGAATGTTCAGAAGATTCTTCTTACTCTACTTCAGATTTTTTTTTCTTATATGCAAATCTCAAAGCTGCGCTACTGTTGCAGTTGCGGGAACTTCCACATTGTTTGTTTCACAGCATGCAAGCAATTCACTTTTATTATGACATATTCTTATACATATGTATGTATGTATATTATGTATATCTTATAGTTTTCGGATTTTTTTTTTAATTCAATCTTCAATCCTCAATTTTAAATCTTCAATTTTCAATGTTAAATTTTCAATGTTTAATTTTCAATTTTTAATTTTCAATCTTCAATTTTCAATCTTCGATTTTCAATCTTGGCTTATCCCATTGCTTGGTATATCTTATATGTAGTTTTCGGATTTTTTTTAATTCCATCTTCAATATTCAATTTTCAATCTTTAATCTTGGCTTATCCCATTGCTTGGTACATATATCTTATATGTAGTTTTCGGATTTTTTTTTTCTCAATTCCATCTTCAATATTCAATTTTCAATCTTTAATCTTGGCTTATCCCAATATTCAATTTGCAATCTTCAATTTGTTTATTCTTGGCTTATCACCATTGCTTGATATGTAGTTTTCGGGTTTTTTTTTTTTTTTTAATTCCATCTTCAATATTCAATCTTCAATTTTAAAACATGGCTTATCACCATTGCTTGATATGTACATATCTATCTTATGTAGTTTTCGGATTTTTTTTTTTTTTTTTTTTTTCAATTCCATCTTCAATATTCAATTTTCAATCTTGGCTGATCCCACTTCTGAGTTATAACAGGTCTTCTTATATTAAAATAAAGGTTTAAATCAATCTCCATTATATATGTATTTTGTATTCTTTATCAAACAACAATATATTTTAGAATAATAAATAACAAGTTTGAAATAGTATACTTAGAGCTAGGTATATAGTATATTATATTGTAAGGTATGTATATAAAGCTTAGAGTATGTATTGTTAAGAAGTTATGAAGGACAATATACCTTACACGTCTGAAAAATATTTTTGCAGCGGCTGATAATCGAACTTAAGATCTTCTGCATGACAGCCCAACGCACTAACCATTATGCCAAGGGGTACTATTATTGAAATATTAGGTATATGAATAAACAAAAGTTAAAGCTTTTTTTAGAAAGCTAAAGCCAACTAGTTATACCTTTTACTAGCAGCTAAAGCTAGATATGTAGTTCTAGCTTAAGTTTTGTTTCATGTGAATAAAAAAGTGATAACGCTAAATAGTGTATGCTATAAAATTCTAGCTTAAGCTTCGTAATTAAGCTGTTCGTTTTTGTTCACATGTTTCGACTAGGTACCTTTACGAGTAGCTAGAACTGTACATGTATGACCAAAAGGAAGGTTGTTTTGCCACAATTTGTTATCTGTTCTAGAGGGCAAGTATTGGCTTCGGGTAAAAAATGTTTTTATCTTATCGTCCGTCGTCGGTCTCTCCGTCTATACGTTCACTGTTTTATTTTTGGGCTATTCCCTTATATTTAATTAACAGCTCTCACCAGTTTTTAGTACCTGCTTCATAGAATACTAAAAATAAGACCTATTCAAAGCTTTCTAGACGGGTCGAAAAAATCTTGAAATTTTTGTAGCTTTAACTAAAATATTCTAGTTTAATCTATTTTTATTCACACATATTGAAGCTTAGGCTTGGAAAACAAGCTAAAACTAAATGAATTTAGTGTTGGCTATTTTAAAATAGCTATTACTAAAAAACATCTTTAACTAGCTAGCTTAAGCTTATTCTTATTCACTAAATATCCAGCTTTTACTTAAAAATCCAAATTTTAGCTTTAGCTTTTTTTTTTATTCACAAGGCCCATTGGAAAGAATATTGTCAGCACCAGGCAAAGGCAAATGGCAAAAATGACAAACCATAAACATATTTGACGTTTGTGCTTTGACATTTTAATTTTACTTTTGACACTTGTGACGCTTTCATGAGTAAAAGCAGGGAGTGTGTTCAATGGTTAAAATTTGTTCACGAAATTTGAAGTTAAAGCTTAAATAAAGTAGGCAATTCTTAGGTACCTACTTCACAAAATCAATTGCAGATTTTTAAAGATAAAACCAGTTTTGAATGAACACTTTAATTTTGATGGGCTGTTGTGAAATATGTATGTTTAAGTTATAAATAATCCTTGGCCAATATTTCTGTTTCTTCATTTCCTTATGTATAACAATAATAGAAATAAAAAAATATTATAGGTATAATAATTATTACTATAACTATAAGAATAATAATACCTAATTAAAGGCAGTGCGGGTTGATTTTTTTTAAAACCGGTTTTATTTTTCAGCAATCATCACCCGATTAGACATTTCTATCTATATAATATAATATAAATAAATATAATAAATCTGTGAATAAAAAATTAAATTATAACAAGGTAAGTTAAGTAGCTGTTTAACTTTGATGTTTTTTAAAACAGCAAACAAAATTAAAGGCCCAGAAAAAAAATTGCTAGGGACGGCAAAATTGGCTCTGCCCCGGACGGCAAAAACCCACGCTACGCTACTGTGTTTGGGCTACACAGCACTTACTTTGGAAATAAGTTTTCAATATTTCCCAACGTTGTTCAAACGTAATGCGTCAAAATAACATATGATTAAAGAAAAAACCACTAGATGGCCCACCCATACACGTCAAGAAGAATTGTCATAAAAATCTATATATATTTCGAGAAAAACTGTCATCCGAGAATATATAAGTCCAGTCGGCCATTTTACAACATAGATCGTTTAACAATTGCTGAATGTCTTAGATTTGTAACAACATTCAAAATACCGCTACAACCAAAGCTTAACTGTTTTTTTTTCGAATTCTTCAACCTTTAAAAACGAATATTAGTCAAGCTCTGGCCGATTTTTTGCCCCACATGTATCGAAAAGTCATCTAAAATTGATTTCTCAGAATTAAGCCCTGCAAAAATTTCCATGAAGAACATTTCAATGATGTTAATTAATTCCATTCACAATGGTAGAATCCAAACAATTTATTAAAATAAAAGATTTATGCAATCTAAATCGAAAATATGTTTTATTTAAATTAACTTTCTGAACCACAAAATGGATGACCCTTTATCTAAGAAAATTTAAAGTACTGATTCTATTAGATCTTTGCTTTTTAGCTTAAGAACTGGTGCTTTCGAAAAACTCAAATATTTAAATTCAACTTTTGTGAACTTATTTTATGATAAGTTTTCACCGCCCATAAAACCAAGATTTATTTAAATCTGCCATAAATCTTCTGCAAATGTCAAAATTTAGGTACCATAAAAATTTACTACGTAAATCTAGTGCATTAGAAATTCATTTTTATAGAGCCAATATAGATTAACGGATCGAACTAACTTATGTCACTATCGCACTGAACGCATTCACTGGAAATTCCAATTTTTTTTTATTTCGTTAAGTTAGTTGAGTTAAGCTGAGCTTTCCGTCTCATTTCCGCTCCATAAGATAAAATTAAGCACCATTTACATTTTAATAGGTAATATTAAAGTTGTATTGCGATGGAAGCTCTACATAAATTTATTTAATCTAAACTAAGATAAGTAATTGGTGGAAATATAGAGTAAATCACGTTTTCAGAATATGAACCCAAAAATTGTAACTAAAAACTTATGAAATAGGAGAACTGTTATTTAAGCATAAAACATATTTAAATTATTATCCGGAATAAACTTTTATTATGATTTTCCATGGGTGGTAATTTATATGCTTCAAGGGTCCAAGCCCTAAAAGCCAACTGTTGTTGTACGTCACTTATTAAAGGTATGTACACACGACTGACCTTAACGGAATAATGTAACTATTTTTCATCATTATGTTTACTTTAAGCATTTTTATATTTTTGTCTCTTATGTAGTTTTCTATGCAACGAGAAAAAAAAATATATACTATAATTAGCTTTGTTGTTTTAATGAACCTTGTACACCTGAAATGCATTAACCCATTTCCGTTGTTAATCTTTTTTTCTTTTTCCTTATGATTTTTTTTTTTATCTTTTGTATTCGTTTTGTTTTCTGGTCTCTTGTGTGTCCATAACGTAATTGAATCTACCTTGCGCTATAAGCTTAATCATAAGTAACCATTTTCTCATTTAGCACCATTTTGCCTTGCCATTATGTCCCCCCTTACTCAACAGCTAGTAAAAAATGGAAAATAATTACCCAGCACTATAATAACTGCAGCAAAAAAACAAGACAATATAAGAAAAATACTAAAAAGTAATACAAAAAAAAAATTGAAAAATAGTTAAACTAAAAAAAAAAAAACTGATATCCATGACTTGCGGATTCGCCTCGCCTTGGTGTTCATGCAACTAATTGTTGATGATGAAGAACTCTGTCCGGATAGAGTACGTAAATATTGCTGGCTTGGACTTCCTTCCGTCCTTCCTTCCTTCCTATACACAACTTTCACTCTTCATCTTTGAATCTAAAAGAAAACATTTTCAGAGATTCACTTTCGTTTTGGCGAGGATGATTATGATGTTGTGCAACATCACTGTTTTTAAGATTTGTGTTGGTTGTTTGCTTAGACATTTTATCTAAATTAAATACCCCTAGCGAATTACCTAGATACAGTCTATTGAAGGTACAATTTTCCGGTTCTTCAAACACGCCGTAGACCATACCACATTATTTGAATGGCTGTTGAGGTATGAACGTGTTAATAGAAGGTATAATTGCGAACAATTATAGTCGGTATATGTTTAAGATATTCAACATACAAAGCTTAACGGTTCTTTGATTTGAACAAAGTTGCCTTAATTAATCAACCATAAAAAAACGAAACTTTTTGATATTGAATGACATTTTTAACTAGTCCAGATTTGAGATTTAAGAAATTCGATTTGAACGCGCCCAAAATACACTTTTTTACTAGCATCTATGTAGTCAGCGTTCTGGATTTAGGAAATTCGAGTTGAACGCGCCCAAACTATCGTGAAAGAAACACATCAATCACACCTTTCAAAAAACACGTGTAGCCAATTTATTGTATTTGCACTAGATCTTCTACATTTTGAGAAAAAAAAGTCAAAGGTTCTACAATCTAGGCCTCATTTGAGATTTACAATATTATGGTTGAAGAATATCATAAGATATCGAATACGATATAAAATACAACTTTCACGAGCGAGTTAGTATGTTGGTCAACTGACATTTAACAGCATTTGAACTTATTCTACTACACTATTTAGTAATAAATTTAAAAATATCATCTCTATTTCTAAGTGCTCAAGATTTATGAAATTGCAATTAAAAACGCCCAATTGTAAAAAAAAAACATTCGCACTTTGTTCAATAACAAGTGTTACCATTTTATTGCAATTGTACTAGATCTCCTTCATTTTGAGGGAAAAATGTCGATGGTACTTTGTTTGAGATTTATGAAATATAAAACATTGGGGATCATATGAGATACCTACATTTTTCGCGAAGCGAGTCAATTTTTTGGTCAACTGACAAGTATTGCTTTTGCACTAATTCTACTACATTATTCACTAACTAAGTGAAAAGTATCTACTCCTAATTTTTCAAAATTTAGGAAATTGAGTTAAAGCCCGCCCAAATTATTGTGATGAGAATTTAGAAAATTCAAAATATTGTTAAAACAAATCAAACATACTTTCTGCAAAAAACAAAATTAGTGTTACCACTTTACTGCATTTTAACTAAATCCTCTAAACGTTGACCAAAAGATTCAAATAGTTACGATATTCTAATTCAACAATTGTCAGAAATAAATCAAACAAATAATCTTAACAAAAAAAAAGTGTTGCCTACAAATTTTGTTTCCTTCATTTTCATTATAACTACATCTCCTATACATTCGGAGAACAACCCTTTTTAGAATTAAGAAATTCAAGTTGGAATATGTGCAAAGTATGTATTTTTTGTAGAAAAAATATAAGTAAAAACAGTGCTGCCACTTTACTGCATAGGAACTACTCGTAAATTAAACACAATTTGAGAAAAAGCTAAAGATAAGTGCTTCTAGTGCTGGTTTCTAATAAATTCATATCAAACACACCTTTTGCGAGTTAAATATAATTGCTGAACTGACTTAGTCTTGCCAATTTACTGCCTTTACACTAACTCAAATACAAAAACACTTATTATGTTCATGATGACCAAACAAGTCTAAAATATTAGAGAACCAGAGACCTCGTTTGAGATTAAGGAAATTCGAATTGAACGCGATTAAACTTTTGTGAAAATAAATCACACAATTTTAGCAAAAAAAAAAAAGTGTCACCACTTTGCTGCATGTGCACTAGATTTGCAGAATTTTGAAAAAAAAAATATAGTTTCTGAGATCTTGACCTCGTTTGCCAATTAAACAAATTCAAGTTGAACACGTTGAAACTAAGTATTCTTCTTATGAAAAAAATCAAATACGCTTTTGATAAAAAAAGTGTTGCCTCTTTTGCACTAACTCTGCTACATGTTTAGAAAACAAGTCATTAAAGGTTACTACTACGATTACCAACTAGTAGTGTTCGTTTGAGATTTAATAAATTCGCAATTAATGCGAACATCTATCAAACACAACTTTTTCTAAATAAAAATATGTTTGTTAATTTATCCCAGAGTTGCCATTTCATAGTAATCACACCAAATAAAATATATTTTGAGCATAAAATATAATTGATATTGTGTTTTTTAGTGTGGCAATAGCTTAAAATTAAACGACCAATCAAAAATATGTCAAAAATAGATATAAAACCTTGAAATAAAAGAAAAAGCAAGGGTGATCCAATAATGAATGCCCCTTTAATTTTTCAAAAGCGTTTATTTACTTACGAACACCCTTTAACAATCGAGTGTTTGATGATGAATTGACGAGTAATCATTACTAATATGATGCCATAATTTCCGAGTCATCAAAAACCTATATTCTTTGAAATTATAGCATTTTTGTGCACTTTATGTTTTAAAAAGCCAAGAGCATTTTTCTGATGCATTCAGATTCGTTCGTACTCGTAAGCATATACCTTTGATACGAGTATTTGCATAAGCCTACTTCAAACGTCTTCTCTCGGATTTAAGTACACACTACGAGTATATGGCATGAACTCTTGGGCATTGATGATATGAGGAATTCCGGATTTTTTCAAGATCAAGTGAGTTGAATGTCAAAAGGGGATGACTGATGACAAATGCTAGACATCTTAATCGATATAAGTTTTGAGTGAGACGAAAGTGCCACGTGCCATTTTTCAAAATATGTACTTTAATTCTCTTGTGACAGTGACAGCTTGTTCAAAACTCAATTGGCTAACAAAAATAACTACAAAAAAGCATGCAGGTCCTTTAACAGTGCTGTTGTACGAGTATAAGATAAAAGAAAAATTGAACGAACTTTTCAAGTGACCAAGTAGAGGTGTAGGTGTTTTCGAGTAAATCAAGGAACTGTAGTCAAAAATATACATATGTATTCCTCAAATTTTGAATTTATTGTTTAAATTACTAAGTTTGTTTTTTTATCGATTTTAGGTGTCTTTAAAGTTCTGACATGGTCAATATTTTACCTTTCTAGGTCAGTTGCTTGATGTACCTAGTGGACTTGACAAAGAGTCTTTACTAGGTCACTGGAGAACTTCTAGTATCTAATTGTTTTGATTTTGTAGCACAGTGAATCTGAAAATATAGTACTCGTAAATCATGAGCAACATTTGATTGGTATATCCATTTTTTCAATGAAAGTGAGGTTACAAGCTTCTTTACTCAAATCGCCATTAACTTCCGCACAAAGATCTATGTCGTCGGAATAAAGTGTTTTTTTTTTTTTTTTTTTTTTTTTTGTCATTTGATTTATGTTTTGTATGAAAAAGAAAATATCAAGTCAAGTGGTGTTTGTCAACACTTTTATTACCCAACCGATGACTTCAGAATTTGACATATTTATGTGGAAGGAAAGTAAGTTTGGATATGTATTACCATATCATTAAATTATTATAACCATCAATAAACAAGAGGACTCTTTTTGGCAACGTGTTTCCAGCATCCAATCAACTTTTATTTATAAATTCAAAACTTCCGACAGCATATCAAAACAAATTTATCTTTATCTTAATGATAGGTTCTTTGCGTGAGAGAGTTTCGTTTGACTGTAGGATGGCGCCGCCGTTGTCTCCGGAAGAATTTTTTGATTAAAAACCTAATATACTCCTACTATATTGTTTTTATAAGTAGGAATAGAAGACAGGACCCAAAATGAAGTCCTTTATAGGATAATAAATGCCTCCGGTAAAAATAAGATATCGCGATTTACATCGTGACTTAAGAATATAAATGGTTAAGAACAAGCTGTTAATCAGTATTTACTTTGAAATGGAGACTTCTAAGAAATACGAGGAAGATTATGAATGCCCGGAGAGTAAAATGAATAAAGTTTCATGAGTTGATAGTTAAAAGCCTGTATGGTGTAATAAAGTTTTAAGCGATATGGAATTTAAGAAAACAATTTCAATTATTTTCAAGTATTCAACCGATGATTCACTAGATAGTATACTTGATAGTTTGACAATGGATGCTTCTACCGAATACTCCTTATGGAGAGCAGCCAAACGCCAAAAAAGACCGCAGACCCAAAACCCGCCAATAAAATCACAAAATGAAAATTCGATCGGAAACACGAGACAGAAGGCTGACATCTTCGCTGAACATCTTGCGAATGTCTTTAAGCTATTCTCAGCAAATAAAGTTACAGAAGACTTATAGTTTGTTGATAGAAGCGACGAGTGTGAAATTACCATTGCCACGCTCAAAGAAGTAAGAAGCATTTGGGGTGGCCGTGGCGCGATGGATGTGTGCTCGCCTGTGAACCTCATGATCACAGGTTCGATCCCTGCCGTCGTCTATGTCATTTTAATTCCATTAAAAAAACCTTCTAAACTTGTCATCACTGGGTTGCTGGTTTACTCATTACACGTTGTTCAGGCATAACACTAACAACATGTAATTGAGTTAAGCTAGTATGCCCAACAAGGATGAACACGAATAAAATAATGTGAATTATAAGCGACATACAAATAAGACACGGCATTTTGCGCTTTAGTTCAGCCGCCATCCCTGGAGATAAAATATCTGAGACAACAACCTTCAGTCTCAGAACATCGTGCCACACATCTTTCCTATCCTTCTTTCTCTTCTTAACTTCACGCCCGCGCTGTGTTGAAACATTTAAAGGTTAATCTAATCCCTTGAGCGCGGGTAGATTATAAAAAAACAAAAAACATACTCGTAAGTTATCTAACAAAAAAATCACCAGGGTGCGATCTAATAACTGCTCAGGTTTTGAAAGAAATGCCTTCAATAGCCTTCAAAAAACTTCAATTTATATTAAACGCATGCCTTACACTTAGATATGTTACACATCATTGGAAAATTGCAGAAGTCATTGTTATACCTGAGCAAGGTAAGTCACCAACAGAAGTAACATCTTACGGACCTATATCGCTTATACTAATAATGGCTAAAGATTACGAGAAACTCCTCCTGAAAAGGCTTAGCAAAACAATAGAAGAAGGAGCTAATCCTGGATTTGGAAATAAACATTCCACAATAGACCATGTGCATCATATTACGGGTGTTGTAGAAAAACAATTTGAAGAAAAACAAGTATGTTCAGCTTTATTTTTAGATTTTGCCTAAGCCTTTGACAAGTTACGAAGACTAAAGAAAAACTGCAAAATGCAATTGATAAACTTAGAGATTGGACGCAAAGATGGCGTATTAAATTAAACGAAACAAAATCAACGCATATACACTTTGCAACCAAACAAAACTAAATAATGCTCCAACTTTTCTCAACGGTAAAGCTGTACTTTATGCCAATACTGCCAAATACCTTAAAATAACTCTGGATGCATTGAAAGAGTACATCAAAAAGAAAAACAGAACTTTAATTAGAGAAAAATGTACTGGTAACAGAACTCTGGCCTATCTGTCCAGAACATTATAATGTTATACAAGCAAGTGCTGAAACCTGTTTGGATGTATGGCATCCAGCTATGGGGCTGCGCAAAGAAAAATAAAATACTGAACCCATCCAAAAATTCAAAAACAAAGTCCTTCGTGGAAACATAAATACCCACTGGTACATAAGAAATAGCGATTTACATCTTGCGCTTCAAATAGAAATGGTCCTAGAAGTGGTAACAAAAACAGGCTGCATCAGACAATCAGCGACTGTTTAATCATTCTAAGATGAAAACCGTATTTAATATAAGAGGCATTGTTCGAAGACTTAGAAGAACCAAGTTTAAAACTTCCTCTAATGTGACTTTGAAAAATCATGAGTAGATCTTTCATAGATTGGTTCTGATCCCGGTGGATTTCATGCGGTAAGAGCCCTACACTACTTGGTAGGTACCGAATATTACCAAGTGTCTTTTGAAGATTTTCACCGACAAAAAAAAAAAGAAAACAAAAAAGCAAATGCTTTTAAGTTTTAATATTGTTACGGATGGCGTGTAGAATTTCGCATCGAATTCCGTACAAGTTCTCGTCACCCTGTATTCCTTGTGTCTTAGGATTTTCGAAGTCGAAAATTGTAACGCCAAGACACCTGTTTCACCGGATGTTATAAATTAAAATGGCTATTTTCGCATATTACGATGGTGCATGGTCATTTTGTCTTTTCTTCTGTGACCAGCGTCCAGCTCGGACTTACATATCTAAAATCTTAAGACAAAAGTAAGAAGACCATTTCAAAACGAAGTCCAAATACGTTTTGCTGTGTACCATCCAGTTTAAAAATCAATTCAATCATTTTATATAAAAGTCTCGGCTTTTCTCAAGATATCCAGCCCGCCAAAAGTAGCTGATAAGAGATTCGATTGATGACATCGTCCGTGTAGGAGAAGACCAGCACCGTTCTTTTCTCTTATCATCATCATCATCATCGGCTCGACAACCGGGTTCCGGTCCTGGCCTCTTTCAACAAGTCTCTCCACCTATCCCGGTCTCTAGCCGACGCCATCCAGTTGCGCACCCCAAGGCTTCGGGCGTCCTGGTCTACGCCATCTCTCCAGCGCAAGCATGGTCTACCACGCTGTCGTCTACCATAGAATGTACCACAAAGAACTTTCCGAGCAGGTTCCTCTTCGCTCATGCGAGCTAGGTGCCCTGCCCACCGGAGTCTACCGAGCTTAATTTTTGTCACGATATCTGCTTCTAGGTAGATTGCGTACAATTCATGATTGTACCGTCTCCGGAATCGTCCTTCCTCACATATGGGGCCAACAATTCTCCTTAAGACTTTTCTCTCGAACGCAGCTAAGAGGTCGGAGTGCCTTTTGCTAAGCACCCAAGTCTCGGATCCATATGTGAGTACTGGCAGGACCATGGTCCTGTACAGCAGCAGTTTTGAAGTTATGGTGAGATTTCTGGATTTGAAGAGCTTTGACAGACTATAGTAGGCTCTGTTGGATTTAAGAAGCCGCCCGCGTATTTCTTCTCCTATATTGTTATCGGCTGCTACTATTGACCCAAGGTATTTAAAGGATTGCACCACTTCAAATTCGTGCTCCGCTACCTTGATTGTTTGACCAACTGTTCTTCTCGCATTCGACGCCACCATGTACTTTGTTTTACCTTCACTAATGTGCAGCCCCAGATTTTGTGCCGCCTGCTCGATCTGGATGAAGGAATCGTGTACAGCTTGTTCGGTTCTTCCGATGATGTCAATGTCGTCTGCGTAAGCCAGTAACTGGCTGGACCTGTTGACGATGGTCCCTCTTGTTGCCGTGCCAGAGTCACGGATTGCTTTCTCCAACGCCAGGTTGAAGAGGAGGCAGGCCAAACCGTCCCCTTGTCGGAGTCCATTAAAGATGTTGATTGGTCTGGATAGCAATCCGGCTATTTTTACTTGGCTTGTTACGTTGGTCATGGTCAACCTACATAGTCGTGTCAATTTATTTGGGATGCCGAATTCTCTCATGGCTTTGTAAAGTTCTACCCTGGCTATGCTATCATAGGCGGCCTTAAAGTCTATAAACAGATGGTATGTTGGGATGTTAAATTCTAGACATTTTTCCATCGCCTGCCTAAGGGTAAAGATCTGATCAGTTGTTGATTTGCCTGGAATGAAACCACACTGATATTGCCCGATGACGGTTTTAGCGTATGGGGTTATCCGGTCTTGTAGGATAGAGGAGAGTATCTTATAGGCGGTACTCAACAACGTGATACCTCTATAATTGCTGCACGTTGTGACATCTCCCTTCTTATGTATGGGGCATATTAAACCTTTTCGCCAGTCTTCTGGCATTTCTTCCTGCTCCCATACCTGTACTATAATATCATGAATTGCTTGACGTAAGGCTGGCCCGCCGTGATGGAATAATTCGGCTGGTATGCCATCGACTCCCGGGGCTTTGTTCTGTTTAAGCCGGCCTATAGCCTTCTCTACCTCTTTTATGCTTGGTGGCGATAACATAGGGTATTCTTCTTGAAGTAGTGGAGCCTCCACTTCTGCAGTGAGCTGACCATTTAGCAATTCATTAAAGTACACTTCCCATCGCTCCAGTATGCTTTCAGGATCGGTGATCAGATTTCCCTCTCCGTCCTTGCAGTATGTGCAGCGTGGTGTGTACTGCGTCATGTTTCGGACGGATTGGTAGAACTTCCGCGCCTGGTGCGGACCTCGCTCTCGGCTGTTTTCTATTTCACAGATTAGGTTCTTCTCCCAGGCTGATTTCTTTTGTCTGTGAAGCCGTTTTTCTGTTCTTCTGAGCTCTTTATATTCCTCTTCGCGTGCCCGCGTTCTATGAGATTGTTGCATTGCTCGGTACGCAACATTCTTACGTTCAGTCGCTAGCTTGCATTCATCATCAAACCAGTCGTTCCGATTTTTACGACTGCTGCCTAAGATGGAGTTGGCAGTACTAATGACAGTATTTTTAAGACGTATCCACTTCTCATTTACGCCCAGCATACTGGCTCCAGGACTTACTCTCCCTAAATTAGGTGTTTCTAGGGCGAGTCCTAACGCATTACCAAAGGTGTTACTGGTGTTTTCATTGCGCAGGGCAGCCGTGTTGATTCGAACCTGATCGGCGGATGCAATGCGTCTTCGCAAGGCAATCCGCCCTCGGAAAACCATACCAACAAGATAGTGATCCGAGTCGATATTGGCACCTCGGTACGTTCGTACCGTCATCAAGTTCGAGTAGTGGCGACGGTCTATCAACACGTGGTCTATTTGGTTACGAGTGACTCCATCAGGTGATACCCAGGTGGCTTTGTAGATATCTTTACGCGGGAACCTGGTACTCGCAACTACCATGTTTTTCGATGCTGCCAATTCTAAGACTCTCTTATCATCACCCTTCGATAAAACGGAGAATCACCGCTTATCAGGAGTTCAAAGACTTAAACTCACCACGACCGCTATTGCGACAGATCTGCTCACGCACTTGCAACAGAACAAGAAGAGAAAATTCTTAGTTCGTGTTTATAGGTCACGGAGGCCACTTGTTGACTTCTCAGTTAATACGTTGTCGAGCAAGGTGCGGTGGACGGGCAATACGCGGGTCGTGGTTTCTTCGTGGTGCGTGTGCGAGTGTGACGATAGGGCAGCTGGTTGAGACTTCCAAGAGCCAAACCACTTTCAGGCGGAAAGGGGGGGTTTAAAAGGATAAATTTCTTGAACGACACCTTTAAGCGTTTAAAGGAGCGAAAGCAATTTTATTAAGAAACTAACTAAGAAACTATATTTTTTTTTTGATCTATACATAAATACCTAGTTCATAAAAAGAAAAGAAAGAAAAAAAAATCATTAAAGTAAATTACATATATATATATAGTGTGGTGTGATTGAGCGGGGTATATGTGTCAAGACAGTTTGGCAAGTGATACATGTTAGTGTTTATATATGTACATGTTAATCAACAGCATCATATCATCAAGTTACGCTACGTCGAAGAGGATTTTGTGCACAAAACTTCAGCTGACATGTGGTGAGTTTGCTACTTCTTTTATTAAAAATATGTATATATACGAATTTTTTTTTTAATTTACAAACATAATTTTTGCCAGTCTGTAATGACATAACAAACGCATTCATACAACACACGATATACACATACAATACCTGAATTAAAATTTGCAATTTCTATTTTACTTTTTACATTATAATATTGCTTTAAAAGAAAAAAAAAAATATACAAGTTTACTAGAATCTTAAGCTAAACATGCAACAATACGATCTTGAACTTAAAAGTATAATCCTTTTGTTACCATTTTAAAATACTTACCTAAATATTATCATAGTTCTTAACAAAATGCGAAATGTTTAAACTTTAAGCTATGGTCAATAAATATGCATAGATGAACTAGAGAGGCATATTTCTTTTGGGGTCATGTGTGAATTGGTTTCGTATCTTTCAGGGATTAACAGAATTATGTAAGCATTCTAATGGTTTTAGTTAAGGGGCAGCGACCTTGTTTTAGACTATCCGAGCAAGCTGCCAAGGAAAACACATCGTGTTAGAGGGAGGGATTTTAGTACAAGGTGCTCGAGGCAATCTACACCAATTGCCAAGTGGATGAAGCCTGAAATCGCGCGAAAGCGTCCGTCCGTCGTCTTCAACAAAAGAAAAATATGAATCTTGGCATGAATACAAAAATCTTTGTTTGCGTTTAGCTAATCCCGGACCAAGAACTACGCCCACCGACGTACCTAGCTGTGCCCTCCGCAAGCATGCCAAGTGTGGTCCCGGCGAGTAGCATCCAGAATTGAACATATGTGAAGCGTCGCAACAATATGCAATGTTTTTTAAACTTTTTAGAAGCTTCTGTATACAAAATTTCATTTGAAGCCTTTGTGCCGGTATTAAGAAAGCAAAAAATCGAAGAAATGGTTCTATGGTAGGAACTGTTATTAATATCATTATTTCTATTTATTTTGTAGTAAATTATAGTAGACCGTTAAAATTAAGTGAAAGAAAAGAAATGTTATCTAAATTCTAATTGCCGTTATCGAAAATCGAGCAAATGGTTTTCAAAATATGTATTGAGTTTTCAAAAAAAAATGTTTAAGCGTTATAAAATGACTAAAATCCGTTGCACCCTTTTTGAAGATATCAATAACTTTATTTCAAAATATTAACATTAGAAAGTGGAAAGGTTGTCGCGGAAGTGAAACACCAATGACAACAAACATAATTTGTATCTTTTTTCGGATAATTTCATACGTGAAACCAGAGTTCCAAAATGTATTATTTGTTCTTTGTATGTAATTTTTATAATGATTTTGAGGATTCACCAAACTTAAATAAAATCAAATGGATGAATTGTTATATTTGTTCATATGTACACCAGGGCGTATACGCACTTTTTTTCCAATTTCTTATTAATATTTTTAATTTTTAATTATTAAAACTTACAAATAGTCAGTGCATCGTCACATGTTATTAAATATTTACAAGAATTAAAGAAAATAATTTCATTTTTTTAAACCCTAAATCTTCAAATTTTATTAAAAATTAAATGTATACAAAATTGTATTTCAAATCAAAAAATTCTCTGAAGTCAAATATCAGGGCTTTGTAGCTGTATCATAATTCTTTTTGCCTCTTTTTAAGAACTATTAAGTTCTAATGCTAGCTACATACGAGGCAACCGTTGCAGCAACGTGTTTCGTTTATTCACTACACACGTGTCAACTGTTGCCGCAACCACAGTACTGTTGGAGCAACCGACCGAAAATATCAAAACTTTTTGATATTTCTGGCAACGGTTGCAGCAACACAAAATCAATTGGCAACATAGCTACATACTAAGCAACGGTTGCTTCAACATGTCTGTGTTGCTGTAAAGGTTGCATCGTGTGTAGCTAGCATAAAAATCTTGTTATTAAATCGGGGTTTTTTGTCTTCTAAAAATGTGCTGACGATTCGAATCTCGTAAAGGAGTGAACTAAGATAAGTTTATCCATGTCAATATCCTGATTTAAGGGATAATCTTTTAAAAAAATCGAAATCGATTTAAGAACCTTTTTATTTTTACAGTCAGTCCTGCTAAATGACGCGAGAGAATATTGCACAAGTGTTGGAAGGGCGAGTTTTTTCTTGGCTGGAGTTATTTTTATGTGAAAATTCACTGACTGAAATTTAATCCTTTATGAAAGAAGGCCGATTGAAGAAAAACATATAATAGTGAAATTTATGAGATGTATCAAGATGGGGATGTAGTCAAAAAATTCAAACAAATGTACAACAACGCTTCAGTAAAGCGGGTCGTCGATTAAGAAAACCAAACCAGAACTCTTATTTTGGATGACTGGAACTATTGTCCTCTGGATCTAAGAATATGATACTTGGATCGGTATAGCTTCTTAAGAAAGTAATAAGTATATCCTATAGAGAAATGTGCAGAACATAATATCAATAGGAATTTATAGTTCTAAGCTCTTATGAGACAATGTGTAGAGGTTTAATAGGCTCGGTCAGAAAATTGGAATTGGTCCAGCAAAATGCGGAAGAAGATTCGGTAACAAAAACAGGTTAAATGATATGTTTAAGGGGTATGAAAGCTCTCGCTCATATGTAGAAAATGCTACTAAAAACAATATTAACCATAAGAGAACATCAAAGCTTCCAAAAGATCGAAGAAGTTGAGGTTAGTCAAAATTGCACCTGGGAATATCAACCAAGAAGGTTTAACATCAAAACTTTCGGGAATCCCGAGAAATGCTATGATCAAAAATTATAACTTCCAGAAAGTTTTTGTGAGTATCTGATGTAGTTATCTATTCTCTCAAATCAAATTTTCTCAAGATTACATGATGATGGATCTATAACTACTTCAAGAGTCGAAATCTTTCTTACCAATAGGACAGTCCATCGGCAATTTCCAGTCGGAAATAAAAACTAAAGGGTATTGTTTCAAAGAAAATTTCGTACGAAACTACCGTAACCACAACATTGCTCTTATGTCAGACAGACAAACCACAAACACAAATATACCATCAATATACTTCTAAACTGGTATGGGTGTCTGTGGGTAAGCCTATCATCAAGTGCGTAGGCATCTAAAAAAATGAAGAGGCAGACTCTTAAGCGAAAATATGAGCAATTATGAGTTATGAGCGACAATTCTCAGCGAGTAACACTAAGTGCATGACAAATAATGTACTTATGTCATAGGCAATGTGCTTTCTGCCATTCGTCCGTTCGAGATACAACATCCTCTAAAGTACCATTAATAAACATTTTTCAAAATTTGTTTCAACCATTTTTTTTTAGGATTTCGAAAAAAAATGTATATGGCAATTGCGGATATTTTTCCAAACGACCATATATGCGAAAATTTTGTATTGCTTTGTAAATATGATAAATAAACAACCGTTATTAATGTAAGCTATGAATTTTTCCAGTCAAAATAATAATAGTAGTGCATGAGTTGATGAGAATAAATTTTATTTTCCTATCCTTAAACTAGAATGGAACATTTTTCACAAGCTTTATTTTTGTTTAACCAATGGATTTTAAAAGATATCAATGAAAATTTCATAAGATATTCATCAGGATTCTTGAACAGCGTGAATTCTTTAGAAGACTGATTTCGGAAGGCGAAACTTATTGGGAGGCTAAAAGTTTAGTTGGCAACTCACCAACAACTATATGAAACGTCATTTCATAATTATTCTCAAAGGTAGAAATTCTCCGGGCGGATGCTAGTAATATGATCAAAGTTGATAAAACGGGTCTTCAGGCACTCCAAAATTAGTCCCTTTACGAAAGCATCTGAAATAGAGGATATTATTTGGCATTTACACTAGTATTATATAACGGTTCGTAGACGTTTACGAGAGCATGGTCAACGAGCCTACAGTCCACGAAAGGTATCTTTGCTGACAAAAGAAAAAAAAACCCTGACTAGCCTGCATCAAAGTGGAGAATTATTCTATATTCAGATGAGTGCATTAAAGTTTTATATGGTGGCCAGGGATCTCGTAAATATGTTAGACGGCCACCAAATGCAAAATACGATCCACGTTTTACAACCAAGACTATTAAACATGGAGGATACAGTAATTGGTTAGTGCATGTTTTTCATTTTATGGTCTTTTTCCATACATCGAATTGAATGTACATAACATGGATAAGCATGTTTATGTTAAGATCATGGACGAGATAATGTTACCATTTGTTGAGTATAAAAATACCACTGAAATGGGTCTTTCAGCAACATAATGATCCAAAACATTCTAATAAATCTGAGAATCAGTGGTTTTAAAAAGGCAATGTGTCGGAATGGACTGAACGGTCTCAAGACAACCCCATTGAGAACATTTGGTGCGATGTAAAAAAATATGTTTCTAGCTGTAAACCAAGCAATATCAATGCTCTTTGGGAAGTTATACAATAATCGTGGAGGTCGATATTAATATTTATAGGGGGATTTTTATTGCACTACTTTTTTTTGACCGCTGTTTTGTGTGCTTTTATAGGCATGCTTAGTATTTTGGTCAAACAAAAATTTAAGAAAAATAAAATGCACGACTGAATCGCACAAACTTGCTCTTATGTAAAAGTACTTTGGAATTTAAAATACATTTTATAAATATAAAAAATGGATTTAATGAGATAAAAATGTTCAAATGCATGAAATTGTCTGATTTCCGGAAAAGTATTTACGCAAATAAAGTTTAAAAATCGTTATATTAAAGTAATTTTTGAAGTAAAACTTCTTTTCCGGCGTTGGTTGTAAAAAATGTTCTAATCAGCTGTCAGTGACATGTCAAAACGACACGTTATCAGTCAGAGACAGCGACATGTTTTAAGAATACAAAATGTTTGTACGTTTATGGGTTAGAATCTTACAGAGACTTTGCTTGAGGTAAAAGAAGTTTTACTTCTTCCTTGCGTACGTTAGTACACACAACCTTTTTTTATATAACAAAATTTCTTTAAAATGTTTCTAGAATAATATTTGGGATGCCAATTTTAAGTGCTTAGTAATAAATAGATTTTAAGAAATAATTTCAAAAAATAATCGTTCACACGTTTTCAAGATATTAATTATTCAAAAAAATAAATTGGAATTTTTTTTTCAAAAACAAAAAAAAATATTTTTTTTTGTATATTTTAACATACAATATTATTTTAAACTTAAGGGGACTGCTGGTGAAAATTTTTGGTTAAAATCGTTAGAGCCGTTAATGAGAAAGTCGGAATTAAAAAAAAAAAAAACGGTTCTATGACAGGTACAATTAATAACATTTTGCCCCAAAATTTTTTTACAAAAATGTAATCCATGTCCATAATATCACACATAATCTTAACTTATAGGTACTATAAGGCAAGTTATGCATTCGTAAAAAAAATCGAACTCGAGATTTTGATCAAAGTTGACATTACGATGATAGCGACGACTAAAAAAGTGGGTCTCGCAATTCTGTCTGTCTGTCTGTCGGTTCGACTACCTCCTAAACGGCTCGGCCGATTTTCTTTAAACTTAGTAGATATGATTTTTAATTAAACACGTTATTTTTTTTTTAAACCAAAAATAGCGGTACCTGCCATACGATTTTTTTCGAAACTTTTCGACAGATTTAAAAAATAAAAACAAAAAAATTTCATTTAGTTAAAGCTTGGCAATGGTTGAAAAAATTTTCCGAAAAATGGTTATTGAGGGTATTCCCCATGAAACAATTTTTTTTTGTTTTTGATTTTCTCAAAAACGGTACAACCGATTTCGATAATTTTTTTTTTTTGGTAAGGCTCTCCAAAAACTTAAATAGAATTATGTATTCAAATTTTCAAAACATTTTGTTTGGATTTAAAAAAAAACTTAATTTTTTTTTTTAACTTAATAATTCGAAAACCCCATGGCTAGATTTTTTTAAACTTGATAAATAAAAGCTTCTTAATATAATCTACAAGATGTGAGAAAAAAATGTATTTTACCTAAAAGTAAAGGTACCCACCATACAAATGTTAAAAAAATTTAAAAAAATGGTTTTTAAACTCTTATTTTTCTTGAAAACGGCGCCTAGAATTTCGATAAAAATTTTTTCTTTTAATTGTACCTACCATAGAACCATTTTGTCGAATTTTGAATTTCTCATAATCGACATAACAGATTTTAATGAAATTTTGTATAGAGATGCTTCTCAAAAGTTTAAAAAAATTGAATTTCAAAACTTAAAAAATAAATATTTTTAAAAATAAAAATCGTTTTTTTTTTTTTTTTGTGAAAATTTGGTATATCAAAAACGGAAATTTCATGTTCATTCGTACAAAAATAAAAACCTAAAGGTGGTGTACCAAATTTTTTTCTTAAAAATGTTTTACACATTTTGTATATAAAAGCTTATTTTGTTAAGAAACCACTACAACGACTTATAATTTTTGTTCTTGCCTAAATTCATATTTGCATAGTATTCTGTTTTTGTTTCTTTCTACTAAGAGTTTAAAAACTAAATTTTATCCTTTTGAACAGTTTTCTCTAATAACCTTTGTTTTTGAAATTCCTAGTCTATTACATAGGAGCAAGTTCGTGCAAACCAGTCGTGCATTTTATTTAATTAGCTATTTGTGCTTAAGTGGGCTTTAGGTCAATATTTCAATTCAGTCGGTTTAAACACACCCGAAAATTTACAGCTTTATTGAAATCAATATGCAATATTGAATAAGCCCACTTAGGGACATATATTTTTGATTTTTGAGCTCAAACTATTTTAGGAGTTGTTTGAGTCATTTAAGTAATGAATTATTTGTAGACGGTTTTTCCAATAGGGATTTCCGAACTTTGACAGATGATTGCGGCCATTATGTTGAAGCTACAATACAAATTGTATGTCATTTATGTAGTTCCAAAATGGAAAGGTATAGCGTTCAACAACATGTGCAAATAATTGAATTGTTTTTTGAAAGAGTTTTTCTCTTCGAGCAACATTTGGCGCACTTCTGTCGAATTCTCGAATTTGGGACATCCAGATGATATCCTCAAATTGCATTTCATCCAGGGAAAGATACTGTTTGGTGTGCATTTTGAGTTGGCAGCAACATCAGTCCATACTTCTTTGAGAACGACATTTGACAGGCCATCACCATCAACGGTGAGGGGCTATCGGTCGATAATGACCAATTTCTCTTCGCCCGATGTTGACACAATGGACATTTTGCACGAGCGATTTCCAAACATGGTTATCTCCCGCGGAGCCTATGTGAATTGGCCACCGAGTTCGTGCGTTTTGATCTCATTATGCTTCTTCTTGTGCGGGGTAATGTTAATAAACCACAAACTACCACTCCCTAAAAGCCAACAAGATCAATGTCATTGATCAAATTTCAGTCTTATTCATCCGCCAGAGTAATGGAAAGTTGGACGTCTCTAACCGAAACCACGGCCGATATTTGAATGTTATTATGCTCCACACATTTCCATAATGCCATACATGAACCTTCTACATCACTAAAAAAATGTCAATGATATGTCACTGAAAATTTGTACGCTTAATGGAAAACCCTTAAAATACATCATAGTTTTGAATCCTAATAGCATGTTTGTGCCATCCTGTCGTCCATTTTCCTTTTCTCACCATTGTTTAAATAACAAATTAGTAAAGCAATTATCTGGAATTTTTTTTTTTATTTTCAAATTATGATGATGTGGCATATTGAATTCTGTGTGGATATATTTCAGCATCAATAAGTCTAAAAATACGTGACCTAGTATCATATTGCACAAGTTTTTAGCTTAATTGCCATAACATATGGATGTTTTCTATTTCTATTTATAAAAGAGAAACATTGCCTGGCAATAACTCTTACAAACCCATATAGAAATAAGGCTTTCAATTAAATATACCATCTGTCATTTATAGTACGAGTAGTTACTGTCATACTGGTGTTATCTAGGATTGTCAATCGTTGTAAATGCGTCATCAATTTATGTATATCTAATTTGCGTTTAATTCTAAGTCACAATGAAAATCAAAACCATTTCCATCAATAAATTTGATTTTATTTAAAGAAAAATATGAATGCATGTGCCTTTTGATTCGACTAACGACACATACACAGACCAGTTACTTCTGGTTGATATTTGTTCAGAACGGCATGTGTGAGTCATGAGAATTGTTTTCAGTATTCCTATCAGCATAATGCGAAAATTCCTCAACGACTCTGCCAATCTGAATAACGAACAGAAAATTCCGGTAAGCAATTTCTCCACCCACTTCTTGCAGCCATTCAACCAAATCATCAGAGTAACTAAGTAAATCTTAAGGTGAAATTTTTAATTCATTATCCGGCGGCAATAAAATGAAAGAAACCAAAACAGCAAGAAGCGAAAACCCAATAAAACAAATTCAATCCAAGTCATCCACACTTGATCAAGTCAGGTGAACGCGCTACTAAAATATCAGCAAACTTGTATCAAATGACAACTGTCGTTTGGTATCAAGGCCGTTGTTTCAAAGTCTCTTTCTTTCTCCCTGTCTTTCCTTGTATGTATGACTTTTTTATGGCAAAAACTACTTTTGCCAACGATCTTTTTTTTTCTTCATAAAAAAAAATATCTGAGCCATCAACTTTTTTTATTTTTGTTTTAGTTTGTCCACAACTTGAAGTAGGTAGACGACAGCAGCACTTAATCCGCAACGCAATGACGCGTCAAAAGGCGTTTGTTTGGCTTTGGGTGGTGCTTGTTTTATGGTTTTGTTTTTTTTTCTTTTTATTGATAGTTTTACACGTCGGACCGGTATTCTGCCATTTTTGCAGAAAATGTCGCTTGAGACCTTAAGTAACAATTGTATGAGTATGTTATTCCGTTCACGGTAATCCGATCGTTATGACCGATTTACAGTGAATTTGGAGTTTGAAACGAACAGCCAAAGTCGGCATCGACATAGATATGTAAGTCATATCACATCATAAACAGTTTCAGGTTATCGTGTTGAAATGGAGAGCCAGGCGGTATAGTGTGGTGAATAGAATATTTCAAGCTTGTAAGTAATTGAATGAGAAGTGGGAAGTGGGTTCGTTATATAAAATTCAAAGTAATTTACAAGGTAGAATGCCCAGTAGAACAGACAGACTCCAATATCATTCAAAGTTTTTTGGTTTTTTTTTTTTGCCTTAAAAGATATGGATGAGTTGTAAAAACAAATTTCCATACCATATATAAATAACTAGCGTAAAATACCCGGCGTTGCCGGGTTCTTGCGGAGAAGATTTCTTTCGCACAGAAAGTCCTATGTAATAACAACTAATTATCCTAGAAAGTTTATTTCCGATACTGGGGGGTGGCCGTGGCGCGATGGTTGTGTGCTCGCCTGTCAACCTCATGATGACAGGTTCGATCCCTGCCGTCGTCTATGTCGCTATAATTCCATTAAAATCTTCTAAAAATTGTCATCAATGGGTTTACTGGTTTACTCATTGCATGTTGTTCAGGCATAACACTAACAACATGTAATTGAGTTAAAAACTAGTATGCCCAACAAGGATGAATACAAATAAAATAATGTGAATTATGAGTGACATAGAAATAAGACACGGCATTTCTCCGCTTTAGTTCAGGCGCCATCCCTGGAGATAAAAAAATCTGAGACAACCACCTTTAGTCTCAGAACATCGTGCCACACATCTTTCCTATCCTTCTTTCTTTCATTAACTTCACGCCCGCGCTGTGCTGAAAACATTTAAAGGGTAATCATAATCCCTTGAGCGCGGGTAAATTATAAAAAAAAAAAAAAAAAAAACAAATTCTGAGAGAATCTCTAGAGCATCATTCACCTACCCTAAGTTTAGTAAACGGGAAATATTCCGAGGAAAATTTATTCGCGAAAGCCCTTTACAGTTACATGATTTATCAAACCACAAATTGTTGGGGTAGATTTTTGCATATTTCATCCAAAATGAATATTTTTGCATACCATGCACACGTAGAATAGGTGAACTAAACATATTTAGTATTGATTACTATTTGTAAACATTGAAAAAGAATAAATTTATTGAAGCATATGCACCATTAACATATGTATGTTAAGCGCTTCAAACTTTTTTTTAGAGCATACTTTTATTTGCCGTAGTTATCACTATCTGTTGTTTCTTCATTTTGGGCTTCTTTAGTCACTTTATTTTAATTTATGTTTTTCATTTTCATAAAATTGATTGAAAAAAGTACTTGCCTTCAGATTCTAAATCGATTTTAATAATATTTCTGAAAAGACTCCGTAATTATCGAAGAATTCCATTTTTGTTTCGTTCAAAAAAAAAAATGTTGTCTCTACATTTAAAATGAAATTGCTTGAAACCACTAATACTTTCAAGAAATATGCATTTGGAATAACTTTATTTTTGCTGTCGATTTCATTTTTTTTAAATATACATACCTAAGCATACGATTTTAAATTATTGGCCATTAAATACTTTTAAAATGTATTTTATTAACTTCGTTAAGTAATTAATTTTATTGAATTTTTAAATAATTTTTAAATTAATTTTTATTGAAGCATATGTTCATATGTATGTATTTAATTAATAACATATTTTATTAAAACTAATATTTCAAAGCATATTTTTGTCCTAGTCATCACTATCTGTTTCGTCGGTTATTACATACTTCATTTTTATTATTTTTTTCATTTTCATCGTTTTTAAAGGACGAATGCCAGTCAAATTCAAAGAAAATAGAGCAAACAAAATGTAAGCAAAAAGTAAAAGAAAATGATAAAAAATTCACAACAATCAGTTTCTGTCTATTTTCTGTTTAATATAATCATATGCAACTGCGCGCACATTCAACTAAATATTTGAGTTGTTTTTTAGCTAGTTTTTTCCTTCATATGTTCTTGATTGCATGGGAAGTGTTACACAATTCACATATTTCGGGTGAAACAAAACATTTTTTTCAACCAAAGAGGAAAATAGTACTACTTGAAGATACCCTGTTAAGATATCATAAAGACGTTTTAGTGAAAACGTCCACAGAATATCTTCAAGATGTATTCGAAAGATTAAAATGAAAAACTCTTTCAGCATTTTAAAATTACTCCTTTTAAAAAGGTTTTATAGAGAGGGTATATAGAGAGTCAATATAATGACATTTGTCATGAATATCTTTAAGATGTTTAAAAGATGTTTTATTAATAGTATAACAGAAAGAACACTTTTAAAGAGTGAATTAGGAGATTATAAGGTGAAATGGTATTAAAAAGATTGAACTAATAGCTTGTTAAGACCTGATGCATTTATTGAAGTACTCTCCAAGAGTTTATGTGTTGCTTGGGTATGTTATCGGGTTTTCCCAACGATAAAAAATAAACATTATATATTTCTGGACGCACCCTTTAGCCAAAGAGCATTAAATTTGTCTGAACGCAGTCAAAACTTCCCCTTGCCGCCATTGCAAATAGTTGCACATGTGTAAGCAGCTACATCTGTCCGAATTGAAACAAATACATGCTGAACTGAAATGGAACAAAAATAAACGGTTCAAGCCTAAACTGAAATGAAACAACTATTCACTTTCCTGTTTTCTTTCACCAAATTTAAGGATCAGATTACACGACTCATTTTTTGCGGCCATATAGTTTTTCAAGTAACTGACTTTATCGATATTGCGAAAATTTTGATGCACAAAAAGATGTGCTCAATGTGTAAACTTGTGCTTTTTTGATATTTAAAAATTTTGATCGCAGAAAATCGTGCGCATGCTGACTGTAAGCATCGATGATTTTATCACTTGAATGTGAATGTTAAAACATAATTTCTGTAAAAATTAACATCATACAATATTGACGAAAGTAATATTGCAAGGCATTTTATGTGTAAACTAAAATCCACGCGTTTTTTGAACGAAGTTTGTATGCACACAAAGTCGTGTGAAATGTATTAACAGAAATCCGTGGCTTTATCGAACATCGATGTTGTAAAATTTTGATGCACAAAAAGTCGTGTTCAATGTGTCAACTAAGATCTGTGCTCTTTCGATTTGGCAAAATTTTGAACGTAGAAAATCGTGCGCAAAAACTTGCATATATAAATGCTGTCTTTCTAAGCATCGATGAATTTATTACTTGAATATAAATGTTAGGATAGTCGCGCACTGGCAACTGTGATCGAAATCAAAAAGTTTAATCACCAGTTGAAAGAGAACCGCGCACTGGCAACTCTTTACTCACGCTCACACTCTTGTCTCTCTTGCTCTTATAGAAAACAGCTCAACTGTTAAACTAAAAATTGAATGTGCGCGCCTGGCCTTAAAACATAATTTCTGCAAAAATTAACATCATACAAAATTGACGAAAGTAATATTGCAAAGCATTTTATGTGTAAACTAAAATCCGCAGGTTTTTTGAACAAAGTTTGTATGCACACAAAGTCGTGTGAAATGTGTTAACAGAAGTCCGTGGCTTTACCGAACATCGATGTTGCAAAATTTTGATGCACAGAAAGTCGTGTTCAATGTGTCAACTAAGATCTGTGCTCTTTCGATTTGACAAAATTTTCAACGTAGAAAATCGTGCGCAAAAACTTGCATATGTAAAAGCTGTTTTTCTGAGAATCGATGACTTTATGACTTGAATATGAATGTTGAAACATAATTTCTGCAAAAATTGACGAAAGCAATATTGCAAGGCATTTCTTCTTAAATCCACACGTTTCTTTAACGAATTTTTTTGCACACAAAGTCGTGTGGAATGTGTTAACAGAAATCCGTGACTTTATCTAACAACGATTTTGCGAACTGTTGATGCACAGAGAGTTAAAACTAAAATCCGTGCCTTTTTTAAATATTGATAGATACTACAAAATTTATATGCACGAAAAAATCATGCGCTAGAACTTGCGTGTATCCATGGCCGTGTAAACAGTTTCTTACTCAAATAGCCCAAGTAGGTGTTCAGCCTCAAAATATATAGAGGAATAAAATGAAATGAAATGCGGAATAGTTGAAAACGGCAGACAGTTCTCAATCTGCTGCTTTCAATTTTCTATTTTGGAAATATTTTTTGGAGGTAAGTGAAAGTAATTTAAATTTTAATATATTATTTATTAGTTTTTTCATTTTCAGATGGCCCTATGTTACTATCGACATACAAAGGTAAGTATATAAAATGTTTATAAAGTAATACTTTTGTTTGTTTGTCTGCTATTGGAGTATTTACAAACAAACTGACAAACAAACAAAAGTATAGATGAATAAATTTAATCACACTTTTAAATAAACTTCAATCTATAGGTTTTTTTTTATTTAGAAATGGTGGAATAGAGACATTTTTATATATGTATATTGTATGGGTATTGACTACTAAGAAAAACCCAAGTCTTCAACCTTGAGACTATCTACGCTTATAACACAGACTTTTATGTAAAATGTATGCCCTGAAGTTTGTATTGGATTGCGTATCAAATATAATTATTCTGAGAACAGTTGATTTGTACTGATTACATTTCAATTTATGTACCGAACGCAATCCATCATCAGTCTTTTACTGATTTATTACGTGTCGTGTATTGTATATATTTAGATGATATGTACTCAATAACACCTGCAGTGAGATATGAAATGACTACACAAGTATTTAAATTTTATATTTTAATCACTGCAAGTTATGTAATGAGTACAAGCGACTTGTATTAGGTAAATCAAACATGTACTGTGTACATGATTCTTTTGAGCAAACTGTTTTCCTCATGGTTCGGCAAATTAACCCAAATGATGGGTGATCGTTTTTGGCATGTTAGGATCCCAACTCAAATACAAGTGAGTATGACTATTTGTAAAATAAAATAAATTTGTAAGAAAATATCATAATAAATTTGTACATTTTCAACAAAAAAAAAGTGAAAATGAACTCGGCGAAGTTAAAGATCTATAAGAGATATGTACTGCATACATACATAGAGATTATGTACTCAAAACATAGTTTAATATTTACTGTGTGTATGTAATCAGTACATACAATATTTATATTAAAGTAATGTGCACATATAAACTGTATTCATTACACAACCATCCTCGACAAAGGTATAATATAAACAATACTTCAAAGCAAGTGGGAGATCGTTTATAAATAGCGAACAAAGTAGAGGCTAAATTATAGAACCTTGTGGTACTTATATCTGTATTATTAAATAATTTCTTTCCAGGTCAAAACAACGTTCGACAGGCTTCTGCAATTTTCAGCTCGATTTCCGGATTTCAAAACATACTTACAAACATAGTTTATTCGAATTTTATAGATATGCTTTCATAAATAAAAATTTTATAAAACTTAAAACAAATTCACATTAATAAACTGTCATATACTAATGACATACCGTAGGTCTTTTAGTATATGTTTCTTTTCTTAAAAGCTGGTTTGTTTCTGTAGTGTGGCTGCTTTAGAGATGGATTTCTAAAATAACCGTTGGTTTGTTCCTTTCCATGAATCCACTCTTGCTGCACGTAAAACTGGGTTATTTAAATAAACCTGAACAAAAATTCATTGAGAAAAGGCTTCCGTTGTAGGCGAATACCTAAGTAATCCATTACCTAAAAATAATATAGGAATTAACAACGGAACACAAAAACTGAACTGTGATTGAGGTTATTAAAGTTAGCCACCACTGAACATACTTTGAATTAATCTACTCCAAAATAATACGCATATGTTTTAACAGTATAATAAAACTTAATCCTACCTTTTTTTAAACTTTAAAAAGAACACTCATGACTTCTATTACGTATAAAAAATTCGGTTAATCTAAAGTTGGGCGCCATTTTCAACTAGACAATAAGAATAAGTTTATTTTTTTCTGTACGCAGTTTTATCAAGTTTCAAGAAACTCAGAGGTTTTCGATATCAATTAACAAAAAGCCAGAAAAATGTATGTGAGACATAAACGGACTTCACGTCATTTTCAACTAGTCTATATGTCTTAGAAACTTTTTCCTGCACTTAAAACTGGGCTTACGGGTGTTGAAATAAGCCCATACAAACAGTCATTGGTAAAATATTTCCGTTGAAGCGCCTTAAGTGTTAAAAGTTCCAATTAAAAATCATATAGGACAGACAACTGAAAATAAGATCTGAACTGTGATGGTGGTTATTATAGTTAAGTACTACTTAACATTTTAAGATTTAATCTTCTCTGAAATATACACCTCTACTTAAACAATGTAATAAATAAAACTTCTTTTAACTTTTTTAAACTTTAAAGAGAACGGTACGGAGAAAATTTCTTTATGAACGAATCGGTTAATCTCAAGTTGGGCGCCATTTTAAATTAGATACAAGAATTATAAATTATTTTTTTTGCAAGCAATATTATTCAGTTTCAAGAAACTCAAAGGTTATGAATATCACTTAATAAAAATTCATCAAAATACTTGTGGCATATAATTGGCCTTCACGTTGGGCGCCATTTTCAACTAAACTCAAGACTAATAGTTATATATTTTTCGTTCGAAAATCCAATAATTGAAAGCTTTTTGTGACATCTAGTCCAAATGTGTTTCGCCCAGGCACGGTCGTTGGGATCATCAGTAAGATGCTGTCGTACCCTTCTAAGACACCAAATATTAGTCGATGATTATAAACACAAATAAAATTAAAAACTTGGACGCAATGAAAATTATACTTTTCTAGGGGAATTTGGTCCAATTTAGACACCTGACCGTATGGTGGACGGCCTTAGATAAAGCGACTAATTGCGATAAACTAAGCAGAGTTCAACGTTCAGCGTGTATGTGCATCAGCGGAGCTCTCCGCTCGACACCTTCCGCTGCACTAGACATACTACCGACTAGACACCCCTAGATATTTACAGCAAACAAATGGCCGCGAGCACAGCCATACGTCTCAAAGCCATCTCTCAATGGACCAATAACTCTATTGGCCACACCACCATTCTGAATTTATTCGGAACTCTCCCAAGTCACTCTGACTACATCACTCCCTTTTGGGTTTTCGATAAAAACTTTGAAGTCACCATTCCCTCAATGTCAGCTTTTGAGGAAGGGGCTTTGACAGATAATAAATCAGTAAACTTTTTTACAGATGGATCGAAGACTGAAAATGGAGTGGATGGTGGAGTGTACTCAGATGGACTAAACCTTAGTCTCTCCTTCCGCCTACCAAACCATTGTAGCGTATTCCAAGCGGAAATTCTGGCGATAAAGGAAGTATTGTCCTGGCTTAAAGAAAACGTGGTATCTAGCACGGATATCCGTATCTTCTCAGACAGTCAGGCTGCTTTGAAATCCCTCGCATCAGTCTCTGTAAACTCCATTACAGCCCAAGACTGTCGATCGTCTCTGATGGAGATGGCCAAACAGTTTAACATTCACCTATTCTGGGTGCCGGGTCACAGGAACATTCCGGGGAGTTGCAAAGCCGACGAACTCGCCAGAATTGGAACGGAAATGCCTATCTTACCCGAAAAGGCAAATATAGGTATGTCCATAGCTACAAGTAAACTTATGCTGAAACGAATCGCTCTGGAACAATCAAACACAAGATGGCTTAATACTACCACTTGTATGGCGACCAAGCGGATCTGGCCTAAACTGGATCTGAAACGGTCAAAATGTCTATTGTCCCTCGGTAGATTTCAGATCAGCTCCGTCATAGGTGTCATAACTGGACATTGTCTCATAGGTAGACACGCCGCACGTCTCGGTGTGCTATCAAACGATTTTTGCAAGAGTTGCTTGGACGAGGAGGAAGAGGAGACAATCCCACACCTTCTTTGTACATGCCCTGCTCTCTCTTACAGACGCAAACTTCATCTAGGAGAACATTTCTATAATGAACCAAGCGATCTCATAAACAAAGACATTAAAAGTCTCCTTCGCTTCATCAGAAGCTCCAAATGGTTTTAACTAGTAGGAAACCTTTTTGTTCCCTATTAGATCGTCGTATCACAATGGACCTCTAATGGTCTAAGTGTGTCAGACGCTTTAATAACAGCCACTTTAACCTAACCTAACCTAACCTAGACACCTAAAAAATAAAGCATGTGGTTTGGCTGGTATAAGAAGAACAAGTACAGACGAAAAATATAAAAAAAATATTGAAATTCACGAAAACAAAAACAATAACTGTAGTTTATTTCCATTTTTCTATATTCCTTTACTTCTAATAGATAACTTAGTTTTTTTTTTAACCTTTATTCAGTTTCAATACATTCAATACACAAATTCGTCAAAACCACGTTAAACATTACCAGACCTCACATTGGGCGCCATTTTTGTGTTGTATCTTCTTCAGTGTTTTAAGTTAAATAGTTCTTCGCCAAGCTCCATTAATCGTTTTTTAATAGCTTCTTCCAAAAGACCAATCTCTCCATATCATTAGCCTATGAATCCTCAAGCTACACAAAATATACTAAGCCTTCGTTGTTTAACAAAAATAAAGAAAATATTTAAAACCACTTTTTGCTGTATATAAGATTTGAAGGTCATTTAAACATCATTGAATAAAACCTTTAAAAATCTCTTACATAATGTAAACGTATACAATCATTTAATATTCAAAAGATTTAAACAAACTATCAATCATTTTCGTAGGTTAACCCATGACTAAATTCTTATGCAAATTAAATTCAACTTTAACCGCATTCAGATCATCCTCGTTTTGTAAAATAAAATTTCGGTTTTCCTTTCGTTTTGACTTGCAAATTTAATGAGTATTTTCAATGATTTTTTTTTTTTGTAAAAAATAAACTTTCTCATCATCCCGTCTGGGCGACATCGTTAAAAAAAAAAACTTTTAATCTCAAGACGACAAGAATATAATTTATTCGAATTTTGTTTTAAGTTTTTATGGCCAGTTGACATATCAACTGACTCATGTCAAAATCGTCAACTCAATTGGGAGAATAATCTCGCGAATTATTATGACTTATGATGATTCTATCGCTTCACGTCAATCGCCTCTGATGTTCATCACAAATTATCACTCCTAGACCAATCTCGATTCTGATTTCGCAGAAATACTAAAATATATGCAAATGTCCAGTTCATTTGTGGAACTACTATACTTAGCTATTTGTCGTCTGCTGCTCACATACCTGACTACATGAAGATCTACGGGTTGGCTGACCAGACAAACCCGTATGCCTACACAAAGTCTAGAAAATAATGGTAGCCTCCTTTAGCATAGCTATATGTTAATTCTTTGGAAACCTTGTTCGATTGGATTTTATTGCAAAAAAAAAAGAAGAAAAAAAAACGTCTTTTAGTTGCACTTCAACTGTCAATATTGACATTCTTTGAGAGCTGCTTTGTGTTTGTGGGCAAACATGACGAGATTATAAAAAGGGGAGACCATGATGATGATGATGATGATAACAAATAAAATGCCGACCATAACCCATCCCAAAACAACAACAACAACACCACCAACCTCAAACATACCTTCAGATATACTAAATGAAGAGCTTGTCCTCAATCTTCTTCATTCTCGTCATAATCCCTCCATCACATCGTGTCAAATAGTGGCCACATCCGAAAAGGGTATCATCTGTTCATCTATTAAATTGGCTATAAAAATAGTCTTCAGTGTCAGGACCACCAGCAGCAGCCCAACTAAGTTTCTCTGTTGGATTTTCTTTCTATTTTTTTATGGAATGGAATAGTCATTTTTCTTGTCTCTTCGCATAGAAACGAAGATCCCATTTCGAAAATTGACTTTTGTGCATAACTTTGCAAGAGGTTGCGGATCAGATGGGTAGGGCTATGTGGACTATCTGTTAGAAACATACGGCCAAAGATTTTCTAAAGGAAATTATTTCAGTCTGACATTGACACTGTGTGATGATGGTTCAAAGGGCAAAAGAATAGAGAAAACTTTTACGTTCGTGAGCCAATGAAGCCATTTTATTTTATTTTTTCTGTGGTCTCTTTCATTATGAGATTTTCAAAGGAAAAACAAATAAAGTTGATTTGAAGACTCATGGAAATAAAATTTGATGTTCTCTTGCAGTTCTTCAAAATTTGGTATTCAGTCAAGTTCTTTTTGGACAATAATAGTTATTGTTATTGACTTAATTACATTTTGGTGTTGAATACAAAAATGACCAGAATATGAATAAAAAGAAAAAAATTCATAATCATTACACTTACTTCCCAACTAAAATTATCTCGGCAATAAGATTAATTTTATAGCCTTCACGCTGGACAAGAAGAAAAGTTAGTTTTACTATCAGAGTTATAAATAAATTTAAGTTGTTTGAATAAATTGAACAAATATCTAAGAACATTTTAAGTCAGTTTTATGAGACACTAAAGTAACGAGCTTATTAAAAACGAGCTAACAAGTTCGACAGTTAACAGGTATTAATGTTCATAATGTTAGAAAATGATAAAAAAAACTATCCAATTCGCTTTTCTGAGACTTTAATAGATAAATGTATTTCCCTCAATTTGAATGAGAACATGAAGAGATGTCTTAAAGTATTTATCTGGAAGAAGTCAAAAGTACACGCCACATTTTTTTTAAGTAAGTTGATGAACTGCGACAAAATATAAAATTAATTTTCAGTCTAAGATTTTTGACACGAAGAGGGAGTCATTTCATACAGAATTCTGAAAGTTCTTTGATATCTAAGATAGCAGAAACCTGAACTGGCTACATTTCTCCACGAAAATTCTTCGATTTAAAGGTTAAAAACACTGAAATTAAATAGATTAAATATGATTTTTCTACTTGTGAAATAATTCAAAAGAAGGAAACAAAGTGAGATATCGGACATTAGAACCAACTTAGTAACTGAATACTTTTCACAAAACCTGAACAAAATTTCAAAATTCAAACTTCTGTTCTCATACATGATGTTCAAATTGTCGATGTACAACGTTTTTTGACGTATCCAATATCACATCCCTTGATGGTGACAAGGTGCCTACCTCACTTAGGGCGACTCTTTCTCACCATGAAATTGGAATTGAGACAAGATGTTCATATGTTATCGCTTGTGAGTTCAATGTGAAAATTGTCATTGGATTTTTTTCAAAAACTGTGCGGGGAAACAACTCAGTACCCACCGTTTTCTGAAATGAAAAATAAAATCGTTCAAAATACAGGCGAATAATTGTTATGAAAACATAATCAAATTTCGTGCTCAATTTTCAATTTTCAATACTCATTTGGAATAGAATAAAATCGGCCACTAGATCGTACATACATACATACTTGCTCTTATGTAATGGGTGATTTTTTTTTGCTTTTTTTGTGCAAAATGGAACAGCTTAACTTACATGACATGTGGTTTCAACAAGACGGCGCCATATGCCACACAGCACGCGTAACAATGGACCAATTGAGAGGCGAGTTCGGTGAACAGTTTATTACACGTTTGGGGCCGGTCAATTGGCCGCCTATATCGTGCGATTAAGCGCATCTATACTATTTTTTGTGGGTCTATGTTAAGGTTCATGTCTATAGCGACAAGTCTGCTTCGATTGATACCCTGGAAGCCAGCATTGAAGCATACATACATTCTTGAGATACCGGCCGAAATGTTGCAAAGAGTATGCCAAAATTGGACTAAGCGGATGGACCATTTGAGGCGCAGCCGCGGCCAACATTTGCATGAAATAATCTTCAAACATTAAATTATATCGATCGTACTATTGATTCAATTAATGATTTCATGCATTTTTCTGAATTGTATGTGTTTTTTTTTTTTATTTCCGATAGCTCTTAAAAAATCACTCGTTACAAAAGTTTTCAATGGAATTCAAGTTCATGTTAAAGAAGGCCTGGTTATTCCATAACATCAACCCCCAGATCCGAAACCGCTTATGCCTTGTGACTTATGTGTTTCGGGTCATTATTCTGTTTGAAGACCCATTTTTTTTTTTCGGAGTTTGGGAGAATGATATTTTGCAAAATTTCGACAGAAAAGATGTCGGTGTTGGGAGGACGTCTAACAGTCTGCCGAAAATCAGGGCCACCATACAAAATAATTCTGGACTCATCCATCCATAAAATATTTCGTCATTACGGAGTAAATTTTCTAGCGAACTCTCGACGTTTTTCTTTGTTTTTGTTAGTTAAGGCGTTCTTCTTGGACTACGAGTAGGTAATTTTGCTTTTAAGAGTCTTCTTCAGACGGTCATATCACTCACTTACAAATTTTGCTCTTTTTCAAATTTGTACAGCGCTTTTTTTGGATCTAGTTTCAACGATCTGACGATCCATGCAATGCTTATATCGGCCCACTTTTGTGGATACTAGAAGAAAGTCACTGTAAAAGCTCATTTTTGTTTTAAAATATTATTTACAAGAAAGTCACTTGTTTTTATTTTATTTCCAATTTAACTAATAAAACATCAAATATTTACAGATCACTGTTACTTTAAAGTCTATATCAAAGCAGATCTTTAAAGATAAAAAATAAACGTTTTTCTATGATCATTAATTGTTTTATCTTTTCTTCCAATTCTGAATATTTCTTCTTACACTGATTGCATTCATTTTCAATTAACGAGTTCAGAACTGATAGTATTCATACCTTTTATCATTTTTATCAAACTACTGCTACTGCGTTCACAGCTGTACTGTAAGTAACATATTTTGTTCATTTTTTTTTTTTTTTTTGTCAACTTAAATGAAGGCCATGCCTTCAATAGTACACATAATTTTGTTTATCAAAATCGCGCAAGCTGATGAAAGATGAATAAGATTTTTCATAACGGCTATATGACAGGAAACCATAAGTCTTGGAGCTAAAACAAAAGTCAAATTCGAATTTGTGTTTCTTTTTCCTACCATATTCTACATGTTCAGAGGGCGCTCTTTAAACTCTTTATAAATTAACCGAGCAAAATGAATGAAATGCTGAACACGTCACTTTTGACATTCAGGAAATAAAAAACAAAAACACAAACCAATTAAAATGGAGGATGAGAGAAGTCGCGCTGATGCATAAATAACTAAAAACTAAACAAAACTGATCATATGACAGCTCGTGCTCGAGTATGTTTCATAATTAAATAAGAGAACAATGAACACAGTGCGCTTAGACTTAGAGCCTACTCTGTTCGCTCAGACTCTGTCAAGTTCTCTGCTTAGAAAAAAAAAAAAACACTTGATGAATTTGATTTCAGTTCTATCGTTTATCAATCAATTGATATTTGACCAATCACCGAAACAAGAGAGTGCAAGTTTTGTTTTTATTTTTAGCTTTAAGTACATTTGTAATTGCTGGGCTGCAAATCTATTTATCTCTACGCAGATTTTTGCAGTAAAACTAATCGCTCAATATCACATGATAGGCCCCTCGGCAGAGACAATAAAGATTCAAAATTATTCCAGTCAAATTCCTTGATTAAAATGAGCAGGTGGATCGTCTCCTGAGTTTTAAAAATAAATAAAGCATCTCTAATTGTTGGGCTTCAGTGGCCATTTTGGAAAATAGAAAAAAAAAACACATTTTAAACAATACCTCGAAAATGACTCATTGTTTTTTTTTTACATTGAAAATGTGTGCATACAAATTATACTTTCACATTAAAAGCATCGAAAAGAATTTTTTTTCTATTAACAGTCATTGTGCCTACTACTTTTGCACCAGCCACTAAACAGAGATTTAAATAGATTTACCGTTACTTATGAAAATCTCGAATATACATATTCCATTTGAAATTAAATCGCAAATCTTCTTTGTAAAATAGAAAATATTCTTGATAAATCCTCATAGAGCCAATAATTTTACGAATCGAACTAACCTACCTATACCGATATCGAGTTGAACGCATTCACTGCACAATCGGTTTTTTTTTTTGCTTCGTTTGTCATAAGTTAAACTTTCTGTCTCACTTTTACTTCATAGGAAATAATGAAATGCCATTTAAAATGAAAAAGCTAGTGTCAAAGTTAAACTACTTGTTAATCTTTTGTGGGGTGAAAACACTACATAGATTTATTTTATCTAAGCTGATTCTTTGGTGGAAACATAGCATTCGGGAGATATGAGGCAAAAGCTGAGGCGTTAACTTTGACAGCAGAAACTCTTTAAGGAAATGTTGGTTGACTGAAGGAAATAATGTTATTTTAATGTCCTATCGAAAAGAAAAAAAAAATGGCGACAGAATCAAAACAGTTGCAACCACGCCATTTTTTTTTAACCCAGAATCGATCCACCTACCAATTCCAATCATTAAATTTGATCGTAATAGTTTTGCTATATCGGTATCCTCTCATATCTTTGGCAATATATTTCACAAAAGTATCTACACTTCAGCTTTTACAGTTTCTGTTCGCCATAATTCGCTTCTCTTGTGCATATTGGCAATACCAATAATGAGTGTGTGCTGTGCTGTGTGTTGTGTTTTCTGTCTCCTTTCTTCAAGTATTCGCATTCAATGGCTGGCTCTGGCTGGTGTTTGACCTTTCTCTGGCGTTTTCGCCGTCATATCATTTCCATTTTGATGTTGTTTTTGTTGTTGGTAGTGGTAGTGTTTAATGCATGTTCATAGGGTAAAACAACATAATGCAGCATGAAACAGAAAACTCTTTGGCAATGCGAATTGAAGAAAAATCACGTAATTCGCGAGAATTTTTTTTTTTTTAATTTTCTTCTGCTCTTTCTTAATTAATTCCAGGATAAGATGTTAGGAATTAGTGTCTGACATAACGTGCAGATTATTCCCAGTTTGATTGTGGTGCAGGGGTGAGGGTTGCTGTGTTTGTTGTTGTTGCACGTGCAACCAATTCCTAAAGGCAAACACATAGTTTCATAAGAACGAGTGCTTGGCTCTGTAGGTTTTACTTGTCAATGGAAATCTGACTTCCAGGAATGGATGCATAATGTGAATAGGCGCCCCAGGGCGGCAGCAGGAGCTATGTGTAGCTCTCAATCTCGTGTCGTCAGACATGGCACTTCAAGGCACTGCGCAGCGCACGTCTCGCACTAGATCTACCTACCTACTATATCGTGTGCACCATGGCGCGGTGGTGGATATAGTGTGTGCTTTTTCGAGTTCATTACTAGCTGCTCTTTGTTTTAAGGAAACCTTAGCTGGTTTTTTTTTTTAAATATTTGTTTTTTTTTTTATTTAAAAGGAGATACGCTATAATGTTATCCCTTTATTTTATGACAAACATGTGTATGTGAATTTTAGATGGCAAACAGAGAAAAATACCACTTGGGACTTCTACACCTCCCCTGCGTTATGTTCTATCTAAACATCACACAGAAGCGCTAATATGGGCACACACAAAAAAAAGAAAATGGTTCTAAGTCACATCAACGAGTCCGTCTTCGGTTGTCGTGATTATTGTTTGCAATTAGCTTTGAATTGCTGCTACATATAAAGAGAGTTGCCTGTGTCGTGCGAATTTAGAGATTCTTCATTGTTTAAGGTGCTTCAGCGTCAACAGCCTATTGTTGGATTAGCTATTCTATTGAGCTTTATTTTCTTTTTCCTTTGTTATTTCGTTTTTTTTTTTTTTTTGTTTCTTCATTGAATGAATGATTTCCGGTTTGAAAGGAGATTTTGTTTCCGTTGGACAATTGATGTGTGAAGAAGATGCAGTGGCAATTTAAGGTTGAAGTTCTGATTCTTAGATCTTTGCCTTTTTTCTGTATTTCATTAAAAATTAAAATAGGTAACTGTATTACTTTTGAGAAATCATAGAAAACCAAGAAATCTTGGTTAATTTAGTTTCAAACGGGTTTTTGTTAGGTAGGTACGAGTATACCTATATTCCTTTGAATTTGAAGAGAAACCAAAAACCTTTGAAAAATTTGGACAAAACTGACGGAAAGTGCTTGAAAGAATGAACAATTTTTATTCAGAAACTACTGATCTGTAAGTCTGTCCTTATTAAAAAACCAGATCACCATTATAAAAAAAAGCTAAGGTTAGTCACGGTCAAATTCAACTAATTTTGTAAACAGTGACCTTAAAAGACTTTAAATATTTAATTGATGTCAAGCAATTCGGATTTCGAAATCAAATAAACCAGTCCATTACGACAAACGGGAGCCAAGATATTCATGATTTAAAAAATTAGGAAAGCTTACAATTTAGTATTTTAACATGGTAGCTTGTAATTTTGGTGTCGCCAGCAACAAGAAGCAACAAATATGTGTAAGTATGTGTGGGGTGTTTGAAGGATACCAATATATCTTGTTGCTGGCGACACCAAAATTACAAGCTACAAGGTTAAAATACTAAATTGTAAGCTTTCCTAATTTCTTAAATCATGAATATCTTGGCTCCTATTTGTCGTAATGGACTAATTTTTTTTTAATTTGAAGAATATTAGCAGGACTATAAAACAAAAATCCAAAACTGAAAAGTATTTACCGTAAAATACAGTTTTTTTTCTCAATAACTATGAAAAAAAGGTTGAAACCAACGGTAACTTTTTATGTTTTTGCTCAAACATATTAAATTAAATGCAAATTGATAGAAAATATTGTTATTAGCAATACAGTTTTTTTATTTTCACTTTGCCACATACTGGGGCTGACATAATTATTAAAACATAAAATCATAAAATGCGTGGGTGCGCTGACTTACCTCCATATGTTCAAAAATTTACTACTCGGCTTTCGTTCATCGTAGTGTTGATTTTTTTTTTAAATTGTAGGGAATTACAAGAACTTTAATAATAAAAAATAAAAATTTTATCGTTAAATGAGCTTTTTTCTTAATAATCACGAAAAAGTGATTTTTAAACAACAAAAAATTTGTTTAACTTACTATAACTTCTTTTTCATTTGTTTAAACAAATGTTTTTTTTTAGAACATAATAGATAATGTTATTAGGAATAAATACATGTTTAATTTTTGTTTGTACGAGATAGTGGAGCCGAGATATTCGCAAATGACCAAAAAATGACACAAAATACATTTTTACCAATAACTTTGGTAAAAAAAGTTGTCATGTGGTGCAAATTTGGTTTTAAGCTTTTCTCATAAGCACCTATCGATCCATAAAAAAAAAAAAATAGACCATGCCTCTGCGCGCAAGGTCAAATGACGCTTTGACTGGACTATATTCACTAGGAAGTACATTAAAGGTATTTCATTTGCTTTTTCAGACGAAGAAAAATACATGGATCTTATTTTAGATAAAAAACCAAGCTGGAAACCTAATATGTATACAAGAAAAATTCGAAAAGGCCACAGTTGAACTCTTCTCATGTAAAAAAAAAAGGTATTGGGAACAAATGGTGTAGCGTGTTCGGAAAGTATGTCGAGTGAGGAAATCCTGTCTTGGTTTGAAGAAAACGTGTTATCAACTACTGATTGCGCATCTTCTCGAATAGTCAAGCAACTATTAAATCTCTGGACTCGATGTCTTCTAACCCTATAACAGAACTCAACTGCCGTTCATTTCTTGTGGAGATGGCGCAGCATTTTAATATTCACCTCTGTTGGGTTTCAGGGCTTAGGGACATTCAAGAAAAATTTAAGGCTGATGAACTTGCCAAAGTGGAACAACATTACCCATATAAGTATAATAAAGATATACCTATCGCTACATGTTAGCTATGTAATACTGAAGCAAGATGCTATTGAGAGGACAAACCTTAGATGGAATAATACATGTTTGATGACAAAACAGATCTGGCCAATATTTGACCTAAAACGTTCCAATTGTTTGATATCCTTTAGCAGGTTGGCCGTGGCGCAATGGATGAGTGCTCGCCTGTGAACCTCATGATCACAGGTTCGATCCCTGCCGTCGTCTATGTTGTTTTAATTCCATTAAAAACCTTCTAAAATTGTCATCAATGGGTTGCTGGTTTACTCATTACATGTTGTTCAGGCATAACACTAACAACATGTAATTGAGTTAAACTAGTATACCCAACAAGGATGAACACGAATAAAATAATGTGAATTATAAGCGGCATAGAAATAAGACACGGCATTTCTCCGCTTTAGCTCAGCCGCCATCCCTGGAGATAAAATATCTGAGACAACAACCTCTTCAGTCTCAGAACATCGTGCCACACATCTTTCCTATCCTTCTTTCTCTTCCGTAACTTCACGCCCGCGCTGTGTTGAAACATTTAAAGGGTAATCATAATCCCTTGAGCGCGGGTAGATTATAAAAAAAAAAAAAAAAAAAAAAAAAACAGCTCCATAATCGCTGTCATAACTGCACTCTGTCTTATAGGTAAACCAGCAACGAGGCTTGGCGTTTATTCAAAAGATTTTTGCAGAAGATGTATGGACGAGGAAGTGATAGAATCAATTCCTCATCTTCTATGTATATGCCCTGCTTTATCCCCATGACGTAGTCTACATCTTGGAGAGTTTTTCTTCGAGGAACCTAGTGATCTAATTAATATAAACATTTATAGTCTCTCCTGCTTCGTAAGGTGCTCCAAAGGGTTCAACAAGTATGGAAAAAATCTTAAGATTCATGTTGTATCACAATAGACCAACTCTGTTACATTTTAACCCTGTTACTTCTAGCCCCGCTCTACTTTTCACTAGTTAATTAGAACTTCAGAAAACAACGTTGTATATTCAAAGTTAATTTTGGTAAATAAACTATATATATAAACTGTTTTTCACTCGAAATCCTAGAAAGAAACAACAAAAAAAAAAAACAACATTTCAACTAAGAATTTACAATTGACTAAAAATTTGATAAACAACATTATTTTTGACAACGATAACATAAAGTTTGTCAATAAAACTATTCACAATGCATCTCAATAGAACTATTCACAATGAATTTTAACTATGGATTGGATACCAATTCACAGTTAATCAAACAAAAGAATTATGTTTGATGACTATAATATCAACAATTCATCAATATTGTTTATGAGAGTCAAATATCGTGTTGATAATTGACAACCGAAATTGGGGCTAATGACCATTTTAAGAAAAAAATGTATCAAAAATAAATGGAATTTATGAGTGCTGTTCAAATCCAATTGTGTCAACTAAAATCCAGAAAGAGCTACAACTTAGAAATTCATATGCAACTTCGAACTCACTCATTTTTATCGAACATTCTATACTCTTCTTATAAAGGGTTTTCAAATAAGGACGGGTCGATGTTGACAGTCTGTGTCCATGTGGTTTTGGCGGAATACGTTAAATCTGTTGTTTATTATTGAGTCACTGATGTCAAATCATTATGGAAAGTAACACGATTGACCAGCACATCCAAATGATATTATGAAATTAAGTGTTCGTTAATGCAAAGGTTGCGTGCGTTGTGGCTATTTAACCGCGGACGTGGTGACCCATCAAAGTTGACATCGTACAACATGTCCTTGAAAATGTTCAGGAACACGACGATAACTTAAGCAAGGTACACTAGGATGTATTGCATCCACAAAAAGTTACTTTTTGATGAGAATTTATACATTCTGCATTTAGGATTTGAAGTTAAGGTTAGTTCTAGCGGAGGTGGCTTCAATTTGCTACCAAGATTGTACAACCCCGTTAGGCTTTTTCTTGCGGTTTTTTTTTTTTTAATTATAGGATCGACGATATCATTATATTCTATAGATAATGGCACATAGGGGTCTTTTCTCACTGGTGTCACTACAAATTGAGAAGACGCCTTAGTATTCTTGGCCTTCTAATGCTCACGGGGAAGGACCCGACCATATATTAGCTAGATATGATGCACTCGTGAATCAAAGAATTAAGTATCTGGAGCCTCACCAGATAGAAAAGGGTGAACTAAAATCTTTGAAAATATTCCATATACTTAAGTTTCTCAAGGGAGCAACTCTGAAGGAAGACCTGATGTAGTATGAGCGATCTTACTACACTTATGCCACAAAAATTATTCAACTTAAAAAAGGAATTAATACCTCACAAACAGCTTGTTTAATTACATTTCAACATCTGTCCACCCTTATTGAAAACAGACAAAGAATTTTTTTCAAAACATCAATCTTTTTTTCAGACTACTCGTATTTAATTAAATAATTTTATTGCATTTTCTTTATTATGCAATACAATTGTTGGGCGATAGTAAGCACAACCTCATAAATAGCATGGTAAAATATAAAATATACAAATGTATATACATGCATATGTTTAGGGCAGACATAAAGTAGACAGAATTTTAGTAATGACGACATTTCAACACAAAATTTGGCTTAGAGCCATTTTTAAGAAAGCGTTTTATTAATTTGAATTCCTCTTCGATTATGAAATAAAAATAATAATAATAGAGCATGGCTAGACAGTTCTATTTAAAATAAAATTTCACACGTCTTACCCAAAAAAAAAAAATTCAAAAATACGGCGCTCTCGTGGATCGCACCCACTTTCACTTACAATACACACCAAGAAGCATGGCATTTTTTTTAATTGAGTGAACAAAATTCTTTGACAAAAACGAAATCAGTATTACATTCGACTTCTAGTACATGAATGTCTAGGCATTTTTTTTTTAGAATTTAACTTGCAACTTATTTCAAAAAAAAAATCATAAAACAGTTTTTGAGATAATGAATTGTTGAAAATTTTAATTTTTTGTACAAATCTATAATATTTTCTTTTTGAAAAATATAGACATTCAACAGAACCTTTGGCGTGGAGCTTTTTATGAGCAACTCGAAAACATAAAAAGGATATATGACATTGTTACATATGTTACATATGACAGTTAGTTAATAACCTTCTCTCGTAAAATCGAAAAGAACAAAAAAAAAATGGCATTTTTGACTTTGACACATTTTTTTAATAATCGTGTCTTAAAAATAATTGTGTAAATTAATTGTACAAATTTAAAAATAAAAAATTTACGATAAAACTTCTAGTTAAAAATTCGTATGCTCAAAAACCCCAAATTTCGACCTACATATATACTTTTTTGAAGTAGCAATTATCTTGAAACTGTTCGATCGAAAATAAAATGCCCTGGGCTGGATCTCCCCAACTTGCTCTTATGTTATAGACTTATAATTTAAAAAATGAATGATATTAGAGAAAAATGTTCACAACCATAAAATTAATATTTTCATTGGCAACAACCTCGTTTAGTAGTTGGAACTTAAAACAGAATACCATGTGCTTTCTCAAACAAATAAATATATTCAAAAGTAAAAATTATAAATCGTTGTAGCGTTTTTTTTTAATAAGGTTTTATATATATACAATATTTAAAACATTTTTACTATTGACAAACAAAAAGCAAATCTTGATAAAAAAAATATTGACCTATTTTTAAAACATCGAGTTTAAAAAAAAAAAGTTTTTTTTTCACTAAAAATGCAAAAACTATCATTACCCTTTCAAAAGATAAAATTAATAACAAAAATATGTATGCTCTTTCTATTGCCAAAACAAAAGAGACCAAAAACTAGACAAGCAAATTTGAGATTAGCCAGAAATATTATGCACACATAGTTCCCAGAACTCTATTTTATTTCCCACAATAATTGAATAAATAATGAGCCAAGAAATTAGGAACCATGTGTGTTTTGTGTGAATGTGTGCTACATCCGTTTTCTTTTGCGTGTAAATATTTTTGTTTCTATCTTTCACAAAATTATATTTAAAACAATAAAAACCGAACAAAAGGTGAATGACCAACATCTTTGTAACATCGAGTACAAATAGTTTTTTGAACCGGTAATATGTTCATATGTTCGTACTATGGGGTAAGTTTTGTATTCGCAAAATAAATTTTTGATCAAAATATTTATGTACCATAAATAAATGGTTGCTGAAAGATTCTGAAAAATACTTTTTTTTTGTTATCGATATATTTTGCAAATAACGAATTAGGAAAATTCTAAGAATCAAGATACAGATGATTGAAATTCGAAAATGTGTAAGTAGACGTTTTAAAGAACAAGAGAAACCTTTTAGGAAGTTTAAATCCCAGTAGTTATCGACCACTGCAGGGTTTCCGCCATCTTTATCAAAATGTTATTCCAAATTTACGAGTATATAGTATTATAGAGGGGATGAGTTGGATCGGCAAGGGCCTTGCGTGTCAAGTTAACAGATCTTCATTTGCAGAGATTCTGAAAAGAATGATAGCTAGTTTCTAGTCTTACAACCTCGATCTTATTAGACTCTGAAGCTGCACGAAAGCGGTGTCGATATAATTGCAATTTTTGATTGTTTTATAATTGATGGAATATAATTTTTTTTAAATTGATTAAACAACTCATTAAATACAAACAAATAATTTAATTTAATTTAATATTAAAAAAAAAAAAGATTTTAATACGCCAATTTTAAATTTGTTGTTATTATTTTTTATAATTAAATTTTAAAAATTTAATTAATATATAATATAATTTTTTTCTTTGAACATTTTGATTAGCTTTTTTTTGGGGTCAAAGCAACTTAATATTTTGCAAGAACACCAACCAACTTGAATTAAAAGGGCAACTTCCTGCGACAATGTTGTGCATTTAATTGTTGTCTAAGTTCAAAAAAAAAATAATCGAAATATCAATATTGAAAGAAGCGTTTGTCTTCTACGCTATCAATAGATTCACATGACACATTTTCCTATCAACATTGAACTTAACTATTAAATTAGCAATTAATGAAATGATTAATTATTTACGAGTAACGCCATCATAACAAAAATAATGAACTTTCTTATGCTATATGTAAACAAACACAGCTATAATAAAAATAATCAGTTGGGGTGTATTTTTTATGGGGTATTTTATTGGAGCCTCTTGCTGACTTCTGGGTTTAAATTTGTTTTCATTTGGCGATTTGTGAATTGAATGCGATTGCCTTTGTCCATCAATAAGTGATGAATCGCATTCAAAATGAAAGTGTTCGATCTTGGCGTGCTGGGTTTGCGTGCTTGGTATAGTGGGACATGTTTTATATCAGAGTTGGAATAAATTAAAAAAATTATTTATATTTTTATTATTATATTATATTATTTATTATAAAAAAAATAGGTAGGAGAAAACATAAAACCTACTTTATTAAAAAGGATTGAGATGACTGGCATTTTACTTTTTTGATGTGTAAACATCTATACCGTGTAGCACGTTACCATACGTAAGATTGCATGTAAAACCCTGCTTGTATTGGGAATGGTGAGTACTTACTACACCGTGTTTTCGTTGGGATCTTTGAGAATCTTCAAAAATAATTCGCCTATAGTGTCAATCGATTGAAGTCTCGATTTTAGTACTTTCCATTGATAGTTAGAACTAAATATCTTCATTCCCCCACCATTTCTTCACCTCTCATCCAATATGTCAAAAAGACGAAAGCTGAAACAAATGGTGTTAAATAGTTAAATTTCATTGCAGGTTCATTAACTTTTTTTTAAACAAATCGACCACACGGTAGTGATGGACGATAACATTTTATGCTCCCGAAAAATGCGTTTTTAGAGTTGACATTTAAAGATTCCGAAAAATTATGTCTTTCTATTTTTTGCTACGGAAAAATTCATTTTCAGGGCAATCGGTTGACATTTGCAACGAAATGTTCTCGATACGTCAAAATTTAATTTGTCCCTTATCTGTCAAATCAAATAATACCAAATTTCAAATAAAATTTTCTATATAATGTAATCAAAATATAGATCGTTCTCCATCCATCAAGCCATGAACTCAATGAGTTAAAAATTTAAGTTTTTTCCGCTTATATTTACTTTGACAATATTTCCATTATTATATGGCAATGATGTCAATTGGTTTATAAATCTCTGACAGGGGGAGTGATATAAAGTGCAAAAACGTCAAACATAAGTGGAAGAATTTTTAGTTCAGTGTGAACACCGCCTATAGCAGAAAATAGACATTAAGAGCCTTATTACCCGATTCTTTTTTTAAGTTGTTTCGTCTGTCGTCTTTTTGACATATTTGGTGTCAGGTGAAGAAGTGTGGCAGAATGAAGCTACGTTTCTACACCCCTAACCCAAAAAGTCAAAAAGACGAAAGACCAAACAAACGAAAAAAAGAATTGTTTAATCAGGCTCCTAGAGTCAAACTGAAGTATGTAGAATATTTTCGTCTTCCATTAGGGGCGTTCAGATTCTCAAGTATGTTTGACAAGCACGACATTATTGGTTTAATTTTGATAATATGAACGCTTCATCCAGCGGAGTTCGAAGTAAGCGGTATGGATTTCAAAAATGTTTTGATATTTTGACAACATGACAAGCATATTTGAAAATTTGATCACATGGTTTCAAGTGTGAAGCAGATGTAATTTCCCAATAAGTTCTCTAATTTTGCACATAGTAGAAAAATATATCAAAACGAATTTTATAAAGAATAGCGGTAATTCATTTGGATTTGAATATATCCAAAGTCAAAAACTAAAACAATAGAGAAGATAAAGTTGTCATTCATTTATGATTTTCATTGAAATTAATTGGTTTAATATAAAAACGCATAATTTCTAAACAAAAAAGTTTTCAATATTTAAAAAAACAATATTGACATCACGATTGCAATATTATGTATTTTTATTGGGTACGTTCGATAACAAAAATTCGGCTATCGAACGAACGTGGATGCTTACACATTTTAACCTTCGTCAGTCCCGGCACTCACACTTTTCAAATTGAATAATTTTGGGCAATTTTGGTGGATACTTAGAACGAAGGAAGTTGCAATAAAATTTGCATTTGTGTTTTTGAAACATAAATAGTTGGAAATAGGGCTTTTAAGAGTCACACGAAATTGAAGCATTTTTATTATTATTTATTTTACGAGAATTCACATATATTCCCCTTTTAAAAAGCTCATTTGCACTACTGTAGGTCGTTGTCGTGTACTACCTCTGTTCTGTTTGAATTTTACAATAGCATAAATAATTGCCATGGAAAACAAATATCATGCGAATAAAGTGGATTACACCTCGGGGAATCTAGAAGAACAAGGGTCGTAAAATATTGACATCATTATTCAGAAATCACAGACCATTTTCGTGGAAAATGGCAATCGACACTTGGAGTTGAAAAATAAATTAAAAAAATGCCAGTTTTCTCTTCAATACAACATGGGGTATTATAATTTTCAGAATAATAAGATAGGTAACTCTGATGGTTTTTAATGAGCTTTATGTAGAAACATTTAATCACTAACAATGGGTGGAAAAAAATGTTTAAATTTCTCGCGCTTTAGGTGTCTACGAGTTTGGATATTGTAAGAGGTTTAAAACAACGCCACATTAGCTGAACAATGCTAATAGCATGTAATTGAATAAAGCATTTTGCTGTAGATATTGTAATAAGTTGATGTTTTTCGCATTATTGCATTCATTGATTTTAGATTGGGTTTGTGGTTTGTGCAGGTCCGTGCGATAATAATTTCTGTTACTTCGAAAATTAAATGGAATTAAATTTAAGTCATTGTCTATAGGGCAGGAGGTCAAAGTAAATTTTTGGATGTGAAACGATATTGACAAAGCATTGAAAAAGTTACAAGCGAACAATAAGAGTTGAATGAACCCTCTTGCGATACAATGACTCAAATCCTTTGGATAATTTAGTCTTTGCTTTAAGACAACTGCAGATGTCCTTAGCCCTGTGCCACCACATGCAATTTGTATCTCTAAGGCTAGGCGCGCACATTCAATTTAAGTTGCGCAACTGCTTGGTTCGAGCAACGCAACTAAAAAGTTGTGTTTTCACACAAACTAAACGATTGCCTAAAATAAGTTTGCTATTTTGTGTAACAGATAATTATATGCACCTGCGCGGACATTCAACCAAGTAGTTCATCTGTTTTCTATAAGTAACCAAACAGTTGTGCAACTAAAAATTGAATGTGCGCGCCTAGCCTTAATTTATTTCTACGATGATTTTAGACATTTTCCGCTCTCAGTTCAATGGGCATATGATTGCATGAAATCTTATTTGCAATCGCACTGTTGAAAAAACAACACCTTGTTTAAATTAATTCCGTTGGAATACCCTTAACCTGCATGTAAAAGTAAACATCAGCACAAACGTCAGTCTAACTGACATTAGACTCAAAATATTTTTTCATTTATTGCCACAGAGATGGTAAGAAAAAAATACTGTGATCTGCATTGAATGAGATTGCAACAAGAGCTTAATTTAATTACATGAGTTGGAATGTACTGAGTTCAGTTTGTATTTTCTGAGTACAGTTGGTAATTCGTGTGTCATACTTTGGGATGTGATTCTTGGTCATATTCTAAGAAAAAAATTGTTCTACGGTAAAGTCTGATTTTCAACTTTGACATCACTTTTTGACGATTTGAAAAAAGGTTAACTTTGGTGGACCCTGACCCATGTTCAGGTCAATTTCTCTGTCAGTACTAATGGTAGGCACCTCATTTTGGACTTCTTTTTTTTTTAAGTAGAAATATTACATTTAAATTGAGCTGAAATGTTTTTAGGGTTGCAAGATATTCAATTTTAAATGGGGTTCAATTTACTTGTCCGAGCAAAATTTTGACTTCGAGGTAATTTTTTTTTTTTTTTTTTTCAAAAAATGCGCAATAAACATTAAGTTTTCTCATTTTTACCTGATAAACAAAACAATAATAAAAAAAAAAAACTTTTAATAAGTGCACCCAAAAACCCATACATTTTATGATACTTGGGAAAATCTAAAACGGATAATATTTACAGGTATTATTAAAGAAGACATTGAAGAGTTTAAATAAATCGCAAGTGACAGTTTCGCAATTATTAAAAGGTATAATCGGAAGAGCCTGGTATACTATTATTGTAGGCTAGGTGAGAATAGATAATGATTGAAAAAATTTTTATGAAAAATGGTTATTAAGGGTACCCCCCCATGGAACCATTTTTTTTTTTGTTTTTGATTTTCTCAAAAACGGTACCACCGATTTTGATCATTCCTTTTTTTTTGCTAAAGCTCCCCAAAAACATAAATTGAATTGTGCAAGTACTCAAATTTTCTAAAAAATTTTTTTTTTTGGATTTTTAAAAAACCTTCAGATTTTTTTTTGAAAACTCAATTTTTCGACATTTTCTCAATATAATCTATAAGATGTGAGAAAAAAATTTTATTTTACCTAAAAATTAAGGTAATGGTTTTCAAAAATCGTATTTTTCTCGAAAACGGCGCCTAGAATTTTGATAAAATTTTTTTTTCAATTAATTCTTACGATCTTTAATTTAATAAAAAAAAATTGAAATTAAGATATTACAGCTTGTACCTACCATAGAACCATTTTTCCGAATTTTTAATTTCTCATTATCCACATAACGGATCTTAATGAAATTTTTTATAGAGAAGCTTCTAAAAAGTCTAAAACACATTGCATTTCAAAACTTTAAAATAAATATTTTTTGAATTTTTGAAAAAAAAAAAAAATCTATTTGTTCTTTTTTTGAAAATTCGATATCTTAGAAAAGGCTCAATATTTTTTTTGTAAATGTAAGCTTCATTCGAACAATAATAAAAACTTTAAATTGGTGTACTAAAATTTTTTCTTAAAAATCTTTTAATAAGTTTGTATATAAAAGCTTTTTGTTAAGAAACCACTACAACGACTTATAACTTTTGTTCTTGCATAAATTCATATTAGCATAGCATTCTGTTTTTGTCTCTTACTACTAGAAGAATTAAAAAAATTAATTTGATCCTTATGAACAGTTTTCTCTAATAACATTCGTTTTTAAAATTCCTAGTCTATTACAAAGGAGCAAGTTCGTGCGACCCAGTCGTGCATTTTATTTTTATAACGTCCGCTCACTAAAGGGATTCTCAATACCCTTAAGATGCTTAATACAGAACAATATTTATATTGTCAAATATTTGCGAGTCATTGATACCAGCATATAGTCAAATTTCGGTGAGAGAATAGTTCTTATCTATTGGAGAATCGATAGAGCAACTTTGTCAGTCTTACTACGATTCCGCTAACATTTTAATAAAATATGTCAATTTTTGATTATTGGTCTTGTCATTATCATGATGTTAGGATGATGATGATCAAGAAGATAAGATGATTTAAAATTTCCTGCGCAACATACAGTTAAAAATGATGCAGTGTAATACTGTCATGGGATTGTAGTCAGCTTCTAACACTGCAATTTTTAAAGCGGGGAAAGAGAGATTTTATTAGGCCCAGCTTAAATTTTGTGGAATTTTGTCCCACCGTAAATTTTAATTAAAATACCCATTTTATTCGGGTGCAGGGAAATAATTTGAAGGGTTCATTTGTCAGATAGAGTTTGTTTCTTTGCCAACATTATCCTGTATGACCCACTTCGTAGATTCCAAGTATTTTAACTCCCTCTGTGGGTCCTCTGTAGGTACTCTTCCCACAACTCCGTTGCTATGCTAAGAGTATGTTCAGTCGTCAGGCAGATGCCTCTTATTTAAAAGTGAAACAGATTCTCACTGAAAGTGGATTAAATATCCATGTGGGAAGATTCCCGTGGAATTATTTCCTTACAGCCATTTTGCAACATGATCAATGTACACCGCGCACGTCGAAACCGAGCATCATTTTCAATCGAATTGTGCTCCAGGCTTAAAGATAAAATGCAGAGGGTTTTTTTATTTTGCTGGATTATCACGATATCAAAATTAGATTCGACATAAGTAAATGAAAATTTCAATTTATGAATGTTTTTCCTGAGCATTTATTAAATGGACAAAAACATTTTATAACTGATTTTAGAACAAAATTGAATTTACTTAAAAAAAGCTACATATTTCTTCTCTTTTCCACTCGACACCACGAAAAATAAAAAAGTGTGACAAAATAGAAACATCGTATACAAGAATACACAAACAAAAAGTATGAAACACAAACGTCTTTTGTTCTTCACATGTACAAAAAACACCGGCAGCCATTTCTAATAGGATTCCCTTTGTTTTTGCAGACATTTTTCTATTTTATTCCTTACCCTTTCTTTTTGCTATTTTCCATTTTCCATTTTTATTTTTTTTTTATTTTTGTTGTTTCATAAAAATTCCTGAAACTAACAGAGGCGAAAAAGGCTTGCTTTTCTTATCGCAATGAACCTGTCTGACGGAGTTTACACCCACCCTCTATCGTGCTCCTACCTTCCCTCCATTATCTACTATAATACGGGCTACAAACAACATACTATTCCACATGTACACCAAAAAGGATATGGAAATTTCCCTTAGGAAAAAAAAAACAAGAAGAGCCAAGAAAAAAAAATACCTCTTGAACCTGAGAATGAAAAATTGCATATGATTACAGACAGCTAGAATGCAAACGTTTCCCGGAGCCGGAGAAAAATAAACGCAAACAAAAATCCATAGTTAAGGTAGTTTAAACTGAAGTCCAAGGTGTTAAGTTCGCGCAAGGAATCTGCAAAAAGGCGTCCGTACTTACATAACACACAATAAAATGGAGTTGGTGATGGCAATAGGTATACCGGTAGATAGACCTTACCCAGGAACATGTCCCAAGAAGTCTTAGAAGTTTTTTGTATTTGGAAGAGATAACGGAAAAAGAAAACTCTTTAATCCGATTAGGTTAAGTTGTAAAGAAGGATTTTGGTGAGATTAGTTAGAGAATATAAGGGAGAGAACTGATATCTTTAATTCAACGACTTTCGAACTAAATGTTAAGAAAATATGGTCTTTCCGTAAATTTGTATTTTTAATTATTTCTAAGCCGCAGTAAATGTTCTTATACAACCGCAAGGGTTTTGATAAATTGTTTGTGTTTCTTTTGGAATTGAGGAGGCTTGACTTTTCTTCACTGCGTTGAAGTATTTAACTTTGGTAAGATCCAGAATAATATTAAGGTTTTTTTTTAGTTAAAAGTTCTGAAACATTTGTTGCAGCAAAAAATCTTCAGGAAACACTTTTGTTTCAATTACAAAATAGGGGTATATTTTAAAAATTACCCAAGTTTCCCTGTAAAGCCCTGTCGAAGAGATCTTCAGATAAATCTGATATTTAAGAGTTATTTTTAAAAATTCTATTTATATATTTGCCTATATTTTCAAAAATCACTTTCAGTTTCAAGTTTTGGCCTAAAAAGACAGAAAACACGGAACTTAGATTCCTGTCTGCCCTTGATCAAGAAGTGTTCAGAAATTCGGTTTGATGAATGCCTCAAACAGTTCTGTTTGAATGACATTTGGTTCAGTCCGAATCCATCAATTTGCAAGAGCAAAACCTTGTGAATCATGGTTCTGCAGCGCTCATCAGTCATATTAGTCTTGTAACCGACAGTGCACTTGCTCAAAAAAGTATCAGTGCCAATTCCAGGCTAAATAGCTCAGCAAGCAGTGACTTTGATGCAATTACTCTTCGTGAATGATACGTGGATTCTCAGCGTCAATTAATAACACATTTTGTGTGTACAAGTAGCCGATTAGATGGAAACGAGCTTCATCACTCATGAGGAATTTCTGGCGAAAATCGTACAGTGCGTCATTGAGGTTCAGTATAACGCGAACGTATTGAAGACGTGATTGACAGTCTGTCAACTTTTTCCTTTTTAAGCAAATATTTTAAACAGTTTTTTGACATCAAATGTTTTCAGTCAAAAGATACATATATCACAAACGCTTGAAAGTGAAAGTATCAGGAAATATTGTTACTAAAAGTAATCGAAAAAATCTACTCTTCGACCAATGAAATCTCAAATATTTGAATTAATGTTTAACGCTTTAAAAAAAAATTACGAACAACGCAGGCATTATTTTCGCTCCAAAAAATGTCTCCATTGCATTTGGTGGAGATATTTTTGAAAATTTTACTGTCTTCAGAGAGGTTTTAAAGCTGGGCATTGTTTGTTCAAGCTTCAAGATGATAAAGAGAACTCAGATGCTAGGAAGCCCAACAAAGACGCTGAAGCTGACGGCCTCGCTGCCGATGGTTTGGTTAGGAGCATGCGCCAGCTCATCTGCAACATAAAAAAATGCCCGATGAATGGAACCTCAGCATTGTTTACCCGATCCTCAACAAAGAAGGTATCACTTTCCTGAACATCGCATACAAGATTGTTTCCGCTGTATTATAAGAACGTCTCGCCAAAAACCTCATAGTTCCATATCAGCTCGGTTAAGTATCTATGGGACGGAATAATGTCTAGTTTTAGCATCCTTGACAAAACTGTCCGTTTGTGCAGGATGACGATAGAGAACTCCCGCTGCTCCCAAAAAGGTCGGCAATGATCTTACCGATGCATTTGACGTCAAATAAGGTTTTAAAAAGGCAATATCCTGTTATGAGACTCCCTGAACATAGTTCTGGAAATAATAGTGCAAAATTGCAGCATCAAAACGGAAGGAACAATCTTTCAAAATTCGGTCCAATATTAACATATTTGGAAGAACAAAGTATTGAGAGGGAAGTGAAGAAGATGCGTTTCTTCATGTAATTTTTGGTTCTACAAACTGTACGAGCTAAACAGCGATACCGACCTGGTCAAGCATATTAAAGTACAACAACTAAAATGGTTGGGTCATATTGAGCAAATGGACCCAAATACTCCAACCGGGAAAGTCTTCGAATTTAATTCCGAGGGTCGACGCAGTAGAGGAACACCGCGGTGAAGCACAGATGGAAGAGAACCTCAACCAACTTGGCATACGAAAGTGGACTCAGGTAGCTAGGGACCGAGCTGGCTAGATAAGCTTCTTGGTTGAGGCCCTGATCCATCTGCGGACCCTAGTGCTAGCTTAAGTAAATGTGTATGTACATAAGTAAGCAGAGATGTCTGGGACTAGTATTTGGATATGCAGAAGTGGCTGCTGGAGGCGGAGATACAATTAGACCAATGTTGGTCTATTGTGATGTTAGTACAGGTTGTTCAAAGATCAATAATTACATAAGAAGAACCTAGCGATACCTCCAAGTGGAAAAAATTGGGAAATAATGACTAAAGTCTTGTCGAATTCAATGAAGGTGAAGCTCACAACAGAAGTGATTTTAAAAATCACTAAATAGAGAATTAAAAGGTCTGGAGGACGGATCAAAACTGAACTGATTAACAAGCACCGCAGTTTAAGGTAGATGGCTTACTGAGATCAATCGTTCCTAGCACCAGGCGATCGTGAAACATAACAATTATTGTTATCTTCTGTAGAATTACCTGAGCTTGTGCTTTTCGGTATCTTCCTGCTTGTTCTTCATGGGAAATCCTACTTTCCGAAGGAAATAACTCCATCCTTGAAAAGAAGGAACATCACTGGGGTTGTGGGTTTACTTATGAATAGACCCGATTAGCCATGATGAAATTCATAAATGGTTAGATAGATAAATACTACACCAAAGGTAGTCTTTTCTCATCTACAAGACAGATTGGATGTAATTAAAATAACGTTGCATCATGTCTCTCCAGAGATCTCAATTGACTGAAACGTTACGGTCGTTTTGATTAAAGAAAAAACAGGGCCAATATCACTTCATCCACAAAAAAATAACTGTATGATGTGGATTTCTTACGGGTGTAACATCACAGCACACCATACAGTTTTTTTTATTTATGGATGAAGTGATATTTATTGAAACGCATGAGTTTCTTCAAGTGACCAATAATGCATATACTGTTCGTTGACGAATGGGTTTAGCCATAATGCTCTTCATCACTGAAGATGATTTTTGAATGAAATTGGATATCTTCTTCCAACATTTCTAGAACTTAATTCTTAGCTTCATCTTAAAAGTGTGCAGGTCAAGATCTTTTCGAAAAATTCGCCATATTGGGCTGTTAACTGTTTTGTTGGTTTACAGCGCGGCGCACGCTTGAAAGGCATCAATATTATCGGAACTTTGCCCAAACCTTCGTCTCAGTGGCATGGGAAAATTTATAGTCATATTTGATCACTAAACTTCGAATAGGGACGAAATTTACGACCGAAAATTGCCATTGATGCTCTAAGAGCTGCCGTGTCTAACTCAGAATTTGTGGGAATAAATTTTAATTATTTGTAAACATTTTTCGTTCGTGAACTTCACAATGATTAAAATTTTATTTTTGCTCAATGTTTTGAAATTGACAGTTCTGTTATTGGTTTAAGAGTGAGTTCACAATGAAAATTCAAAGCTGACATGACACAATTGGAAAACCTTTTGTTTTTTTGTCAATTTCTTTCAGTTGACAATCTGTAAAAAATATATGACAGTTGGTATTTTCTAATCGAATGCTTTTACTCTAAAATTTAAAAGTTATTTTTTTTTCTATTCAACCACTGTTGATAAAGAAAAGTCAAATAGAAAAAAAAAATCTAAAGAAATATCAAACAAGCGCAACCACCTGGTTGGTTTTTCTGTTTACACGAGTATGCTTACGTTCAACGTTCAAAATAAACAAAAACATATTCCCGATAAATTGGATTGGAAGTAACAATATTTTTTTGTTTGTTATTTATAAATATTCATAAAGTAGACCTCGTGTTTCTTCTTGCAAAGCGGTGTTGTGTATTTTGTGTAGTAAAAGCAATGACAACTTGCAATTAATGTCAAAATTTACATGCAAAACAATATGTGACATCAGTGGGCGAAGCTACAACAACTAAACGTTTCATAAACAAGAACTCCAACATAAATCTAGGGCAAAAAAACTTTAACCACATTCGTAGTTTTTTTTGTTTGTTTTGTTTAATTAAAAGCCGCGGCAAGCGCGTGTTCCTTGGTGGCGATGATGGTGATGATGATGAAACTCATCCCCGAGACTAACCCAAGGAATCATGGCTATGAAGACCTCTGAAACCTCTGCCACAAACAAACATAGTGTATATGGTTTTGATTTCAATTTTGCACATGCAAATTCAAAAAGAGACACAACACATGTTATGGAGATATGAATAGAGGGTGTTTTTTTTATAAAAGGATGATAGTGTAAGTTAGTTTTCAAACCATTAATGACTTTTTAGACATTTCAGGTTTATGTTCAAGAATATTTTATTTTTTTTTAATTTTATTTTCTATTCCATGGTGTCAATAGTAAACCTTGGAGGTCTTGGTTCGAATTCGAGTCCAGTCGATTCCACCTTAAATGATTTGTTTTCTCTTGCGAGGAAGTACTCTAACAGCATCTCTTGTCACAATTAAATGCCTCTCATAATATTCGTTCGGATTCGACAGAAAATTATAGTACAAAATCGTATTTCTGTCATCGAAATTTTACAAGGACAGATTTATTACAAGCGCTATAGATTTTTTTTTAAACAAAATCAACATTTGCGCTTGTTCCAAATTTTTTTTAATTCACCTCAAATAAAACACCCTTTCCTATAGACAAATTCAAAAATAAAATCTCATCTGAATTGCAATGCGAGAGCAAAATAATTATTCAATTAAAAATAAGGCAGCATTCGCCGCAAGCGCACAGCACAACCAAAGAGTGTGTACACATTAAGGCTGTCAAGCACCAAACCAAGCACAAAGTCAACGAACCTTGAAAGTGAGTCTCGTATTTTGTGTATAGCTCAAATTATAAACGTAGCGTGCATAAAAGTTGTCTGACAGGCGACGCGATGCGGCGCGACATCATCGGCACGGCCGAGACAGTTGATATGAAATATAAAAATAAACAAACAAGATGACTGAATTGAAATTAAATGAAGAAATCTTTTAAATTAATCTTGTAGTCCGAGTCCGAATGAAAATACGGTTAGGTTATAGCATCATCGATACCTATCTAGATTACAAGTGACATAGAGGTTTGACAGTTGCTACATACGAGAGTATGTATGAATATGGCGAGGCGGCGTTATTCTCATGGTTGCTTATAGAGTCAAGGTCGATTTGTGACAGTCGCAAGTCAGATTAGGCACACACTGTTCTATTATGGATGATAAGAAACGGTTGTTTCGGTTAAATTATCATACTCCTACGTAAACTTGTAAACGTGTATGTATTATGTCATTTCTTTGTCTAATTAAATCACGTCAAATGAGGTTTAAGAACAAACCGATTCTTGACGGTTTGGTTGTTAAATCACATTTCGAGGTAATGAAAACACAATGAAATGTTCAACTTTATTTTGTTATAATTGGGTGATTCCATAAAAAACCGCCCCCTCAACGAAAAAACACAAAATATTAATTTAAATTTAAAAAATAAAATCATTAAAAAAGCATCAATAAATGTATGTTCAGAAAAATGTCATTAATTTAATCTGTTATAAGTTACTTTGTTGTCCAAACCAATTATTTTAGCTACGTAGTATATTCCTCCAGAAGTTGGGAACCCTGTATTTACAATTATTATAATGTTTGCCTATTTAAGAGCCGTCAACTACTTTCCATTATCTATTCAGGTTTTTATGTAATTTCATAGGATTAAAAACAAACTCACTTTCTGCTTGCATAAATTCGCAGATAAGTGTTATACACGTAACAAAAATGTGTAGGTACACATGTTTTATAATTTGCATTAAATTGACAATTTGGAAGGAAAGCAAATTATTGTACATTTCCATGAGACACAATTTCATTGAATTTGAAATATTCGCGGAGTCATAATTTATAGTTTTGAGTCTGTGTCACAACCGTAACAGTTTAGTATTTCAAAACTTTTTTTTGACTCTTTTTCATGTTTTATCGTTTGTAGATGTAGAAAAAACCATAATTTCCTATTAAAATTTATAATATAAAATTTCGTTTTCCAAAAATTCAAACTTGGTCACATTCGTAATATTAACCTTGTCACAATAGTAACAATTTGAAACTTAAATTATGCTGGTAGATACGAGTATTGAACATCAACTATGAAGCAAGATCAATAATTTTACAATAGAACTTCGTTATTTTCCTTCAACCGTAAATATCAAAATTCATCACAATCGTAACATTAACTTGTCACAAACGTAACAATTTAGAATGTTAAGTTAAACTCTCATTGAACATCAATTTTAAGTTAAGTATTTGAACATTTGTTCATTAGACATTGTGCGCATGCAATATTTTGAATCATATGAACATATGATTGCCCTCATGCGTGTCAGTTTGGAAATAACTTAAACTTCCAAGTATAAAATAACGAAACATTAATTTCAACGTATATGTTGCCGATCCAGGATTATCAGGCACTTTTGATTATATTTACTGTTTGTTGATTTTAGTCGGTGATTCAAAATGTCTGAAAAATTCAAAATTTTCTAATTTCTATTTATTTTTCCGGAAAAGTGTTTTTTTGTGGGTGTTTTTACTACTACTTTTGGAATAAAATAGTCTGATACCCGCACACAAGAGTTGCTAATATTTGTAAGTCCCTAGGTTCAGATTCTCTTTTTTGAAGGAGCTCTTTCATAAGAATCTTGATCAAAATCGGTGTAGTTATTAATAAGAAATTCGATAATCAAATCAAAGTAGAGAAGGTTCTATGGTTAGTACCGTTAATAACATATGTATGTATTTCTGGAAATTTTGTTTTAGACAAATACTACACAGAATCTTATTTCCGAGATAAATATGCCTTTTTTTAACCGTTATATGGTTTTTGGAGATTTATTAAAATACATTTGTTGTGTCTTTTATGTATACCATTTTAAAACCATTTTAAAACAACATTTTTATACGCTAATTTTAAGTTTTTATTATTATACACAAATAAAAATTGAAATTCCTAAATAAAATTCAGATCAGTTTTTTTAGCTATAGAATTTAAAAAGAAATTGCATTTTATTTTTTCAGAAATCCAAAAAATTATAAATTTTCTTTAAGTTTTTATATCGAATAATTTGTAAACATTTTGAGCTTCTGTATTGAAAATTTCATTCAAATCTATTATGTCGATAATGAGAAAGTCAAAAATCGAAAAACTGGTTGTATGGCAATAATTTTTTAATTTAAATTTTTTTATTGAATTATAAATCGTAAACATTAGGCGAAACTGAACAGAAATTTTATAGAAATTCTAGGTGCCATTATTTTAAGATAAAAGAACACTTTTTCTACATTTTCTGTAGAAAATATATAAAAAACTGTATATGGGCTTATCCCTGTAAATTTTAACTTCTTGAGTTTGAAAAAAACAAAAAACCAAATTTAAGGCACGCATGTAAATTTGAGTTTTTCTTCAATTATATATAGACCACGAATAAATAAAAAACTTCAAAATAACTCATATGTATTGTTTGTTGAAGAGTATAAAGGTATAAAGTATAGAAAAATGAATTTAAAATAATTTATTTTAAGCACCGAGTTAATTGATTTGGTTTTTATTTTTAATCTTCACAGCTTCTGTTTTCAAACTTATTTGTTTAACACTCTTACCATTTTTTTTATAGTTTCTACAGTTTAAATTACGCTCATTGTAAGGGTATAATCAAACAATGCTTTGGTGTGCTAGTAAAAAATGTGCCTTTTTTGAAACAGTTACGTTTTTTACGTTCGTTTTGTTAACTTCATAAAATTTGTACATAATGAAGCACGCATTGAAGCCAAAGTTTTTTTTACTCTAGATAGCTTAAATAATGATACAGACCAAAAAAAAAAGCCCCATGATCAATGTTAAAAAAATAGACACGAAACTTTGTGACAATTAAAGATTTACGAAAAATCACGCATGGCAGTTTTTTTCTAAAATTTATATCATATAGGACTATTTATAAGGAAGGCACGCACTCAAAATGAATGATTTCAATTAATTTTGACCTTCATTTATCTGAAAAAACAAAAATTGTACTAAGTAATCTTATGTTAAACATTATTTTTGCAATAATACAAAACGTTAATTATCCACGCACGCAGCCAAAAGTCTCAATATTCGATGATTTTTTCGATTTCAAACACTTTCGCACTATCTCGATGGTTCATTTTATAAATTGAATAGTTAAAACTCAATGATATATATAATATTATAAGTTCCAAAACCTGAATATTTAATTATAATGTCTATATATTTCGACGCATGGCAAAAGTTAAAATTTGCACGGATAAGCCCATATATTAAGTGGAAAAAAACGACAATGTTGCTTTCGAAAATTTTTCAAAAAAAAAATAAAATGCACGACTGGGTCGCACGAACTTGCTCTTATGTAACAGACTAGGAATTTTAAAAACGAATGTTATTAGAGAAAACCGGTCATAAGGATCAAATTATTTTTTAAATTCTTTTAGTAGTAAGAGACAAAAACATAATGCTATGCAAATATGAATTTATGCAAGAACAAAAATTATAAGTCGTTGTAGTGGTTTCTTAAAAAAAGCTTTTATGTACAAACTTTTAAAAGCTTTTTAAGAAAAAATTTTGGTATGCCAATTTTAAGTTTTTATTATTGTTCGAATAAAAATAAAATTTACAAAAAAAGAATATTGAGCCGTTTCGAAGATATCAAAAAAATAAGAAAAAATAGATTTTTTTTTCGAAAATTCAAAAAATATTTATTTTAAAGTTTTGAAATGCAATGAAGCAATTAGAAGCTTCTCTATAAAATTTTTTATTAAGATCCGTTATGTGGATAATAAGAAGTTCAAAATTCGAAAAAATGGTTCTTTGGTAGGTACAAGCTGTAATATCTTAATTTCAATTTTTTATTTAGTAAATTAAAGATCGTAAAAACTAATTGAAAGAAAAAAAATTTTATCAAAATTCGAGGCCCCGTTTTAGAGAAAAATACGATTGTTGAAAACCATTTTTTTTAATTTTTTAGCATTTGTAATTTGTATGGTAGGTACCTTTATTTTTTAGGTAAAATAAAATTTTTTTTTCTCACATCTTGTAGATTATATTGAGAAACTTTTATTTATCAAGTTTAAAAAAAATCTAGCATGGGGTTTTCGAAATATTGAGTTTTGAAAAAAAAAATTTAAGTTTTTTTTAAAAATCCGAAAAATTTTGTTTTGAAAATTTGAGTACACAATTCTATTCAGGTTTTTGGGGAGCCTTAGCTCCGGCTGTACCGTTTTTGAGAAAATCAAAAACAAAAAAAATGGTTCAATGGGGGGTACCCTCAATATCCATTTTTCTGAAAATTTTTTTCAACAAATACCTAGCTTTAATTAAATGAATTTTGTGTTTTTATTTTTAAAATCTGTCGAACAGTTTTTGAGAAAAAAAAAATGTTTATAAAATTGCGAAAAAAATTCGTATGGCAGGTACCGTTATTTTTGGTCTTAAAAAATTCAATCAAAAAACATCCGGGGGAAAAAATTAAAACCCATATCTACCAAGTTTGAAGAAAATCGGCCGAGCCGTTTAGCTGCAATTGAACGCACAGACAGACAGACAGACAGAATTGCGAGACCCACTTTTTTAGTCTTCGCTATTATCGTAATGTCAACTTTGATCAAAATCTCGAGTTCGATTTTTTTTTCGAATGCATAACTTGCCTTATAGTACCTATAAGTCGCAAGTAAAAATGGACAATTATTGAATACCCAGAAAATATTTTTTTTTTTGAAAAATTAAGTTGACAATACTATTCAAACATTTAAGGAGCTTTAATAAAATTATAAAAATTAGTTGAGAAAATTGAAACCAAAAAGAAATGCTTGTATGGAGGTACTTAGGTACCATTAATGCCCTTTTTTTTGAAAATTTTATTACTTCATCATTAGCTAGCTTCTACTAAATGAATTGTTTGTTTTTTTTTTTTTTAAATAAGTGTCAGTTTTTTAAGAAAAAATATTTACTAAAATTTCGAAAATATGTGTATGGTAGCTACTTTTATTGAAAAAATATAAATGAATGCAAATAAAAATTTAAAAAATTGATAGAGAAGTTTAATTAATCAAATAATTTCTTATACATTTGCATACGAAATTTCTAAAAAAATAAAAAAAAAATTGGTATAGCAATTTCAAGAATGTAAATAATATTCATTTAAGGAAATAATTTCAAAAAAAGAATCGTTCACTTGTTTTCAAGATATAGAATTTTCAAAAAAGAAGTAAATTTATTTTTAAAAAATTCAACAAATATTTTAACAAACACTTTCATACACAATATTTTTTTCAAATTCAAATGAGCTCCTGTGTATAAATTTGGATCGAAATTAGTAAAGTCGTTAATGAGAATGTCGAAAATAAAAAAAAAGTTCTATGATAGGATAATGACAATTTTGTTTGACCAAAATGTAGACCATGTCTACAATACTAAACATAATGGCGCAAAATTTTAGTTGAATTGGTACGATGTTAAAGCTGTTTTTAGTATGAAACTAGCTTAAAACAACGATTTTGCCAATTTTGATCATACTTTTTCTACCCTTTTATTATTTTATTTTTTTAGTATCGTGCTATTTACAAACGCCACGAAAGGTCTGTTTACTTAGTTTTCTGCACAAACTGTCATTGTTTTGGGTGTGTTCAGAAGCAATTTATTAAGAAAATTGCCTTAGTACGATACTAATTAGAAAATGTTTAAAATTACGCATGAGTTAGTAAACTACCTTAAAGTTAGTAAATTGTTAAGTAGTAAATAGTACACATATTTTTTTTACTAAAATCTTTAAAGCTGTCTTTGGAAATAGATAATATTCTTCATTAAGACTGTATGCCAGGTGCCATTAGTTTTAGAGTTTCGAAAAATCCAATGTCTCCTTTAAGGAATCACCGAAGACCTTTAAATAAGAAGTTTGAAGAAAATGAGGTATAGACACACAAACAATCAGCGGGGATGGCGTAACCCACTTTGTTCGTGGCCTCTGTCATCGTAATTAAATGTTTGATCAAAACCTCAAGTTCGATTTTTCCAAATGCAAATTTCCTATAGTAGGTACCTATATCGCAAGTAAAAAGGGGAGGTTCGGAAATATTAAATGGAAAACAGATAATAAAAAATAATGTAAATTACAAAATTTTAAGTCGAGTTATTTTATGAAAAAAAAAACAACTTAACAAATTAACAAAAAAAACACTTTAAATTTAAAATTTAATATTGATTAACTTCATTATAATGATTAGATCAATATGTAGAGATATTAATATTGAGATTTTGGAAATATTTAAATTAAATTTTGATAACAAATATTAGTATCTACTTTTAGGAGCGAGTATAAATTTGGTTTTGAAAAAATAACCTCTTGTTGTTTTATTAATATTTAGTTTTAGAGAAAATTTTAAGAAGAAAAATGTAAATCATTCTACGAGTGTTACCCCTTCTAAGTGAGATAAATATATGTAAATGCATTTCCTAGAGTTTTTATAGAGAAAACAATGTTGAAGATGAAAAACACTTTTGTGCTGGTTTTATAGGCCAATAATTTGGTATCGATCAAAATTTTCGAAGTTTTATTCAAATATTACGATTATGGAGAAGTCCAAATAAGTGGTTTTCAATATTACGTCCGTCTTCGGTCTGCTAAACTTCGCATCCAGATGTATGTGCATCTATATAGCTAGAGACCAAACGGTTCGACATATTCAAATTGGATTAAAAGCATTATTATGACTATTCTCTAGAGGAGGGTGGCCGTGGCACGATGGTTGTGTGGTCACCTGTCAAGCTCATGATGACAGGTTCGATCCCTGTAGTCGTCTATGTCGCTTTAATTCCATTAAAACCTTCTAAAAATTGTCATCAATGGGTTTACTGGTTTACTCATTGCATGTTGTTCAGGCATAACACTAACAACATGTAATTGAGTTAAACTAGTACATATGCCCAACAAGGATGAATACAAATAAAATAATGTGAATTATAAGTGACAGAAATAAGACACGGCATTTCTCCGCCATCCCTGGAGATAAAAATATCTGAGACAACAACCTTCAGTCTCAGAACATCGTGCCACACATCTTTCCTATCCTTCTTTCTCTTCATTAACTTCACGCCCGCGCTGTGCTGAAAACATTTAAAGGGTATTCATAATCCATTGAGCACGGGGAAAAAAAAAAAAAAAACAAAAAAAAAAACAAAACAAAAAAACAAAAAAAAAAAGGAGGGATTCCAATTTTTGCTAGCTTCTCGAAAACGACTCTATCGATTTTGATTAAAATTCGCACATCAAATAATTATTCTATCCACCTTTTCTGATTTTGAAAACAAAAATCGAATAAAGGAAGTTGAAAATAAAATTGAATCTGTTTTTTAAAAGCTTAGCCAATCGTCTGATAATTTATCAGATTTGAGTTCTGAAATATTTGAAACAAAATTACGTTTAAAACTTGTACAAATATTTGTTTTTATAAACGAAACAAAAATACAACTTTTTAGGACTTCTGATTTTTTTACACTTTTTCGTTAAAAATTTCATTTCATTATTGCCCCTTTTGTCATATATCTTCAATGTCTAACAGCTTTGAACTACATGAGCAAGCTTGTGCGATCTAGTCGTGCAATTAATTTAAATTATCTTAAATCATCAAAATCCCTAACTTCAAGAACAAAAACCTAAAAATAAATTTATGTCTTGATTAGAATTGTTTTGCAAAATTTTAATTTGATACAATTGTGTAACAGAACGTTGATAACGTGTACAATGTATACATGTATACTATACATGTACCTACACAAGAACGACACGCAACTCCTGTCAAAATTGGCTCATTAACGTAACGAATGAGCTGTTTCAAACACTAAATTTGTCGAAAGATTACAGCACAACACCTTTCAAGGTTTATTTTAAGATAAAAGATAATTAGTTTGTTTGGAAGACATCTTAATAAAAAAGAAGCATTTGGGTTTGTATGTTTAAAGATTGAAACCATTTTCTTAAAAAAAAAAACAAAAGTTCAAATAAAAAAATTCATAAATATTTAGGTAAGAAGTTATAAAACCCAAATCTGGGAACTTTCGAGGCAATCATTTATCATTCATTAATCAAATTATAATAATAATTAATCATTTCAATAAATCGTTCAAAATTATTTTCCAGCCGTTGGCGTTTACAATAAAATTTACAACATTGTTGGCATTCAAATCATTTGTTAACACAAAGGCCAGTTACTATGTTGTTGTCCAGCGGCAGAGAACTTCTCCACCTCCTCTTATTCATTCTGCAAACCAAACATATTAATTTGCAAATTTTACATAACCCGTCGTCAAAGTTGCTGCCACCATGTAGCTGTTGGCTAGTCTTCGTCCGGTCTGTTATTAGACCTACGACGACGACGACCCAGAACTGGTGGTAGATATTATACTTAGCATGATTTGAAACTTCAACAGACAATTGCTTGAACTCACGTTATTGCAACATACTTATCTCAATGTGTTGGATTGTTGGGGCTGCTGTGCATGCGGCATCAACGTAATTTACAGGAAATTAATAACAAACAAATAGAGAAACAAAATAACGCAAACTACAAAAATATACAACAAGGCATACAAATTTAAAATTAAACAAAAACGAAAATAAAAACAACAACTCCAAAAACTTGTTCTACACTTTTTCAGTTTCTAGATCCGTCCCACCAAATCATCGCTTCGAACAGTAGAAATCTCATATTTATATTTTGTTGTTTTATTTGTAGTACCCTGTAGCGAAAGTTCATTTGATTGTCACGCCAAAGTTCTTCGATCGGTTCCCAGCCGGTATAAAATTGTAAGTCTCAAGACCCCAGTTCTCTACAATTAGTTTTGCTTTAGATTTTTGTACTTTTATAATTTTTTTTTTGTACATAAAGCAGAGAAAAAATCTATTTTTCATTTGTTAATTTCATTTCTGTATGCTTTAGACCAGTTTATACCAATCATTAATAAATAATTGAATGTTTACACTACAAGGAGTGAAAACAAAATTTTTCTCAATGTCAGACGGTAAAATTGTGAATAGTCGACGAAAAATTTTCCATTAAGATTTTGTCTCTTTCTATTTACTCGCTGACTGGTATAATCTGGTCTAATTCACATAACAAATCATGTGAAAAATGTATGGATTGTTGATGATTGTGCAGAGAACTCGTCGTGGATATGGATGACAGAGTTATTGGTGCCGAAACCAGATTGTATTATTCTAAAGGTTTATGATGCGTTTAATTTGAATATGAACTCAAATATCTCCATTTTTCGAGATATTCCCATCTTAAAGTGCGTTTTTGCGTTTTTGAGAATATTTTACATCACTGAGTATTTTTTTCAGAAAACCGACTTAACTTTTTGTGAAGGTTTTTGATGCGGTGAATTTGGGTATGAGCTCAAAAGATAAGCATTAAGATAGAATTTGCGAGATATTTCAATAAAGAATCACAAAATAACGCTTTTTTGCTAAAAGTACTCCTTCGTGGCTTTGATGCAACTAAGAGTATTTTATTCCAAATTATGATTATAGATCTGAAAGCAAAACGGTTTTTCGTATTTAAGAATGGAATATCTTGAAAACCCTTCGTATTTTTTTTTTTTTTTTGTTCAAATTATATCAAATAAGAAATACCTATACGAGGTTTTGACTGTTTAACAACGCAATGCTATTGCTCTATTCGTACACATTACGTATAGTTGTCTAGTTGAAGTGGAGCCACTGTATGCTGTCGTTGTCGCTGTCGCTGCCACTGTCGTATGCATGCGATCTTAAAGTGGGTTGGTTACATTACAACAACGTAGCCGATTCTAGAGAAGTTGATCCGGCCAAGCAGAAATATGCTTTTGACATAGCTGGAACTGAACTAGTCTTACACTCAGCCTCTGCAATCAAAGACACCATACAACCATCAGAGTCTCAGACGTAGAGTGTGGATGCTGCTCCTAGTGTTGTTGACTGCTTATGGGTGTCTATATATAAATGTTTATACAAAAATAAAGGGAGCATTTGGATGCCGATGTTTACCTTTCAAAAACGAACCTACATATATATGAGCATGCAATACAATATGCGCTATGGGGCTGTGCAGATTGCACTGTGCCTGCTACTACTGCTGTTCTTAATCGTTGCTCTCGACATGAATTGAATAGCTTAGGGTATATGCTGATGCAGAGGAATATGCAGGCACGAATCTTTCTGATGGGGCAGTTTCAAGTCATTGGACTAGATTTTTGTGATCTGTTTTTTTTTTTTTTTTTGTATATATGCGTTGTTGCAGATTTGTATTATTTTTGAATGAACGCTAACCATGGTCAATATTCGCGAGAAACTCTCCCACAGCTGCATTCGGCCATTTATAGCTTTAATATTTGAATGTTGTTTTTGTTTTCTTGTTTAAACTGGATTATATTATGGCTATCCATTCGCAGTTTCAGTTAAAGCGATCAGGACTGCCGAAATGAGTAGAAAGGGATCTATCCTCATCAGCATCATTTCTTTTATCTCCAAATGCAAATTTTCAATTTTTAGACCTCGGATAGAACTTGAAATATATATGAATCAAAAAGTACATGTTGAAACTCAACTTTTTGAAAAACTTGATTGCTGAAACGACACTGAAAACTCAGTTATAAAGTAGTTAGTAAGTAAGGCGTGTCCCTTAGACTGTGATTCAGTGACATCTGCTATCTCAGACTGTTTTTATAGAAGTCTTAGAAGTTAGAAGTTATCTTAGAATGTAATTTAGTTTAACGATGTCTGCTATGTCAGACTGTAAATCAGGGAAGTCTGCTATTTCAGAATGTCATTTAGTGACGTGTGTGTAGGCTTAGACATGGATTTATTGATGTATGCTCTTCCACTCTGTTATTTAAGGACGTCTGCTATACCAAGTTATAATCTAGAACTGTAATTAAGTCAAAGCAAAGTCTATTTTGCTATTTCATACTTTAAGTTAGTGAATTCTATTATCTCAAACTGTAATTTAGAAATCGGTAATTTCAGGCTGTAATTTAGTTAATGGATATTTGTTATGTTAGACTGTGAATTATGAAGGTCTGTGATTTAGAAAAGTGTGATGTATCAGACTGTGATTACATAAGTGACGTCTCCTCTCTAACACTGTTTGGAAAAAGCCCTGTTATCTCAGACTATCAGTAAGTGATGACTGCTACTTCAGCTGGTAAATTTTTGCCGCTTGTTTTTAAAGACTGTAATTTAGTAACGTAACCTAATGTGAACTTATAGCCAAACGCGTTTTTACTTAAAAAAAATTAATACATAAACATATTTATATTAAATCTAATAAACCATCTGGTGATGTAAAAATTACAAACTCTTACTTCTCATTTTGACAATCAAAAATAACTTTTTTGTTTAAGCGAAACGAAAAATATAGATTTATTTATTTCTCAAATATTGAAACAAATGGAGCTTATATTACACACTTTATGTCATTAAAGTAAGACAGTTTGTCTCATTTTCCATTCGTTATGAAATTATAATAAAAATAAAAATGAAACCTCTCACCCACTTAAGGATATTAAATGGAATAAATCAAAACCATAAAAATCCAAAACAAAAAAAAACGATAATACATACTACCATGGGAGTTTTTTTTGGGTAGAATAATTTGATCGTCTAAAGTGACTTCAAGGATTTTCCCAAAGGACTTAACTTTCATACAGTTAAAAACCTCTAAATCGAAAGCCTTATTGTAGGTTAATTTTCAAGATTTTTCATACATTTTATAAGTCAAGAGCATTATGATTCAAAAAATGTAAGCGATGTGGTCATGTCCCTGATTTTTTTTTTAAATTTGGGTTTCCTCAACATTGGTTAGTTAAGTTGCCAGTCACAGAAAAGGCCCACGACACACTAAGACGATTATAAAGTTGTTATACCACATGAATTAAGGAGACTTGAATTTAGATTATTTAGAGATTCTGATGAAACAAGCTCATGATACACCTTATGTCTGTATTTATCTCACTCTCATTAAGGATTTTGTAATATAAACCATGTGCGTTAACAATATCACTTAAAGATTTTAAGGGTTTACATGATGGATTGGATTTATCGTAGTTAATTTATCGTGAAAAAAAAATTTTCTCAAAACTTTTGTTGCGACCACTTCAAAGCTCTTATAATATCTTAAATTTAATTAAGGCTTCTCAATTCATCGTCTAAATGATCGAAGATCTGCCAATGTAAGAAAGAACATACTTAATGATATTTTTCTGACACTTTGCCCCTTCATAACTTCATAACATTAGGTGTGTTTTTTTGGGAAAATTATCCGTAGTGAAGTAGGATTTCCCAAAAAAACGAATCCGCAGTTGTGCGACTTTTCTACTTTAAAGTTGGTACCACTGACTAGTTGTCAAATATTTAATTGAAAAAAAAAAACAACCAATAACTTTTTGCCAAGTAATTTTCATGTTTCTGAAAATATATATGGAGGTTTTTATTTATGAATTTCAATTTAAATCATTTTGTATTTACTTTTCCTGTTCACCAGCCATTTTTCATAAAGCAGAAGTTTTGTTTGTGAATTTTTTTTTTTGTTGACAATTATCACCACAAAAGTCAAGGGATCTGTTCGCAGACTTTAGTTAGTTTTGGATTTCTCAACAGCTTTTTTCATAAGAAGGCTTTGTCGCGTTAGTAACTCTTAAATGTCGCTGTTTAACTAAAGTATAACAGCTGACCACGACATTTCGCTCCTACAAAAACGCGTTAGTTATTAAACAGCTTTTTATAAGAGTTCGACACCAACACGATACAAAATGCAGCGTTTTTCTTATAAAAATGGTTTTGTAAAAAAAAGACATAAGCTCTCAATGGAAAATGCTAAACAACAAACTACTTTTCCTACTCTACGAACATGCCTTCGAGATACAAAAGAGTTTTCAAGAGTTACCAACATTTGTATTCGAGACTCGAGCAAACGTCAACATTCTATCCGCAGTTGGATCCTACTTCTACTTTTATCGGAAGTGAAGACTTTGTATTTGTAATACGTATAAAATCTTACTTCACTACGGATAGCTTTGCGAAAAAAACACACCTATTATTTGACTGTGTGTAAATGCATGTCGTTAAGATTTATGTCTGTCAAGTTAGCATTACCACTTTAAAGTTTTAAAGATGTAATAATTGGATTGATTGTCGTAAATTTGTCGCGCTTACTTTTTTTTTAAATAGCCCCCTTCAGATAGCATTTTTTCAAACTCTTGCCATAATTAAGGAATTTTTCGGGGCAAAAATGGCGCCGACAAAAATTATTTTATGACGGAACTTATTCACAGACGTTTTACGACAATTGTTTAAACAAATTCCATAGCAAAAAATTAGATATAAAAGATACTTCCATATTTAAACGGTTTTTTTTATTTTTGAGAAAAAAGGATGCGAATTTTCGTTTTTTTTTACGACTTGTTTACGATGATTTTACGACAATTATTAAGGCTGTGCTTTTTCTTTTACGAGTTCATTTTAGCATATTTTGAGGAGTGGTAGTGCTAACTTGAGTGTCAAGCCAGCATAACCAGTGGTCATTTTAAAAATAAAACAAGAGCGAAAAAATTTTTGATTTTACGACCTATTAACGACAAATTTACGACACTTATTAAAAGTGTTCTTTTTCATTTTCGAGCTAATTCTACCCTATTTGTAGCGCTAACTTGAGTTGACATTACAGGGATTAAGTTTAAAAAACAAGGTCGAAATTTTTTTTTTAACGAAAAATTCACAATTTATCGAACTATGTATTGCATTTTTTTTTAATTTTGAAGTGGTAATTCTAACTAACTTGACGGACATTTAAGAATTGATTTCGTTAATTATTTTGTCAGGTTTTTACTGTCATCTTATTCAGCATTAACAAACAATCATATTTATATATATACTTTTTGTTTTTAATTTGTAGTATTTGCCTTGGTCAAGCAAAAAACTAACTAACCTTGTGGATTGCTGAGATGTAAGAAAACTATGTTTAACCTTTTCGAGTATTTGAATATGGGAATAACTTTTATGTCGTTTTCAAATGGTTCCACTCTTTCTGAAATTCAATGAAACACAAACATAAACGAAACAAAATCAAAAAAGGATGCTGCTGCTGGGTTTTACTTTTGACATTTGAGTACCTATGTGTTTTAGTGCTTCTTGAGTGGATTCTGACTTGAAATCGAGAAGCGAAATTCTCTTCTCAGAATCGTCAGAAGAATATTTTTTTGTCTTAGGAAATGGTTTGAGAAGACTTGTGGACGCTTCCGTCCGTTCTATCTGTCAAAATTCAAATATAAGTGTGCTGAACTTAAACTGTCTTTTGAAGAATAAAATTTTTGTTACTTATCGTTCTTGATTTCAACCCGCCTGCTTCGGTTTGTTATACTTAAAATTTCAAATATAAAAAATAAATAAAAAAAACTGTACTTAATATAAGAAATTTCCGTTGAAATTATAGCTAAAGTTTTTTAGAATATGATTTTTCACTTCTAGGAGCAAAGATAAATCTTCTATGAGGCATTGAAATGTTAAAAAAAAACTCATACTTATTTCCTCACTTTTTCTCATTTTATTCTTTCAACTCTAACACAACTCGACCTGTATACTCGCATAACAATTAATTTTATTTCTAATAATTCAACTTCACATAAAATGACGTATACTTTTCCAACACATACCTGAGCGTAGTCAAAAGTGAATTGGTTATTTGTAGGTATTTGATTAGTTCACTTGATGATGAATCTGAAATCTCATAATAAATCAATCTGATTTTTTGAAAGAAGTTCAGAAATACCTTTTGTTTACAAAAAAAAAAAAAAAGCATTTTTGTGTCAACTGATTTGGACTAGGATATATAAATGCCAGGGATACCAACTTTGAAATTTAAATTTAAATTGCATGATAAGTTAATATAAAATTTCCGCTCTAGCTATAGATTACCAAACAAAAAATAGTGATTCCAATTCTATAGTTTTACAGCCATCTGTCAAAATCAATTAAAGGCGAATTCAGATTCAATTAGAGGACTTTTACTGTGCATATATAATAAAATAAACAAAGACATATCAAATGTTAAAATAATAAATGCTCATTAAAATAAGAATTACTTGATATTGTTAAATAAACCATTATAAATACAAACTGGCAGTAAGCCATCTTAAGCTATGTGTACTCGTATTTATATGTATTATTTTTAACTTGCTTCAAGTTGGAAAATTTAAAACCTTTTTAACATATTGGCGTTGTTTATCTTTTCTTTTTGTTTTTGTTCTACAAATTGTAGACAAGCCATGAGAGATGGTGCCACTTGTCTGCGAGTCACTTATTTATTAATCATCAGACCCAAACAAATATGTAATGATGTACATACGCTGCGAAAAATATGGCAACGCCGGCCGCGGTAATATAGCAATACATTGTAGGTACTATTTCTGTCCCATTGATGCACTTGTTGGTTCTCGCACAATTAATATTTTAGCACGAATTTTGATTGCCAATTTCGTACCTACTTTGGGGATTAGCTCTAATATATTTTGCAAACCTTAGGGGAATGTTCTCTACGTACCCTAGGAAAAACGCATTGCATGTCCTGAACTCGGACTACAGGTCGAATATTTAAAGTTTTGCTTTATTTTCACCAAGCAAAAAAATACAATTATTAGATTCTAGTGAACTGATTAAAGCTCACTGATTAAAGCTCTACATATGTCAGAAGAATTGTAATTTGACTCCGTATATTTATAGTATTGTTGGAAATGAGTAAGCCTATAAAAGTACATTTAAATGTTGCAGTTTAGTTTTGTTGAAATAATATTCCTTTGTTTTGGATTTATTTAATGAGCCTATTCTGGAAGTATTCACAAAAGACACGTCTTATGTTACACAAAGGGTTTTAATTGCGTTTCTACATGTGCGACTATACTATACTACTCGTACACTTAAGATCAGCACGTTAAAATGGAGCGTATTAAACTGAATCATTTTGCTTATCTTTATAGAGAAACCTTGGTTGAAGGTACTTATACACATTCAGTTTTGCCATAAAACTAATTTTTGTTGTATTTGAATTTTTGTTCTCCTGAATTTATATCGTTTAAGATTTGCTTAGGATTTTTAGATGTCAGATGGCGTAAAGAGCTTTAGCAGAAGTCTCGGTTTAGGTTAAGGTGTGCCAAATGGCACAGACTAAATGCCATAAAAAAATTATTGGAAATTAAAAGGAAATGGCTAAGTACTATAATACGAGTAAACATGTTTAAGAGACTTTAGGATTTACTCATGGAAGACAATAGCCGTGTTGAAATGTTCTTTTCATGTGGGTTATATAGTTCTAAATTGTTACAAGAATTTATCCCCACTCACTGGAGGAAATAGGAAAAGTATATTATTGTTGATCTACTAAAAACTTGATAGGTATTGATTGACTCATTTTCAATTTTCCATCAAGCATTACCAATTCAACCTTTTAAAGGTGCATTAATATTTGACAAAATTTACACTGACACACAATTTTCACGCTTGTTTTATTTTTAAAATCCCCTGGTAATGATAACCTAATAGTCAAGTTAACATTACAACCTCTCAAAATAGGGTTAAATAAACCCCCAAAAATATAAAGGCGTTTGTGAATAATAATTGTAAATTTGTCGTAAAACTGTCGTGAAAAAAAAAACCGCGTTTGTTTTTTTGAAGTCAAAAATTCTTAGGGACATTGTGCGATTTTTGGTCGCAAACAAATAGTTCGCGTCACTGACAAGTAAATGTTAACAGTATATCTGAAGCTATAAATGTGACATGTAATAATATGTTCAAGAGCTTGATTTGTTTCTTAAGCAATATTCCAATGAATATCAACTGTCACTTTAAACACTTCCATTTTCCAATAAATTTATTGGATGGTTTATGTATTGTGATATTAGACATGTTCAACGATCTGAGGAAAAAGCCTTCAAATTAGGGTTAAAAGATCTTTAAAGGAACGACAATTATTCACACATTCTTTACTTTTTTGAAAATATTTTCGTTTTTCGTGACCTTCTCTTATTTATGAAAATAATGTTTGTCCTTGAGCCCAATTTAAGACAAAAATTATTTTTATATTTTTGAGTTAATTTTACCTTATTTATGAGTGATTATACTAACTCATTTTTTTTAAACAAGCCAGGGCGTCAATTCCCGATCTATGAAGCTGTGAAATGATAAAGTTTATCACAACTTCACTCAAAATTCGATTCTCGACGAGTGACAATGAAATCTGAAATGTCAAATTTTATATCACTGTAAAATCATTTGGTGAAAAATTGGGAGATCTAAAATAAATTCGAATTATTATTCCGGATATTATTTGCAAGGAAATACAAAACTCATGAAATTGAAATATGTAAAGTATTTTACTTTTCAGTTAAAGCCTAGTACTCTCCTAGCGTGAAGTGAAAAATAAATACGTTCCAAATTACACGCGAAGAATAAAAATGAAAATAGAATAAACTTTTCCACGTGAATTTTTGATACCCACTTTGAATGAAAAAAAAAATGAATTTTTTTTTAAACTGATTCGTTCTTTCTGTTTATAAATTTTCAATTTTTTGTTTTGTAACAAAATATTCAAATCAACTGACAAATGTCACAGTTTTCAACGTTGCCTTAAACTTTTTCCTGATGGTTGTACATTGAGAAATGAAAATCATAGCGTGGAAAGAGTAGTGGAACATATTTGTTTTTCCAATCCACATTTTAGTACTCATCTCTCGTTGCGGATTTCATGCCAGTGAACCAGCAGTCACTTTTATATGAAATTTTCATTTTCACATGAACTGAGTACTAGGCTTAAATAAAAAAACACTCAAAAATGACAGACAGCAGTCATGATTTATCATTTAGTACATTACATTTAGTACACACTTTGACAGTTGTTTATCATTCCGAGTTCGAGAATCGCCTAAGGCTTGTTCATGAACTGATAAAGTGAAGACTGAAATTTTATTTTTTTTTATCACTTCACAGCTTCACAGATCGGGAATTGACCTCCAGCACGACGAACATTTTGAAGGACATGATTTTTGATGTCCCACCAAAATACGTTTTGCGTAAGCTTTACAAATGAAGTTAGCACATTTCACACATTTAGATTATTTTCATCTAAGTAATCATGAATGTTTGGTTATGGTATTTAGGTACAAGTTTTGCTCAACTCGTCACAATTTTTGACAGCTATTTACACTTTTCTGGAGTTTTTTTATGCACTGAATTCGACCTCAGAATTTTCTAAATGCCTCGTGTTTTTCAGGGGTTCTACCTTTTTGTTTTATCTACCGTGGTTTGATGACTGCATCTGAAGGGTTCACAACCTTATTATGGCTGTCAAATATCAATTGATTGATAAACGATAGAAGCTTTCAAATGATTGAAATGTTGGTATTATGTTTTTCATTTGCAAAATTTTACTCTTACTGTGAATAATGAACAAACATAAACATATTTGACATTTCATTCATAAAATCCATTCACTGAAATCAAAATGGCCACCCCAAAAAACCACATTAAACTATCACTCATTGTGAATGGTATAACCTTCACTATTATTTTTGAGTTTCCGGTCCCCCAGATCCGATACGTCTTGAGACAAATGGAAATGAGCCTCATCACTCACAATAGCTTTAAGATAAAAAAAAATTAAAAAGTAAATTTTTGGTATCAACCAATTTTAGTAATATTCTCATTTTCATACTTTTTTCATTCGCTTAAAGGCTTTCACTTTTCAGTATTTCAATACGTTGTAAAAAGATTTTTCGGTAAATAAATGAAAAGTCCTCTAGTTTTGACGTATCGAAAATATTCGCAATGGCAGTTGTGAGTTGACAATTCGAAAATGGCGGGAAATTTAATATGATACCATTTGTTGGACCCTATTTAAAAAAAATTATGGGGGCAATTGACAAATTTTAAAATGCAAAATTGTCCATTGTGTGGCTGTATTCATTTTGGTAATTTAATGTTATAAAATTGAGAATCTCAATCACAAACCTTAAATTATGACTGACTACTTTTGATACATAAGATTCTTTGAAGAAAAACAATAGAATTTTATTTGACATATTCAATATAAACGTTAACACACGACTAAATTAAAAATATCGCACTATACATAAAAATAAAACTCGGCCGCAAGTTTTTTTGTTTTTTTTTTTAGGAATAATTTACATTTTACACAACAACTTTGCATTTCAACTACCGCCAATAGCATTTGTTGTAGTATGGTTAAATTCAAATAAGAATTACACACTTGATCAAAGAATGTCTGGATTTAATTTCCAACGCTGCTGCAAAACTCTTCTAAGATAACAAAAAAAAATGGGGTGAAAGAAAATAGAATTTAATTCCTCCTACAAAGAAAAATAAAGCCCAACCCGCATTTTTGGTATATATGTACCTATATGAGAATTGTGAACATGAATGGAATTCAAAAATGATTTAGAACGAAATGCGCTGTATTAAGAATTTAATGTTTTAGTAGAACACCAAATTAATGTAGTAGAACATAACGTAACCCCCCAGGATTCCAGGAAGTGAAGTTTGTGTGAAAGAATTTTTTTTTGTTTCTGTATTTTCCTTTGGTTCCCTTTCGGTTTTCAGATTTAGTATAGGGTCGTATAATTCACGGAACTATTGAGAGAACATTTATTTTGAATGCATGCGCCCAGAAAGAGAGAGAGAGAGTGTTCCCCAATTTTCTTCGTTTGCCCGTTGTATGGTTGTGTTTGTGTTATTAGTTCCGTTTGTATTCCTTTTATTTGCAACATACAGTGTGTTAAATAAATATTGATGGCCTTGGCCAGTTCAGACGATGACAGAAAAAGACTTCAATTGCATGGGAAGTGATAGATGACAGCAGTTTTCAATTTCACTCAATAATTTCGAAAGGATTTCGAACACAAATTCACTCGATTTTGAAGTTCGTTTTTATTTCAATTTCACTCAATTTTTCGAACCTGGTTGTTTATTTTAGATCAAGAACACATTTTTGTTTGTATCTATTTTTATTTATTGCATTGTTTAAATTTGATATTCCAACAAAGACATTTTTCATTGAATTCAACTAAATTATGATTTAAAAACTCAAAGAAATCACCCTAATGTTCAATTATTTTTGAATTGATCCAGAAGAGAAAACTATTCTTCTTAAAACTGTCATTTTGAACAGTTCAGAAGACTTCTAAAAGACTAATCGAAATAACCATACGAGATGTCACCAATGTCAAAGTTGTAAATATACTTCAAAAGAATTTTTTGACAGCTAACCAATCGGAGAGTAGAAATTTGCTTTGCTTTTAAGTGCTTTATGCCATCTTAATCGAAGCAAATAAGAAGTTAGTTCAATACTAAAAATATAAAATATTCACCACAAGGTTCTTTGGAAATTTATAATATGGTGTTTCTCAAAGAAAGCACACAACTACGTTATTCCTCTCTTCAGGAATGTTGACATTAAAAACCAGTTTGATAGTAGATTTATACACATTTGTCTATAAATCGACGCATAATGTACTAGTATTAAATTGATGTGGTCGCAAGCACGAAAAACAGAAATACTTGGATCATAAGTTGGTCCATTGTGATACCACATGAATTACTTGAAGGCTCTTATGAAGCGTGCTTATGCTTATATATACCAGATTATTGGATCATTGTTGTGGAAATCTCCTAGGTGAAGCCTGGGAAGAATTAAAATTTGTATGTATGAAGTTAAGGCTAATTCCTTTCTCGTCCATGTATCTTCTGGAAAAACCATTTGAAAATACTACAAACTGGTAAGCGAGCTGGACTTTTATACAGTGTGTAGAGATAACAAACACTTAGACTATTTCAGATCCAGCGCTGTCTAGATCTAGATCTCTTTTTGAAATAACTTTTGTCAACTGGATTAAGTATAATGTTCTAGGATAAAGAAGCGTTTTGTTGTTGATAAAGTTAGACTAGTTAAATTCCCAAAAGGATCAGCACTGTCTTTAAATATAGCTTTTAGAGGAATTTAAATGTTTAAAATGCGCAAATAGCTATTTTCGCATATATATTTCTAGTGCATTCAGTGGCATTGCCTTGCCGAAGGTCTGGCGATCGATTCCACAGGTCTACAAAAAAAAAAATTTTTGGTGCCTTGAGTTTTGCAGCTGATTTTATTTATACTTCTAACGCAGATTTCAAAACTGAAAACCATTTTTCCCTAGCAGCTCTAGTTTTTGAGTTACAGAAATATTCAATTTACGCTAATTTAAAAAAATCATATGCAAGAAATTCATATGAAAGAATCTTCGAAGGGGAATTATTAGCCCCTCTACCTGTCATAGAAGGGTAATTATTACCCCCTCTACCTGCCATAGAAAGATAATTATATAATTAAAATAATAGAACTTAAATTTTGCTATATAAGACAACTGTGTTGCCGACCTGGACACAGTTTGTTTTTAATAGTGAAAGGGTAAAGTTGGCCGTAAAGAGATAAGTAAATTGTTTTCGAAAATTTTTTTCGGTATATTTGAATGTTGAACAATAAATTGTTTGGTTGTAAAAAAGTGAAGTGTTTTATTTTCAATATAAATAAGTGGAAGTTTTAAGCAAATTGAATACGTTTTATTTATTACGAACCCTTGGTAAAACATTACAATACTTTAAGTGATTAAGAGCTAATTTTCAAAAATGCCATCTAGTCGCAGAATCTGTGTAAATCATCCCGAGCAATTTTGTTATGTATGTGGTGAATACACGGCAAATCAGAACAGAAAATGCATTACTGAATTTGTGAAGAAAGAATATAGCTATAGTCTTGGAAAAGATTAAGTATCACGAACATGGGTGGGTCATTTGTGTTGACTTGAAAATGGTTAACTTTCTCCTTGGACAGCAAGGTGGATACACAAAATATCCTTGCTCCTTGTGCCTTTGGGATAGCAGAGCTAAACTAGATCACTGGGTAAAAAAAGACTGGCCTGAAAGAGAGAACATGGTTGTTGGAGGAAAAATGTTATTAATGAGCCTATGGTTGATCGGAATAAAATAATCCTGCCTCCACTTCATATAAAACTTGGCTTAATGAAGCAATTTGTTAAGGCTCTAGATAAGGATTCATCATGTTTTAAATTGATATCTACAAAGATGCAAGGATTAAGCATTGAAAAAATAAAAGCTGGCATATTCGATGGACCTCAAATCAGACGGTTAATAAAGGACACCAATTTTGTTGAATCTATGAATGAAAAAGAGCGAAAAGCGTGGACATCATTTGTGTCCGTTGTCGAAAACTTTCTAGGCAACAAGAAGGCTTTAAATTATAAGGATTTAGTTCAGAACATGCTGACTGCTTTTCGTGAGCTTGGATGCAACATGAGCATCAAGGTGCATTACTTGCAAAACCATTTGGACCGGTTTCCTGAAAACTTGGGAGACTTGAGTGAAGAGCAAGGTGAACGATTTCACCAGGATATAAGGACAATGGAAGAACGATACCAGGCAAGTGGGATACGCATATGATGGCAGATTACTGCTGGAATCTGCTAAGAGATTGTCCAAAAAAAAACACATTGTAGATCAAGCAAAAAACGAAGCTTCTTGGGTTTCAGTACATCAAATCAGCAGTGAAAAATATATTGTATATGAAATGTACTCGCTAGTATCTTGTTAATAAAATTATTATTTTATTATTTTTTTATATTTATATGTAAATATCACTAAATATGCTGGGATTTTCAAAGAAAAAATGTTTTACTTTCTTCTTTTCCCAATTATTTTGGGTATTTCTAAGTGGTGCCAGGTTTACAACACCCTACCCCATAACATGAAAACGGGAGCTGCTAGGCAAAAACCGATTGCAGATTCGTTTTCAGGAGGTCAAATTTACTAAAGAACAGTTCAAAAAGTATCGGCACCAAAATGTGTGTATACCTGTGTTCTATATCGCTTCTCCTAAAAACAAAAGAAGTTTTCGTAAAAGGTAGCACATATAAAAAAACGTGCTACCTTTTACGATGAAGTCTCTAAGCCCCCAAGTAATATAAAATGGTTCTCATCTTAGCCTTTCGAAATCGGCAAAAAACTGTAGCTTAATCCATTTATGTCGACAACACGCACACAGGAAAGTTCTTAGTCATTTGGCTCTGGGTCTATGCAAACTTTGGCGCCACCAAATTTATTTATTTTACTTTATGTACACTTTATGTACAATTTTTGGTTAGGGGAAATTATGTAGGTAAGTTAGGTAGTATGTCTTTTCGTTAACTTCAGTTTTTGTGCAGTCTGTCAAAGTTGATATTTAAAAATAAAACTGTTACATGTTGTCAGTTTTGTAAAGTAAATGAACAGATCGACTAAGTAGTAAACGTGAATACTACAAATTTGTATGATCTGCGTTCGCGTTCTATTTTTTAGTGTCAACATCTTCATAATTTGACAGTTTGTGTATGAGAAGAGTCCTACACACGGATACCGTCTTTGTTCGTTTTCCCTCTTTTCTGAGATTATACGAGTATAGTAAGAACACACATTTATTGAGACGTTGATTTGAAATAATTCTTCGTTTAATACTTTCTCTGCTAGAGAAATAGAACTTTTCAATTTGAAACCGATTTACTGTTCATCATAACATATTTTCATAAGTCATTCATTGCTTGTCAGAGCAATTTGAAACAGATTGATGGTAACTGTCAAAATAAGATGTTGCCAATTGTTTTTTATTCAGTGAATTCTATTTTAATTCATATTTTTTTTTTGTATAATTGAGATCATTATGTAGATAGGTCTTATTATTATTATTTTAAATCTGTGTTTCTTTCCAGCTGACATGTATAGCTTAAATAAGTAAGATTTGTCCTAAAAACAATGCCTTGGCGATTTTGGTTAAGTTTATTTCTATCAAATAGTTCTTGACCCACTGTATATACATTTTGTAAATGGTGTATTAAAACGGGAAAATATTCCCATTGGATGTTGATGTTGGCGACGACAACGACGATGATAGTTGGGAGATATATGAGAAGGACGAGACATGCTCCATGGAGGTGGTTTGGTTTTGGAGTATGTTTTATTTGGCCGGTGGGTGGGTGATGGTTCATGGTAAAGTTGAGGACGGGCGGGTGCTGACTGAAGACCAAGAATAAGAGCCAAAAGAAAATAGGTAGGAAATGTGTCCCACCCTAAAGTAAAGTAATTTTTTTTTCACATTCTTCAAAGTCGAAGTTTTATTTTCTCAAAATAATAAAAAAAAGACAACAAAAACTTACTTTTTATTCCTTTTTTTTTACTATTTTCCAATAATCCAATAATATTGTATTCCAAATGCAAAACTCCTGGTATACATCAAAAGTCAGGAGCAGGGTCGATGCGGAAGTAAAAAAAACTTCATTAATTGCTATTTTTTAGCTTTCTTTTCGCACTTTATGGATTTTGCAACGCGAAAAAGGGGCAAAAAACTTGACAAATTGTGCGGCACTTGTAAAACTTCATTTATGCACTTGTACTCTTTTTCTTTTTTGAAACACAAAAATGGGTATGGATCTTTTTTTTTCGATAAAAAAAAATTATACACACTATTTGCTGTGTACAGATTTTATTATAGTGGCAAAAGCAGAATAGGTAGAATTGAATACAAAGAAAATTTGTTTGTTTGTTTGTATATTTTTCTTATAAATTTACTTTGCAGAATTTCAATCAGAAAATCATTGAAAATGCAAAATTCACATTTAACATCCTTTTCGTTAGATGAAAGAAAAACCTCGCGAGACGCAACGCAGACACCACGTCGATTCACAACATTCAGGCGAACTGGCGAAGTTCCGGCAGCGCTCGAGAAATACAATCGCAAAACGGGTCGGGGAAAAGTGTTTTGAAATGCGAGAATATGATGAAAAAGAAGTAATAAACGAAATGAATAACAAAAAATGGGAATAACGGAGAATGAAGAAGGTGATAAAGGAGAAAGAATAAGGTGTTACAAAAGAAAAAGTACAATAACGAAGAAGTTATCGAAAGGAAAATGACGAAAAACAACAAAAATACAAGCGAAGAATGCAAACTTAATTCGCCGGCTGAGCGCTGAGTAGAGTGTGGTGTTCATGCGGGTGTAGTGGTGACATTTCCCCTTACAACAGAAATGTTTATTGACTCGTTTAGATAGAAAAATTAATCGTTTCATCCGATATATTAATTAAATAATTTTTAATGCCTTAACTGTCGCTTTAGCCTGTTTGATTTATAGTATAATTTATTATATTATTGTTCTATTTTACATCGCCGCCGCCTAGTCTAATTGGAGAAATATTTCCAAATCCAATTGGGTTTGGAGTTGGACTCAGGTAGGAGTAGTAGGAAGGGGAAATCTTGCTTTTTGACAAATGAATATGACCACTCTGACCTCTAGTGGAGAGTAGAATTAAGGATTTTAGTGACGGTGGTAAATGGACATATCTAAAATTTAAGCAGTCTTCGCACCGAACAAATAAAACAAGACAGAAATTCCCACAATTGGAAAAATTGTATGTTGAATTTTTAAGTCCCCTGATGTCTCACGAGACGAGGCTCACGTAAGTGCGAAAAAGATAGCAGATATGAGGAAAAAAGATGCAAAAAAATATTCCCGGCGAGTACCGGGCTGATTTTTAGTAGTCTCATTTTGACGTTTCTTTTTCTCATATTCGTTTTATGTTGTGTTGTGCATTAAAAAATACGAACAACAGTCAAATTTGAGACATGAGTCATGAGACATGAGTCAACGTGTAATAGCTTTTGCCTCACGGGACACAAATTTAAAAGGAAAATTAAAAATGAGACATGTCTCATGAGGCAACGTGTAATAGGGGACTAAGCAATGGGGTTTTTCAGACACTGGGATATTTCAACAAATTTCGTAGTTATGTAAAATTATGCGTCGCTTTAGCTGATCCAATCAACCAAAGTTATCAGCTATTTTAATAAATTAATTAATCGTAACATAAATTACTTTTTATTTTTGCTGCAATTCAACTTTGTGTAAAGATGCTCGGATTATAAACATGTCTTATAAATTGTTAATTGGATTGTGGTTCTGATATTGGGCATATCGTGTGTGTGTCAAGATAAAAGGCAGTTAGGATAGGTGTGCGCATTCAATTTTTAGTTGCACAACTGTTTGGTTGCTTATAGAAAATAGATGTATTATTTGGTTGAATGTCCGCGCAGGTGTATATAATTATATATTACACAAAATAGCAAACTCATTTTAGGCAATCGTTTAGTTTGTGTCAAAACACATACTTTTTAGTTGCTCGAACCAAGCAGTTGCGAAACTAAAAATTTAATGTGCGCGCCTAGCCTAGCCAAGCCATATTACAACTTCGATTTGAATAGACCATTATACATTAACTTTAGATAGTCTGTAACGAAAGTTTAAGATGGTATATGTCTTATAAAAATATTTAATAAATTGTATCTCACCTAGTATATGGTTCCAAGAAAATTGAATAGTTTCATTACTCAAATAGCTTTTGTTTTACACGCGCTTTTTACTTTCTAACAAATTTTTCAAGACGTCCTTATTATTTATAACTTGTTGAATCGGTAAGTAAAACTCATAAAGGTATAAATATTTCAAGTGAAACTTCAACACATTGACGCTCTTAGCGGAGCATAATGAAAAGTGACATACGCTTCTCAAGATTTGAAAGAATGAGCATATGTTTTTGTAGTAACAACTAATGAAAATGATTATGTTCCAATCTGAAGATGAAAAGCAAAATAAATGCTCTGAGGAACTAAGAATGTATTCACAAATGTTCCGAGTACACGAAAAATCTGACAGATCTATACCAATAGTTAATATTTTTCGAAATGAATACAAGAATACTAGTAGAGCAGAAGAAATTCAGAGAAAACGACTCAGAAAACGCAAAATAAAGAGCTTCTTGATATAGCTAAACTTTTTCGTACAGATACTCTACACGTACAGATGACTCTACACGTGTTTTCTTAAAAATAAAGATGGGGATAACAAAAAGTTGATGCGCATGCAACTGAATAGAAATGCACACATCTACGCTTTTATTTTTATTTTTTAGTTCAGAATAGAGCTCTGAACAGAGTCCGAGCATATGTATCATATTCATGTTCTGAACATCCTCTGAACATGCTCTGAACCAAGTCTGCTCTGACTTGTTTATGAAACACACTTAAACAATATATTTCGGTGACGAAACAAAAGATAAATATCCATTTTTCTTGATATAAATGTTTACTATTTCATAATTTGATTTTGGCAAGCTGAATACTATAAATATTTTTTCTGACTTCGAATGTTTGATAGTTCATAACAGATTTCTTAGTATATTTCAAACCCAAATTTATAATTCATAAAAAAATTTTTGACAGCTAAAACCATTAGCCATGTTTTTTTTTTGTAAAATTATCCGTAGTAGAGTAGGATTTTATATGAAAAACAAATACAACATCCGCAGTAGGATCACTGCCGATACTCGAATAAACGTCAAATCTCTATCCACAGCAGAATTTCACTTCTCCTTTCATCGGCAGTGTTCCTACTGTGGATGTTGTATTTGTTATTCATATAAAATCCTACTGTACTACGGATAACTTTTCCAAAAAAACACGGCTATTGTATGGTAATTTATAGCTGAACAGCAGAATTATTTTAAAAAAATTATACAATCAACAAATATATGTAACTATAACAAATTTCAAGCATTGCAATTTTATGACTGTGTGGCGCTTTGCGAAACAGTGGACCCATTTCGGACCTGCAAAAGATGCATCTTCAAACTGAGAATGATTCCCGAAATATTCCCATAAAATATTTAATTATAGAAAAGAAACATACATAACCCTACCCTATGAGGAAAAAATGTATAAGCTAAAAAAATTAATTCAAAAAATATCCTAATCCAGGACTCAAACCAGGGAAATTTATTTAATGAAAAATCGAACCCAAATCACAGAAGAAGTCTACTTTTAGGGAGATTTGATTTTGTACGTTGATATTAAAAAATTAAAAGCAAAATTCTTTGTTTAGAATAAAATCTTGTTGATAAAAAACAAAACAATTTTAATGATAAACAAGTACAAGTGACTATTAATCAAAAAATACGTCTGTACTCATCCTATCAAGGTGATGTTCTTGTTATTTTTGAAAGCTGCATTTTAAGGTTTCAATGTGAATATAGCTCTTAATATTATATAAATCTATGGGATTGGAGTAAATTGGAAGGATGATAAAGACGGAATTTCTGCCAGGGTGAAATGAGGTGAAAGTCGAAACAGTTAAAGTTTCAGTTAATCATTGGAATCATGCGGCTTATAGATTTGTTGGAGCCATTAGAAGTACGGTATAGGTGGGCAGATGGAAGAGACGAGGATTTCTTAGATTACGCAAATTAGTGTTGAAAGAGGTGGAATTGTAGAGAGTTGTGCAGTGAACAGTTCCTGAAAGAAGTCGATATGGTGGTTAAATCAAAAGGTTATTCTAAGACAGACCACGAAGGGCGAAATGTAGGAAACAATGTTGAATGTTTTCGATTGTGAATATGTATATGAATTTGTTGATAAGGGAACCATATTGACAAAAGAAGGCGAACAAAGGTTATATACATACATATATAAAGATCGGGTCATGTAGGGTTAAGATAATTCAATGGATCATCGTTTCACAAAGCCTAATGCAGAGTTTACTTTAAGAATAATATCATCATTATGTGTTTTATTTTCAACTGGCTGCCATCTATAAAGTATGCATCCAAAAACCAAAACTTGAATATATCCTTCATATCTGGACGGATGCCACCATTACTGTTTGCTAATAAAAAAATCCAAACGGCATCAATAATTTAGATTTCCATTTCCTTTGCAGAAAAACGTCTTCTCCCGATCTTCTGTAGGGATCGTAAGGCCAGCATCAAGTCAAGTATAGAACCTTTTATTTTCTTTGTCAGGTCGTTCCGCAAGAACCACAGGTAAAATCTTAAGCGCTTTTGCATCTTTTTTTAGGCTATATATACTCATTGTCATCATCTTCTCAACCTCTCTTGCATAGCCAATGGAGGACGTCTTGCTGGCGTTTTTCCCGTGTGCATTCGAAGCTGCAGATTTTGGGTGAAGAAAATATGTCACCGCGACCGTACTCATAAAGAAGGCGTCCAGCAAAACTGAAAGCTTATGTTCACTAACATTCGATTACTTTACGATTTAAGGTTTCATGGATCTCATTTCATTTTTCCAGTAGACTAAGATCTCCTGACCATTTCTTCCTTTTCGAGCTTGACTTCAGGTTTTTGTATTAACTGGGATGTTTATTTCATAACTCTGCTATAGGAGATAAGTAAGTTCTGTAAGTTCAAAAGATAGCTTTGAAAATTTTGCGGAATGAAGTTTGTTTATTTAAAAACGAGATGGTGTTACACGAAGTCGTAAATTTCACACTCCGAAATTCGTTATATTTAAATTTTCTCGATGATGTGTTTATATTTAGAGTTTATAATATATGTACGTAGAAATCATCATTATGTTCAGTTAGAAAAAATCGAACATGAGAATCTTATCAGGGACGCTGAAGGATGAACCGGACCCATATAAACGTCTCAATAAGTACTACATAGTTAAATTCCTCGATTTCAGGAATGAGGTATAAAGATGAAACAACGATATCGGAATACTCCCGATAAGGTAGATATTGAAATAACCACAAAAACTTGAAAAAAAATTAAGAATTAAATTTATTTATCAGAACAATTCATATAATAATACATACTCACATCTAAAACATTTGATTTGTCTCGTAAAATTTGTGTTCTTATTTTTTATTTTGAATTCTGCTTCCTTCTTTCCATTAAAATTGCCAATAATATTGCACACCTGTTCAAAGCACAAGAATTTCACTTTAGAAACAAAATAAAAATGGATGATCCTTCAGTTCTGACAGTTCGAAGCAATTTCGAAGTCGGTCGAAATCTAGAACATCCAATTTCATTTCACGTGAAATTCAAAAGTGATTTCAAATCACTTTCGATCAAATTCCGGAGCATGGGCGATTATTTCACCAAAATTTCAAATTTGAATCGCACTTCCGATTTCCAGACCCTATTGTTCTTAAACGTCATAAGCTTCGGGGAGATTTCGCGACCTCAGCTATAATTTTTTGACTGCAGATTTAACTTTCAAAAAAGGAAAGTATGGCAAATATTTTATTAATATTTGTATGCAAAATAATTTGGAAAAACAACCAAACTTTTAATTTCTTTTATATTTATTAGAAGTTTATAAACGAAGTTTATATGAAAACTGCACTAAGCCAAGCCTTCAAGTTGTCGACACACATTGTGAGTGAGTTCAACAATGAACAAGAAAAGATATTCGATTGCACTGAAGCGGATTTCCAAGAAATCGATATGGAAGCTTAATAACTACCGAATAAATTATCTTAATTGCCAATAAAATTCATCGAGTTCTTACCCTGATATCATAATTTAAAGGGTCCATTTTTTCAAAACTACTAACATTATTCTGTAGGCCTATCCTAAGAAGCGCGGTGGATCACTTTTAATGGCGAATTTGTATTCTGCTATTCTCAAAAGCGATTTGCTCCATTCGACTTTATATGGGAAGCGACAGATTTTTTTATTAAAATGTTACTTGTTTTGAAAGCGATAGCTGTGTAAGTGACGGATTGTTAGCGGATCGGAACAAATGTAAATAATTATTTTACCAAGCTATATATTTTAGTTTCTTTTATATGTACACCAGTTGAACTTATTAAGTTATTTATTTGCATTTATTATTTTTGTTAATTCCTATTTTGTTCTTAAATTAAGGAGGAAAAAACAAACGACAGCGCGCAACAATTTGGTGCACTTGTCTTAATGAAAGAAAATAGTAGAATATCTAAAGGCATCTTTAATACTCCGGAATAAAAGGCCAAGGCTGGAAAGCTATGGGATGGCATCACAAGTGTTGTTGAATAGTCTTGGACCCCAATAAAAACAAGGGATGACTAAAAGAAAGCCAGTGGAATGTATCTCATAGTTTTATTTTTTCTCAGTTTTTTTTTTATTATTTGCATTTAGCGTATATTAAGGGGCCAGTTATAGCTTTCATTGAAAATTTTCATTTCCATTTTTAAGACGATTAAACATACTGTAATGGTATTAATTGGTACCAAAATGAAGCTTATAAGTAGTAGAATTTTTTACTCTATAAAATACAAAATTCTGATTTAAGCGAATTAATTTCAATGAACAGCTGATTTTCCTTTCTTTAACTTCGAATACAATCGTTCCACTGAATTTTTGAATCAAACAAAATCAACTTTAAAATAATTTAATTAATTATAAAAAAACTGTTTTCCGGAAAAGAACTGTGACATTTTTGCAAAGGGACTGCCATTTAAATAAGAAGGCTGCAAGAAATGGTGGAACTGTCTTGGAAGTATCCTTTATTGTTCACTTTTGGGAATGACCCAAAGTCAAAAGTGAGGCATGGTTTCAATACCATCAGCCACATTTTCTGGAATAGGCCTTACACTATCCATTCTTGTCCCTAATAGACTAATTAACCAAGAATCAACAAGAAATTTTGGAATTGTACGTGAGCCAAGTTGTTCACGTGCATGAAGGTTTACATTTATATATTAGATGTGATTTCGAATATAAGGGTGGAAATTTTTCCTCAGACAATATTATTAAAGAGGGCCGAGGATCAGGTTGGCAACCGTTGCAAAAACATGGTACTAGTACACTTAAATTGTTGTTTCATTCAAAATTACTTCATTATTTTGATTTTTTTACGAATTACTTAATCTTCTATAATCATCACCTTTAAAAAAAGACAGTACATACGATTTTGGTTAGATAAAAATTTTATTTTTTTTGTTTGAAAAGAAAACATAAAAATATATATAATATGTGTATGTATATAAGTTAAATATTTACATGTAATTAATTTAATAATAAAAATATACGAAAACAGTATTTTGTTAATTTACTCTGCATTATTTCAAATTATCTCTTAAGGAATTAGAACTTTAATATAAAAAAAAACACTAAAAGCTTGTTTTTTTTGGTTAGTTCCCCTTGTAAAATAAATATAAAAATAGTAAATTTAATAAAAAAAAAACAGTATATTATCATTGTATAATTAATTGGAACAACTTCTACGGTACATCAAAGGTTTGGCAACTTCTTGGCAAATATCATTTTCAAATGTTTAATTACATCCTGAATAGAGAAAAAACGATAAATTTAGAAAAAAAATTATAGTTTCAAGTAGAAAAGAAGAATTTTGAAAATTCGTTTAATTTTCATAAGCACTTTTGGCGGTTAAAAAAGTTGCAGATTGCAGAGGAAGTTGAGAAAATAGTTTCTTGGTTTAAAAAAAAAAATACATGGGAAAGGGAAACTATTTGTCTGGCACTTGGTGAATATTATTTTTCTGTTATTATTAGTTTTGTGGTTAAAAGCTAAATATTTGTATATATTATAATTATTTTAATATTTATATCATCTGTTGCTACTTAATTAAAACACTTTCACCCAACAACATTTATTCTAGTCTAAAACTATGCTGCTCGGTCTTCTTTTCCGACCGAGATTCGGTTGTTGTTGTAAAGGTTTTTCGTTCCATGACACGTTGTGTTATTGATGACAAACGTTGTGATCCTTCATCGACCAGAGAGAGCTTTCCACCATCGGAATTCAAAGTGATCTGAGAAAAGGCCGCATCTAAAGGTTTTACTTCGCTATTGTCTTCGTATTTTCTTGTCTCATATCTAAAAAATTTTTTTGATTAATTTTATGCAAATTTTATTTAATCAAAATTTAACTGACCTTGAAGTATAACCCTCATATTTTTGGCCAGGATTGTAAGCCCCAGTTATCTGGACAACACCACCTTGTCCGAATGTCTTATCATGCAGATCCTTGACACATGCTTCTAAATTGCCAGACGTCTTCTTGGGTGAAGGTGGTGGCGGCATGTCATTGAGGTAGGCGTTTTTCAACACCGATGAAGTTGTTAATGTTTCAAAAGATTGACTATTAATGGGGGATGGACTTGATGGTGAACCAATTCTACCAGTCCCTGGGTAGGGACGTGGAACTGCATTGGCCGTTAATTTGGGATTAGGTCTAAATGTGGCGTTACTAGTTATTGTGGCAGATTGGAGTGGAGGTGGTGGGGGTGGGAAATTTTCACTTTGGTTAAATGTGGGCGAGACTGCTTCCGGATGGTGGAAATGCTGTGGTGTTTGTTGGAAAGTGTAACTTGATTTGGGTGATTGGTAGTAACTCGGAGATGATGGAGTGTCAGTATAACCCGACCGATTAAGTGTCTGTTAGAAGTTAATAAGTATATACATAATTGGTTAGATCTTTTAACTACTTTAATATTTTCTATCTTACATTATTTTGGCTTTGAATACTTCCATATGTTGCCGTTTGGTACTCTGAATCGCTCTCATCTGTGGTGAACCCAGGAGCATTCTTCCTTGATCGCGCTTGTCGAATGCGAATCAATTTGGTTCGGGCTTCTTCGAGTTGTTTCTCCATGCGAAGGACATCTGATCTTGCATTGATTTCCTGTGCCATGCCATCGACCATACTTGTGTTTATTTTCAAGGTATGCTCTTCTTCGGCATCTAGACCCTGTTGTGCTGCACGCACTAGATTTTCTGTTGATTTGATAACCGCGGTTCCAGCTGCCTGTAGCCTTCGACCAGCTTCAGAAGTTGGATTCGATTTAACCTTGCAGGCAATCAGAAGCTGGGCAGTGGATGCCGCAACCTGCCTTGCAGTTGATATCAGCATAACCTCTGTTCCAACTCCACGGACAAGATTTTGAGCAGCTTCTACCATACTATGAGTCGCAGCAGCTACTAACCTCGCCGCCGATATCAAACCCTCAGACCACTGACCATCATCGGACGATGTCAGCGGAGTACGAGCTACCTTACCCTGATCGATGAGTTCTCTTTGAGCAGCATTAGCTGCTCGTACCAAAGCAGAAGAGGCTGCCATAATACCCTTAGCAGCTTCCAATATCATTTCATCGAATTTCATATTCTCGTCAAGTTCAATCTGAAAGCAATGAAGTCCAAGACGTTTTTTTTAATTACAAATTAATAGGAATTCTCGTAAAAAATTAAACACACTCTTGACTGCAAATAATTATCTTAAGTGTCTGGAGGATAAAAGCCTAACCATCAACGAGAATAAGGATGTTGAAGGTTTGTTACCATCTAACCAACTAAAATTTAGTTGAATATTGTTAACAAGACATTAAAAAAAAACATTTATTTACCGTCAAGAGCGTTATTTGTTAAATAGTTTTAGTTTAAGGAATATAATGTTAAAAAGTTTTGTTTTTATTTATAAGCATTCTTGAGTTAGTTTATGAAGCAGAAGAAAGTTGATAATCACAGTAATAATATGTTTGATTCCTGGGTGAATATTTAATTACAACCAAGAATATCAAACATATCTGACTGGAACCATCTTATTTTTGTGAAAGCATTCATCATTAATTAAATAGCACTTGTTATTATGTAAATTTATAAACATTATTATAAAGCACCCATCACCATGTCAAAAGGTTGTTGTTTTACACATTCACATCACAATACAAATTAGTAACTTGTTATAATAATATACAAATTTGGTAAAATTAAATTAGTCAATTAGTTTTACCTTAACATCTGGCTGTCTTCGGGGCCTCAAATTAGCCAGTTTATTTGCAGCAGCATCAATTGAAGCTGCAGCTCCAAGCAATTCATTTTCAGCAATAACTGTTGGATCTTCAGGATCTATCCAATCGGAACCCTTTAGGAGGCGAGCCATTGCAACAAGATCAGTTACACACTTTGCTACACGTCGGGACAGATGCATTCTTTCGTCAGCTGAGCAATTACGAAGAATTCCATTTAGAAGTTCTCTGTAAGATTCACCCACAGCTGCTCCGGCTTCCAGTGTTCTTTGACGAAGCTCTGTAGTTTCAGCACAATTCCAGGCAACGGTGCGACAAACAAGAAGCATCTCTGATATCGCCCGTCGGCCCAAATTTGCAGCTGCTACTATATCAGCTTGTAAATTAGAAGCACCGGCAGCAACAGCTTTGGCCGTAGCTAAGGTGACATTCTTTGTTACTCGTATAAGATCCTCTGGAGTGCACTGAGGAGTACCGGGTGGTGGTGGTGCTTGCATTGCCTAATAATATATAAACATTAATAAAATCAATAAAATTTAATTAATAAAACGGAAAATACCCGAATTTCTTGTGAGATGGCTTCTACGGTTGCTTCCATTGCTCGAGTACCACGTGTATGTTCATCTTCGACTGCTTTGACAGTTTTCAATAATGACGATACATTCAAAACCATAACCTAGAGAGATTAGCAAGAACAATGAAATATGTTTTCATATGAAATAAAAAAGTTAAGTTAAGTAAGTCGATGATTTTAAATAGATAATATAGTATATTATTTCTTTTTTTTTTGTTTTAATTATTATTTTATTCTCAATTTTTGTGTATGATATTACAATAAATCGTTAATTATAATAAAAATTAAAATTGGTTATGGCACTTTGCGCAAAAAGAATGAATGTAAATAGAAATACTGAAAATGAATGGAAATATTTCATGATATAAAATATTATTTGCTTAATTCTTGAGAAGTAGGTGCTGTAAAAAGGGTGACGGAATTAATAAAGAAATCAACTATTTCCCACACTATTAAAAAATTTAAATTTTACACTAATGGCGCCATATTTTTTTTTTAATGTTCTTAAAATAGAAAACAAAACTGAACAGAACTGCTTGAATTCATTAATTTGCAGCAGTGAGTTGTTTGCAAAAACACGAGCCATACACACCTATTACGATTGTTAAATAAATCGATTGATTGTTGATTCAAAGCCTTTCAACAGATTCAAGCACCTCGTTCTTGTTGTTGTGGACACATTTGCAAATTAATTTATGACATATTTCTAATTCCATTATAACATTAGTGAATTTACATTTGCTTTAAGATCATCCCTTTGTTTTTATGCAAGTAAAACACTGCGGAGAATGTAGAGGATTCTGCAGGATTTTACTCCCAAAGATTCGAGGACTTTTTAAATTTGGTTTACGATACGTGTACCAAACTCAAGTAGTTTTTTCTTCTATCCACAAAATGTGTGTTGCGGATATAAACGGAATGTCGAATTCACAGTTTTTCCAGTCACGAATTTCACTAAAGCGGGTTTAATTTCCGCCATTGTATCCGGTAATCGGATTAATTCTATTTAGTTAGAAATTCAAGATCTCATGAAACCAAGAGATCGCAGGCTATATTTGTTTCTTCTTTGGAATGAATGAATAAAATATTGAAAAGTAAAAACTATCCGTGTTCAAAGGGTAACATTGCATTGGATTCACATGGGGCGGCAAATAAAGAAAAGGATTCTTCCACGCATTGTAAATGTATAGATGGAATTGGTTTGTAGACTGCACGTACATATGTATGTTATGAATATGCTATACGAAAATCCCTTTCAATAAAAATTAACTTCGATACAATTTGTATTTAAAGATTTCCAGAAACTAAGTTCTTAAAGTATTTACAAGAACCAAAGATGATTGCTTGATGTGTAGTTAATTGGGGAGGAACAAGTGTGGGAAATTGTTTTCCATTAGAAGAGACAAACAACAAAAAAAAAACTAAATACTTCTACTTTCTTAAACAAAATCCAACATTCACCTACTTCCCTTACAACAAAAACAAGAAAATGCAAAATATTACAAGCTAAACACAACTTAGTACTAAAATGTATAGATGAATGTATTTTAAAATTAATCTTAAAGAAATTATGATAAGCCAAATATTGTTTTGATTATTATTAATATTCTTTTTGTATTCATGATTAGATTTATCCATTGATGCACGCTTGCTACTTGTTAGTGCCAGAGAGGCACAAATCCCTAAGCATCTGTTTAAAAGGAAAACAAAAGAACAATATACATAATTTTGTTTAACTTTATAGTGCAGAGATAAAAGATTCCGTATTAAGAAAACAAAAATCAATTGTACACCTTTGGAGTTCATACACAGTGGGTAAGAGTAGATATAATAAGAGAGAAGAAAAAAATGCAATTAGATTTAGAAATAAAGGACTTGCAAGCGGCAACACCAGGGATGCAATATGTACAACATTAATAGAAGAAAAAAAAAAACCACAACTGGTTAAAATGAATTTAGTTTTCTCCGCCTTGGTGGTATTTCGCTATAAAAGGAGTTGGCGTAAGTTCTGGAATTTTAATTGCAGTTCAAAACTACCAATATATTTTTGTATACTTAAAGTCAGCAAAAAATGAAAAGAAAAAAAATACAATTACAACATCGATATCAAGCAAATTTCTGGGATGCATCTTAGATGATATTACAAAAATTAAATTCGAACCAACTGTAGTTGCTTTTGTTTCGTTAAATGATGTTTAATGATGTTTTGTTTTAGTAATTTTTGTGAAATGGATTGTTAATGTTTTAAGATACCATCTGCTCTAGCTGTCTTAATACTAGTGCTTGTTTTTATTTTTAATTATTAAGTGCCATATCCAATACATGTTAAATAAATGAATTATACAAATAAATACTTAATTATATATATTTACATTGATGGGAACAAGAGTGAATGAAAATACAACTGGAAATTAATCGATTTATTGTTTTATACAAGTTTCTAAAGTCCACTTCATTTTACACTAAGAGATAAGTGAAGCAACTGCTAAAGAAGCTCTCATTTGCATTTAGCATATTTATGAAAAAAAAAATCTAGCTTATTTGTCGCACGTATATTGAAGAGGGAATGCATTGGAACTTCCTTACAAACGGTGCAGTAAAATCTATTTCTGAAAATCATTACGTTACAAAACGTTGCATTGCTAAATAAGTTTTCATTTTAGTCGTAGGATAACACATTAATTAACCTCTTGGGTAGAACAACAGAAGGGATGTTGAGAAAATTCGAATTTTTGATTAGAGTAAACAAGCGATATTGCAATTGATAGTTTTGATATACAACAGACTAGTCATGAATGTGAACCAATTTGTAATTCGCGAATATGACAGTTTTAATCTTATTTCACCATAAATCTTACTTCACCTTTACTCATGCTTGAGGAAACTTAATTCTATTTTATTGCTCCTTTCAAGGCCAATAACTTGAGTTCTAATGGTCAGACTCATTTAAAAAGAAATGCAATTACTTGAGGAAGGGTGTTACTCTATCAGTTCTTTTTAACAAGATATTCTGGGGGTTCAATATACGTGTTTCATTTTAGCTACAACATGATACTGGTTATTTGTTAAGAAACCACATACCAATTAAGAATTATTACAATTTAATTTATGAACAACATCTATATATTTTTTTAACAAAAAAATAAATGAATAATGTAAAAATAGTAAACGGGAGAAGCAAATTGTATTAGCTTAATACTCCAATAAAATCGAATGGATTGATATTGAAAATTTGAAAATTCTACATTCATATAACAAATTCTTACCTTAGCACTCTCTTTTAGTCCATCCATTGTTGGATCGTGTATTGGTTTGCCAGATGCTAATTTAGTTGCATTGATCAAATCGCCCAAGGCTGACGCAACATCTTTAACGGCATTTATAACCATTACCTGTGAATCGGGTTGTGCTGCTCCCAACGAGCAAGCGCCGCGTTTTACAGCTTCCGATAATTGTACTAGAAATATGAAAAAAAATTATCATTAATGTTGTGAACAAATTTGTAATTCCCATTCACTTACAAATTGTTGTAACAGCATTTTGTGCTGCTGTAGCTAGTTGATCTTGAGTTCCGGCAGCACCAGCCACCAGAATTTTAGTGTCTTCAACTAGAGCCTTGGCAGTTTGGAGAATATGCTCACGATGATCAGCGAATGCTCCATCTCCATCTGACTGAAGAGTTCCAGCAGTGGCGAACATGATTGTTGTGTCGAGGTCACCAATGATACCCGAAACGGTATGGGCGGCATTTATACAGGCTTGTGTGCCTCTGGAACCGGCTTGCAAGGCCGCCAACACTTGAGCTACCTTCTCGGAAACATCTCGAGCATTTCGGGAAATGTCATTTTGCCCGGATGGATCATTGGGACGAACCCCGGCAGTGGATTGAATAATCTGGCCGACTGACCGACCCAAATCGATCACCGTTGACCTGATGCGCATAGCTACTTCTGGCGATGTTGTAGTTGTAGATGCTCCAACAGAATCTTGTGTTATTTGGGTATAATGCTGAGCCATATCGACGCCTAGAGGTGGAAGTTTGGTGGGGTCGAATCCTGCTTTAGCATTCATTTCATTCGCCAATCGGGCGATTTCCTTGGCACTCTGTACCATTCTTGTTTGATAGTCTACAAACGAGTCACTGAACGAAGCATTTAACAAACTCTGTCTCTTATCGGTGAGTCGAGTGATAGCTCGATTTACTTGTTCCATGAGCCCGGTAACAACGCCACTTTCAGTGGAAATTTTTTCTACAGTCTGTGTGAGCTCTTGGATAGCCTCCTGTGTGTTTTCAATGGACTCATCCAAAAGAGGATGAGCATGGGTGGCTCTGGGATTTCCAGCTGATTCTTTAGCAGCTGTCACCAATTGAGTTGCGCTTTCGACTACTGACTTCGTTTGATTTATCAACCTCATTTGTTGGCTTGAGTGCACAATGTGTGTACAAGCTCCGATTGCGCCATTAACCATCGGTACGACATATCGTGAAATTTCTCCAACTGCATGACCGAGTTTCTCTGCGTTGTTCTTGCCAGCAAGTCGAATTGGTTCAAGTTTATCGCGAAGCTCGGCGGCAGCGTTCAAAGTCTGACTGCTAAAGCCTTGTAAATTGTTGTCTTTTCTTTGAGCCAAGCCTTGGGCATTCACAGCCAGTCCACAACTATCCAGTTCACGAGTACATGTACCAAGAGTATGAAGAACTTGATCACATTGTGCCTGACCTGGTGCCTTCTCACGTATGCTATCCACGAGATGCTTGACACTATTTGATACTGGTGTGCTGTGCATAGAGAGCTGTTGCCAAACTGGTGGATCATCTGGAGAAAGTGCCAAGGATTTGGCCGCTTTGACCATTTCGATGACTCCATCTATAACTCCACGTCCAGCATTCAATACTGGTTCTTGAGCCTTGCGTCCTTCGGCAGAGATCTTTGCTGGAACAGGAACAAACTCTGCACTTGAAGCATATTGACGAACAGCTTTAACAGCATCCAACAGCGGCTCGACAAACCTTTGTCTAGATGGAACTGAGTGATCATCTTCGATTCTTTTAACTTCTTCGACCAAATTTGATGTTGCTCCGGCTACGTGCTTGGCTCCTACAATGAACTCATTCTTAGCAACGGGATTATTAGTATTCATGCTCGCTTGTCTACAAATTGAACATAAATAACTGGTGTGCTTTGCTACTCCAGTTAAAGCAGAAATTTTTTGCTGCTTTGTGGATTTGGGGCTACTGACAATCTCACAGAATTGAACAATTCCTTGGTAGGCAAAATTTAATTGAGACTGATCGATTATTCCTGGACGACCAGCAACACTGCTTGGATGGGAAACTCCAATGAGATAGGCTGCTTGTGCTGATGACTCAATTAAACCATGAATAGACTCCGACACATTGTTGACAGACTGACCGAACTCGACGTGCTTTGATTGTTTAGCGTTGTTAATCATTTCAGAAATAGCATAGCCCAGGTTCCTTGACTTTCCAGTAGCAGTCTCTACGCATTCAAAATAGCCCTGATCGGATATTGCTTCGTGGGGATACTCCAGGAGAACCCTCAATGACTCTATATTCCTCATGGCATTGTCACATTCCTTTTGTCCCGGAGCGGAAGATATGCACGCATCTACGAGCTGATTGATACTCTCCGTTACACTTCTAGCAGCAGCATTAAGTAAGTTTTTCGAGTTAGGCTGATCTGGATCGGCTGCGATTTCCTTTGCCGACAACAACAAGGAACAGGACTGAGTAGAGACGTTTCGTAAGCAATCGATTGTTTGTGAGCGAACAGCTTCATCTTTTGTTTGTCCTGCCATTTCCATTGCCACTGATAAAAGATCTTTGTAATTATTAGCAAAAATTTGGCTGGTTTCGGCCAGCTGGGCGGGACTAGCATATGAATGAACAATTTGTCCACCAGACGAACTCAAACTCTCAGCCACGTGTTTGAGCTCACTCTGGAGTGTATTATAGTTACGGGTCGAAGGAGGGTATTCGTTCATTGAAAGAATTTCACTTAATTCGCTGACGTTCTTTAAAGCGTTATCGACTTCCCGCTGTCCTGGTATGCAATCGAGAGTTTTTGATAATGCCGCCGTGACATCCCTTCCGGCCTGGGTTAAAGCCCCAGGTTCTCCAATATTCTGCAACGTCTTCTGGGCCTCTTCGATCAGTCGAACAGAATTGAGAACCACCTCATCTGCTGATTCGATCACTGAAGGATTATTGGTGGTGGCCGCAACTCCATGAACACTTTTGGTGAAGTCGCCAAGAGCTAATGCTGTATCACGTCCTGCAACACCAGCATACATACGTTGACCATGAGAAACTGTCGACAGAAGCTGACTCAACGCGATACCAACATTTTTCGCTGATTTACTCAGCTGTTGAGCCGTATTCTCTACAGTCTCACCTGGAAGACGGCAGAGCGTACCATTTTGAGCGGCAGTCCTCGTGTCATCCAAAACATTCCTTAGGTTCTTTACAGCTTCCAAAGCAGACTCGAGCTCTTGACCACCGCAGGCTTCCCTAGCTCTCTGAGCAGCTGAATTCAATTCATGAACCGACTGTCCCAGGTGCAAAGCACTCTTAGAAAGCTGTTGGGCTGATGGAATATCATTAACTGTCGGCTGAAGAGCCCTAGCTGAGCTGGACAATTGAATGCCTGGTTCGATAAATTGTTCTGCGGCTTCAATTAGGTTCAACTGTGCGTTGGCATCGTCAGGATTGCTCCTGGTTGTTTTAAGAGATGTTACCAATCTCGGAATTGTATCTGCTGCTCGTTTACAATCCTGCAGGAGCGACTGCTTTGTCTGTTGATCATCACTGTGTTGGACAGCATTTTGAGCTGCCGAAATACATTGAGTAGCCGCTGTAGCTGCCTGTTTTGAGCAGTAATCTAATCGATTAATCAGACCTCGTTTCATAGCAGGGGTATTGGCTTTGGTTGTTGTTATCTCTCGGAGTTCTTCAGCTGCACGACGCAAGTTTTCCTGGTTATCCGAATCATGGGGGTTTCCTGCACATAAACGTGCAGCTTCAACTAATTTTGCAGTAGCATCAGCCAATTGTTTGGCAGCTGACAATAAACGTCTCTGCAATTCCGTGTCGTGTTGCTGTTCCGCCTCCCCTTTGATGCTCTGAATCAATTGAGCTGTTGCTTGGCCCAAAACCTTTGCATGACGAACCATTTCCTGAGGATCGGTAGAAGAAACCAAAATATCTGTTCCAATAATAACACTTTCAACTGGAGACATCTCCTGGGATAGACGGTTGGCATGTTCACGGGCACTTAACTTCACATGATCAAGCAAATCAGCCAAACTGCGGGATACATCCCTAGCAGCATTGAGAAGATCTCCCTTCAACTTCTGATCGTCTGTTGCGTCAGTGCATACCTCACACAAATTATTAACAGCCCTGGCTACATTTCTCGCCGCCATTTCTATTTGATCACGGCACTCGGCATTGTGCAAAGTTGGAGCAATAACCTTAGTACACGCCACCAACTGACTTGTGGCAAGAGCACATTGGCTTGCTGCTCCAATTACCTTATTACGAGTTTCATCATCATCGCAATTCGAAGCAATAGACTTAGCACGCATTACAAGCGATGCAGTTGTATTGGCAACTGCTTTGGCCAAAGCTAAAAGCATGTCTTGCAAATCTGTATCTTCTGGAGGTTCCTCTTCAATCGTACTCAAAACATGAGTTGTGGCTTCTCCAATACGACTTGCTGCATTTATCAAACTCTGTGGTGGTTCCTTATTTTCAGGTTCTGCAGCTTTCAGCAAGTCACTGAAAGCACTGCACAAATTACGAGTAGCTTCCAACAAACGATCACCACCGCTATCATCTTCCATGAGAGCTGCAATCAAGCGGACCTCTTTTGTCACTTCGGGTATAGTTTGAGCTATTTGCGACACAGAGGCAGATATTGTCTCAGTATCGATTTCATCTGGTTGCGTGGCAGTGATAATTTGAGCAGTGGCTGCATTCATCGAGGCAACATGACTTGTGACAGCTTGTTTTGAAGTTTCCAAGGTATTTTCACGCCATTCAATAGAACGTTTGTCTGTTCCAAGATCTTGAATAGAAGCCTTAAAAAAAAAACAATTATTCGCACAAATTAGAGTCTAGAAATTGCTTAACAAATAAGAATTGCATTACCTTCGTTCTGAGCTCCTCATCAGCTCTAAGTAGAATATCTTGACCAGCACTTATATAGCTCAAAAGAGCCCTCTGAGGTTCCGTAAGATTCACTGCACTGATTCGAATTTCTTTTGCCTGTGAAATTATAGTGAAATATTTAAAAAAATAATCAGAGTAATTGAAAAATAAAGGCAAAACCCCTCAAAAGACCAAAAATTTAAATAATTATTAACTTAAACAGAACTTACAAAATTAAAAATATAATAAATGTCTAGCAATAAATCAAAAATGGTCGTTAAAGGGTTGAAAAACGTTTTTAGAACATTATACCATTAACGTACATAAAATTTAAATGTGGTTATCCGATAAGGACAGCGCAGCAATGAGTAAAGAAATTTATAACAAAAATTGATTAAATCGACAAGTCGAACTAATTGGTTTTATAATTTGGAGTTTTTTAAGTATTTTTTTGTTGTTGTGTGAGTGTGCAATTATGTGACTTATATCTAGTTTATAATTGCAAATAAATTTCTAAACAAGGCAAAGAACTATTCAAGTGTATAAATATATATATATACTTATTGATGTTGCAAAAAAAGTGTGCAAGTGTGTCAATTGTGTGCTTTGTTGGTATGTCAGTGTCGATGGAAATAATTAATTTCCTAGATGCAATTTGGAGACATTAACGGATACTGAGTATTTGTGTTTGGTCGACTTTAATCACGGAATAATTTTTCTATTAAAAGCGTAGAAAGAAACTAATAAAATAACTTGCCGTCACATTCGGAACTGGCCCATCTATTATTTTAGCCCAGTGAAGAGGTTGCTGGAATCAACCTTTTATTGCTCAATAAACAAGAGCCTTATAACCTCTCTCGTAAAATTGGTTTATTGAAAGATGCACATAAACCCTCAGCAATGGAATCAGTCCAGAGAATTTTACACCCACAACTTGTTTTCGGGATAGGTTTACTAATCAGTCGAAAAATTAACGTTTTCAACGCTGTAAATGAAAGGAAAATTATGCTCAACATTTCGGAGGGACTAGCCCATTGACGATGAAAATTGATAAACGTATGAAGTCGTCTTTGAACATTTTAACGCAAAAGAAGTTGAACGTCGGTGCTCGGACGTAAAGCCTCCAAGTTGTTTACAAAAATAATAATCACAATATATTACAAGAATTGACTTCTTACTGTCAGTCAGTGCACTCCTAAGGTATAACCAAACTAAGTTGAAGAAATAACCAACAAATACAGAGGTCTATCTAGATTCGTCAAAGTTAGAATTACATAATTTCATATTAAGAACTATACAAATATTAAACTATCAATATAGTGATAATGTGTTTTCATTCTAAAAACACATACGCATATTTCTGTAGGAAAAATTAAAGTTTTCCATCGACACGTTTGGTTTTGTTGTTGATTTAAATTATTCTATATAAATTTATTGAAATAAAACAAAATAAAACTCACCGTTGGTGGCTGATGAGCAAGATTAACTTGCCCACCAAAGGCACTATATTGCATAGATTGCATTTCACCTTGTGTATATGGCTTTTCGCCTGCAGTTTAACGGTGAATCAAAGCATACAAAATAGAAAAGTCAAGAACGAAAATAAAGATAATACAAATCAAATAATATCATCAACAAATAAAAACAAATGCAAAATAAGAAATATCCAACAAAAAAAGCTCTTTTCCGAATATTTACAAAAACTATTAAAAGAGTTTCAAGATACATACCGTCAATTGCTCGCATAACACCCGGTTGAGCTATTGACTTCGTGTCGACCTTTCCCACTTTACTGGTTCCATACTGAAGGAATTGGGTTCTATCGATAAAATATAAATAAATCAACTATCCATTAATTAAACAAAAAAAAACAGTCTTACTGTGAAGGTGCGACAGATTCTTCAACCAATGTATCACCCTCTTCACCCTCAATACCAAAATGATCTTTTGTTTGTTTCTTCTTCAGGATAATATCAATGTAACCGGCAATAAGCTGTACAATGGGTTCGGCTTCTGTTGTTTGAACCGAATAGTACTGATCAGCATAGTCACCGAAATCGAGTGTAAAAGTGTTTGGCGAAGCACCCCATCTCCGGACTGTTGTTAATGGCCAAGTGACTAAAATCTCTTTTGTTCTCTCATCCAAACGCAAAACAGAATCCTTGGTTACACCCAATAAACGTGGTACAAGTTTATTCTTGCCATTCATTTTTTCTTTGACAAGGAAAAATGTTACACCATATGTGGGCAGTTCACGTGCTGTTTTTGTATACAATACTTTAGCATCGATTTCCGAGATATTCATGTGTTGGCGGTGTTCGGCAAAAACTTTTTTCTCGATACCTTTGACACGGACATAGGATTGTGGGAGAAAGTCTTTTAAGCTGAAAACAAAACAGTGTTTGTTTTTATTGAGAACTTAGCTTTGGTTAAAGTTACGATAGAGAGATTGTGTTCAGTTGCATATACTTACTCTAAAAATCCTGGTTTATGTTTGGCTTCGTTATGATCTCCAAATTGTATATGAACTTGAATGCCAGCAAATTCACAAGCTTAAATTGTGGTTAAGAAATTGAATGAGAATTTAAGTGTGAAAACAATGTAGACACAAAATTTTGTCTTACCTTTTTTTTCTGTTACTGGATGAGTACCGTCCAAGATGGCATCTCTTGCCTGGACATACAACAAATTCAACTGAACTGGATCTCTTGAATCAATATTCTGATCAGAGAAGAAATATTTTCGCCGAAGTAAAACCGTTTCGGATTCATCAATGCCTTGCTCACGAAGGGTTTTACCAACATCAACCCAATTGACTAATTGAAATAAAAATTATAAATAAAAATTATAAATAAAAAAAAAAAAAAAAAAACAATTTAAAACAAACTCACTTTCATCATCGGTTTTCAGTTTCTTTCTCAAACTCTCCATTTTGGCATCGCGATCTTTTTCGGCGTTCTTTTTCTTCAAAGTTAATGTTCCAACATTATTTTGTGATAGATTTTCATTTTGTGATTCGGACTCCTCCCGCACCAGCCCGTATTCCTCATGATTGGTTATGCCAATTTTTGTGCAAATTACAACCATCAACTGCGACACGGGTTGAGAGTCATCAACAAGAATTGTCTTCACGGCACCATCCAACATTCGTACACGAAGGGTTCGCAATTTACGGCGATACTCCAACACGTCGAGATTATGTAAGATGTAATAGCCAAGGGTGCGTCCAGCTTCCAACCACACACCCTGTTGGTTTTGTTCGTCAGACAAAAATAATCCATATTCACTTGCTGAAAGTATTTAAATAGATAAATAAATACGATTGTTAGGGAGAGAGGACATTCGAATAGAAATCTAAATGATGAGAAGCGATTGGAGGCGACTGAAGACAAAAAGATTCCCCTCCTACACACCTTAACCACCTGGCTGACTCACTCTATTTACGATTGAGTTAAAGTAAATGGGAATTTGAGTTGGATTTTTGTCTCACCCTTGAAATAATATTCTATTGTGAGGGATAGGTGATAGTTAAGCTGCTTTGAAGTGTGTGAGTTGAATAGCCAACAGTCTAATAAAATGGAATAAATCAGGAGTTTGGTATAGATAAGCATAAACATATTACTTATGATTTATAAAAAAAAACACCTAAACGCCGCGCCGCTTATCATTTGCAGATTGATGTGAACGAAGTAAACGATCATCGTTAGGGAAGAGTATAAAGTAATAAATGGTTTATTTTGTTTCAGAAGCTGTTAAATTGTCACATTTGTATTGGGCATGGATATTTTTGGTGCAGTTAAGAAACATGACAAACTTCACAAGACTGTCAAATTTCAAATCAAATATTAAGTGCTGAAAAAAAAGATGTATGCATGAAAGGACATACATACATTTATTTGAAGCAAGAATTTGATGATAAATCTGTTAAGGGTGATTTATTTAATTCAAAGGGTTGCGCTTTTGATACACGTTTGGAGAAAGTTGCTTATTCAGAACAAAAAGTGTTATTTAAAGTGATTATAGTTTGTTTTACTACGACTACGGTTGGGAAACCCCCAAATATTGTCATATTCATTTCGGCATACAATTTCGACATGAGTTTCAGTTTTACTGCTTAAAACTTGTGTGAGGAAATTTTGCAATGGTAGAATGCCCTCTACAGTCTTGTGCGTGTACTCAATTTACCCATTTTGGGGCGGTGGAAAGTATTTGAAAAGCTTTTAAACTTTAATAAACAAAAAATACTACCTAGATGACGATATAACATGGAAGTTTAATGTCGTTTTTATTTGGCAATCCGGAAGTCTTCTGGACTCTTATGAGTGTTTACTTGGGAAAAAAAGACAGTTGTGATTTTGAAAAGAAGAGAAAATTTCTACTGGATTTGAGATCAGAATCGAAACCAGAAGCACTCACACATTTATATATTTAAACGTCAAAATCGACAGTCGTGATTTTTTGTGATGCAGTGATTTTCTTTAAACAAACAAACGGATAGCATCATTCTCCACATTTGACGTTTCGCATATACAATCTCAATAAACTTCAGAATCAAAAAAGTGTTCAGTTAAGATCCCGGATCGGATAGCGATTCCGGATTGCCAAATACAAACGACATAAGAATCTGTCAAAGAGAACAGTCACAGTCAATTTCAACAAATTAAAAATTGTAAAATAAACATTTTGCAAAGTATTTTTTATCTTTAAAGAAAATCGGTTTTAAACTGATATAATAGGTTTGTTCGTTGAGCCCTGAAGTAACCCTGGGGTCGCCCTAAATGGTTTTTTGAAAAACCTGAACTCACCCTGGATAGTAAATTCTAAAGTACGTACCTATAGATCTAGTTATTTTCCTGTTGCGAGCTCAGGTAACTATCAAAGTGTCAAAAGGGACATGAGATTTCATATCTATTTTTTTGTTGTCGTTTATGTTTACAATTAAGGGTTTGTTGTACTCATCATCCTCATCAGATGAAATATTAATTAACAAAGCAAAATTGTTAAAATTGTTTTTGTGCATTTTTAAAACTAAATTATACTAAATTTAAAGTTTTATCAGAGCACAGAATTATTTGCTAAGAATTGACAGCCCTTGAGTGTTTTTTGAAAACCGAAAACCCCAGTTTTTTTTTTATAACTCTCAGGGTTGTCAAGAAAACCTGGGTAAAGTTGAACGAACTGCCTAATGTAACAATGGCCAAATTCCCAAACGCAAGATTTGCAAAGCATAACAACTGCAAAGCAGATATACCAAATCAGAATACGCATATGTAAGAGAATTGCGCAAGAAATGTTTGACATTTACCCAAATGCCTCTGCATTTACGCAAGAAAGTAGCATCGATTGCATTTAGGGACACTCTGCTTAGCAGAGATTTTTGTATTTGCATTTTGGAACTGTTTGCTTAGCAGAATTTGCGCAAGATATGCGTTTAGGAATTTGCCAATAATTGCTTTAAAAAAAGATACATAATCCATTTATATTTCATCAAATTCAAGATTTTGATGGTTGTGAATAAAAGACAGAGGGATTTATTGCTCTCTAGAAATCCGTATTGTGGAATGAACTAATGGTCTTTAACAATTGCAAAAATGGGATATGAACACGCCGATAAATAAGAAAAATATCTAAAAAATGAACTCGATGAAACCTTTTTAACAAGATAAAAAATCAATATTTTAATTTTGAATGTTCATTTCTTTCTTCATGAAGAAAAACAACTGAAAGCAATAATAATTTTTATCCTGTGGGTATTTAATTTGCTTGAATTTTTTGTTTTTAAATTATTTATTCTTTAATTGACGTGAAACACTTAAAACAATTAAATTATGACACATAACCGAAATTTTGATGAAATCGTTGGCAACCAAATCTTTTTTTTTCAATGTTTTTTACTCATATGTAAATATAAAAATTCACATACTCTCATAAGAAATCTTTAAAAATATACATACATAGGTAAAATATAGTCTGATGATAGATGATTTATAAATAAGTATATATTCTTTTGTATTTTCATACTTACGCTGTCCTTGTACAGCATCGGCAAATTTATCACGAATTACTTTGCATGCATCAAACACTGTCGTATTTGGCTGGAACTGTATGGTCTTTGTTACGCGGCCACCTTCTAGACTTATGCGTAAAGATAGCGTCGACATTGTTTATATTTCTGTAAGGCACTGCAATTAAATGAAAAAAAAAAGAAGATAAGTTTTTATTAAATTTTATGGGTAAAGCGTTTAAAATGTTGGTTTAATATCCTAAGTACACACATACACAAACACAATAAAAAGAAACTCGACCCCAACAGCAATCCCATAGAAACCCACCCTTCTATAATAAAAGAAATTCTTTTTATAATGTCCTCTTAATGTGCAAGAATATGGGAAAGAATCTTACACCACACCAATGGACAACCAACGGCAACAACCCTAGACTATAGGTACACATCATCGTCGATGTCGTTGTTCCAGAGTTGGTAAGTAGCAGAGGGTATCACTCATCTAGAAATCAGACACAAATGCACATACAATAGGCTGATGTTACTCCCTAATTGATTTTTTTTTCTCTCCGTCCGTCTTATATGCCTTTTTTCCATCTTTAAACGCACCACACACAAAAAAAGCAAAATCGATATCGAAACTCGAAAGTAAACTTGAGATCTTAAAAGCTTGTGTTTGAATAGAAAAATCTTTTCGTAAACAAACAGTTCTCGAAAGTATGGAGGAAGGGGGAGGAAATAACAATACTATGGGATTGTTAGCACTGGGCAAACTGGGTCCATATCGAATTTCGAAAACATTCTTCGTGGTTTTTTTTTTTTTTTCGTTTGTTCGTTTGCTTGTTCAAGACACTCACTTTTTCTTTAAACTAGGGGTTAACCTTTTCACAGCGATATATTTTTTACTTTTTTTATTTAAGACAGACAACCACGTTGGTCGAGATTTGGGGAAGAACTGAATGCTTAGAGTTCTGCTGGAAATCTTGTGTCGCTGCCGGGCTTACTTGAACCGAAACTGATACAAGCCGGATGCTGCGCAGAGCTAGATTTTCTCAAAAAGGGGTGGTTGTCCTCTGCTTGCGCTTCTTATTCTTTTTCTGTAATGGCAAAAGGGCGAGAATGAGTGATTGGTATAAAAACTTGAACGGGGTAGTTTCCATTTTTAAATATGTGCGTTGTCGTAAGAGAGCATGCGCGGAATTTAACAAAATCTCAAACAGGGTGCTCTCAAAGTCGAGTGAATCAAATAAGGGATAATTTAAAAAAAAAAACTTGGGGAAAAAATGTGTGTTGTCTGTTAAGATACTGTTAAGTTCGAACGATCAAACAGAGCAAAAAGGGAAAATTTAAAATTTTTTAAAAACAAGTGTGATGCATAGTTAAAAATCTATCGACAAGGACAGACGCCCACATCTCATCTCTGTCCATGTCGATGATTGTCAATTGGCGCCGAATATAATGTTATACATTATTATGTATCCCCATTATCGAAAGGCGCCCGACATTGCGGAGACGTTGTTGAGAAGAATTTCCTTAATGCCTTTCGGAATTCAATGGGTATTCATCATGAACTTAGAGACCACCCACATCCACACATCCAATCACACTCCCTGCCTTTTATGATTAATTTACTTATTTTCTTTTTTGTGGGTCATGCCAAATAGGGCTTTTGATAAAGATGATAGTTCTATTTGGGGTTAGATAGACCTACCGATAGGGGTTGAATAAGTTATTTTGATGGTAATTTGATAGTTAAATGATTTTTTTTTTTTTTCGTGTAAAAAAGGAATGTGGATTGTAAGGTGAAATTGGAGCGGAAAAGTATAGTATAGCGCAAGTCAAGGGAAACCACAGGTGGTTCTACACATACTGGCATACACATCAAATTGAATAGAATGCTTTCGAAAAAAGATCAAAACCGATGCAGTCAGTAGGTAGGTATCTCAATTTTAAATAAATGGAGCAATGAATCAAAAGGTGTATTAGATTTGGTTTTGGATATTTACCTTTTTTGTATGCCTGAAAGGCTCTCTAGAGAACAAGGGTCAAAAGCCCTTTTATCTTATTGGAGTTCCGGTAAAAATTCCATTTGAAAACCTGTATGTAGGAGTATTGTTGGCTTAGAGAGAAGTTCGAGCGTGTAAAATTATAATGTGTGCTGATTTGGATTTGTATGATTTGGAGAGGTAGGTACATTTGTATATTTCAAAATGTTGCAGTAACGTTGCAGTACAGGACATGTTGACCTGTACGTCTTCCGAAATTGTAACCTACTTGTTTCATTTTATTTTTAAATAGTATGTAATGAGTGGTTCGTTGGCCAATTTTTCAATGGTCTTAAATGTTTTGTGTTATCTTGTTAATCATCATTAATTTCATTCAAATACCATTCACTTATAGATATGTAAACATTCGTCACATTCAAATTAACATTTTTCATTCAAATTAATAAAAAAATAAAAAATTACCCTCTATTTCATCAGCTTCGAAGTAAAAGACAAATCTTCTTAGTAAAAATATTTATAAAAGAATCAACCCCCTACTGATTGATTAATGCAATATCCTTTTCTTCCCATACACTTATTCTTATTAAACTTAAAATGACTTAACTAATTTTATTCTTGCTTTTATGGAGCTTACTAAAAAAAATCACAAAACCAAATTAACAGCAACAGAGTTAATGTCATCGTTTGCAAGTTTATGGGTTGTATAAAAATAAGAAATTAACAAGCTTAATAAGAATGTCCTGATAACACAAGATGACTGATTTGCCCGTAGCATGCAATGGAATAAGCAACCAGAACCACTAAGTAACAACCATTACACTGCATGCTGTGAGGCTAATGGAGTTTTCATTTATTGACTTGCCGCCTTGTTAATTAATTGTAAGTCGTGTCGCCTAGAAGGAGGATTTTTGAATTACTTGAATTTGGATAGAAAAAAAAAATGTCTTCGCTATTTTATCAGGCGCAATGTTTGGAGTTTACAACCCTGAAAATGATCAAATTATAATATGTACGTATGATAAACTGAGGAACTGGGTTTAGATTAATCAGAGGAATTCATTTAGTAATCATTAAACGACTTAAAACACGATGTGATATTTTAGTAAAAAATAAATTGATTAATTATGTGTGAGAATATGTATACATAGGTCGTGAAAATGTGAACGTATTTGTGGAGGACCTGAGAATGTTTTCCCATTTTATACAATATTTGTACTGGGTACATGGATCATCCGTAAGTTGTCTTCGATTTTTTGATTGATAGAAGGTTGATAGAAGTTAAACCCTGCCGAAACGTCGGGCAATATCAAATATAATTTTGATTAAAATTAAAATAAATCATCGCAGTTAGTTTAACTAATTTATTTTTTGTACAGTAAGTATTTTAGGGAAACCAATAAAGGAAATTTGAGTTGCACTCAAGCAAAACTTTTTTTTTTTGAGATATTAAAAGCAAGTACAAATCAAGATCTAAGCATAACCATGTAATTCTGGCTTTTAATAGGTGCGTTTTATTATTCACAAATCTATCTGGATCCGGATCTGGATTAAGTTTTAACATGTATTACAAAAACAATTTGGGATCCTGTTTTCTATCGGCATCTATTTCAAAGATCCAAAAAATTAGTTATTACACTGGCGAGTAGATGGCTTTTTATGGTAATGTAGTGTAAGTTAGAGTGTAAAGAAAAAAGACAAGAAATAATTGAAAATTTACAAACCCAAGGATAAAAAGAGACGGACTTATAACACTGCTGTCACTAAGATCCGTATCGTTTTATTTTCAAGGAAAGATCCAGATCCAGATAGATTTGTGAATAATAAACCGCACCTAATGTAAATCTTTTTCAACGACCCAAAAACTAATTTTTACTCTCACTGGTAGAGGGCTATTTTGTTGTGGAAATGGCGTCGGTAATGTTGTTTGATTTGATCAGGACAGGATAAAAGCATGTGGAGAATAACACAGAGATGTTATATTACTGAAAATCTGGTTAACAAGAAATTTAAAAATTTCAAAATAAAGAAAATCTTTACCATGGATCTAAAGAATATTGTTGTTTTAAAAATTAAAATGTTTTTAAAATTAAATAAAGAATATTTTATAAATGCCTGTTTCGAGATGTCTAAGTGAAGTGAAATGAAGTATATTTTTTACAGATAAATATTTGCACAGTGTCATAAGCCTTCAGGATTAAAAATCCCAATAGTTTTTTAAGCCCCCAATTGAATAGGTTATAAATTCGAAAATTGATTAAAACTATTCGCTTGTATTTATAGGCATTTGACCCTGCCCGAAACTAAATGTGTCAAGTATAAGTTCTTCTTATACATACAATAATATTTGCATAGGGTCATAAGTACCTACAATGGACTATATACTACAGTATTCTTTTGAGCTCCAAGTGAATGGGTAACAAATCAAAAAATTAAAACTATCCGCCCGTATTTGAAGGCCAAATTGAATGTGTCAAATAGTGATAACTAATCGGGACTTAACTCAGGTATTTTTAAATAGAGCTTTAAAGAAATAGGAATTTTATTGAGGACCAAATTAAATATAACAAGTATTTTTATTGTTTTGTCAAATTGTTGCAACATTCAGACAAACACAACGAAAATCAAAATTTAAACCCACTTTAAAAAAATGTTTTGATAATTTTTACCTATATGCCTGTAAAACCAAAAGACTTTTTAATTGCAATCTGCAGCATTGCGGGACACTATGGTTAGAGGGAACATAATGATAGAAACGAAATTTGATTGGCACAGTGCATTGAAGTAGTATTCATCTGAGGTAGTTTTCATCTAAGTTCTAATCTTAGGTTATTTAGAGAAGAATATATACCCCTTTATTTAAAATTAAAAAATATTTAATTGGAAGAAATAATTTATTGTTAAATTATAATTAAGATTAAAGTTTTTTGATAAAAAAAAAAAAACAGAAAAATTTGTGTTATTTTAGTTTAGGATTAAAAAATATATATATGTATATTAATTTAAAACTGATAGTTTTGAAACTTAAGACATTTTTTTAACTTACTCTTTGGTTTTAAATTTCCTCAACAAAAAAAAAGAATATGTTCTTCTTTTTTAGGAATAACAAATAAGGCACATTTAGCGAAATTTTTCAAAAATTAAATTTGCTAACAGTTTTGTTTGTTGTATAAATATATGAAATATTTATGTTATTTAACAATAATTATCATTAACAAAATATAAACTTGAAAAAAGTCAACAAAATTGTTTAGGCACTTTTGTGATGACACATTGTGTTGTATAAAATTATTAAAAAAAAAATCTCAAACAAAAAACTTAACTTTTATATGAGGCACAATTGTGAGTTAATACAATTATATTATTATTTTTTTTTAAACGTTCTGAGAATCGTTTTTATTAAGGCACTTGCATTAAAACTCAAGATTAGTTCTTATTTAAAAAAAAAATCACTAAGGCACTTTTTTTTTAAAATGTTCTTAAACAAAAACTTTACAAAATCACAACCAACTCCAAGTTTTGAAATTAAAACAACAAACCAAAAAACTTCAACTATTTACACAAAGTGTTAAAAATAAAACTTTATGTTTGGTGTTCTAGGCAAGGAAGGATCCCGGAGTAGATGTCCTTCCCGATCTGTGGTTAGGCCTAGAATGATACACTGAATCTATGACATGAAGTTCTATGATTTCATCACTGTTCGACCATGCTTTCAAAGCAACGTATATACCTATTTCACTTCTGCACACGCATATTCGTCCTTTAAGAAATATATTCTGCTGCTACTGCTGTGCTGTTGTGTGACAAAATTTACAGACTCACAGCAGTTCCCCATTGTTGACTTTATACAGCAGTTATTCGGGGAATATAAAATATTTCCCTTTTCCGGTGGATGATGTTTGGAAAATCCTTTCAATTCACCAAATCAGGCTAGGATAGAGTGAGACACAAAACATTAGGGGAATGTTTCTAAGAGCTGAACAAAAACAACTTCGACACCCACCCACCCATGACACAAACTTTCATATACATATGTATGTATGCTTTTCTCCAAAGCAAGTTGCAGGATAACTAACTACATGAGTGTTTGCAGCTGATATTTCTTGCAGATTTTGTACAGTTTCTTAGGGTTGAAAGAGATGCTTACAGAGCTACATGCTGTGATTCGATTTTTTATCATTTACAATGATCACTACTATGTTGGAACAAGTGCCATGCTGTGAACATTATGTATTCCCCTGTATTTTGGATATACATAAGTATGTACGTACATACCCATGTTAAATATCAAAGTTAAAGGGTCTTCAAAGTATAACTCACGTTGTTTTTTTTTACTTTAAAAAGAAAAGAACCTTTATATCTAGGAACTTTTGTCACAAACTATTAAACAAAAGGCAAAAAAGAAAGTGCTATAAATGTGACATCCACATCAACTCCCACTATACTCTCATGGAAGGATTTATAAATGCCACAAAAAAAATAAAAAAAAAAACAACTCAAAAATAAATATCCTGAGAAAGCCAAGTCGAAATGTATTTCGAAATCAAAGAAGAAAAATGGGGTTTAACTATACATTGGTCACATTAGGTTGGATGTTTTCATCTCAAGGATAGATGAAAAGAACACATAAAGGCGCGCCATAGCATCTTAATTGTCGCGACATTGTGGCGCCTCTGGATTCTGAACATGAATATTTGTCCTTTGAGCACACAGACACAGGCGAAAAATATAGGTGTTTAGCAGAGCGGGTTGAAAGCTTTTGTGTTATAAAATTGCCGTCGTTGTAATAGCACATAGGCGAGGGGTTTCATTCCACCGTTTCAATTTCATGTGCGAACACAAATACTGAATTTTGAAATGAAATTTATTTGTAATAAAACCTACAACGTACTATTCGTTTTAATTAAGTTTAGTAGATACAAGAATGGGCATTAGATAACATATAAATATGTACATACATACCTCTCTAATAGGAACAGATTAGGACCTTAGCGTTCGTAGGTGTGTTTCGTTCGTTTCAATATCCAATTCTGAAATAAGAAAAAATAATGTCAATATTATTTTCACATACTTATTCAAGTTTATTATTGATTGTTAAATAAATCAAAAATATTATGTTTCGCGTTGGGCGCCACTTATTTATTTATTCAGACATGTTTGAAATTAATATCTTCTCAGGATTTTTGGTTTTCAGATATATCGTAATTTACAATTGAGAATTATGATTTTTACAGTGAAATGATAAAATCAAAAAGTATACAAAATCTTTTTGAAACTTTTCGACTTCAATTTCATTTGAAGTTTAATGAAGGTATACAAACAAAAAAAATTCCAAATCACGTATATACTTTGTCCCTCAAATAAACAAACATTGCAATAGGACTTAGTTTAAAATTCTACTACCGTATACTAACTGGTTTAGTTTAAAGTTCAGAAGGTGAATTAATAATATAGGAGTTACAATAGTCGTCGTTATTCTACACGCGTGGTATAAAAGCCTTAAAAAATTATTTAAATGCGAAAATACAAAAATAATGGTAGAAGATTTTAGCTTAATTTAAGGCGACCAACATCGCCGCTTATGACGTTACCGAATATAAGTATAAACCGTGATTCTTCTATTTTTTTTTCTTTAATTTTTTGCGATGAAATGGAGATTATTTTTTTTAAAAGAGGGAAATCGGTTACTAGGTAAATGACTCATTGAATCTTAGCTTATGTGCTAACTGGAAAAGATATACAAAAGTTCTAATTAAATGTAGTTTTATGAAGAAAACTTTAGTGGTGCAACACCTTGTGTAGAACTAGGGTCTAGAGCGGTACACCTTCTAAACGTTTTGTGTGCTTTTTGTTTAAAAATAAAATAGATAAGAAGCCATGGCGGCTCATAGAGAGCCTAGGCCTAATGACTATAACAACCATTTCTGTGTGCGTGTTACCAGGAATGGGCGGGACCTACAATTTTTTTCTTATTCTTATTTTTTTTTTGAATTTTGATTTTCAACACGATCAATAAGAATAAATGTGGAGTAACATTGTATTTTTTTTTTCTAAATGGAGGCTTCTTAAATTTTTGCTTTTTATTTTCGCAAAAGGTAGATTTTTTCAATTTAAAAAAAAAAATTATAACACAATTCAAGCCTTGGATAAAGACGAGGTAACGTTTTTGGTTCTGCTCGATTTCGCAAAGGATTGCGACACAGTTTATGTAAAAAGTTTAAACAAAAATTTAATTTTTCATCAAGTACTATAAGGCTTACATGTATACTCGTATGTATTCTTATCTGACTAATATAGAAAGCAAGTAGTGCAAGTTGGAAGTTGCAAGGTTCTATAATTATTGCCTATTGTTCTCTATTAACGTCAACGAACTTCCATCTTTACTTTTTAATAGCTCTTTCATATGCAGGTTGCTCAGCTTAAACTGGATAAACTTGCAGTTAGTTATAGCGGACCTTAAGACCTTTCAGAAAACAAATTCCCATGGGTTCTAAATTTTACAATTTTTTTTTTTAAGTTTTAAGGAAGTACAACTTTCCTCAAAAACCTGAATACCACGATCGTGAATGAATTATTCTTAATATTTTTTTATTTTTTATAATATTCTAGAATAACTGAATAACTAGAATAACGGAATAATCACAATAGATCTCTAGCTCGCAGTGCAATACCCCCAATATATAATTCGTTCAATAACTGTTCTAACAGCAGTACAATTTCACACTAGTTGTTACAGTTTTTACTTGCGACTTATAGGTACTATAAGGCAAGTTATGCATTCGTAAAAAAAATCGAACTCGAGATTTTGATCAAAGTTGACATTACGATGATAGCGAAGACTAAAAAAGTGGGTCTCGCAATTCTGTCTGTCTGTCTGTCTGTCTGTCTGTCCGTTAGATTGCAGCTAAACGGCTCGGCCGATTTTCTTCAAACTTGGTAGATATGGGTTTTAATTTTTTGCCCCCGGATGTTTTTTGATTTGATTTTTTAAGACCAAAAATAACGGTACCCCCCATACGAATTTTTTTCGAAATTTTATAAACATTTTTTTTTATCAAAAACTGTTCGACATATTTTAAAAATAAAAACACAAAAAAATTTCATTTAATTAAAGCTAGGTATTTGTTGAAAAAAATTTTCTGAAAAATGGTTATTGAGGGTACCCCCCATGGAACCATTTTTTTTGTTTTTGATTTTTTTCAAAAACGGTACAGCCGATTTTGATCATTTTTTTTTTTTGCTAAAGCTCCCCAAAAACCTGAATAGAATTGTGTACTCAAATTTTGAAAAAAAAATTTTTTGGATTTTTAAAAAAAACTTCAAAATTTTTTTTTCAAAACTCAATATTTCGAAAACCCCATGCTAGATTTTTTTCAAACATGCTAAATAAAAGTTTTTCAATATTATCTACAAGATGTGATAAAAAAAATTTTATTTTACCTAAAAATAAAGGTACCTACCATACAAATGCTAAAAAATTAAAAAAAATGCTTTTCAAAAATCGTATTTTTCTCGAAAACGGTTCCGAGAATTTTGATAAAATTTTTTTTCTTTCAATTAATTTTTACGATCTTTAATTTAATAAAAAAAAATTTGAAATTAAGACATTACAGCTTGTACCTACCATAGAACCATTTTTTCGAATTTTGAATTTCTCATTATCCACATAACGGATCCTAATGAAATTTTTCAAAGAGAAGCTTCTAAAAAGTCTAGAACACATCGCATTTCAAAACTTTAAAATAAATATTTTTTGAATTTTTGAAAAAAAAATCTATTTTTTATTTTTTTTTTTGAAAATTCGATATCTCAGGAACGGCTCAATTGTTTTTTTTATAAATTTTATTTTTATTCGAACAATAATAAAAACTTTAAATTGGCGTACCAAAATTTTTTCTTCAAAAGCTTTTAAAAAGTTTGTACATAAAAGCTTTTTTTTAAGAAACGACTACGACTTATAATTTTTGTTCTAGCATAAATTCATATTTGGATAGCATTTTGTTTTTGTCTCTTACTACTAAAAGAATTTAAAAAATAATTTGATCCTTATGAACAGTTTTCTCTAATAACATTCGATTTTTAAATTCCTAGTCTGTTACATAAGAGCAAGTTCGTGCGACCCAGTCGTGCATTTTATTTTTATTATAATTAAAAAAAAAACTTAAAGCAAAAATGACCAATTATTTTTTTTCACCAAGCTTTGAGCATCTCTAATGTATGAGAACATACGTGGTCAATTACTTTAAAAAGTTGTCTATTTTATGAACTTTCAACAATGGTACAACACATGCTTGTGTCTTTAATAATAACTTACAAAATTTTCTATGACTCTACTAAAGGAGCTTTTACTATTAGGCCAGGAAATGAGACATGAAAATAGGCACGTCCCAAAAAAATTTCAACAAATCTGAATGTTGGTGGAGAGCTTTATTTATGTATTAAACAGAGGTGAAATTGTACGTTTTCGAAAACATCAAATCAACGTCAAATGTCGTCATTTTTTGAAGCGGATATTGCTATCGTAAAATAAGCAATCGTCCTGCTTCCACAAATTCTGTTTGATCAACGACAGTCCATTTTCTTGCAAATGCATTTCTCTGGCTTATCAATCTTTTTGCCGTCAACTCGATTTTTTCACTTCAGAGTTGCGCCGCAAATGACGTTATCGAACATATGACTTCAGCAAACTGCGTTAGCGAGAATAATGTTTTTGGATACAAATTTCGGTTTGGGTTTTTAAACAGTTGGCTCTTGCAGTTTGCGCTTAAGAACATCTTGCAATTGCATTTTTGACGCAAACGACGTCTTCGAAAATGGCCATTGAGTTTTTTTTGCGAATTCCTATAAAAATATTTTTTAAATGTCAAGGTAAAAATTGTAGCTAATGTTATTTTACAAAAAAAAAATTATAATATTTTCGTACAATCAAAAGATTTTGAGAAAAACATGCTCAGTGTATGGAATTGTATCTTGTTTTCGATGGATGAATGTTGTGATTTCGAAATTGTTTGATTTTGAAACGTAAAAAGGTAAAAAAAAATCAACATCATCGTAATTCTTTCTCGTTTTGCGATTTCTGAAATCGACAAACTTTCTTTTCATCGATTTAGAAGTTATCAAAGTTGCGAAACGAAAGTTCAAATTCGAAAACTCATGATTTGAAAACCGAAGTTTATATGCATATCACATATATAAATAAAATGCACGACTGGGTCGCACGAACTTGCTCCTACATATGTAATAGACTAAGAATTTCAAAAATGAATGTTATTAGAGAAAAACTGTTCATAAGCATAAAAATTATTCTTTTAAACGACTAAAACAACTTCTTTAGTAGTTGGAGGTAAAAATAGAATGCCATGTGATTCAAGCAAATATAGGTTCATGCAAGAACAAAAATTATAAGTTTTTGTAGTGGTTTCCTAAAAAATAAGCTTTTATATAAAAATTTTTTAAAACATTTTTAAGAAAAAATATTGGTACGCCAATTTAAAGTTTTTATTATTGTTTGAATAAAAATTAAAATTACAAAAAAAATATTAAGCCGCTTTCGAGATATTGAATTTTCAAAAAAAAAAAAAAAAACGTTTTTTTTTTTCAAAATTCAAAAAAATATTTTTTTTAAAGTTTTGAAATGCAATGTTTTTTAAACTATTTAGAAGCTTCTCTCTAAAAAAATTTCATTAAAATCCGTTATGCCAATAATGAGAAATTCAAAATTTTAAAAAATCGCTCTATGGTAGCGGTAGGTACAGTCAGTAATATCTTGTTTTCAAAATTTTTTTTATGAAATTATAGATCTTAAAAATTAATTGAAAGAAACAAAATTTAAGTAAAATTCTTGGAACCGTTTTCGAGAAAAATACGATTTTCGAAAACCATTTTTTAACATTTGTATGGAGGGTACCTTTATTTTTAGGTAAAACAAATTTTTTTTTCTTAAATCTTAAAATTTATATTAAAAAACTTTTATTTATCAAGTTTTGAAAAAATCGAGCATGGGGTTTTTGAAATATTGAGTTTTCCAAAAAAAATTTTGAATTTTTTTTTTTAAAATCCAAAAAATTGAAATATTGAAACTGCTGGGGAGCCTTAAAATAAAAAAAATGATCAAAATCAGTGGTACCGTTTTAGAGAAAATCAAAAACAAAAAAAATGGTTCCAAGGGTGGTACCAAAAATAACCATTTTTTGGAAAATTTTTTTCAACCATTACTTAGGTTTAATTAAGACATTTTATGATTTTTTTTTTTAATTTGTGGGACAGTTTTTTGAGAAAAAAAAATATTAATAAAATTTCGGAAAAAAATCGAATGGCAGGTACCGTTATTTTTGGTCTTAAAAAATCAAATCAAAAAAACATCCGGGGGAAAAAAATTAAAACCCATATCTACCAAGTTTGAAAAAAATCGGCCGAGCCGTTTAGCTGTAATCGAACGGACAGACAGACAGACAGAATTGCGAGACCCACTTTTTTGGTCTTCGCTATCATCGTAATGTCAACTTTGATCAAAATCTCGAGTTCGATTTTTTTTTTCCGAATGCATAAAAATGGCAGAATATGCAAAAACAATTGAAGTGCGCTACATAATTTTAATGTTTTCACAAACGAAATTTACAAAGCTAAACAGGAAATTTTATGTTTTCGTTTTAGAATTGTTTGCTTAGTGTTTAGTGTATTTTTCTAACCAAACATTAAGTCCATTTATATACAAAAGACAATCAATATGGGAAGAAGTGAGTTGATACCGATTTATTCATAACACAAGTTTTTTTTTCGAAAATATGAAAGAATTAACGGTGCAGTGAAATAAGTCCCCAGGAACTAAGTCCACTGAGGGACTAAGTTCTCACTTGAGGTGGGAAATACGAGTAAGTCCCCAGGAACTAAGTCCACTGAACAAAGACCACTTTAGTAAAGTGGATTTCGTTCCCATTAAGTGAGAACTAAGTCCCTCAGTGGACTTAGTTCCTGAGGAGTGGGGACTTATTTCCCACCTCAAGTGAGAACTTAGTCCCTCAGTGGACTTAGTTCCTGGGGTATTATTTCCCTGCACCAGAATTAACGTGGTGGTTAATTGCTGTAGCCACCACTACAAAAGTATCGGATTTTCCAATAGGGACTTGACAACTTTGATTTTAATTTGTGAACGCACCCTTTCACTAATCATCGAACTGTCATTGTCAATTTATTCAGTAAACTCAAAATTTTCATCATGTTAAGTACACTAACGAGCAACGTCTGCAAATAACTTTAAGAGTGTTAACTCTAATTTTCGGTCGCAATTCTCACCCTAGTAGACAGGCAATAAAAAGTTTAGTACAAAAATTTGAGTCTACATATTCGTTGTGTGATGTTGTCGTGTCAGTGAGACAATGGGTTGGTCGAAGTGTCGAAAATATCGCTGCCGTTCAGGATCCAAATCAGTCAATTCCACGGCGTTCTCATAAAATTGGACATCGCTCAGACCACATTATGGCGTATTTTGCGTAAGGATTTTGGTTTACACCCATACAAGATCAATCTGACTCAAGAATTGAAGCCGATGGAACATTTGAAGCCACGTACGTTCTCCGATTGGGCTCTGGAGAAGATGCGCCAAGATGATGAATTTCATCGCAAAATCATCTTCAGTGACGAAGCTCATTTTTGGCTCAACGGGCTCGTCAATAAGCAAACGTTATTGGTCGGGTGAAAATCCACATTTGCTTCATGAATCACCACTCCATCCACAAAAAATAACTGGTTGGTGCGGTTTGCATGCCGGCGGCGTAATTGGGTCATATTTTTTCGTCGACGATAACGATCGTCACGTTACTGTGAATCGCAAGCGTTATCGCGCCATGATTACCGATTATTTTTGACATGTGGTTTCAACCGGATGGTGCCACTAGCCACAGCACACCTTACCATCGATTTAATGAAGAGTAAGTTTGTAAGAGTGTGTTAACTCAAGAAATGGGCCAGTCATTTGGCCGGATTTAACGCCTCTAGACTATTTTCTTTGGGGCTACGTAAGGTCATTAAATTATGCCAATTAGCAGATGACGTTGGAAGAGCTCAGAGCCAACATTGAACGCGAAATAGCGGCCGTTACGGCCGAAATGTGTGGCCCAGTCATCGAAAATAGGGTCCAAAGAATCGACCGCTGCAAACATGCCCACGGTAGCCATATGAACGAAGTCGAGTTCCGTTCATAAATGTTTTGATTGTACTTCAAGCCGATAGTTAAATTTTTGAAATATCTCAAATGGTTTTTTAAAAGTTGTCAAGTCCTTATTGGAAAACCCTTTATTTTGTTTTAATTGATCAGTTGTGAAATTTTTACATGATCTATTAGGAGGTTTTTTTATAAATCATATTGGTGTTTTTTTATACGTCATATAGGTGGCAAATAGTTTTACCTACCACAACAATGGTTGTAAATAAGACTAAAAAGGGGAGTTTCTTATACATACATATGTATTTCATGTAGAAATTAACAAATTGGTGAATCCCAAAAAAGCTAAAGGTAATTAGCATTACATTTACATTGACACTTACTTAAAGATTTTCGACAGAAGCATTCACCAAGAACTGATGTCAACAAGCTTAAACCCTTATCTACATGCAGAGCGAAAGAATATATTGCACATGTACGGGGTTAATAAAAAAACAAACAATCCTTTAGAAATTAGTCTCGAAAATGTTGCAGCTACTGTAAGATAGTAGCAGCACTTGCATCTAAACAAAAACTAGAGATGTTTTGATTTTTATAAAAATTAATAAAACTTTTTTGTAAGGTTTTTATTTTTCATTATTTATCATCTCAACAGTTATGGTAGTTACTAATGCTAATCACCAATTTCCTTCAGAAACTCAAATATTAAATTTTCTTTCATATAACAATTATTGTTTTTTTTTTAAGGATAAGAAATAATAATTAGTGTCAAAACATAAGTATTTTAAAAAATGTTTTCTATTTTCGTGACTTTTTTATAATTAATTTGATGTACTTAAGTGGACTTAAGGTCATATAATTCATAAGGATTTTATTTCCAAGGTACAAGGCAAGATTTTTGTTATTTAAAAACAACAAATTTCTGTAAGATATTACGATTGAAACTTTCATCAAATACGAGGGTGGGCCAATAAGACCGTGAAAATTAAAACAAATGGCATCACTACCTCAAATCTACCAAGGAGCATCTTTCACAAGAACGGATCCAATTTTTCAGACAGATCTGTCAAATAGTTTTTTAGTGGCAACCATTTAAAAAAGACGCCTTTGAACATCTTCGTTAAAATGGAAAAAAGTAAATTTCGAGTACTCATTAAACATTATTTTTTCTACGAGAAAAAGAAACCATCACGCAAGCCCATTACAAAAGCTTGACAAATGTTTTGGACACTCTTCATCATTCATCCGAACCATTCACAATTGCTTTACTCAATTTCGGTGTGGTCGTTCCAGCACAAGTGACGCCGAACGTTCTAATAGCCCAATTGAAGTCACCACATCAGAAATGGTCGACAAAATCCACGCTTTGATAATAGACTATAGGCAAGTGAAGACGCTCAAACTTGAAGAGGCCACAGGCTTATCATACATATTTATCAGTGATTTCAATTCTACATAAATATTTGGACATGAAAAAGCTTGAGTGATGAGTGCGGCGCGGCGCAGCGTTTGCTCACAATCGCCAAAAATGCAATCGTTTGGGAACTTCGAAGAAGTGTTTGACGATGTTCAAGAAAAAATCGACCGAGTATTGCCCACAACACACCAGAGACCCAGGAACAGTCGAAACAATGGCTTATCAGCAAAGAAGACAATGACGAGAGTTTTTTGGTATAAGCACGATGTTATTCTTCTTTAAAGGTGTAAGACGATTAGCGGCGCATTATACGCAGAGCTCCGGGATCGGTTCTAAGCTGATTTGAAGTAAAAAAGGACCGCTTTTGACGAAGAAAAAAGTTGTTTTCCACTAGGACAACCCAGCGGTACACAATTCCGCCGTCGCAAAGGAAAATGTGTTAGGTTATAAACTCCTCACTCATTCAGCATATTCCCAAAGATTAGCCCCCTGCATTCAAAAATTGGAGAAACGTTGGATAAAGTATATCGAGCTAAAATGAGACTATTTTTTTATAATATCCGCGCCATTAAAATGATTACCATAGTGCGAGCGTTACGAAAACAGGGTAGGTTTTGGGACGAGATACCGATGCACATAAGTTTTAAATTTTTGAAAAATGCAATGGGATCGAAAAACAGAGCTAGGTAAAACATTCCACATTCGTGTAGTTCGGCTGTGAAAAGAATTTCTCTACTTCACATTGCGTTCGAAGTTAGACTCAAGACGAGGAATGAAACTGACTATTTCACTAGAAAACTATTTATAAAAAAAGCGATAAAAAAATGAGGGACATAAAATATTCCGGCGGTGTTGAGAGATGCAAATTCTATCACCTATAATTTTTAAAGCTTTCGGAGAAAACCTAAACTATGTTGAAAAATAAAATGTTTGAAATCAGAAAGGAGTGTTTCTTATTTCATTTTTCAGAGACTTACTCGTATTTGCCCCTCCCCTACCCTCTCGTAATTTTCTAAGTCTCTGACAACTTCTGTTTTTTAAGAATATTCTTTTAAGAACTTAATTCTGGGAATTAAGTTTATACTTTCGGTTAAAGCTATACAAATATAATATTAGGTTCATCTACCAATGCCAACTCTCCACACCAACCTACACCGCAAGTCCCTAGCACAAGCTTTGTGGCGCCAGACTGTCGGGTTCCAACCAATATTTTCGTCGACAAAATTTACAGAAAGAATATCTATGTAAAACCTATCACGTGTACGTATGTATGTAGTATGCCTTGTATATATTATTTACGTAAAGCTTTGTATGTGACATAACTTGCTTGCTTTCGATCAAAAGAAAACCCTAAGAACTCCTCCTTTTACAGAGGAGATAAGAATGTTTGATTTTTCTACTGGTTTCATGCTCTTTGCATTAAGATTATAAATAAAAGTCCATAACTCTCATTTTCTTTTAAAGCTCTTTTGTTGCTAATAGTTCACGTAGATGAAAACGATATGCATTTGAAATGCATACATTTACACCCTAGTTAAGTTAAGTAAAAGTGTAATATGTCAATTAGAGCATTGTTTGCTGCCAACCAATGAGCAAAAATGAAAAGAACACAGATTCATAAAGGAACAAAACAAAAAAAAAATGCATTCATTATTATGTATCTATGAGATGGGATACATTTTAATGAAATAATTCAATGGTTTTATTATTTTGAATAGAGGTTGTTATGGGATTTGAGGTAATTGGCTTTGCGGTATGCTGATACTTTGAAGATAGATATCTATACATCTTAACGAAGACATTGTGTATGCTTTTTGGGGGTATTCACGTGGCAGAAAAACAAACAAACAACCCTTGCGTATGTTGCCTTTGTTTTGTATTTTTTAAATAACAGTGATTCGTATGGTTAAAAGTTAAACAAAATTTCATTGAACTTTTGGAAGACAAAAGGTCTTAAATTCATATTCTGTCGTTTTTTTTTTTTATATTTCACATTTTATTAAATTATAAAATTCAATTTACTATAAATGGTTTTCGATGTTTTTCACTTTTACGTGAACTTTTTAATGTTAATATTCTTTGTTTTGTATTTTTAAAATAACACTGAGAGTTATTGAAAATAAAATGCACGACTGGATCGCACGAACTTGCTCTTATGTAAAAGTACTTTGGAATTTAAGATACATTTTATAAATATAAAACATGGATTTAATGAGATAATAATGTTCAACTGCATAAAATTGCCGTCTGGTTTCCGGAAAAGTATGAATTTATGCAAATAAACCTTAAAAAATCGTTTTTTTATTAAATAAATTTTTTATATAAGAAATTTCTCTAAAATTTTTCAAGAAAACAATGTGGGATGCGGATTTTAATTATTTAATAATATTGGTTTTAGGAAATAATTTCAAAAAATAATCGTTCATAGGTTTTGAAGATATTGATTTAAATTTTTTTTTTTTTTTAAACCCAATAAATATTTTTTCGAATATTTTTATATACAATATTATTTTAAACTTCAGGGGACTCCTGCTAAAAATTTTGGGATAAAATCCTTAGAGCCGTTAATGAGAAAGTCGAAAATTAAAAAACGGGTCTATGGCAGGTACCCCTAATAACATTTTGCCCCAAAATTTTGTTTGACCAAAATGTAGTCCATGTCCATAATATCACACTTATTTTTTTTTATCAAAATCGTTAGAGCCGTTTTCGAGATAAATAAGATTTTGCATTACGGGTGTATGGGGGGTACCGTTAGTTTTGGAGCTAAAAAAAAAATTTCAATTTCTCCTCTAGGGAATCACCGAAGACTCTTAACTACCGAGATTGAAAGAAATAGGTCCAGTGGTTTAGGCTGTAGTGAGAGGTACAGACATACAGACACACTGAAACATGTTTTTTGTGTACTAAATTTTCCTTAAAATTTTTATAAAAAAAATTGATATGCAAATTGTTAGTATTTAATAAAATACATTTTAAAACGTAATTTAAAAATTTGATCGTGTATTGGTTTTCAAGATATTGAATTTTCAAAAAAAAAATTGTATTATTTTTTTAAAAATCCAAAAACTATTTTTTCGAAAAAAATTTTAGTTTATATTTTTTCAAATGCAAAGCAGCTCGTGCATAAAAATTTTGGTTAAAATCGTTAGAGCCGTTGGTGAGAAATTCGAAAATCAAAAAAACCGTTCTATGACAGGTACCCCTAATAACATTTCCCCCCAAATTTTTTTTTTCACCAAAATATAGTCCATGTCCATAATATCACACCTAATTTTTTTTATCAAAATCGTTAGAGCCGTTTTCGAGATAAATAAGATTTTGCATTACGGGTGTATGGGGGGTACCGTTAGTTTTGGAGCTAAAAAAAAAATTTCAATTTCTCCTCTAGGGAATCACCGAAGACTCTTAACTACCGAGATTGAAAGAAATAGGTCCAGTGGTTTAGACTGTAGTGAGAGGTACAGACATACAGACACACTGAAACATGTTTTTTGTGTACTAAATTTTCCTTAAAATTTTTATAAAAAAAATTGATATGCAAATTGTTAGTATTTAATAAAATACTTTTTAAAACGTAATTTAAAAATTTGATCGTGTATTGGTTTTCAAGATATTGAATTTTCAAAAAAAAAATTGTATTATTTTTTTAAAAATCCAAAAACTATTTTTTCGAAAAAAATTTTAGTTTATATTTTTTCAAATGCAAAGCAGCTCGTGCATAAAAATTTTGGTTAAAATCGTTAGAGCCGTTGGTGAGAAATTCGAAAATCAAAAAAACCGTTCTATGACAGGTACCCCTAATAACATTTCCCCCCAAATTTTTTTTTCACCAAAATATAGTCCATGTCCATTATATCACACTTAATTTTTTTTATCAAAATCGTTAGAGCCGTTTTCGAGATAAATAGGATTTCGCATTACGGGTGTATGGGGGGTACCCTTAGTTTTGGAGATAAAAAAAAACTTTCAATTTCTCCTCTAGGGAATCACCGAAGACCCTTAACTACCAAGTTTGAAGAAAATACCTCCGGTAGTTTAGGCTGTAGTTCGGGGTACAGACATACAGACATACAGACAGACAGACGGAATTGTCGGACCCACTTTTTTCGTCTTCGCTATCATCGTAATGTCAACTTTGATCAAAATCTCGAGTTCGATTTTTTTTCCAAATGCAGAACTTGCCCTATAGTACCTATATCGCAAGTAAAAACGGTGGTTTTCGGTTTTCAAAGAACACCCAATTGTCAATTGTTTTGTTGACAACTAAAAGCAAGAAGCAAATAATTCTGTGCTCTGATAAAACTTTAAATTTGATATAAATTAGTTTTAAAAATCAACAAAAACAATTTTGAGTTGTCACTCAATATTTCATGTGATGAAGATAATGAGTACAACGAAAACTTAATTGCAAACATTAACAATAACATGCAACACGCGAATCTACAAACGACAACCAACGAAATTGATATCTCATGTCACTTTTGACAGTTTGGTCGTTACCTGAACTCGCCACAGCAAAATACCTAGATTTACTTTACGGCAAGTTCAGGTTTTTCAAAAATCGATTATATGCAATATTATTCATATAAGTTTCATTAAAATCTCGAGTTCGATTTTTTCACAAGTCAAAGTCAAAAACTTGACTTTAGTACCTACCTACACGAGGGTAGTTTTTGGCTGCCTGTTGTTTGTTTTGTGACATTTGTCAAATCTGTTATTTATTATTATATTAATGATACCAAATCACTATCACGATTGAAGTGCACGTTCGAATCATAAAACTTTATTATCAAAATAACTGTTCGTTATTTTAAACATTGCACCCATTTTACGGTCGACGTGATGGGCCTTCACAGTCAAGTCTTCAACTTTTTGTTGGAAAATTTGAGACGAACGGTTCGGTAATAAATCAGCCCACATTTGTACGCAAGATCGGCCAAAGAATATGGCCGGGGTCCGTGAAAGTGTACAGTACAACCCGAGGCAGTCGATTCCTCTGCAAAAGAACTCAACCTTTGGCAGAAGTTTTTAAAACCTTTCGAATTGGCCATAAAAAAAAACATGCCAAGTATGCCCATCAAATTTTAGTCAGTAATCATTAAATAATAAAATTTCTCTATTATATTGTAGCTGATTCAATATTATTCTACTTTAATTATTCGGTATTAAACCTTCATGAAGTAAGAACTTGGCGTACTTTTAGATCTCAGTACTTTTCACGGCTGACTTGTTACACAAAGGTTTTTGTATAGAAGAACTTGGCTCTTTTTTTTTAACATTAATGTTTTTGGTCTGATCTCACTCCTTTTTGCAAAGATTTTAATATTTTGCCATGTCAAAATTTCGAAAGATACGGAAAGATAGAAGGGTATACTCTACCTACTAAAATCAACTTAGTTTATAGCTTTCTATTTCTTTTAGTATATTTTCTTTTTGTTATTGGTTGTTTTGATTTGCGCTTCAATTATTTCTTCTTGTCCTGGCAAGATACCTAACACTAGCATACCTACCTTAATTACAGCAATCAGAAGTGCTCCATATAAATTAAACATTTTCCCAGAAATTGGGTGGATAACACGCCCCCTGAATGGAAAACCTCAATTTTTATTTTTGGTCCTTTATATGCAATTTGAGCCCTACCGTTCTACCAAATTTCATTGTTCTACTGCAATCGGAAGTGTGCCATATAATTTACATCAGTTCTGAGGAAGCGGGCGGATACCACGCCCCTGAATGGAAAACTTCAAATTTTATATTTTATCTTTGTATGCAATTTCAGTTCTACCACTTTACCAAATTTCATCGTTTCACAGCAGTCGGAAGTGCTCCATTCAACCAACACCAATTCTCAGAAAGTGGGCGGATACCACGCCCCCTGAATGGAAAACCTCAATTTTTATTTTTGGTCCGTTATATGCAATTTGAGCCCTACCGTTCTACCAAATTTCATCGTTTTACAGCAGTCGGAAGTGCTCCATTCAACCAATACCAATTCGGAGAAAGTGGGCGGATACCATGCCCCCTGAATGGAAAATCTCAAATTTTCGATTTTTCCCTCTACTTGCGTGACAAGACCTACCGTTGTGCAAAATTACAAGATTCTACGATGTCGGGAAGTGCTCCATAATTTTGATGATCTGTCAGTCAGTCAGTCAGTCAGTTACGGTTTTTGTGATTTTCGAGGCCTTATATCTCAGGAAATTTGGTGAGGCGCCTGTGCCTGACTAGCTTAGCAAATGTTTGGAATTTCAAGTTTCTTCATTGGTACTGAAAATAGGGAGGGGTCAAAAGTCGCCTGAGTTTGTTCCTGTAAAAAGGGTGGCTGGGCACTACCGTGCCCTTTGATAACAGCATTAAATCAACTAAGAAACTGTACGAGGAAGCAAAATTAATAGCACTGGACCAGTATTTGCTGCAACTCTCTGGAAAAATCATCAGGAACCTGAAAGGTCATCACAATTCAAAAGTGCAACAACTCCTCCAGCATGAATTAAAGCCTATTGACAGTTATTCATACGCCCAAACCATCACTGACGATCAATTTGAAGACATCATCCAACACGACGACGCACCCTTTTACGAGAAGAACAACTATCAGTACTACAGGGGATAAAAAGCACTTTTATCCAAAATGATTGCACTACAAAAAAAAATCACGAACGCCTCAAGATGAGAGGAGAATTGTGTTATTGTGTGAAACAAGACCACAAAAAACGGCAATCGAGATTCGTAAAGAGCTCAAGCTGTCTCTGAGCGACATGAGTGTGCAAATAAGACTCATAAAAGTAAATTTTGCAGCTCGCAGTCCGATTAAAATGTCGCTTCTCACTAAAAAAACATAAGGAAAAAAGGATGCAGTTTGCAAGAAACTTTGTGGGGTTTGCTCTCGAAAAATGGTGTAACAGATAAGACAGGATAGGTGAGCCCAGATTTGTTCTCTATGGCAGTGTCGGATTCAGCTAGTATGTGGGACGTCCGCCCAAGACCCAGTTTACTACAAAAACGATTAAAAATAGTGGATTAAAGTTTATGGTATGGGAGTATTTTTCTTTCTACGGCGTTGGACCAAAACACAAGATCGATGGAATAATGGACCAAAATGTGTAAGTGGATAGATAAGATAACGACCCGAAGCACACTAGTAGGAAAGCTAAAGAGTGGTTTCGGGTTAACGGGATTCAAATTATGGATTGGCCAGCACAGTTCCCTCACATGAATTCCATTGAAAATCTTTTGGAAGACTTTAAAGAGCAGTACACAAAACTAAGTCCACAAATAATGCCCAACTTTGGGAAGTAATCTAAAGCGCTTAGTTAGCTATGCCACCAGAACGTTGCAGGCAGTTGGTGGGCTCTAGCCTAGCCATTGCAAAGCTGTCCTTGAAAATACAGGGAACCCAACAAAATACATTTTTAGAAGCTTGTTTTTAACGCTGTTTTCAATTTTCAACTATAATGAATCTATAGCATTGATATTTTCCTGTTATCCTTGAAATACATATTTTTTAGTTTCGGTTTGTTTAAATTACACTACAGTTAAAATAATTATTTATATAATTGTTTCTTGTAAATCATTTTAATGAAAAAAAAATAACATTTAAAAATATGTATATCATTTTTTCGTTTCTTTCTAACCCACTGCTATTTTCGTGTTCGCATCTGTACATACATTTTTGGAGTTTTTTTTAAACAAAAAACAGCAGTAAAATTTATAATAGCTGCTCTAGTCCGAGAAACCAAAAATATAATCTAAAAATATGTATGGTAAATTACGGTTACGCTAATGTACGTATTCAAACATAATTTAAAAAAATATAACATCAACTTTTTGTTCATCTCTTTTCTCAAAAGAAAATAAGTCATGAAACAGCTTCTTCATATTTTACAAAAACGCATAATATTAGTGTTTGTCTTTCGTCGACTCAAAATTTGAATATTCCAAATGGCTAAGATCACTCCTAACGCTAAGAATTAGTCTTGCTGGTTTGTCACTTCTTCGCAAAAATAGTTCTCCTGAAAAAAAAAACTTTTTTTAGGTGACAGCGGTTGAGAATCCATGGAATACTTTTGGCGTAGAAATCCATTGCACTAACCATTACTACCCGAGGTACTACTCTATCTGATTTCTAATGTATTAAATAACTTATTGGGTATCTTTTTATAAATTTGAGAAGTAAAACTATTTGCATTTATAGAGTTGTCATGATACAATAAGAAACTTAAAACCAATTAAATTGAAGATAATCCACGGAAACTGGATTGTTGATAAATTGATTAAAAGCTTTCAAGTTTTTTCTTGTTACGAATATTGTTTTGAAAAGAACAGGAGCAGTCCTGCCATATAACCTCCATATATAAATATGTACATATGTAGTCGTAACAAATGTCAAGGATATTTAAATCAATGCACTTCTTTGTCATCACTTGAATTTTGGCAATTAACTTTATACATTAAAACCCAAATAAAATCCCTAATACTATGACTAACAAGTCATTTTGCGTTTGTTTTTTGTTCTTCTTAAAACCTTGGCATAGAGCCACAACACGTGAATATCACCTTGCACTTTCAATATTCAATCCGCCTTTTTTTAAGTTTTCTTAAATTAAATCAACCAACCAAACTAAAGAAAAATCTCAACCAACTGTGAACAAATCTAATGATATAAATTCAAAACGGTTCCACGGAAACTCCTTCAATATCGTCGCCAGCTGTAAGATCAAAGAGACACATACGTAATTACAATTTCATAGGTGATATTATGAAAAGCATCTACTTATTGTAACAACACATCATTTGAAAATAATATATTTCAAATGCATAACTTTCGCTGCCAAATTTTCGAAAATACTAATTTAATCGTCGCGTCGACCATATGAATCACTCACTCATTCAATCAGCTAGCGGCAATGGAAGCGATTGGTGTACCTTTTTTGTTTACCTTGGATATCTATTTTTATCGGTGTGTGGTTGAATGGAAATTATTGTGATATTTTTGATACTATTTCTTCCATCATTAATAAAAACAAAATAAATCTACCTCACGCATCAGCCACAGCTAAAAAAACAAAACATATTCTTGACTGACTTGACTAGAGTGTACATTTTAAATCTAAAAGTAAAAACAAAAAAAAAAAACAAACAGCATAAAAAACACGTTTAAACAAATCCCGTCCGACAGATTCTAACATTAGTCAGTCTTATGGTAGGCAATAATGTATTTTGTATGATAAATAAATATTTAAAGCGGAAAAAGATTAAAATTATCGAGAAAATAAAATTCAAATTCAAAGAAGCTCTCCATACTCAGATATTGTGACTTTTTTCTGACGTAACTGAGTCAGTTAAATAGGAGAACAAAAAATCTACAACAATCAACATAAAGATGATCCAGTACGAATTCAAACTACATAAATGTGTCTCCCTTTAACAAAGCCCGAGAGCGAATCGGTGTTTGTGTTACAAGGGGCGCATTTGATTTGAAACGTTGCGTCGGCGTTGACGACGGAAATTTATTCCAAAATAAGAAAGTATACGTTCTCAAAAGGAAAGTATTTGATTCTTTTAATTTTTTGAGGAAACAAAATCTAAGGAGAGTTTTTGTAGTTTCCTTTGAGTTTATTTGCTTGAACACTGAATATTTAGATAAATGGGTCTAAAGTGCGACAAATATGTTTGTATTGGATGTACAAACCAAAATATCTTAATAAACGCGTAGGTTTATAAATAAAAGTTAAGTGTAGTGATATGGATTACAAAAGACAGGCAGTTTTTACTTTCAGCTTGTATTGGAATATAAATTAAAAATTTAGATAAACAAATAAAACTCTAAAAAACTGCCGATATGCTTGCTTAGAAAGCTTATGCTTAAGTGATTCAAAAATCAACTCCTTTAAACCCATCGCAATCGATATCACATCGTCGACGTGAATACGTATAACATGTGCTCTAATTTTGGTAACATACATATTTAGGTTGCGGCAACATATGTAATTTTCTTTTTTCAAAATGAATAACATTTTTAAAGACGTCTCGATCACAAATGCAGCTCAATGCTCACTCTTTCATTGCATCTGTAAAACCACTCATGAGGGAATGAGACCGCTATCGCTGCGCTAGGATTAATTTACACCGAAGAACTTAGGTTAAAAAAAAGTTTTCAAACAATCATACTTTGCATATAGTAGCTCAAGATTTAAAAAAAGCATTGAGATATTATTAAAAAAAGAATAACATACAATGAGCCCTTTATTTCCCTTTAAATCAAATCCGATACTGGTCTTGGAGAGCATGTAATGTACAATGACTAATTTTTTAACCATAATACTTTCTAAGGAATTTCACTTAATCATCATTATGATAGTTATAAATATGAGTTCAGTCTCTGACAGACTTTTACATTTTTATAAATCAAATTCATAAACAGGTCATTGGATTGAATTTTTATGTGTGTATATTAACACAAAAATACCAGTCAAACAACGGATGTACAGCCCACTCTATTCATATGTGGCTATAGCTGTATGACAGATATTTAAACGAGAAAAACTACAATTCACTTTAATTTAACGTAGATACTCCAAATAGTTACACTGAAATTGTATTTCGATTAAAAAAAAATTGACCCACCCACTTGAGTTTTTAAGAACAGAAAATTAAATATCAATTGGAATCAAAGCAATAATTATTGATCCATTTTTGATGTCATTGCATTTCATCAACCAACATAGATGCCTTCACAAGGTTTATGCAAATCAGTTCATTTTATATAAATAATTAAAATCCACATACCAGCTAAGATTTTTCGCTAGATATTCAGTAGTTATTGAAAAACACACATTTCACTTATTGAACAAACAGAAAAAAAAAAAACAAATGCAGAAACTTGCCACTTCTTTTGGACGAAATAAAATCAATAAATTATTTTTCTTGGCACAATATCACAGTAGAGGATTAAATTCTCCACAGAAGATGGATTTTTGTTCTCTTCGTCGAATTCAATATCAAAAAGCGCACCCTCCTCTGGACTTGGAATGTGTTCTTTTTTTTCCTTTAATTTTCACGCCTGCGTTTCAAGTTGCGGGGAAGAAGATTCTGCTGGTTCTGGTATAATCACATTCACTGTTTTTCAATTGTTTATCATCGAGAGACACTGTAATGAATTGGCTTTTTTGTAAACACTAAAGAGCAAATCTTTTTTTAGAGATGGATCCTCTTCAGATGTAACCGCAATTGACTTGTGTATTCCACCGTATGTGGAATCAAATAAACGAATTAAATTTTGTGTTATTAAAACAATTTTACACGCACACACGACGTCGAGGGGAAGTCTCCGACTAAACGAACAGAATTCTCTCAGTTTTTGAAAAACCGAGCGAATTTGTGTGGTGGCAGCAGTTGTATGTATGAATAGTGAGTAGGTTCTTGCTTTGCTTATTAAAGAAGCGAATAATAAAAAATTAATTTATATAAAACCAAGCAGAAACGTATGAAAACAAAAACAAAAAATTTGCTATGGTTTAAATTTTGTTTTTATTTTGTTATTATAAGAAACTTTCGTCATCACACATCACAGAGTGAGACTGAGAGCTTGTTGTGTGGAGAATAAAATGATTAGCGAGTGGACAGTCCGAGACGATTTTTTTTTTTCAACTCTGCTCTGAGCTCTTGTCATTGTTTAGAGTTGTTTTTTTTATTATTTAAAAAACGAGCTGCTTCAACTTTATAACAATTTGCTATGATAAGCATATATTATATGTGCATATGTTTTATTTAAATTTAAATTAAGTGATTCAAAGGTCTGAGAATTCAATAAAGCAGCAGAACAGTGAACAAGAGTTGCAATTACTTCATACTCAAATATATGAGGAATGCACTCGATTCAATTAAAATGGAGACGAGAAGAAAATTAGTTTTGAAGTCTAGTAAGTTGTTTTAATCTCATTGTCAGTTAGTAGAGATAAAAATAATCAAAGACGTTATCAGTTCGACGTTTTTCTTCAAAGAACAATTATTTACCGTTGAGGAAGATATGAGTTTATTGAACTTTTTTATTTTTAGTTTTCTTAAAAATTGGAAAATTTTTTTAAAGGTTTGACAGAATTTCATTTATTTGAGCACCTTAAAAATGATAACATGGATTTGAAAGAGAGTTTAACGTGAGGCTTTTTGTGGTATTATCCTAAGTGTTATCGAAGTTTGATTCATACTTTTTAATGTCCTTTAATTCAACTAATAACAATGATTATAACTGAACTTTCAAAAATTGTTCTAAATATAAAAAAAACACAAGATGTCCAAATAAATGAATCCGACACTTATATGTATGTATGTATGCATCTACGAGTACAAAGTGTTGTCTATGTGGGATGTCTAAGAGTTAAAAGGAATGTTTGTATATAGTCGCTTTCTATTCTATCGTATTCGAAATAAATTAATGTTATTCCTGAGGGTTTTTAAAAGTACTCAAAATGTTCTTGGCACTAACCAAGATTATAATATGGCGTAATCCAAAGATTGGTTTTAGAGAATTGCTCGTTGACGACGCATTTATGTTTCTCTGCTTCAAGATAAGAAACATAAAATACCACATTCATTCAACTAAACATCAGGTCCGTAACGAATTCATTTGAAGCTAACGCTTAGGGTATGTTTGAGAGTTTTAGTTAAGCTTTTTTTAGGATTACACACCTCTGACTTTAATAGATAAACACAAAATAATCCGTTCAGCGAAGTTCTAGAGACAAGATCTTGGCCAAATATAAGGAAAGCTTCTGCATCGTTGGGGGATAACGTGGGAAAGTCTAAGTACCGCGCTACAAAGCCTAGATTGTGTAATTCTGGAAGATAAATATGTTTTCATTTTACCGTGGCCTGGTAATTTAAGGGAAAATTGAAAATATTTGGAAGTAGGTATGTATGGTAAAAAATTATGTTACGCAAAGAATTTTACATTCGTACGGTTATCGAAAGAACTTCTTTTATTAACAGTCCTTCTGAAGTTTTACCAAATGGTCCTCTACTTTTTATTTTTAACTTTTGGTTACCTTTAACACCAAGATTCTGGTGCGAATTCTCGGCCAACTGTTAGTCTACATTCTTTACCTCTTTTGATATTTTCATTCTTAAATAGAATCATTAGTGATGAAATACGACACATTGAAAAGATTCTTGTGTTATTCACTGTTGAAGTGTACTTAGGTTAAAAAATTGCAATAAAGAAAGAAATTCTGCTTGCAAATGAAATAATATTTATTACTTAAGAAATGACTAATCGCTTTATGTACTTTATCAATGTGAATGTCTTCAAATCGAATGAAAATAAATCATTTTGTTATCTTTGCAAAAAAAAAAAAAAAATCAACATACGAATCCCCTAAGGTGGGTACGGTACACCCAATAGCTTTATGGTGTTGCAGAGAAACAGTTCATATTTGTTTAGCCACTTTCGATACAAAACCAATAGGCGACACCCCAACTGGCAGCAAGCAATCGCTTCTTATTCTCTGTGGTACACTTTCAAGTTTTTCGTTCCCCACTAAAAATAAAATGATGAGGTAATATTCAGATTCGGTACAGCCGATGCAAAGATTATGTCGTGATTTATTAGAAGCGTTGTATGAATGACCTAACTTATAAGAACCAACAGAATTAACCGCAAGTCTAAAATTTCAACAAAGGCCACATAAGCGATGGCTTTTTCATAAGAATTCTTTAATCTTATCCAATTGCAATCGATGGCGTATGTAGGTACTCGATTAGTGATATCGCGTAATTGGACACATTCTAATTCAGATTCAGAATATTGCACATACTGATGGTTTGTTTGGAATCAAATAGGTGAATAAAAGAAAAAGAATTCTTGTTCACTCTCAGTAACTATTGGTAGAATAGGGAGAAAATTATCGATGTCGTCCCTTATATGGAATAAATTTCCGGTTCAACTGGAATCTGTGACATCGTAGTTAAAGATGAATTGGCACAATCATTTGAAATGCACTAACTTTTATGATTTGAAGCGATTTATTAGAACAAAATTATCTTTGTATTCATACACAAAGGTTTTGATTACAAAAACTTATAATTATTGTTTGTTCATATTTTTTTTCTATTTCGATGTAAAAGATGGCGGTGTGGATCATGAGCAGATGATGGAATTAAACTTGGATATCTCACTTAATTCATTGGTTTTTGTAGAATTTTTAACAATCACTTATTGAACACAATGTTAATGTTATATACTTACGGATATTTTGTATTTTTTAATCGAAGGAACTTGAAAAATTAACTAAAAAAATAAACACTTAAGTTTTGACGGAATTGGTCTTTTGATGGAAAAAAATACATACGCCCTGAGATATGTCATCGATTGATGTGTCACAGTTGACATCTGGTGTAAATTCTGAGAAGCAGTGCGAAAGGTGTTCAGAAAATTAAGGAACGGGCCTCATCGAAAGCAACATTGAAATGTATTTTTTATATTCATTTCTATAAATGTTTTAACGCAAAAGCGATTTTAAATCATTGTTTCTTTTTTTGGTTTCTTTGGGCTTGCATGGGTACTTTTAAGCGATGAGATTTTTAAGAAATATTACCATAAAAGACCACATGAAAAGATGTCGCCTCTCCGAATTCTTTACTCGATTTAATTTAGCAATGTTCGCCATTTATTTCATTTCGATTTTCTCAAACAAAAAAAAAACGATTAAACCGATTTTGACAATTTTTTTCGTGCGAAAAGTTCTAGAAAGTCCTGACAAGTAAGTTGCAATAAACACAATTTTTGTACTTAAATAAACCTAAGCAAGTTGCTCGTCAACTGGCATAGAAGTCTTGAAAAAAAAAAATATTCTTTGAAGAAGTTGATTGGTCACAAATTTAACTCTTTTATCCCGAATGGGGAAAAATCTATCAAACTGAAAGCGAAACCTGTCAAGAGGTTATTAGGATCAGAGAAGTAAGTTTCCGATATTATAAAGCAATCCCAACTGAGGAAAACCGGAATAAGTTCACACAAGCTAGAAGGACCTTTAATGATCATATTCAAAGAACCAAATCTTTGCATAATCAAAAATTACGGCACAAAATTCTTCAATGTCCCAAAGGAAGTATACATTTTTGGCCATTTGTAAAAAATGTACCAAATACTACTTCGTCTTTGGTTTCTACGCTTCTTTTTAATGACACTTCTTCTTATGTCAGCTCACAAGAAAAAGCGAATTTGCCTGCAACACAGTTTGCCATCAATTCGACGCTGCCTAATAGTGTTTAGGTTTCCTCCTAAATTGCAAGAAATTTGCTAACCCTTCTGATCTGGCTCTAATATATTCAGGCAAGTGCTTCAATAACTCTTGGATAGATTCCAAAAAAGAGTTTTTTAAAAAAGATAGGTAATAGAAGTATAACAGAAACATTCGAATCTCTCGAGGACCGTCGCAATTTTTCTCGTCTTTTATTATTTTACCGCCAGTTACATTCCTCCCCTTAAACAATTTAACTGTAACACTCGTGCTTCAGGGAATGCCCATCAGTTTACCCTTGAGCCCAACTTCGGACTTACTATTAAATTCAGGGATTCTTGCTTTAGCCGCACTACACGAAATTGGGAATGCTTTGCACGACTCTATATTTCCCTCTTCTTTTAAATCCTCTCCAATTTTCCTAAAATAATCGCACTGCGCTCAAATATTTTAAGGCTAGTCATAATTGCTTTAATGCGTGAAAATTATAAAAAAAAAAACATAATACCTGCAATGAAAATTTTCTGGAAGATTGAAATTAAATAATGTATTCAAAAAAACTATACATGTATCTAGTATGTGAGGTACCATTCATTAGTAACCATTTTGTGAAAATATTTTTTTTAACATAGCTTTTACTAAAAAAATGTGTTTATAAAAATATGAGGAACATTTTTTGAGATAAAAATATTTGATTTGATTATTTGATTTAAAAAAAAAAAAACTATGACAGATACCTTAATGTTTGGTCTTAAAGCGAAGAGTGAAGAAGATGAAATTTATAAAATTTTCTTATAAAATTAAAGAGCGAGTCTTTAAAAGATTAAAAAGAAAAAAGGGTCGGGAAAAAATAAAAAAAAAGCTAGATACCAAGTCTGAAGAAAATCGACAGAGCCGAGAACTGAGACACTCACATCTCAATCGATCGAAAGACATCGTTTTGCTTCTCAATTTTTCTCTACAGATAAATAATAGAAATAGCACTTCAAAAAACGACATCGTCTGATCATTTTACGTGACAAAGCCCCCGTTTAATGCAAATCATTTTTAAACAAGCTATGTATGTAATTTTAGAAAACCAGATTTTAAAATGTCATAAAAATATGTTAAAAACGTCAAAAGCAGGTATATATATTAAAAAATGTATGTCTTTTTTTCAAATACAGAATTTCCCTTACAGTTAATAAACAAATTTTATTTGCAAATTTTAAATATAATCTAATATACATCTTTAACCCAAACTTCAAGAAAATTCGAGCAACGGTTAATTGACTTGAAAAAAAAAATAATTTGTCCTTTTTTTCTTAGATATTACAATTAAAATGTAAAAGAAAACGGTTTTTGTCATATATATAAAACAGCTGTTCATATCCGTAACTAAGTGGAATCCTTGTGGCATAAAAGAAACTTTCTAATAAATGTCTCTGAGTTTGATACCCAATACCATAACGCTGCTTGGAAACCTCTTTTTCGGATTTTACATGATCTTCTTTAATCTTTATATCACAATTAAAAAATAATATGCTTCTAGTACGAGTATCATACTTGCGTACCTTCTTGGTTTCTTCTTATACAAAAACTTAAAATAATAATAATAATAAAGTATAAGAAATCCTTTAACTGCATTTTTATTTTTTAATCACAATATTTAATACAGTGTATACTTGTTCTTGTATACTCTAATAAATACGAATACGCTTGCATGCTGCTTGACTGATAAATGTTCTTCACATACGATATATTATGTTTTCCCATAAAATATAAAAAGAATGCAAAGGGTGCACAAATTTTCTTATAAGAATTTTCCTTTTCCTCTAAAAAAAAAAATAAAAATCATTGCCATTTCCTGCCAAATTTGTTCTCAGATAGAAAGCAGTTGAACATTTTGTCGACAGCCACGCTGCATACCAACATAACATACATCAAGTAGAGCAAGACAAAAAAAAAAAACAAGAATACTTATAATAAATCATTTGATGATAGTCTTTGGTTCAAGCCAAGCAAAATATTCTTTTCTTCCAACTTTCCCCAAAACAAAAAAATGATTCGCAAATGCTCACAGTCACAGGAACCAGGAAGTAATGGTTACATCCATGCATCGGAAGTCGAAATATCCTTACAAAGTGAATTGAATTAATATCAATAGATCGAACGACGTCGCAAACATCCGCACTATCGAATTCACTCGATTCACTTACTACCCCTAACCGTTCGCTATGGGGTGAAAACTAATTTCGATAAAATTGTAAATCAGTCGATATGCCTTGTAAATCGTACATAGAAACTATATTGACAATTGACTTTTTGCCGATCAACATCATTGCTCACATTGTTCCAAATCCCAAGTTGGATATGCACATCATTTTGGTATGGTAGCATGGAGTATTGGATTAGTTCCGGTTTTTGCACGCTTCCATATACTGGTTTAGATAAAAAGATTTATAGCTACAGAGGGCTAAGCAAATCTTCTCGAGTTTTCAAGTTAAGACACTTCGGTTTTGAAGTGACCATCGGCTTTATATTCTACTAATGAAGACACAATGATAATTTATTGACAAGAGCCCCAGTCGTCATGTTCCTCAGAAACAAGTTGAAAGAAATTCAAAACTCAACGTATCCAGACTTGTTGTAATCAAAAAAATTATCATAATGGATGTTCTTTCCGGTTCAGTGTTAATTTATTGTTTTAGTTTTATACCCTTGAGAGTCTTTCAGCTTAACTGAAACATCATATTTTCCGCATGCCTGGCTAAGTCCATCCAGCCCCATAGATTCAATTCAACAAAAACACTTGACAATATAATATCATTCGCCATAAAAACGAACATTAAATAGTGTTTCGTCATTGGAATAATCCTCTTCTTGAGTTTTTAGGGTTGAAACCACAATCATCATTTTGATATGTCTTGTTTTTTGGACTGCGTTTTTTGTCGGATTTATTTAGATGTCACATAAATTGACTTCGAAATGGTTATGAGAGGATGGATGCATTCTCGAATCTGTTGAAAACTGAAATTATTATGCAACGTCACTGAACATCCTCGGACCATTAAGTATGAAACGGTTAAGGGTGGAATTTTTACGACCAAAACGACCAAAGCGCGAAGCATACAGATCGTTAATGGTCACAAAATTTCAACTCAACACTTGTTTTTGGATTTTTAATTGAAGACAATTTCATTTATTAAACTCTTAACAGAGCAGAAGACTATACGAAAAGAAACTCAATGATAAATGAAGAGGGTGCAAAACGGTTTGCGTAACAAGAGAACTTAATCGCCAAGGAGGGCGACAATTCCGCATTTTGTAAACATTTTTAAATCGACCAAGGGTGAAAAGTATTTAAAGGGATTGGGGATTCGGAATGGTTAACTATTATCGCTTATGTTAAATTTTTAAGTTGAAAGCAATTTTCAAGGCATGTCCCGAATTTTAAATGAATGAGTTTCAGCGCTGATATACTTAACTTTATTTACTTTAATCGAAAAATATTAGAATATAAACCAAAAATAATAAAATTATAAAAGGCTCCAAGCCATTCATTTTGATCCATTTTGAGAGCCATTGGAACTTTAAAACTTTTTTTTGAATTTCATTCCACTGAGTCTTGAACGGGAGCGGTTCAAATACTGTATTTTAAAATACTGTATGGTCAAAATTATGTATGATGCTGTGTGGTCATAATACTGTATGGCAGTGGCGTGGCGTCTATGTAACACGATTCCTATCGTCTTCCCTTTTAGAAAATTCACAAATAACACAATTTACCAAATAAACATCGAATAAGTTTAAGTTATCTTATACTTTATCCAAACACATTCCACAATCCACAACCAACATTAATCAAGAGAGGCACAAAAATACTCTGACTTAAACTTTTCAATTACCGTCTTATTTATTTGTTTTATATCCCTTTCTTCCCCAAGCATTGTTTTTTGGATACTCTTTGTTCAACATCCGCTTTTATATTCAAAAATATAAATATGGCATGTGGGTATTGTTGTTTCTTGATTTTGAATTTGATGTTGATTTGCATGCTAATGTAAAATGCTTTCCCTCTCGTGATAGTTTATAATATACGCGATTGATATTTTTGCAAATTTACTCTTATAATTTTGAATTATGAAATAAATCATGGTAGAATATATGGCAATTTGTCAACAGTGTAAATTTAGCATATCGCTGAAAAGCACTTCTGGTCAAATAAAATGCATTTGCTTTTTTAACAGGAATTTAAATTTGGATTCAATTGGCATTCCATAAAAGACACAGGTTCAATAACTTCAAATAAATCTAGTGTTTTGAAAAGCCAATTTGATAAAAACTTAATTAAAAATAGTAAAAAGTAAGATGTTAAAGTGAACATTTAGTTCCTTTTATTACCCACTATATTGATTCTTAATTTTAGTGCAGTTCTAGATTTTGTTTTGGAAATGTCTTTGATCAATGTAGATTACTGTTTAACAGATTAGCTATCGGAGAAACCAAATAATTTTAGTAAGGATAGGATAGTTGATAGTTTATATTTTGTCCTTTTTTCCTTTACGCACCAGGGATTTCGATCCCAGATTGAAAGATTTCGATCCCTGTCAAAGAAAAATAAATTTTTGTTAGGTGTTTAAGAACGCAAAATCTGCCGAGGGATCAAAATCTTCACACAGAAATTGATTTCTTATGTGTAAAGGAAATCAACATATAAGTACCTATGGCACTTTAATGGAATCCTATTTAGAGTATTGTTATAGGACAACGATATTCAAAATTACTTGATACATACTCGTAGTATCGCGGCTGTTATTAAATCTGAAATTAAAACAGAAATCATAGAAGCTCGGTTCGTGTCGATTATGATCGACGAAACATCAGATTTGAGTCATAGGGGACAACGGAGTGCCATATTTCGGTTATTGTCAGAGAATGGAATACAAGAAAGATATCTTGTATTTTTTGACGTTAGGGAGAGTCTTAATGCAGATGAGTTGTCCCGTCATATATTTTATATTCTTGAGACCATATAACTGCAAGGAAAAGTTAATAGAACATTCCTAGGAAGGTGCCGCAGTTATGTCCGACGAAGGGGGTGGTGTCTAAAAGGGGGTCCTTTTTTATTATGTTTCAAGCTCATTGTTGATTGAAATATTAATGTCTTGAAGTATAAAAAATATAGCTACACATTTTTTGCTAAGTCAATGTGGAATGCATTTGTAGATACCACATCCCTAATAGAAATGTTGTTTTTAAGGTTTTAAGATTTTTTTTTTCATTTTTACAGGTGACAAAATTTTATAACCGGTTCCCATTTAAAATTATTCACGCCACGCCACTGCTGTATGGTTAATATTCTGTATTTAAAAATACTGTATGTACAAAATACTGTATGATCAAAATACTGTATCTCATAATACTGTATCTCAAAATTTTTCATCTCAAAATGCTGTATGAGCATGAACACCTGAAAGTTTTGACAGATCAATTAGTTTGGTGCAATTATTTATGCAATTTTTGATTATAATCAAAACAATTGTAAATACTTCAAAAATATGCCGATGAGAATCAACCTTGATAACTCTTTAACAAATATCTTATTGATTTTATGTTGGATATTTTCCAGATTCTTTTAATGCTAAAGAAACTTTTTATATACCCAAACTCGCACCTAACGCAAATCCTATAGTGTGCCCCAGCAGGGGGTTGCATACTTTATAAACCTAACTGTTTATACGTCGTAATAAGAAAAGGGATTATAAAAAACGGGATTATAAAAACTTTTTTACATTATCAAAACGAATTTTATTTTGAAATACAGAATTTTGACCAACTAGAATTTTGAAACACAGAATTTTGACTTACTTTTGAAATACAGTATTTTAAGATACAGTATTTTAAATAAAGTATTTTGACCCCAAACCGTCTTGAACTCGAACAATTGTATGTGTACTCAATATGTTGTTTTCGGATATGGACCCTTGTTATAAAAAAATTGGCTTTCGCCTGTGTCTGTCTACTTTACGAGTATATTCGACATAAAGCATTAAATCAGAAGGGTTTTTCTTCAAATTTAGTAGGTATAGAATATTCACATATCGTAGATAATACCCTAGTAAACAAATTAAAATGTTGCTCTTAAATTAAACATAATAGCAGCTATCTGTCATATAACCGTTAAAAAATCTATTTTCGTGTGTGGTTTATTTTAGCAATGTTTTGTGTTCCATTAGGCAAAAAATCGGTTTATTTTCCAATTAAAAATCAATTTTGCATATTTAGATTTTTGGGTAGATTTACCCCTCTCTTAACTAGTACCAAAAGTATTTTCAGTACTCAGTTCACAAATCTGGTTTTAGGTTAGTTTATTTTTTTTTTCAATTGTGAAAATTATGTCTTAAACACGAGGAAAATTATTTCTGGTAAAAAATAGAAGCAGTATAAAATTTTGGGTAAATTCATTAAGCTCATATTTCTCTACTGAAAATAAATTTATTTTGTTTTCATATAATAACACAGATACCTAATTACACTAATAAAGCGAAAAATATTTGTCTTTTTTGTTAAATAATTTGCGATCAATTTTTCAGGATATTAGAGTCCTAACATTTTACAAAAACATTCTTTCTTCAGTATTCATCTAAATAAAAATAATGAACGAAGTTTGGGAAAAAAATTTGCTTGCACAATATTAAATATTAAAATTAAGTTAAATATTAAAATGAACAAAGTAGGAATCAGAATTATATAACTTCATACACAAAAGGTCCTACTTACAGTAACCACCACCGTCACCATTTTATTTCTCTTGTGCGCTTCGTTTAGGAGGTGTAACGGATTTCATAAATTTGGGACCAATCTTTTTTATTGTGCAAAGCTGCGACCGATTTTTAATTTTTTGTTATTCGCACAAGATCTCTTATCTGCCTCAAAATTCTTTCCCATAGGTTTTTCGGCAGTCAAATACAATTTTTTTTATTCGAATTTGAATTCTAATGGTTTCTTTTTAAATCATTGGTTATTTTGACACTGACATCTGTTTTGTTATTAACAAATACTTACTTAATGGAAATTCAAGTTTTTTTCAACGGTTTTTCTTAGCGAATGTAGCGTCGGGACTTGGGTCTACACCCGTACAAGATTCAATTGACCCAGGAGTTCAAAGTTTATGACCATAGACAAAGCGGTTTGTTCGGTAATTGGGCTTTGGAGCGTTTGAAAGAGGATCTCAATTTTGGTCAAAAAATCATCTTAAGCGACGAGGCGCATTATTTGATAAATGGCCGTGTTTTCTTGGAAATTTAATTCTCATTCGTATAATAATAAAAAATTAAAGTTGGCGTACCAAAATTTTTTCTTAAAAATGTTTTAAAATTTTTGTACATAAAAGCTTATTTTTTTATGGAACCACTACAACGACTTCTAATTTTTGTCCTTCATTTTATGCTTATGATTTATGAACAGTTTTCTTTAATAACATTCGTTAAAATTCCTAGTCTGTTACATAGGAGCAAGTTCGTGCGACCCAATCGTGCATTTTATTTTTTAAAGTTTGTTGTCCAAAATGTATAGTTCACAATACCTACAATAGTACACATTTTTTATATCAAAATCATTACATCACTTTTTGACATAATTAAGCCTGTCTTGCAGGTACTGTTAGATTTGGAACAACAAAAATATAAATTTCTCCTTTAGGGAATTACCGAAGGCTTTTAAGTTCCTAAGTGTGGGACAGCCAGACAGATGGATTTGAGGGAACCACTTTATTGGTGTTCTGTAGCATCGTAATGTAAACTTTGGTCAAAATCTCAAATGGGAATTTTTCCAAATGTAAAAATTGCCCTATAGTATCTACTTTACCTATCCCAAGTAAGATATAATGTTTGATTAGAAATTGCGGAAAAAACGTTATCCTCACAGGAAAAACTTTTAGACCAGATTTTTAACCACTAGAAATTCTTGTTTGAATACAAACATTTAAAGAACCCATTTGCTGATGTCAAAATTTAAATGTTTTGTTTTAAAAGGAACTCTAAACCGTAACCTCTTACTGACAAAATGCACTAAAAAAATAAACAATAAATTCTGCTCTGGATTGTTTACTGCAAAAGTTGAAGATTTTACTTTATGTACATACTCGTATTACTTTATATCTGATTTTGATATCCACATTACTCATACATATGTACATACCATACATACATGTGTATGTACATTTATGTATGTGTATTATTCAACCGATTGAGGACAAATTTTTACTTTGAATTTTGGAACAACTCCAAACACAAAAACTCGAAGTGTTCTCCAGATAGAAATCTAATAAAATTATAATATCTAAGGGACGATATCACGTGTGCTTGTGCCGACAATATAATATGTCAAAACATTATTTATCCTTTATGTTCAAACTCAATTGAGTTTTAAATAGTCCTTCTTATCAAGATTCATGTGCTTTCATCTCGATACGATGCTGACACATTGGAGAAGACAGAATATTTATTTATTTTTAATTTCTTCTCATTGCACCGCACTTATGTATCGCTACGAAAATATCTTGAATCCTATAAAATTACAGATATTTTTTTTAGCAGTTTCACTTGAATTAATGAAGTCAATGGATGAGAACTTTTTTGGGGTGGGCCATCAGATTATTAGGATACTGTACACATTAACCAAGGATGACAGTAGATACACAAGACCCAAATGCAATGCCTAAATAGCTAAAGTGGTAATAAATTATCTTATCGAGGGCGTCTTTTGGGTATGTGCGCAATTTAGCAACATCCCGACGAATATACTATATGTACATACATGGGTGTTGATAAAATTCTATGATTGAATTGGGACATGGTTGATTGAACTTTAACGACTATGCAAGCCCAGCAACAACAAAAACTGACATTCGACATGGCAAGAAAATGGACCAGAAACCCCAAACAAAAACAACTCAAGTTATGGTTATTTTTTTCGAACGGATTTATAGCTGGGGTGAGATTGAGATGGTTCAGAATAATGCGTAGTTTTAATGTGTTTGCATGTTTGCTGTGCTAAAAGATCTGTCTCTAAATAAATGACAGTTTTTGTGATTGCTCACTTTACGTTAGTTTTATTCTACAGCGAATTCTAGCTTGGAGTGGTGGTTTATTGATGGTATTGCAATATTATGGTCTTGTTCAGGGAGGACTTTGCCCCTTTTGACAGATTATTTTAGGGCGACTATTTTTTTTTATCTGCCTAAATTGACTATCCTTTGTAAGGGTGTCTTGTTATTTTTTAATATGTGGCTTTAATGATATGCATTGCATATTATATTCAAACGAATAGTAAAATTTTGCATGAGACTTTAATCATGAATCTATGAAGTATGGTTAAACATTTATCTTTGGGTGATGTACTTTTAACTTTGTAATAACAATTCAAATAGTTGACTAAAGGTTTTGCTTATGTACGTGTATGTACATTTTGGGTAGACTAATATTGAAAACGATTTTCATCATTGAAAAAATTGATTAGCTTCATTGTATACCAAACATTCTCAATATTAGTAGTTTAACTACCCCAAAAAGTGAAAACTAAATTTTCAATGATGGTTTTCAATGATACGAGTAGCTATAACTAGGGCCTAAAAATCATTTATTCCCAATAAGCGTTTGGCTTTTCTTTATCCACTGGAATATTCCAAACAAGCCATATTATGTTGTTTTTTTATTAATTCTAATTTGAAGTTGAAAATAAATAGAATATAATACAATAGAATATAGGGCTCGTTCAGTGCAATTTGCATACCAATTAACAATTTCAAACCAATTAATTTATGACAGCTGTGCATTTGTGTTTATTTATTTTCAAACAGTTAAAACGCGAAGAAGATCCGAGGTACTTAATGGTAATCCGTCTTTTAAAAAAGTAAATAATTAAAAGTTGTAAATAGGTAAAAGACACCGACGATAGGTCTTCTGTCGAAAGTAGCCACAATAAAGTATTATTAAGATAGATATACATATGTTATATGTAAATATATACTCATCTGTGCTCACTTTGTATTGTAATATTGTTTGGTGTTTTCCATTGGTAAAATAAATAAATTTATCATTGATTTGAATCTGACAAAATGCAGATTTAATCAAGTTAGGCATTCCATTTGAGCAAAAAAATCGATTTATTTTTTCATTTAAAATCAATTTTTCCAATATAAGTTACCCTCTCTGTACTTTCACTTCGAAAATGTGGCTTTAGGTTTGTTTAATTTATTTCAATTGGGAAAATTATTTTCAATGCCTTACATGAAAAAAATTATTTGTAATACAAAAAGGAAGAATTTTTAAATTTATTGTAAATGTATCTGCCCATATTTCTCTTCATAAAGTAGATAAATAATGACACAAACCAAAATTACACGAACACAAATTTAAACAAAAAATCAATCCATTCGCCGAGAAAAAAAACTGTTTCTTTATTAGAAATCTGAATTGACCAATGGAAAACCCCTTTAATTTTAAAGAAAATAGTTTTTCATTCACTTTAAAGGTTAGACCGCACTCAGCTGAAATAAAATTGGAATGCTAATGGTGGTAAAATTGGATTTTTTCTGATCTTTTTATTTAACGAAAAACTGTTCTATTCAGGTAAAAGCTAAGTAAGTCCGAAAAGAAGCAAGAAACATCCAAGGTACATGTATAAAGGTAATATACTCCGCGCCGAATTTTTGGTTTCGTTCTGCGCATCTGTCAAAAATCTAAAAATGGCGGCTTATTGTGACTGCTGAACATCGGTATTCTCAGTAGTTTATAAACCGGTGAATTGTTGTTTGTTAAAAAGTTAATAAAAATATAAAAATGCGTTGTGTTATCTTCGGGTGTTGTATAAATAATTTAAAAAAAAACTAATAATGGAGAAATTTCTTTTCATTCCTTTCCAAAAACACAGAAAATGTGCAAACAGTGGGTGTTTTTATGCTATCGGAAAGATATTATTAATGTAAAAACTGCTCGAATTTGTTCGAAACATTTTAAGGAAAATGATTTTGTCCCTGTGAACCCTTTGTATGAACCACATGGAATAATTGTGAAATCAAGGCGCTTAAAGGAAAATGTGCTTCCATCACTTTTGTTGCCTTTAAAAAAACAGGAACAACCTTCAAGTGCACGGTGTTTAAGAATTCAGAATAGATCTTTGATATCATGGTATAGTAAATATGAAATATTCGTAGAAATTACATTAATTACGGCTTATTTAATATTTATATATTTATTGTATCTCAATATTGAAAATGAATGTTCTTCTTAAAATTTGTGTACTTTGGCAAAGCACACATACACTGGGCTACACATGACTTCCGAATCAGATATCGTATCCAAAATTGATGAAAGCACACAAACTGAAACGTTTAAAGGTGATTGCAGTACACAAACAGATGAACAAATTTCAAAATATTCCCAGTGAGTAGACGATATTAAAAAAAAACTATTTAATGTGAAAATTTTCATTTTTGGAATTGTTTCTAGATTGCAAGAAGAAATAATAAAACTAAAAGCGCAATGCTGGAAGCAAAAAGCAACTATCGACTCCATTGGCCATATGTTTACAAAGGGTCAGTTAAAAAAATTGGAATGCCCTTCTAAGCGTATAAAATGGTCAGTAGAAGATATAGCCAATGCAATAGCAATACACGCAGCAGGTCCTCGAGCTTACCGATTGCTTTTAAGAAAAAACTTTCCACTCCCAGCTGTAATAACTTTAAAGAAGTGGTGCGCCAAAATAGAGGTGTATCCAGGGATTAAAAACAACCCGGATCTCGTTGTTCAGATGAATCAACAAGAAACTTCGTTTACTTGGACAAATCAACTAAGTGAAGGATTTCTTCAAAAGCCAAAGACAGAATGATGACAGATATGGAAAAGATGGAGTTAATTTTTAAGCAATTTAACAAAGATGATATTGTTTATTGCTCCAATTATCAAAAAACATTGATAAGCTTATCAAATAATATTTCTTTGGACACGAAAGTTAAGGAAATTTTCTTCCGTTCAAGAATGTACTTCCGAATCAAACACCTTAACAGCGTACTAGAAGAAAATTCAAGAAAAAGAAAGAGAAAAATAAATAAAACTATTTCATAAAACAAGATTATAAAAAGTTTTTTTTTATTCATTTGGTATATAAATAAATTAAAATTAAATTTCTGTCTAGATATCGTTCACACAACATTCAAACTAATGGGTCGTAAGTATTAGAAATTACTTTTAGTCACAGTGAGCCACCATTTTCATTTTTTGTGTTTTGACAGATGCGCAATATATTACCTTAGATTTGTGTACTGTGAGAAACATCTAGATAATGAATGTATTTAAATCATAGTTAGATGCCTCTTATACTTTTTGAACAAAATATTTAAAATTATTTAAACAATTTTAATGGTTATAGAATAAAATTAGAACTGAAATTATTGGATAATTATTTGCAAGTGCTTATTAAATTTGATTATTTTTCAAAAACCAAAATTTTACAATAAATGTTTGGTTATGTTGTGTGTTTATTTAACGAATAGCTCGTCAAATTGTTTCATTAAAGGTCTGAAAGTTTTGAATTTTTACCGTAACATTTGTTTGATGTTTGATGTTTGAAATCAAAAACCTTCTTTTTTGAGGTTCTTAACTTCTGAAACGTTTTGCAGATGCAAATAAGTATTTATTTTATAAAACACACTTACCCCCAGCTTCACAGTGAGAGTTTAAACTTAAGTTCTGCTGAACCTGAACTGGATTTTAAATTTGAAGTTCAACTCGTCCGGTTTCACAGTCTTATCTAAACATCATTTCATTAAACGTAGTTTAAGTAAATTGTTTTCTCTTTCTATCTGAATCAAAGAAAAAACAATCAAGGAAAGTTTGCTTTGTTTCAGTTGTGACCTGTGGTAGGAAACAAAAATTAAAAACTAAAATAAATTATATTTTCAAATGTTTGAAGGGGTTGTCGAACTGAGATTTAAACGGCAGAATAGTGTCGTTTAGCTTAAACTACAGAATGAACTCTGTTCAAGGACTGTGAAACCAAATTTATTGTTGAACTGAAGTTTAAACCAAAAGTGGGGTTTAAACTTCCACTGTGAAACTGGGGGTTAATTTTACAACATTAACCCCTAGTTTCACACTGTGAGTTTAAACTTAAGTTCAGCTAAACCTTAACCGGAGTTTAAATTTGAAGTTCAACTCGTCCGGTTGCATAGTCTAATCTGAACTTCAGTTAATTGAACGTAGACGTAGTTTAAGTAAATTGTTTTCTCTTTCTATCTGGATCAAAGAAAAAACAATCAAGGAAAGTTTGCTTTGTTTCAGTTGTGACAGGAAAACAAATTAAAAAATGAAAATAAATTCTATTTTCAAATATTTGAAGGGGTTGTTGAACTGAGGTTTAAACGGCAACGGCAGAATAGTGTCCTTTAACTTAAACTACAGAAACCAAAAGTGGTGTTTTAACTCCCACTGTGAAACTGGGGTTAGTAATTATTTAACCATATTTTGAACATTGCTCTAAGATGCAAATTAAAGCTCCTATTGTAGTTATGTATGTCAAATACTTGTATGTGGATGATTATTAGATTGTTAGGTGTATTTATTTCAATGTTTGATTTTTTGTATTCAAAATTAAAAATATCTTACTACCAAAATATTTGTCAAAACATATTAGTTATGTCACAGATATTCAACTGCATTTGCTAAGAAATAGAAAGGATTTAAGATTGTGAGCATTTGGAATTATTGTAAGATCTCAAAGTAGTTTAACATACATATAAAGATTTTAAAACAATTTCTTAAGTAGTTGGAGATAGAAACAGAATACCATATGATTCAAGCAAATATTATTAAATAGCATTCTTATACCTTACCCCCGAACAGAAAATAACAGTACATTTTCTTAAAAACTGTTCAACAGATTTAAAAAAATCATTTAGTAAATGTTTGATATTAGTTTTTTTTTTTATAATCTACACGCGCTCAAGGGATTATGATTACCCTTTAAATGTTTGAACACAGCGCGCGCGTGAAGTTAAGGAAGGGAAAGAAGGATAGGAAAGATGTGTGGCACGATGTTCTGAGACTGAAGGTTGTTGTCTCAGATATTTTATCTCCAGGGATGGCGGCTGAACTAAAGCGGAGAATGCCGTGTCTTATTTCTATGTCGCTTATAATTCATATTATTTTATTCGTGTTCATCATTGTTGGGCATACTAGTTTTACTCAATTACATGTTGTTAGTGTTATGCCTGAACAACATGTAATGAGTAAACCAGCAACCCATTGATGACAATTTTAAAAAAGTTTTTTAATGGAAATAAAACGACATAGACGACGGCAGGGATCGAACCTGTGATCATGAGGTTCACAGGCGAGCACACATCCATCGCGCCACGGCCAACCCCAAACAACAACAAAATTGAAAAAAATTGTTATTTATAGTACCTCCATATAAATATTTTTGGTTTTCGATTTTTTTAAAAACAGTTTAACGGATTTTGTTCGATTTTTTATTCTAAAGCGCCTTAAAATTTTTAATAGTATTTTGTGTTCAAATTTTAAAAAAAATATTTTTTTTTAATTTGTGAAATTGTAAAATGTTCTCAAATGAAAAGAAAAATCTAGAAGTAATCAATAATGAATTATTTAGAGCACTAGCTGTTTTTGAAGAATTAAAACAGTTTAAAAACTATAATAAATATGAATATAGTATAATATAGTAAGCCAGATGTAATAAATAAACAAAGGTTTAGTAACGTACATATATAGGTAGACTTGTTCAAAGCGTTTTGTCAATCGTAGATTAATCAGCAAAAGTGTAGATAGAATGTTTTCTTTTCAAGATATAATAAAAATGAATAAAAACTAAATGTAGAAATTATTTACAAGTTGACACTTGTTCTGCTCTAGTTATCAAACAAAGAATTTAATACAACATTATTATTGCCACAGTTTCAACATAGGCAATAATATACTATCGAGCAATCACAAGAACTTCTGGAATAAAACAAATTTGTAATTCTAGTAAGTGTTTGCTATCTTATTTTGTATAACAAACTTAAATTATTAGTTTCCTTATTTTTTCTGTATGCTCTGGAAAGTTTTTCTTTTATTTTTATTTATTATTTATTTTACGTAATATGATACAAATGTTATTTTTTATTTTACTAAAACATTACATTTTTGGTAATATATATTTAAATTTAAGTTATTTATATTGAAAAAATCAAAAAATACAATTAGATACACTTTTTATTTTGATTTTGGACACAATTCTGAAAGACGATTTTTCATCCCTGATATATTAATTTAAATGATAATTTATAAATGTTGAAAAATTTAGAGCATTCACACACTGCTGCATATTTTGTCAATAACTATCCCTGGTTCTATATGCCTCCTAACATTCACAAGCTTTTGATTCCCTATTCTATATGGTTTTAACTAGCTAGTTTTAGTTTCCTATAGTCTGAAGAAGCCCAGGAAGTAAGGAATAAGGTTTACAAAAAGTGCTAATAATGAGTTCTGTGATCTTGGCACGCCATAAATGGGATATTTGCAAAAAAATATGCCATCTAATTTTTCAAAATGGTTATTCATAGAAAATTTTGTATTCAAGGCATCCGAAAGATCAACTGTTAAATACAGAGATTCTTTTTTTAGCGGACTACACGAATGTGGAATGCTCTATCTAGCTTTATTTTTCCTTCCCATTGTAATACTCAGAAATTTAAAACTAATGTGCATCGGTATCTCCTTTTAAATACTTCCTCGTTTTCCTAACGCTCGTACCTTGATAAGTAGTAATAATAATAATGTAGTAATAACCCCTTCGCGGTCTCATTTGCGTCCACCGTAAGTCGTTCTGTTTATTTGTGCATTAGTACCTACAATATGCTTCTAAGCTCATATCAACCATCGAGCTAGAGTCTAAACGAATTAGGATTTGCTTCAAATTTGGTACATCAGATAATTTTCTTTCTTTTAATTCCAATATTTTTTTTATTTTCTCGATTTTGCTTAAACTTCGTACTTGTAATATCTTAGACAGTTCCAATAAATCTGCCTTCCAGATACGATAGAAAATTCGATTATAAGTTATTTTTAAACATTCGCTTATTTTAGGATTGTCACTTCTTCGTAAGGCAAAATGGACTATAGATTCGAACCCTGATTTCCGGCCTGATAATCCAAAGCACTAACCATTAGGCTAAGGGGTATTACGAGTACATTACATAAGTACATATATACATATAAATCACGTTATTTAATTTGTATTCATATGCATATATTTTTACTTAAAGATCCAGAAAGAAGAAAACAACATTGAATCACACGCATTGTACTGTGTATCATTAATCATCGGAATAAAAACTTCTATGAAATATTGTCTTAGCAAACTTGTAAATTCTTTCTTCCAAGCAAGATTAATATAAATGTAAGCATATTTTGAGGGTAAGAACTGACTTTCAAACCCCTGTTTTAATGTCGTCCCCTTTTAACATGAAGCTACAACGACGGCGAGTCTGAACCACAATAACATAAATACTGTTTGGTAAAGTGATATCTATAAAGATGACTTAAAGTTAGTCAAGTGAAAGATTAAGTTTACAAAAAAATCACTGTAATCCAGTGCAACTCTCATGTTAAAGTCATGTATTGGTTTTGGCTCGTAAACCTACTTAAGTTAATTAATAGAATAGAATGTATTCTGTGGATCATTGAGTGTGGCTAAATGGATCTAATGCAAAATGCTAACATTTGCAAATATGACAATTTTGCAAGGTTATAAATATAAAATGAAATTTACGATGCAATCCGAAATATTAAATAAATATACCACACCACACCCTCTTTTTGGGTGGCATAAAGTGTTAAGTGTATGTAAGGGTACAAATTGCAACCACCATTTATTTATTCAATCAGTTAATGCATTTACGTAAACTCTACCCTATTATAAACATCGTCACTGTCAAAGGCATTGTCAGGTATTTAAAGTTAAATTTTCAGCAAATGGCACATTCGAAATCTCTGCTAATGTGAAGGTTTAGATTAGAGCATTAAGTAGTCTATTAGGGAGTCAAAGTGTTACGAGTATAGTCATTTAATGGCATTATCCTTCAAATTTGTAAATCTTTTTGAAGGCTCTAACGATTTTAAAGCAAATGCAGTGATTCATTTTGTATCTACTCGTAGAAATCGACCGCGACCACAATTATAATCTGAGACCAGTCTTAAAGGGGATATGGCATAGACTCATATTCTGATGTGTTACACCTTTGAATACATTTGTTTTTGTATACTCGTTTCTACGTATATTTCTTTATTCAATGGTTATAGCTTATGTTTAAGATAACAAGTTGCTTCAAGGCTCGTAAACATAAAGGAGATAACGATGGTATCTTACTCGTATTTTTTCGAAAAAAAAACTGAATAATTCTTCCAAAGTTGGACATTTTGTGGATGTCGGAATTAAAGAAAAAAGAATTAAAAACACATTCCTGCGGAAAAAACCAACTAGTTTAAATCAAGTTTTGATCGATAGCACTTGAAAAACATTTTATTTTCCTCTATTTGTTAAAATACATCATTTTTGGTGTTCATGGTTTGGACAAAATTATGCTTTTCAAGAAGCTTTTGGCGTACAATTTGAGTCGAATTAATACAATGTTTAAAACCATTTCATTGTTATAGTAGGTTGAAACGATGATTTCGCAGTCTGCAATTGAATTTAACATCATATTTTCTCAAACATTTTATTAAAATTAATAACATCGAACACCTTATTTTATCATGTTAGTAAGTACCGTGGTAACTTCATACGAGTATGACTCCCCGACTCAAAAAATTATTCAAAAATTAGCATTACCACTAGCGTTGCCAGACGTCCCGGTTCACCCGGGACATCCCGGATTTCAGACATAAATTCATGTGTCCCGCCGGGACAGCTTTTTTCCCGGGTTGGGACTCAAAAAATAATGCCTAATGTACCTTAATATCAAGGTTTTTATAATACAAACTCTATATACTACTGAAATAAATCAGCCAAGTAGAAGACCTAGCACTATTATTGGACTTGTTGAATTATTGATTCAAATTAGCTTTTTTGGCCTTTAGTCCACAAAAATTGGCGTTTCGTCCGGGTGATCTCACATGGACTCATCAGTTGACTTGTGAGGACATTGTCAATACGCAATTTTTGTTAAGTTCAGTTCATCTTACATGAATTTTTTTTTTGACAAAAATCCAATGTGAACTATATCCAACAAAGATTAGAATTGTAATCATTAATGTTGGAATTTTTTTTGCCCGTGGCCTGGCATTGAATAAAAAAATTCCAACATTAATGATTACAATTCTAATCTTTGTTTTGCGGCTTATAGGTACTATAAGGCAAGTTATGCATTCGTAAAAAAAATCGAACTCGAGATTTTGATTAAAGTTGGCATTACGATGATAGCGAAGACGAAAAAGTGGGTCTGACAATTCTGTCTGTCTGTCTGTTCGACTACAGACTAAACGGCTCGGCTGATTTTCGTTAAACTTGCGATATCTACCAAGTTTGACGAACATTTTTCCCCCAATTGTTTTTTTCTTTTTTTTTAAAGACCAAAAAATAACGGTACCAGCCATACGATCTTTTTTTTCAAAATTTTATACATAGATAAATATATTTTTTCTCAAATTTCATTTAGTTAAAACTAGGTAATGGTTAATGGTAATGGTACGACCGATTTTGATCATTTTTTTTATATTAAAGCTCCCCAACAGTTTAAATATTATTGTGTATTCAAATTCCATAATTTATATAAGAATTCTATATTTTAATAAAAAAAATTTGAACTCAAGATACATATTACTGACTGTACTTACCACAGCTCGATTTATTCGACTTTTGTTTTTCTCATTATCGGAATAAAGAGAAATAAAGAAGTAAAAGAGAAGCTTCTAAGAAGTTTAAAAAACATTGCATTTCAAAACTATAAAAAAAAATATTTTTTTTTAAATTTTGAAAAAATCAATTTTCTTTTGAAAATTCGATACCTCAAAAACGGCTCAATATCTTTTTTTGTAAATTTAATTTTAATTCGAAAAAATCAAAAACTTCCAATTGACGTACCAATATTTTATCTTAAAAATGATTTGAAAATGTATATACAACATTTACATACTTTATATTTTTACGAAACTACTAAACCGAAGTATAATTTTGTTCTTGCATTGATCAATATTTGTTTGAATCACATGGCATCCTGTGTTTAGCTAGTAGGAGCTTGTTTTAGGAGTTGTTTTAGTCATTTAAAAAATTATTTTTTCTCTAATAACATTCATTTTTAAAATTCTTAGTCTTTTACGTAACAGCAAGTTCGTGCGGCCCAGTCGTGCATTTAATTTATTTTGTCCCGGGCAATATGATGAAATCCCGGGATTTTTCATTATTTAAGCCACTTGTCCCGCCAAGGTGCAAGAAAAATCTGGCAACCCTAATTACCACAATACTAGTTAGAAAATGTTTATGTTAAGAAAAAGTTTAATAAACTGTTTTGATTGAATTGCTTCGTGTAAAACATACAAACTTAAATCGTCTGGACGATGTCGTTAAGACGATTCAACTTTAGCTTAATGTAACTTTTTGAACTGTTAAATATGGTCCACTGAACGATTGCGATTGAACGATTGCTATTTTACAATCGTCTCATACATTTTGTGAATTCTTGAAAGTTTTTTTTATTTTAAATTAATTTAAAAAAATGGTACATTACAATTTGTTATTTTTCGATAGTGAAAACGAATCAACTATCGAATTAATGCGAATGCGAAGGACACTAATGTCGATTTCCTATAGGGATTTCGATCCGCGGATACATTTTTTTCTTTTGGTGTGCGTATTTCGTATACATACATTTAAATCCTTCTTCAAATAAGGATTCGAAGATTTTGATTTCTGTAAAAAAAATCGATTTTTTTGGTGTGAAGGAACGTAAAATCTGTCGAAAGACCGAAATCTTGACACAGAAATTGATTTCTCATGTGTAAAGGAAATCGACATAAGGAATACACTGGATCCTCTCTCACTTCCAACGAAAGCTTTAAACTACAACCAGACAGCCGAAATGAGAGATCGAAATCTTCACACAGAAATTGATTTCTCATGTGTGTAAAGGAAATCGACATAAGGAATGCACCGGATCCTCTCTTCTCTCATTCCCAACGAAAGCTAACTACAACCACAAACTGTGGACGATGGACGACACGACCGAACGATGCGATTGAAACTTTACACGAAGCAAACTTTTGAATTTATTTTTTTTTTATTTTTTCCTTTCCTTAATTGTTTGCCCTTTCATTCAGATAGAAAGAGAAAACAACTGTTTTTATAACCTCCAATATAGCAACTACGTTCAATTCTGCCAATTTGTATTCATACAATTTAGTTAAACCGATTAGACTGTAAAACCGGACGATTTGAACTTCAAATTTAAACTCCAACTCAGGTTCAGCTGAACTTAAGTTTAAACATCCACTGTGAAACTGGAGATAAGTTAAAAATATTTATGTTTTGGAATTTTTAAGACAAATTTAAGAATCAAAGTATGATGTTTATGGACAATGAAATCAATTTAATTTATGTTATACAATATTTAAGACAACGAAAACTAAGCTAATCAAACGTGAGAAATAATATGAGATTTTAACATTTTAAGTTTATCTTTTCGCGGACGTTATTCATGTTAAATAGATAAAGTTTTTCGAAACTTACCACGAACAATGAAACTTGTTCGAAACGTCGGGAAAAAGAAATTATAATTATTTCTTAAGAAATTAAACGCGGTAACTTCCGAAAAACTTTATCTATTTAACATGTGTATTACCCTCAGTTTCACAGTGGAAATTTAAACCCCACTTTTGGCTTAAGCTTCAGTTCAACAACAAATTTGGTTTCACAGTTTTATTTGAACCTTGAACAGAGTTCATTCTGTACTTTAAGTTAAACGACACTATTCTGCCGTTTGAACCTTAGCTCAACAACCCCTTCAAATATTTGAAAATAGAATTTATTTTCATTTTTTAATTTTTTTTCCTGTCACAGGTCACAGCTGAAACAAAGCAAACTTTCCTTGATTGTTTTTTCTTTGATTCAGATAGAAAGAGAAAACAATTTACTTAAACTACGTTCAATTAACTGAAGTTCAGATTAGACTGTGAAACCGGACGAGTTGAACTTCAAATTTAAGCTCCAGTTAAGGTTCAGCTGAACTTAACTCCCACTGGGAAACTGGGGGTAAATATACTATTTGAATGTTTAAAGCAGTGATAGTGCTTACTATATTTCAAATTCTTCGTAGAAAGCCTATACTTTTTTGAAGTATTTTATTTTCATTACTTGTTCTAAAATTTCTTGATATATCGTTAGGCTAACATTAAAGTTATTATGTATCTATGATACATTTAGTTTTTGATACATTAAATATAACTTTATAACATTGAGCCATACATTCAAAATAAAAAGTAAATCGTCTGCAAACATATTAGGTGCGTTTTATTATCCACAAATCTATCTGGATCCGGATCGGGATCTTCCCTTGAAAATAAAACGATACGGATCTTACTGACAGCAGTGTTATAAGCCCGTCTCTTTTTATCCTTGTGTTTGGAAATTGTAAATTATGTCTTGTCTTTTTTCTTTACACTATAGCTTACACTACCTTACCATAAAAAGCCATCTACTTGCCAGTGTAATAACTAATTTTTGGATCTTTGAAATAGATCCCGATAGAAAACAGGATCCCGAATTGTTTTTGTCATACATGTGAAAACTTAATCCAGATCCGGATCCAGATATTGTGAATAATAAAACGCACCTATTGTTGATATAGCAGTTAAAAAGTAGTGGTCGAAGAATTGAACCTAGAAGGACTCCATTATAAATTAATTCTTTCTTGTTCTTAACTTTAATAATCTTTCTATTATATGCGCAATCTGTACGTTATTCTCAGTATTTTTTGAATTACATATGTATTCTTTAAGAACAATAAATCGATAATATTTCTTCTCACGATTGATTTTATCTGAACACAGACTTAGTTCTCATTTGAAAGAGTTTGGCATTCTCTTCTCAAAAATACGTGCGTTTGGTTTGAATGAAATGCATAGATATTCTTTGGATTAGAAATTACCTTCTGGATCGTTTAATGTTATATTGTCCTTCAATGACACTTGCATCGAAGAAGACGAAAAGCTCTCAATACATTCGTTGGAATGACCACATTCTGGAGACCGATACCGCCAAAACGCTTTTAAATACTTAAAATGTCTATTTTCGTTGTAAGAAATTTTTCAACCGCTCTGATCTGGCTGCATTTTAAAAGGCGTTTGAACGTTTTAAACTAGCGTTAAAATTGATAGGAAACAGAACAATCACGGAATCATTCCTATCTCTTGAACACCGTCGGAATGTTTCATGGTTTTCCTTGTTTTATCTCTTCTTTCACAAGTACTGCTCATTCGGAATCTTATACAAAGTTATAATTCTATCGCTTGATTTATATCTGAAATAATTGCTTCTGTAGATTCATATTAGTTTATTGGTCGAAAATGTTTCGTTAAAAATTAACTCCCATAACTGTTTGGGAATTTAGGATGTTAACAAGTTGTTTAATTTTTGAGCTAAGAACTAAAAGTATTGTAAGTAGTTCTTAGCCATTTCATCATGGTCATTATTTAATTTTAGGAGAAAATAGCGACGATTCCATAATTTACCAAATTATATAAAATTAGAAAATAATGTGATATTATTTAAAAAGAAGTTAATCTTATATCTATGCAAAATCAAATTATAATTAAATTAATCAATAGGTTATTATTTTTTTTCTTTTAATTAGTTTTAACTAAACATTGTAATAAATAGCTGAAGCTAAATAAAGAATCAAATCAAAATCAAATCAAAAAGGGGTTTAAATTGTTTTAAACATATTGCAGTACGCAGTTCTATATTGCCAAGATTTTCAGAAGCTCTTATTTAAAACAGTAACTTCTAAAAATTAAAAAAAACTTGGATTGTTATTTGGATAGAATAGATAAGGAATGTAGCACATTAGGGTATATATTAATTTCATTTAAATTTTAAATCAAAGGTTTAAAGTTAATATTTTTGTTCATGCTATTCCGATATTCCGAAAAAAAAATTATTAAAAATGTTGTAGATACAAACCAAAAAATACTTACAAGAATACCCTTGCTTTGACCTTTTGAAATCAACGGAAATATTGTTTATACTCAAACTCAACTCATCGATGGCATCCCATTCAACCTACAATAGTTATAATAACTTTATTTAATATATGTATGTCTCTATGATGATTATTCCTCCCATTCACCTATTCTGCCCACATCACATCACATAATTGGAGCCATTTTGTATACATAACTTCACCGGGATTGGTTGGTTTCTTCTGCACACAACAACCCTCGTTCTGGCAATAAAATTATTCTTTTTTTGTGTTATACCTATTCCTCCATACATACAAAATGGAAGCTATATACTGGTTAAAATTGCGAAAAGTCAGCAAACCTTATACACTATGTATTCTGTACTCATCAGGGTTCAGAGGGACCTAGAAAAGAATGGGAGACATGGACGCCAACGACGAATCATATATTTTGGCAAACTTATGCGACAAATCGGCGCCATGCTTCCCATATTCGGTTTTTGTCGTCCTTTCACTATTCGGTAGTCAGGATCGAGATATAGTATGGTTATAAAAATGCAGATGACTGTGCGGATAAATTTTATAGGCAAGAAATTCTGAATAGATTCTGTAGAGTTGACTAATGGCACTTTGAAAGTTTCTTTGATTTTATTTACTTTTTTTTTATTTTGTTATTTTTGCTGCTTTCTTACTTTTGCTATAGTTGTTTCTTTTTTTTTGTAAAGACAACATCGCCGGAGGAAGGAAAAAAAATAAAAACAAATTGAATTGTGGAACTCCTCATCCATGATACTCGTAAGAAATGAACGATTCTTGCGATTTAAAGAAAAAATAATAATAAATCTTGTCATAAAGAAGCTCACTTTATGAGGGAATATGAGATTCAAAAGCGTATATAAACTCGATCAAAAACCTCAAGTTTTAATTATTTAAAAGTTTGAATAAAGAAGATGGTAGATCGTAGATAGACGAAGAATAAATTTAAAAAATAATATTCTTAAAAAGCATGAGTTATAAACTGAGTTCTTTAAAATGGTTCTAGGAAGATTTGCAATTGGAACTAATTACCTATTATAGAGTTTGGGGAAAAGCTCAGTATCTTTAACTCTTCAAACGTAACATTGATTTTATTTAAGAAAGAACTATTATAAACATAACAATTATCTTTAAGGTCAGAGTGCAACGTTGGGCGCCATTTTAGGTCTTAATAAAAGTTGTATTTGTTTTCTTCCCATTATATCTTTAATCCGACTTAACTTTAACCCCAAGGGAATGTTGTTCTTTAAGTACTTTCACATAAATATTAAAATATATTTATATTTAGACCTCCATTTCTTTTTCACACGAAATTATTTGCCTGGATTTTCAATTATTATTTGTAAAAAGATAAAATTTAATTTTTTTATTCGTGTCAACTGTTTTCTTAACTCTTAAAATCGATTTCCAACATAGCTACTTACTTTAAACAATTACTCAGTACATATCTATTGAATTAAACATATTTCAGCTAGAAAAAAATTCTAATTTAAACGTTAAAATTATCTCTTAGGTAATGTTGGGCGCCATTTAATCTTGTACTACGTCAAGCTTTAAATTATTGTAACGGTCATCCCTAATATATGGTGTTGGACATTTATTCTTCTTTATACTACTACAGCGCCATCTGTTGGAAATTTGTGTGATTTAAATTTAAATAAAAGTATTTGAGTTGCTTATAAATTGAGATTTACTGTTTTGAATTGGAAAGTGTGAATAAAGAAGAAATACTAAAAAGAGTAATAAGTTTTATTTAACGAACCTAGGAAAAATATTACAGTATTTTAATATTTGTCAAGTTGTTGGTAATATTGGTAAGTGTACCTGCTAGATTTGATCAAAAAGGATGAGTAAAGACTATGAATAAAAATCAGCTTAAAAACAGAAAATGCAATTGAATTATTTCAGCAGAAAAAATGCGTAACCATTTTTTACCAGTATAGAAGTCCAAACCTGTTTTACCTTAAAATATTTTTAAGAATCGATATCCGCTCTACGCTTCAAAGCTAAAATAAAACAAAAATGTCCAGTATTCCGCAGGTTTTTGTTGTCCTGAATTAAGAATTACTTCATCAACGTCATATTTTCGTAATATTCCAGAGAAGAAGTATAGGTACTACAAAAAAATTGTTTTTTTTTTCCATATTTCAATATTTGGGGTTATGTTTGTTATATCGAGAGGTAACCTTGTAAAGAAATCTGAAAGGCTTAATTATCTGCTTTGCTTAAAAATAAATTTTTAATTTTTGTTTTACATATTAATTCTTCTCTGGAAAAACTTTAGATAAAATTAAGAGTTGCCTTAACACGTATAAAGTTATTTTTGCGTTCATAAATATTGACTATCCTTGTTTTATTGCTGTGAATACAACTTCCTCATCTGTTTCACGGATTAAATAGCATTAATAAGGAATAAATTTAAGTGTACAAAACGAATGTTTTTTACTCACTAATTAGTTTAAAATAATGAAGGAAAAATTAAAGCAAAACTTCAAGCAATTTATAATGAATTAAAATAAGAGGAAAACACAAACCAACATAAAAGAGTTTTGAAAAAAGCATGTATGTGAATAAGATTAACCGAGGTAAAATTAGGCTCAATGTTAAAAAATAACTTTTGTCTCTAAATAAAAACTTCAAATTCTTGTAGTAGCTTGTCTTTTATTTATTCTTTTTCCACTCTTATTATTAACGTAGCTTTTCTTGTAATTTTAAAATAAAAAATTCTACTCAAAAATTGTCTCTGATTTTAGCGCGTCTACTTATTACAGCTCACCATCCAAAAGTAACAAAAAGCGCCAAACCCAAAACTTTTTTCTCCCTCTTTCTTCTTCTTCTCTCTTCTTCCGACATCTGGCGACGGAATATGATAAATTGATTTCTTGGGCGTTGCCAACCGTTGATTTTTCGTAACAGTTCCCCCCGGTACCACAATTCCAGGTTAGGATGTTGTTGTACCATCAGAATTCACCTGGAGCAACGCCAACTTAACAGCAGGCCTTTCGAAAAGACCATAAGAAGTTTGTATTGTAGCACTTCGGACTTGGCCATCTGATGATGTCTTCACTGCTATGATTCTTCCTTTCGGATAGTTATTTCTAGGAAGATTTGTGTCGATTATGACAACTATGTCATTAACTTTTAGTGGAGGTACTGGCTCATACCATTTGGACCGAAGAGTTAGATCCGGTAAATACTCTTTTATGAAACGTTCCCAGCATTTGTTGGCAAAACGTTCCTTGTATTGATAAGTATTTTTGAGGACCTTTATATCGTCATTTAATTTAACAGTTGGTTTCCCTCCATCAGAATTCAGCCTCAAGAAGTGGTTAGGTGTTAAAGCCTCAGATAAGTCATCATCTAAAGGAACATATGTGAGTGGCCTTGAGTTTATTATATTTTCTGCAGCAACCAAACAGCTTCTCAACAATGGATCACTTGGAGTTCTTGAAGGCAAGGAAGTGTAGAGTGCTGATTTAAAGGAACGTACTAAACGCTCCCAGGCTCCGCCCATATGTGGTGATGCTGGCGGATTGAAAATCCACTTAAGTGAGGGCGACACAAAATGTTTTGCTATAAGTGCTGGATCTATCGATTTCAAATCTTGACGTAACTGTCGTTCTGCTCCGACAAAATTGGTACCTCTATCGGAGTAAATTTCTTTTGGTTGACCTCTTCGTTGTATGAAGTCGTTGAAGCACAGGATAAATGAGTCGGAATCCAGCTTGTGTGCTATTTCGATGTGTACAGCTCTAGTTGTTAAGCACGTAAATAGTACTCCCCACCTTTTCTCTTGACGTCTACCCACAGCTACGTTCAGCGGGCCAAAGTAGTCCACTCCAGTAAAGGTAAAGGGATTGCAATACGGTGAAACTCTCGCTATAGGAAGCTGAGCCATCTCTGGTGCAACTGGTTTGGCTTTCCTTACTTTACACCACTGACACATTCTAATAGTTGATTTGACAGCACATCTCAGTTTTGGGATCAAGAACCTTTGTCTTAATTGATTAATTACACTTTCGTTGTTGGCATGCAGGAACTCTTCATGGCTCTGTTGTATTAAAAGATTTGTTATGTGATGCCCTCTGGGTAGAATGACTGGTTGTTTTTGTTCCGCGTTTATGAATGTTGCTGCGTCAAGTCTTCCTTTAACTCTTAACAGCTGTTGGTCGTCAAGGTACGGACAAAGACGTCTGATCGTGCTCGAACGATGAACTGTTTGCCGTAATGCATTCGATGTGTCGATTTTTTCTTGTTTTTTCATCAATGAGTTTACTTCGTCACCATAGACATCTCTTTGAGCAATTCTGAACAGAACCTTTTCTGCTTCGTTGAGTTCATCGCCGTTTAGAATCCCATGGGTGGACAAATCAGGTTTAAACTTAAATTTTATATTTAAATAACGGATCACATAAGCTACAGTTTTCAGAATTCTCTTCCAATTTGAAAATCTTTTTACATCGATGATTGGTTGGCTTATGATATGAACATTCAACAATTCTTCAGTCGTTTCCGGAAAATTAACATCTTTCGGCCAGTCGTCTTGTTCGCACATCAAAAATTCTGGACCCTGGAACCATCGATCATTGAAATCAAGTTTTGGTGCTTTTGTCCATTTTGTTGCTTCGTCAGCGACATTTTGCTTTGAAGGGATATATCTCCAGCTGCTTGCGTGTTGATCATCCTGAATTTCTGCTATTCTGAACGCAATATATTTGTTGTATCGATGAGGATTATTTCTAATCCAACCTAAGACTGTTTTGGAATCACACCAACAAAATATTTTGCTCACCTTTATTGAGATTTCATCCAAGAGTTGTTTTGCAAACCTGCATCCCATCACTGCAGCGTCTAGCTCTAAACGTGGGATAGATCGTAGCTTAATTGGAGCCACCTTAGTCTTAGCACCTACAAGTGAACAAACTATTTTTTCATCCTTGTTGATCCGTAGGTATGCTACGGTTGCACACGCCTGCTCTCCCGCATCCACAAAAATATGAAGCTGAACTTCGGCTTCTGTCCAATTTGGAAACTGTTTCAAATAACACCTGGGAATTCGAAGTTGTTCTACTTGTGGAAGCATTTTCAGCCATCTCATCCAAGCTTCAAATTGGTCATCATTAAGTTGGTCATCCCATTCTAGTTGGCTTCGCCATATATCTTGAAGCAGAATCTTAAGGTATACCAAAAAATTTGCAATGAGACCCAAAGGATCATATATCGACATAAGGATCCTAAGGACTTCCCTTTTTGTGGGGCGGCATTCTCCACATAGCACTTTTTTACTGCCTTTATTATAGCGAAGCGAGAAAGTGTACTCATCTGATTTTAGGCACCACCACATACCCAATATTTTCTCCGTTGTAGATTCTGGATTCAAGCTTAGGTCCTTTGGTTCGCTAGATGAATTTGGATTTAAGGTATTCATCACTTTGAAGGAATTGGATTTCCAATTCCGAATTTCGAAACCTGCCTTGGAATGTATTTTCGCTATTTGACAAGCCAGTTGTACTGCTTCATCTTCTTCATCCACGCTGTCCAGCAAGTCATCCACATAATGATTGTTTGTTATGCTTTGTACTGCTCTAGGAAACTTGTCGCTGAACTTTAATGCATTGTGGTTCTTGACATATTGGGCACAACTAGGTGAGCATGTTGCACCAAATGTCATTACTTGCATAACATAGGTTTCGAAGTTGACATCTGCACTGTTGCGCCATAAGAATCTTAGTACATGTTGGTCTTCAGGTGGTATTTTGATCTGATGATACATCTCTTTGATATCTGCGGATAAACCAATTTGTCTTTCTCTGCTTCGCAAAAGGACACCAAGCAAAGATGAGTTCCAATCGATACCTTTCATCAGCAAAGTGTTCAGTGACACGCCATCGACCTTAGCTGCCGCATCCCACACGATGCGTATCTTATCTGGTTTGTTTGGGTTGCAAACTGGAAAGATAGGCAAATACCAAACTTTATCCCGATGTTCTTGAAGTTCTTTCGAGGTAAGTTTTCGAATATATCCTTTTTGTTCATATTCTTTAATTTGCCGAGTCAAATTCTCCTTTAAGTTTGTGTCTGTATCCAATCGCTTCTCAAGACATCTCATTCTTTTAATTGCCATAGGTTTAGAGTTAGGCAGCTTGACATTTTCATATCTCCAAAGAAGTCCGGACTCGTAATGATTCTTCAAGGGAATTGTTGTTTCTTTCAGGATAGATTTCGCTCGTTCTTCTTCATGAATAATTTTGGAATCCTTTGGTCCTGATATTCCCAAATTGTCCACGGAAAAAAATTCTTTTACCATTTGATGAAGTTCTTTGTCGGTCTCTGGCTGGCACTCACAAACGTGAAAATGTTCTTCGAATTTTGACTGTTCTTCTGCTTCATTGTTGGTGGAAAATATAGTCCATCCCAGGCGGCATTTAACTGCAATAGGATCTTCATCACTCGCTTCTCGAATCTTCAAGGGAACTGCTACGTGCCAGTTTCGGAGACCAATAAGTATACCTGGACTGGCATTGTCATAGGATTCAACCGGCAGATTTCTAAGATGCGGATGTCTTTCAGCCATGCGTTCATAATTTAAACATTGATTCGGCAAATTTAGAAATTTCACTGTTCTTACGTTCTTAATATTGAAACTTGGTGCGTTCTTATGAACTCCAGATATCCTCAACGAAACCTTCTTAGATTGCTTCTCCTGACGAGAGATTGACCCACTCCACTTTAAGCACAAAGGTGCGCTTTCTCCATCCAGCTTCAACTCATTTGCAATTTTGTCATTTAGCAACGTACTAGAAGACCCTTCATCAAGAAAGGCATACGTCTTCACTTGCTTTTCATTGTTTGTGAGCAGTACCGGCAAAATTCGAAACCGAACTGAGGTGGATGCAATGTGATTCATGACGTTTTCATTTCTAATGTTCTCGTTTATAGTTCCAAGATGGTCTTGTCGGATGTTGTGCAAAAGTGGATGGTGTCTGCCATTGCAATTTGTTTGGGAGCATATGACTGGTGCCGAGCACTTGAATGGGTGTCTTTTTAGGCATTGTCGACAAAGCTTTGCTCTTTTTACAAATTCCCATCGTTCATTCACATTAGAATCAATGAAACGTGAGCAAGTGGAGTTCGTTTTACAATTACCATCACATATTTGGCACTTTCTGTTGAATTCGGACGAGCTTGCTCGATTTTGTTTCTCATGAGCATTTTGTTGTTCGTGCACATTGAGTTGCTCATTTTTGTTTTTCAATTTATTTGGACCATCTTTGGATTGGAACCATCGTTTTGTTGGCATAACATCACAGATGTCTCCCGCAAGAGAGTGCAGCCAATCTCCTAACACGCAGATATTATTAAAGTCTTCTTCTGAGCGCCTATGTGCTGCCCAAGATAGCTGCAGTGTGGGTGGGAGCTTCTCTACGAGGCTTCTAAGCAAACTAGGATCACGCATGTGATCTTGAAGATCTGCCTGCTCCAAGGTTGAGCATAAATTTGTCACAGCGACTGCATAGTCCACCACTGATTCCATACGCTCTATTCTTGGTGAAGTCATCTTTTTTATTTTGTCGATATAGTGTTCCATTATTACTTCTGGTTGCCCAAAATATCTTCGAAGTGTAGAAACTATTATTGGAACACAGTTGGGTATAGTTAATTGAGCTTCAACAACTTCCCTGGCCTTTCCCTTTAGGCAACGTTGCAGACGTACACTTATTGACAAAAGTCTGCGTACACTTGTAGTTTTTGGTAAACACACGATTTTTTATTGTATTCACATCTGCTAAATTCAAAACAATGATATATTTCACTCAATTTTAATTCAAAAATTAATAAACAAATTAAATCATTAAGAAAAAAAGTAAAAACTAAAAAACAAATTCCTTTTTTACAAATTCTTAAAAAACTAAGATGACAAAAGTCTGCGTACACTAAGATTTATTATTATTTGAATTTTAAAAATAAGCTTCTTATTAATAAGAAAATGTATTTCCTTTTTCCAGTAACACAGCTTTCATCCCTCTTGGCGTGGATTCCACAAGTTTTTTGGTGACATAAGGCTTAATTAAGGCCCATTCTTCTTCAAGTGCTTGGTTTAAGAGCTTCTTGTTGGTGATGTGTTTTTTCTTTAGACACCTCTTCAGTTCGTCCCATAGGTGCTCTATGGGGTTCTTGTCAGGAGATTGGGGTGGCGTCTTTAATTAATTGTTTTGTGTTATATAAAAGCCATTCCTGTACGACGCGAGAGGTAGGCTTCGGGTCGTTGTCTTGCTGGAAGACAAACGACCCTTCTAATCCTAGATTTTGGGCACTCTTTTTTAGATTATTTTTTAGGATATCCAAGTATACAAGCCGGTCCATTATTGAATCAATAAAAACAAGATTTCCAACCCCCGCCTCCGACATACAACCCCATACGAGCACATTACCACCACCATATTTCACTGTGCCAACCATGTTAGATTTTTCAAACGGTGTATTAGGCTTACGCCATACTCTAACCTTACCATCATTATTGTAAATGTTAAATTTACATTCATCACTGAATATGACCTTTTGCCAAAACTCAATTCCATGATGTTGATGAGAATTAGCGAAGTCTAGCGGTTTTTTCCTGTTGACTTGACTAATGTGGGGTTTTTTTCTGGCCACTCTACTGCGAAAACCTTTTCTTCTCAACACTCTTCGCACAGTGTTTCCATCACAAGATTTACCCGTGTCCTCTAGCATTTCTGCTTTCAGTTCTGATGCGGTCAACCTTGGATTTTTGGTAATTTTTCATGCCATAAGACTCTTCGCGAGCGGTAAATATTCGTGGATGTCCTGATCGGCGGCGTTTAGAATTCAATGATCCTGTTTTTTTTATGGTTTTTAAGTATTGTTTGGATTGTGGAATGTCGTTTTCCAATAAGCTTTCCAATTTCACGCAATGATTTTCCGTCCGAATAGTACTTAATTACAAGTTCCCGCAGAGCTTTGGAAAGTTCCTTGTTTTTTCCGCTCATTTTGGACACAGATCACTAAATATTCAAAACGAACTAAACTTTTTTCTTAGACCATATGCCAAAGCACCTAGAGATGAAATTTACTAAAATAAATATATTGAGACCGTTACATCTGAAAGAGATAACACTTACAGATCGTGTACGCAGACTTTTGTCACCTTGTAAACTCAGAAATTGATAAATTAGTCAACCGTTATTCTTAAGTGTGCATAATTTGGGGGACAAAATCTGCGCAGCGTAAAGCTGGAAACATGAAGAAAAATTAACATGCATAACTGTTTCTCTTTAAGCAACTTTGTCCGCATGTTCTTAAAAATACTTGTGAATTTTAAGGTGTACGCAGACTTTTGTCAATAAGTGTATAAGGTTTTCGCTTTTATTAAAGCCACATGCTGCTGTTGATTGATTAAACGTACTTATGAAAACAGGCCACTCCCCTGGGTGACCAGTAAATGTTGGAAGCTCCTTTGAGATTGCATGTCGCGTAGCCACTTGGTTTTCGGTCAGCTTTATGGGATCATCATAAGCATTACGTTCGTACAATGGAATGGGTTTTGCAGATAATTGTCGATATCTTCGCTCAGGCAAATTATCTATATATTTATTGAGAACAGACTTTCCACACGGTTGTTCCAAAAACTTGTTTTGTTGAACTTTATCCTGTTGGGTAGTTTTGTTTTGTTTTAAAGATGCCCCTGATGAACGGCTTCCGGATTCATTTTCTGATAACTCTTCAAGGAGTGCTTGGCGTTTGGACATCAGCTGCTGTCGTTCCTTCAGAATTTGTTCTTCATCTTCTAATAAACGAAGTCGTTCACGGATCTTGTCTGACTTTGATGACGAGATAGACACTGCTTTCGTTGTTCCCGAAGTTACTTTTGTTGTGCATACTGCACATTTCCATGTATCATTTTTAGCAACTTCGTCTCCAACTCCAGCACACCCGTAATGTATCCATTTTTTACATTGCGTGCATTCTACCATGTCTGTCGGCGTATATCTTTTTTTACAAATGGGGCAATTTTGTGCCACCATCGTTGAAATTGTCGTAGACATACTTTTATTAAATTTTTGAGAAATGTTAAAAAATAACTTTTGTCTCTAAATAAAAACTTCAAATTCTTGTAGTAGCTTGTCTTTTATTTATTCTTTTTCCACTCTTATTATTAACGTAGCTTTTCTTGTAATTTTAAAATAAAAAATTCTACTCAAAAATTGTCTCTGATTTTAGCGCGTCTACTTATTACAGCTCACCATCCAAAAGTAACAAAAAGCGCCAAACCCAAAACTTTTTTCTCCCTCTTTCTTCTTCTTCTCTCTTCTTCCGACATCTGGCGACGGAATATGATAAATTGATTTCTTGGGCGTTGCCAACCGTTGATTTTTCGTAACACTCAATCTTTCTCTTCTTCCAATAAGGCAGGTGCAGTAATTTCATTGTTGGCGAAATTATCACTTCCCTTAACATTACGGAAATCTCTCATAGTTAATCACAAGGGATATGCTTTTAATGTCAATCCGGGAGTGCCATCTCACGCTGGGGAATTCCGTTTCTGAAAGAAGTGACAATCTGCTTCACATCCGAGCAAGCTCCACGACCTACACCAACGGCTACGAAAATATAATTATTTAAAAATTGTCCAGCTAATCGTTGGATTTCCTCGGGGAATGTCGCAGAAAACATGAAAGTCTGTAGTTCATCCATTTCACCTTAGTTAGATGATTCATGAGTTTTGTAATTTACTCCAAGAAACTCATATCAAGCTTTGCAATCTGGGGGAGAGTACGATAAAAAATGATAACGGTTTTTTGTAGAACCGTTAAATACAAGCATTTTTTATTAAAAAAAATGTTTTCATAAAAAAGTAGTTTCAGTAATTTTTAATTTTCTCAAGAAGTAAAGACAAAAAATCATCTAGTTTTCAGTTTTTGATTAGGAATTAATTAGATTAATTTTACAGTTCTGAAAAATTACACTTTAAACTTTTTTTTTATGTTTTTTTTTCCCCAAATTTTGAGTTCAAAACCCATTTTTTCAAAAACTATGCATAGATTTCACTTGATTTAAAAACTAGCTATTAGAACAGAGTATTTTCTTTAAATAAAGACCCAAAAATTATTTGTAACAGTTACCGTTATTTTTTAATATTTTTTTTTATTTTTAGAAGTTTTTTTTATAAAATTGCCCCTCCCGCCCAAACGGGGGGAGATAGACCCCCCTCCCATAGTAAAAAATGCTTGTATTTAACGGTTCTACAAAAAACGGTTATTATTTTTTGGCGCCTGAGTTATCGTACTCGTGCCGCGATCTGCTTCATCGAACACGATAAACGTGTATCTTCAAAGGATATGAAACATTTGTCTACGAAATCGAGGAGGCGACCAGGAGTGGCGATGAGAATGTGGCAACCTTCCGCTACATTCTGATGACTGTTAATAGTTTTATTTAATAGTCAGCCCTATTACGAATTTTATCGTAATCGGAATCTTGTTTCGAATCCCGAAAATAACTATTACAAAATTCATCGTAGTGGAAAATCTCATACAAATTGTCATTACGAACGGATTTGGTGATAGCTTTTTTCGGGATTCGTAAAAGTTTCCGTTTACGATGGAATTCGTAATAGGGCTGATTGTAAAATTATTTCCCTTTTATCAATCGGCACCAAAACCTATAAATGGATTTTCAAGCAAATCATGTCGACGATTATCGTTTTGACTATTAGACTAATTGTAGTAGACTAAGAGCCCACAGCAATTTTTGGGTGTGATTGATAACAAAAAATAATTAGCACAATTAGATAGGCCTTTAGTAGTTATTGACAAATGTGAACGTCTTGCATGCTCTAGTGGGAGCAATAGTGCATAAGAGTGCAATAAATATCAGTTCTTTCCAAAGTCTAAAAAATTGTGATACAAAATTTGCCATAACTTCAAAATGAAGAGCTAAGTACCCTGATTGCAAATATCGAGGTCCAAGACGCTTTGAAGGCGGTCTTCTTCTTGCAAGAAGTACGCTATTCTTATCGCGTCTTGCAAGCAGAAGGCTGTCTGCAAAACGTCTTAGACCTCAATACTTTCAATCGGGGGGCTTAACTCTACATTTTGGCAAAGTTGTTATCACAATTATTTGGACTTGGAAAGAACTGCATTTATGATGCACTTTAATGCACAATAGCTCCCACTAGAGCATGCAAGACGTTCACATTTGTCAATACCTACTAATTATGGTACTTATTTTTTGTTATCAATGACACCCAAAAATTGCTGTGGGCTCTCGGTCTATATTATCGTTTTGAAAATTGCGGAATGACCCGTTTTAAAAGATCCCATGTCAAAGCAATTCAATCTTTGTACGTGTTATAATATCATCCTTAAATCCATTTTATAATTCAGAGCAAAATGAAAAAGTTGAAACTAATTTTAGAATTTTGTTTCTTTTCCAATCTCCATTGGATTGGATGTGTTTCGAAGTAAATTGAATCATCTTTAACGAAAGAATTGCATTCCGTATTAAAAAAAGAAAGTTGAACAAATTAAACAATTCATTTGTTTTGTAAAAAGTTTTTTTTATGTTGAGTAACAAAAGAAATTAATATAAATTATAGTAGAAAAATTATTATTAAAAAGAAGACGAATTGTTTTTTTAAGCCTTGAAATTCACAATAGTTATTATTTTCTTGAGACGAAAAGAAAATATAAATTTCCAGTTCCCAAACAAAAAATGATTTAAATCACATAACAATTCGGCTTTTCTTTTGAAAGATAATTACAATTATTTTTGTTTAACAAAAAAGAAACTAGCTGCGAGTAAGTAAAAAGACAACTAGCAAATTATATGTAGAGTTTTGTGTACACGTACATCTACAACTATATGAACGGTGAAGATTCTTGGTTTTTTTAACTTTATTAATATGGAATGACGAGATGTACTGCACACATTTACAGTTCTTTCAAAATAACAAACTTTGTTATATCAAGTTGACTAATTTTTTTTTACTTCCACTTCCTCTGTTCTTAAAACTTGACCTATATTAAAAAGTATTTCGGATGCAAGCCTCCACATTTAGGATCTTTTTTCGTTTTGCTCTGAGATGTGTATACAAAAAATCTTGAATATCCTTAGAAAGATCCTTAAATTCGTTGTGGCTTAGTAGAATTTTTTCGCCTGAGCTTCAGACCGGCTTCTGAAAGAAAGTTTTATGAAAATGTTTGTTAAGCTATTAGAAATATTTCTGAAGCTTGTACCTGTAGATGTTGTAGAGTAGTACCAAAATAAGCTGCACAGCTGTAACAGCAAGGAATAGTGTCACTCCTACACAATTTCCAGTGGGACACGATGCAAGTGGCAATGCATTTGGTGAATTAAGTCTTTATGAAGATATAAATTAATTTTTTTAAATTTGAAAACAAAAGAAAAAATATTTTCCGCTCACTTTTGACCAACGACGGTCATTCCCTGCTTCACTTGGTTGAGTCCATCACGCATTTCTACTACCAGCGACTGAACGTCATACCCTGAAGCACTTTGAATTGATGCAGTAGGTGCTTTAGCTTGATTTGTGATTATCGTATCAGAACGAGTGTTAATCTCACCAACCAAAGTCCTTATCTCTCGTATAGTGTTGATTAACATGTTTTGATTGTTCAACATCATGTCTACGTCAATCCGGCTAATTGAACCACCAGAAGCTGTTCCCTGAATTGCTGGAGGTTGTTGTCCACCGACTGGAACCTGCTGCTGAGCACCACCCAAACCACGAGACACCAAAGACAGTGTATTTTCTTGTCTTCCAATTACTTCATCCATTTTTCGTGAGAGCTCTCGCAATGTCTCGCCGATTTGACTTTGTCCTTGCCAGATCTGTCTCAATTCTCTTTGATTGTCGGACTCATAGAATTCTTCCCATTCTTCGTCGTGTTTTGCCTAGAAATATTATTGAGGCAAAACTTTATTTTAATTTTAGGTAAAATAGTGTTTGATGGCTTAGTTAATTTAAAGATACGAGTATCTTCTTGATATCAATGCAGTCTTCAACTACATGCGTGGTTCTTGTTAGAATTATTTCGGTGGTAAAAATTGTTGCTTAAATATTTGAGATTATACAAAAGAAACTACTATGTATCTATTAACTATTACTGACATATATTATTATTTTTTAAATCTGTGGACAGGTTTTTGAGAAGAATGTTCTTAATCGCTTAATAAAATTGTATGGCTTTATTTTTCAATTTGAAAATTTTCAAGTTTTAAGAAAATCAAGCCATCCATTTTGGCTGCAGCGGAAAAGACGACACAATTTTGGGACGTATACTTTTTCTATCATCGTAATAACAAATAATTTCAATAATCCATAACCTGCAATATCGTACATACCATACCCTACGATTCTGTACGTTTATTTATCTATTTTATTATTATTTGCCGCAAAAATCCATGTTTTTAAACACCTATTTTTATTTCGTTATTCCACGGATATGCGGATAGTAAATACAAGGACTTTAAATGCACAGAATAATTAATTAAATGTAAGGCTAATTTAAGCAAAATGATTGTGAATTATTTTTTAAAGCTTTAAAGTTATATCTGCAGCCAAGGCTAACAGTACTAATCTTAACTTCGCAATTGGGTTCTATAATAGTTCATCAGTTGCAAAAAATTTATTTTGAATATTCCGTAGTTTGAAAAAATCCCGTCTTGGTTGCTATTGCTATTTACGAATGTTTCTCCTTTTGGTTTGACCTGTAGATAAGCTAATCTCTCTTAAATTAAATGAGATGAAATTTTAAATTAAGGAATTTCATTTAAAAAATTGAAACTATACCATGTTTTCATTTTTAAATTTCTGTTTCCTTTCTATCTGCTGCCTATTATACTAATAGTACTTTATAAGTGATAGGTATTTTGTTTTTAAATATTAAATTTACAATTGAAATTTTTATAAGTACTAACAGTGAGTATTCATTTGAAGTTTCCACCTTTTTTGAACTGGCTGAGTCTATAGCCCCTATATTCGTCTTAAACTTGAGCACAATTCTTATACTTGAGCAGGTGTTGCAATAACCTCTTTGAGACCCATTTGCTGATACAGAACATAAATACTTATGTTCCACTTAAACTCTTATGTGACAGTTTACGTAGAGGAAAAAGTAGAACATAAGCGCTTAGGCTGAACATAAATATTTAAGTTTCGTTTCAGCAAATAGCCCTGAGTCTCTTTGATAAAATTCAAACAAAAGCTTCAAGAATGATAGAAGTTTATACATGTTATTTTTGTATTCCATTTGTATTTCGTTTGTTTTCCTCTCCTTAAACAATTCAACCAAAACTACTCATGAAAGTACCGCTTCAAGAAAATCTTTTGAATCCATTTGAGCTTAAGCCACTTGACTAATGATAATAAATGAAATAAAAATTGTAGGCTAGATGGTCAATTGTTAGAGCGTCATTAATTAAATTATTAAGAAACTTATAATATCCCACAGATAACTCGATTCAAACTAACTTACCTCATCAGGATGGTCTTTTCGGTATTCCTGTTTCTGTTTATCGAGTTTGTCTTGGTACTCTTTGAATTCCTGCGTAAGTTTCTCAGAATTTTCGGGAGTTCCTGATGGCTGTGAAAACTGACCCGGAGCGTGTAGCGATGTTGTGAGGAAATGGAAGACATCATGATCATCAGCAAGACCACCAGTTGCTGCAGACACACCAAAGTATCCGTTCTTTGGAAGATGCACTCCATCAGCGCGCAGACACATCTCATAATCCTCATTGTTATTCGTCATACCGTTATGGAACAGAACGGTCAAGACATTGTTGTAGTACTCAATGCGAGCACGTGTGGGGAAAGGCTTATTCCTGAAATCCCTCAGACATCCCGAAAGAAGTTGCGTCGTGGCATCATTTTGGTGATCGAACTGCTTTGTGCCATCATTCACCACAGCCATTATATAGGGATTATTGTGTTTGTTGTCATTATCAAATGAATCAAAGAATAAACCAAGACCATTCCATTGGTCTGACGAACCAAAGACCTGTCCATTGTAGTCTCCCTTCTCTTGGGTATACCAGAAAGCCAAACCATCGGCACCAATTCGACCTCGACCTGTGACCCGGAACACGATTTCCACATCCCACCAGTCAAAGTTGGTCTTCGATTTCGTCCAAATAGCACCCTTTTGAGAGCGCAAGGAAGGAGCCACACGAACACTCTCCGCACTTGCTATAGCATCTGGAATTTTCAATTGGATTTGGGAATTAGGTTTCTTTAATCTCAGTATCTTTTACTATTTCATAAAAACAAAAAAAATCGTACGCGTGTCAATGTAACAATTTTTTAGTGCGTTCCTTTCACTCTCGTTTCAATCGACTGTAGTTGAAAAGAGACATAGAATCTTCTGACGTGGTTGTTACTATACTTACTTCCACCGTACTCCCAGAAAGGAACTGTTCCATCTTTTTGCGCTAAATATGGTGGTTTGAATGAATATTTATATTCAAAACGTCTATGTACGCCGATACTTGGATTATTTAAGTTTCCCACGACATTTTTCAAAGAAAATATTAATAAAATTGTAGAAAATGATAAAATACAAGAGGAGCGCAACGTCAAACCGGTGACAGCCATTTTTGACACTTGACAGCGTATTAATGTAATTTGCCCGAAGTTAGTTGAGGTTGTTTAAAATGAGTAGCGTTCATCGCAATGACGACTTGAACTTGAAAGTCATTTTTCTTTTGAAGTGAAGCCAAATTTTCACTATAAAACAATAACCTTTTAATTTTGTAAGCAACAGACGTGTGTTTTTTGCAAGTCCATTAAGGAATTGTAGAAATAACCGAAATATGGTAGAACAAGGGCTTTTGCGTTAAATTATTATATATTTGTGTCTAAAACAATTATTGTATAGCTATTTTTGATTAGTATTCGAAAAAGTGTGCTATGGAGGAAGTGTTGGATCTGCTGTGCTATGCGGCTAGAAAGAAGTTTTCTCATCCCAGAAAGCAGAAGAGAGCCTACGAAAACGTTCTGGAGGATATCATATACCAAGTTAATGTGTTTTTTTTTATTTATTTATTAAAAATTAATTAAGAACTATTCTTCTTTGTTGACTGTATTTTTGTGTCAAGAGAATTACAACAATTGGAATTTTCGCAGTGGCCGCCATACTCACTTGATCTAAATATCATTGAAAACCTTTCTGGATGGCTGACTCATCAAATTTATGAAAAAGGTAAGCAGTATGAAAGCTGTGAAGAGATTATTGCTGCAATTAAAGAAGCCTTGTCTAATATTTCATTAGATTATTTAGAAAATTGTATGAATCTCTTAGAAGTAGAATTTTTGATGTTATTTCAAATCGTAGAGGTTGTACAAAGTATTGAAACTGTGAAAAATAACTCCAATAACAATAAAAAAATAAATAAAAAATGTTAAAAATTGATCAACCTCTTTTTTTACTTTTAACAGCTGCATCTAATCAAGTGAACCGATTTGAGTTTTTTTTGCACTAATGCGAAGAAATAAATCAAAACAACCGTTAAGTGTCTCTCACTAATCTTGAATTTAGGTTGTTTTCCCAGATAATTTAATAACCTTTCAAATGAATGCAATTCTTTCGTAGTTCATGAAGAAAAACAAAAAGAAAACTGCAATTTATTGAGAGAACAATGGTGCGTCTAATCATGTGAACCGTACTGTATATTTCAACAGAAAATGTTTTAATTTTGAATATACAGCTATTTTATTACGTGAAAACAACGAAATTTAATAATTTAATTTGTCCCTTTCAATGTTTTTTTTTATTTCAAAACTTTATAACTTTTTGATGCACTGTTTGATCCAAGTGAAAATTGAAATAATTATTGTAGTTACTTCACTAAGTATAATCTATGTATGTTGATATTTGAGTGTGCCACTAATAATATTCAAATGGTGAACTAAGAAAAACACGTCTCTCGCTCTTTTTGAAAATTAGATCGTTACACTTGTCTTTTCATAACTTTTTGATGCATTTATATATCGTAATAAAATTTGTTGTGCATATTCTATATACAAAAACGAAGAAATGTTCGATGGCGTAATTTTAATTTTAGATGTAGAAAATTAAAGAACACGCTCAAAAAAAGCTTAGAATTGCCTAGAAACCTGAAGTTATCCAGAGAGTGAGTGCTGAAAAAGTAACTGTATTAAGTATCATTTTTTATTCCACTAAATAGATTATTTAAAATGAATTTTTATTTTAAACGAAAAATGTTTAACTTATTTTATGTACGTTTCTCTGACTTTTATTTTATTATTTAATATAATTTTAAACACTAAATTGATGTATAAGTTATGAAATAAGGGCATATAACAAAAAGTAAGTGATACTTTACTCTCTGACATACATGCATGAGGAAAAAAAAATGGTCGAAGAACTTTCGTATTTTTTACGATTTGAAAAAAACTGGAAAGTGGTGGACCAATTCTAACTTGAAATTCAAATTCAGCGCGTCAAAATACGTAAGGATGTGTAGGTTCGGTTTTTGAAATAAATTACTTTTTTATTTTTTTGTGCACCTGTGTAGAAACTCGACATATTTTTATCAATTAATTTTTGATGCATTGATGAATTTTAGTAACGCGACTTGATACTTTGATTATAAAAACATCAACTATTTTGGTGTGCTAATGATTTGATTTTTTTTTTAAACGAAAATCTTAAGGTACGCTGGATTTCCTCATATATACAAAAATACTACATACCTATAAACTAGTTCATTAATACCGACCACATACCTACATGTAATTATGTCCAATCATTCCTTTTTTTAAAAGCCTTTTTTGTAATTTTCTAGGAGACAGCAAAAAATATGGTTAAGATTTTCTGCCACTACCTATTCATTAAAAATGAAATAAAAAAAACTTTATTTTAGATAATCACATTTCTTAGTTTTCATACATAGTTTATAGACAATAGTTATTAAATTAAGAAAATACTTGTTCTTTTAAAAAGTACAAACTGTATCTAGTTTAACTAGTGATGGAGAACCTACGCTATTTGTTTTTTTTTTAATTACATCAAGATTATTTTATTCTTTTAAAATTTAATATTTGTTTAGGTATAATTTTATTTTATGGAAGAGAGATTTGACGAATTTCTATAAAATAATACTTTTTTTGTGAAAAATTTGCTAAGACTTGACCATTTATTAGGATACATTCAGTTCATATCTATTGCTGAAAATATAATAAATAAATCAAACAAATTATAAAATCAAAACACTTCCAATTAAAAAAATACATCTTTATTCCATCCAACATTTTCTAGAACTAAATAAATCTAATAATGAAACAAAAAATTCTTTCAAATAAATTGAAAAAAAGCTGCCCGTTAAAAATACAATAAAACTAAGAAAAAAGTTCTTTGTTTAAAAAAAAACAACTATTTGTACAAAATAAGCAGTATTTTTTAGTCAGGATTTATACGCTTAGTGATGGCAAAGAAAGAGGGTGTAACGACAAAAACTAAAGATCTGCAGATCTCATTCTCATTTTCTATTTGTATTCTTTACAAATTAAAACTAATAACAAAGGTTTACAAAATATAAACAGATTTGTCTATTCACACCAGGTTTTCGAGATACTCTAATCTAAAAATTGTTTTCAAATTATTAAGGTTTTGGTAAATTCCAAATAAATTTCTCTGTAAAAAACTTGATATTTCCACATCTAAAAGTATATCTTCTCCTTCAAAACTCTTTTGAATCTTTCTAGAGCAAAATTAAGTTCGGAATTAAATTCATGGCGTCAAAAACCTTAAGAAAGGAAAAGTTGGTAATGGTTTCTATAGGAGATATGGTATTGGGCTTACAAAGGCACATTATTAAAATTATGTCGCGCGATGCTAAGAGACCAAAAGAGAATTATGGAGAAGTATTGTACCTTAATGCACGCGGCGTATAATTCCTTATTTAGTAACTTTGAGAATACACACTAGAAAAAAATGCATTAATATTAAAGAAATAAAACTTAAATCAAAATGTTAATGTAAAATGTATGATATTGAGAATTTATAAGTATACATTCCTTCATTGAGTAGCAGTACGTTCTGATATTTTTACAATTAAAATTGTTAAGTACTTATTTTTTAGTAAGTAATGATTGAAACTCTCGTAAAATGGTCAGGAATTATATACTTTTTTTCGGATTGATAGGCAGTATACTTTATTCCTTACTTAACGAAAAATGACATTATAATTTATAAAAAGAGAGTATGTGTTGTTTTTACAGATAAATATTATTATATGTAGCGAAAATATAAATTTAAAACTAAATTATTTGTGTTTCATTTTGTATGTGTGGAGTTTTACTTTCTTTCATTTTTGTTTCTCTTATATTCTATAGTTTTAAGTTAAGTAAACAGTACAAATGCATACATAAGCATTCAGTATCCTTTTTCTGTTGACTGTGCATTTCTCTCGTTTTTTTTTTCAATGACTGTGGCCATTCGCCTCACCAGTGGTGGGTGAAAATAATGTCATTAGACTACTTTCGTTCACCGCAATTAGAAGCATTAAAAGAACTCCTGTCGACATTCCAAATATTTGCAGTGCAAATTGTTCCAATGATTTATGAGCTGCTGAAAGCTCGGGCATCTGTTAAGAAAAAAAAATATTATGTACATAACTGAAATTCAAAGATTAATAATATTTTCTTACCATATCAACCAATGCGATATAAATGAAAAGACCAGCTGCGGCAGCAAACATCCACTGGGCAGCTTCTTGTGACTGGCCAAATAATATACCAAATATCATACCAATGAAACTAAGTATGCCCGTAAGAAGATTATAATAAACGGCGGATTTGACGGACATTCCTGCTTTTATCAATATGGCAAAGTCTCCTAACTCATGAGGTAACTCGTGGCAGAATACTGCCAATGAAGTCGAACAACCTCCTGCTATATTGTCAGCAAATGCGGCACCTATTGAATGATTATACAGATACAGATGATTACTCACTTCAAATTAAGGGATTAATCTACAATGTTACAAAACCACTTCAAACACAAAAATATTTACTAAAAAAATACTATTACTACTTCATACACATATTATGTATTGCACTTTAACAAATAAGTGCTTTTTCTCAAAGTTGAATTAAACATTATGGTCAAATCAGAATATAGGATTCTATTTTTAATCCTTTGGTTTATATCATTTCGACTTTAATTGTTTCGGTCACTAATTGACTCTAATTTTGTTTACTTCGATTATTTCATTTCAATTATTTTCATTTCGATTTTGATTATTTCGCTAAAGTTAATTTTTTTTCACCTATTTTTGATTATGTTGTTCCAAATTAAATTTGTATTCAATTGTTTCGTTATAGAAAGAATAAAGAATTAGAGTGGCACTTGCATTAGGGAAACTGAACAGTTCTTCCAGATCTTGGTGTGTGCATTACAGACCAACTTGTGTGAAATGATTACATATTCGAAGTTTGCCTAAAACGGTGCTAAGTGTTTAGGATTTTTCCGACGAAGCAAGACATTTTTCACACCTTCTGATCTGCCTGTAATCTATGTATAAAGCCTTTACTGTTCCGGAAGTAGAGTAGAATTCTCATATTTGGGCAGATGCTCCAATAATCCACTTGAGTCTTGTAAACAAAATTTAAAAGAGGGCTTTAAAATTGAGAGGTGATAGAAGTATAACAGAACCACTTGCATCTTTCGAAGTGTTTAATGTGTCACATTTTATCGTTATTTTTATTACCAACGTTCTAGTGAAATAGCCAGTTACATTCATCAAACAATTTAACCGCGATACTCGCGAAATAATATCAAAACAATAGATCTACCTAGATAGAGAAAAAACCTAAATCAGTTCCATACTTTATGAGCCATAACTCATAATAATAATAATAGCCATAAACATAACAACCGAACGAATGGACGCGATAACGAGATGTGTTTACCAGGAAACACAATTTTTTTCTAATATTACAGTTAAATGATCGGAAAAGAAAAAAAAATAAACTTTTGTGAAATGACCGATATCGAAAAATAAAGTCTTGAAAAGTGGTTATATTTTTTAAAATTTATTTTCAGAGAATTTATTTATTTATAGGTGAAATGAATTTTAAAGGTGAAATGGATTTTTCTGTTTGAAGAGGATGGCTTTAAAGCTTGACATTTAAGTTGAACCTTTGTATATGTATAGATTATATAATCTAGACAAATCATCAACAAAATATCAAGTCGAAACGACATCATTGAAGTATTGAAATGCCCAAATATATATGTATCATAAACAAAACTAACAAAATCCTATTGGCAACAGACACAAATGTATAAATTAATATTAAAAAGTAAATTTAAGTTTTAGAGAGCGGTAGGCCTTTGCAGTTTGAAGCTAGTTAGTTTTATTACTAGCCTATAATTGATACAAGTTTAATAAATATACAGGGTGATTGGCATAAGGTGTGACAAAAAGCCAGGGCGTGTAGGTTGGACTTAGACAAGAAAAAAATCGTATGGGAGGGGGGGTCTATTTCCCCCCGTTTAGGCGGGAGGGGCAATTTAAGAAAAAAATCACTTAAAACAGAAAAAAAATTATTAAAAAATAACGGTGATACCTACAGAGTAATGCTATAGCATTTTGAAAAGCCAGAAATACATTCTTTAATTTTGTTTTTAAATAAAGTTGTTCGAGTGAATAGTTTTTGAAAAATTAATTTTCAAAATCAAAATTTTGAAAAAAAAATGAAATTTTTTTTTTTAAACAATTTTTTTTCAAAATTTTACGTAATTAAGTATTATTTTTTTATTCAATATTCAATGCTCTTTTTAATTTTTGATCAAACACAAAAAACCGGATGTCAAAATGTTTTGTAGTTTTTGAGAAAATCAAAAATAACAAAAACTACTTTTGTTCTAAGAAAAGCCTTTTATTCTAGTTTTTACGTTTTTGGATTCTTATGTAGGTGAATTTACGATTGAAAGGATTAACTTTCTTTTTACTATTCTTTTAATTATCGTCTTATAAGCATACAATAATGTGACAAAGTACTGGATTAACCATATTTCACACATTTTTTCATTGAGAACACCTGCGTGAGAGCATTGGTTTAAAATTGACCTGCCACTTTTTTATTATGGTGGGGTCGGCTTGGCTTAGGTGCATTTACGAAAGAAAGGATTAACTTTAAATAAACAGTAATTATGTATTTTATCTAAATATGCATGTATTTATTATTTAAATTTCAAGATTCAGGAACATTTTTGTTCTTATTTCGCAATTGCATTTTTCTGTCACTAGTTAGGGCGTGTAACACTGCATTATTTAAAAAACATTCGCAGATCAATATTAATCCAATGCTCTCATGCAGGTGTTCTCAATGAAAAAATGTGTTATTGTATGCTTATAAGACTGATAATAAAAAAATTTTACAAAAAAAGTTAATCCTTTCTTTCGTAAATGCACCTAAGCCAAGCCGACCCCACCATAATAAAAAAGTGGCAGGTCAATTTTAAACCAATGCTCTCACGCAGGTGTTCTCAATGAAAAAATGTGTGAAATATGGTTAATCCAGTACTTTGTCACATTATTGTATGCTTATAAGACGATAATTAAAAGAATAGTAAAAAGAAAGTTAATCCTTTCAATCGTAAATTCACCTACATAAGAATCCAAAAACGTAAAAACTAGAATAAAAGGCTTTTCTTAGAACAAAAGTAGTTTTTGTTATTTTTGATTTTCTCAAAAACTACAAAACATTTTGACATCCGGTTTTTTGTGTTTGATCAAAAATTAAAAAGAGCATTGAATATTGAATAAAAAAATAATACTTAATTACGTAAAATTTTGAAAAAAACTTGTTTAAAAAAAAAAATTTCATTTTTTTTTTCAAAATTTTGATTTTGAAAATTAATTTTTTAAAAACTATTCACTCGAACAACTTTATTTAAAAACAAAATTAAATAATGTATTTCTGGCTTTTCAAAATGCTATAGCATTACTCTGTAGGTATCACCGTTATTTTCTAATAATTTTTTTTCTGTTTTAAGTGATTTTTTTCTTAAATTGCCCCTCCCGCCTAAACGTGGGGAAATAGACCCCCCCCTCCCATACGATTTTTTTCTTGTCTAAGTCCAACCTACACGCCCTAGCTTTTTGTCACACCTTATGCCAATCACCCTGTATAATAATAATTTTTTGAAAACTCGGTATTTTAAAAAAAGGTTTAAGAGTTTCTCTTGAAGTGAAAATTTTTATTTGCAGTTAAACTTAAGTTGGCGAACCAGATTTTTCCTTTTAAATATTTTTAAAATTTTATATATAAAAAATATAAACAATTTTTTGTTCATATTTGCCTACGAAATAACATGGCATGCTTTGAAATTTCTCTATACTCTGTCCAACAAAAATTGTCAGTACAGGCCTTATGGGTTTTCTAAAGCAGTGGCGGTAGGAAAAATGCCACTAAAAAAAGAGCAAGCCACTGACTTTTCTTAAGGAATTGTTGTTGTAATTCTTTGCAAAAAGTTGTACACCCCAACACGACCGTCGTATCCCACTGCTGATGAAGATGAGATATGAGATACTGTCAAGAGTGTCAAGTGTCCTCAATACGATCGTGCGCTCTTTATCTACATCAAAACAGGGTTACCATTATCATTCTCAATTGCAAGCAAGGAGCTTTTTCAGTGGTTTTTATTAAGGAGCTTTTGGGATTTGAAGCTTTTGAGAACACATTTTAAGAAGATGAGTATGTTGAGTGTTGTCGTATTGCTTTTCAACTTAAAAAAAAAACGCGCCTATTATCTTACCGCTCGTTTTGAATCGGCAGACGGTAGCCCTACGCGTTTTTTACTCTCATTTGCGGCGATTTATAATAATTTAAACTACGGAATGCCTGTGAGAGCTTTAAAAGGCGACACACTTATGCATGGCAATGCAACCAGAATGAGAGACAAAAGTCCTATCTTCCCTGTACTGACAATTTTTGTTGGACAGAGTATAATAACATTTAAATCTTTCAAACATAAGATCAAATTCGTTCGACCCAGTCGTGCATATTATTTTTTTATTAATATGGTATATCTCAGCTTAAATAATTCTAATGTTACAAACGTAATAATAATTATGAGTGATGATAAAACTTTATTTCTTTGATAAGAAATAATAATACCTCATTTATCAATTCTTCTTCAACCTTCAACGGCTTTGTTTATTGCAGAACGTATTTTGTTTGTTATTTTTATACTTTAAATGAACTAAATGTTTTTTTTATCAAATTCTTTCGAAGTTCAAAGAAAATTTCTCTAAATTTGATAAAATAAACTAAAAAAAAACTCTTGCATAACTACCTTGAAACTGTTTAAAAAATATATTTTACGATAAACAACTTGTTTTACTCACCAATTGCCATTCCATCGGTAAAGTTGTGTAGTCCATCGCCCATTATGATCATCCAGGCCACAGCACTCAGCGACTCTGGCGGCGAATGAACATGACCATGTTTATGTGAGTGCCCGTGATGTGATGACTCATGTTCTCTGAGTATCACAGTAACTGTATCGTTGCGTACTAAAGGCTTATCTTTTCCACAACTTCCACCGGTTGTTCCATCTGCAAGCGACGTATCGTCAAGGTTCGTTGATATTGTGTTACTATCCGGAATTCGGTGGTTCAAATCGGAAATGGGTGTGTAGTTTTGTGACAAAAGGCTCTGAGCAGTTTCATTAGCATCGCCATTATCCCTGCTGCTGTTGTTCTTTTCAACGGTCACATCGTTGCCTTCAGGATTTGGCAAATGTAACCAAACATCATTCTTTGTATCCATTGCAATTTCATCATAGCAATACGGATAGGAACTGTACTTCGATTTGCAGAGCTTGTCGCCGGCAACTGAATTATTAATTGACGATTCTGGATCGCGAACGACCTTTGCGCGTGATGTTTGTTTATCCTTTTTAGCGTTGCCTTTTCGCCACTCCGATATCATTGTCAGTCCGTGTTCGGTGATGTAGAAGAAAATTATGCCACCCATGCAGGTAAGTCCCTTGTATACCATATTCGACTCAGATTGGCCTGCAACAGACTATAATTGCGATTAAACCCTAAATCTTGTTTTTCATTGAAGTTTTCTTACGTGTGGTAATAAATGCAGAAGGGCATCACCTGTCATAGTACCAACAGCTAAGGACACAAGGTACTGTATAATATGTTTATAGTATCTTGAATCCATGAATGGTATTATTGCAACACCAATTAGGCCAAGAAGACCACACGCAAGCACTGACAAAAAAGCGTACATCCACACTGTGAACAAAAATATGACCTTTTATTAAATTTCATTAGGCTCATTGTAGCCTACTTACCGTAAAATAATTCTTTTTCTTGAGACTCCACTGCGTACAATGAATTTTCAGCAAACAGTAATGAACTGTTTATACAGCCTGATCTTTCTACTGTCTCTTTCGATGCAAGTTGATATAGTAAAACTGGGCATAAATTGATTAAATCATCTGAGTCTAAAAATAATGATTCTTTTTCATTGGACGGTGCAGGTGATTCTTTGCAGGGAATATTAGAGAACGGATCACTCATACATTTATGACCAGATTTCGTATTATGATCTTCCTGATGATGATGTTTAATGCTATCCAAAATTTGATGACTTGATGCACACTGTTAATAAAAATTGCAATTGTCATAATATAATAATTATAATACCTAAGCATTCAAAAAACTTACTGTTTCATTCGAAACTTTTTCTTCCAACATCTTAAAAAGTCCAAGATTTTTAAGCATGTTTTCGAATTGATTTATATTGATTGTACCATCTTCCTGACCATATTCTTGAAAAATTCGCTGCATAAAACCATCTGTGATTTCAGGTTTATGTTGAGCCTCCATTGCGGTTGTGCTATGAATACCCGCATGTCGTTTACTTCTTGATTCCGATCTTGATGAAACGTGTTTTCTTCTACGTCTAGACTTATTGTACGCATCATCAGTCAAATGATTTTCATTGTGTTGAAAATTAAAACTCCCATAGTCACTGGTTCTACTGTTAATATCGCTTCCATGGAAAACTTTCGCATTCAGTCGGAGATTTGATGATAATGGTTCAATGTGTTCTTCGCAAGGTAAGTGCTCCGCGCATAGCAGACACACAACACAAACAGCCATAATGTGACGAGCCATAGCTTCGTCTTCTCACACCCTCGTCGTGTTCGTTCAGTTTCAACATGCAATTTATTATTTGTTTCTATATGACTATACTATGTCCACTTATTTAGTGTGACATGAGTGCCAACAAATAAAGATCTAGACAAGAAAAATCGAATGCAATAAAAATTGATGAATTGATCATTTTTATAATTTGTATCAATTGGTTTTATATGATTGTTCTGATTTGTAACAAAAGAAAATCAATTAAATGCCCATATTAAATGAAACAATTTCTAAAGAAGAAAGAATATTGTACATGTTATAATTACATTAAGTTATATTTATACAAGTACTAAAACTTGATTGATTATTTGGCAGCATTATATTTGAAATAGTTAAGATGTCCAAAAGTGAACGAAGAAATGTCAAGTCATGAAATATCCGGCAATCTTCGTCCTCTTTTTCATTTCAACCTTCCACGAGGCAAGAACATATATTTTAAATAATAAAATTAATATTAAGAAACTTATAGTGTTCTTTCAATTACAATTTCTTCAAACATAACAAATTGGCGACGAGGATGGGATATTTTCCCACAACTTCTTAATTAAAAAAAAAAAAAAAAAAAAAAAAAAAAAAAAAAAAAACTAATAAAGTTTGTGTCACGTGAAGATATCAAACTATATCCTACATACTACTTAATGCCTCCAAAAAAACAAGTTGAAGACGAGCAAGCAAAAAAGAGTGGTATACGAGAAAACGATACAAAAATCTCAGAACCTGCACAACCACAGCACTCCAAAACAATGACCTCCGTACAAGCAAGTTTTACCATAGAGATGTTTGACCCTTCGACATCAAATTGGGACCGCTGGGTACAACGCTTAGAAGGTTCTTTCAAGGTCTTTCAAGTTAACGAGGAATTTAAGATCCATTACCTTCTTCATTTCATGGGTGCCTCCGCATACGATATACTCTGTGACAAGCTTTCACCGGAATTACCTACGTCAAGGTCTTACGAAAGTCTTTGCGAGATAATGAAAACCTTTTACGTTCCGGAACCCTTGGAAATTGCTGAGAACTACAGATTTCATCAGAGGAAACAACTTGACGGAGAAAGTATTCAAGAGTTCATAACATCTCTACAAAAGCTCAGCATACATTGTAAATTTGGCACCTACCATCAGACAGCCCTACGTAATCAGTTCGTTTTTGGTCTCGCGAGCAAGCGTACACAATCCCGGCTTCTCGAGTGCAAAGATCTTAAGCTGGATGATGCAGTCAAGACGGCTATTGGGATTGAACTATCAGAAAAAGACGCAAATCAATTACATGGAGATCTGCGTACATCTCGTAATGTTATCAATTCCATTACATCTTACAAGAATCAAGTTAGCAGGAGCAGCAGTACTCGCAACAACAACTACTTAAAAAATAATAAAAAAGATAATACTAAATTCAATAACCATTCCGTTCCAAATAGAAATAATTCTTTAGCATGTTTCAGATGCGGTAGTTCAAACCATTTGGCAAATAAATGTACAAAACAAAATTTGTTCTGCAATTTTTGTAAACGACCAGGGCATGTACAGTCTATTTGTCAGAAAAAGAAAAACAACAATGTATCAACTAATGCCATACAGGTCGACGAAATTTTGGTGATTGACTCCAGCTGTGACAATCGAAGCAAGTTTATTACACGTGTTCAAGTCGAAGATAAGAATGTCAACATGGAAATTGACAGTGGTGCTGCAGTTTCAATTATGGGTAAGTCTCAGTTTGATCAATTGTTTAAAGTGCCAATACATTTTACGAAAATAGGTTTAGTGTCATACTGCCAAACAAAATTAAACGTTATAGGTTATGCTAAAGTTAATGTGAAATACAAAGAAAAAAATATGAAGCTAGATCTTTACATTGTAGATTCAGATAGACAGCCTTTATTGGGAAGAGAGTGGATTCGACCATTGGAAATCACCCTACATTGTCAAAAGGAAATACATAATCTTGATATTTCCTCAGTTCCAAAAGAGGTTATTCCTCTTATACAAAAATATAAGAATATATTTTCTCCTGGTATAGGTAAAATATCCGGTGTACAAGCGAAATTATATTTAAAACCGAATACAAAACCAGTGTTTCTTAAACCGCGAATGGTTCCTTTTGCAATTTTACCTAAAATAGAAGATGAGCTTGACAACCTTATTAGAGAGGGTGTTTTAGAAAGGGTAAACCAATCAGAATGGGCAACACCAATTGTTCCAGTAGTCAAAGCTTCAGGAAAAATTAGAATTTGCGGTAGCTACAATCTCACAGTTAATCCAAATCTTATAGTAGACGACTTTCACTTGCCAACAATTGAAGAGCTCACAGCTACAATGGCTGGTGGAGATAAATTCTCAAAAATTGACATTAGCCAAGCGTATTTACATCTCGAAGTTCGCGATAAAGATAGAGATTGTCTTACCTTAAATACTCACCAAGGGTTATAAAGGTGTTGTAGGATGATGTATGGTATAGCATCTGGGCCTGCTATATGGCAAAGAGAAATGGAAATTCTTCTTAAAGGTATTCCAGGTACAAGTATCTTCATAGATGACATTAGAGTTACGGCATCAGACACAAAGAACCATTTATCAAGATTAGAAGCAGTTTTTAAAATTTTTGAAAAACACAACCTTCACATAAATTTGGACAAAAGCTCTTTCCTAGCGGACCGAATAGAGTATTGTGGTCACATCATTTCAAAACAAGGATTACAAAAATCTCAATGTAAAATGGAAGCGATTCAAAACGCACCAGTTCCTAAAAATAAAACGGAAGTACGTTCCTTTATTGGCTTAGTTAACTACTATCGACGGTTTATTGCAAATATTAGTACCTTATTAAAACCATTATATGGACTTATTTCAAAAGATGCTACTTTCAATTGGACATTAGAATGCCAAAACGTTTTCAATTTCGTAAAGCGAGAAATGCAATCGGATAAAATTTTAGCTCATTTTGACCCAAAATTACCGGTCATTCTTGCAACCGATGCATCTTCTTATGGGGTTGGAGCAGTGCTCTCTCATATATATTCTGACGGCTCAGAGCGCCCTATACAGTTCGCTTCACAATGCTTAACACTTACACAGCAAAAATATTCTCAAATTGATAAGGAAGCATACGCTATTATCTTCGGTATACGCAAATTTCACCAGTATCTCTGGGGCCATAGATTCACTCTTTATATTGATCATAAGCCGCTGCTTCAAATTTTTTCTCCTTCAAAAGCGTTACCGACCTTATGTGCAACTAGAATGCAACATTATGCTGTGTTCTTGCAATCGTACCGATATGATATAAAATACAAAAATACAGAATCGCATTCCAATGCCGATTTTTTTTCCCGCCTACCACTTAATAGTGAATCTTTTTACGAGTATGATGAAGCGGAAATCGTAGATATACAACAAATAGAAGCCTTACCTATTACAATAGAATCGGTACAGCGTGAAACTAAAAATGACTCGGAATTGTGTACACTCTTATCGTACCTTAAGAAAGGTAAAACAGCTCCCCGAGCAAATCGGTTTAACATCGATCAAAATGAGTTTTCAATTCAAAGCGGCTGTCTTATGAGAGGACCAAGAATTGTAGTTCCACATTCTCTACGAACAATTACATTAAATGAACTTCATTCAACGCACTTTGGAGTTGTTAAAATGAAACAATTGGCCCGAGGTTTTTGTTGGTGGCCCAACATGGATGCTGACATTGAAAAAGTATGTAAAAATTGTTTTATTTGTAATTCAAACAAAAGCAATGTTCCAAAAGAATCTTTTCACCGCTGGGAACCAGCCAAAGCACCTTTTTCAAGAGTACATGCTGATTTTTGTGGACCCTTGCATAGTGGTTACTATTTCATATTAGTAGATGCCTTTTCACGATGGCCAGAAATACATTTTCTTCAAAACATAACAGTCGAATCTACTATTAAGATTTGTAGAACCATATTTGCTACATTTGGAATACCTAAAGTACTGGTAACAGACAATGGTACCCAATTTACGGGGTACAAATTTCAAGAATTCTTAAAGATGAATATGATCATTCATAAACGATCAGCTCCATATCATCCAGCCACAAATGGGCTTGCGGAAAGATATGTCCAAACTTTAAAAAAATCATTACGTGCATTGCAGTGCAATAGTTCAAACAGAGATTTAAACCTCTCAAAATTTTTGTTCCGATATAGGATCACCCCTCATTCAGCAACCAATCAATCGCCCTCCAAAATGATGTTCGGCCGCGAAATAAGATCACGCTTGAGTTTAATGCTACCTCCAACACAGGATATCAATAAGACTATCGTTCCCTACGATGAAAGGGCTAAAAGAACTATTAGCAGAGGGACGAGGGTTTCTGTTAGAGATTATTTTGATAAAGGTATGAAATGGAAATTTGGCAAAGTTTTAGAACAAAAAGGGTTATTGCACTATCTTATTGAGTTAGACGATGGCAGAGTATGGCACAGGCACATAGATCAAATTCGAGAAATCGGCGAAAATACTCCGAAACAACCTATATTTGAAGAAACTGTACCCCCATTGATCGAAACTTGTTTGGATAACTCACAGAAAATTCCAGAAATTCCTGAAAATATTTCAAATCAAATTGGACCTAATATGACAGATGGACGTCAGATCCAAACTTCGTCGACATGCTCAAAAGATTTAGATGTTGGAAAATCAACCGATTCGAGTGCAGAACATGCCCCAGTCGTACAGTCAGGTGAAATTGAACTACGCAGATCAAAAAGAAATAGAAAACCACCTTCTTTCTTAGTATATAAATAATTTGTATATACATACATATATTAAATACCAATAAGTTTTTGAATTATATAAGAAAGGGAGGAAATGTTATAATTACATTAAGTTATATTTATACAAGTACTAAAACTTGATTGATTATTTGGCAGCATTATATTTGAAATAGTTAAGATGTCCAAAAGTGAACGAAGAAATGTCAAGTCATGAAATATCCGGCAATCTTCGTCCTCTTTTTCATTTCAACCTTCCACGAGGCAAGAACATATATTTTAAATAATAAAATTAATATTAAGAAACTTATAGTGTTCTTTCAATTACAATTTCTTCAAACATAACAGTACATCAGTATGGTTTAATTTATTAAAAATTAAGGAAAAACTAAGAGGAAAATGAAACCATTTGAAAATTAAAAGGCAGAAACCTTATTATGAAATAAAACAGAGAGAAATTAAATTAATATCCAAGAAATTGACTTTATTTGAAAGAATTTTTTTTTTACATCAATGCTTGAATATGATCCTGGATGTAAACCTCAGAATAAATAAGGCCCGACGTGCATTTGGAATCCTCTCTCCTGGGTGGAACACTAGTAAAAAATCAAGTAAATATCAAGTATGAAAATGGCGGTGGATTGGCCATACATTGAGGAAACCTGACAAAAACATCTCGAAGCAATCTTTTGACTGGAATCCTCAGGGTGCAAGGCCTTGGAAGACCAAAAAGAACCTGGAGGTCAACTGTAATGGTAGAAGCAAGGTCTCATATTCATAAGTGGCCACAGCTAAAACCGCGCGGCCATAGAACTTTAGAAAGGCGACTTCTTTAAAGCCGAGGAGTTCGAAAAAGATTCTTAAAAGTTTAAAACACATTTCATATCAAAACTTTCGGACTAAAAAAAACACAATTCCAAAAACTAAAATTTTTATTTAATGTTAAAATATGCACAACTACAAAAATACATTTTTATAAAGGACAAATTGGAGGAGAAAATATTTTTGTTAAGTCTTTTCAATTTTCCACAATTTCTCCAAGAATTCATATTCATATCCATAAAAAGATCTCATTAAATTTTTTATATTTATTTTACTTCGGATGACCTTTGATAATTTTTCGCGATTTAAAATTCGCATTTTTTTTCAAATTAATTTTAAATCTGAACTATAAAACAAAAATCATCAACAAAATCTAGCATAGCAGCTGTAATTCCAGAGAGAAAAAATAAAACGTAGGAAGTACAAAAATCCCATACAAATTTGTGTGGAAAACTATGGCTTTAGAGGGTTAATGGTCTCTGCTTGATAGATTTTATGACCCCGGGCTGGCGTCGTACACTTACACTTACGCGTACTTCAAAAGAAGTACATTAGCAACAAAAGCATGCAAAGAAAGATTAAAAAAAATTTAAAAAAAATCACTCAACGCTACTTTGTTGATTTCCCAAATTAAATGTATAGAATTAATATTATAAACACTTTTGCTTATGGTCAAGTTAATTCGACCCAGAAATAGCCTTCAGGTCAGATTCAAAGAAAAATATAATTTTACTAACCCAATCCTCAAGCCGCATTTATACATATATGTACGTATAACATCCACTTTAAAAAAAATAATTGTGTTTTTTTTACCTGAACTTCAATATTATGTTGCTGTATTATATGAACGTGGTTTGACATTTTTAAGTCGACAATTGTTCAAACAAATATTAAAACAAGCTAGACGCTAGAGTACTCTTGAGAACGCCATTCAACTCCCACATTATCTTGAATTTAGAATAAATTAATTTTATAGCCTATACGGCTGATATTATATAATATGTATTTATATTGCAGTAACATTGAGAGTTCAAGTTCAATTGTAAATGCAGGGGGCTAGTAAATAATTCTTGTAACGACTAGACATTCATACATACAAGCAATAAAACAAAACACAACTATGTTTATAAAACAATACCAAATCAGTATTCAATATAAGAGTCTGTAGCTGTAGGCAGCAGCTTTTTTGTCAACAAGTGTCAACCTCACTTTTGAACGTCATATTTTAAAAATATATTTTACACACATATTTACTACCTGTATTAATCACAACTAAATTTGTAAGCAATCTGTTATACTCCTGCACGCATTTAATTTTAAAATAATCAATATGCTAATTCAGTCACACTTTACATACCTACATAGCAAATTAAACAATGCCAATGTTACAGACACAGAACACGAACAAAAACTGCTAATCGGCAAAAGTGGATAAACCTTATACAGTATTAGCTTAGCTTTTACAAAATACAGCGCAGGAGAAATTTATTGACAAAACTTTAAATAGTAAATTGTGGTTGTGCCTCAACAAGGAGTACATTAACCAAGGACGATTTACGAACAACCAGAATTAGAGCCATAGCACGAACTTATATCGATAAAATATTGCCTAGAGACTTCCTCAATCGGCAGCAGTCAAACAACAACACGCATTGCTGATTTATCATATTGGTTGATTTTTATTGTTATACAACAACCAAAAATATAATTAACTCAAAGTGAAGCACGAACGCGCAAAACATCAAGCCAATTACAAAATAAATTTATATAAATTGACCAATATAAAAGGATTTAATTAAATGAAGATACACATTTATGTATGTACATATGTATGTATGTATGTTTAAAACACCTACTTATGTTATTTGTGGATTGAAATAATAAACTCAACTAAATTGCTGTCTCGCCGCCGACATTGCGATCGCTGAAAAAGAAAGAAACCTTTGTGTCTGCTGGCATTCCGAGAGGTTTGTCAGTTCTTTTGAATTCTAACATGGATTGAATTGCATAAGATAGACTATACACATTTTTCAATACTATTTGTCTACTAAAGGAAATTAGAGTTTGTTTTCTTCTTACTTGTATACAATTTTAGTTCTAAGAGTAACGTGATAGGAGAATTGTTGTTATATTTTGTTTGTACAGTTTGATTGTTTTTGTTTTAATAAAAAATATACTCACATGGAAAGTCAGGAGAAGTCTTTGATAAAATGTTTACGCTTGCTTAACAAGCAATGTTATTTAGGTGAATTGAAAAAAATCACTGGCACTTTTTCAAACAAAACCTTTGCCTATATTGATGAATCTAGACTAAACTGAAAATTATTTCGTGTGTTTAATTTTATGCAATAAATCTCATTATTCATGAAGCTACATACAAGGATGGGTTATTTCTACATTACAACTTGGATTGGTTTTATGAGATTAGGGAAGCCAATTTGTGCATTTAATTAAAATTCAAAACATTTTTCAGTTGTAAAATGTTAATTTTTATGAAAGAAGATACTTTTTTACGGAATGTTGACGGTTTTAGAATATTTGTTTGAAAGTTTGTTTTTGTTCAAAAATAAACAAACAAATTATGCAACACAGTATTAAAACTCACTTGACACAATTTTGTATCAACAAAATATGTAATTACAGTAATTAAAATAAAATTTCCTAAAGTTGGTGAGCATTAGTTTGAAATTGCTTATGGCTTATTATTTGATAGCATCTAAATACTAAGTACGTATACGTATACCTACTACCTCATTGGCTTCATAATTTACAAAACCAATTCGAGTGGTTTCATTGCTGAACAGTAAAGCATACTTGACAGTTAAGCAAACTGCACTGCAGGTAGGTCTATGTGTAGGGTGTGTTTATGTTGAAGTTACGATAAGGGATAAGGTCCGTGATGGCTACGAAGAACATTAATTAATCAAATCTTTAGTTAGGTTTTCAAATAATTCAGCCTTATCGAGAATTCCGGGGGAAATTGCTCTCCTCCGGATTTTATTTTTTCCCAGGAGTCGAATACTCTTATCATCAATCTCCCCCGAATTCAATTTCCCCGGGAAATAACTTCGAACCAGTTTCGAAATATTTTGAGAGAATTAATTAATTGAAATGATTAAACTGTCAAAGTAGTGAATTAATAAGCGAAATAAAATACATTTTTGAAACATTTCAATTTGGTTTTTCTTAAAATGTATAGCATGACCTTCAGCTTAACCGCTGGAGAAAGATATCGGAGATACCAAACCAGAACTCGAAGGAACTTAAGGGATTGCTCAACATATGTACATATAAGGACAGATATAGGAAATGTTTAATAGGAAAAAAACTAAAAATATTTAGAACGCAGAAAAACAAATATTAGTATTTAATGAACATGAGCAAAATAAATAATTTAACAATATTATTTAAATCATTTTCTATTTCTCTATTCTTTCTCTCTATTTCTTTGAATCATGAGTCGTTGGTTCTTCTCGATTTTGGCCTGATGTTTTCCTCCATATTACGGTTTTTCAAGTCATTTTATTTGTTATTGTACGGAATATCTTTTTTAAATTTAATTCGATTTCCTTGTAACGTGCTTTTATGTTTTCGTTGCTCTCTGCCAGATTTGTGCACATCGCTTCTTGTATTGAAAGTTCTTGCTGAAGAACTTCCGCAGGACTAAGTTTGGGAACGGTTTCTTTTTTAAGGATTGAGTACCCGTTAGAATAAAAGTAGCCGGAGTGTGTTCATCTTCTCTTATCGTTCTCATTGTCTAAAGCCAAGTTCAACTCCTTTTGAATAGTTATACTTCAGGATTTGATCTTGTTGTCTTTGTACGAGTAATAGTAAATCCAAGTTTCCAAAAGGATTTCATATCGTCTTTTTCTCTTTTATGGTAACCTCTTGCACTATCTGTATTTCTTTCCATTATTTCCCGCATCGCATTTATTTACCGCTTATCTTTTGTGCTTGATATATGTAGATAAAAATGAATTGTTAAAAAATGTTAAAATAAACGAACAAAATTGGATATAAAAAAGGCGAAAGTAAAACTTACATGTTATATTTTTCAAATCCTCCAGCTAAACTGTAGTGAATTTTTTCCAGGGAAATGTCATTAATTTTCCTTCGGAAAAAAAATTGGCGATGCCTACTTTTTTCCTTGGAATTTTTTCCTTTTTTCGAAATTGTTTATGATTGGATAGTATCACACGGGGGAAAAAATAGAATTTATTCGCGATAAGGCTGATTGTGTTGCAACTTCGATAGATCCGAAAGTGAAAGTCTCATTTTGAAATTAAGTTATTATTAAATAGAAGTTATTTAAATATGAATGATTTCGAGAGAGAAAAAATGCATTTTTTTCATACATATGTATGTATATATCTTCAAGTGTTGTAAAATATCTCTTTGCTGAACAACAAAGAGTTCATTAAAAATTTAGTTACAGATAAATTGTATCTGTTTCAATTCATAGTTTGTCCAAAACAAATTTAATGCCATTGATTTTTGTCTTTTTGATTCTAGAATTTCTGCAGTTCGCGAACCAAATATCTTCCTTCTGACTAACGAATTGCTACCTGATTTTTGTTAATTATATTTCAGCAAAATACATATTTATATTTATAAATTATAATATTATGCCTCTAAAGAACTGCATTGACAAAGTTTAATGAACCGCCCGATTCGTTAAACTTTAATAATTAATCAGAACTTTGATTGAACGGGTGTATAATTATTCTTAATCGCCAAGCATCGTTTATAGCAATCCCAAGGGTAATTAAAGAATCTAATTGATTCTCTGCATAAAAGTACAAACATTAGCAAACAAAAAAAAACATAGTTTATACAATACTGATAATGTTAAAAAATCATATTTTGTTTGTTTATTTATAAATCAAATTTACAGTAAGAATATTGAAACCCATTTTCTTCAAAATCACTTCGATGAAATACTGACTTATCAAACTCAGAAGCACTAGCAAAATGCTTCCCACCTTTCCAACCATAACTCATTGGATCTTTAGGAATGGTCACTTGTATGTCAAAGTAGTCTGGTGCCAACTTTTCAAGATCTTTTTGCAGCCGAGTTAAAAATCCTTGAAAAAGACAGCTACCACCTATTACAAGAACATTTTTTAAAAGTGCTGCATGTGAACAGTCTGGGCAATCTTTTAAAGCATCCAAAACAGTTTCGGGAATTCCCATTTGATTTATCCCAACGTCGCATGGGTTGAACAAAAGTTCAGGAATAGCAAAACGTTCATTGCAAATATTTATGCTCTGCTGACCAGTTGTATTCGATGAGTTATTGTTGATAAAACCTCTTTTGAATGTTGTGAAATCAGGTAATATGTATTCGACTTTGTTCTTGAAATTAGCTTCTACTGATTTCGATGCTGCAGTCATGTCCCCAACAAAATTCTCCGAAACAAAACAAACATCTTCTTTTATCTGATTAACCACATACGTTTCATCCATCATATTTAAATATCTATATGAAACCAGTTCTTTTAAATAGTTAGTTAGCACTTTACCACCAACGTCTATTCTTTTTATGGCATTTTTAACTCTCTTTCCCTTTATGTACGGTACAACATGAGTAAAACTGTATCCAACATCAATAATTATACAATTTCCAGAACAATTTGTCTCAAAAAAGTAGTTGTATGCGGCCAAATCAGATGTAGGTATTCTTGCTATGCCACCACAATCGAACTCCTCAAAAAGTATCTCCGTCATTACTTCTTGAATGCTCAGCGGATTAAACAATGGCTCCGTTATGATCAAAGTGTTATTGGTTAACTTGATATTAGTACAATCCGAACTAAAAATATAATCCCATATTGTTTTTTGAGCATCCCAGTTAACAAGCAAGCCTTTTTGGAAACAAAGCATATAAAACAATCCAGATGTATCTATGCAACTTTCAATTTGCCGACCTATGAAAGCTCTGCGTCTCTCAGATTTAACTTTCATGATACAATTCGGAATGATAGTTGGTTTGTTATCTGATGCTAGGCCAACTTTGGCTGCATAACCTCCATTGTCCAAAACAACTATCGGCATTTTGTTTTTGTTTGTTAGTTCAACAACAATTGGTATCTGTTAAAAGATGAGACGTAGGTTATCCACAGGAAAAACAAATTAAATTCATCTTCACGAATCTCACTTCCAAAACTGACCGTAAAAAGAAATTAAAACGCGGTATTTTTTCATTATAATTTCATTTAAGAAATTAATAGTATAAATTCAAAAAAGTTAGAGCGAAATATAAGAAAATAAAATGCACCACTGCAGCATCACACGAACTTTTTCTTATGTTTAAGATACTTAAAAATGAAATTAATTATTGGGTAAATCAAGTTCTACTCGGTTGAGCTAAAAAAAAAGAATGCAATGTGATTTCTTACACAAAATATGAACATTTGCTAGGACAAACATTTTAAATCGTTGAAGCGGTTTTTTACCAAATATGGTGCAATATTTTAAACAGCCTTGTGTCAAGTTTACTAACTCTTAATTTTAAACATTTTATAACTAATGTCGTGCTTAGGCTCTTTTTTTAATAAGTACTACATTTTTAAGAAAATACAATTAGACTAATTTTAAACTTTTAATATCGCGAAAATGAAAATTATATTTCAAAACAAATTATACACTCCTTAAATCTAAGAAATATTTTTTTGAAAGCTTTGATAATGCAATGTTTTTTATAAATTTAATTTATAATTTCTGTATGCAAAATTTTATTTTAATTCGTTATCACGATAATGAGAATATCAATTCTTTGAATAATGTTTTAATTTAAAATTGTCTTATATTATTGAATGATAATACCGTACAAATTAAGCGATATAGAAAAAATGTATTCTAATTCTTGAAGCCGTTTCCGAGAAAAATGAGAAATGTATGGAAGATACCGTTATATTTGTATCAAAGAATAGTTTTAAATCCAAAAAATTAATTCCCAAAATTTGAATGCACAGTACTATCTTTGTACATATATAAAACTTATAGTATTATCAAGAAGACAAAAGATTGTGGCGACTTCTTAAGTATAGGGAGAGTAATATTATCTTTTTTACGACTTGTTTTGTATCTTATCGTACTCTCCACTGTAAAATATAGCGCTAATTTCAGCGCCACCACGAGGCTAGAGTTCGCAATTCAAAATCACGCTCCATGATAATACTATAGGTTATACATATATACAAAGGTACTATACTTTTTTTAGCTTTAGCTTAAAAAAATTACCAAAAACAGTTGTACCGTTTTTGAGAAAATCGAAACCAAAAAAGAACCATTTTTCGAAATTATTTTAAACCTTACCTAGCTTTTAGTAAAATAACAATTTGGATGGCAGGTACCGTTATGCTTGGTCTTGAACCCCTAAAGAATTCCCAAAATTTTAAGTGCTTAAACGCTTGGTATATTTGCACATACATACATAATATGTATCTATATAGAAAAGGCTGTTGAAATAGGGTAAAAGGAACAACTGCGAATCTTATGTATATTTTATATATTAACATATAGATTGATTGAGACACACTAAACATCCTAAACTAAACTCCAACTAATTTCTGCGTTTTCAACTGCATTATTAACGAACCAGATTAAGTTAAAAATTTAGATAAAATAAGTTATCAATAAACTGATTAATACTTTCCGCCAATGTTCAAGGATTTAAGTTTAAAAACAAATTTATTTAAAAATATGGTGTGCCTTTTTAAATAGACTAATGTTGAGTTTTTGTACACTCTATTCTTCGGAAATATTCATATATTACCCACATATAGTCGGGTTAAAATAAACCGACAACCCAACAAATATATTTTTTTTCAGGACACACGAGAATTATAATACTGCCTCTTGTAAAGCCGCCAAAAGGCTAAAGAAATCGGAGCTATAAAATTGGGCATTGAAAATACCAAACAAAAAATGTATAAGTAAACCCAAAGAAAAACCAAAATTCATCACAAATTATATTTGGCAATTAGCTTTAAATTGTAATTTACCTGTGCTGTTAGAGTGAGCTAAGATTTGTTTAATAATTTAAAAGCATGTGATCTCATATGTATAAGAAAATACCACAATTCAACGTTCACAAAAATGAATGCATTTTTGAAACTGAAATACGTAAATCATAGAAAAAGATTACTTTTAAGAAGTAAATTAGGTTACGAGTTTAACTGAATAGTCTTGGTAGATAAAAAGTCTGATTTGCAATATTCATAGATGTTCAATCGTTTGATATGGTTTGCCAATAAAAATCTTTATTACAAAGAGCAAAATGGACCACGTTTTATAATATTACTTTCCAATCCAGATTTTATACTCGTTCATCTTTTCAGAAAAAGAAATATTATTTGAAAAACACGGTTTGAACTCAGATTATAAAAAAAATCAGTAATTCCTCAATAATGTGAACTAGTTTTCATTGGACTTTTTTTGCATTTAAGAGGGATTCCTACTACTGGAACTTTTTCAATTCTAATTAATTAAACTGATTGAAACAACATTCACATCAATTTATTACAATACAAAGTAATTATTCAAATCGTAGTTTGTACAATTATTAAGTTCATACAAAAATAATAATAATAATAATATCATAAAATAACTTGTTGCTTTAGACCTGCGAATAGCTAAACTTGATCTTTCTTTTGTTACAGCTCTTAACTTTAGTAAATTGGAAATCGGTTCCAGTTCCAATTTATTTATTATCTTCCTACTCAAGAAACGTATTTGTGCATTTTATTGATTGGAAGGATGAAAGTCCTCAGTCTGTTCAGTTCTAGTTCTAGTCTTATTTCACATCTTATAGAAATTCGGTAAATCACATTATCGAAAACCTACTGTAGTTAGAAAGAAAATGAGAGAATGGACGTAACAGTGGCACATTGAACTAAATGATACAAGCAAATATATCTTAAGTACACAAAGAAAATGATAAGTAATCTTTCGATATTGACAAATATCGAAGTAACTAACCTATCACCTTTGGCCGAGTTAGTAAAGACACGCTCCCAGAAACTCATCTTTGATTTTAAATGAACAGCATGAAAATGCATAATGATTACTCTGCTAATAAGGAACCGAATATAAAATGGAAAGAAACATAGAAAGCAGAGGAAAGTGAAAACCAACTTAATGTGCTTAATGGAGGCAGGCATCTATGGTCATGATTTACAGGTGGATATTGCTGGTTGACCCCGATCAATCTATACTGCAAGCGACATCTAAAGCTAAAAACAATCGACCTGTGTATTGATTCCATGCAAATGCTGCTATTGAAAAGTAAATCCGATCAAGTCGTTTTCAATATTGTTCTCAATCGTGAAAACCAAAAAAACCTGACCAAATCACATGTTCATGTGATAGGTCAGTGAATTTATAATAGTATACAGCAATTAGAGGTGATTTATTCATGTGCAAGTATTTATAAATGAATTCAACAGAGAATATACAATTATGAATAGTTTCATAACATACCGGCATTTACAAAGCATTGGATTTGGATACTACAACCTCTCGTGGTTTCAAGTCTTGTGTAGAAATACTATGAAAATTATTTATTCTTTTTTGTTGGTAATTTATATTAAACTAATTAGTTATTAATTATTAATAAATTGTTCTTATGAAAACAGCTTTTTGTAAACCTTTTGCCAAACATAGACATTTTTTCAAGCCTTTCGCAAGGGTTTTGTGTACTTTATGCTGTTCAAGGCAGTTATATCAATGAAATAAAAAAAAAACATTTATACAGAATTTCATATTTTTTTAGAATGCAATTTTTCACAAATTTGACAAAAAAAAATGTGTGGAACGCACATTTCGAGCCGCTTTTTTATTCACATTCTTCTTCCATTTATGGTCGGTTCGTGGAAAGCGATTGCAGTGTAAGATGTGCAAAATTAAATCTAATAACTCTTATCTACCAAAATTGGAACAATAATTTACCTTATTTTATCAAAATGTTTCGATGTTATGTCCGCTTCAAATCTTTGCTGCTCAACGATCGGATGAAAAAAAAAGAAAAAGCCTCTGCAGGGCTACAACCTACAATACAAGCCACACAACTAAACAGATACACGCACTTCTTCTACGTGAGAGAAAAAGTCTTTGATTTTAGTTTTAATTTTTAACCCTGATGTAATCACTATACTGAGTTAAATACGAAATACTATAAATCTATTTATAAGAAATGTCGATATAATTAGTTTTTTTAAGCCAATTAATTTTTTTTTAATAATTTCAATCTTTTTTTATTTTATGACCGAAAAAATTCTACAAGCAATTCCACAGTCCGCAGCGCAAATCAAACCACACTGACAGTTGAATGAAAATTGACATGTGATAGTGGGCAAAGTGTGGATGCTATTTGTGACAGCAAACCGAATACATTCAGAGAAAAAGTAGCGATGTGCAAACAAAATTATTTTAACTTGAATAGAATTTTTCTTTTATTTACGTTCGTTCACTGTAAGTTTAATTAATATCGACTTTATCACATTAAGGCATTCTTTTGGCTTATCATGCCAATCCATGAATGTTTTCTTTTATACTTGTGGGTTTCTCTATAAATTACACATGGCTTGTTCAATATTGCTTCATCTTTTTCTGAGAAGCTTGTATATGTTTACGATTTGTCATGGTTGTTGATTATAGAAACGAAATTAGAAACAAAAGAAGACAGAGGCAATAACACAAAATTTTAGTCGAATCAATATCGTTAAAACTGTTTTAATATGATAGTTAACTAACGATTATGCGAATTTTAATTTAGTTTAGCATACATTTTCTAACATTTTATTAAAGTTCGATAATCATCAATTTTATTTTTTTTAGAATCGTCTTAACTTCACATGACTCTTTGACATTTAGAAATATGAAAAAAGTGTGTTTACTTTGTTTATTAGGTGTGTTCATTAGCAATTTATTTCAAAAATAAGCTTAGCGCGATACCAGTTGCAAAATATATTAAATTAAGAAAGAGTTAGGCTAGGCGAGCAACTAAAAAGTTTGTGTTTCGACACAAACTAAACGATTGCATAAAATGAGTTCGCTATTTTGTGTAACATATAATTATATGCACCTGCGTGGACATTCAACCAAATAGGTCATTTGGTTTCTATAAGTAACCAAACAGTTGCACAACTAAAAATGGAATGTGCGCGCCTAGCCTTAGTAAACTACTTTAAAGTTAGCAAATAGTTAGGTAGTATCAGACTTATTCCATAACACTAAGCTTTAACAATTTTACCCCAATGGTATTAAATTCTTTCAGGAAACCCGCTATTATTTTTGTGTTTTATTAAAGATAGACAATTGACCAGGTTCCTGGAAACATGAGGTTCCAGAAACTTTCAGTTCTTATGAAAGAAGGGCACGAATGCACACTCAACAATTTGAAGGAATTTTTTGACATTGCTCGGATACTTCACATAGTTTTATCTGTTTTATATGTTTTAATCTTTTTGTTTAATTTAGTTAGATTCACACTGCAGCAGTGAATCATCAGCATCACGACTTATCCAAAAGATCAGTATCAGTAGTATCTTTATGGTTAAACTTTATAATGAAAAAGTGTATTATTTATTTTGTTTCTTGATTCTTTATCCAACATCTATAAAATGTTTAGAACAAAAAAAAATGTAAAACGGTCATACTAATTCAAATAGAAATTATAGTAAATTTCAAACAGCTGATAATGAATATGAATCTTTTTTGAAGTTCATTTTATGCTATCTTTCGCAAATGAATGTTATTCGTTCGAATTTTAAAATTAAGAACGTTCATTCGAAGGAATAGAATCATTCTAACGAATAAACTTATTTTATTTTTCATGAGAATGTCAAAATAAGCATGAATACAAAAATGCAAAATTTTGCAATGTAAAAGTATTTTAACTACCACTATTTTTTGAAAAATTAAAAAAAAAACAATCTTTCTCCGATTAGGCGAGATATAAGCGAACAACCAACTTCAATTTCCATAAGCTTTAAGACAAAACAAATTTTAAACAAAATCTTTTTAGTTGCGGTTTTCGAGAACATTTGAAAAAAAGTTAGAATTGAACCCGTTTTAGATAAGACACAAATGCTCGATATAAATTTGAAGCAAATTCATCGATTCCTTGTAGGTCCTAGCTCCAATTCGCATTTTTCCAAAAAAGAAAGCATAAACTATTTATACCTCAATTTGATTAAAGTGTTACTAAGTGACTTTTCGCAATAAAGTCCGACAATTTATTATTTTAAAATGTTTAAATAATTCGAATTTAATTCATTAATTTTTTTTCTTACAAAATAGCAGTTAGCCGCGTGCACCTTGCGAACTTGATTTTGCAAAATGAAATTAAATATTGAATAACCGTATTCAAAATATAGTTTATTAAAGTGAATATATAGAAACACATTTACTAGCAAAGGCAACTGATTCTGGGGTCTAAGCAAGCTTATTTTATTTTATTAGAATTGTTTGTTCACAACTTTCTGAAGCTGGACTGCTGCCTAAAGCTTATAAATACCACTCAAAATATTTATGATTTAAGATAGCTATATTTTCTTACATAAATGAGTTATTTTTATTTTTTCAAGGACGCATCGAAAAATAATTTCGTTGTTTAGATTCCGCATTAATTAAAATATTTTACGAAACTTAGTTTTTATAATTAAATAGCTCTTATCGTACAAGATAAATGTATTTAGGATTGCTACAACTCACTTTTGTATTGAAATTTTTTTTAACGTGAATATGTTTTTACTATCGCAAATATATTAAAATCAAACATGATGAATATCAGCATACCTATAGATATTTTATATTGAAATTAACTATTAATTTTTGATTTTGTCTAATATTGCACTTTGTTAGTGTTGATTTCATTTTTGACTTATTATGTTAAAATTTTATTAACTTTGCAAAAATAAATTAAGACACCGATTTGGAACTCAATGGTATAAATAAACTCAGTTCAACACATCGGCCGTACACTTCGGTAAATCCAGACTGACTATGGAGACTTTTGATACTTCTTCATATCAAAACACAATTCACATCGCAAGTACAAAGTTAATTAATATTCACCTCAGATTTGTAAAACCACGAATCAAAATTAAAAACTAAAATCAGCCCCTCCAAGTGCACCTAATAATAAAAGTAGAAAAGTAGTTCAAGGTCTTCAAATAAAATAAAACACTTGAAAAATTTGTTGTCTAATGTAACATCAAGATAGTGAGTTATCAAGAGATTTTATTTTAATTCAAAGTAGCATTGGTTTTTGCGCTCTCATGTCTGATGGCGTTTATCAAATCATAGTTTACTAGAAACACAAATCGAAGTCCGGCAATCTGAAAAAAAAAAGAAAAACAAATCAATAACATACCAGGAAATACGCCGGTACTTATAGTTGATCCTACCTCCACCACGCAGTTGTTAGCCAGACGCGTTTTATTGCCACACAACAATGGTGAGCCATCAATGAAAATCGGTCGTTTGCCCTCGTTGGAAATAAAGAAATCTCCATTGCTACGTAACTTTATGGTGCCTTGTTTGCGGGATACCTTGCAGGCTGGCCCTTCAAGCGACAAGTCAACGTCGACGACAATTTCTTTTGCGTCACGTCCAAAGGTAATCTCCTTGGAACGCATGAGATAGCGCACCAAACGACCTCGAAGTATGGCCAGTGTCTGGCCATCAAATTCGGGTGTAACACCAGCTCCGGTCAGTGAGTCCACCAAGACATTCCAACGACCTAATTCGTTTTCAAGCTGACGTATTTCTCGTTTGTTGCGGCGGTCTGCTAGGGCAAGTTCTACTTCAACCGCATCATCTTTGTTGTCGATTAGCTCAGAATCTAAGATGAGTTCTTCGGCATCAGAAAAACTCAGCGGCTGGTCGTCGTTGAACAGAGGCTTTACTACCTGATCAGGAAGTAGTTGGTATTGCTTCATCAGTTGCCAATGATTTTGAAGGGCCTTGGCACTTCTGGCAGAGAAAAATATCGATGCATTTTTGTCAAGAAGTTCTTGGAATGTTTCCAGCTTTGGATTATCCGTCTAAAAAACTTGTATGATTTATCAACTAAGCTAAAATAAAATGTTTTCTTACGCTTTTAATGCTTCCCAGAACTTCTTCCTCTTGAACTGTATACAATGCTCGGCTCTGAACGCTTTCAACTGACTCCGGATGAAGATTTCTCATTGCTGCAACAGCTATTCTCGATATGGGTTCCTCATACAAAAGTGTATACCATCTGGCTTGCATCTCTTGCAAAGTAAACTTGCATGAAAACTTCGTTCCCCGATGAACCGTTCGCAAATCGTTTGTTTGTTGGATTCCTATAATTAAAGCTAGGTCATCGATAGGCTTCCATCTTCCCAAATCTTTAGTTGCGATTTGATTTGGCGGGCGGCCAGGTTTCTTAGATTTTTTCCCTGCCTTCAGTGCTTTCCGCTTGTCGGCTACATGTTGACCAGGAAGGGGCATTATTGTTGGAGTCGTAAGATTTGGTGCGTTGACTGAGACTATGTTGGGAGGTGTGTCACTGCTGGGAGGGTGCACTGCCGTCGTCGCAGTTTCTAGGTTGGCAACTGTTGTCACGTACGATTGCGATTGAGTTCGTGGACGTCCAAATCGGCTCTGTTGCGATTGTGGAAATCCAATACTATATTCCACTATTTCGTCGTCAAATCGTTTGCGTTTAATTGATCGAGATGAGCTGAAAATTGAAAAATTCGATAACAAAGAACTTTTTTATTATAATTGTAACAAGCGACGACAAATAAAACAAAACCTTCTGCGTTTTTGATCGTTTTGAATTTCAATAGGAAGATTTTGCATAGAAGACGAAAACACTTTAGAAATTTCAGATTTAGTAGGCTCAGTCGATGTTTCCATAGTTTTATTTGAATTTATTGAATATTTTGAGTTTTTTGTTTGTCTTTATAGAAATTTGAAATATTTCGTTTTTCCTACGAAATATACATCTTTCAAAAGTCAAATATCACTCAAAGTTAAGAAATATGGCTGCTTGTCATAGATCAGGGATGTTAAATGGCTTTCATAGGAATGAGGTGTTCAATGTATTCAGATATTCAGAAATTTCTATAACTAATGAAGGCCTTTCATTATCGTTTATCTATCAGGCGACAAATCCCAATGTTTAGATTTTCAGTGAGTTTTCCGGTAAAAGCCACTTTACACGATAATAGATGTCATATGACCTGTCATCACATTTGCTGTATGATTTATCAAATGACCTGTCATTTCGAGTCAAGTCATACCGTTTTGGTTTATCTATGCTTTACACGTCTATGATTCCCCTTTGATTTTCAGAGTACCAACATCCAAAATAAATATAAAATATAAACTGAAATAAATTTGTGTCGTTATTCCATGATGGAGAACAAAAAGAAAGCAATAGCAGTGGTTTTATCAACAATGATAGCTGTATTAATTCAAAATTTTACAGTATATATGTTAATGAGATCTGAAATATTTAAAAAAAAAACCGCATACCTTTTCAGAATTTTACCATATTTTGTATTCAAATGTCAACACTCCATTCAATGTTTCCCACGAAAACAACAAATCTCGTATGACTTCTCAAATGGAATTAGCTATACAGTGCTAATTTCAAAAAAGTCATATGCTTTTTCGTTTGAGAAGTGATATGCGTTTAATGGGTGCCTTCAAACGATTTGATTTGTTTTTTTTTGACAGGTCATATGAGAAAGCATATGACTTATAATATCGTGTAAAGTGGCTTTAACTTTCTTACAAAAAATCATTAAGGGTATTCATGTAATACTACGTTTTCACCAAGAGTAAATCCGGGATTTAAGTGGATTTACCATAAATCTTCTTTAAGGTTCGTATTCACCGAGCGCTCCTAAACGGCTCTTAACTTTACGAGGCTCTTAATTTGAAATTTCTGTGCGGTATTCACCAACCACTCGCAAGTGTTTTTCGAAGCTCGAAAATGAGAGCCAGTCTCTCTTGTTCAGGCATACCCAAACTGTGAAATGTTGTGTAATGTTGGTCTTGACAGCAAATGGATACTCTTCTACTTGGCATTGCTCACATGGATTCGAGTCAAATGCGTGCGTGGCACACGCACAAGCGAACAAATTTTCGAAGAGAGCGCTCGTAAGTTAGGAGTGGTCGGGACCACTCCTAACTTTTAAGAGCGCTCGTAGATCTTCACTAATAATGCTTGGTGAATACGTTTATGAGCTTCTTAAGTTATGAGCGCTCGGTGAATACCGGCCTTAAAGTCAAGAGATATGTGGTGTTCTCACCCCACTTAAAGATTAAAAAGAAGATTAATTTTGTCAGCACCTATAAAAATGCTAATGGTATTTCATTTTTTCTTATAAAGTGGAGATGAGAGAAAGAAAGTTTCATCTGTGTCAAACAATGAAAAATCATCGAGATATACTTTAGCACGATATGGACAACAATTTATCCAATGCAGAATTAACAAAACTAATTTCTAATCTACTAGGTTAAAGAAATGATTCATAAGATTTATGGTAAATCCACTTAAATCAAGGATTTATGTTTTGGTATAAACTTAGTTTTAGGCTAGTGAAAAAAATCAGTCTTTTAAACGATTTGAAAATATGTTTTTTACATTAATTTTCATGTTTTGTGTGTTCCCCCAAGAAATTACAAAAGTACCCCTACGTTTTTTCGTCATGTAAAAGGCATCAAAAATTTTAGAAGTTAAAAGAAATTGTCAAAAAGACTTCATCCCTACATTTTTGATTACTTGTTTGGATAAAAATTTGATTCCATTGTTTGTAATGTCGATTTCCTCAACACAATAAGAAATCAATTTCTGTGTGAAGATTTTGATCCCTCGTCAGATTTTGCGTTCCTTAAGCCTAGTACGCAGATCGGGAAAAATTTTGTGTCCCATACATTTTTTTTCCTGGGACAAATTTTGTCTCGGATATTTTTCCGAGCAGTACGCAGTTCGCGCGCAAAATTCATACTATCGTGAATTGCTCGTCAAAATGTCTCCACTAAATTTATCCAGGAAAAAGAATGATACAAGCATTATTTTGCGGGACAAATTTTGACAGCCACCGTATTTCCGAAAGTGATTTTTGTCAATTCTGATTTTATGTAAAAGGTGCTGATGCTTGTCTTGAGATCATCAAGAGGAGATTCCAAAAAGGTATGAACGACTTTTGTAAGACAACCCGTTCCAGAGATACACCAAAAAACACATTAAATTAGATTTCATCTCTCCAACTTCAAATTTTTGCGCGAGATTTGGAAAAGTTTTGTAGAGGTTAAAATTGTAGAGATAAAATTTGTCTTGTCTCGATCTGCGTACTAGGCTTTAACACCAAAAAATCAAATTTTCTCTTACAAGGATTAAAATCTTCAAATCCATGTTTGAAGAGGGATTTACACACACCAAACGGAAAAAATTGATCCGGGATCGAAATCCCTAGTGTGTAAAGGAAATCGACATAAGTTTGTAAATTAATTTGGCTCAAACAGCCCTGATTTTACTATCACCTATCAATCATCCATAAATTAAAATTAATGTAGTATGTCGATGACACATGTAGTGTCGAAAAAATATAGAAGAAAAATAATAAAAAAGGGAAAGGTTTTCTGTGTTTGAGTTGTGTGTCTTTCTTAAATTTTTGCATCACCATTCACCAAGTAAGAAAGAGTTTCATCTGAACAACAAATATTTTTTGATCTATTTCCTAAACTGATGCACTTAAGGATTTGTTAACAAAGGAACTAATCACAATAAAAGCATCAAAAGGAGTTCACAAATGAGGTGAGTCGTCCACAGTCCCATTGTCCATAACACAAACTTAAAAAAAAAAACAAAATCGATCGAAAATGTTCGCGTCATGTAGCCAAAACTTTGAAGATAGTCCAATTTCGGACAATAAAATGGATATATCAGATGCTACAACATCTCAGGAGGAGTCCACGGGAGTTTCGCCAATAAACGACAATATCACATCCGATAATTTGATCACAACACAAAATCTCAATGAAATGACTATTGTCGGGCTGGTGGGAGAGAATTTTAAGTTTTCTAATTCCTTGCTTAAGACAAAAGGAGGAGATAATGAATTTCTAGATAACGACACTGTTCCCAATGTCCTGCGTCTAGGACAAAAACCATACACTAACCAAGAGAAAAACACAAACGGGTTACGTAGTGAACTAGTGCTGGCGAACAGCCACCCTCTTATGTCACCCACAGCTACTGATTCTGACTCGGAAAATAGCCACTATCAGAACAGAAAGAAAATTTTTAATTTCCCAGACGTTGTCCCTGAGAGCGAACAGATAATGACGCCGCCGGCAACTAAACGAATAACATCAAACAGCGTATCTCTTGTTGAGGCAAAGAACTCGCTCAACACAAACCATTCCTTCGGCAAGCTAAGTCCCAAGAACCGATTGAGAGTCTCACCTATTCGCGCAGCAAGTCCGGATGTGATAAGCAGCGAATCGGAGGCTGAAGTGTCGCAGTTTCAGGCAGCTGTTGAGGCCAACTACCAATCGGTTGCTTTGATAGCAAAAACACCGAACCGTTCTCTGCCGAAATCTCTAAACACTCGCAAACAAGTCAACAGCATTTCTACACCCGAGCACAGACTCTCGGATGATATGTCATCTTTGGACTCAATTTCCAATCATAGCTTCGACGATGACGACGATCTGGAACACAATTTGGCTTCCCTCAGTCCTTCGAGTTCACTGATAGACGGGCTGAATGATGATCGCGATGATGACTTCCTAGAACTAGACACACCAACAAATCTCCATCCCACAGATCAGATTCCCTTCTATTCGGCGGCAGACGAACGACGTGATTCCAGGAATTGGCAGAAAATAACACTTCCCGATGGACGCACCCGAGAGATAGATATGAAAGTAATAGAGCCGTACAAACGGGTGCTCTCTCACGGCGGTTATCTCAAAGCGGGTGGTCACAATGCAATAGTCATGTTTTGTGCGTGCCACTTACCAGACAGATCTCGTGCTGATTACCATTACGTGATGGACAATTTATTCTTGTACGTTGTGAAGACTCTAGAACAATTGGTAACGGAAGATTATGTCTTAATATATTTGCACGGTGGATCAAGTCGCCGCAATGTTCCACCCTTCCCATGGCTGAAAAAGTATGAAAAATAAGTTTCAAATGTCTTTAAGAGTGTTAAGACTTGGTTTTCTATTTTTTTATTCAGATGCTATCAACTTTTGGATCGAAGATTGAGGAAAAGTTTAAAGAACTTATATTTGGTGCATCCGACATTTTGGTTAAAATCAATTGTGTGGATGTCTCGACCTTTTGTTAGGTAAGTTACCCGTTTAAGCTTATTTTAAATTTCATAATGAGCATTCAAAACAATATAAATCGATTGTTAAATGGTTTGAGATCATTGCAGGGAAATCAATCTCCCTAAAATCACTAATCAGTTAGAATATTGACAAACCCCCTTTTTAACATTTTTGTATACACAAAATCTTTTTCGATACTATGGTTTGGATTCTGCCTTATCACTGTGCATTGGTGGATAGTGCTTACAATTTTTCGATTTAAAATTGAAGTTATGAAGCTAATACGAATATGGACTATAATATGTACAAAGACAAAACTGAACATGCATTTTATTAAGGGCATATTTGTGGATGCCCTAGAATATTGTAACCTGAAGACTCGAACATTAGAACTTGCAAATTTACAACTGTACGAAGACCCAATCAATTGGTCTGATGCTTCTACCTCTACCGATAGTAAGATAACGAATTATAATGACTCTGTTTCCTTGCCAGCTATTGCCTTTGAAAGTAATGATGATCAATTGCTTATTAATAAACCAGCCCCTTCTTCTGGTAATAAAAAACCAAAAAACAAAAAACGCTCTAGGTCAGTTAGTCCTTTCAAAGAAAATCCATCCAAAAAGAAACCTACATCTATAAAATCACCAAGATCTGAGTTACTGAATGAATTGCCATCTACGTCTGCTTCTAGTTCTATTGATAGTCCAGGAACCATCTCAAATGCTCCCATAGTTAATAATGAGCCTCCTATTATCGTTTCAAATGTCCCCATAATTAACATCGAACCATCTATTATCATTTCAAATGCTCCCATAGTTAACATCGAACCTCCTATTATTAAAAACCGCCTCTCTGCTTTGCCTAAACCGAAAGAAATCTACGTCTCACGTCTTCAGCCGGAAACTTCAATCAAAGACATAATCGACCATTTAAAAGACTTCGACATTGATGTTAAAAAACTTAAATGTCAAAAGATTAATAAAGAAAGTAGTCCGTTTGCGTCCTTCAGACTTACAACGGAATTTTGTTTGTATGAAAAGATAATGTGTTCTGAACTCTGGCCTGAAAATGTCATTGTAAGAGAATTTAAACCTAAGACCTCGCAAGCAAAAAATGTACCAAAACCTTCAAAAAACTAGATCGTCTGTCCCTTTACTACCAAAATGTGAGGGGACTTCGGTCGAAAACTCAAAAATTTCTTTTAGCATCTCATGCCTCTGATTTCGATGTAATTTTGTTAACAGAAACTTGGCTGAACTCAACATTTCTAAATAATGAACTATTTTCCACCGATTTTGTGGTGTACCGTAAAGATAGATATTCTGATCCCTTAGCTTCCGTGGGTGGTGGAATTATCATTGCTGTGCGAAGCGTTTTTCATAGCTGTATATTCCCAATCCCTAATACTGACTCAGTTGATATTATTTGCGTTAAAGTATGTATCGGAAATAAATTCCTTTACATAATAAATATGTACATTCCTCCAAAAAGCCCATTGGAAATATATAATATTGCTTCAAATGCCATTAACTATATTTCTGATACTTGCGATCCTCTTGACGATGTTCTTCTTGCAGGAGACTTTAATCTTCCTGACCTAGAATGGACTCTTTCTGATGACGAAATATGTTTAATACCCACCAACGTCTCTTCTCCGCAGGAAGCGTTTGTTGACAATGTGATATCTTGTGACTTACAGCAAGTGAGCTGTATAAAAAATAGTATTTCTCGACAGTTAGATCTGATATTCGTTACTAACCCTTGTAATTGTGTTGTTGAACTATGTCCAATTCCCATGACGAAAGTTGATAGCTACCATCCCCCACTTTCTGTTTTGATTTCCCATGCTCACACAACTGATTATGACTTTGATAGTGGCTCTCTTGAATTTGACTTCAAGAAAACGAACTTCCCTTTACTCAATGAACTAATTACAAACATTGACTTTGACTTACTTTTGATTGGGAGCATTGATGTGATGGTTTCCAATTTCTACTTAAGTATCTTTGAATGTTTCATTGCATCTGTACCTGTAAAAAAATCGAGACATTCGGCCCTAACAACACCCCCCTGGTACACCCATGAGCTTCGTAGTCTACGTAACTTAAGAAACAGAACATGGAAAAAGTACCTAATATCTAATAAATTGGATGATTACAACAGTTATTTATCGTTATATGAAGAATTCCAATCATTATGCAGAATCCTCTATGATTGTTATATATTAAAAATGCGGTCTTCACTTCTTGTTGACCCCAAACTTTTTTGGAAATTTGTTAATAGCAAGAAAAAATCTGACGGATATCCATCTACTATGAAGTACTTGGATGAAACCAACAACAACCCTCTTGTTATTTGCAATATGTTTTCTTCCTTCTTTAAACTTTCGTTTTGTGATGATGATTTTGAACCTTGTGAGAGTAATTTTACTCATTTGAATAGCTTTTCTCAAAGCTCAATGAGTGATATTGTTATCACAGTTGAGGATGTATTAGACCATCTTTCGGGCTTAGACCACGACACGTCCAGTGGACCTGATGGAATTCCGGCGTATATTTTAAAAAATTGTTGCAAACCTCTGGCAAGACCCCTAACGTTTTTATTTCAAAACTCCCTAAAACAAGCTGTTTTCCCTAAAATTTGGAAAAATTCATTCATTATACCAATTCACAAAAAAGGAAATCGCGGTGATATTTCTAATTATAGACCAATAGCCAAACTTTCTTGCTTACCGAAACTATTCGAAGCTATCATATTTAAGAGTTTTTATTTCAGCTGCAAACCTTTCCTTGCGAGCGAGCAACATGGGTTTATGAAAAAGAAATCTACTGTTACTAATCTCGTTGAATTCACGTCGTTTACAAATAAAACTATCGAGGATGGTCATCAAGTTGACTGTATTTATACAGATTTCAGTAAGGCCTTCGACAAGTTGTCTCATAGTCTAATATTATTTAAGCTTTCATCTCTTGGATTCCCTTCTGCATTCGTTCAATGGATCAGGTCTTATTTGAAGGGAAGGACATACCAAGTTCTTTTTAGAGGAATCGTTTCTGATCCAATTAATGCTGACTCTGGTGTTCCACAAGGTAGTCACCTTGGTCCACTTCTTTTCATAATATCAATCAATGATGTTGTTTCAATTGTAAAATCATGTAGGGTTCTTATCTACGCAGATGATATTAAATTATTTAAAATCATCAGAAGCCAATCTGATTGTGTTTCTCTTCAAAATGACATAAATATGTTTTCTGAATGGTGCTCATATAACAATCTTTTTCTAAATGTTTCAAAGTGCCAATCAATGTCCTTCTTTAGAAAAAAAAACCCAATATGTTACAATTACAACATTAATCAAGCCATTCTAAGTAAGGTAGAAACAACATGCGACCTGGGCGTTCACTTCTCGCAAAATCTAGACTTTTCACTCCACATTGAGAAAATTGTCAGTAAAGCAAACTCAATGCTTGGATTTATTAAGCGTTGGAGTAAGGAATTTTCTTGTAGTCTTATAACATCTTCGTTGTACAACACCTTTGTTCGTCCCCAATTAGAATATGCTAGTTCTGTATGGTCGCCACTTTACTCAATACACATTGATCGAATCGAATCTGTCCAACGTAAATATGTACGCTTCGCATTAAGTCATCTTAATTGGAGTGACCCAAATCATCTTCCTCCATACAGCAGTCGCCTTCTTCTTTTAAACATGAAGTCTCTAGAAAAACGCCGGAAAGTCAGCGATGTTATGTTTTTACACCAGCTCTTGGTTGGTTCCATAGATTCACCGGTTCTTCTAGAACAAATCCATTTTAAAGCTAGAAGCCACAGTTCTCGGAACTCTGAAATTTTTCATATAGACTTCCACCGTACCAATTATGGTCTCAATGAGCCTTTGACACGTATGAAACATGAGGCTAATATAAACCATGATGTTTTCGATTTAAGTTACTCAAAGCTTACACTTAAGCACAGGTTGTATGGGCGTTCTCATTAAGTATTCGAAATTACTCGTAACGTTATTGTTTTTATAGCTAGTATTATTTGACTTGTAGTTATTTTTGTAGCTACAGATAGTAGATTAATATTTATTATTTGTTTGTTTGTCATATTTGTTCGTTTTTTAGTAGAGTGTTAGGCTATATGTATGTATATTTACTCACTAACAACTAACACCACGCTAAATGATGACTGTGACAAGCTGATGTTTCCCAGTATCTAAAGGTGAAAAACCCGAAGAGAAAAGAAATATTGTTACAAATGCTTGCATTAAGCAGTACTGATGGCGTTTAAGTTATAAGTTAGAACTATTGTTAGAAGGACACTTAAGGAAATCACAAAAAGGATACATATTCATTTCAATTAAGTTCAGTATGGATGACTTATCATTCTGACATCTCGGTAAGAAAAAGACCTAAACAAACATAGAATCCAAATCAAGTATGTAGAGAACTTATTCATTGAATCAAATTTAACCAATATTTATAAGGCAATTGACACACAGCCTAACTTCTCGATTTTTACAATTTATGCCAAAATTCCTAACCATACAATACCCAAATACAAGACATTTGCACAAATGCCCCCATATCTACATATCTACTACATTTTGGAACAAAATGCCTAGAGGGGATTTTTGCTTTTGAATTTTGGAACTATTTTTGCGCAAGAAATGCATTTAGGAATTCACCTCATTTTTATTATTTAGAACTTAATATCAGATCAATAATTATGATTATTTGTTCTTTTCAGCTCAAAGTTCTGGCGCAAGCTAGTATACGTGCAAACTTTGAATGAGTTAACCTCATTGGTGGCTGTTGAGAAAGCAGCCATACCAGACAAAGTAAAACAATATGATGCAAAACGCGCATAAGAGCCTCAAATATTTTAGCTCAACAACAACAAAAATTGACGTAAAAAAAAAAAGAAAAAAAAATATGGACCAGGAGTACCTACACTTAAATCAGCAACGAGCGGCCATGACTACCCAATATATCAATATGTAGTTGCATAAAAATACGTTCATAAACTTAGCCTTTCCTTGTGCTTTTTATTTTATTTTGTATTATTGAACAAAAAGTTTCCTAACGAAATTCTTAAGATCTCATTTCTGCACTAACGGTAGCTTTTAAATAGATATTGTCGTATTATTTAAATAAAATTTAAAAAGCTATGTTTAGAACCTAACGAATTCTCATATTTTTGTATTACTTTTTTTCTAAATAATTTTGTGATATTAAATTGAATTATTTTATTTTATACTTACTATCAGTTAAACCAATTTTTGTACTATGTATTGAAACATTCCTTGTACAATGTAGGGCTTTCTCAAGCCGAATTTTTTTAGACATTAATTTTTTTTAATCGTTTCGAGTGAATGATGAATTTGGATTAGAATTTATTTCTGTGTGCAATTGCATTCAATATTATAGAGTATATGTATTCACACATTTAGATTTCAAGATTACATCGAATATTATGTAGATTTTATATCAACACAATAAAAAAGATACATAAATGTATGTAACGCAAAGTATTTGAACAAGATCATAACTGTAGTTAAATTAATTTATTTTTAATGTAAATCATGTCTTAGATGGAAAAGCCAGTAAAAAGGTGTTCGGCTCGAAATAAATACTTAATTGTTTTTTTTTCTTTCTCAAAAATTAACTAAAAATCAATGTTTAAAATTCGTTTAATCATTTCAGTCAAATTTCAGCTATAATACCTACATCTGTGTACTCGTACCTTTTAAAGTATTCTACTTTTATTTATAAAGGAAAACATACAACTTTATCATTTAAGTTTCTTATTTTATAAAATTTAAAAAATGAGCAGAAAATAAAAAACAATGTATTATTTTACAGGTTAAGAAAAGAAAACAGCTTATTTTCATTTGCTAGTGCTTATCCAATAAATTTAAATGAAGCGCTAAATAAAACTATACAAATGAATATATTATACAATATAAAAAATATATTAACATAATTATATTTATGTATCTTTAAAGCAAAGTAAAATTACCACCAATTTCGTTTGATCTGTGTGTAGCAATAAAGAAGATGTGTAAAATGTATTAGCTAAAGTTATTGTAAAAAAATATATTTAAAAAAATTGTCCTGAAATAATGGTAACTCAGTAGTTCTATTTTTATTTTATTAATTTTATAAATTTATTCCAGTATGATTGACTATGGGTATTTCGACTTAAGTTTAGATTCAATTGAAGTCGCAATACAAAAATCGATTCGTGTAAAAATGGCACGGAAACCGCCAATCATGCAGCTTACAAATCTGTGATTCTAAGGCAGGACCCGATATGCGATATGTTTTGTTGTGAAGTCGCTACAACTATTTTGTTTTTTGTCTCAGTTGATCAATTCATAGAAAAGAAATGGAGTTTCTGCCTTTCTCCAGTCAAAATACTTTAACTGTAGTACGAGTACTATGTACTTGACTCGATGAATAAATAAACAGTAATGGTTAGTGCGATTGCAATGTACTGTCACGCAGAATTGTTCAGAGTTGTAAGGTACAAAGATTCTCAATGAATTTTTTTTTGCAGTTCAACTGACGGACGAAAATCTCGATATCTCTAAGAAAAACTACAAAAGACTTGATTCGAGATTGTCGAAGTTGTTGTAACTAAAAAAAAAGGAGTGGAAATCCCTCATATCTCCAAAATCTGATTTCACTACCCAAACCATTATTTTGAATGTTTTGCATGTAATTATGTATCTAAAACTCTTGACATTTTTTATCTGAATTTGGTTGATTTTGTTTTGTTCAAAAGAGGAAAAGCATACCTTTTAAATTATCTATTGCATATAAAGATCGAAAGAAAAGTTATGGAGTTTTGTTGGAAGTATAATTCAAAATTCATTGTTAAAATTATTATTATGAATAAAATCTAATCTACATGTATAAACTTCGAAATTGGGAAATGAAATTTTATTGGTTGATATTCAAATATTATCATTTAAAGAAGTTCAATTGTTATGACTCTTTAATGAGATCAAGTAACCGTTAATTCTATTGCCATACTAACTACTAAATAAAAAAGGCCAACGGCTCGTAGAGATAAAAAGCACAGTTTATTAATTGAGAAATAATAAGAACTCTCTGTACACAAAGCATTAGTAACACTCAATGATAACTTCAATCATTCATTTGGATGTATCTGTTTTTGTTCATGCCTTGCCTAACAGCGCATGTATGTATAAGCATAGTTTTCATAAAATGAATGTGCTAATTTTTTGCATAAAAATGTGCATTTGTTTATGTAGATCAAAGTATATCGCAATGATTTGCAGTCGGAGAAAAAAAAGTACATAATCGGAGAGGTACAAATACAAAATAAAATATCCCATGCACTTGAAATGTATCATATAATTTATCAATTGGAAAAGGTACAAAATTTGTGAATTTAGTATATAAACAGGGTGTGCCATTTGGTTTGTTTTTAGTCATAGGTTATTTTGATACTGAAAATTCGAAATAAGCCTTATTCCCAAAGCGAGTGCTATGTACCCCAAACAGTCGTTTTTTAAAAGAAGTTTTGACCGAAATGAAGCACCCACCGTGCCTGCTGTACGCAAGTTTGTGCAAAAAAATCGTGAGACATGTATGCTAGTGGACAACACTCACCGTCGTACTGTGCGCACAGACGAGAAAATGGGAGCTGTAGCCGAGAGTGTGAGACTGAATTCAGGAACACCAACTCGCCATCGAGGAGAATTCTGCATAAAGATCTCGGATTATTCGCTTACAAGGTCCAATTGACTAAGAAATTGAAGGCGCACGACCATCCGTTTAAACGACGTTGTTTTCCATAATTAATGGGGATATTTGCTCTTTCTAATAAAGCCATAATTCATGGCAAAAAAAGAAATTTGTATTTGGCACACCCTTTATACATATATACAGGGTGATTGGCATAAGGTGTGACAAAAAGCTAGGGCGTGTAGGTTGGACTTAGACAAAAAAAAAATCGTATGGGAGGGGGGGTCTATTTTCCCCCGTTTAGGCGGGAGGGGCAATTTAAGAAAAAAATCACTTAAAACAGAAAAAAAATTATTAAAAAATAACGGTGATACCTACAGAGTAATGCTATAGCATTTTGAAAAGCCAGAAATACATTCTTTAAATTTGTTTTTAAATAAAGGTGTTCGAGTGAATAGTTTTTGAAAAATTAATTTTCAAAATCAAAATTTAAAAAAAAAAAATGAAATTTTTTTTTTTAAACAAATTTTTTCCAAAATTTTACGTTATTAAGTATTATTTTTTTATTCAATATTCAATGCTCATATTAATTTTTGATCAAACACAAAAAACCGGATGTCAAAATGTTTTGTAGTTCTTGAGAAAATCAAAAATAACAAAAACTACTTTTGTTCTAAGAAAAGCCTTTTATTTTAGTTTTTACGTTTTTGGATTCTTAGGTGAATTTACGATTGAAAGGATTTACTTTCATTTTACTATTTTTTTAATTATCGGTCTTATAAGCATACAATAATGTGACAAAGTACTGGATTAACCATATTTCACACATTTTTTCATTGAAAACACCTGCGTGAGAGCATTGGATTAATATTGACCTGCGAATGTTTTTTAAATAATGCAACGTTACACGCCCTAACTAGTAACAGAAAAATGCAATTGCAGGTGTTTTCAATGAAAAAATGTGTGAAATATGGTTAATCCAGTACTTTGTCACATTATTGTATGCTTATAAGACCGATAATTAAAAAAATAGTAAAAAGAAAGTAAATCCTTTCAATTGTAAATTCACCTTAGGCTAGCCGCGCACTAGCAACTTTTAGTTGCGAAACTGCTTGGTTCGAGCAACTAAAAAGTTTGTGTTTGGACACAAACTAAACGATTGCCTAAAATAAGTTCGCCATTTTATTGAACATATAATTATCTGCAAATTCACGGACATTCAACCAAACAGTTCATCTGTTTTCTATAAGTAACCAAACAGTTTCGCAACTAAAAGTTGTTAGTGCGCGGCTAGCCTAAGAATCCAAAAACGTAAAAACTAAAATAAAAGGCTTTTCTTAGAACAAAAGTAGTTTTTGTTATTTTTGATTTTCTCAAAAACTACAAAACATTTTGACATCCGGTTTTTTGTGTTTGATCAAAAATTAATATGAGCATTGAATATTGAATAAAAAAATAATACTTAATAACGTAAAATTTTGAAAAAAATTTGTTTAAAAAAAAATTTTTCATTTTTTTTTCTTCAAAATTTTGATTTTGAAAATTAATTTTTCAAAAACTATTCACTCGAACAACTTTATTTAAAAACAAATTTAAAGAATGTATTTCTGGCTTTTCAAAATGCTATAGCATTACTCTGTAGGTATCACCGTTATTTTTTAATAATTTTTTTTCTGTTTTAAGTGATTTTTTTCTTAAATTGCCCCTCCCGCCTAAACGGGGGGAAATAGACCCCCCCCTCCCATACGATTTTTTTCTTGTCTAAGTCCAACCTACACGCCCTAGCTTTTTGTCACACCTTATGCCAATCACCCTGTATATTTAGGAAGTCAGGATAAGCCTAAGCAAAACTAATTTTTTTAAAGCTTTTTGGGGAGTAATTGAAAAATATACTTAAAAAATTCTCAGTACATAAACAGTGTGCGATCAAAATATTACTTTTACTCCAGAAGCCAATGATAGAAATGTGTGCGTCAAAGTACCTCCATATTTGATTGACATTTTTAATGCACTATGTACGTCTATCATGTGTCCTGCAATACCAGCGCCAAAGCAAATTTTCCGAATTAAACCAAAAAACAATTCAAATACAAAAGACACAGCCATAATAATTAAATTTCAATCAGAAGCTGATAAAATAACTTTATTTAAATCAATTAGTAAAATGTATAAAACAACAAAACAAACAATCTGCCTTCGTCACCTGGGAATGAATTCTGACAGCCGAATATATTTAAATGAGAGCCTCACGTCACAAAACCGCATAATTCTCCGAAAAGCTCTACATTTGAAAAGACAGAAACCAAATAAGCTTTTCTCTGTCTTCACTCGGAATGGTTATGTGCACGTAGGGTAAAGTCAGGAGGATTTGACATGTGGGAGGAATTGACATAAGGACTTTTCTCAAAAAGTGTAGACATTTGCAGTACCTTAGGTATTAAAAAACGAAGATAGTTACGATTGATTTGAGCTACCAAAAAATTATAACTGTAATCTGATTGTTGTGTGAAATAGAAAAAATAATTGTTTTTGAGTCCAGTTGATTTAATATTTGAGATAACTAAACTAACTGCAGTTTCGGTAGTAAGTAGTTTTAGTTATTTTAAGTGAAATACACAACACATAGATTTGTTTTTAAATCATAATATACTATAAATATTCGTGAGTAACAACTCTTTATTTTTTTTTAAATTATTTTTGAAAAAGTCAACTGAAAGGAGGTTTTGACACCAATGTTGAAGGAGCAATTGACAGTGTCAAATCCTCCTTTATCAGTATCCGTCTCACAATGTTAACGAAGCCAACATCCAAGAGGCAATTGAAAATATTGAAAAAAAAAATAATCCATTAGCAGTGCTGCTAAAAAATATGGTATAAATCGTACCACTTTAATTTTCTGACTTAAGAAAAGACATGAAGGACAGTCAATCAATTCAGAAAACAGCTCGAAATATTCCAACAAACAAATTCTTACAACAGTTCAAGAAAAGGAGCTTTGCGATTATTTTAAAAAATGCACTAAACTTCATTTCGGTTTAACATATGAAGCCATAGTACTCAGTTCAAGTGAAAATGAAAATTTCATATAAAAGTGACTGCTGGTTCACTGGCATGAAATCCGCAACGAGAGGTGAGTACTAAAATGTGGATTGGAAAAACAAATATGTTCCACAACTTTTTCCACGTTATGATTTTCATTTCTCAATGTACAACCATCAGGAAAAAGTTTAAGGCAACGTGGAAAACTCTGACATTTGTCAGTTGATTTGAATACTTTTTTTCAAAACAAAAAATTGAAAATTTATAAACAGAAAGAACGAGTCAGTTTAAAAATAATTGTTTTTTTTTTATTCAAGGTGAGTATCAAAAATTCACGTGGAAAAGTTTATTCTATTTTCATTTTAATTCTCCGCGTGTAATTTGGAACGTATTTATTTTTCATTTCACGCTAGGTGAGTACTAGGCTTGAACTGGAAAAACAGTTTGTTTTGCAACATGTTAAAATAAACAAAATCCCATAACCAAATAGTTGGAACACAAATGAGCAATCTGGAAGGGCTTGGCTTGCTGGTTTTATGAACCGCAACAGTTCACTAAGGCTAGTCGCGCACTGGCAACTGTGATCGAAATCAAATAGTTGATTTTCATCACCAGTTGAAAGAGAACCGCGCACTGGCAACTCTTTACTCACGCTCATACTCCTTTCTCTCTTCCGCTTATAGAAAACAGCTCAACTGTTGCGAATTAATTTTAGGCAATCGTTTAGTTTGTGTCAAAACACAAACTTTTTAGTTGCTCAAATCGAGTTTTTCTTAGTGCGCGGTGTCCCATATATACGACCATATGTTTCATTTTAGCAACTAAACAGTTGCGAAACTAAAAATTGAATGTGCGCGCCTGGCCTAAGTCTGCGAAAACCCGAAAACACAAATAATTTTATAATAAATTTTGTGTTTTGTTTATTTATTTCATCACCTTGTTACTGCATTATTTTAATTTAATAAATGTTTACGAAGGAATTTGTTGTTTTATTTTTTTTTTAAATACTGACAAAACCTCCTTGCGAAGCTGTCAAATCCTCCTTCAATGAAGGAGGAATTGACATTTAGAAAGGCATTAGAAAAAAGGTTGTAACTTTGGAAAAAATATTTAGAAGGACAAATTAATGATGGTTCTTTGTTGCTTAAACTACAGTTAAACCTATGCAAAACTTTTAAATTTGAAATTATACTTGCATCTCAAAATATTTAAAAAAAACTGTTAACCTGTCAAATCCTCCTGACTTTACCCTACAATCGAGGAAAAATGAAAAAGCTTTTCGAATCGATCACACCTCTGTCTTGGACCAGCTAGCTGCGACGACGACAATAGGAAATGATGACAACAACTTCCAATCAATATAATCTGTTTTTGCAGTGTGTTTTGGACACTTCAAACTTGTCCCACCGTAATGTATATTTTACTATGTTATTTATTTCTTCATGTAAAAATGTGATTTATTTGTTCTTTACTCCCTTATTGCCTTTTTTTGTTGCTTGCCAAGTTTTTATTATTTTGTCTTACTTTTCGTATCAACCAGGGTCAGTTGCTTGTGAGGATATTTGTATAAATTGCATTAATCTTTACTTATGAGTCGAATACGTTCAAATAGCGAAGGTGTAAGCACAAACTTGCGCATTTTAATTAATATTTTTTGTAAACAATGTGATGGACTACGCGTCTGTCATATTAACGCACAGAGCTTATTCTGTAAAATAGATGAATTTAGAAAGTTGTTTGTTGATTCTGATGTAGATGTAGTGTGTGTCTCGGAAACTTGGTTTAAGCCAAAAGTTCAGAATGTTATCTATGATATGAGTGGCTTTAGATTATTTCGTGGCGACAGATATAATAGGAAAGGTTCTGGTACTGCAATATATGTTCGTTCAAGTATTAAATGTAAACTTGTGTTGTCGTCTCCTCCGGAAAGTCTTACGCAATATTGCTTTGTTGAGATATTAGGCGCAAGAAAAATTCTTTTAGGGGTATACTATAGGCCAAACAATCAAATTGATACATTCCCTTTTTACAATTTGCTTGAAAACATCACAACTTCCTTTTCGGATGTTATTATTTGTGGCGATTTTAATTGTAATGTTCTAAATAAGGAAAGTTCTACTTCTTTTCTAAGCAGTATGAAATCTCTTAATTTAAATCTATTAAATTCAGATATTCCAACTCATTTTACTAACACTAGTAGTACCTCAATAGATTTATTTTTTTCGAACAATAAGAGTGATGTCTATTTTAATCAAGCTTCCGCCCCTATGTTTTCAAAACATGACTTAATATTTGCAACTTTTAAAATCTCGCTTTCCAAGGCCCCCCAAACTGTCACATACAGGCATTTTAAGTCCATAAATACTAATCTTCTTCAATCTGATTTGGAAATTGTAAATTGGCAAAGAATATACACCAACTCATCATCTAATGAGCAATTAAACTTATTTAATCAAATTATTCTAAACCTGTTTAATACACACGTCCCACTCAAAACTAAGTTAGTTAAAAACTCAACTATACCTTGGTTTACTCCAGATATAGTTAATCTAGTAAACAAACGGGACCTGGCATTTAGGCGATGGAAAAGATTTAGATTATCAGATCTTCATAATGACTTTCGTCTATTAAGAAATATTGTTAATTTTAAAATACTAAAAGCCAAGCGTGAATATTATGCAAAACTCTTAAATAGTGATTTACCATCAAAGACTTTGTGGAAAAATATAAGAGGTATTGGAATTGGCAGCCAGGAACCTATTGATTTTGATGGAGTAGACTTAAATGACTTGGGCAATAAATTTGTACAGCTCCCTACGACCTCGTCATCAGTTGTGGGTTTTACAAATACAATTCCAACTTCGGTTGGTTTTGAATTTCATAGAGTAGAGCAGACAGATGTTGCTATAGCCACGTTGGGTATAAAATCTAAATCGTCAGGTCTGGATGAAATACATCCTCTATTTATTAAAATTATCCTACCTTATATTCTTCCTGTCCTTACCCACATAATTAATACTGTTTTAATGACATCTTCTTTTCCTAGTGCCTGGAAAACTGCTAAGATAATACCTATTCCTAAAAATAAAGCAACTTCTCAAATACCCCTAGAGTTTCGTCCAATTTCAATATTACCATTTCTGTCAAAAGTCTTTGAAAAAATTGTTCATACCCAAATATCAGCCCATCTGCAGCGAAATTCCCTACTTTCTAGGTACCAATCTGGTTTTCGAAAACAACATAGTTGTACTTCTGCATTATTAAAAGTGTCAGATGATTTAAGAATATCAATTGATGAAGGTAAAATTGTACTGCTAGCACTATTGGATTTTTCCAAAGCCTTTGACACTGTAAATCATTACAAACTTGTCTCAAAACTTCAGACACAATTTGAATTCTCCTCGTCAGCAGCTTTATTGATAAAATCTTACCTTTCTGATAGAAATCAAGCAGTTAGCGCAGGTAATAAGCTGTCTGATCTTTACCATACAGTTATGGGTGTTCCGCAAGGGTCTATTTTGGGCCCTCTCTTGTTCTCAATGTTTATAAATGATTTACCTAATAGTCCTTCATATTCTTGTGTTCATATGTATGCTGATGATGTCCAAATGTATCTCAGTTGTAAAGTAGATCTTTTTGAGGATGCCATATATAATTTCAACTTTGACCTTGAAAGCATCTACCAGTGGTCCATAAGGAACTCTCTTTGTTTAAACCCAAAGAAATCTAAATGCATGTTTATATCTAAAAATGGTTTTAATGTTAGTACTTTTCCTAACATTTATCTGGGAAATGAGCAGATAGAATTAGTTGATAAGGCCAAAAATCTAGGAATTTGGTTTGATAATAATTTAAGATGGGATCTTCACACTCGTTATACAGTAGGTAAAATATATGGATGTCTTCGTAACCTTTCTATGTCACAGTATTATACACCTGTTAAAACAAGATTAATGTTAGTTAGATCTCTTATTGTTCCTATTGTATCTTTTGGTTCAGAAGTAACAATGTACTGTAATGCAGAATCAAGAAGAAAACTAAATGTCGTGTTTAATAATGTTACGCGTTATGTGTATGGTCTGAAGCGCCAAGATCATGTATCTGCATATAAAACCAATATTCTAGGCTTGACACTGGATAAATACTTAGACTATTGCATTTTGAAATATCTGCATAAAATAATAATAACTCGAAAACCAGAATACCTATATGACAAACTAACTTTTTTAAATTCATCTCGTACCCTAACTATAATTTCACCGCGTGCCAGTTGCATTACAACTGAGCGTCAATTTTTTGTTTACTCCATTCGCTTGTGGAACTCTCTTCCTCTTGGCATAAGAAGACTCTGTTTTGTTGATCGTTTTAGTGTTACTCTCTTTTCTTACTTGGCTGGCAACTTTAGGTGATGGGGCTTTAATATTATATGAACATAATTTTATCTTTTCAATTTGATTTGTATCTTTTATTTACCTTTATCTTTTCTTTTAATTTAACTTTTGTATATTATTTAGTTTAAATTTAATTATATAAAATAAATATAACTTTTTATAAATCCAATATTAAAATCACATTTACGTCATTATAGATACTTTATTGTAATCTTTGTAAATGTTTGTTTAATTTAATAAGTATCAAATATCAAAAAAAAAAAATATTTTTCAGCAATGACTCAAAAGAACGTAATGACCATTGCAAGCTCATCAATCTAAATCTATTCTTTAAATTTGAATTTTTACAACAGAAGTTGGGCGGTCGAATTTTTGAGAATACGAAGATTTCATAAACCCAACTTTGGTTAGGAAAGTCAATCCGTTTAATTACTAAGATTTTGTAGAGGTAAAATCGAAGAACAAGAACATAAAAACATTTTTTTTATTAAAATTCATTTTTATTTATCTAGAATAAAAGTTGAGAAAAAAAAATAAAATATATATTGTACTTCAAAGCTTCAATCACAGAGCTTTCGAGTTTTCAAGTATTTTATTGAAAAACTCGTTGTTAAGCTTTTTTTCAGTTTGTTTAATTAACTAGGTTTTGTTTTTAAACTAATATTATGAAAATGGTATGAAAGCAGGCAACTCGCCCAACTGGGGACGTTTTCTCTTGGGAAAACTGACCTCCGTTAAAATCTCTTCATCTGTCTCATTATCATCTCCGGGGCTTTCATCATCTCCAACAGTGTCATTTATTCCTGAAACTTTACCTATCTCACCTAATGCAATGGAATCCTTCAACGCAGCAAAGTATCGGGCACCCAAAGTTGTTTCTTCCAAAACCTCTGTCGGTTTACTGGTTGCAGCATTTGTAAATTCTTCTTTGGGAGAACTATTGATTTTGCCAGCAGTTGTATAAGTTTTCTTTGGTTGGATTTCTTTTTTGTTTTTCAATGACATTTGTTGCTTCCTACAATACGGACACTTTAACTTCTCGCATTTGCCTTTGGTCTCCATATCGGGACAGACAAATTCATGTCGTTTATTACACTTAGCAGGAGAAAGAGAAAAATATAACCAATTAAAGTAAACACGAAAAAATGTAAAAATTGAAACTATTTACCTTTTGCGCAAGTTCACAGAATCCTTTTAGGAAGTCAATGCATACTTCTGCCTTGGCACTTAGCTTTTTGTGCAGATAGGGACAATCTTCGCGGACACAGCATCCTTGGAGATAAAATTTACAAACAGGCATTTTGGACAGTGATACGTTGTGCGAGAGTAAGCAAGACGTGTTGAAACATTCTCCACGGAGGAATCTACGTTAAGAAAAACGGAGTAGTATACGGGGGCTCAAGAATGACGACTCACCTGGGACAAATGGCAACGTGTAATTTATCGTGAACTTTCATACATTTTCCTCGCTCGAATGAGGCGCACTTCCCCACTCGTTGGAAAATAGGGCAAGATATATTGCTCTTGACGAACCTCCGGGATAGCAGATGAATACTCTTTTGCTTGGCACTACTCACATGATTTCGAGTCAAATGCGTGTCAGTGCGCACTAGCACGTTCTTGGAGTTGGCAATATAAGTCAACCCACCAATATCGATCCGCCTAAGTGACTTCAATTGAGAAGTGGAAGGCTCCGCGTTGGCCGCTCTGGTCAGATTAAAACCACTCTTGTCCAGTAGGTATTTAGTTCCTCGAACGAAAATAGCTCGTTCGCGTATGGCTTTCTTTGGAATCGAAGCATTGACAGATCGAACAACTTTGGAGACATCATTTCGTTCGAGTTTGTTCCTGGTGGATTTATATAGAACTCCGTTGATATTGAGAAGTTGTCGATTCTTAGAAACCATTGAAGTAGCCTTGAATGGCAATTTTGAGAATCTCAAGGCATCAGAGTTTCTGGAAAAACTTCGAATTCTAGGGAAGAGCTTTCAAAAGTTTAGTTTGAATCACTTACCTTTTTATAAATCTCGAAATAACTTTTTTGGAAAGCGAGTCCGAGGACCTTCTTAGAGCATAGCGCCCAGTGAAGGAAGTCTTCCTCTTTCGGATGGGTATGCTGGCAGTAAGAATTCTTCGGTCAATTTTGTATTTTGCTATTTGGGGAGCGTTACTGGGGATGATAACTGGTTTTGGTGGTATACTGATTGCAGTTGTTGGTCGGATTAGTTTTCGAAGACCGATTTTTACCAAACCAGGACCAGGTGATGAAATTATTTTCTTTGAGATAGAAGATGGAGTTGTTCTGTTGGATGTTGTTAGATTCATTGGTACTCGCACAATTTTCGTTCTCGACTTTGATATGATTTGATTAGGCAGTAGGGCTGCTACTGAGGGAACTGTTGCTTTGTGTTGCAACAGCTGGTGCTTGGGTACAATGGCAGGAGTTGGCTGAATTTTCGATTGATTTGTTTGTATAGTTTCTTTGGCTAGAAAATTTGGATTTACATGTATAGAAGGATTTAATTGGGCGTGGAGAAATTTTGGATTTATATGCGTAGGAGGAAGTTTGTTGAAATTTGGATTGATAAAAATTGTCCTTGACGATGACGTAGCATTGTCAGTAGGAAACATTTTTCTTTTTAGGATTGAATTGCTGGACTTTATATTTACAAATCACAAGAAAGAAGATTATAAAAATATGCAATAAATTTTAATAAATATTAATTATAAGAGAAATTAATCTCAAGGAATAAATAAAGACACCCACAAAGGAAAAAAAACATTCCAAAATGCAATAATTGAAGAATAAAATTCTAGCAGTTTTTGACAATTTATTAAAAATGGCGTATCGTTAGTTTATCTAATACACAAACCGGATCTAAGACATTATAAAGTGTAGAATGCGGATAGTTTGCTTTTAAACGATGCAATATTAGTTTGTCCCCTATTACACGTTTCCTCATGAGACATGTCTAATTTTTGACTTTGTCCCCTATTACACGTTGCCTCATGAGACATGTCTCATTTTTGACTTTCCTTTTAAATTTGTATCCCGTGAGGCAAAAGCTATTACACGTTGACTCATGTCTCATGAGACTCATGTCTCAAATTTGACTGTTGTTCGTGTTTTTTTAATGCACAACACAACATAAAACGAATATGAGAAAAAGAAACGTCAAAATGAGACTACTAAAAATCAGCCCGGTACTCACCGGAAATATTTTTTTGCATCTTCTTTCCTCATATCTGCTTTCTTTTTCGCACTTACGTGAGCCTCGTCTCGTGAGACATCGTGTAATAGGGGACTTTCCTTTTAAATTTGTACCCCGTGAGGCAAAAGCTATTACACGTTGACTCATGTCTTAAATTTGATAGTTGTTCGTATTTTTTAATGCACAACACAACATAAAACGAATATGAGAAAAAGAAACGTCAAAATGAGACTACTAAAAATCAGCCCGGTACTCATCGGGAATATTTTTTTGCATCTCATTTTCTCATATCTGCTTTCTTTTTCGCACTTACGTGAGCCTCGTCTCGTGAGACATCGTGTAATAGGGGACTTTGTAATTTGTAAGCCCTTTGTTGAATGTCCGCGCAGGTTCATATAATTATATGTTACACAAAATAGCGAACTCATTTAAGTCAATCATTTAGTTTGTGTCAAAACACATTAGGCTAGCCGCGCACTAGCAACTTTTAGTTGCGAAACTGCTTGGTTTGAGCAACTAAAAAGTTTGTGTTTTGACACAAACTAAACGATTGCCTAAAATAAGTTCGCCATTTTATTGAACATATAATTATCTGCAAATTCACCGACATTCAACCAAAGAGTTCATCTGTTTTCTATAAGTAACCAAACAGTTTCGCAACTAAAAGTTGCTAGTGCGCGGCTAGCCTTAGATCGTGAATACCCCTGTTGTAGTGTTGTAAGATTTTACACTTTTGCATTTTTGCAATGATACTAGACCTGTTGCATTAGATCGTGAATACCCCTATTATAGTTTTGTTTTCAATGGCGAAATATTGCTGAATAAAATTTTCAAATCAAATCAAAACTTATATGTTTTGTATATTCTTCTTCTAAACCGAGTTCAAAACAAATAGACGAGTGGTTATTAATTCAGACCAAGATTTGTATAACTGGACGAGCAAAACTAAAACTGGAGCTGTAGTTGGAATAGCTGAACAAAACTGTCATATATATATAGTTATAGTTTTTTTTGTGAAAAAAATGCTGCTGCTCAACTAATTCTCTTATGCTAATTACCTCTGTAGACCATTATATCTTTCACCAATGAGCTAAGTAATCCTAGGTTGCATCGTTTAAAAACAGTCCAAACTACAATAAAACCACCATTTTACCATTTTCGAATAACTTTCGGACAGTATTCCCGAACACTTCCCATATCCTCCACATTGTCCCAAATTCTAGTAGTATCCGCCATCTTTCCCACCATATTATCTGTCACTCACACTGCAACAATTCTTTCTTTCCGGTAAGCCATGGTAAGGAAAAGTTATAATTTTTTCCTCCTTCATAAAATATCATCAAATAAAGTTGAAAATTCATTTAAAAGGTTAATAAAATAATGATATAATATATTATATTTTGCTTCAAATATAACTAAAACACTACAATCGTTAATTCATTTGAGTTTCAATGTTCAAAAGAAGAAAAAAGTAATCGAGTAAACGAGTAAACCATGTGCAAAGTTTGACATTTTGTCGATTTGGATTCCGCGTGTGGTGTTTCAAAATTTATCAATTTACTTTTCTGATGAATTTTCTGCTTAAAATTTATTATCAATTTGAGTTTTATTTAAAGCGCTAATTTTCTTTTCTAGCCTTTCCAAAGATTCGTACAGACAGGCCGAATTGCCAAGTGCTCAGCGGGTCCCTTGAAGGGACGCCTAATCACTATTGTCGATGTTATCGACCAAAATAGGGTAAGCCATTTCTTTTTATCCAACTAACCACTTTCTAAAGTACAGAAAAAGAAACATCTGTGATGAATACGTTTTCTTGATAGGAATTGCCGACTGATACATATATGAAGCTAACAAAACTTAATTTCTGATTGTTTCGTCAATTCCTCGTTTAGTTTTCCTCGGTAAAATTCTTCTCTAATTATTGTTCCTCGTTCTTTCGCAGGTACTTATTGATGGTCCATTGACTGGTGTACCACGTCAAGAATACAGACTTAGCAACCTGCACTTGACCAAATACCGCATCAAGTTTCCTTTCACAGCCCCAACTAGGATTGTGCGCAAGGCTTGGGTAGACAATGACTTGAAGGCCAAATGGAAGCAGACACCATGGTCTATCAAATCGCAAAACATTTGCAAGGTATGTTTTCAAGGCTATTCAGTGTGCCCAAAATTTTAAACTTGTTTTTGTGATGAACGCGATTCTTGATAGGAAATGCCGGCTGATACATATATGAAGCTAATCGACCTTACTGACAAAATTTACTTTCCATACATTCATTTTGTTGGCGTTTGTGTTTTCTTTGGTATTAATGTTTTGTTTTATTCCAGCGTACCCGACTGAATGACTTTGACCGTTTCAAGCTGAGGTATGCTAAACGCCAAAGGAACAAGCTTCTGACGGTTGCTTTCAATGCCCTTAAGAAGAGGACAAAGAGCGATGGAACCACACGTGTTTTGAAGAAGGACAGACGCGAGAGGATCCTCAAGTTGAAGGCAGAAAAGAAGGCTGGCGGCAAGAAGTAAACTGAACTTTATTTGTCACCCCTATTTTTATAAAGCCTTAAAAATAAATTTAAAAAAAATATTAACATTTTGGTTTATATTCTTATTGTTGAAAATATTTTTAAAATAGGACAGATGCTTTTCCTCTAAAGATCTCAATGGTTTGGGCTCAGCAAGCAATTGCTGTAGAGATTTATGAAGAATACTTGAGATACTCAAATTTAATTGTGTACTTGGGAAACTGAAACAAGTGGCAGTCCCAAACAGCTAAGACAAACTAACAATAAGACGTTGTGCTAGGATGTGATAATCGGTTGTTGCCTCCATATTCCTACTAAAACGACAAGACTCCAAAAATGACTTGGTGCTCAAACAAATAAAACAAAAGTTTCATTGTTAAGCCGAGCCGCTTGAGTTTTAGTAAAATGACTACCGGAGTAAAAGACCAATAATAACGTTTACCAACCTACCCTTTAATAATAAATTGTTTTAAAGAGTTTGGAGGATCCTTCAATTACTATCATCTGCAACAAAGGCCAATGAAAACTTGGATTAAGGCTTATAGCAATACCTCAAAAGTATGTAACAAATAAATAGGAGCCCATTATGGCTCATGAGAGCCTAAACCTAGTGACTAACTCTCAACCATTGCTGTGTGCATGTTGCCATGAATGGAAGGGACCTAGTTTTCTGCCGATTCCTGATGTGCAGTACTTTTATGACAAGAGATACTCTTAGAGGATTTGTTAATTCCTCGCAGTACACCCCTGAACATTTTTTTTGAGAATCAAACCCAAGATCTTCTGCATGAAAGTCCAACGGACTAAGCATTATCCAAGGCGTTCTGCCCTCAACAGTATGTTCTACAAAAAAAAGCACATATCCACAATCCGTTTAATTAACCATTTCCTTAAAACCAACCTTCTACCACAGGAACTTGAAAAACAACAAAAAAAAGCCATTGCTTGAAAAGTGATAGAACCAAAACCGTGTGCGAGAACTATGTGAGGTTTCGCATTGAAAATATAGCTTCAATGAGTTTGGATATTTAATTTTTTTTGCGTATACTACATCGCGTTTCGAGATGGTAACCGCCGTAACCAACGAAAAATATCCGATATACTCGTATCCTATCGATTTTTTTTTCTCAAGGATTTAACAATTTTAAAATAGTATATGTGAAATGTGAAGAGGTATATTCTCTTATTAATAAGTTACTCTTTCGGGAGGGTAAAGCAAAAAGTGTAATGGTTGTAGCCAAAAACTCGAAATCACTTGCATTTTTTTTTAAAAGGAGCTACATTTTTCTGCTTGCATACTTTAATAATCATTTCATAAGCTCCGATTGAAAAATTTGTTTTTTTTTTGTATCATAATATGTCATTTAATGCTTTCCATATATTAATTGCCAATTATTAGGATGATTGTAGCCCAAGAAAATGGGCAGATGTAAGAACAAACTCATGTGTTCTTCCTTTAACGCCATGGACACCTTGACCCAATTTTTTAACCATTCAATCATTTCCTCGTTGCTGAGGTTACTGGGATTCAAACCTCTAATTAAACAGGCATATCGAATCGAATCCTGCGGCATGTTATGAACATCACCCTCACGGGTAATCGCCAGGTCCATGAAGTGTATGATAAAAGCAAGTTCGGCCAGTCGGTGTCGTCTAAAGAATCCACCAGGCAAGCCGTACATCAATGCAAGCAGTTTCTAGAACAGACTCGTTAAAACAACAAATAGATGCTGAGACTACTTACGATATGTTTGGAGCTGAGGGAATTAAAGTTATATGGGGGTTTTGCAAAAACTTCTTTGGCTTCCAAAAGCTGTTCCACGGATGGATGGAAGCCACTTCCTATGAGCCCCAGAATATTTTCTATTTCTTGATATTGTTCGTTCTTCTTGGCACTTTTTAAGTGCGCTTGCAAGCATCGCAATACAGCGCGATTGTTGCCAAGTCTTTCGGCGAGAGCTAATTGTTGGAATTCAGACTTTTGCTGCAGTGTCCAGAAATGGGAGCTCAAAAATGTTCGCGGGTACATGTAACTGCGGTGACACAATTAAATTACGATCTAAGCAATTGCGAATTTACTCACGCAAGAGGAAAAGCGACATATCCAACCATTGGTAGGGATGATAGAATAATTGCCGGCGCCACTTTGATCATGTCTCTGGGCATCTGCATATACAGCTCAAGTTCCTTTCTATTGAGTGCCTTTGGTCCCTTGGGGGAGTCATTGGCAATGCGGGATATTTTAAGGTATCTTTTCATGTCCACAAAGAATTCCTTCATGCCATCAAAAAATATGCGATACACATTTACAGCTGAAGGGAAGTTCTTTTCAAGAACTTTGTCATAGTTTTTCACATAATCGAAGAACCGACTCAACATGTAGCCTTTGACATTTTTACGAACAGCTTCGCGAGAAAGCTTAGTGCTGGACTTGGGTTTTGGAGCTGGTGGTGGATTATTGTTACTGTTAATAAAGAGTTTTTTATTTGTTGATAAGGTTCATAAATAGAAAGTACTATTTTTCAACATTAATTTACCTAGAACAATGGCGAATAAGTTGAAGTGATGAAGGAATCGGGATGAGTCTGGATTCTAAACCGCACGTTAGACGTGCGATTCTCAAAGACAAAGTCATATTACGCAAGATTAAGGTCCATAAAATTTTTTATTTTTCGATCAACAAATTACACTGCATCGTTTTTTTTTCTCCTAAAAAACTTGATAGATTTCAAAAAGATGGTCAAATCTGTCAGATGCGGCTGTCAAGGAATTGTCAAAATTTTATGTTAGAATGTTCGGAGTTTTCGGAGTGGAACCTATAAAGCGCAAAACAGATTGAACCAGCAACAGCACCGTCAACAGCAACAGCGGCCGCCCTTAATTTAGAATCAATGTATTTCAATTGTTCAGCACACATAAGAACAGCAACAACAACGCCAACAGCGTCGTTATGCGCGAAACAGATTAAACCAGCAACAGCACCAGCATCGTCAACAGCAAACAGCAGGCTGACCAGCAAACATTTCTCAAACACATTGCCACCAGCAACGTCATTTCATCTGTTTGACATTACATATCCAAAAAAAGTTCCTTTTCTATTTTGTTTTTTTTTTTTTTGTTTTCCATTGTGGTGCCACTCAATATTGCAGTGGGAAAGTTGACAACACTGCACCAGCAACAGCAAATTTAGGACTTTGGCCTAACGACGATGTTGGCGTTGCTGTTGGTGTTCTTATGTGTGTTGAACAATTGAAATACATTGGTTCTAAATTAATGGCGGCCGCTGTTGCTGTTGACGGTACTATTGCTGGTTCAATCTGTTTCGCGCATAAAGTAAAAAATCCAATCTCGACTGGTATTCAACTTTCGTATATGATTATTTGTATATACAAATGGGGTTTTCCACTCGCAAATTCGGATTTCAATCGAAAATTGATTTTTTTCCGCGCCAAATGGAATGCGATTTGAAATTGATATATTTTTGTCGTTGCATTAAGAACTATTCATAGAAAGCGACCAACGACCGACGAATGAACGAACATTCGCCCATTTTGACATTTCATTCACATGCATATTTTGTTTTTATTCGTCGCGAATGGCGTTTACTTAGACAATTTAGAATGATTTTGAGGTTAGCCGCGCGCGAACAATTCATTCGTTGCAGTGTGGATGGTATGTGGGACGCGAATAGTGTTTGACAGTTCGTAGCAATCATATTGCAATTCGCGACGACCAATTTATTTTCTCAAATTTCTTTCATTTTAGCAATTACAACGCTAATTTTAATAAATTAACATTAAATTAAACTAGATTGCTACCCATTTGTAAATTTTTTGTGAAGAGTTTAGGCTTATATATGTTTTAAATCCCATTTGTTTTTTTATTCGTTGGTCGTTGGTCGCTTTCATGTGAATACTCCTTTAGTGTTATCTTGTGTCGCTCATTATTTAAGGTACTAGTACGGTCTAGAATGCCAAAAAAACGCACGATTTTTGGGATTTTTTTTCTCGGAAACCTTATTAGGTAAAGCCTAGTACGCCGATCACGCCAAAAATTTATGTTCCATACAAATTTCAGCTCAAGATAAATTTAAGCTAGGATTTTTAGCTGAACAGTACGCAGTTCACGCGCTAAACTCAAATTGTAATCTACTACCTTATCTAAAAGTCTCCACTTACTTTAGCGCGTGAAATAATGTTGAACACATTCTTTCACAGATAATTTTTGACATTTGCCAAGTTCTGTATTTATGTCCGCGAATCTATTTAAACAGTTTTTTGATTTTCTCAAATTTAATAATGGATTAAATAGTGAAATATCAGAAAAGTGTACGTCTTATTCCAGTTAATCACTGGTTCCACTTGCGGTTTTAAGATAACTTATAAACGTACTCTAAAGGTACCGCAAACTTTTCTAGCGGTGATATGTGATCCGAATTTTTGGGTGTGATTGATAACAAAAAATAATAAGCGTAATTAGATAGGCCTTTAGTAGTTATTTACAAATGTGAACGTCTTGCATGCTCTAGTGGGAGCAATAGTGCATAAGAGTGCATCAGATATGCATTTCTTTCCAAAGCTATGCGGAAATTCTCTTTGAAAACTGGAACATTTTCCACCATGTCTTCAAAGTAAATAGAAAATAATAAAACATATTGAAACTAAACAACAATAATTAATTAATTTCTTACATCCTTGGCAAAGCGCCCTTTGTTTTTCCTTTCCTTCAGGTAAGGGTTAACCCGGATAGAAGTTTGTTTAGCTATTTTTCTGCTAGCAACAGCATTAACTACCTCCGTAGCACACACAATTATAAATTCTTCCATTTGTTTCGCGTCCCTTATAAGAATTTTTATAAAAAAATTTAATAACAGAAACGATTGCCGAAATTGAATGAATAAATCAGCTGTTATCAAACAGGGGTGCCAGCACGTAACTTGATACAATCGAGTTTTATCGATACAATCGAGAGGCAGCACCTATTTTGGTTCAATCGAGTGTCCTCGATTGTATTGTCAGATTTGGCAGCACACAAACCTGAAAATGAGGTTTGAAACAAAAGTTTTCACTCGACAGAATAATGTCATCGTCGGCAGTTATTTTTTTAAGAAATTGCATGGAAAAACAAAAAAATGTCAATAAATAAAAACAGACGGAGATTTCGAACACTTTTATGAGTTCTTATCAAGAATTATTCATAGGAATGCCTAAAAATGCCCAAGGAAGGAAAAACAGCAATTTGCTGTGCGTAAAACTTGCTGACTTCTTAAAATACGGTGGGTCCTCCGCAAAAACATCTCAAAGATTGGAAAAAGGTAGGTCGTTCTTTAAATGCAAGTACATGTGTACCTGCATATATTTTTCAGATCACTTTTTATAGACTTACAAATTACCTAATATACAAAATAAAAAATATACTAAAAAGTAAAAAACTTCCACTTGAAAGGCACGGGCCGAAGTCCATGCCTGATTTTAGCACTATGTACTTCCTCATCTTCACTTTCCGAATCAAAAAATATCAGAAGAATACCAATTTGCCATTTCACTTTATAGTTTACAATGATATTTTTAAGTGGAAGTCACAATGAAACTCGTCTCAAATTACGTGTTGACCTACGATCGACAATGCTCGAGTTACGTGCTGGCAACCCAGGTCGACATTTCAATTTATCTCTCCAGCTTCAAAATTTATCTTGGCTTTTAGCAAACAATTGGAGAGATAAGAATTGTAGAGATAATATTTATTTTAGCTTGAACTGCGTACCAGGCTTAATATAATAATTTTTTTTTAAATAGTGAATACATGCGTCAAGAGTACAAAAGAAATTTTTTTTTTTAATTTTCGAATTTTTGCCGAATTATAGAGGGCACCAACGTCGACTTATCAAAAAACACATTAGCCGTGTTTTTTTGGTAAAGTTATCCGTAGTACAGTAGGATTTTATATGAAAAACAAATACAACATCCGGCAGTACTCTTGACGCATGTATTCATTATTTAAAAAAAGATTATGTTATTACCTAATAGATAGATAGATAGATAGATAGATACATTTCTTTATTTCTCAAATAATTCTTCAATAACAATTTATTTCATATAATACAGTAAAAATAAAAGAGAAATATAGTAGAAGCATTTAGAATTTTTAAAAAAATTGTTTTAAATGCCCCTTCATATTCAAAAATTCAAATTAATTTAACATTGGGTGGGGTGACCCTTCAAAAATAAAGATTAAAGTTAAAAAAGAAAATTCATACAATGAATATAAGTAATTTAAATTAGAGAAATACAAACGAAATGCGATATTTAAGTAAATAACATTATACAAATGATTCAAAACAAGCATGATCAAAGCTAAACAACCATAATTTTAAATCTTTCAAAAATTTAGATGGTGATAATTCTGATCTGATATAAAGCGGTAGTTTGTTAAAAAGTCTGCAAGAAGTTATATTATAAAACCTACGAAAAGCAGTGGTGCGCGATCGAGGAAGGTTTCCCAGACAAAAATTCCCCAAAATCGTGCGTTTTATTGGCGTTCTAGACCGTACTAGTAATAGCACTCGTAAGTTATGAGTGCTCTCTTCGAAAACTTGTTCGAAAACATTGGAAACAAACTGACTTTTTTTAAATGGTCACTGTTGGAATTTGATTTGTGAATTTAATTTGTATTATTTTTTTTTATTGCAGAAGAAGAATGGATTCCTGTCGAAGAGCAACAATAGCCCGTATAAGAAATAAAGATGATGAAACTGCGTTCGATTGGTGCCTGCAGTTCCTTAAATCAGCAGCAATATCCGGACAAGCAGCTGAATTCAATTCACCATCGAGTCGAATTATGATTGACTTACCATGAATGCGATGTTAATTATATTTTTGTAGGGGAATTCTGAAATACATAACTTATATTTTCAATCAGATACTAACCACTTGTGAATACCCGGCCTCCTGGAAAAAGGCTAAAATTATTCCTATACCCAAGTCTAAAAACCAGAGTAATCCTGAGTTTAGGCCAATTGCAATACTACCGTTTCTATCAAAAGTATTCGAAAAGAGCATTTTAAAGCAGATGCAAATGCATTTGATTAGTAATAATCTTTTAAGCCCCGCTCAATCCGGTTTTCGTACTGGAAGGAGTTGTAAAACTGCCCTCTTACTTGTTGTCGACGATATTCGCCAAGAACTAGACGCAAACCGACCTACATTCCTAACGTTGTTAGACTTCTCAAAAGCGTTCGATACAGTTAACCATTCTACTCTCTGCAATAAGTTGATGTACTCATTTCGATTTTCTTCTTTAGCAGTCCAACTCTTGGCCTCGTACTTATATGGTCGTCAGCAATGTGTAGCTGTTGGAAGTGATACTTCTTCATTCCTTAGTGTACTTGCAGGTGTTCCACAGGGCTCCATTCTCGGTCCTCTACTTTTTTCACTGTATGTAAACGAAATTCCTCAAATAACAAAACATTGTACTGTCCATATGTTTGCTGACGACGTTCAATTATACCTCAGTTCACAACTGCATATGATTAACAGTGCTATTGGCAAGGTGAACGATGACTTAAAAATAATTCAACAATGGGCACTCAAACACAATTTATCGCTAAATCCGGAGAAATCAAAGACTATTTGTATTTACAAGCGTCCATTAGATACTTCCTCATTTCCACCAATAAAGTTAGGTCAAAGTTCTATCGAATACGTTGCTAAGGCTCGAAATTTAGGTATAATCTTCAATGATACTCTCACTTGGTCAGATAATGCTGCAGTTACAATTGGTAAAGTTTACAATGGTCTACGATTACTATGGTCCACTCAAAGTTCATTACCTACTAATACGAAAATGCTACTCGTAAAATCTCTTTTATTACCTGTTTTGTTATATAGTTGTGAGGTCTTTTGCTATGTTGATTACAATACCAGGCGTAAACTAAATGTCATTTACAATAACTTAGCAAGATATATTTTTAAAAAACGCCGTTTTGATCACATTTCAAGTTACTCTCTGCAAATCATGGGCCTAAGCTTCGATAACCTAATTAAGTTCAGAGGTATTAATCTATTGCATGGTATTATGCAGACTAAACAACCGGAGTATTTGTACAGTAGGCTTAATTTCGTCAGCTCGCAACGAACATTTACTTTAATCCAGCCTAGGTTTCTTTGCATGCAATCTGAGCGCACATTTTTCGTTCATGCCACCCTTTTATGGAACTCATTACCCGTCACACTTAGGAGAATCAAAAACCCAAACGAATTCAAAACCCTTCTTTTCAATCACTTGGCCAGTGATATATAATAATGTATTAATATTTAATAAAATGTATTTAGTTTATATAAATTAGTTTTAGTAGATTAAGATTAGATTTTTCTTTTTTGTTCAAATCTAACATTGAAAGCTGTCATTTACGCCTTCTCAATTCTGATATTTAATGTTAATCACTCGAAATCACGTTTGTAAATTATTTTGTAAAGCATTCACAAACTATGAGATTTAATCTCAATGTGAAACTATAACTTGTTAATAAAATGAATGAAATGAAATGAATTTGTTCAAATTCAGACACTTAGAAAATCATTAGTGGTGTGGAATTCTAAATATAAACAAATAATAAATATAACATATGATCAAAGTAGAAGTCCCACCGCTCTACAAAATGTCATCATATAAGAAGAAACGGAAGTGCTCCTTATAATTTATAAGAATTGTTGAGAAAGTGAGTGCATGTCACGCCCCCTGAATAGAAAATCTTAAATTTTTGATTTTTCTCTTTCCATGTTCATACTTCAAGCCCTACCGCTCTACCAATTTTCATCGTACTTCAACAATTGGAAGCGCTCAAATACAAGGTTCTTTTGTCTCGAAAAGTAGTCCATAAATTTGCTGATCTGTCAGTTAGTCAGTAAGTTACAGTTTTAGCGATTTTTGAAGTCCTATATCTCAGAAATCACTAATGATAAAGAGTTTGGTGCAGATCCAATCTTCGATCACTTGACTCTATTGATACTTAAGTTAGAAGGTGGTCGAAAATCACCTAAGTTTGTTCCTGTAAAAAGGGTGTAGTTAATTTTAATCCGTTGTTTATTTTTCAGTGTAAAGAAAATACAAATTCTACTGAATTATTCGTTATTGACAAGACCTTTCAACATTTTTCTTTTCATTTTAGAGTTCATATATAACACGTTTTCACTAAAAGATAATCCGAGATTTAAGGCAAGATTTTAAAGAAGATTAACTTTGACAGCACCTTCATATAAAAATGCTAATGGTGTTTCAATTCTTCATTTGTGCCAAACGATGAAAAATCATCGAGATAATTAAGCACGAAATGGGTATAGCATATAGGTTAGTTCGAATTATAGAACAATTGATCAGATGAAGATTTAACAAAATTCATTTCTATAGATAAACGAAATATATTTGCATGATAAACTTTGAGATTTGAAGAATATTTATGGTAAATCTACCAAGATTATCTTTTGGTGAAAACGTAGTGTTAGTTTTCCACCGACCATATAGACCAATTATTAACAGTTTGATATGTATTGTAAGTGATCAGAAACATAGCACAATGACCCAAATAGCTCTGGAGGAGAGTGGGGTTTTGATATTCTTATATCTGCGATTGATATAGTCCGCCAAGCAGAGATTGTTATGTGTGATTTTTGGAACTATTCACTTGAAATATTTTGGGCACGATTTACTTTTAATGTTAAGTGAAGATTTTTAAAATTAATGTAAAATCCACACTGCCAACAAAAAGCGTTAACCCAATTTCGTTAAATGACATTTACTTCTTCCAAAAATGCATTTTTAATTAACTTTGACTTATTTATTATAAAATAACTTTAATTTAAACGCCCACATTTGTTCGTATGCAACCAACACGACATGTAGGGATAATTGATTCATTCATAAAAATGTTCTTAACACATCAAACACAAATATACATTTTTTCTCACAAGCTAATATTTTGAGATTATATGCATAAGCGTATCTATATAACTACCTTTTTGTTCTTCCGTATCCTTGGACATATTGTATGTATTTTTAAATAAACTTTTCAACGTAAAAGTAAATCTGTCATATTAAGACAAAATTCTTTTTTGCTTATTACCATTTCACTTATATATTCTAAGACACCCCAAGCTATATTATATCCCCCTCCTATTTTCGTAAGTTGGAATTGCAATATATTTTGTTACAAAGCTACATATATACCCTTCTCTCATCTAACTACATATACTTACTAAGGTATCCTTTCGTATTAATTTGATGGTCAATGTTGTTTATCAAAACAAAAACTGCATTCTGTCTAAAAAATACACAAAAAAAAAAAAAAAACAAAAACTTGGAACTTTTGCATTCGCGGAACAAAAATAAATGTACGTACATAATACCATGCTTGTCACAGCTAGGTTCTCTGGCCACTCCGCGCAGAACTCAAAAATCATGGAGCAAAAGCTACCGAAACACCTCTGTCGAGAAGTCTCCCACCCGCATTGACTCAGTTCGTTCTCAGGCACCGTGCGCTAATCATATCGGCTAGAATCGGTCTTGTCTAAAGTTTGATAATGTTCGTCTCTTAAAAGTTTCCAACTTAGTGGCAATTATTTAGTGTGGTCGCAGTCTTTTCTGCCTCAAATCCTTAAAAAAAGATGTATCTATAGATGTAAATTAATTTAACCAATCCCAATTGTGCTTTTATTATAATCTCATACAAATTTGTTATAGATTGGAGTAGATACAAATATCAGAATTCGTGTTCTCAACCAGGAAATTTGTCTGTAGTAAAGAATGTATAAAGTGAAATATCCTTATCCTTGAGATATCCTTATCTATAGTTTTTTGTTGTTCTTCTGTAAATTTCTCTGTAAGTGGTGTAGTTGAATCTAATACCTCGGATGAGCAAGGTTATGAAACAAAAGTAAAAGTGAATAACACATCTTGGATTTTATATGCAAACAAACATTTAAAAAAGAAATATATATACATCGTAGGGATACAAAATGAAGAAACGGATAAATAAGAAAGACGAAGAAAAAAAAAACGAAATAATTGCTGCGATGCTCGTGTAATCTTACAATCCTTACAATAAGCTAAGTATACTTATATGTAAAGAAAAAAAGTGTTTCAAATGAAAAATCAGAACTAGAAACAGTCATCAGAGCTGCGCTCTTCTGGGTCTTGGTCTGGTTCTGGTTCTGGACCGACCCCGATGGCTGTATTTTTGCCTTGAAGATGTTTTCACAAAAAAACTCAAATACGAGTATAGAGAACCTCATCACAACACAACCTCCCGGCTTCGGCTCCCTGTACATTAGAATATGTGTACATGTTTGATGCTTTCATCTAACCTTCTATGGGTACACATAACATTTCAAGGATACATAGACAAGAGCAAAAATATTTGTTTGAATACCCGCACTTTTTGTCGCTCTTATACCTTTTTTTATCTCTTCTCTGGAGTGAAATGTCGAGTTAGTAAGATGAGTCCTCTGTGTACTCGTACTCTGTTGATGCTGGGATGTTGTTGTTTACTCAAAAGCGAGCTGTCATTTTAATTACTTTCAAAGAGGTGAAATATGACAACAAAGAAGGACATCCATAGAAGGTAGCGCAAGATACCTATATAAATGTGCAATTTTTAAGGTTCCACATACGCCACAGTGAACTACCTTATTTTAGTTTTTGTTTTTGCTTTGCTTCACTTCTGTCGTCGCGTGGCGTCGCTTTGGTGTAGCTTTCTTTGAGGACTTGCATTTCGTGTGACTTTGTGCCTTATGATAGGATGTTGAACATGCTAATGTGAAATTTATTATTTATGAAGTTTCATGGTGCGATTTTTTTTTTGAAGCAAAAGGCTGAGGTGTCATTTTGTGTGGTGTTGCCATGATTTCACTAAAGGGTAGAATGAGAATCAATATTTATTACTAATCAGACCCCAAGTAAAGCCAATTGTTAAGTGAGTGATGTGTCAATGGTTTCAACAAGTGTTTTTTATTTCTACATGCACTCATACTATTACAACATTAATCTGATTACTGGGATTTTGTTTTTTTTTCTTTCTAGAATAAAAGAGGGATGTATTATGGCTCTTTTACTTTTAGTTTGGGTGTGTGATCACTTAAGTTACAAACTCATTAATTAAGTGTATGCTTGTGGCATTTAGCTAGAGATAAAGATAATGAACGCTCAAATCATAAACGGTTTAGCTTATTAGCTTTATGGATATTATATGAAATTACTGGCAGAGTATTTTATTTGGCAAGATAATACAGAAAGATGGAGATTTTATAAATTCAGACATCGTGGAAATTCAATTTAAATTTTGTTTCAAGGAAAGTTTCTTCAATATAAATACATGTTGTTGGTTTTCGTCTGCAAAGTGAGTTTGTTTATTTAAACGAAATAAATAAAATATAAGAAAATTTAAGTATTCATTATGAGTGTTACTTAATGTAATTTTATATTTAACAACTTTAAATTTAAATATAATTTTAACAACGCGTTTCGGAAATAAATTCCATGTTCGGGCTTTTTGTGAAAAATAAAGTTACATTAAATAAAACTCATAATAAATTTTCTTATATTTTATTTATTTCGTTTAAATAAACAATAAATATCATGAGTACAATTTATTTGTAAATTTAAAAACAAAGAAATTAATTCAAAAGTTTTGTTTTTAAGAAAGAAAGATTTTTTTCTGAACATTAAAGAATTTTGAATCTTTTTCGTTATTGCTGTACTATGTTTGTATGAACAAGAACAGAATGTGTGTATAAAGGAGTTGTGGAGCTTTGTGTTTGGAGCTCAGTCCACTAAATATAGTTTTGTCATTCAAGTTTTGAAGAATTCATGAACATTTAATTAAGTTTAGAATTTTTATTCAATTAATTAATATGCACGAAGATAATAATAGAATTACACTTGGAAGGTAAGAACCTATATTGAAAGAGGTGACCATAATATTACCTGGTTATTGAAAAACAGGAAACCAATGTATCTTTGATCTAAACATTTACCAAGCCACTGCGATGGACAGATGTTTATTTGTATATAGCATGTACTTGATCTTGTCCTCGAAATCATGTCAATCGCTTTCCGCCGTGAAGGATACTATTACGGCACGAAGATACTGCATCGTCCTAGTATTTGGACAATTTTTTTTTAAGGAAAATGCCTTACACATGTAATATGTCTGTCATGTGTTCTATCTGCTCCAGTACGAGATTGAAGAAGGGCCATAAAACTGCATTTTCTTGCGAAAACTCTCTTTATGTTTGGAATTAGTTGAGCGAGCTATTGACCAATTGGCAAATTGCATGGCGTAATTTTTATTTTCATGCGACTCAGCGGATATATTTCTACTGAGATTCTGATTTTTTATATATCGCCAAAAATGGTATTAATTTTGGGATACTGACCAATTAGGTTTATCTATTAATTAATTGTTTTTCATTTTTATGACCTTAAAAAGATTTTGAATTGTGCTATTCATACTTTTTGTTTGTTACTATGAGACAAGTCGAAAAAACCAAATTAATCAAACTTGGCATTACGATAATAGAAAACCTTACAAATGCGGAACAGACTGTCTACAGCCTAAGCTCATGTCTGCTGTCTTATATCATTCATGAAAATTACACCAAAATAGATCAAGAGGTTCAGATATTCCATTAAAAGAAAGTAAAAAAAAAACTATGTAAAGTGAACGTGGGAAAAAACTTTCTATCGCACGGATTCCTAAAATTGACATAAAATGTCTACAAATAATGCATAATATATTATATAATGCAGTTTTTATAATTTTTGATTATTATAATTAATTTTTTTACGCAGAAATTAAATTAACTTATTTTTTATCCTTTTCATTAGCCTGTCTGAAAATTTCATCAAGTGGTTCAAATGTTCCGAAGTTTTTGCTATTCTTTCGTACAAACTGCACCACTATGTGACATACAGACCTACGTCTCGCGACGAACGATATGACGAAAATCTATTTTTTTAGCTTCTCTATTATTAGAATGTTATGTTTGATTGAAACCTCAAATTTTTTTTATACAAAATCAACCGGAAGGATCTGCAATTGTACAGCTCAATGACACCTCTACAGGTCCTTTATTATTGAAGAAAAACAAATTTTCGACTTTATCATTGAGTTAGCACCCTTAAGTCCTTTTTTACTTGGGTGACTAAATCAATTTAGTATTAATCGATAACGGATTTTTAAGGATTACAAATAGCTTAGGATCTTATTTTCTTAAACTCATCCCCAGATATTTGGGAATTCAAACCAAACTTTTGAATAAAGCTTATTGTTGTTAATGAACAATGTATGAAAAATAAAATTGAAGTTATTTTTTAATTGACTATGCCACATCATTTTTCCCAAACTTTATCTATTCACAATAAAAATTAACTAACTAGTATTCATAATCAACTAGGTTGCATTTGTATGAAGTAATATTGCAAAGTGTTGTAGGGCTAAGTTTGATTTATTAAAAAACAAAATATTTATCTTGATATCACACATTATTAAGGTGATATCAAAATAGAAAAAAATTCCCTTTTCTTTGAATAAAATGTCTAGCATTCCCCACATTAACGAGGTGTTAGGAACTGACTCTTATTGTTGAAGGATATAAAATAATTTTAACATTGAACATGTAAGGCTTCTTCATGCAGGAGCCAATAGTTATTTTAAACCACTGTGTGAATAAGAAATTCATTAATTAAGGTTGTGTTCTAGTGTTACTCTAACGTATGAAATAAAAATAACACAAATCGTTCAAATCCCAACCTGAATAAATGAAATAAGAATAAAAAAAAATAAAATAAAAGCAAATACGACATCAAAATAATGAGTCCATTTTTGGGAAACAAATATTTCCGGAATTTAAGTTGTATCTTTGTATATGAAACCAAAAATTGAACGTATATTAATTACTAAAACTTTTTCCAAGATTGATATGCATCTGTAACTGTTCTAGATTACACAACAAAATTCTCTATTATGGCTTTTCTGCTTAACAATTCGGAAAAACTCTCCGGTCGGGGATGCTTATAAAACAAACAAACTGACAAAATTCATCAACATATTGTTCACATTTGTAAATTCTTTAAGCAAAAATCTTATAGCAACCATATGATCATCATTGTTTGTGTTCATTTTAATTTTTTTTAAACTTAATGGCGCAAAGTTTTTAACCCCCTAATACAAGGTATTATTTTGATACTACTTAACAAACAAAATAGTTTATTAATTCTTTCTTAATTTTTACTATTTTGAAACTAGTATCGTGCTAAGGTTTTTTTTTATAAATTGTTTCTTAGCACACCCAAAACAATGACAGTTCGTACGAAGACTAATGTCGTTTTCCATTGGTTTCACTCAAGGATCCACTCATTCTGAAATCCAATGGAACGGTGCTAACTTCTTCTACTCAACTTTGAAATTTTGCCTTTGTATTAGTTATAATAGTCGTGTTGGTGAAAATCTGCGATAGTTGCTTTTGACATTTGGGTATGAGTATTAGTGCTTCTTGAGTGAATTCTGACTTGAAATCAAGAAGCGAAATTCTCTTCTCAGAAGAGTATTTTTTTCCCAATGGAATGGCTTGAGAAGACTTCTGGACGCTTCCAAACGCTTCTGAAAGACCAATGGAAAATAACATAATGCTTCTTGAGTGGATTCTGACTTGAAATCGAAAAGCGAAATTATCTTCTCAGAAGAGTATTTTTTTCCCAATGGAATGGTTTGAGAAGACTTCTGGACGTTTCCAAACGCTTCTGGACGACCAATGGAAAATGACATTAGTAAACAGACATTTTTGACGTTTGTAAATGTCAAAAAGTCATATGAAGTTAGCCCGATACTAAAAAAAAATAAAACAGCTGTTTGATGATTTTAACTTTAATAATATGTTCGAGAAAGTATGATGCTAAACTGGATAAAAATGTGCAAAATTTTCGTCTTTTAAGCCAAGTATCATTCTAAAACAGTTTTACCATGGTAGTAATGGGAATGAAATTGTTCCAGTTATTTTAACTTATTTTTTCAATACATTTGATATTATTACCACATACTTGCAAAATTATCTCATATTTCAAATTTAATGTTGAAATTGTGCTTACTTACAATGACGTTTAACAACTTTGTATGTGATTAATTCTGAGTTCGGTTCTGAAATTTAATTTAGAACCAATTTCCCTTCTTTTCAGGAGAAGAATAAATTTCATTTTTATTTTGAAGAACCAATAGAACATTTTTAGAAGAATTTACACACATTTCAAACGCTTCTTGATCCCAAACTAATAAGTGCATAACATGAAAATGTGTTCATCCTGCATTTGATATCGTGGAACAGTATAACAAAAATATAGTTTTAATATACTCGTAGTTTAAAGTACTTAAACACAGATTTTGTTTTATACTTAAAGAAACAAATACTTGCACATTTGAAAAGTTTTAATATGAAACTACCTTAGAATTATAACTTAAGAGAAAACTACATGCAAACAATTTCGAAGGGACAGTAATTGGTAATCTCATTCCATCCAGGCCTTTTTGATGTCGAGAATAAACTTTACTTTGTTTATCGCACTGCTTCCTTTGTTCGTAGTCTTTAGGTATTAACCGACCCGTAAGTTTTTGAATGGGAGATGTGATGGCCGGTGGAATTTAATCTTAAAATGGGTAATTTAACAAATGAAAAAGGTTGTATCTTGTATGTATGCTCTATAGGGTTTTATTAAAAATGTAAATCTATTCCATATGATGTACGTGTTCCACATAAGAACATATGTACATATGTCTAGTCTTTTACAATATGGACAAGCTGTATATTTTTATATAAATTTAAATTGAATTTCATAATATTGGCCATTGTGTTTGTAGGAGTGTTAGACATAACTAGAAATATCCAGTATGTCAACAAATAGGAGAATATAGAAGAAAAAATACATACATATAAGAGCCAAATAGATAAAGTCCTATACTGCCTTCCTCCAAGTTAGAGCTGTCATTATGTTATTCCTCAAGATGTCGGTATTGCGTGTCATGTCATCCACGATATCTTTTACTTGCACACTATTAATATACGGAAAATAATAGAACGTTAGTACTTATTAATAAATTTGTAATAGCAAGTGACATGTAATAGCGAGTGGATAAGAAAAGAAAGTGTTCCAGCTAACACGTGTGGTAAGGGGCGGATATTAGGTTTTTATTAATAGGGCTATTGATCTTGCCCTCGTTGACTAGCAAATTACCAACGAAATCATGTGGTTTTTTTTTTCAATTATTACCAGTAATTCGATGGGCTATTGAAAGATTGTGCCTTATCAATAATGTTACGTAAAGAAGTATTATGTTATGCCTTTACCGTAATTCTAATTCTGGAGAAACAGACGAGTTTGGCAATTATGCCAAAAGTATGCATTGCTCAAAAAAGCACTGTTTGTACTTATTAGATGCTTACATACATACGCGGCCTTAAGAACAGTGAAAAGGTGGGTAGTTGAAGTTTCTGTGTTTTTCAAATTCTTTCCCTAAGTAAATATTTGATCCATTCTAGACTTTCCTGGTCGATTACGAATGACTTCATGCGTTCACATAATATGTGTTCAGAAAAAATCTTGTTGACGATGTAAAGGAGACTGATGTTTCAGTGTTTGTAACAATTCAAAGATTCTCCTGCTTCAGGTTTTGACGATCATGGAACTAATTAGGTTCTATTCATCGGATTGAGTCATATTTTGTAGAAATCAAGGCGAGACAAGCTATTAGTCGAAGTCGATTATTAATTATTTCTTAAGTCAGACACCTCCACTCGATCAATAGTGTATGTCTTAATAAATGCCCCTTTAAGGACATACTTTTCCCATACAAATATTTATTTGTTTTTTGGACTTTTTTTGCTTTTAATATACATCCATTCAAAAACAAAATGAAGAATTTTTAACCCCAAGACAATTTGTAGATGTCTTCCATATAGAATTTTTGTTCAATTTATACATAAAATTTTGATAAGAGTGTCTGATTCAAAAAAATAATGAATGACAGCCTTCTTTACATATTTTATTAGGCTTTGGATGTAATTTCTAGTTTGTTTTGGCTAATAAGAAAGATTATTCTAAGACCTGCAATATGCATAAATAAAAAGTTGACAATGTACAAATTGAATAAATAACAGTTTAAGTTCCGAATACGGTTCAGTTTTGAACAAATTGCCTATTTACATGATTGATGTTCAGCCAACTTTTGACATAATATTTTTAACAACAATTTATAAGTCAAACCATAAATTGGTCAGGCTTAGTACAGGAACATCTTTTGATGATGAATTTTTAATAATCCTACTGATTTTGTTAATCAATTATTCTGACAAACATTAAACATACCCATTCAAACGAGTAGCGCTTATCCACAGAAAACCATTAAACATCAAAATGTCTTGCAAGCATCAAACCTGAAATTTTCTGACATTTTGACATTTAACAATATCTAACTGTTGCCTTTACATTATATTATGTATCTATGTACATATAGTTCTTATCTTTTAGCTAGCTAGCTAGCTATAGAGCACAAAAAGAAAGAAAATTGAAAATGAAAAAAATAAACACCGTCGTCGTCGTAACTCTATTAATACATCCATTTTATTTTCTCGTTGAATATTTCTTTTGAAAAATTATCTTTTACTAGTGGGCTTTCGAAATGTGTGTTCATCATCGCCTGTCAATGGCTTTTGAATACGCCTTTGTTTTCATAAATTATATTCTCCATTGTATTTTATTTTTTTTTCTATTCAAGTTATTACAAGTACCAAATATCATAATCACATCTCAACATGCACTTCAGAGTAGTTTCTGAAACGCTTTTCAATTTTTATTGTGAAAACAATTAGATTGTTATTTTTGATTTCTTTGGAAAATGGATGCAATGGAAAATCAGACTCACACCTGCAGCTGAAGAAGGATTAATTAAAAATTGAAAATAATAATAAACGAATTAAAGATTAATTCAATTTGAATGAGAACTGTGGAATACATCGGAAACAGAAACACCATGCCTATCAACATATTGGATGTCGATCATTTCGCAATAAGTGCCATAGTTACCGGTGCCATGCAAATAATATTTTTTATGATCAACTCGGCATTTCACATGGACAAACTTACGGATTTCGCCGGCGGAGTAAACTTTATAATTATAGCCCTCTTGACATTCTACTTGGGCCAAATCGACCGGCCTTCCAAGGTGAGTACTTTAATTATTCGTCACCCGCAAAAGTACACATCCGTTGCAGTATAGTGGTGTGCAATTTTAAGTTATTATTACCTTTTTCTTATGGTGCTGTTTAGGTGCTCCAACGATAGTACATCGTTATCGAAAATCAATGAACCTCTAAACTGGTATAGGCGGTTGCCTTCTGACCATGACCATGAAGGGCAATTTTTTTTCTTTCTTTTGTTTTCAAATTGAAGGGAATTACTTTATTATGCTGGCCAAATGCCACTTGAGAATTTCAAGGTTGTCTACCCCATTTTACATAGGAAAACTAAACACACCTAACTATTTTGTTAAGGACTCTCCTTTAAGTGTTCCACTGCTGAGTGTGGAAGAGCACTCTTATTCCTAGATGTAGGGTCTTCTTCGAAAGGAACATTTTTTTTAGGCAATTTTCTTTATTTCTTAAAGATTTTTCTTAAAAATCCAAACCACACATGGATTCTGCTTCTCTTTTAAGCAGATAAACATTATTCAAAGCACACGATAAATCAACAAGTTTTTTTCTTGTTCAAGTTTATTAATTCTTAAGGAGAAATTATTTTCGATTCCATACGAGCTTAAAAATAAACAAGAAAAATAATAAAATATCAGAAAATGTTTTCGTTAAAACAAAAGCACGATTATTACATTTGGATGTGTATAATGTTAAATTTGTTTGTTTTGTAAAATTTAATTTTTTGAAAATATTTTTTTGTTAGCTACCCCGAAACTTGGTTCGACATATTGACAGAGTATTTATACGATTTATTTTATTATTTATGATTTCAGTCATATGACAGCCGTCAGCTGATGATAACAATTTTTGTTTGTCTCTGGGGTGCGAGGCTGTCTGGATACCTTTTGTACAGGATCGTAAAAATTGGTCGCGACAAACAATTTGAAGATACGAGAAGAAATATAATACGATATGCAATATTTTGGACATTTCAGGTAAGAAATTAATTAAGTAACAAAATAAGTTGCTATTTAAGATTTTATAAGAAAATTAAATAGAAAACCCTCACGTTGGGCGCCACTTAAAAATATATATATGGATACAAATGTACTCGTACTATTCAAAAAATAACAAAGGCAGCAACTTATTCGTTTATTTTATTATAAAACCAAATAATTTTAGTAAAATGTTTTTGAAAAAAATATTTTCAAATTCAAAATTTTGAAAATAAAATTCATAAGAAAATACAACTGATTATTTTTTTTTTTAATTTTATAAGAAGAAGATAAATTCTTTTGTCAAAAGTCAATACTCCTAATGAAGCCTTTTCCATTAAGCAATTTTTATCTTTAAATTTGAACAAAACTAATGCATGTCATTATGTATGAAGTAAAACATCCTACAAAATGTCCCCTATGGCTTTACTTGGTGGTGCGCATCCAATTTATAATTTTCCACAACTCTGGTGTATAAATCAGGCCGAGTTTGACCAAACAAAAAATTAAAGAAAAAATCAATAGTTTTGGTACTTTAAGGCTTTTAACCAGGGTTGCGAATTTTGACTTATGAATTAAAAAAAAATTAAGTCAAGAGCTAGTTAGTGACTTATGAATTAAAAAAAAATTAATTCACAAGCTACTAAGTGACTTATGATTTAAAAAAAAATTAATTCATAAGCTAGTTGGTAAATTAAGCTTGTTTTGACTACATAATTATTTAATTATTATTGGTAGGTTGTGAATTATTTTTTTTAATTCATAAGTCACTTACTTTCTCATGACTTAAATTTTTTTCAATTCATAAGTCACTTAGTAGGTTCTAAGGAGCTTATGATTTAATTTTTTTTAATTTACAAGTCACCAACTGACTTATGAATAAAATTTTTTTAATTCATAAGTTAGTAACTAGCTGCTGAATTACATTTTTCTTAATTCATAAGTCACCCACTAGCTTGTGAATTAAAGCAAGCTTAAGCTAAAAAGTGACTTAAGCTTTTGCAACCCTGCTTTTAAGACTTTCAAAATTTCTTTTAAATTTATTTAAGGATTTTGATAAACCTTTATAATGAACCACGTTTCAAGTCTTTTGGTTAAACACTCATAGAACTATAATATGTTGTTGACATTTTGTTTACAAAATTGATCATATTTGAATTGTTTTTTATTTCTCATTATTGGCATTAGCCGTATTTTTGGGAAAGCTATCCGTAGTATAATAGAATATTACTAAAATGACAAATACATATCGGTATCAGGAATACTGCCGATAAAAAACAAAGCAGAATCCTACTTTGGATGGATTTTCGACCTTTATTCGAGTATTGAATGGAATTTTTGTAGTTTTATTCTAGTATATTGGTTTGGTTGATACTTGTATAAATCTCGGGGGCTGTGTTCATTGAGTAGCAGTTAATTGCATGTGACTAATTTTCATTTTGTGTTTCGCAGCAAAGAAAAATCGATCATTTTTTTAGCTAATATATCCTATTATCGCCGCCATAACACAATGTGTATATTCTATTAAGAAATAATGCCAAACTTTTTGGCAGGCAAGCACTGGTTAAGATTACTTGGACATTTGTTTCTTTTGTTTTTGATATTTTATGAAATGTGTATATATACGCTTTGCAGTGTAAAACTTGTATTTTGAGTGTGTGTTTTAAAATTTGTATAATTTTACTGGCGTTGTGACGCGATCACTGCCTTCAATTGGTCATCGTCTCATGTTTGGTTAAGTTATTAAAATTCAGGATAAAACTTCGCCTCTCATTAGCAATTTTTATTATTAAAGGTTTAAACTCAGAGTGGCAGTTTGCATTTGAAATATTTTTTTGTTTTATTGTATTTTTTTTCTTTTAACACCTTTATTTGATTTTAACACACTTAATTTTTTTTTCATTTATTAATTTTCTAGTTAATGTATTTTATTTTGAACAAACAAAATTAATCTCTTTTATACTTTTTGTTTTTGATTAAACCAAACAAACAAATTAATTTTACTTGAAATTGCTTTTAGCAAAGTTTGATTTTAAGTTGAAGGTGCGGTTCAACTAACATGGACACCAAAGTTATTTGACATTTATCTAAATTTATTTTACCGGTCTTTCCTTCTTCTATCCAGTTCTGTCAATCTTGGACCTGGATCTTGAAATTCATTGAGCATACACATTTATTGGGTTCCTAATTGGAATAAACCCGGATTTAAATTTTGCAATTCAATCAACTTCAAAAATCAATCAATAGAAATCCACATACAATTCAGTTAATAAATCATGTTTTAATTGATCCAACAAAAATTACTCTGACCATAATCTACGAAGAAAACCCATTTGTATTTTTTTTTTCGAAATCATTTCGACAACTTTTTGATACCTAGTACCAAATGTGAAATAAAAAAAGGCTACTGCGAAAGGGTTTTTCTTTGGAAATTTCCGACTTATACTTAATCCCTATTGTATTAACATGAACATCCTAAATTCTAATGTAGTATTCTATACAATGCTTAGTCTGATACCTTTTACCCTGATTTAAACCATAAAAGCAGGTTCATGTAATACATTTGTGCATTATATTTGCTACGATAAATGGGATTAGATCTGACACTTGTGTGACGCAGGTTGTCATCTGATTTTTGAAATAAACTATAAACATAAATATGTAGCTTCTTTGGTTAAAGGTTAAATTTATAATGATGTTTATATGATGTTTTTCCAAGTTTCCAATTTTGTAAGATTCAATATAAATGGATGGTAAAAATTATCTTTTATTTATTTAAAAGTTATGAATTGTGAATCTGTCGCTTTCCATATGAATCGAGATCTCGAGCTTCTTTTCTTTAAAAATACAAATACAAAACAAAAACTATTATCTTTTGAGCAGATCGTGGAACTTATAATATTTATTATTAAACTTTACAAAAATAGGTATTCAAGTATGTATATATGTATGTATTCTTTACATTATGTTTACGAAAACTATTTTCGACCGCATATAAAACATTAACCAAAAAAAAAGCCTTGATTCTACAATATGTTGTCACAACGAAAGGAAAATTATTATATTCATTGATGAGTAACTTGCGACGAAAATAGAACGCAAAACAAATCAATGAAGACGATGCAACCCCTAGGGTGCACCTAAAAGGCTTTATAATTTCCTATTGGTATCACAAGAGTGGCAATCAAAAGTCAATCGATGACAGTTGCCCCTCTGTTTCATTTATTTTTATACATGCACATATATACAAATAGAGATATCGAATCGAATTATTGATATCTCCTGCTGGGTTCAATCTGCATTCATTTGAAATTTAATTACGTGTATAACACCCCAAAGAAGTTTCCTTTTGTGGCGCCTAACGAACGAGGTGTAATTACGGCTCTTTATTTAAACGTATAACTTTCTGTGCACGCTCCTAGGACTCTTTTGAATAAATGTAACTTTTTCTCTCTTGACGTCCTTATGGAAATTCTCAAGAAACTCATAAGTGTTTCTTTATATAGAATTGCAAAAAACCAAAAGCGTTGCATGTTATTGGTTGGAATCACGAAAATTGCATGTTTTATGGGGCAAGTTTGCAGAGCACAGAACTAAAGAAAAATGTCGAAGATTAATGCGAAATTGGATTTGAAGAATGTGAAGATGTGAACGTAAACTCTTTCCTTGCTAATGTGGTATACGAGTTTGCGTTCTGGCATACTCGTACCAACTGAAACTTTATGCAATATGAACTTGGTAATTAACTCTTCTTCGTTATGCAATTAGGTCTTATCCTTTAAGGACTGACTTTAAGCACAGCAAATACTTATATAAATCTATGAGGAATCTCAGTGAGTGTGCACTTGATTCTTATAGAAAAAACTTTTAGGTTTCTTCTTTATATGAAGCATATCGTTGTTTACTTATAAGTGTACGACTGTACGTAATGTTTAAAGCATTGACAAATTAATGGGGTTCTACTTCAAAAAAACAACTCTACAAATGGGATTTTTTTGGAAAAATAGGTCAGATATTATTCATATATAGTGAACACTAACAGTTCTGATTATAAAACAAATTTTTCTAAAAATCAATTCTAAAGACCATTTGTTGTGTCTATCTGAATAATAGCACTTGATAAACTTGATAATTGACTCTATGTTCTTGCTCGTGAAGAGAAAACCAGATTCTTAACAGGCGAGAGTGAGCATACAGATCGATTAAAGATAAAAGATGAGGACGTTTTATATCATGTGCTAAAATATCACTAACAAACATAACAGAAAAAGCTTTTCGTCTTGTTTCAAGCGAATAAGTTTTAAGTTTTGAGCCAAAAATTACACCTAGGTCTTTTTTTTTCAGAGACTCTTTTTTAGGAATGCTGTTGTTTATACTGTAATCGAAGGAAACAGTCGAGAAGTTTCTACAAAAAGGAAAACATTGACATTTAGAGATATTTAAAAAGATTTCATTAGTGGTACACCATTCATTTAGTTTTTGAAGGTCATTTTGCAAGAGGAGACAATATACTGATGGAGACTTAATACATCGAAAAAAACAAGAAACAGAAGTGGGCCCAGGGGGCTCCCTTGTGGAACGCCTGAGGAAACAAAAATTGGACATCAGACTATATCATCAATGGAAACATTTTGAAGGCGATCTCAAAGATATGATGAAATCCATTTCAGATTACTTGAATGGATATCTAGATTTTCCAATTGACTTATTAATAGGTAATGATTTACTCTGTCGAAAGTTGGGGCATACATTAGAAGAAGTTTTTGTGAGCAATCAACTAATTTCTCTACACTTGGAAGAAAAGAGACAGTGTCACTAACAAAGCTCTTAGAATTTTGTTTAGGCGTTTTACGTGGATGCGAATCTCGTCAGAATAGTGATTTGAGAGCGACAATATCATTTTTCATTTCATTTACACTATTTGTGAGATCATAATATAAAGAGTTGAGAACGGTCACAAGATTTAGATTAGCACTTCCATGACATGTTGCGATTTGATGATAATATTTTATAGTCATCGTCGGAGAATTCGACACAATTTTTATGAAAATGACGACCACATAAATACTCGTACTCGATAAATTCAATTGTTTTAGATCGTGTAATGACTTGATTACATTTCGCACAAATCCTAGACATTTTGAAAACTTAGTGAAAAGGACAACTCATTGCGAGACAGATTAAGCGATTAGTCGTGCCTTTTAATCGTTCCAAATCCGACAATTTAGCTTGTTGGCGAACCCATTCATCCAGAAATGGACCTCTTCGCTGAATATGATTTCTCGGCCGACCGAAATGGTGGTCAATTAACAACAGCTCGAGAATAGCTTTCATAAATCAATTTGATCATTTGCACATTGATATTCTTCATCTTAATTTGGCAAAATAATCTAAATAAATTACCGCCAATTGAACAGATGTAGCTTCAACAATATGGCCACTATCATCTGTCAAAGTTTAAAAATCGTTATTGGAAGCGCTTTACAAGGTGCAGCGAAAAAAAGACGACTTGGCTGTAGCCGATTGTAGCGCGGATGGTGTGTTATCAACAGACATAAATGGTTCTTAAATTGTGTTTCCTTTAAGCTTTAAGATCAGTCACCAGCATGCATTGCAACAGTGAGGAGCGTGCGTTTGCTATCGAGGTCTACTTTGAAAAGGCCTTTGTTTTAGAAAAAGGAAGATAACTTGGCACACACTGTACATAACATATTATATTATAAATACATACAGGGTGTACAGTCAATTATGGATTACCTTACAACTGGATTATGGCAGGCTTTTAAGACTCTTCAAAAAAAAAAAATATTTAAAATAAAATTTTTACCATGTTGTTTTTTTGTTACTTTTTTTTTTGAAAAAAGTTAAAAAATACGACTTTCCTCAAATACGTAAGCACTACGACCACTAATCAAAGATTCTTATTGTTATTTATTTTTATAATAATAACTTTGTATATATGTATAACCTATAGTATATGTATTATGGTGAAACGTGATTTTGTGATGCGAACGCTATCCTGGTAGTGGCGCTGAAATTAGCGCACGATTTAACAGGATAAGATACAAAACAAGTAGTAAAAAAGAGAATATATTATTATTAAATTTTGCAGCGACAAATCTAGCAATTACAATCCCTATGCTTAAGATGTCGCCACAATCGTTCGTTCTCTTGATAGTACTATAAGTTTAATATACAAAGGTAATAGATACGAGTATCTTATTCTAGTTGTTGTATTTTCTTTACTATACATTTTTAAAATAATTTTTTAATACAAAAATTACATTTCTTGACTAAATGTACACTACCCTAATATTTTGTGCACGTTTTTCTTAAAATCTATTGATTCTACGAAAAAAAGTATGACAACGTTTTCTGTGCAGAATTAATTAGCTAAAATTTCCTTAATATTAAAAAAAAACTAATTGTTTAAGAGTACTTTGCAAAAAACTGAATATAACGCCCTATTACAAAATCACCTATCACCAATTCCAATATAACGGTACTTTTAAGGAAATGCTTAAGATGTAAAAATAAAGCTCTCCTACAAAATTCAACTTTGTCCGCTTTTTGTTTTGAGCTTAGTAAGTTTTTTTTTCAATTTTCCTGGGCTAATAGTAAAAAATAACTATGTATATAATATACCTACTAGTAGTAGATTAATATCAAACTTTATTAATTATTATTATAGGCAGACAAATGTGTTGTACCATTTTGAAAAATTGATTAAATAGACAATATCGTAAACTAATCGCATAGGCATATTCTCAAAAATTTTTGTTTTACAGATGGTCAACATTTTGTGAAAATAAATACTTTTTAATTTTTGTATTGAAATTATTTTAAAAATGTGTGATACAAAAATATAACCACTATTGTCAAATTGTACTACTTACCTTTTAGTACAATTTTTCTAGAATTTTATAAAAATAAGATTTACTTAGGTATATTTGACGAAAGTGTGTTTTTTTTAACTTTTTGAAACAAAAGAACATGGGGACTATTTTTTTAATATTTTTTTTCTAAAGGTCTGCTTGAACTAGTTGCAATTTTATCCATTTTTTACTGGATACAAGACATTTTTTAGTTCTTTTGGCTTTTTCACAAGAACACACGATAGTACTAATCACTTTATACTGTTTTTGTTGTACTTGTACGCTTTCAACATTAGGTCTTATTATAGACTTCAACTGAAAGTGAAAGTGTTTATATGCAGTCGTGTATATTTTTTCATAATTTATCTCTTATTTTTTTCAATTTTGAGTTTTTAATGTTCTGTAAAATTATCTGAAACAGAATGGAAAACTAGGTTAAAGTTATTGATTTCAATCAATATTTCCAAAAAGACATTCAACTTACTGGACTTAAGATGTGTGTAAAGATATTTTTAAGATTTTAGGTGATCTTTTTTTCTTTAAATTCAATTCAAGCCAACATTGCCGAAATAAAAAAAAAGTTCCACAGTGATAAGTGATGTACAATTGACAGAACAGATAAATATGTAGAAAGGCTGAAATACCTAATTGTGGAAAGCAGTTTTTTCGTCATCTCTAAGAGTATGTTTTATTAAATGATTGCATAACTTTCTTTTATGGCAGGTGTCTATGTATATTTACATACATACATATGTAAATATAAACTTTAGTGAGCCTTTTTGAATTTGTGCATGGCCCTACAATTAAAAAACTACATACCTTTTGAAATTAATACACAAGGGAAAGATTATTCAACATTCACGTTCACAGAAAGACCTAAAAATACATTATCACATTCTCCTAGTATTTATGTTAATTATAATGAATAATCTGATTTTTAAAAGCTTTTATGGCTATTTAATTTTGAATAATTGGAAAACAGAGACAAACAAAAAATAAGGTAAGGAATAATAAAGAGTGATATAATTATTTTAATTATCTCATGTGTAAATGAATACATTTATTACAAAAGGATTTTCCATTAACTCTACAATAATTCATGAAGAAATGAATAGTCCGACAATATTGTAGTAAAATGTACTCCTTTACAATATATACCCGTGCATACATATGTATGAAAATACACCGTCTTTTTTAAACTCAATTTAATTCAGATTTATAACTTTTGCAAAAGATTCGAAAACATACCTTATTAATTTATTTATGAAGTCCATTTTCTTAAATATGAACCTATTTTGATTTAATATAAATATAATAATATTAAATTAGGAAACTAGCCCCAAATAATAATTTCATAAATAATAATTTTTTAATTCTTCGTTAAATAATTAAAATAAATAAATATAAAAGTTCTAAATTAGAAATTGATTATTTCGCAACCTGAATAATGTCTTCACATCAACTATTTCCTCTCCTCCACATCCACATCCGCATCCACAAGAGATACATACATCTTTATATATATAATTCTTCTGTGAGTGTGTATGTCACTGAACTTCTCTTAAACGACTGGACCGATTTTGATGAAATTTTTTGTGTGTGTTCAAGGGGATCTGAGAATGGTTTAGATTCACAATATTATATAAAAATCAATTGCTGTTCGTTTGTCTCGCTAAAACTTGAGAATGACTAGACCGATTTTGATAATTTTAATCTTAAAATATTTGTGGAAGTTCAGGGAAGGTTTAAGCGGTGAGAAACATACATAATAAGTAACGGAAAAATACTAAAAACGAAAATTTAATTTTCCAGTACAAAATGTTCCTAGCTGTGAAACATTTGACGTCTTTGCACTACAAATTACTGCAGAAATTTACAATGAGACATTGATCATGATAGAAGATTTGTTTTTATTGATTGTTAATAAAGTATTGTCGTGTTTGGGTATAACACCACCCAATCGTCCTATGCGCGATACATTTAACCATGACTTGCGAAGAGAACAAGAATACGGTACTGAAGTATTGGCCGAAACAGTTCGTTCAAACGTTCCGCAATTGAATGAACGTGTTTGGGCATAACACCACCCAATCGTCCTATGCGCGATACATTTAACCATGACTTGCGAAGAGAACAAGAATACGGTACTGAAGTATTGGCCGAAACAGTTCGTTCAAACGTTCCGCAATTGAATGAACAGCAAAGAATTGCGTATGATACTTCGATTGAAGCTGTGAACAGTAGATCTGGTGGAATTTACTTCTTTGATGCTCCCGGGAAACTGGAAAAACGTTTCTAATTTCATTGCTGTTGGCAAAGATCAGATCGCAAAATGAAGTAGCCCTAGCATTGGCTTCATCTGGAATAGCTGCAACATTGTTAGAAGGTGGAAGGTGCACATTCTACCTTGAAATTTCCACTAAACATCCAAATCAACGAAGCTCCAGTTTGCAACATCGCCAAAAATAGCGCAATGGCGAAGATTCTACAGATATGCAAATTGATCGTTTGAAATGAATGTACGATGTACAAGAAATCATTCGAGGCACTGGACAGAACGTTAAAAGATCTTCGTGACAGCCAAAACATTTTTGGTGGAGCCATGATTCGGTTGTCAAGTGATTTTCGTCAGACTCTTCCAATTATTCCCCGATCAACTGTTGCTGACGAACTAAACGCATGCTTAAAATTCTCTAATTTGTGGCAATATGTAAGTACAATCCTATTAACAACTCACAAGCGAGTATTTTTGCAACAAGATCAAACTGCTATTATGTTTTCGAACCAATTTTTAGATATTGAAAATGGTAAAGTCACAGTTGATACCTCAACCGGATTAATTATACTACTCATGGATTTTTGTCACTTCGTCGATTCAAAAAAGTAGCTTATTCGGCGTGTTTTTACGGACATAGAAAAACGGCTCAGAAACCATAATTGACTGAGTGAACGAGCAATATTGGCGACCATAAGCAAAGATGTCAAAGTTTTCAACGTAACAATTCAAAATTTTCTTCCCGGAGAGTTGTTATCTTATAAATCAGTTGACACAGTTACAAACCAGGATGATGTAGGCAACTTGTTCACAGAGTTTTTAAATTCTCTGAATTTGCCTGGACTACCACCTCAGAATTTACAATTAAAAGTAGGATCAGTTTTGATTATTCTGCCTAACATTAATCAACCTCGACTGTGCAATGGTATGAGACTGGCTATAAAAAACCTAATGAATAACGTCATCGAGGCCAATATCATCAAGGGAAAATACAAACGAGAGGGTGTCTCCATCCCGCGTATACCGATAGTTCCAACGGATTTGCCATTTTTTCGTCCGTTTGGCCTTTGCGATGACAAAGCCAGTCTTTTAAAGTTTACGGAATCAACTTGAAGTTTCCCTGTTTCGCGCATGGGCAATTATAAGTTGCGAGTTTGCGAGTCGGAAAACTATCTTCTTATATATTTACGCACCGCAAAATAAGACAAAAAATATAGTACATCAGAAAGTCTTAAATTGATTAATTGAATAACTGTGTTGTATTTAATGTATGTAGATAAAAATTTTGTATTAAGTTTTGACCACATTTCCCAAAAATATATGAAGGTGATACGAAGTTTACTGGGTCATCTAGTACATATATAATATGGAAAACTGTTTTCCCTGTGGTCATCGATCATTATATATTTTTCTTTTATAAAGCTTAAAATTGTTCAAAGACTGGATAGGATAGAGTTCTGAGAAATTGAAGATTGCTTTTAATTCTGGGGAAATATTTACTCAAGAAAGCTATAAGGTTGAACAGTTGAGTGAACGAATAATTAGATTTAATAGTATATTTTCCAATTGTATCCTTTGTAGACCAAGCTCCCGGGCCGCAAGACAAACATACATCATTCCATCAAAGTCAAGATTTTTTCTGTAACCACTTTGGTAGCTGAAAACGTATGTATAAGTATAAAACTTAAATCAATGGCCTTTAGAAGGCGCTTAATGCAGACACTTGATGCAAAATTACATTTCGTTTTATCAAAAACTGATTCGTTTAGATGTTTTAAGAGGATGGCATCATTTACTTGTTTTGACACTTACCATACACCCACAGTGAGGCCTAACGTCAGCAATGCACCATTAAAATGTTAAATTAATTAACAGTATCAAAGCTTATAGTTGCGACAAACTAGGTATTCATTTAATAATAATTTGTAAAGGGTTGGCTTTTATTTTTCGTGTTTTATTTGTTCCTTAAGATCTAAAGCAAACACACATTACTCACTTCTCATAATTCGGCGCCTCAATTGTTTAGCCGATTTATTCAAATTTCTAATAGTGGCAAAAAAGTGTGTATACAAGTTTTGAACCATTGTTGTTATAGATCCGAAGTTAGTGCACTTAAAAATAAATTTATGGCACTAAAGTTTACAAACAGTTTCCGAGATATTTTTTTAAACTTTGGAGCTCTCAATCTTTTTTGGTGTACTTCCTACAGAGAGTCAAACTTATGGCAAAAAATGTTCAAAATTTCGAGCTTAATGTTTATTTCCAACATACGAGTACTTTTCCTCTCGAACTATTAGAAATTTAAAGAAATCAATTAAAGAAAATATAGAAGCCAGAAGTTGGGAGGAGGGTAAGCGTCGCCTGGGAAGAAAGAAGACCTGAAAACTACCTAACAACCTCTAACTAAAAAACGAATTTTGCGCTTTTTTTTCTAATTAATCTGTAGGTACAACTGTGACAATTTAAAAGTACTTTTCGGAGTTAAGCGAGGTATTAACATCTAACCCTCCGCAAGGTACAGCTGACACAGTTATCTCCACTTACGCAATTGGATTCGAAAGCATGCTTTTTCAGGTCCAAATGAATGAGTAAATTTAGAAATTCTAAGCTACTTGAACATAAGAGGATTTTATATTTATTAATAAATGATTTTATTAATAATGATTGAATATCATTACGTTCACTTTGTATAGATCGGTATGCATGTTGAAATAGGCAAAAATGATGAAAATGTAAATGTAAATGTAAGAAAGTGGGTCCAGCATTATGTCTGCTGGTCTGTACCTTTTGACCTACATATAGCCTTAAATACTGGAGATATTTTCTTCAAATTTGGTAACTAAGGGTCTTTGGTGAATCCCTACATACAGCCGTTATGTAATATCATATTTTTCTCGAAAACGACTCTAACCGTTTTGATAAAAAAAATTAGGTGTAGTATTGTGGGCACGGACTACATTTTGGTCAGAAATAATTTTAAGAAAAAATGTTATTAACGGTATCTGCATTGAACGGTTTTTTTGATTTTCGATTTCTCAGTGGCGGCTCTAACGATTTTGACCTAAACTTTTGTACAGGAGCTACTTTGAATTAAAAATAATATTGTTTATAAAAATATTTTTTGGGTTTTTGAAAAATCAATAGGTATCTTAAAATTGTGTGAACGATTAGTTTTTAAAATGATATCCTAAAATCTATATTATTACTTAAAATTGGTATCCCAATTTTTTTTCTAGAAAAATTCGGAAGAAATTTCTTATACAAGAATTAATTTAATAATAAAACCATTTTTAGACTTTCTTTGCATAAATTTATAATTTTGCTGTAGTTAAATATAATGCATTTATATTTATAAATAATAATTTTTAAATTCCAAAAAATAAGAGCAAGTTCGTGCGATCAGTCATACATTTTATTTTATTTAAAATTAATACTATAAATTTACAATTTAAAATTTTTCCCTCGACACGATTTTTTGTCTTTTTTTTTAAGACCAAAAATAAGAAGGCTACCTGCCATACAATTTTTTTTCGAAACCTTAAAAATAGTTTGTTTTTTCAAAAACTGTTCCACATATTTCTTAAAACAAATTATAAAAATTTCATTAAGTAAAAACCAGATAATATCTTTTTTTGGTTTTCTAATTTAGCAAAACCTGGACTTTGATCAATTTTTTTATTCTAAAGCTTCTAAAAAGTGTGAATACTTTCAATTTTTTTTTTTTCAAAAAATTTCAATTTTTTTTTTAAACTCAATATTTCGAAAATCACGTTCTCGATTTTTTTGAAACTTGAAAATTAAAAATACTTTCTACAAAATGTAGAAAAAAAAATAAAATTTTATTCAAAAACAATCGTTCTCACCATACAAATGTTAAAAAATTGTTTTCAAAAATTGTATTTGCTCGAAAACTGCACCTAGAACTTTGATAAAAATTTTATGTTCCACTTAATTTTAAAAACCTATAATTCTCATTATCGGCATAATGAAATTATTTTATACAGAACCTTCTTAAAATTAAAAAAAAACTACTAAGAACTGTTTATGCCTTTTAAAAACTAAGTTTGTGCTTCTGAACATTTTTCACGAATTTCATAAACATGACAATAAGTTCATTTGATCCGGTCAGGATTTTTATTTTCTTTAGGCTTCTTTTAAGGATTACGTCTACGCTACGCATATGATTTCTTTGCAAAATAGAGCCATAATTATGCGAAGGCGTAATGCAAAATTTCATTAAAAGAATCAATTTTTGTGGGCAGAAAAGAGCCGGTTATTTTCATGTTGGATGACCCTTTAAGACCGCTTAAAATGCACAACAAAATATCTAGGGTGTGAAATAAAGTATATAGTGGTACCTATTTTAAGCGGTTGGGAAAACAAGTGTTTTACTTAAATAAACTTCATTTCCAGTTTGTAAATTGCGCTGTATTCAGTATAAAGAAATTAAAAAAATCATTTAAATGAATTAGGGCATACATAGATTTTATATTTTATTGGTTCCAGCCAATGATTTCTGTTTTTTTTTTTAGTTTTCGATAAAATATTTTCTTGTTTCTAATAAATCAATTAATAATTCAAACACCCTTATAACATACGATCTTAACACAACACTTCACGAAGTTTTCACTGCCTTTAAAATATTTGTTCCATTTGTTACAACACAAATTATTTGAATTCAAAAACAATTACAGATAAAAATGTATTTAAAGTATTCAGTACAGCAAAATAAATTTATCTTAATTGATGCCATATCCAACAGACAAAATTAGACAAATGTGCACGATACGTGCTACGTGCCAAATTGCCAAATTAACTTTAAGCAAGATACATTTATTTTAACAAATATATTTTGGAGAGAGGTTGCAACAGGTCGGAGTTGGCAAGCTTTTGTTCATACAAGACAGAATGGCGTTACTTTTTGTGAATTTAAATGTAATGTTCTTTCCTTCGAAAGTTAACTTGCGAATGGGATTTTAGAACTTTCAAAGTCGTATTTGTGGAATATGATTTTAATCTTTTTTAAACTACATTTCATACTTTTTTTCAGTCTTATATTATATATGCATCATTTCTAATAAATATAAATATATTTGTCTATTTTTACAGGCTGTGTGGGTGTACGTTGTTTCACTTCCGGTTATAATAATAAATTCTCCACGCCACTCGCAACCTCATGCTCCAAAAACTATGACAACATTGGATTCAGCTGGTTCTGGGATGTTTGTTGCCGGATTGTTGGCGGAAACATATGCTGACTTACAGAAATTCTCATTTCGCCAGGATCCGGCAAATCAAGGAAAGTTTTGCAATGATGGTAAGAAAATTTAAATAGACTGCCTGATGTTTGAAGGATATCTTTGAACTAACGTTGAACGTTTGAATTGTGATATAGAAGACTCTTTAATATTATAAATTCTATAAAGTAGATTATGTGAATTTTGAGTTCATTATAAAAACGCAGTCTCGAGATTTTAAACAAAAATGGCATTATGATCATACATAGAGAATTTTTTCCTGAACCCAATGCGTTTTTAAAGAGTGTACCAAATACAAGTTTCTTTTTAAAATGCAATAAAATGAACAAAATTAAATTTTTTTCCAAACATTTCCATAAATTAGGGAACACAACGTCGTTCAAGTGGCTGCCTCAGCTGGCTTCGAAGTAGTGCAGTCGGTCAATCCGAGATCTTTTTCGAAATTCTCATCAGGCTAGTGCGTGAAATATTGAGCTGTCGAGTTGATGTTCGTGAATTAAGTTTCACCCTCTCGGTGCCACATTCTTGTCTGTGTGCACCGTAGGCCGACGGGGACCAGGAGTGTTGTCCACTAGCATACCCATCTCACAAAATTTTTGCACTAACTTGCGTAGCAGGCGCGGTGGGTGCTTCATTTCGGCCAAAACTTCTTTTGAAAAAACACACTGTTTGGGATACACAGCACTCACATTAGAAATATGTTTTCAATATTTCCCAACGTTGTTCAAGCGTAAAGCGACTCATTTCGTTCCGCTGAGGTATGACAGCTGTCAGTGTAAAAATAACTTATGTTATAAAAATAAACCACTAGATGGCCCACCCTGTACAAGTATAGCTACAGGCTTAACGATTAGATCGATTTTTATGAAACTTGTTAGTTTATGAGTTAGTTAATTCACTCGAATAACTTGAGCGAAACCCATGAGATTAACTTGGATGATAGAACATCTTCTTTAACCATGATTCGAGGGTTTTGTATTAAATATTTAAACAAGGAATCAGAGTATACCATATATGAAGAGATATTCTTAAATATGTAGATGATTTTGATTTAGTTTTGCGTGCATTAAAGGAATCATGAGAGAATTTAAAAAGATTAAGCGATGCACTTGGATTTTAAATGATTGAATGTCGTTATGGGAGGAAAGTATTGAGCCAAGTTAAGCATTCCACATTCGGGTAGTGCAGTAAAAGAAATAATCTCTGAACTTTTAACGTACGTCCAAAGATGGACTCAAGAATGAACTGATGAGGATTTCCTGAAGACCGAGCATTACATCTGAATTGTCTTAGGGGATGAAGACAACTGGCTATTTCACTGGAACACTTTTTAAAAAAAATTGTGACAAAATGATGAATGAAATGAAACTTACGGCCGTGCTCGAGAGATGTAAATTTGTCTATTACAGTTGTATCACCTATGATTTTTAGGGCTCTTTTTTTATTATAAATCCAATTGGGATAAGTAGTATTTGGGAAGCTTTGGACAAATAAAGGCTTTATAGATTACACCCAGATCAAAAAGCGTGATATATTACTGCCATCGTCAAGTAAAACCTGAAAATTCAGAATGGAGGGTGTGCTCCACTTTAAAATGGCAAGAGACGGTAATAACTTTTAAAACCATCAAATTTAACGCGGTTTTTGATTCGAGATCCGCATATAAAAAGCTTATAATACCCTACCGTTTCTTGTGAAAAGCTGAGGGTATTTTTATCATCAAAATAATAATTTAATGGATTAAAACTTTTTTAAACAAGATCATTGATGATTATGAGAAAGAGAGTCGTAAACAAATCGAAGCTCGGGGGCACACCAGAACTTTCATATTTGATGAATAACAGATTTAAAACGATCTAAATTCGGATCGTTTTGTATTGTTTCGAAGAAATTTTTGAAGCTCTTTTTGAAGTTGAAATAAGTCCGTTTATTTATTTTAATTTATCGCGTAAAGAGATTATGACTACTCTTAAAATGTTTGAGCACAGTGCGAACTTTTAAGAAAGTTGGAGTTAAAAGGAATACTAGTTGAATTATTCCACAAGCGAGCGTAATTAGCTTTTTTCTGCTTTATGATGAATGTTTTTTGTAATATTTTGGAATGTTATATTTACATTTGAATGCATTCAGAAAAAAAGCTCTTTGATTTACTGCACCTGAAATATTGTGAATCGAGGGAGTGCTAACGTGCTAACGCCGTAAGAGGTTCCAATGCAACAAATTTATTAGAGAATGAAAATGCATCTTTTTTTCTAATAGGTAATAGGTATAAATATTTCCGATGTGAATTTGAACAAATAAATGAAAGAACAGAAATACTCATGACTAAAAACTGTTTTAGAACAAAGAATCATTGATAGCTAGCCCAACCGAATTTCCAAACACAAAGGCCCAGTGAACTGATTAATTCCTTAAACAAATAGCGCATCCAATCATCAGTCTCCAACCGTCAACCTCCAACCTAGCCAGAATAACTTTTAATTATTTATATCTGAACTGAAACAGAGGCTGCAATCTGTGAGCCAATGAAGTCGTGTTTACTCATCTATTCTTAATTTGCCTACCAAAACGACTAGTAAGGTGAAACTTCAATTAAAACCAAATGAAAAAAGAAGCAAGAAAATCCGACACCACACTGTTGCTTTGGTTGGTTTACTAAGAGCCTGGCGTCCAGTCAAAACACTCTATCTATAAGGCGAATTGAAATTTAATTATCTGTGAAATGGTCTGTGTGATTAAAGTTCGCATGGCCCTGCTGCCATAGCAGCATGCCTTTATCGATTCGATTTTTGATTGAATTTTAATCTCATTATGCAGCGAAACTGACATGCTATGACGGCAAACAAACACGATAGTCCTGTTGGTGGTAGTCCTACGTCGTAGGTGTTTTGAAATACCTGTACCTACACCTCGCATATTTCTTGTCATATCTTCATATTCCACATCCCATAGAACGTCGTCGTCGTTTTATTCAGAGCTATAATAATGAAGATCGTGAAACTATATTTATCTATGTATGTATGTGCAAATGTGCTCTAGAAACTGCTTTGTATTCGTGAATCCTTTCATCGTCCCCATAAAAGAGGTTGGCATGCAAACAAGCTTGTCCCAGATGCATCCATTCAAAGCTCCCATTTTTAATCCCGCTCCTTTTGCTATACCATGCTCTGAAAACCTGCATTGCACTATATTTAAATTCACTTGTTTTAGAATTATTCACCATTCCTCCTTTTTGCTTTGGACCGCGCTTAGATTTGAAAACTGAGTGACAACGCGCTTCTATTGATAAAACAACTTGACCTGCACCAGAACGGTTGACATTCAAAGCCCGTTCGTGTACATTATGTACACACAATAGAATGTAGATATGTTGTGCTCATTAGAGCGGAATGCACGTGTGAATTATGAGAATCATATCATATCACCTATCGCTGCATTGTTGCCAACTAGGAATATACCAGATGCTCAAAATCTCTAAATGAAACTAGGCGTGTTTTGTTGAGCTTCTTAATGTACACATTAAGAAATGTTACACATTAAGCTTATTTTGCACATGTAAATACAACAACAACAAGTTAACAGCAGATTCACTCTTCAGTAATTTTAATGTAACATTTCTTAATGTGTACATTAAGAAGCTCAACACGCCTAATATGTATAGTAGAACATGCGATACTCTGTTAATCTTTGTATGAAATGGAGCATTAATGAGCTTTAAAATGTTTTTAAATCCAAGCAGTAAATGAGTAATGGACAAGGACAGTAATGCGACTCAGATTCAGATTTTTAAGAATAATGTTTAAGTCCTGGCCTAAACTAATATATGAGAAAAGCTATAATCTATTTAAATGTGGAATTATAGTTTTTAAGTTTTTGATACCTGATCGCTTGGAAACATTTTACAAAATAAAGTTTGTTGGTCTCACAAAGATTGGTACAGCAATTATCGGTATATTTTTGAACAGCTCTTAACGCTATAATATCACAATAAATCTCCAGTGTTAACTGATTGAAGTTAAGTTCATACGAATTTCTAAAAGACTATATTAAGCGTTTTAAAATGTTTTCAAATTTCATCTATTTTTGCAACTTTTATTAAAAAACAGATTTTTTTTTAAATATCTACTGGCTAGTGATTAAGAATAGGAAAACATGAAGAAAAAACTGTATGATGTTAAAACTGTTTCTAGAAACTAGGTTAATACGACGATTTTGCGAATTATAATCGAATGTAATATCAGACTTTCTCTAGTTTTTTTTATTAAAGTTTAAATCAGCGAATACTTATTTTATTTCTTAGTATCGTGTTTACTCCAAACAGATCTGTCTAGTAAGTAATAATAAGTAAGTAAAGTAAGCAAATTGTTAAGTAGTATCATACTAATATCTTAATACTAGGCTATTTAAAATTTAAAATTTTATGATTTTGGCAATAGAAGTCAAAATTTTGTTTAGCAAGTATAAAAGCTAGAATGATAGAAAATGAATCAAGCAATTATAGACAATAAATCAATGTTGGTGTTATATTTAGTGGCCATCTTCAACTCTTTGATTCTATTCAGCTGTACATACATCAGCGATCTGATAGTGTAACTTAAGCGTTTGCTCTAAAAGTTGAGATCATTAAAATTCCTTTGTTGCTCCACTTCAACAAGATTCAGCGATATTGTCATGACTGGATGTTGACAGTTAACTTTTAAAAATCAGGAATTGTTTTTATTGGCACTTGGTTACATAGTTATTAATGCATACAAGAAAGACCTAGAGTGAAGTCGTGATAAAATACCTTGGCATTGGGTTAGATACAGACTTTAATTTCGAGGAGTGGGCTTGATAGCAGAATAAAGGTGATTAGAGAGTTTCCCTAAGTATAATTAGACTTGAGAGAAATACAGATTGTTCCGCAAATCGAAATAGATACAGTAAATTTCCGTTTATGTTAATATTGTTTCAGTCTCGTTCCCATTTTCTCGGTCGGAACGAAACGAAAGAAAAAAATCATTTTGATGATGAACAAATGATTTTGATTGAATGAACGAATGATTGAAATGATCGAATCTTTGAACCAATCAATAATTTATTGATTTAATACTTCAAGGTCCATTGACATATCTCTAGATTAAACATTAAATACTTTAAGGTTGATATTAAAAGATTTTTTTTTTTGATTGGTCGACTTATATAGGCTGCATAAGTTAAACCTGACTGCTAACATTTATGAAAAATGTAGGATTGCGGATTTTATACTGGGACGGGCCAACTTAACCACGAACCTTGTAAAGAAACGTAATTTTTTTTAAAAGTGTGCTTTTTAAATTGTTAAATTTTTATTTACAAATTGAATTGGACTTATTCATTGTAACTCAATTTGATAATTTCGTTACTGTCAGCTAACGTACTTTGACAGACTCCTCGTTTATTGTAAAGAATGCCTATCAACCTACCTAAACTTTTGCATTTTGTAAATGGAAAATTATATTGATTTTTTTCTAGTATGAAATTTGTTGCCCTTCTTCCAAAATTTGTATGCAGAATTGTAACCTGACATTTTAACTATTTCAGTGTAACTTTAAACATTCGGAAATTAAAACCGAACTTATAATTTTTTCTATGGGCTTAAAGTCTAAATTCCAAAGTCAAATATTTGTACAAAACAAAGTTTGAAAAACCTTTTACTACATTTACATTTACTAATGCACGCATAAAAACAGTTTTTAAAATACTAAATTTAAAACTGAGAAAGTTGAAAATAAAAAAAACTATTTGGGGCAAGCACCTTGAATAAGAGTGTTCGGTAAAAAATGTTTTCAAAGTCTCGGGTGAAAATCGTTTGTAGGTTCATTTTCGAGATAGATATTTAAACTTATCTTTAATGGTATATGCACGGTTACCGTTATTTTCAGAGCTTAACAAAAATTTTAATTTTCCCTTAGGGAATTTCCCTAAAAACCTTAGGGTGAATTACCTTAAGATGAAGATCTTTAAGGTGAGGTATCAAATCCCATATTTGGGCAGGTGTTCTTGAGTCTCTTAGATAGAACTAATGATAGGTGATAGAAAATTTGCATCTCTTCAGCATCTTGGCCTAAGTCACAGAGTCGTATTTAATAGTATTTTTTTGCGCAGAAGTTGCTTATGCAAGGCCAATTTGCTGATACAGCAAACATAAATACTTATGTGACAGTTTATGTAGAGGAAAAAGTGCAACATAAGCGCTTAGGTTGAACATAAATATTTGAGTTTCATTTCAGCAAATGGCCCTAAGTAACTTAAGTAAGTAAAATTTGACCTAATGCAAGTTTCTGAATTTTTACATATCGTAGATGTACATATTATTCTCTAAACCTAAGTTGGCAATATTTTAAACAGCCCTGCAGATACACCTTATTCATTATTTATATTTTCCATTTTATTTTATTTCATTTTTCAAAGGACTATGGAGCATGTCAAGGCATCCAAACTACTTTGGAGAAGTAGTCATATGGTGGGGGATATTTGTGGTATCTCTTAATGTTATAAGTGGACCGGAATGGGTTGCTATAGCATCGCCAATCTTCACCACTTTTATTATTCTCTTTCTGTCAGGCATACCTTTGCGAGAACGTTCGGCAGACGAAAAATATAAAGAGTAAGAACGTACATAATATATTTATTATCACAGATCAATTTGTAAAGAGACTTCTCTAAATTATTTACAGCTTGATGGAGTACCGAAAGTACAAGGCATCAACATCTCCACTCATACCAATCCCGCCGTCAGTTTATGTCGAAGTGCCAAGTGCGTTGAAATTTATTCTATGTTGTGAATTCCCTCTCTATGATACAATGGATATACAAAAGGATCTCAGCCCATACTCACTATCGATGGCACACTCACATTCGCACATATAGCAATCAGTTACCCACAGTGGGAGTGGGCAGCATGGCCAACTCACTGTGGGCCACCAGGTTCAGGGTTCCAGCAGTGGCTTACATCAAAATCAACACCAACATCATCATCATCACCATCATCATCATCATCATGGACATCATAGTCATCATCACCACAGCAGTCAGGATATCGAGAGTGGGTCTGGAACTGGTGTAGGAGGAGGACCAGTAGGAGGAGGAGGAGGAGCGAGTGCTCGCAACACATGCGTTAGAACAACAAGTAATCCCTATCAGAATGGTGGCAACTACATGAACACATATAGCTATGAGCACCGGGAGATAACAGACGATGAAGACGACGAAGATGATGATGGAATCATTTATATGCCTGGCCCGTCAACGTCAAAGCAAATTTCCCATCATATTAGTGAAAAAAAGATAACACCTGTCGAGGTGAAAGATAACAGTTGCTGTCCACCTGCTCTTGAAACAACGACGACAACGACAACGTCAACAGAGCTCCAAACAGAACCCATTCCTATAAAAAGCGAAAGTTTTATCGCTAAAGTTGAAACCGAACAGTATGTTAATCCAGATGGCGCTTCAATAACAGTCACAACTATTTTGTGATTACATTTTGTAGACAAATTTTGTATGATTAAAAAATTAATCGTAAAAAATGTTATAAAACAAAAATATGTTCGAATGACTCAATTTTTTTTCAAGCCATATCTGCCATTCTACCTATAATAATATTACAAATTGTTATTTTAAATAAAAAATTAAAATTGTTATAGAATAAATCAAATAAATATATTTTAAACTTTGAATAAAGGGTAATTTATAAACTAAGAGTGTACATTTTTGTATAGTTATTAATAATGATGAAACAAAAAAATAATAGTTTTTACTAAGTAGATTCCAATTCATATTCCATATTTCATATAAAAACTTATTAACAAAGTTTAATTTGAAGAGAAATTAAATTAACAATTTCTAACATATTTTAAAATAGTAGTTTAGATTTGAATAATGTTGTTATTTTTGTAAAAAAAACCATCATTACGCTTTGGAATATTTGCATGAATGAGGTTAATGTAAATGATATAGCTACATAAATGTTCAGAGGTTTTTTTTTGTGGAATCAAATCAATCTAAACGGGAAAAGAGCTTTTATAAAGCAGCATAATGGCGTTTTCATCAAAATTAAGTTAAGTGAAAAAATATCACAATTTAATTAGTTATCTTATTTTCCGCTGGTTCTAACTCTAGGCATATAGGTGTTTAATTAAGGCAGGTCGTTTTTAAGAGACCACGCCATACTTTTTTAAAAATGTTTGTTTTGAAAAAAAATTAGTTTTCTTTGTTTTTAAAAGCAATAATTATTGCGCTAACACATGATGTATAACAACTCTAAAGTCGAAGTCACACTTGTTTCACTAGGTGATGTGTTGTGTAGAAATTCCTACTGTTGCGATTGCAACGTATTTCTTTCTATATATAGAAAAGAGACAACAGACGGCTCTTGAAAAGAGAAATAATTATATACGCAAGCAAATAAGGCTAGTTTGCAACACTGCTTTATCAATAAGTGTTCACATTCGACATGCTTAGCCACCCTATAAAACAAAACATCAGGCGAAATAAGTTTCGGTCTGTTTTCAGTAATGAGATGCATAGTTATTGTAGGCAGAGAGTGATATATCGTGTCGTTTAATTTCGAATATTTGAATTTTATTGAGGTTTTTGTAGAATCACCTTGAGGCATGGTTATAAAAAAACATTATCGGAATTTTGCATTTAATCCAATTTCTCAACTGGCAGTTTGTTGTCGTAACTTTTTGTTGGTTTTGAGTAGTGTTTTTTAAAGAGTCTCCCAATCACGCAATTTGTGCCTCCTAAGTTTCTAAGTTTCAGGTATGGTTTTAAACAGGTCCGATATGGTTTTAAGCACACCCGGTTCTTTTCCAAATAGCCACAGTACTCGTATGTTCCTTAACTGATCGGGTATCTTGGAAGGCTGGGGGATTTGCAACTCTCCAAAAAACACTTCCGTTCTTGTTCTCGTACATGATAAAAAAGAAATATGTGAAGAAAATTAGTTTGTTAACTTTTGCCGCAGGATGCCGCTGACAAACTTTTTCACACCGAAATAACTTGTGCCGTCGATTGGCAAGCAACTCAAACCAACTAAAACTTTATTGATTTTAAATTTAACAATAATTAGACATGGTATAGTATTGCTCTGAAATATTTACTTCATAAATGCTATATTACTGGATTATTAAAGTACACGTATTTTTGCTGACTGCATTTTGAATTATAATACTGTTGGTATTAGGCCCGCGTTATTCTTTCTTTTGAGGGACATCAGTTGTTTTAAGCACGGGCCATATTATATTTATTTTAAGGCAATCACATTGAATAATGGTAGTCTTATAAGAAAGTGGACACATATACAAAATATTTGAATTATGAGCCTCATAACATTAAGAGTCGTTGATAATTACTGCCCCTAAATATATTGTAGAATTTCATAAATTCATTTAAAAAATTAGAGGTATGGTCTAATTGTATTTACTCGTATGTTAAAATTAACTTTTTTTGACATCGTCTGTTTTCATACGCTTAATAAATGTTGACATTTTAGTATTTAAAAAACCAAAAGATCAACTTTCGAACATGGGTGTTTAAAAAATGCATGTTTCTTTATGGTCTAAATAAATAAATGGTCAATTAGTTAATTTTTGAACAAGCACTTGAGACAATAAGGATTTGAAAATAATTTAAGTGACAGATTTTCCTCGCAGTGATTTACAAAAATCAGCAACCTCTACATTGAATTCAAAATCGTTCAAAAGTAGGCAGTTAACGATTTACCAATTTCTATTTTCCTTCTATAAAATACGTTATGAAACTCTTAAATATTGTTTGCCCAACAAAGTCTCAAAAAATTTTTAAATTTTAATTGTTTTATGAAAAGAATTGATTACAAAAATATTGCGATTTATTAATTGCTTAAAGGCAGAGGAAAATTAAATTTAAAAAAATATAATGCGACAAAATTCCTTCCAAAATTTATGTTACGAATAAACGTTGGGCGCCAATTAAATATTATATACGGTAATCAAATCTAATACTGTATTCCGTGGATCAACATAACATTATATACATATATGTGAGCTGAAGTATTTTGTATGCTCCTTGATTTCTTTATAAGAATTTCTAAATCCGCGTTTAATAATCATGCATAAAAAAATCGAAAGAAAGAAAAACTGACATGTGCAGTAATGCTTCCATTTAAAAGTAAAAAATGCGAATGACTGGTTAATGTTGTATAATTTAAATATAAACAAAAATTGTTAACAGAGTGTAATGTTGTTAAATAAATCTTAAGAAAAATTAACCAGAAAACTATTTACATAATAAAATATTTATCAATATCTATATTCTTAAGAAATTTAGTATTTCAAATACTGTTCAAAATATGACGTGCTCTTATACTTTATCATATTCATTGATTGATTTATTTACTGTATAAAATTATTAATTTCATATTGTTAAATTAAATGAAAACATATCGACCTTTCGAATGGAAGTTCAGAGATTAAAAAGAATACAAAACAAAAATATAATTAAAAAACAAATGGACCAGAAAGCGAGTAGTCACATTCATAAATATTTCATTAAGCTCCCTTTACAAATTGAAAAAAAAAAATATATATATATTTTTGACTTTAACTTTAAAAATATTTGTGTAATAAATATAAATTATAAGATAATGAAATATGATTTAAATTGAAAAATAGTCAAAACAAAAGTTTGTAAATATTGTTATTGTTTTAGCTGAGCGTTATGCCAATTGCATTATTAGTTTTACAAGTACAAAAGTCAATAAAAAGTGTAGGTACTGTATCTGTACACAACAAAATAATATAATTGTCTTCATAGGTTTTTTCGTAAGTGAATTGTGTGTTGATTAGTGAAGAAGGAGCAAAAGTTTTGGTAATACAGTATTTTACGGATAGAAGAAGTACGTATGTATAAGAGAAATCGCTTAAGTAACTATAGGAAACGCAACCCAAAAAAAGAAATTCTCTTATAATTAAGGCATAAAGTTGAAGTTCGGTCCAACCCAAGAACTATTTTCCTTTAAAGAGGATATCTCTTTATATATTAAAATTTCCTAAAAAATCGGTTTTAAGAAAACGTACTGTGTGACACATTAATTTGCCAATTTGTTTTTCCCATTAAATAACCAAAATATTTTATATGGTCTAAAATTTATGTCATTCAATTTGTCATAAGTGTCAATAGTGACAAGTGAAAGTGACGTTTAATAGTATCATTGCACTGACAACTCGTTAATATTTTGTTGACACTATTTTGTAAATAATGACAATACACAATAAAGGCAAAATCTGCTATGTAAATGTGGTATTAAGATTAAACTACGTACTAAATATGCACACAAGTAACAAGATCTACATATATCTCGAAGATGATGTGGAAAGAGAAGAAATCGTGGAGAATGTGATTTTTCCAATTTTTAGAAAATGCGATATCTTTTATAAGCTATTGTTTACTATAATTAAAAAAAAAAACAAATAATTCAATCATTGTACCTTTTTTGTTGAAGTGATATTTTCTAAAAGTCTTAAAATCTTTCTTGCAGACAAATTTTACTTAATTTACTTTTCGATAGCATTTACCGTTTGAAATTTATATCCGGAAAACTTTTAGTTTGCCTTTTCTGCTATTGAATTGACAGGAACTTTATGATTTTGATGTTGACATTTTCGAGTGAGAAAACATTTTGAACAAGTACCTTAACACACTGAACAAAAAAAAATATGCTGTACTATTCAAACAGGTTCTATTGTTTTAATTTTTAGAGCAATTGGCAAACAAATTAAAAAAAAATCACCCAATTAAAAAGAAATATCCCACCACAAACATTATTGTTGGGTTATAGAGCTTTTAATTGTTTTTGGTAATTCCATAGGTAGATAAAACAAATTCATGAAGTAACAGTTAACTTTCTGAATTCCAGAGTACAACTAGAGCATATCTTTTAGACAAGGGAAAATAATAATTTATGGCAATATTATATTAAAATTTTATATAAAAATTAACAGAAATTAAAAAAAATTTTATTAACAAAAAATAGAGCTTTACTACTCGCTGTTAGTTATATTAAAAAAAAGTTAATTTAAAACTAACCATGTAGTACCTATGAATTTTTTCAATTTATAAATCCTAAACACTTATGTATATTCAAAATTAATATTTGTTATTATAATGTATCGTCAATATAAAATTCCATATACTCACATTCTATATGTTTAATTTCTAAATGAAACTTTATGCAGTAAAATCATGTATTAAAAAAAATATGCTCAAATTCTTAAATTATTACATAGAGTTCATTTTTATAAAACCTAACCTTATAAAGCGCCTTTAGAAAATGTGTCTCTATTACTTGATTAATCTTTAACTTACAAATTTCAAAAAAAAAAAAAAAAAACATTCTTGCTATAGTAAAATTATTTACCACAGATAACCTATCAAGTAGAAAATGTAAATATTTTAATTTTAACTATACATTAATGTAGAAATACGTTGTAATAATTTAATAAAACAAAATATTAAAATATCTTTTTTAAGGTTGTTTAACTGAAAATAATTGAACAAATTATTGATGATGGAATTCGAGTTTGGCAAAACGAATTTCATGTTCACTTCAAATTGAAAGCGCTTTCGATATGCCATTTTGTTCATGTTTGCACTTCGGCGACATCTGTCTGGAAATATTGGCGACATTTAATTTCGAATCGGTTAAGCCTATACTTTATACATCCAGAAACATTATCCTTATACAAAAAAATTTTTTTCTTCTAATAGAGAAAAATGAAATGTTTAAAAACTAAAAAAAAAACGGTGGTAAGCAACAAGTAAGCTCAAAAGTAAGATCAGAAATAAACAAAAACAACACATTTTCATAAGTTAATATTAAGAGAATTCTGAATTTTTAGTTTAATGCTATTTATAATTTCCGGAACAGTATCTTTTAAACTGACAATACATTTGTAAAAGCAGTTTACAAAACAGGCTTAACGGAAAACAGAATTTTGTATGTTTATTCCAAAAAGCGCGGCGGATAGTATTTGGGTTGTTCCTAAAACCCAAAACTTTTTTTTGTATAATAAAAACATGATAATTGAATCCTATGAGAGTTTCAGGATTCAAATATTACTTATTTAAAAAGGTCACGAAAGAGGAATAATTAATAGGTACTAACCTTACATTCCGATTTTTGACTTTTAGAAACCGATTTGAATATTAAAAAAAAAAACTAATTCACTAATATATGTATGTGATAACTCGCAACGCTTTGAGGAAAAAAAATCCATTAGAATGCTAAAATTTAAAACACTTATAATACGAGTAATAAAAAAAATTAACGATGTTTAATTTTTTTTTCTTATTTATTTTTTTTACAACAAAAAACAAACCGAACACATACTTCTTGGAGAAAACTACTTCTGCGAATTCATTTTTGGAGCAGTATCCTTGCAAACCGTCTGCGCTATAAACTCAATTAATGTGCGAGTCGGTCTGCCAGACATCCCGCTTCGAAGGTATTGAAAGTCCTTTCCACTTGTACGCATGACGTTCGTTGCATCCTGCAATTAATGAATTAAACATAAAAAGGATATCACCTTAAAAATTGTCTTACTATATGCATCCATTGTCCACATGGCACAAATTGTCGCAGAAATGCAGCTGCCTTGCAAGGATTTCCTCCACTTCCTATGCCATAGTTTTGAACATCGCTAGCATGAGAATTGGTCACTTGTTGACTATAATAGTTCCACAGTGGAAAACGCCAGACCCGATCACCCGTATGAACATTCGCATTTTTGATTTGTTGCCATAGGATTTCAGAGTTGGTGAAAACGCCGCTCGCTGCCTCATCTAACGTCTGACGCATGGCACCTGATGTAGTGCCAACATCAACTATAAACTTTGGACAAAAATTCTGAGCATAAAGCAAGGCATCGGCCAATACTAAGACATCCTCATGATCTGTACCCTGGATTTCTATGGTCTTGCCGTTCATGCATTTTACGACATCACCGGGCCGGAAGGCGTTGCATCCAATGACATTTTCACACAGCGGTATAAGAGCCCGAATGTTAACAGGCAATCGAAGTGCTGAAATTGCCTTACAAGTTGCAACTACAACAGCTGCCCCAGTCATGTCGGCTCGCATATGCTTTAGTTCTTCTTTATTCTTTAGGTTAAGTCCACCACAGTCATATGTTATTCCTTGACCGATCAAAACAATTGGTCTTTCATCTCTAGTTCCGCCATAAAAGGTGAGTTCTAGAAATATTGGCGCCTCGCAAGAGGCTCTCCCTACCGCCAAAAAAGCATTCATCTGTTGACTTTCAGCCCAGCCCTCAACTTTTACCTCTACATTTACGCCGGACTTACACAGCACCTCAACAACTTTTTCGGCAAAAGCTGTAGGCGTAAGAAAGTTTGCAGGTGTTTCTTGCATTTGTCGGGCAAAATTTTGGGCTGCAGCTTTTTGCAAACCAATTCGCCACCCGTCCAAATCACAAATCTCATCCTTGTGAGTGTAGAGTTCAATACTGGGTATTTCAAGACGTTGCTTAGTATCCTTGAGCTCCTGGTAAGCCCAGATGCCCAGTGCAGCACCTTCTCCAGCCGACTCGGCATGCCCACAGGTCTCCACTTCAATTCGATCGATATCTAATTCGCTAAGTTTCATGCAAGCTTGTGCCACAGAACGTCTTATGGCTTCCTTGCGTTCATCGATCATTTCATATGAATTGTAACCCAGGCATTCCTTACCGAGTCCAACTACTGCAACTGCGGAATAACAGGGAATTTTCTCCGGTTCAACACAAAAAAGAATTCTACTTTCTCCATTTCTCGGCATAGGACCAGACATACGTAAGACCTCCAACATTCTACCTTCGGTTTTCTTTACATTATAACTCCATCCCGCCGGAGTGAGAATACCAAAATCGTTCTTATCTTCTGGATCAGCATAAACTCCCAAAACAAGTCCTCTTAGGTTTGGCTCAGCACAAATTTCTGTTGCTGGCAATTGAAGTAAATGCGAAATGGCTTGACTGGCATAATATTTTTCACACGGAACAAATTTTCTTCTGGAGAACGGTTTTAAGCAAAGTCTTAAATTTTTTAACATGGTGACATGGCCAGAATGATTTTTTCCAGGAAGCAAAAATCTCTTTCGAATGTTTTCTTGCGAAAATATAAGTTTATAATGATTTTTTTTTGATTGGCTAGCTCAAGGTTTCTACGTTTTTAGGTTCTGATGAAATGTTTTTTAAAGATTTACAAAGAACGCTAGTGTTTTAAATAATAACAACCGAATATGAATTGGTTTTGGAATTTTTTATAAACAACAGCGTATGTGTTGTAATCGTTTAAAGGAACTGTCCTTGTGGATTGCGTAGACAACCATACTTAAAACGCTTTTACCAGAAATTAGGTACGTAAACACTTAGATTATTGCCAATTGTTTTGGATTGTAAGCTGCTTCATAGCGCAAGTTACTTTTGGTTTCGTGTTAACAAAAAAGTTTGAGGTTTTTATTAAATTTAACATGAAATACAACAATATTTTTTCGAAGATACTCACAAACGGCTCTATCGTTTTTCATTAAACTGTATACCTGCAATATTCAAAACTATTGAATGAAATCAACACTTACAGTTGTGTTCAAAAAAATAGGAGTGATTCTTTTTAAAGATAAAATCGCAATTCATTAGTTAAATAAATTATTTTTATTTGCTTTTTCTTTTGTACAAGATAGGCAATGCAGTCATGTGTTAATTATGCTTATTGACTACTTTGCTTAAAACAAATAATATAGTAAAAACATAAATTTTCTTAAAATTAGGTAAAGAGGAACTGTTCAAAATAATAGGAGTATTTCATTTCATGTACAGAAAAACTAAGAAAATAATTAAGCTCAAAGTTTTTTTTTCAATACTTTGTTGAGAAACCTTTGTTTTTTATTATTGCTGCACATCTCCGTGGCATTGAGTTGACTAGGGTCCGACAGCGCTCAACTGGTATTTGATGCCATGCTTCCTGAACTGCATCCCATAATTGCCACGAATTCGAAGGTCTCCGATGGGAAACACCCTTTTTAACATCTGCTCATAAATTTTCTATGGGATTAAGGTCAGGCGACTGAGCTGGCCATTGCATAACCTCAACCCCATTGACCCGAAACCATTTCTTAGCAAGCTTACTCGTATGTTTCGGGTCGTTGTCTTGCTGGAATACCCATTTAAACGGGATATTCCATTCCGCATGAAGCAGCATCACATTGGACAGGATATCCACATAAACCCGCTGATCCATTGTGTCAATTATTTGATGTATTGTGCCAATATACCACTATAAGAGAAACTGCCCCATGCCATCACCTTAGCACCTCTATGCTTAACAGTTTTAACGGTGTACTGGGGCCTATATTCAGTATTTTCTGGACGTCGTACGTATTGACTCGAACCAGTTCCACCAAATAAAACAATTTTTGTTATATTTACCGAAGAAGAAATAAGTTGTTTACCAATAAACACATGATAAAAAAATAACTTGCAGAAATCTTATAAAAGCACTCCTATTATTTTGAACACAGCTGTAAGTTTTTTTGTAGAAAAATTCAATTAACAAAAATGAGGCTTTGTAGTTTTTATCTTCGTTGGTATAGTCATAGAAGATGTAAGTTTCAATTTGTTTTAATTACTTTTGAAGTTTTTAGCACTTCAAATTTTCTCGAGAATGGCTATGTATCTCGAATTTCGCATTTAATTAAACTTCATATTTGTATTGTTCCAAATGATTGTTCTAAAACCGCTGTTAAGGTCTCATACTTTCTTCTTAGCTAAAAAATTGTATTAGTGAACCACTATCTTATACTGTGTCATGTCAATTAAATTCTCTTTGATGGTCATGTAAATAGATTCGTATGCATCCAGTTTTTTATGGAAATGGTACACTTTTTATCAACTTGTAGTTTTTGATAAAAGGTTTCATGTTTCAAGGTTCTGTGTTGGTCAAATGAAATGCATGAGCTGCAACTGCTTTTTGAATATCTTTGATAGATGTACCTCTGGTGTTCAGCTATACGACACTCAACACCATTCTTAATCCGGCTTTATTTGTTGCCGTAGGTAGGACAAGTGATTTAGTAAATTCAGCTCTTCCTATTCATGGGATGGGCGTCTTTTTGCTTTTCGGATATGATAGTGAAATTAGAAATTAATGATTGCAGATTGTTGGGACAAACGTATTGATAAGATCAATAATTTACCTATCGTTGGTTGTGGATTTTCTGTACACGTCAAATTGAATTTTACGGCCAAAGCGTTTTGTTTTTAAATCGAGAAATGATAATGTGTGATCTGATGCATCTTCCAATTCATTTTACAGATGTAAACCACGGTCGGCATCAGATTGTTTTACAACAGCTTAAGTACCGTCCACATATCTCCACCAAATTCTTGGGAAAATATCTTCGTCTTTCATTTCTCTCTCTAATTTGCACATAAGCGCTTCAGCAATATACGGTAAGACTATTTTACATACTGCAGTCAAAATCGTTGGAATAATACACGCCTCTAAATTCAAAACAAACGATGTCTCTTACTCTCTCAATAAATTCAAAGGAGTTCTCCACTGAGAAACCTTCAAACTTGCCAAACTTTTTCATTTCAGACATAAGCCGTTTAGCCGGTTTATCGAAAGATGGTCTATTTACATGACCATCAAAGAGAATTTAATGACCATAGATAAAAGTCCAATAGCAACTGACTTATTTGCTCTTGCTAAATAATTTATATGTGATGTGTGTTTAAATACAGATACAAATCTTATTGTTACTCTTTTTTGTTGAATTTTGTTTATTGCATTAAGTGTATTTGATTCTTAATTTTTTAGTTGTTACGCGTATTACGATAAAGATGGTAGGAAATGCATTCGGTCTCTAGAAAAATAAATAAATTACCACTGGAAAAATTGTCTTCGTTTTTCTTCAAATCATTTTTGGGCACAATAGAGAAGAGGCTTAAATAATTTCAATATTATTCTGACCACAAATTTTGTTCATTTAACAGATAATCTTGTCAAAACAGGTGTTTTATTGATGATGTTATATTTTCAATGCTTATTCATTTTATAGCTCTAAACCACATAGAAAGATTTTTGCAATTTAGAAAGTATCATTGTTGTATATTATAAGACAATTTTTTTTTGGGTCAATATCAAACTAAGATTTGTTTCCATAGAACCATTGGATCTCTTGAATAAAATGCAGGATATTAAAAAGCAAAAGTGTATGTATTTATAATAATTGATTTGTTCTTAACAAAGTAATACATTCTTATTTCTAATAAACTTAATACGCTTGCTTTTTTAGTCCCATAGTGTAAAAATATTTCATAGACGGTATAAATTCATATAAAATGTCATACCTAAAAGCGTTTACTTGGCAAAAAATGAGAATTTGTATTAAAATCTATAAATTTTAGATTGTTCCTTTAATTTTGATTGTGTGTTTTGTTTTCTTTCTTAATAATTTTATTCGATAAAACTGCTTAGAGGCTAAGTTTTGTACAATTGACAAGGGATTGCAAAATATACATACATACATTATACAGACATACTTTCTATAAAATGTAATTTAGTCACCCAGCGATACGGCTCTAGACAAAACTATATTAATATCATAAGGTGGAAAGTTTTGCAGAAGTTTCACATTCGAACCAAAATCATTTTCTAATATTTGTTCACGTAAAATTCTAGAGAAATGAAAAACAATCAAAAATATCAGTAAATTGATGAGAGTTTTAAGTTTGACTTACATTATCATCGCACAGCAGACTTTTATGAGAAAATCAAACCGATTTTCATCGGAAAATACCGAGTCCCAGATGCGGACTACATCTGGCAGTGGAAATTCTTGTGACAGTAGTAGAGTTATCCATCTAAAGGAAAGTAAACAAATTAACAGTGGATGCTTAATCATATACAAAAAATATGAACCTAAAGCTATAGTATTGTGGATGTAATTCTTGTTCCTCCAATCTTTCATAAACGTCTGGATCTTTTTGTTTGACCATGGTAGATAATTTGGCCATCATATGTTTAATTCCACAATCCGAGTCATCGAGAGTTTTTATAAAGAAATCACGAATTTCACCCATCAGTGATGTGAAGCAGAAAAAACAATCTGCTTCGGCATGTTCTGGAATAAGGGGATTTTTACATACAAAATTGATCATTTTCTTGTTAAGCATACTTCGATATTCTATATTGGGATCGGATGCCATTACATAGTAAATAGGTCCAACTATCTCATTCATTCCCTGTACATATCCTTGTCCAGGATTAAGTTTTGCGTACAAAAATAATATTCGTTGCACAACTTCCCAATGTGCTTCTTGGCCTTCTTCCATTGCTGCGTAGTTTTCACTGGAACGCTTTGTGATGAGATTTATCTAAAGACGTTATAATATGTATGTATGTACCTATCTTATCATAAATTCCAATATAAAACAAAGAAATAACCAATGTCTATAGTCTTTTGTTATGTGCTCTGAGTTTAATCAGAGAACGACTTACTTAAACTCTAGAGTTAAGACCAGAGCTTATCATTAAAATCATATCAGTCAAGCACATTTACATTTTACAAAAGGAGCATTGCACAAATATTATCAGAAGGTATGTCATACGTTGTTTTTAGCTTTAAATGTTTTGCTTCTGCGTTTTGTATTAATAAAACCTATTTTGTTCTAAGCTATACACATTTTTAAGACCAGTTAAATGCGAGATAGACCGGATTGATGATGTGAGCGTTTCAATGCAAATATTTTAAGCTAAAAAAGGAGTGTTCAAAAGAGCGAGTTCTGACGTTAAATTCCTAACACTATCTGAGATTTAACTCAGTTTATGACCGGGTCACCAAATTTGGCTAAGTACATAATTATGTACTTATATGTATATGCAAAGCTGTGGTGCAATAAGATAGAAATGTTCAATCAACTTTAGCATTCAATTTTGATAATTAATAATAAATATAAGTTTAAATGCAAAGCATGCAAGAATGCAAGAATAAATTTAATCCCAAACAAAATAAAAAGATTTGCTAACTTACTTGCTATGTTATCAAGAGCAGCATGGAGGAATCAACAAGTCATTTATCATTATCATTCATTTTCACACATATTTCAAACCTAATTATTTACCTTTGTCATGCCAAGTCCTTTGCGTTCAACATTTGCCGAATTTAACACAGAGGGGACAACTCGTTGATGGAGCCTTCGTTCTCCTTTGCTATTTACAACAATCTCACATGGATATTCGGTTGGTTGTTGGAAAAATGATATGTCTGGACATAGACGGCGAACGTCTTTGTCGATCTGCAGTAAAAATTCGTTGTCATTGAAAAATGTATTCCAAGCACTTTCAGGGCCTTCGCTTAACGGATGATCTTGGCATTCGTTCATTTCTTTTAATCCTGGCGGAACAACTAGTTCATCAATAAATTGCCTATAGAGAGCTCTCTTCTTAGCCAATGTGGATGTCCAAGAGCATTTTGAAGATCCTAAATAACCCAGTAGAAGTTTCCAACAAAGTGCTCGGAAGCCATTAACATCAGGAATGCCTACAAATTGGAGACGAAACACACCCCTATATTATAAATTACACTAAATTAGTAATTGTTACTGTAACTTGCCATGGAAGCATAAATTCCTCAAATTCTTTTGTTCTAGTTCGTCTTGTGAGAGGGCATCTTCAAATTCTTTTACTCTGGAATATGTATAGAGTAGTTTAGTTAAATAATGTCCAATTTAGAATTGTTTATTTATTGAGATATAAAATGAATACCTTGCTTTAAAAATGGACATTTGTTAAGGTTCCTGCTTCTTGTCCGTCTTTTGTTGATTTGTAGCTTCAAAAACACAATATACATATATAATTTTGATGGAAAACAGCTGACTCAGCCATCGCAAATTTTTGTGTCTGATTAGGAATTCGGAATTAATTTTCGAAATTTCCGAATAAAAGTTTGAGAAGCACTGGTTTTTATTTCCGGTTGACGGTTGTTGATGGGTTACTGTTGACGGTTTTCGAAATTAAAAGTTTAAAACTTTCCGTGAAAATTCTAAGGCTAATGTTCGGCCTGTAATCTGAATGAATTACAATTTTCAATTATAACTTTCATTAGTCAATTCTAATAAGGGATTTATGACGTAATCATACACATTTGCGAAATTCATGAGTACCGAACATGTGAATCCACTGACCTTCCACACGCTGGCATGCGTATATTTCAATTTCATATATTCACCAAAAGAGGTTTTAATCGATGACAACACATTCATGGCGATCATGGAATCCCCAACATTTCAATCCCGGGGAGTAGTGGACTTTCTTTTTCAAATTAAATTTCCTATCCTTCTTTCTCTTCCGTAACTTCACGCCCGCGCTGTGTTGAAACATTTAAAGGGTAATCATAATCCCTTGGCGCGTGAGTAGATTTAAAAAAAAAAAATTAGAAGTGATAATAATTATAGAGCGCTTATAAATTATAGAGGCTTATAAAACTACTCAGTTCATTTTAAATGTAGGTATTAGAACAATTTATTTCCGCATTAATTTTTTCATTTTTATTATCGTGAGACACTGCTTTATTTTACTTTTAGTTTTGAGAACATCTAACGTGTGCTTCTAGTCAAAATATTCGTTGTTGTTAGAACCTTGTTTTTTGCGCGTTTTTTCTTCATGCGTAATTGGCTTATTGGTTAAGGTTTTTAGAGAGCTAAATTATAAATGTATTAGCTTTCTAGAGTATATGAATATACTCAAAGATAAGAAAAAATGTGAAACTTTAAAAAAATACATAAAATACAGCCATCAGACGAATAGGGGGAACAACATGTAGCATACGAAAACATGCACGTGCCGTAACTATTCGGGACTGGTGGAAGTGTGATCATAGCCTCTCCGCGGCGGCCATTAGAAACAAGCATTTTAAAAAAGGTTTGGCTAATATGATCAGGCTTGTTCCTCAGGTTGGCGACAGGTTAATTCCCTGTCCCGTAAAACTAAAAGAATTACGAGACCGACAACAAGCCTCGGAAACGGACTGATCTCACGACGACAACCCACGCAAAGAAAAAGGAAAAACGATTTACGAATTTTCTTATGGAACGTACGATCGCTCTATAGAGCTCGAGCTGCTCAGCAGCTAGCCGATGCCCTCTGTCAAAGTATAAAGCTGACATAACAGCTCTTCAAGAAATCAGATGGACAGGGAATGGTATTTTACAGAAGAAAGAATATGACATATACTACAGCTGTCATACAAAACACCATGTGCTCGGGGTAGGCTTCCTAGCCAGCGAAAAAATGAAGTCTACTATCATCGGCTTTAACGCTATAAGCGAAAGGCTATGCACCCTTCGCGTGCGTGGCAAATTTACGAACATCAGCCTCATTAACGTTCACGGACCTACGGAGGAGTCCTCAGACGAAGAAAAAGAGACTTACTACGAACAAGTCGAGAGGGCCCTCAATGCCTGTCCAAGGTATGATGTTAAAATCATCCTTGGGGATTTGAACGCAAAAATAGGTCGGGAGCCGGTATTCAGGCATTACGCAGGCACCCATAGTTTGCATGAGAACACTAATGACAATGGACTTCGAGTCTTAGAATTGGCAGCATCGAAAAACATGGTCGTTGCGAGTACCAGGTTCCCGCGTAAAGATATCTACAAAGCCACCTGGGTATCACCTGATGGAGTCACTCGTAACCAAATAGACCACGTGTTGATAGACCGTCGCCACTACTCGAACTTGATGACGGTACGAACGTACCGAGGTGCCAATATCGACTCGGATCACTATCTTGTTGGTATGGTTTTCCGAGGGCGGATTGCCTTGCGAAGACGCATTGCATCCGCCGATCAGGTTCGAATCAACACGGCTGCCCTGCGCAATGAAAACACCAGTAACACCTTTGGTAATGCGTTAGGACTCGCCCTAGAAACACCTGACTTAGGGAGAGTAAGTCCTGGAGCCAGTATGCTGGACGTAAATGAAAAGTGGACACGTCTTAAAAATTAGTACTGCCAACTCCATCTTAGGCAGCAGCCGTAAAAATCGGAACGACTGGTTTGATGATGAATGCAAGCTAGCGACTGAACGTAAGAATGTTGCGTACCGAGCAATGCAACAATCTCATAGAACGCGGGCACGCGAAGAGGAATATAAAGAGCTCAGAAGAACAGAAAAACGGCTTCACAGACAAAAGAAATCAGCCTGGGAGAAGAACCTAATCTGTGAAATAGAAAACAGCCGAGAGCGAGGTCCGCACCAGGCGCGGAGGTTCTACCAATCCGTCCGAAACATGACGCAGTACACACCACGCTGCACATACTGCAAGGACGGAGAGGGAAATCTGATCACCGATCCTGAAAGCATACTGGAGCGATGGGAAGTGTACTTCAATTAATTGCTAAATGGTCAGCTCACTGCAGAAGTGGAGGCTCCACTACTTCAAGAAGAATACCCTATGTTGCCGCCACCAAGCATAGAAGAGGTTGAGAAGGCTATAGGCCGGCTTAAACAGAACAAATCCCCGGGAGCCGATGGCATACCAGCCGAATTATTTCATCACGGCGGGCCAGCCTTACGTCAAGCAATTCATGATATTATAGTGCACGTATGGGAGCAAGAAGAAATGCCAGAAGACTGGCGAAAAGGCATAATATGCCCCATACATAAGAAGGGAGATGTCACAACGTGCAGCAATTATAGAGGTATCACGTTGTTGAGTACCGCCTATAAGATACTCTCCTCTATCCTACAAGACCGGATAACCCCATACGCTAAAACCGTCATCGGACAATATCAGTGTGGTTTCATTCCAGGCAAATCAACAACTGATCAGATCTTTACTCTTAGGCAGGCGATGGAAAAATGTCTAGAATTAAACATCCCAACATACCATCTGTTTATAGACTTTAAGGCCGCCTATGATAGCATAGCCAGGGTAGAACTTTACAAAGCCATGAGAGAATTCGGCATCCCAAATAAATTGACACGATTATGTAGGTTGACCATGACCAACGTAACAAGCCAAGTAAAAATAGCCGGATTGCTATCCAGACCAATCAAAATCTTTAATGGACTCCGACAAGGGGACGGTTTGGCCTGCCTCCTCTTCAACCTGGCGTTGGAGAAAGCAATCCGTGACTCTGGCACGGCAACAAGAGGGACCATCGTCAACAGGTCCAGCCAGTTACTAGCTTACGCAGACGACATTGACATCATCGGAAGATCCGAACAAGCTGTACACGATTCCTTCATCCAGATCGAGCAGGCGGCACAAAATCTGGGGCTGCACATTAGTGAAGGTAAAACAAAGTACATGGTGGCGTCGAATGCGAGAGGAACAGTTGGTCAAACAATCAAGGTAGCGGAGCACGAATTTGAAGTGGTGCACTCCTTTAAATACCTTGGGTCAATAGTAGCAGCCGATAACAATATAGAAGAAGAAATACGTGGGCGGCTTCTCAAATCCAACAGAGCCTACTATAGTCTGTCAAAGCTTTTCAAATCCAGAAATCTCACCATAACTTCAAAACTGCTGCTGTACAGGACCATGGTCCTGCCAGTACTCACATATGGATCCGAGACTTGGGTGCTTAGCAAAAGGCACTCCGACCTCTTAGCTGCGTTCGAGAGAAAAGTCTTAAGGAGAATTGTTGGCCCCATATGTGAGGAAGGGCGATTCCGGAGACGGTACAATAATGAATTGTACGCAATCTACCTAGAAGCAGATATCGTGACAAAAATTAAGCTCGGTAGACTCCGGTGGGCAGGGCACCTAGCTCGCATGAGCGAAGAGGAGCCTGCTCGGAAAGTTCTTTGTGGTACATTCTATGGTAGACGGCATCGTGGTAGACCATGCTTGCGCTGGAGAGATGGCGTAGACCAGGACGCCCGAAGCCTTGGGGTGCGCAACTGGATGGCGTCGGCTAGAGACCGGGATAGGTGGAGAGACTTGTTGAAAGAGGCCAGGACCGGAACCCGGTTGTCGAGCCGATGATGATGATGACATAACATTTCATGTTTAAGGTTTAAAAGAACTGCATCAAAAAATTGCAACTTAGGGACGTTAGATAAAATAAAATTCAGATATAAAAAAGTGAGCAGGTTTTAAGCCGGATTTTCCAAAAAACTATGTTACGAGTAAGTTTCAACTTTAAGACTGCTTATTTACAATTTTTAATTTCTAAGGTCGTTCAAATGAAAAAATTCAAAAAAGAGTGGTTTCCGAGATATAGATTACCAACGATAGACATCTCTCACACACACACACACTCTCCGCACTATTTACTCTAGCTAGTTAATCGAAGTTCGCTGAGCGAACGCCAAATAGAAATGAAACATAACTGAGAAATAAAGAAAACCACAAAGAATAAAGAATGATAACTCTGCGATTTTTCCAACCGCAGCAATTTTTTGTATCCCTGCCACCACATTCGTCTCTCCCCTAAGGGCTTAAAAATCGCCAGGAAATATTCCTTCATTTAAAAGCAGTCTTAGCTAATCATTTGTCTAAATAGTTCAGTTATCTGAATGATGGCCTCATTTAATAAGTGATCTACCTGTAATTAACTATTTTCGAATAAATTATTAAATTTTAGCAATCTGTTGGGTACGTTTAATGGTAAATTTCAAGATAACTTGTTAATTAGAAGCTTGTCTTATCTTTCTTTGAATAGTCAATTTCGGTGTCTAAATTACACACACAATGTTTAAAAATAAGATTTTGGAGCAGGACAATGTCTAAAGTTAGACATTACTTAGGAATAGGTTTGTAAATAGGTATACATGTTGGTTTCTTAATATAGAGAAATAGCATAATATGAATATACCAATGTAACTTTTTTTAAGGTTTTTAATTTTTACCATTATTTCTGGTTTCTAAAATAAATTTTTCCGATTATTTTGAGCTTAATTGTCGCTTAATAAAAAATAAATAATAGATAAATATAGCTTCACTTTTCCGACGAGAAATTTTCGTTTCCAAAAATTTTTGCAGGCAGAAAACATCTGGATATAAATCTAGTTTTAATTTTGATACAAGTTAATTCTTAATATAACTTAGCAATAAGAAACTAGTACCTAAGGTTTAGGTTAAGAAACGAGATTCAGAAGAAGAAGTTTTAAGCAGGTTGTAATCGAAACAGTTAATGTTTTAATTAAGACTTCGCAATAAACGTAAGATAGAGTGTTAGTGTTCAAAAAGTCAGAGTTGTATAAAGGAGTGCAGTCAACGGAATCAGAAAAGTGTCGGTGAATGAAGATAATGTCGGATATTTCTCTTCGTTCTTGAATTGATAATTAAGGCGGTTTAGATAGGATGAAGGAAACGACGAAGGATAATGTCAAAAAAAGTCCATCGCGATCCCAAAATACCTCCAATAACCTTTCAGAATCTATGAGAGCATGTACCAATAAAATAGTCGGGGAACAAATTCAATATCAAAGATTTTACGTTTTTTAAATCGTCTTTTTCGATCTCTCATATACATACGAGTATATAATGAGAATGACATTTCCATACAAACAAAAGACAGTAAAGTGATGATTCATGCAAATAATACAAGTCTTTATAGGGGCTAGAGTTAAGTCCCAAAAATTATCTAGACTTAGGTAAGTCCATATAGCATTAATTCGTGTTGTATTAATTAGTAAATTTCTTGGCTCCGATGTCGTTTTTTTCATTCAATCTTATTTGTAATTTTGAAGTTATTCGGAAGAACATCTTCTGCTTCATTTATGATAGATGGCGTAATGTATTTCTACATGTTTCTTCGGAGTTATATGGATTATCAAAGCTGGACTTGCCTCATTGTTGGAAGCTCTCCTCAACATATAGAATATTGGTAAAAAAGAAATTTGTAAATAAGCCTAATGGATTTCACTCTGAAATCAAGTTAACTAGAGTTAATGTTAGTAAGATCTCTCAGTGACTTTGACGAAGCACGGAAAGAAATATAAAAAACGTTCGTTCGTTCAACTTTACCCAGGGTTGACCCAGGTTTTCTTGACAACCCTGAGAAATTGTTAAGAAAAAAAACGGTTTCTGTTTTCAAAAAATACCCAATAGCTGTCAATGCTTCTGTTGATAGCTAAAAGCAAGAAACAAATAATTCTGTGTTCTGATAAAACTTTAAATTTGTTATAAATTATGTTATGAGTACAAAAAACTTTTAATTGCAAACATTAACAATAACATGCAACATGCGAATCGACAACAAAGAAATATTTATGAAATCTCATGTGACTTTTGACATTTTGGTTGTTACCTGAACTCGCCACAGTTCCTCGTAAAATACCTAAGTCTACTTCAGGGCGAGTTTAGGGCGACCCCAGGTCTCAAAAAACACAGAATTTAATTTCCAGGTTGACTTCAGGTTTTTCAAAAAATGTTTTAGGTTGACCCCAGGGTGACTTCAGGGCTCAACGATCAAACCTATTCTGTAGTTGTAAGTGACGACAGTAACGATGCATTTTTTGGTTAAAATTTGTTGTTAAATCCAACAAGTTGTTATAAACGACGTTTCGTTACAATAATTCAAATTGTATAAGAAAATTGAACTAAAAAGATTTACAAATAACTTTGCAATTATAAAAAACAAATAAAGGAAAATATAAAAAATAATAAAGGCAAAATGCTCGTATAAGCCAAGGCTTAAGTGACGTTGACTGTAGTTTTCTTATTGGAATTGTCAAAAATAGTAATCTGTCTTCTCTTAAAAAAAAATTAAAATAAAGACATGCTTTGACACTTAAACACCATTATTAGTCATTTTCTCAGTAAAACAAGCATGACTATTTATATTTAGTATTTTTTTGTATAATCTTAAGCATTGTGAGCGGCAAATTTTATTCGCCTAACTATAATATATGTATGAAACTATTTGAATTATTAAGAAAAGGAAAGTAATTTTTTGGACATAAAATGCCATAGTTATTGTAATATCGAAATTTTTTCTTCTCACGGTCATCCGCATCCGAACGATTTAATATCTTATTTCCTCACAAAGCTAAACAAATAAATACACAATAACATGTACGAGTATCTTTGGTAATTTGTTTTCAAAAAGCGGAATGGAAATATCTTGACGATACACCATTGCAATGTTTTTATTTTTTTTGTATTTTACAAAACTTTTATCTGATTTCACTTGAAGAACGTCAGTGGAGGAATCTAAATTTAAATTTAAATTCTCAGTGCTATTGAGTCTTGAACGTACATAAACGTTGTGCTGTCTTGTTTCGACTTTAATAAATTTTACTTGAGATTTCCATTTCTCTTAGATTTTTCTTGGCGTACCTCCTGACGATTTCGCTTTCATGTGTATAGCTCGCGAAAATATTGAATAACGTAAAATAGCATGGTCCGTCCTGCTCCTGAAAAGCCGTCTCGTAGACTTTTCTGCGATCATAAACTTAGACGAAGTCTATGCGATTTTTCATTGAACCATAGGCATAGTGGCGTTGGGTCGTGTGCGCGTAACCGTTAGTGCGTGATTCACCTTGTGCTATTAATCTTTTTAAATAAATTTTCTTTATTTAATAGAAATGTTTTGGTACACGTTTTGTTAAATAAATTACTTTAAAACATCAATAGATGTCGTCACTATCGTACAGTCGTCCACCCTTTTGGGCCAAGTTTTCGTCGTGTAATGGTGGAAAGGATAATATTCTGAAACCACCCCCACATACATGGGGGTGCCTTCCAAAGAAGCGGCACACCAAAAAGCGAGTTCATTTCATCGATGAGGTACATATATGTACATATGTGTTGATTACGCTGGATTTATATTTCTTAAATTTATAAGTAACATGTGCGTTTATATAGAGATATTTATGTTAGATACGATGTTTGAGCACATCACTGTAAATTAACTGAATTTGTTGGTTTGAATTCGAAAATGTTTTGACAACTTGTGCGTCCTCATTTAATAACATATTGATAAATTATGGTTTATTTGGTGGCTCTACATTATGTTATTTTTATAAAGTGATGTTATTTTCACATATAATTGATATTTTATTAATATACAGAAGTAAAAAATAAATAACTCAAATAATCATAAATACTCAATGTATTTGGTAAAACAAATTGTTTTTGATAAGATACATTACCATACCTAAGATCTGGAATAATTATTTCGTGACGTGGTTTTTGCACGTCTCTTACTAAATTAGTAATTGAGCAGGAGTCATCCATATTGTAATTAATTTGAGTCTATCAAAATGCCGATTTTGCCTATTTTTGCATTCCATTAAGCAAAAAAAATCGATTTATTTTTTTTAGAAGAGCTACCATGTTCTAATACCGAAAAAATTTTCAGATATCAATAAATATGGTTTAATGGTTATTTAATTTATTGCAATTATGAAAATTATTTCCAATATATGAAAGATATTATTTGTAATACAAAATGGAAGCAGTTCATTTTAAACTGCTTAATGGATCCAGCCCATATTTCTCTTCCCAAAGAAGATTAATGATGACATATTGTTTAGAAATAATAGGCTTTTTTTCTTTTTTTAGTTGATAATAGAGCTCTGAAAAGAGTTTGAGCATGTTCTGAACATACTCTAAGCCAAGAGTGCCCTAAACTCTCGGAGTTATTTTTAAAACACACCTGAACACTTAACTGTCACTAATTTTTTTTTAAATACACCTGTCAAATGCTTGTCTTAAGCATTCAACTCTGTCTGCTCAGTTATTTTATTCTGAGATCATATTCTGAGCGCACTCTTACGCACTACACGCTTAGAACGAAAAAAGGAAAACATATTCGAATAAACAATCTATTTTTTGACAACTCAGGTTCTGCTCCGAACTAAAAAATAAAAACGCCTAATGAATGATACAATTCGAAATTCCAACACAACGACAAAAGCATACATTTTAAATTGTATTCTATTCGCTGCGAAAAAAAATCAATTTCTTCAGTAGAAATATGAATTTACCAATGGAAAGCCCCATAAGTGAAATTAATCTAATTCCTATTTGATCAAGTGTCAGTTTCACCTTAATGGAAAGCACTTGGCGATAGCCACTCACTTAAAACGTAACAGTATGCAATTTAAATGCGTCATAAGCTTTACTTACATATATTGGCTTGTTTTCTTGACCTCCGACAATTATACCTCTAATTCAATATTAATGAAGATACATCTATGACAGCAAAACGTGAAATATGTCAAAAAAGGAAACCCAAGCGTATTGAAAATAATGTAAGTAATTCATTCTCATAGTTTATAATAAGTGCGATTTATTGAACATCTAGTCAATATTTATATTGAATAAAATTTAAAACCTTGTTTTGGTTTTATTTTTTAAAGGGGTTAGTAAATTCTTTGGGATGGAGCTTTAATTTTTAAATTCTTTCTTAGTTCGAAGAAACAGCGATTGACAAGAATGATTTTGATTTAATTAAATGCACTGGTATCATTTTGCGAGGTAATAAATCATGTAAACAAAAGCCTTTAACAGCTTCAATGGTATAGTTATCGATCGTGGTGGTTTTGTCCGAGCCGACAATGTTGAGATTCCATTGTTGATATTCGATGATAGTATCTATATTCACCGCTTCTCCATATACCACTGATAATTCCTCGGCAGGTCGATTAAGGAACTATTCGTATCTAGGAAAGAACTTCCAACAGGTTTTGTGGTTATACTTTTAAATGCGAGTGGAAAACTTTCCGAAATTATCGATACTACACCTCTGTATTGAAGTTTTGGTAATAGATGTAATTTTAAACCTTTTTGAATTCAGTGAAGACATGAACGTTGTATACTTACTTATTGGTTTGAAACTAAACAGTTTGAATCTTCATTTTTTTTTTAAGTACCGTAACTACCTACTAGTATCAATTTTATTAGGCCCAGTACGAATTTTTTCAGAGGTCTCCAGCAAGACGACGAAATGCTTCCGAAAATACATCGGAAAACATTTCAAGGAGACTTCCACTAATTCAAATTTTTAAAACACAAAAACTCAAGTTTCCTTTCTTCAAAAAACAAAATGCTATATTTTAGATGGTAGCGATGTTCACTCGCGCGAGTAAGCGATTGAAATTTCCAAGTGTTCAAATTGAGAAACTAGGTTTTTTTCTATGCTTTATATATACTATATATATGTACATATATGTACATTTGTACGTACATGGTGTTGCAAAAGTTGTCATCCTATTGGAATATGATATAATTTTTGCAAATGGCGGCAAATGTCAATTATATTTTGACTTTGTGAACGTCACAAGACATGAATTGTGTGTCTAAATTTTGATAAAAGTAATTCTATAAAATATTGTAATGAGTGCTTTATTGCTTGCAATGGCATTGCAACGTACAAAACGTGAATAGACAGAAGAAAAAAAATAAGAACAATGTTTGGATATTATTCAAAGCCATTAGGAATTGCGAACCCTGCGCATGTAGTTGAAAGGTTTGTAGCATACTACCGACTCGATAAGCGCGCCTTTCCATCAGTACCACCAATTCAGTAAAAGATTTTGATTTGGACGGCAAAATTTGTCCAAGTTGAATTTAACTTGAAATAACCAATGAAGAGGCATGGATCTATTCAATGGTAGATATTCTATAATAGAAAAGGATATTTTTAATTTTTTTTTCTGAAAATTTCAAAATTAATAATAAATTCACACAACTAGATCTGAGCGAATTTAAATCACCTGAAAATCGAAAAAATCGAAATCTGGAACACGGAAATTTGCATCCATTTTTTCTTCAAAAAAAATGAAAGTAAATTATAGAATACCAAATTTTATTTTGTATCGATTTCAACTCCATTTCGAGTGATAGTGAATTGAAAACCTGGCTGATTGTAACTATTCAAATTCAAATAATTTTACAAAAATTATAGTGTGTCACTATAAACTGGCGCTCTAATGGGTCAAGTGTTTGCATACTTTTGTAACTGAATATCGACTTGACTGAGTTCTTTTTGATATCATTACAAAATAGAAGTACAATGTGTGTTTACTGTTTATGAATTTTAACAAGTGGCTAAAAGGTTGATAGATCGCAACATCTCGCGATTAAAAGCTGTGCTCCGAAACCACTCAATTTGCGTAAAATTCGTTTGAGCGATCAGTCGCCCAAACTCACTTAATTCAAGATTATTACAAACAATCTGCTACAATATTATTTTGTTACGTCATTTTTGTATGGAATTTTTGTTTCTCATCACCAGCATAAGATTTGAATAAGGTAACTTTCATTTCTCTCTTGTGTCGTTTCTCATTGGTAATTTCTTGACTATGTACCTCGTATGAAGTCCCTTTTGTCTCCTAAACGCACCCAATTTTATGCCAAAAACTTCTTCAATAATTAAAGAATACTAAATGTACTAAATGAATATAACATCAGTAGTAACATTTCTAAAACTATATACTATTTATTTAAAAATAGACCATAATATTACTACACTAATATCTTGCCAAATCTATGGATACATTTATGGCCAACGAATGATATCATTCTTTTTGATCTAAGTTAATAAAAAAATAATAAACTGAAATAAATTTTATGTACCTACTTTGGAAGGAAGCGGTTGCTTTAATGAACTATTTTTTTTTTATAATTGGAAATCCAAAGTTTATTTTTTTTTACAATTTGTTCATTGTTTATAAATGACCAACAAGCAACTTAATGAGACTTCTTTTCAATCAGCTGGCATGCTGCTTTCATCGTAAACAAATTGGCAATCGTTCTATAAAATTCAAATAAATAAAATAGAACAAAATTACAGTAGAGGGTCATTGAATGATGACAACTAAATGTAGACCAATACATTATGTCCCATAAAGAATTCACGAACAAATTAGTCAATTGATTGATTGTACTAAAATAAAACTTTAAGGACTTGCTCTCTATTATAATTATGTACAAATTTTGAAAAACAAAAGAAACACTATTCGGCAATGAAAAAGGATGGCAAAATCAGCACCATTATCGCCAGCTAAAAGACTAAGAACAAATTTTTTTGGTGAGAACAAAATGAGAGGCAACAGTGTGGACTTTGCAAAAAAAAGAAGAAGAACAACAACAAAGCTGTACATCGTATCAGAACTTCAGAACCAATGCCTGTTGTAGATTTAAAATTAGTATTTCAGCAGCATTCAGTTCGAACAAATCGTTAAAACCGTAAAGTGCCGCCCATAAGATAGCTATAAGAAAAATTCTTGGTGCAATTTTAACAATTAGATAGTTTCGATTTCGAGAATCGGTGATATCTATCGTTGGATAAAATTTGGGCTTTTCGTGTGACACAGCGCGCGAAGGATAATAATCGGGCAGTCAAAAAATGAGCCCCAAGTTGCATGAATTCGTGGTGATTCTTCGACGCGATGGACCCGACACTCCATGGGGTATTCGTTTGGTGGGCGGGAGTGATCTGGATACTCCTCTCATCATAACTAAAGTAATTCAACTTTAAACAATTACTGTAATCTGATATAATTACACTGACAAATGGCAATTTATTATTTCGCAACAGATTTTTAAGACGAACAAGAAAAAAATAGTGACAGTGTTTTTCTTCGATTTTTCATCAGTGGATTTAATTGTGTTTCATGTAGCTACTTAAGAGCTCGGTGCCAAGTTTCCTCGATCCCATTGTTTTAGTTTCTTTCCTGGCACCGAATTTAAATGTTTTTGCGCGCCGTTTCTTAAAATTACAAAAATTACAAGTATCTGCAAATAACAAGCGATCTAGCAATCAATGTCTATTTCCGGTAAAACATGAAGTCTGTTAAACGATCGATGGGCCTTTTCAAAACGGTGGGGCGTGGGTTTTGTTTACAGACTGAGACACTCATGCATTCGATCTAAATTTGCTGTATTATGTGTAATGAAATAATTTTAATTATTTCGTTTGGTATGCCCTGATCCATGGCCTAGTTGGCGAAAAAATGAAGGTCTTTTTCGATACTATATGATGCAGAGTGTGTATTCGTAATAGATACTCGTAATTTTTTCAAACATGAAAAAAAACTACACGCACCCATATGCTTTTTGTTTGCAATTAGTCAGATTTATGTCAATAAGTGACTCGGAGGTAGCACACCATGTTTATGCGCTGTCCATTATTTTGACAGAAACACATGTTTTTTTGGCCAAGGTATAGCTTACCGATATTATCTCTTATATTTTGAATTTTAATTTGAAGTGTCAGAAGTAGGTGTATTCGTGAGCTTGTGATATGCCATGTTTTGAAAATAGAACTTTTTTTTATGTTTTTAACATTTTATTTTATTTTTTGTTTTAAAATTAATGATGTCTAATAGACATTGTCTATATTTTTTAAGAAGGAGAAATATTTGTTTTGTAACTAGCAAATATTTCTTTAATTAGTTACCTACACGAATATTTTCGTTAATTACTTTAATAATCCTTGACCATCAATTCTAATTTTGTTACCAATTTCCAAAAAAAAGAAAACATAATTGTAAGCAAAGTTATAACTAAAATACTGTAATTGAATTTTTGTAAAAACAACTCCATGCAAGATGAATGGAACTTAACGAAAACTGCGTATTTTAAAAGTCCCCTGACAAGTAAGATCGCCGTGTCGAAATGTCAATTTTTGTGTGCCATTAAAAGCTATTTTGAATCCAAAATACAATCTCAGAATCTTTAACATTTTACTAGATCTTTATTATTTATCTACTACGTGTATTACAAAATGTCCTTGACATTTGTTTTGAAAAATTCATTAATCGATTAAGGGTGATTTATTTTAAACATTGGGTAATTTTCACCTGCCCGAACGGTGCCATGCAATGAATCATTTTTGAAGTATTAAGAACATGTGTTGTTGTTACAGCTTGAGGAAACTATTTTTTATACTTTGAGATATTTTTAGAACTTTTATCAAATAATTTATTTTTGACAATAAGATTGCGCATTGTTTATTGTCACTGTCCCATAAATTGTATTAATATTAAAGGTTAGTTGACATTGAGAAATTATATATTATTTATGGCTTTAATTTTATAGTTTGGTGAAAAGTAAAAGTGATAAATTGCATAAGATAAATAATGTTGGTGATATAAATCGTTTTTTTTTTTTTTTATAAAAAGAATTATTTGTAGTTTTTTCGGTTACATATTTCATTTTATTACATTCAAAGATGTTTGTAGGTTAAATAAAGGTCTTTGGATAGTGATAAAAATAATTTTGTCTTAGAATGTTTGAATCAAACTGGGCTCACATCACCAGATCGATCCATTGAATGTCTGTTGTGCCTCTCTCTCTTTTGACCATCGTTTTACGAGCTCTGATTATGAAAACCAAGAATTAGAAAAAAGAAAGAAACGACGAATCGTAATTTCATTTCATATAAACATTGCATACGTTCTAGTAACATATTGTTACGTTTTTCCTGTTCGTATCTCTGGATTGCGATAGAAAATCAAACGACTATTTTTGTTAAATTAAATCTAAATATTTATTAAAACATTTGTCAAGAGGTTTTCCTCTTTCAAAGTGATATTTAAAACTAAACTAGAAATCTAAGAATAAAAACTTATTTATACAATTTTCTTTTGAGATATATTAAAAATAACCTACTATAAATTATCTGAACAAGTAAAAACATTAAAGGTATTTTATTGAAAACGCCACACTACCCCCCACTTAGACATGATCGTCCCGAACATGCGCTGTTGGTTCTTTTCCATATGATGCTAACCTCTCAAGATGAACCACTTTCATTTTATTTCGCGTACTTCCACATTTTTGGATTCTATACACTACATCGTTAATTCTTTTGATGACTTTGTACGGACCTTCCCAGTGTGTTTGCAATTTTGGAGAAAGTCCTTTTTTTCGTTGTGGATTATACAATATCACCATGTCGCCTTCTTGAAAACCGTTTGAATTTGTTCTTATGTCATATCTGGCTTTCATTCTATCGCTCACAAGTTGCGTCCGGTTCCGTACCGAATGATGAATAAAATCTAGTGCTTTTCTTGTTTTATCAGCATAGCTATCACTGTTGAGTTCATATGGCGGACAAACTCCAAACTTCAGGTCAGCAGGAAGTCTTAAATCTGCACCAAAAATTACACTAGCTGGTGTTCTTGATGTCGTATCATGAACTGCCGACCGATACGCCATTAAAAATGTCGGTATGTGTTCATCCCAGTCCTTTTGGTTCTTGTTGACGACTTTTTTTAAATGTTCTTCTAGTGTTCTGTTAAATCTTTCAACCATACCATCTGATTGCGGATGTAATGGGGTTGTTCTTGTTTTTCGGATGGCAAGTACTTCACACAACTCTCTAAATATCACGGATTCAAAGTTTCGTCCTTGGTCGGAGTGCAACTCCATTGGAACTCCAAAACGAGATATCCAATTTTTGAAGAATACGTCTGCAATAGTCTTTGCCTCCTGATTAGGAATGGGGTAGACTTCGGGCCATTTACTAAAGTAATCGATGACAACCAGCACATACTTATTTCCAGCATTGCTTGTAGGAAATGGTCCTGCAACATCCATGGCGATTCGTTCAAACGGGGCTCCAACAACGTATTGATGCATCTTTCCACGAGTTTTAGATTTAGGTCCTTTTGCAATTGCGCATTGATCACAGTTTTGAATAAAGTCGGAAATTGATTGTTGACATCCGACCCAATAAAATCGTTGCTTGACTTTTTCGAGTGTTTTTGTTATTCGCAAGTGTGCGCCACTCATTCCACTATGGTAATCTGCAAGGATCGTTTTGATTTTTGTTTTCGGAACCACAATTAATTTACGTGTTGATCTCCCATCTGCACTTTCCCATACTCGTTGAAGAAATCCGTTAATCTCCAAACTTTGCCATTGTGCCCAAAGGGCTTTCGAAATAGGACTTTCACCAGAAATTTCTTCCCACGATGGTCGTACGCCTCTTTCTTTGAAGGCAATAATTTTTGACAAATCCGGATCGTTCTTTTGGTCTGCAAAAATCTGTTCTGGCGTCCAATCCTGCTCGGGTAGAACAGTGAGCAAGCGGATGTCAATAATGTTTTCTTTAGTTTCTGCTTTTGAACAATGTTTGCATTCTGGACAACAAGGCCGTCTTGAAAGCGCATCTGCATTTGCGTGTAGTCCACCTTTGCGATGTTCTATAGTAAAATCATAGCTCTGCAACCTTTCTATCCATCTAGCAAGCTGACCCTCTGGATTTTTGAACTGAAATAACCATCTCAAAGCTGCATGATCAGTTCTTAACTGGAACTGTTGACCATACAGATACTTATGGAAATTCTTCACGGACTCTAATAGACCTAAAAGTTCTCTTCTTGTAACGCAATAATTTCGCTCAGCTTTGGATAGGATCTTGCTGTAATAGGCAATTACTCTTTCTTTACCATCTATGACTTGAGATAAAATGCCTCCAATACCTCGGTCGCTTGCATCTGTATCCAAAATGAACTTTTTGCCAATGACAGGATAAGACAAAATTGGGGCACTACGAAGAAAATTTTTGAGCTGCTGGAAGGATTTTTCTTGCGATTCAGTCCATTGAAATACTTGATTTTTCCTAGTCAAATCATGCAAGCTACTAGCGATGTTGGCAAACCCAGGAACAAACCGTCTATAGTAGGTGCACAGTCCTAGAAAGCTTCGTAACTCATGAATGTTTTTCGGGCTTGGCCATTTTTTTACTGCGGAGATTTTGTCCGTATCTGTGTGTACACCGTCTGTTGATACGACATGTCCTAGGTATTTTACTTCTTTCTTGAACAATGAACACTTCTTTGAACTCAGTTTAAGACCAGCGTTTTTAAGTCTTTGAAACACTTCCTCTAGGTTCTTCAGGTGGTCATCAAAATCTTTTCCCATCACTATGATGTCATCAAGGTAGACTAGGCACGTTTTCCAGTGAAGCCCTTTCAAAACTCGTTCCATTAATCGCTCAAAGGTAGCCGGAGCATTACATAAGCCAAATGGCATAACAATAAATTGCCACAAACCATTAGCAACGCTAAAAGCAGTTTTCTCACGGTCATCTTTGTCCATTTCAACTTGCCAGTAACCGCTCTGCAGATCCAATGTTGAAAACCATTTTGCGCCAGACAACGTGTCAAGAGTGTCATCTATTCTTGGTAATGGATAACTATCTTTCTTGGTAACGTCATTGAGCTTGCGATAGTCAATGCAAAATCGAGTAGTCCCATCTTTTTTTTGGACTAAGACCACCGGTGAACTCCATGGACTAGTTGATGGTTCAATCACGTTGTTTTGCTGCATATCCTCCACAAGTTTCTCGACTTCTTGCAATTTAGCGAGCGGTAGTCTTCTCGGGGCTTGTCGAATTGGCTTTGCGTCTCCCGTGTCGATACGATGTTGAGTAATTGTTGTTCTGCCATTGTTGTCACATTTTGTAAGGAATAAATCCAAGTTTTTATTCAAAAACCCCATTGCTTTGTTCTTTTCTTGAACTGTCAAATCCTGGGTCCACGTTTGTGTTAGGTCGTTTAGTTGGTCTCGAAACTTAGCCGCGTCTTTAGTCTTGCATTTTTCCGACTTATTTTCGTTATTAACAATCGTCGAAACTTCTTCACAGTTGCCAATAACCACATTGCGTTCTATATTTTGCGACGAATTTGACAAGTTGAGAACTCTAACTGGAATTTGTCCGTGTTTATTTAGAGATACAAGGGTTCTTCCAATTACAATATTCTTGGTTGAAGGTTCTTCAATCGCTTCCACCATCCACACCTTGTTATGTTCATAGTCGTCATTTATTTTTGCCCACACTATTGCTTCAGAATTTGGTGGAATTGTTTGCTTTTCCTTAATGACAGCTTGTATCTTGCTAACTTTTTCATTGCTGCTTAAGTTCAATGGCATTTCCACGCATTTATACTTCAAAACTCGATGTTTTAAGTCAATTGTAATTCCATTTGCTAACATGAAGTCAACACCCAATATCAGTTCATCCATGATATCAGCCACCAAAAACTTGTGCTCAAATATCATGGATCCAATTTTGATTTGTTTAGTGATGCTTCCCAATATTGCTGCATCCTCTCCAGTAGCTGTTCTAAGTCGAATTCCAGTTATTGGTTTCACATCTTTTATGAGATCATTTCTTATAATTGAATGCGAAGCTCCAGTATCCAAAGTTACTGTATAAATCTTTGAATCAATAGTCCCCAGGATAGTAAGGCTATTGTTATTGCGTGAAATTTGTGAAATTGAAATTCTGGGGCCACCATGGTTTGGAGTCAGCCTACGCCCCTCAGAACTGACTCCATTTAGTTTGTCGAAGCATTTTCCCAACTCTTATTCTTCTGAGATCTGTCTGGTGTTTTTGACCATCTTTGTCCTGCACGGCAATCACGTGCCATGTGCCCTCCCTTGCCACAATTAAAGCAGCTTCCTCTGAACGAGTTTCTCAAAGTTGTTTCAGTTTGAAGTTCTGATTTCACTGCTGCTTTTACGGCTTGAACAATAGCTTCACTCAAACCATCATTTTCAACTTCTAGTTTGTGAACTTTTGAACTTAATCCACACATCTTAGCTGCAGTTTCTTGTGTCATTGCTGTAGATACAGTTTCCGGGAATGTTGGCATAGGCAATATAATTGTAGCACGTTTGGTATCTGGATCACGAATACCATCGATGAAAGCGTCTATCTTGCATTTCTCGATGAAATCACATGATGAACCAGAGTATGCCGAGTATGCTAATCGTTCGATGTCAGCTGCGTATTCTTGAAGGGCTTCTCCAGCTCTCTGTTGTCTATTCTTCAATTCCATTCTGTATATTTGCTTCTTATGGTCGCTTCCATATTTTCTATGAAGAACACTCATTATTGTTTGGTAATTATTAACCTCACCTCTGGGAATAGTCTTCAGGACGTCAGCTGCATCCCCCTTTAGACCCACAATCAATGCTGCTGCGCTATTTTCTTGATTCCAGTTATTTCGAGACATCGCAGTCTCAAATTGAAGCTTAAACACGTCAAATGAAGTTGTTCCATCAAAAATGGGTGGCTTAATTTTTGTGAAACTGGTATGGTCTGAAGATCCATTGAATTGTAAATCCCCAAGCCGATCTTCAATGTTTTTCACATTGAAATTAAATTTGTCTTCGATGCATTTAATTTTCTGATTCATCTGGTTTTCTAAATCTTCAAGTTGGTCCTCAAGCTTAGTTACTTTTTCTTTTAAACTCTCAGAAATATCTGCCAGTTTTTCGTCGGCGGAACTTTGTTTTTCCAACATCATCGTTGTCATTTGAACTGAACGCTCAACAGCTCCGAATAACTTGTCCATCCTCGCATTTTGAGACTGTCCGTCTTCATCTTTGCTGGCTTCTCCAGGAACTTCATGCTCAAACTCATGATCCATCAAATTAACATCTTTATCCTCTAAGGCTTTCCGAAGCCTCTGCTGGAGCTCAGATTTTGAACCATTTGTAGCGAGGCTGAGAACCGATAGTTCTTTTTTGAGTTGGTCAACTTTTAATTGATCGAATTTAACCATTGTCAATTTTCTTTGTCGCAATTCCGCTTCTGACACCAGTTGTTACGTTTTTCCTGTTCGTATCTCTGGATTGCGATAGAAAATCAAACGACTATTTTTGTTAAATTAAATCTAAATATTTATTAGAACATTTGTCAAGAGGTTTTCCTCTTTCAAAGTGATATTTAAAACTAAACTAGAAATCTAAGAATAAAAACTTATTTATACAATTTTCTTTTGAGATATATTAAAAATAACCTACTATAAATTATCTGAACAAGTAAAAACATTAAAGGTATTTTATTGAAAACGCCACAATATGTATAAGAACTACTGCTATTAGAAAATTACTGCAAATCAAGGCGACACTCATATATCTGAACAAATTAAAGAAGTACATTTTTTAGTCAAATAATTTCAATAGACTTATTCATTTATATCATATCATTTTAGACCCTCAGTCTTTAGCCTTAACTTCAATTTATAAATGGAATCAAAAGTAAAACTCAGCGTTTTGTCATTAATGGAATCTGAAATCTGATAAAGGTAACAAGCTTCGTTGCTCAAATTGTTGTTAAGGAAATAAAGTTCAATGTTCTAATCAGCATTCTCTTCTAAAGGGTTTTTCAATATCGGAAGGTAGAGGTTGAAATAGTATTACCATTGATATAATAGTTAGTGCATTGGACTGTCATGCAGAGGGCTTTGGGTTGGATTCTTAGCCGCTGCAAAAACGTTATTCAGCGGTGTACTACCTCTAGTAAAGAATAGACAAATCCTTCAACAGTATCTCTTGTCATAAAAAGTGCTGCTCATTAGCCGTTCGGAACAGAAAATTATAGGTAAAGTCCCCTCCATTTCTCCAACCGCGAAATATTTTTTTTAATTGAAAGGCCCATGTATATGTTATTAGGTATAGAATATAACATCGTTAAAATGCCTACCTCGGCTTCTTGCGGTGACATGCATCCGAGTGGTCCAATTTTCAATGACTCTTGAAGATAGAATCGGCTGAATTTAAGCGATGGCCTGTGTTATGTTCACCTTAAGGGCATCGCCCGATTGTGATTTATTTACAAAGACTTGCACCTTTAGGAAACCCCATAAAAAAAAGGCTTGCGAGGTCAAATCGCATGATCTTTAGTGGCCAATTTACGTAAACAATGCGAGAGGTAGCCTTACCCTCAAATCATTCATGCAGAATGTCAGTCGTAGCGTTCGCTCTGAGGCACAAAACGCCACCGTCCTGCTAGAACCACATATTGTGTAGGTGAATGGTTTAATTTCGGCCATAAGAAACTATTTATCACCGTTCTGTAGTATTCGCCATTGACGGTAATTTTTTCAAAAAAGCATGGTCCAATGAGGCCGCCGGCCAAAAATCGACACCAAACTGTAACATTTTGAGAATGCTTTCCCACCTGGTGAACCTCGTAGGGGATAGTGTCACCCACATACATACATATATAGCAATTTCGCTTTTTGACATTCATCAAAAAATGTGCCTCGTCGCTAAAGATAATTTTCGGCCAAAATTGGAATCTTCTTCCAAATGTTTTGAAGCCCAGTCAGCGAACAGTTGAATCTTGTGCGAATGTTGGCCTAAGTCCCGGGTCAAAAGTAGTCAAGTTGTAGTCTGCGAAGACCAAGTTCTTTTGCACGGTCGATCATGCATTTCAAAAACAAAAATTATTTTATTGTACCTACTTTTGTCTTTTTCACACTTTTTCTTTAATAATTTCAATATTTTAATAAAATATATCTGGGAGAGCTACAACAAAAGTGTAGCCTGATATACACATGGCTGCATAGGTCTGGATTTTGTTTGGATTTTCCATGATCGTAATGTCACTTTTTACTATTTGCAGAGCTTTCTAAGTAGAATTTTCAAAAACTTAATTAAAAAAAAACACAAATTTTAAGATTGTTTTGTGAAAATATTATTTTTACACTTTTTAAAGAAATAATAATGAAAAATCAACAATCTTTAACCTAAAGAAATGAGTTCTTGTTTAATATGTCTTTTTCAAAGACTAGGAAATAACCAATTTATGATTGATGTGTTTATTTGACGATATTCATATTCAACTCACTCAACCGTCTCATTTTGATGAATCCGGGAACCCGAAAGTAATGTAAACACGAGTGACTCACTTTGATATTGAACAGTTGCTAAAACAAAATACAAATGTTTACTTATAAAATTCAATTTTGGAAAATAAAAGTTTGATTATATAAATGTGTTTTTCTAAATGTACAATATGGTTTTGTAATATTTAAGTGTCAAAAAAGTGCAATTTGAAAAAAAGAACAATAACAGAAAACAAATATATCCTCCTTTCTCACCATGAAGTGGGAGTGAGAAAAATTACTGAGACATCAAATTAAGTCTTCGAAGTCAGTCGACTGTGAAAACTGTCTTAATGGCACAAAATTTGCAAATTTTAATCAAATATAGCATCATACTTTCTCTACCCTTTTATTAAAGTTAAAATCACCAAATACCTATTTTAATTTTTTAGTATCGTGCTAACTTCATATGACTCTTTGGCATTTACAAACGTCAAAAAAGGTATGTTTACTTAGTTTTTTGCACGAACTGTCATTGGTTTAGGTGTTTTCAGAAGTAATTTATTAAGAAAATTGCTTTAGTACGATACTAGTTAGAAAATGGTTAAAATTAAGAATGAGTTAGTAAATTACTTTAAAGTTAACAAATTGTTAAGTAGTATCATACTAATTACCTTAATAATAGGCTGTTTAAAATTTTGCGCTAATGACTTTAGAATTAGATCAACCGAATTAAGCGTAAGAACGAAATTTATTAGTTCGTGACAAAAATGATATAAAATCAAGTTAAAAAAAGGCAATCCGTTTAACATAAGATATTTGTATTGAAGTAATACAGCGCCATTTTTTTAACGAAACATTTACATATGTAGGTAGAAACTAGTCTGACTGATCATTTGCCGTTATAATGTTTTACCATTTCATTATATATAAATGTAATATAAACTAACGTCAAAACAATTCTTGCAAATTGTGTATCATATTCTTAGTGTTACGAGTACCTATCATTTAAAAGTCTAGTTCAACGAATTGGCAACACTTTCTATAAATTTGTTTTGGCATGAACATCGCACTAATTTAAGTAAAATTTTGCGCCATTATGCTTACATACTTAAATAAATTCTAAAATTTTAAATGCGAAATGGAGGGGCATCGGGAATTTGTAGGTCTTGTGACTCAAGACTCTTTATCATTTAAGGAATGAAGTTGTTTTCCGATTACAAAGGATTAAGATAAGAAACACTTTTTCATAAAAAGAGATGCTAGTGAGCGATTTGTTACATTCTCTCAAGAGGCAGTATCCCTAACAAATATTTGGTTTCTTAGTTGCAGTAGCTTGAAATTGATCTACAGATCTTCGGCGGGACAGTCGAACGCACTAAGCACTAAGACGATACAAAATGTCCTTGAATACAATGTATCTCAACATTTTTAAGCAAATATATTTGAAAATATATGCAAGAAACAGAACTTGGAGCGTTTTATAGATAATAACAAAGATTGGTTTATGTTATAGTCACCGAACTTCAAGTCCAAGCCATACAAAAAGCGTTAAAATTCCCTTTTTAACATATACATAGGTATTTAATTTTAATTATTTTACACCTTATACGGTCTATTGTTTTGTATCAAAGACTTGAAAGTTTAGTCTGTCTACAGAATCTATGAATAATTACATGTACTTAATACCAAACAAATTTCAAGATTTTGAGCAACTTTAATATCGACGATAAACACAACCAAATTAAAACAATAAGTATGCTTGCAGGTATGCATGTGTATATACATATACATACATACTTTATTTAAAAAAAATTTTATTCCTCTTTGAATCATGTCTGCTAAGATGAAAATATTTTCGCAGCAACAATGCTTTTTTATTGGCTTTATACATAGGTGTAATATAATTTTCAAAAATATAAAGGGTGACTTTCATTTTTCAGGTCGATTATATTTGGTTGCCATTTTTATGTGAAAAAAATTTGTTAGTTGGTATGAAATTCGTAAGGAGTGGTCAATTTAAAATGGAACACAGCAACAACCTTGATTTAACTGGCTTTGTTAATTAACACAAAAACCACGATTGATACACCAAACACCACAACACCCTCGTAGAGTAGCTGTATGGTACGCCATTTAGGCCGGTGGCGTCATAAAGCCATTATTTATTAGATGATACCATAGGCAATGCTGTAAAAGTTACTGATGACCGTTATCAGGGAATGCTGGAAACCTTTCTTGTTCTCGAATTGAATCAGTTAGGCGTGCAAAATATTGGTTCCAAGAAGAGGGTGCCACATCACTCACAGTTCGTGGTGCGATGCGAATTCAACCACACATTTTGCCCGACCAAATAATGTCAAAAAGTGGTGAAATTGACATGCCCCAAGATCTCCTGATTTGACGCCTTCCGGTATTTGAGGTCACTATAAGAAAAAATTGTTGAAATTAAAACAGAAGTCCGAGAAATTGTTGTGCAAAATGTGATTAAAAAATCTCTGTTTTGCGACACTGCCAGAGACGCCCACTTAACCAACACCATATTCCATACACAAAGCTAAAAACCATAACATCAATCAATAAAATATACATATATTATAAAATTGTATTTAATTAAAAGATAACATAAAACACAACACACCCTGTATTTCCCACCCAGTCCTCAGCTAGCATCTTAATAACGTGAAAATACTTAAGATGAATTAATTAACTTTCCATATTTTTTTGCAAAGCCACGCCTACATCAGTGATTTTTATTTTGACATTCAATAGACTAACCCGATAATTCCAGATGGCAATGCATCCACAATTTATTTTTATACATATACAAGTATATATGTATGTATATGTTTGGATTGTGAGAAAAATTCAATTTATATAAATTCTAATTAGCCACGAACCATTTCGACTGTTGGCACTTTTATTGGACGAAGATTTATTTTTGGAATAAAAATATAACTTTTCGAAAAGCACCGCATTACAAAAAAATTTAATGCATTTTTTTTTGTCTAAAATTATTTTGGCATCGAATGCCAGGCCAATACATAATAAATTACCATACATTAGTGCTTCTACATTTTTGACATTTCCGACATAATCTTAAAAATTGTTTTCGAAACACGAAAATAAATTGAATACTCCTGTTTTTATAGGTTCAATTGGGTAGTCCAGCATATGGAGAAGTTCTTCGAGGAGATATTGTTACCAAAATTGGAGAGTATGATTCACGCGATATACGTCACTCAGATGCTCAAATGCTTTTTCGTACTGCAGGAAACGAAATCAGAATAGTCGTGTCAAGGTAAAGGCTTTGAAATTCTTATATTTTCATCTTAATAATTGTCGTTTTATTTTCAGGGACAGCAAAATTGCTTATACACAGGGTTTGAGTAATGAATCATCAAGGTGTTCATCTACCATCCCACCAGTCAGTCCCGTCAACGCCGGAAATACACCACATAGGTAAGGAAAAAATATTAAACTTACACTGAACCTTAAATTAAAATGTGATTTTATTTTTTAGAGGACCATCACCATTTCTGCCAGGACCTGGTCAATATGATAGGGCAATGCATTCACCAGTGAACACTCTGCCGCATACAGTATTTCCAAATTTAAATGAATCTGGTGGATATGTGCCACCATATCGTCCAGATTCTTCAGCTTCACAAAGATTTAGTCCGATGCCAACTAGAGACCATCAACAGGATGTTAAAGAAGAACAAGCAGCTATTGTTAATCAGGTAAGAGATTGTTTTATAAATTTTGCATGTGAGCCAGTTTTTGAAATGTAACGGTTTGTATATTTAAACTGAACAAAAAAGTTGCATATTCTTTGGCGAGATTGTTTTATATTGACTCCCAAGTGTATGTTTATAATTAGAACCCACTTTATATTGTATTGCTTGAAGGCTTTATACAAATAAACTCATTTTGAAAGGTTTTTTTTTCAACAGCACTTTACTTCAGTTTTATCTACGCGCTTGGTAAAATGTTTAAATAGATTTTTAGCTAGTGTTAGGTTAGATGTTCACTTTATGGAAGTTAAAGTTTAAAACGTTCTGTGTAAGAGCAATTAGAAATAAGAGCGATTTGTAAATCTAAAGCATTAAAAACAGTACTCTTGGTTGATCGCGTCTGTGGTACATACTCGTACATACAAGTGATTTTGCACATGACCTGACCAGAAAATCCTAATTAATATTTTAAAACAATTTCTAGAGCGTAATTCAACTAATTTTTGTTTTAACTTTCTGACAAAGAGAAGAATTTATTCGCTTTAGATTAGGTGAATTAAAAAATTAGCATTTTAAAATATTTTTTAATCGCCTGCGAACTGTCAAACGTGAATTCGCTTCACATCAGATCGTAAGAATTTAACCTCTATCATTATTTTTTGTTGTTTACGGTTATGTTTATGACAATTCAAACATATCGATGACCAACTTTTTTAATTATGTTAACGAAGTGTCAATACAGTACAAACTCGATTTACGCAACTAATAGAAATTAAGGCAGTTGCAATAACCGAGGTTGTTGCACTTACTGGGTTATATTTTTTTTAAATAGAAAATTATAGTTGTAATGGATTATTTTTTTTTTATAGATAACATTATTGAAACCAAACAAATCGTTTTTGTTGGTTTGATATTTTGATTTTAATGAACAGATGCATAAACACAAGAAGTTGCACTAATCGATGTAACATTTTTGAAAAGTAGCACTTATAGAGTCAAGACGTGTTACGATTTTAGTGTTGCGAAAATCGAGGAGTTGCGCGAATCAAGGGTTGCGTTAACCGAGTTTGAACTGTATTTGCAACCATTTACAGTTCGAGATACAAGGGACACGTCGTGGCATATGTACATTATACTTACCATGTCAGCACTATAACAAAATTATATGCGAGTTTGCACGAATTGAGCCTTAGGGTATCGAAATAAAAAGTATGTATCACTTTTCAGAACAAGATTATCCTGGTTTTGAGTAAAAAAAAACGGTTTAACTGCTGAAACATGTTGGTAGATTTAGTTTCCAAGCTAACTCAAAAAGCTGTGACAATCAATTGGTTTTAAATTTTCTCAACTTAGTACTACACCTACATCTTTAAACTTTGCTACAACTATAGCTTTACATTGTAGCACTGTATACTATTTTAACTTTGACAGTGTCACGCAGCTATAGCTACAGCTGTATCTTTCGTTCAGCCAGAAAAGCGAACGTTATAAGACAATGTACATTTTTTCAACGATCACTCATATCACTTCCAAAACTTGAAAGTCTTCCGATGTCTGTTCGGATTGATTTTTTCCTTCTCGAGTTTATTTTCGAGTTCCCTCACAACGTTATATACATACATACATACATATGCATATAAGGCCATTTCGTTAGATTACTTGTCAAAGCGATTTTAAAGGCATCGCTTGATACAGGCATGGATTGGGTTGGGTATGCCTAAATTAGGGAATACGAATTTGTATATTCCATTAAAATCGAAAATGGTAGAACTACTCCGAAAAACCAATGGAAAATTATATTAATGTGTGGATTGAGTTATGCGGCATGTTTTCATGGCGGCGTGTGCGGTAACCTTTGAGTATATATAATATGGAGGGCTCTTTTCTATTCCAAATGCGTGACCATCATAGGGGGCGCTGTAAGACAAAGTTTTTTGACAGCGGCAACCAAAAAAAAAGTTTTTTACGGGATTGATTGCCTTGCGGGAAGATACCTACTAAGTTAGAACAAAAGAATAGCATACAAATTAACAAACAAAAAAACATTTTATTATTCAATATTTTTGTATCATTAAACCACCAAATAAACACTAAAACTTTTTCATGCTAAATATTTCTACAAATTTATTTTTTTAAATCCAACTAAAACTCATTACACCTTGAGTTCGTCTTCGAATTTGGACTCGTTTTTCGGTTGGAATTGTGCCAGTTCCTTAATCTTTACCTCATTACAAAGGTGACACAAACCACTTGCACGGAATGGATCGCTGATGTCGGAAAAATCATTCTGCTGTTCATCTCTCTTAGTCGAGGCTAAATTACTGCAGTCCAGATGTTGAAAGATCTCCCGATTGTTATCGCCATCCTTGGTATATCCATTGTATTGGTCACATTGTGGGGAAGCTATTCGCCTCTAAGTAGGGAACTTTAATATTTTGATTACAAAATAGCAATTAACAGTCACTTTAAAGTTTGATCTTATTTTTACGTATAATTTGTAAAGAATTAAAACAGTCACAAAGCTTATTGATATGCGGTTTTTTGCAAACAAGACTGAAAATTTACCGAGTGCTTCATATCACATGTGACGGAGAACGATGTGCGAGGAGAAGGTAAACACAAATTGACAGCATACAGCTGTATCCTTAACTTACAGAAAATGAGACAGCGACCCCTATCACAACTGCAAGTACTACAATGCATTAGGGATAGGAACGAGCCCTCCATATTATATTTACTCAAAGGCGGTAACCCTCAATGAGACGCTGGCAGCATTGCACCATCTGAAGACAGTGCGCTGCAAATGCAAACATGATTATGTTCCCATGCGGTTATTTTATTCAATGAAATATACACAAGGATGGAAAAGATGGAAATTTCTTACATCAAAGGGGAGGATTTTTTCTGAGAAATCAAAACCTACAATTTCTTAAACTGTTTCCACTTGTCTTTGAGCGGACACAGTTTGAGAGCTCACGGACAACACAGTTGCCAGTTCATCTCCACTTTATATTACTATTAATTATAATCTTGTGGTCACTTAGTTCACATGCTTATTTTTTGCATTTATAAAAAAAAATCAGCTAAACTACTAAATTCACTTTCAATTCGAATTTAATCAGCTGTAAAATCTGTGTCTTTCATTGACAAAGGACGAAACACATTGCCCAACATTTCATTTTGTCTGTACCTTTTAAAGACAAAGTGACATTTCATTTATCAGTTAAGCTATTTCAACTTGTCTTTCATAGACAAACAGTATTTTTTAGTTTAAAGACAACCATTTTTCGAGTATGGCCATTTGTCATTTCATGAAAAGACGCAAAGACGCAGTTGGTAAATGACAAGTGGAAACCTAGCATTGTGTTGTCTCTGCTATTAAGTTCTTCTCTTAACAGAATTTTGTATTGTGAAAATCACAATGAAAAATAAAATCAAACAAACACTTGAAGACAGAAGGCACTCATCTGCTGGTGTTTGTAGCAAAATAAAAATTAAATATTATTTACAAGTGAATTCATAAGAAAGTCCATAAGAAATATTGTGAATGCCAATGAATTTATATGTAAGTTGGAGGTGTCAGTGATAGTATCACCTACAGAAGCAACATTTTTTTAATTTTTTCCGAGTGCGCCTTCCCAGTCTCCAATGTCTCTTTTTCAAGCTGTTGTGAACTTTGCAAATTATTTGTGAATATTTTTTCGGAATTCTTATTTCTACAAACTATTATGTCAGCAATCTATTTCGTTAAATGTTCATTCATTTATTTCTCAAAATTATTTTATTTTAATTTCTTTTTAACAGACTTTGGGTTACAATTGTTGTTATTTTTGCTCTATTTTGTTCTCTTGTTAACTTATATTTGACTTTTAAAGGAATTATTTTCGGTATTGTCAAATAGGAAAGCTCGGAACCAATTTTACATATCGTCGCCTGAGTTCTATCTTGTTCAAAAGACCATTTTTGGCGAAATTGAGTTAGAAATGCAGTTTTTATAAATCGAACATGCTCTTTCGAATGGCGTACTCCATTTTTTTCTATCTCTTTTAGTTTTTAAGTTATGAAGAACTATTTTGTTCAATAAACCACTTTATTAAATATTTTGAGTGTCTTTTTTATTCAATCAACCACTGCTTTTTGTTTTTATATGAAATTGAACAATTTTATATTAACTTTAAAAAAACTACCATTTATTTCTTTGTTGTTCAATATCCATATCTAATCCATTTAGTTTTGTATGTTATTGAACAAAATCCTATTAAAAAAGTTATGCGGACGGAAAACCGCATTTTTGTTCAATATCACTGCACTGTAATGTACCACACAAAATTAATACTGATATAACTTTGAAAGCTGTGAGCACAATGTGATGTAACCGAAAAGTTGGAGACTAATCTTCAAACGCTTTTAAGGTATTTTGAGAAACTTTTTTATCTTTAGACAGTTTTTGAATACAATATTTGTCGCTTACAGTATGATAAATCCAGCTCATCTAGGATCTGGTATTTCAGAATTCTATATGATTCAGAATTCTAATATAGCTCCTTTATCTGAAGAAGTCATTTCAGTACCTTCATTGGAAAATGTAGTACCAGCAGAAGGTTCCGTTTCATCTTAACAAACTACATGCTTTACACCAAGAGAAGCCCTGGATCGAGTAAAAAAAATCTAAAACCATTTTTGTGGAAACAAAATATGTATACAAAAACGGATGGGTCAAGGTGGTAAACAATATTCAAATGACATCCGCTTGCAACGTTAGTTGCAGTCATAATTGTTTCACCAAATTTTCTTATGATGAACGTGTGAAAATATTTGATTCATTTTGGACCTTAAGGCTAGTTGCACAACTGTTTGGTTGTTTATAAAAAACATAATTATACTCGTATGTTACACAAAATAGCGAACTCATTTTAGGCAATCGTTTAGTTTGTGTCAAAACACAAACTGTTTAGTTGCTCGACCCAAGCAGTTGCGAAACTAAAAATTGAATTTGCGCACAGCACAGTTTTATTCCAAATTTGTGATAAGATCGGAACCAAAGTGAAAGAGAGTAGCTAAAGTAATTTCAAGAAAAAAGTTTACTTTCAATGTAGATAAATACAATATCGACAATCTGGGGCCTGTTTCTCAGATCATACAAATCATAATATTGTATGATATTGACAGTTCTGCTGTATGATTTCTGTTTCTCAATTTTGTTGTATGATCCACTGTCATACAACAATGTATGACTGAAGATTACACTGGAAATATTGGAATGTTGTATGATTCTGCAGCAAATTTACCTATAAATGATCATACATTTAATACAGCACAAAATTCTGTTGTAAAGTGGCTGCTGCATGTAACATGTAGCAACATTGTTTTCATCAGTCAATGCTGGGGAAACAAAATTTATTTGAGAAGTTCTCTGGCTCGACATTCACAAAACATGGTAGAGCCTATAGGGCATAAAGAGAGGTAGTTTCATTGGGGTTATCTTATGGGCTTGCATTATGCCGATTTCATGATAATGGATTCCATTTCCAAGCTAATGAAGGGTTAACAATATTTGTTGCAAAGGTGACAAGGCTTCGTTGCAATTAGTTGAACGCACAATTGATCTTCCCAATTTTTCTACTAAAAATGTTTGGCAATCTAAATTTTTCAACAAAATATGGATCTTTAAGATTGAAATTAACAGGTTCTTTTATTATTTTAAGGCGTCATTTGACACGTATATTAATTTCAACTAGTTCCAACACGTCTTCACCAAAAATTGAGATTTATATTAACCTCACACTCTCAAATAATAATGAAATGTCAGAATCATACACATCATACAACAAAGCAAATGTCATACAACACTTCCAATGAAATCTGAGAAACAGAATGATGTGTATGTTGTATAAAAATGTTGTATAAAATGTATGATGTGTATGACCTGAGAAACAGGCCCCTGATCTTCTTTTAATGCATTACAAATAAAATCATAATGGCACAAAATTTTAGTTGAATTATTACGATGTTAAATCTGCTTTAGTATGAAACTAGGTTTAAACAACGATTTTTATGAAAAAATAATAAGAAACCAATTACAATAAAACTCAGTGGCGCAAAATTTTAAACAGCCTTTTATTAAGGTATTAGTATGATAATTCTTAACGATTTGCTAACTTTAGAGTACTCGTAGTTTACTAACTCATTCTTAATTCTTACAATTTTCTAACTATTAACGGGTTAAGGCAATTTTCTTAATAAATTGCACCTAAAACAATGAAAGTTCGTGCAAAGAACTAAGTGCTTGTGTGGCGTTTGTAAATAGCACGATACTAAAGATATAATATAGGTATTCGACGATTTTAGTATCATACTACGAGTAAAACAGCTTTAGCATCGTACTAATTTAATTAAAATTTTGCGCCAGTTTGTTTAAATTTATTTATTTAAATTAAAAATTGTATGTAAAATAAATAATGTATTTATTTGAAAAAAGAAGGGTAAAAAGTGAATTTAAAAAAATGTTTAACAAATTTTGAATTTCATTACATACCGAGCAGCAGCAATATTTTTTCTGATCACCCATTATGTTCTAGTGCTTAACTCAAAGAATGAGTTAGAATTTTTTGTTCAATTTTCATAGTATTTTCGTAGTTTCATGATTTAATTATTAAGTGCTTCTATTTTGTTCAATATTTAGCTTTTTTGTTCAATATCCACCAATATAATCAACTTGTTTACAGCCCATACAACGTTGTTCAATATCCAAAATGACAATCCACTTGATTTTATTTTTTAACTATTTCGGGATTCAATAAAACCTAGATTTATAAATCATTTTGCAAACAAAAATTATTGAGTTTAATGGAGAAAAAAACTCCACAGTACTTCCTTTCAAGTTTAAGTAAAAATTTTGCTTCTGAAGCTAAAAAATCGTTTTCCCAACATTTTCCAAAATGGACTTTGAACAAGATAGAACTCAGGTGACGATATGTGTATAAGCCCCATTTCATATCATGTACATTTAATTGTAGATACATGTGTATATGTTTCAGTTGATAAAATTTCATGTTAATTGTATCGTATTATGAGTCTTCGAAAAAAAAACAAAAGCAATGTCTCATATACATAAAATTGAATTCTTTTTTACAGGCGGCATAATTTCTGATATCATAGAAACCATACCAATTGGCAATTGCAAAACTTAACAGAAAACAGAAAAAAGATGATATATAGGCACGCATTGGTCTTGATCAAAATTCGGAGGAATACTGACTGAATTTAAATAAAATATTAAATTTAAATCGTTGTGCATACATATTCTATAGATACTTGAATAAATATAACTATTTATTTTGGGAATTTTTTCAACACTCAACAACATTGATTTGGGTTTTGAAATATTTTATCCAAAAATAGTTCTTTCAAACTTTTAATTTAATTCGTTTTTTTTTTGTTTGCTAAATGTTTGTAATTGTAAACTTCATAATTTTATCTATTCATATACGTTCATTGTATTTATTTAATGTACGTCTGTGACACACGTATGAACTTACTCAAATGGATAAAAGAATAATTTTTTAAAAAATTTAAGAAGAAGAAAAACTTGGGAAAAAAGTTAAAGATAGGTACTAAAAAAATTAGAATTTATAGATATGCAACAATACTTAGAAACTATGGCGCAAAATTTTAGTGGAATTAGTATAACTATTAAAGTGTTTTAGTATAAAACATAACATGACGATTTTGCAAATTTTAATTGAATTTAGAATATACAAAAGCTAAAATCAGCAAAAATCAAGTTTTTTCAAAAGCTAAAATCAGCAAACTTCATATGACCCTTTGACATTTACAAACGTCAAAAAGATCTGTTTACTTTGTTTTTTGCATGAACTGACATTATTTAGGTGTATAAGCAATTTATCAAAATAGCCTTAGAACGGTATTAGTTGAAATTTTTTAAAAATATGTAAATAAAGAGTTAGTAAACTATTTTAAGCAAATTGTTAATAGTATCATACCTTTAACACTAGCCTGTTTAAAATTTTAAGCCTAGGTATTTTGAATACCTAACGAATTTAAATTTATAGGTATATGTATGATAAAATTTATAAAATGATTTCAATAAAACTGCTTTCCAAGTTTTTGAGTGAAAAATTCACATAGTACATTAATAGATCTTTCGAATTGTTGCTATTTTCGTTGCTTAGATTTTTTGATATGAGGACACTGGGACACGACATTTTTGATATTTAAATCCAATTGATTGATATGACAATTGGCTTTATTTTAAGTTCGTTAAATGTAGTATGTATAATAAAGGCCATCCAACCAAATAGAATAAAGGTATAAATTATAAAATTCGATAAGTTGACCCAAAAAATTAACGTTTTTAAATATTGACGCTATTACAATTTTTTTTTATAAAACAAAAGCGAATATGAGATTACAAAGCGCACATGAGTCTTTGTCATTACGATTAAAAAAGTGTTCACAAATTATTTAAACTGACGTTTGTTCCAATTTGATAATATTGCGATCGAAATCACATGTGCTTCCTTAAAGGTTATTTCATACTATACGGATTAACATTGTTTAGTTACATCGTCGATTAACATGGTCAATATTTTAACCTGTCCACAAATTATTAGTATTAAGCTTGTTAATGTTGACGATTGTCATTTGTGTTGGAAATAATTTCACAATAAGTACACAATAGGAATTTGTACTTGTATAAGAAATTGTACTTTTTTCGTCACAATTGAGGAAGATGCTATTCTTTTCATTTGAGCAATTCAATGTAGAACTAAAAACACTTAAGACAAAACGAATAGAAATGACAAATTAAAATAATGCACTAACAGCAGACAAAACAAAACTGACAGCTGACTATTGTGTTGATGAACACAGCCGGACTAATCTCCATACTTTTGTTGATTTCCTCCCATTTGAATCGGGTTAGGTAAAGCTCAAAAAAAGTTGATTGGCGCTGTTGATCAGCACTCATCATAATTGATCAGCGATGTTGACACAAATCAACAAAATGTGAACGCCGCTTTACTTGGGAACTTTGTATATTATATAAGAAATCTAGCTAAGGAGATTGGTTATACAGTCCCTGGCCATATTGTTAGACGCACTGTAGATTTTAAGCAAAATCAAAAGCAATTATTGTTTTGAATATTTCGTTGCAGTAAATTCGTCCTTTTTGTATAATAACTGTTAAAAATTAGACCATATTTTGAAAAAGTTGAAAATAACAGAATTCATATATTTACTTAAACATCCTCCTGCCACTATGAGAACTTCAATTCTGCGCAGAATTCTGCCAACTCTAGAGTCTAGACTGAACTGCTTCATTTGCGGATTATGATTCCACACGTGAATCATTTTTTCCAAAAGCTACATGTTGGTTGTGATCAACTCTTGAGTAACTTCCCTCTTCATCAGTTACCACACATTTTCAATAGGGTTCATGACAGTGCTGTTATCCGGCCAAGCTAACAAGGAGAAATTAGCATCTTGTAAATACATTTTTACAGACCGGGCTCTATGACAGGGAGGTACAAAAACGAAAGGTTCACCTTTCGGAATTCTGACCTGGGTCACCATTCTTTATGACTTCTTTATACTGGTCCTATTTCATTATACCTTAAGCCATCTTCAGTCGTCGGTTAAAAGTCAAAAATATGTGCATATAACCCAGTAAAATCCCTGAATTTCTAAAAAATGCTTAGTGCGTCTAATAATATGGCCAGGGACTGTAGGTTAGGTTGACGTGGCTTCCAGCAGGAGACCGTCAGTTGGTCCATTGTGATACCACATTGAATCTTGGAGACTTTCACCCTAATCATTAAAAAACCAACAGGACCTCCTTATGAAGCGAGTGAGATTGCCCAATATCTATATTTGGCACATCACTAAGATCATTGTAGTAGAAATCTTCCAGATGGAATCTATACATCTTTCATATAAACAGTACATATAGAGAAAAAGTGTTGGATCGATTCTTCCTCTTCTTCGTCCATGCAGCTTCTGCAGAAATCGTTAGAATAAATTCCAAGCCGCGTTACGTGCTTGCCTATCAAACAATGTCCTGTTATAACACCTATTGCGGAGTCTATGTGCGATCTGTTTAAAGAAATTAAACCTGGCCAAATCTGTTTTATCACCAAGCTGGTGGTTAAATTGTTCCATCTAAGGTTTGTTCTCTCTATATCATCTTGCTTTAGTATAAGTTTACACTTAGCGATAGGAATACCTACATATATTTGCCTAATTTGGCAATAAAGGTATCATTTTGTTCCACTTTTGGCGAGTTCCGTGCGAGTTGTGACCCGGTACACAGATGAGGTGAGTGCGCCACTTTTATCAGAGAGGATCGGCAGTTAAGGTCTGTTATTGATTATTGAGCTGATAGAGACAGAATCAAAAGATGTAATGGCTGCTTGGCTATCCGAGAAGTTGGGTAGACTGATTTACTAAAGTTATGGCTTCTTGGATCTTGAAAAATAAGAAAAAATCAAATAGTTTGACTGAATTTATTTAAACTGCTTTCAAACTGAATTTTTATTGGAGAAACTCATTATCTTCTTAGTTTCTTTGAAAACATTTTTCTAAGCGTTGCGTTGATTTATAACCTTTTTTTATAAAAACTAAACTTTTACACTTTAAAAAAAAAGAAAAAAAAATTAATTGCTTTCCATAAAACTACTGATGACAGTATTTAAAATAAAGTAATAATTTCAATTAAATTCAGAAAAATCTGGCCATCATAAAATTATGGCAGCCATAAAAATGCTGACCTATTTATGTATGTATGTATAAAATAAAATACTATTTACATATAGAACACATTCGCCAATTCATCTTCGTTTGAAAAATACCCGGTCAAGGGCGGACAAAGCATAGAGTTATAATATTTGCATATGCGACTGACCTAAACATGAAGACTGTCATTCATCAAATTTGAAAATCAAGGATACCTCGCACATTAATATAAAACTAAAATAAAATCAAGGTGTTTTATATTTACCTTTTCGCCAAACTTTCTAGCGTGCAGACAGAGTATGCCTCTCCTCCCGATTCACAACCGTCTATGCATATGTACATATATGATAAGTGTGATCCACTGCCACCGTTTTATGAAGTGTCCCCACGCACAGCCTCTCATAGCTTCCGTTCGACTGTGTTGTTTTTATTATTTTTGTTTTCTTCTTTAATTCAAAAACACTGTTTTCAACAACAAAAATGAGTTCAAAGTATTTTGTTTTGTTAGCCTTGATAACAGTGAAAAATTGTTCCCTAGGTTAGAAGGAAAACAATTTTTCTGGGTTTTGAAAAGCCAAAACTTTTGGCCGTGATATTTCGAGAAATTGAAGGGCCAAGTACAATATTCTCACCAGCAGCGGGACACTGACTTACGCAGTTATTTCAAATCTATTTTCAGTTGGCATTCAATTATTGAATTATCCCTCAAGATCATTATTGTTTTTGGTTTTCAGCAAGAGGAATTCGTCGAACAAGCGAATAATATTTTCCAAAATATCTACACATAATTGTACAATCTTTCACACACAGATTTCCTCCTGATGTTTGCTTGTCTAAGTTTTCTAAATCAAGTACATAAAGATCACCATTTAACTTATTTCTATATACAAGTTCAATAAATATTTTACGCTATTGGTGTAGGTTGTTGGAAGGTGATATGTTCCAATACCCCCTCTGCATCATCCACCCCCAAACGCCTATACAATAATTCAGTAATAAAAACTGATTTTTCTTATTTTTTTGCCTAATATACATGGGAAAAATATATATTTTTTGCTTCTCGAAACAACAAGCAAAACATTTCGATGTTCGTTTTAATATTCAGTTGCTTTCGGAAAATTGTATAATTAACATCATCTTTTAGTGAATAATAATTCCACACGATCTCGAAGTGAAATTTGTTGAAATTTCAAAAACAATTAATTAAAAAAGAAAACGATTATACTTGTAGGTTTAAAATAAAAAAAAATTAAATTGTGCAAAATTTTGTGATTATTTTGTGAAATTTATTTATAGTGAGATTTTTCTTATTCAATTTTTAAGGACGTTTTTGACCAAAGAGAAATAACAAATAAACAAAACACATTAAAAAATGGAATACGTTCAATTCAAAAACGGCACCCCTCACTACTACAGAGATACTCCAGACTTCAATGAAGCCATCCAATATCAAGTAAGGATTAACCTACCCAAAACTATACTAATCGAATGTTATAATCAAAATCGATGCAGTGATTTTAGAAAATATGTATGAACAAATATTTAAATTCGAAAAAAAAAATATTTGAATACAAAGTTGTTGCAAATGTTTATATAACATGTTTTATATAACGCCTCCTGTCGACGTGTTGGACAAACAGTGTTAATTCTTTTTTGAAAAATAGATACGAAAATAAAATAAAGCACCATCATCGATGAGTAATTTACAAATTGTTCCAATTTTTTCGGACAGTACACTTCGTCTATTCGTTATTGTTCTTTTCCCATGCGCATGATCAAAGTATTTCGTGAAACCTAATAAGTTTACGTTATAAGATAATTCATTTTATTTTTATTGAAACGAAGGATGGCGCAGAAAATTGAGAAAAAAAAAGAAATAAATATTTATCTTGGCCACCAGAGCGAGGGAGGGCGATTGTGAGAAGCTAAATTAATTTTAATGTTCGCATTCACATACCGAAAATACTTGCTGATTTATGAAAACGTCTTTATTTAAATGCTAATGAAAGGAAACATCGCAGTGACATTGATATGGTGCCGTGTGGTGGTTGAGAAATGTTGTTTCAAAATGCTAAGAGTAAAAACTTTTTCAAAATGCCAAAGGACTATAAGTTGCAGGGTGTTGTATGGGTGGTTTGAGCGTGGGATGATAGAATTGGGCCAATTATATTAATGTAAATCTGTTAGAACTTTCCCGGTACATGATATTTTACAATTTGAAATTAAATTAATTTAATAAAAGTCACATTATTTGCATATGAAATAATATAATATATGATTTGCTTACAATACTATAATACTGACATAGATTAGCCTTATAGAAGACTTATAGGTCTTGATGAATTTATTGATCCAAGAAAGGTCTTAGAGCTCTAAGTCCAAACATAAATTCAAATTTTTGAATTTATTTGCAATGTTCTCATTCGGAATAAAAAGAGTTTGTCAACAATTATTCATGTATAATGTAATATACATACACTACATACGTACATACATATATATTTTTGTTTATTCCATTTTTTGGAGAAAACTTTCATCGAATGTCTTTCTTATTTTTTAATGTTTTAATTATATTCGATTTATCCCTATATTTTAGGGCTAATATCAACTATTGATAAGTAAACTGTTATTTATCTTTGCACAGTAAAATTTAAAATGGACGAGTTCATAAATGTAAAAGTTTGGTAACACTGCAAAATTCATAGTTATTGGTCGCGTTCGGGTACGTATCCAAAGGTATCTGGATTATCTTAAAGCAATTAGTGAAATTTCCATCTACTTTTTTAAGAAGTGTTGAAGTTTCTTCTCTTATCCTCAATTTACATAAAAAGTTCTTTTTATTTAAAACTGTTTTTAGTAATGGCACAGGAGATGTTGTGCTTGACTGCTTATATAGAAATGAATATGTTTCTAGCCTAACTCTAGGCTACTTTATTGTTTTCTACTCGCAGGTTTAACCGGATGTGATTTATGGGATTTGCTGAAAAACTAAACACTTTATTTTCAATTCACATTGGAAATCCAATTTTTACCCATCATTTTATTCCTTATAAATAGCTCCTTTGCAATCAAGGTTGAAAGACCTTGGGTCTTACGAGTAAATAGTTACAATAATTCCATTAACTTCAACTATCAGGTTTTTTATTTTTACACACCGCTGATCATATTTTATTGCGTACCGACTTGTATTGAAATGGGAAGACATACTGTAAATTCAACATTGATTTCCAATTATGTATATGTATGAAGTTTCATTTAATACATTTTAATGGGTATTTACAAGATGTTCTGTTTAAATAAACAAACAGATTAGTTAACCAGGTTAAGTTAGTTAGTCAATCTATTATTGAAATAACTATATGAAACAGAATATGTTAAAAAATTAAATTTACAGCCGTGTTAAAATAACATATATTTCGTAAAAATTAACAAATTAAAATGTTGGCAAGTTGTTTTGTTCACAATAATGTAAAGTTGAACTAAACTGCGTTTTCTTAAATCAGCCCCTATTTTTTATCAAAAATAATGTCATGTTAATCTAACCATAATTATAATGATATTGAAAAGTATGAAAGCTTATGGAAAAGTACACCTTATAAATTTAACGAAAGACATCATGTTAAATTTGTACTTGATGATATTTTAATATTAGCCCAAGGCTTTGACATGAAATTACTTCCAATATTAAAATAAATAAATAAACTATCAATAATCATATAAATATTAAAAGTTGTTTTAAACTTATATTTTCTTATAGAAATAATAATGCAATTCATTTCTTTCATTTCGGTAGCAAAGAGTTTTTGATTTTGTTGTATAAACGTCTGAAACTTATAATTTATTTTAAAGGATGTTCGATGAGTTTCAATAAAAACTAAAGCAGTTTTTAAATCCATGTGAGTTATTCCTTAAATGTTAAAAACATTATAAGCGTATTCTTGTAAACGCGGAAAACCCTGATAGATAATTTTATCTCCGCTTTCAAAATTTGTATGGAAAAAACTTTCTGCAGAGCTGATAAAATTATCTTACGAATTTCATGGGGAAAGAGAAAAAATAAACCTGATAAACTAAAAACTTCTCTAAAATTTAAAAAATGGGTTAAAATTATTTTACATATAGACTTGCTATTTGAAAACTACTTGCTTCAATTCGATGATTGAAATGGTTTTGAGTTCCATTTGGAGGATATTTATTGGAATTCAGAAACATTCCTATCATCCAGTGATTGTTACATTTTTAGTTCCTATATACAATTTACTTAAAGATTGCATAATTTTTGTAAGTTAGAAAACAGCATCACTTTTTAAGTCAAAATATCGAATAAACATTTTACATACATACATTTTTGATAACAACAAATTTGTATCAGTTGACTTTGCCATTTAACGAACAACTGATTATTTCCCACATTTACGCAAGTATTTTTTAGGGAATTTTCATGCAAACATGTGGCGAAAATTATCTCTTTCTGCAAAGCGGAAAATTATCTCGTTACATGAATACCCTTTATATGTGTATAATTATAGATTATATTATGCCTGTTGAGTTACTTAAAATTTTACAAATTTTGAAAGAACATTTTTTCCAATAGGTTTGTACAGTTAATTGTGAAATTTTAAGTAATCAAACAGACATCATAATTATGTATGAGGAATCATAAGATAACTAGCTACATATGTACATAAATATGTATGTTTTTATCTAGAAAACCGAAAATAGCACAATTTTCTAAGACCACAATCACTTTGGACATAAAATTTTTCTATTTTCCATTTCCATGGAACCGTTTTTTTTGTTTTTGGTTTTCTCATACCGGTACAAATTTTGATAATTTTTGTATGCTGAAGCTATTAAACTTAAAAAAAAAATTTAATACAATCTACAAGATGTTACGTTTAGATAAAATTGTATTTTATCTAAATATAACCGTATCCACCATACAAATGTTAAAAATGGTTTTCGAAAATCGCATTTTTGTCGAAACAGCTGATAGAATTTTGATACAGGTTTTTTCTTTCGATTAATTTTTACGATCTGTAAGTCAATACAAAAATTTTGAAATAAAGATATTACTGACTAGTTCCTACCGAAGAACTCTCATTATTGGCATAACGGATTTTAATGAAATTTTTTATAGAGAAGCTTCTAAAAAGTTTGAAAAACATTGCATTTCAAACAAATTAAATTTGAATTTTTGAAATTTTTGATATCGGGCCAATATTTTTTTTTGAAATTTAATTTTTATTCGTACAATAAAATCTTAAGGTTGGCATACCAAAATTTTCCCTCAAAAATGTTTTAAAAATTTTGTGTATAGGTAAAAGCTTAATTTTTTAAGAAACTAGTTAAAATTCATATTTGTTTAAGAAATCATATGGCATTTGGCTTTTAAAAAATTAATTTTATACTTATAAACAGTTTTATCTAGAAACATTCATTTTTTAAATTCTTAGTCTGTTGCATAAGAGCAAGTTCGTGCGATCCAGTCGTGTTTTTTATTTCTTATAAAGTGGAAGTGAGGGAAAGAAAGTTCCATTTGTTTCAAACGATAAAAAATCATCGAGATACTTTAGTACAATATGGAATTGATTCAATGAAGATTTAACGAGTTTAATTTCTAATTTACTAGATCTATAAATTAAATTTGTAAGGTAAATCATGGTAAAAACTTGGTAAAAAAGTAGTATTATGATAAGAGACGACTTTTATTTAATAATATTGAGAAAGGAAATAATTCACTTCATTCGTTGAGAGCGATTATAAATGATAATCTCTGGTTGAGATTCATAAATTTCTCTATAAAATCAGTAGGAACAAAGCACGTTAGTCAAAAGAAATTAACGAAAGTCTTTTTCTGACATTAGAAGGAGAACAAAAAATTCATGAGTTTGGAGAAGCGCATTGGGTATATCATTGCTATTGTCTCCTTCTTAAAACTAATAATTGTTTCCCTCCAAAGATTGAATAAAGCTCACGGATAAAATGGTGAAATTCTCATTTTCACAATGCACAAATGCTTAGCATTTGAATAGCATGAAACTATTGAAAAAGTACTTATTTTCACTTTTGAAGCTATTTAAATAATAAAAATTAAAAAACAACAATAAAATAAATTTCTGAAATCTAACTAAATCCTCATATTTGATTATAAAAGAAGTAGAAAATCGAAATTGTAATTAAGATAATATGGAATACAGTGAGTCTCCAAATTTCACTTGTCTATCTACGGCTCCATCCACTTGCATTTAAAATAGCCGAAATTGATGCTTAATGAACGTTAAGGAAGTGCTTGATTTTCAGAAAACGTATACAAATTTGAAAGGCATAGATTTTCCTATGTATAAATAATGTACATACATACATATGTATACACAATCAAGTCATATAATAAAGTACAAAATTATAATTGAAAATGACTGCCAAAGACTTCGAAATCGATTTTTCTGTTGCCGAATTTTTACATTTATGAAATCGACCTATTATTCAATCGAATTTTCTGCAATGTAGGTTAATATAGTGAGCTTAACCTTTGGATCTTATATATATGTATGTGCACATATTTATAACTTCTGAACTAAAAGTTTGCCTTTGTTCTTAAATTCGCTTCAATACGATTCCCACCCATCTACGATGCAATTAATCAAAAACCATTTCAATAAGATCATCAAAACTACGAAATGGCTACTGCAAATCTTAAATCTCTTACCAGCCAAACCAGAGAACAATCTCGAGCCAAATAAAAGTGAGAATTTACCTATACACAAACATATTTAAATCTTCCGCCTCCACCATTTGGATTGGCGCCCGTCAACAGCACACAAATGATTGTTTATTTGTTTTTTTTTTTGTTTTCAAAAAAGCAATGACGATCCACAGCTGCTAGAATCCGAATAAACAAATAAAAAGGAAAACTATTTTTAAACTTATATCGGTGCGGTGGCGGCGGAAAGAAGCAACAAATACCGTCATCATCCATCCGAATCGCCTAAGTCAAGGAAAATTCTAAATTCTATTATACAGTTAAATTTTTCAAGGCGAATACCTAAATGACAAGAACAAAAACGACCTTCATCATTGTATGAAAAGCAAAGACAAAAATGTTCCTTTCTATTAAAAAATATATTTAACTTTATTTATTCAAAAACACCCTAAAAGTTACCGTCCCAAACAAGAGGAATCGTTTAATATAGACGCTATAAGTTGTTTGTCTTGCAGAGCTGCATTGACCTCTTCTTCATCCCATTGAAGTTGAACTTTGTTGAGTCGGGGTTCTTTGCGGCGAATAACTCGAATTATCCCACGCGTCTCGACAAGATCGGCACATCCTGCAAACTCAGCTTGGTCAACAGCGAGGATGTTCCTTTTTGAACAGACTCGTTTGTAGACATCATGAAGGCGTCCAATTGTGATGTCCTTGTTCTTTTCTTTCTTCAGCATCAGAATCAGGCAACACAGGATGATTTTCTGTTGAAGCGGGAAGGAATCTTCGATGTCATCATTGAGATTTTGCGATGCACCATAAACTTTATTCAAGACGCTGATGACTTGAGTCACCTGAACTGGTTTTTGCTCCTCTTCTGGGCAAGTGTCGATACCGAATTCAGATAGATTGAGAGTTCCTCCAGTTTTCTTCTGCTGCTCGGCGATTTCAACCACGCGACGTCCAATGTCCAGAGCGCGACGAACATCGCCACTTATAGCGGAAACCTTTGCAGCAAGCAATTGTATGGTCACCGGAGGGAAGATTTCAAGAACGTTTGCCTCTTCAAGGCGCGATTTGAATATGTCCACTATTTGCTGCTTGGTGTAAGGAGAGAAGTGCATCAGCCGTGGTTTGAGTTCACATTTGGCATTGAGCCGCATCAGCATTCGATCCGTCAGATCCAGGCTGTTGGCAATGCCGATGAGAATAATTTTTGAGTTCACAATTGAAGGCCACTCGAAGATGGTGTAGAGGACGGACTGCTTCTGGCCACAAAGCTGGTCGATCTCGTCTAGAACCATAAGAATAACCTTGTGATTAGATGTTAGGTGTTTTCGTACAGCAGCTAGGTGGTCCTTTTCTGTTCTGCCAACTACCTTTAGATTGAGTTCAGCACAAATCTTTTTGTAGATGCTGCCGATTGTTGAGATCGAAGTGCAGTTGATGTATACCTTTACGAATTTCTTCGCAAACTCTTGAGAGTTAAGTAGTTTTGATAGACAAGCGGTCTTACCTGTTCCAGGTTGGCCAGACACATACAAACTGCCTGATTTCACACCATCCATATGTTCCAATAGAAATTGCCTTAGTTCTTCGAGTTCCTTCTCTCGCCCGGGTAGGAAATTTGTTTCGGCACTGTTTAGGACACGTCGTGCATTCTGGAATTTGTTGCGCTTTGCTTCCTCAAATTGTCTTTGTTTTTCATCTGCCCTTTCATCATCAATACTCAGCCGATCGAGAAGTCTTGATGGACTGAGTAGATCGTCCTTAGGTGATCTTTGTAATCGACCTTGCTTTGGGGGTGAAACATATGCGTTTTTTGAACCAGCACCCGAAGAGGATTCTTCACTGCTGTCCGATTCTTGCACTACTTTTCGTTTAGATTTGGGTCTGGGCTTAGATTTTGGTGTTTTGGGACTTTTAAGACATTTTGGAGTAAAATTCATGTCACGATTTTCAATTTCTTCGTCGTCGTCACTGCTGTCGATGGCTTTTATTTGGTTTCTTGCCCGCCACTTGTTGTTGTCTGGTTTTGTTGGTGTTCTACTTACACTACTCAGTCTTGTTGATCTGCGAATTGTGGACATTGTTTAAAGTTATTTTTTTAAATAGTATTCATAAATAAAATTATTTAGTTTTTGTTAGTTTAGGCGCGAAACATTAAACAAAACTTGCTTTTGTAATTTCTTGTATGCTTTCGAGCAGAAAAATGGCAGCTGCAGCCAGCACATATGTTTTTGACACTTATGAATTTGACAGCTTCGAAAGTCGGCTGGGTAGTGCACTAATTGAACTGAGCGCAGCATAAGGCACGGAACACACTTAGGGATGGATATTATTTTTTTTTCTAATCCGAATTACTTTCAATCATTTCATAAGGATTATTATTTGTGATTGTGCGGTATTTGCAACAAGATTTTCTTATGTGATTATGCGTCTACTATTTGACAAGAATTTTACATTAACACAATTGCGCTCACAGGTTCATTTTGTAGAGTCATTTTGATAAGGTTTAAAAAATTTAATTCAGTGAATAAATGGAAAACATAATTGTGGACCTATACATATAAGTAAAACAGGAAACGATTATTAATGTAATGGATTAATTTTATTCAGTAATCTATTTTGTTGAGGTATTCGAATTAAATATTATTTGTCGGCTGCTTAATCAAATATATTCGTAATTCACAAATCTATCTCGCTCCAGATCTGGATTAAGTTTTAACATGTAAAGGGTTTTCCAATAAGAGGTGTTATTTTGGCATTTTTTTGGAGATAAATGATCGGATGTTTATTTCATTATAAAGAGGAAGGTATGCCGTTAATAATGGAATACAACATCAGCCAAATGGCCGCCAAGACCACGCTTACAGGACCATATCCTTTTCATGAAATTTTCCATAACCAAATCGCAAAGTGGCTGCCCTATGTCCTCGATAGCCTCACGAATTTCATCTTTGAGTTCTTGAATCGACGCTGGGCTGTTGGCGTAGACCTTATCTTTCACGTGGCCCCAAAGGAAGAAGTCGCAAGGTGTTAAATCACAAGATCTCGGTGGCCAATTGTGATCACCTCTTCGAGAGATAACACGGTCCGGAAACTTTTCCCGTAAAAGATCGATGGTTTCATTGCTTGTGTGGCACGTAGCGCCGTCTTGTTGAAAGTAAACGTTGTCCAGATCAATACCATCCAATTCAGGCCATAAAAAATCATTAATCATCTCTCGATAGCGCAATCCATTGACCGTAACTGTTGCTCCAGCCTCATTTTCGAAAAAGTAAGGTCCAATGGTCACGCGTTGAGGATGGAGAGGCTTTTCAACAATAACTCTTGGGTTTTCCGAGCCCCAGATGCGACAGTTTTGCTTGTTGACGTAGCCTCCGAGGTGGAAATGGGCCTCATCAGTCAAGATGATTTTTCGATGAAATTCCGGATCATTTTCATGCATTTTTATAGTGAATTTTATTAATTTCAATGCGTTGTTGAAGCGTGTATCGTTCCATTTTTATTAATAACGTAGTTTCTACTTGTCAAATGTCAAAAAATGACAGCTTCAAAAGTAACAGCTACCGAAATAGCGGGCTATTCAAAATAACACCTCTTATTGGAAAACCCTTTATTACAAAAACAATTTGGGATCCTGTTTTCTACCGGGATCTATTTCAATGATCTAAAAATTAGTTATTACACTGGCGAGTAGATGGCTTTTTATGGTAAGGTAGTGTAAGCTAGTGTGTATTTTTCGCAAGTCCATATAGAATTGTAAAAAAAAACGACATCGGAATTTAGGAGCTTTTTTTCCACATAGCTGGAAGCACTGTGTACGCTATGACATTTGTCAGCTGTATTGACGACTAGCATTAACCAGCATCCAAAAACGTCATTGAGCAAATTATCGATAACATATAGGTAATACTATTTTGGCATCACCATTTTTATCGGGTCTTAGATTAATTCTCGAAAATTATCTGGTCTTAGCTAACTGTGTATAGATGTAAGTAGTTGTTGCATTTGCATGTAAAGCGCTTAAGTGCTTTGCACATGAGCTGCGACCTGCGAATGCGAATAAATCTTTTAAAGTAATTTTCACAGCTAATATCAATTTTTGTTTTGTTTTTATTCTACGACGAAGTGAATTAATGATCGAATCAACTATTTAAAAGGAAAACACTGCATAAAATAATTATAAATTGAAATATTTTGCATTTTAAAATTTTGTACGCGACCAACAACGTATCTTCTGCGAACTGTCAAATGTAAATTCGCAATCCACAACTAGTGAACGCATTCCACAAACCCGCGACTAAAAAATTCGTACGAATTCAACCTCTTTCTAGTTGAAGTATCAAAGTGAAATGTTCTCCAAATCTATGACGATTCATATTTAGAAGATGCAAATATAAGTTTTTTCTCTTTTTTTAAATTTGGGTAACAAATTAAACTGCATAAAAGCCACCTTTTCCTAAAATAATTTTGCTTAGCACTCATTTTACTTTAATTTACTTACTTCTTTTTTTTTTGACAATTCGCACTGTTCGGCGACCAAAAAAAAAATACTCATGTGAACGAAATGTCAAAATTCGCGACCATTCGCAATTCGCAGTTCGCAGTTCGTGTCTCATGTGCAAAGCACTTTAGTCCCGATGTCGTTTTTTTCTACAATTCTATATGGACTTGCAAAAAAAAACACGCCTAGTGTAAAGAAAAAAGATAAGACATAATTTAAAATTTCCAAACCCAAGGATAAAAAGAGACGGGTTTATAACACTGCTGTCAGTAAGATCCGTATCGTTTTATTTTCAAGGGATGATCCCGAGATGATCTGCGGGAGTAGAGGAAAAACTATTGATATTTACAATAACAAGTATCGATATTTGAGGTGTAGGTTTAATTTTTTTTCTCAAACGCTTTAATGGTATTCGTGCTAAATGAGTCTTAGTTCTACTAAAAAGACCAAACAAATCTGCAAATTTGTAGCCAATAATATAATTTTGAATGGAACTTTAACAGATATTGGAAATTAGAGGTTTATTAACTAAGCAAACAAACATAATATAGAGTTGTGATATAATATTTATCAAAGAGGCAACACTACAGTTATAAGGAAACGATACCATGGAACCGCGTTTTATTATCGTCAATGTTACATATGGATCATTCCTTAAAAATAAAATGATGTTGATCATAGGGAAAGCCATGCAATATACACATCTCTTCTTTTCTTATGCTTTTTGATTTTCAATTATTTCTTGTCTTTTTTCTTTACATGGTAGTAAACACTACCTTAACACAAAAAGCCATCTATTCGTCAGATTACGAACCAATTTTTATATCTTTGAAATAGATCCAAATAGAAAGCAGGATAGCAAATTATTTTTGTTATACGTGTTATAAATTAATCCAGATCCAATGATCTGTAGATAGTAAAACACTACAAGAATGCTGTTTTGATAGAAAATTACTGTACTCACGTACTACACGAATCAAGAATTAAATAATTTTGAAAATTAGAAAAGACTATAAGATTAATAATAACATTCTGTAATTAGTTTAATTTTTTCAAATTTACTTAATCATTATTTAGAAAGCAACATTTTTGTATTAATTTAAAATTCCATATTATTTTTCGTATTCAATTTTATTTTCAAAGCATTTTTCAACAAAACAAATATACAGACCTTCTAAGAGATTCCAAAAGTCCAAACTGAAAATATTTGTGAGAAATAATTTTTTCGAAAATTCAAATTATATAAACATCCAAAAATAACCAAAATGGAAAGCATATCTACGAGAATATGAATATTTTGGAATTGAAACAATTCTAATATTGTTTTTCTTGAATAGAATGATCTACAATCATTCATATTTCTTCTTTATATTGAAATCAATTCAAATAATAATTGATTATATGTAATTACATTGTAGGTTTCCATTATCTGACTGTAGAAACAACGAAATAATTAATTTAAATTTGATACAAAATACCAAGACTTTTTATGACATGGCACAGAGTGAAATTATCTATTTTAAGATTCTTATCGAGGGAGGAGCAAATTGAAAAGCAGAAAATAAATAAATTTATATTTATATTTATAGAAAGCTTTGGCAAAATCGCGAATACAACTACATGCGCTAAATAAGTTTGTTTTTCGATCCAAGGTTATTTATATAAAGCTTAATTTAATGACAAAATAATAAAGTATGTTTGGTTTTAATGAAATATTTATATGTATATATATTTTGTTATAATTTTAGCCATACCGAACAACTCCACTGGTTCTTCCCGGTGCTAAAGTAAAGAAGGATGCTCCAACAACAGACTCTTACTTAAGACACTACCCAAATCCAGCTGTACGTGCCGCACCCGGTCATGAATACAATTACAATGATGTTTTAATGAAGCAACGTGTTGCTGATACAATGTTGCACAAAGTTGTTGGCAGGGACGCCGACTCCGGAAGGGTAAATAACAATCGGTAAATACAAATCTTTAGAACATTTTTTCATGGAATTTGTGTTATACTTTGAAGGTCTTTCATAAACAATTCAACTCACCAATTGGCTTGTACTCAGATAACAATATTGAAAACACAATCAGGCAAACCGTTCCGTAAGTTTCAATTTGATTTTATTTTTCCCAAAAAAAAAAAAACAATCTTTTGAGCTTAATACAAAAAATGTATACATAGTTAAAAAGAAATTTTGTATAATAAAATTGAATTGAAAATTAAATTTATTCAACTAGATTAGTAGAGTTAGTATGTTTAAGCTAAAGCTTTGTATTTTAATATTGTATGGCTATATTACAAGCTTGAGCTTAGGAATCAGTGAAATAAATAATAATCAATGATTTCGGTTTTTTTTTAAAGCGCTAGAATAAAAAAAAAAAAAAAACAAAAAAAAATCATATTTTAAAATCATGAGAAAATGTTTTTAATGAATATATTTATATAAATTTACTTTTTTCTTTTTGAAACTATTTAATTATATCTATATTCTTCTTTGAAAAATAACTTAAAAATAACATAAGCGACAGACTATGGTGTAGTCCTTTACATCGTCCCTTGCCATCAAAGCTTGACCGGTAAAAATAATAAAATAAAAACTGTTTTGCTTTTATATTAGTATTTTTTATTTTCCTTCTTCAAACTGTAGTTTCTTTCTTAGTTTTTATTTTTATTTTTTCGTTTCGTCACATTCACGGTTACTTTTTCTTCCTATTTAAAAAAATAATCATCAGCACCATAATATCGTTTTTCTTGAGTATCTAATTCTGGGAACATTTTTAATTTTTCTACATTATCCTTCTTAGAAAATGTTTAGTAAATTACTTCTAATCATTTCTTTGTTATTAGAAAATCTTTACTTTAAAAATACTTTTCATTGATTGAAAAATGCTTATCTGGACTCGTGCAACACATAAAACACAAACAAATCTTAAAATATATTGAAAATCCAAGCCAAGACACACGAAACGAACATTCTGAAAACACACAACAGCGAAGTTTTGTTCCATAGCATGCGCATTTACACTCAACTGTCAAAAAACTTTAAAAATTTATTGAAAAATGATATCCTTTTTATTTTGTGTGTGGTTTCAATCTTTGTATTGTTTGACTTGTATGTATTTGATGTTCTTTAAGTGTCAATTATGTTTATATGTAAAGACCAGAAAATTTATCTTGCAAAATTATAGTTGAGTATAGTTAAGTACATGTTTGGTTATCCTAATTTCATATTCACACGACTGATAAACTATTACAATATTGATATTCATGCAACTAAATTTTTAACTCTCCCCAACAAAATTTCTTGTGTAAATTTGGAAATCTATGAGCTGTTCTTTAAACGTCAAAGTGAACTCATCAAAATATTTCTAATCAAAAACGTATGTCATTTAACATTTTGGTTTTTGAGAGGTATAAACAATTGTTTAAATATAACCTCAAGTTTTTTTCCTTATCATTTTTCAAAATAAATATTTGAATTATTTATTTTGTTCGATAAGTATTTTACATTATGAATTTTCGGCTTTTGTGAAATGACACATAAAATGATCTAAGTTTATCAGGATCATATACTCGCTTTTCGCTTCAAATTCTTGAGATAAATGTATTAGCTCTACAGGTATTTTTTCTCAGGAGATTTAAGAAAAAGAACTGGTCAACCCAGCTTTATTAGTATTTTCCGCAGTTGCATGAACGTCCTTAATATAATTGTTTGCTAACTTACACTATTTGAATACAAATTTAATTATTCCCTTTGGTTTGAACAAAATATGTAGATAATTTGTGATAATTTGAAAGTTTTTCCAAGTAACCAAGCATTATAAAGACCAAATATATTATCACAAAAGTAGACAAATATTACACGGATCCAAACCATGTTGGAATTAAATGGCTAACATATCGGCCAACAGGTTAAACAAGTCAATTTTTAATCTAGGTATCAAATTTAATGTGAATGTACTCGTAAATTAGTGTGACATATGAGCTTCTATATTCTCCCGGTTTTGTACATGACAACAAAAATCTAAACTGCTGGCAAACAAAATCAATGCTTATTTTTCGGTTGTCTATGTCCAGCATAATGAAGGGCTTACACGACCGACAAAATTTTGTTATTCCTCCCATATATTATTCAGATTTTGTCATATCCAAAATTCAACGATTTATCAGTCGTGTAAATCGTGCATACGACATAGGGACAAGTACCATTTTATGATTGCATGATATACCCGATATAAGATCTTTGATATTAGTTAGTGAACAAATTTAAAAAGATTTCTGACGAGTATTAAAGCAAGTAGATTGCTTGTAATCAATTGCCGTCTTAATTTAAATTTTCATTCTGAGTAGAATTATAAAAAAACACATTCTTTTTTAACCTTGGTATATTAAGTTACCTTATGGAAAGATGCGTTAGTTTTTGCAAATGGCGGCAAATGTCAATCTTCTGTTTTAACCTTGGTATATATAAGGTACCTGTTTATAATTATTAAACAGGTGGCGCAAAAGTTGTCACCTTATCGAAAGATGCGTTAATTTTCGCAAATGGCGGCAAATGTCAATTCTACTTTGAAATCCGCGTTCCATATGCATGAAAAACAGATTACCATCAGCAATAACACTATTTAACATATCAATATTTTTATTGTGATCCCACAAGACCGCAACAGCAATAATAAATTTTGACTTTGGTCTTAACAAGCTGTTAACTAAGCTGTTTTTATCTGTGTTGAACAATTCAAATACTTGGTTCTAAATTATTGACGGTACTGTTGCTGGTCTTATATGTTCAAGCTTTAGGAGTATATCTATGTATTTTGTATCTATTTACTTCACAAATGTTAAACTAGGATTGACATTTGCCACCATTTGTAAAAATTATAACGTTTTCCGATAGAGTGACAGTGTTTGTACCACCTTGTATTATCAATTCAAGAATAACATTTACTTTTGTGTTGTTAATTTGCTGGTGTATTTGTTTAGGCTTTTGTTGCTCCTTGTGAGAAATGAAGTTTGTTTTTGACAAATCATTAAATGTCAAATAATAATTAATTCCCCTATTTCACGTATTTGTGCGAAATTTGTGTAATACACACCATAATTATATCGTCAGTGCACATTAAAAGTTGCTTAATTGTTTGCATTTCAAATCTCGCCTCGAACATTTAACATCATCTTCTTTTAAGAAGCACATCATTAAAATCTTGTAAAATTTTCCTAATGAAATAAAATTTAAGACCACTGTCTATAAATAATAGTTACATAAATTTTCTTAGGTATGTAATTTTTATTTTAAACTGAAAATTAAAACTTTTAAGAAAGTACTAATCTAGAGGAAGATAATTAGATGTTTTTTTTTAACTAATTTTTGTTTCTAAATTAAAAGTAGTTAAGTATAAATGAAAAAAGAACATTGCTGCACAATTAATATTAGAATTTTCATCGATCTATCTTTCCTGGAACAAAAACATAAAATCCTGGAGCAACAAAAACAAAAACAACTACAAGAACAAGAGCAACGAAATCAGCGCCAACAGCAACATCGTTTCCATCACAACTGAAAGACGTTTTAAATCAAAAGAAATATTAAAAAAAATCAAAAGTTTTTCCCGTACCTACCAACTTGTATCCCAAACTATTAACAAACACTCAATAATTCAAAAACCCTCTGAAAATACTACTTCTATGTGAATATGCTTACATATTTTTTTTGGCTGATAATAATTATAACGTAGAAAAACATATATCTAAAAAAACATCCTAGACCAAGCACTAACCTGGCAATTCTCATTCCCATCCCAAGTGGTAGCATGCGATTTCGCATGAAAAAAAAATATTTAAACAAATTTTTCAACAGGGAACAACAACGAATTGCCAGTTTGGCTCCTGGCCTTACGAGACATAAAAGCTAAACTGCTATGCATATATATACATATTTGATAAAAAAATATTTTAAGCATTGCAAAATAACCATACCTAGGCTTGAATTTTAGAATATTTTTTTTTAGAATTTAAATTTGAGCTAACAATTTTATGCCTTGAACCAAAATGTGATCAAGTTTTATCTTACCTATTGTTTTTAAAATATAGTAAAAAAAATAATAATTGTGATAAGAAGTTCCTATAGAAAATTTTACAAGCACAAGATTTATATTTATGTATTATTATTATTTTGTTCATTAAAACATACATATATTATGAGACAAGACATTTTGAACTTGCATAAATATATCTACTTCTATTATCCATCGTCAATCATTTTATAACATTTTATTTTTAACACACTTAAACATCAATTTTAAGAAAAAAACCTAAAATTAATTCTAACATATTGTGCACATTTTCTCTCTCTCTCTTTCTTCACTTTTTTGTTGGCAATTTATAAAAAAAAACTATACTGAAACAATTAAAAAATAAAAATTGAAATAAACAAAATAATATTTAAAATTGATTCACATAACAACAAAACAACTTTACTGTTAAATAAAAACACAACTTTTGATGATGGATGGTGCTATATGGAACTAAAATGGACTGAAAATGTTTAAAACATTAATTTCGATTTCGAAAAAATTACAATGACAGTTACAAGAAAACACTTCAATATGATCCATCGAAAAGTGAAACATATAGAGCAATCCAAGAGGAAGGCTATGGATATGGCGATAGATCGTCTGAATTGTCCCATCCAGTGCAACCAAAAGTCTTCCATCCAAATAGATTGGTTCCGGGAAAGGTAAGATCGATGTGCTTAGTAAATGTTTTATTTATGCATAAACTCGAACAAACAAAAGACAAGCACAAAACTTTAAACAAAATAAAACTGACAGTTAAAGTTTGTTGTTGAATTATTTGACATTTGTTTGATCAGCTATATCAAATCTATGTATGTTACAAATCTTTATGTATCTAAAAAAGTCCTGCAGTGCATTGTTGTGTCCTTAAAAAACAAACAAACATAGTTCACGTTTTTTTTTATATGTTATAGATAATTTTAAGTAGAACTTAAATATTTATAGTGGTTGCTACTAATACTTGTTTTATTTTTTTAAGAAATTAATTTTTAATTCAATTTACTGACTTATATGACTTGTATTTTTATAGAAACCACCTTCCTCGCCCCACCCAGCGTCAGTTCCAAGTGCCTCGCCGTACAATGTAAGTATTATAAAAACATTTATTAAACCTTGCATAAATTATGTTGTATTTGCTTTCAATTTGTTATGTGTTTTGCCATTGGGAATCCAGAAGACATTCTCCAATAAAACAGTCGATCACAACTTGATTGTGAGACTACTATTAATTTTCTGGTTTCGATTATGGATTCAAATATAGAAACTCTTTTTCTTCGTTTCAAAACAAGAACTGTATATGTATATGATTAAGTTGTGTCACTTTTTGTATGTAATTTTTTGCATCAGTAACGTTTCATATAAATAAAAAATGACATCGAGACTAAAGAATGTTCATGTTAAATTCAAAAGCAACTAAATCAAAATGATCATAGCACAGCCCACAGATTTCTTGGTTTTTTAAGCTATACAACTTTAAGACAAACTGTGTTACCGACCCAAACTGACACCTTGTTATCGATAGTTTGCAAAGAAACGTCAAAATATTTTGTGAGATATTAGGTGCGTTTTATTATTCACAAATCTATCTGGATCCGGATCTGGATTAAGTTTTAACATGTATTACAAAAATAATTTGGGATCCTGTTTTCTATCGGGATCTATTTCAAAGATCTAAAAATCAGTTATTACACTGGCGAGTAGATAGCTTTTTATGGTAAGGTAGTGTAAGCTATAGTGTAAGGAAAAAAGACAAGAAATAATTGAAAATTTACAAACCCAAGGATAAAAAGAGACGGACTTATAACACTGCTGTCACTAAGATCCGTATCGTTTTATTTTCAAGGGAAGATCTAGATCCGGATCCAGATAGATTTGTGAATAATAAAACGCACCTATTAAATCAAACAATTTTTGTTTTGTATTGCAATTGAAAATTATTTCAGAATTTTAAATTACAGTTATCACAGGCAATCATTTTCTGTACATGATTTTATTTTCATCTAAATGTGACATGTGTCCATTAAATTTTATTCAAGATCTTTGAATACAGTGGAGAAGGCGGTGATGATTTTTTGTAGTAAGGATGGTATTTTGACAGTAATAGTTGTGATGATTAATCCACCGTGTCCTTTTTTCCTTTGATATACTTTGGGTTTGCTAGAAAAATACTTAAATAAAATGAAAGAATTTCGTTGAAGTAAGCGCTTCAGGGCAATTATACTGTTATACGGTTGTCGGTAATATATTTAAATCGAAGGTTTCATTTATGTCGAGCAAGAATCGCATTTTTGTAGCAAGTGAATTTATTATTTCACAGAACATATATATGATTACGATTTTGTTGTAACTGTAGCTACCTTGGGATCTAAGAAATCACTGAAATATTACCTTAAAAGGTGTGGTTCTCTCGTCAAACAATTTATACAAATAATAAAAATACAATTATTGATTAACTATTGTAAAAAATATCAACCACAAATAAAACAATCAATAACATAAAAAAATGCGCATACGCCCAGGTGTACCATTGTATTACTAAGTTCACTTTTTAAATTCAATCATTTTACCAGTATGTATACGTTTTTTTTTTAATTTGCATTCATAATATAGTAGCCTAAAGTAAAATCTTGAAACTTTTGAATTCTTTTATATATGAATCTTATTCAAGTTCCTAGTCCTACTTTTTTCAAATTGATAGAAGAAAATATCTTAAATCTCAGAAACCTTTTAAAAGCCTTAGGCGAAGAGCGAAAACATGCTCTCAGGAATTAGTAAGTCCCTTTTTCCTTGTTCTATAGTATTGGTTGCAAGTATTTTCTTCCTATAGTAGAATAAAAACTAAGATATTGATGATAGATAACTCAAAACAAAAATATTTTCATCATTAAGTCAGGCTTTTAGAGGTTGATTTAGTTTATTTGTGTCTGCTAAATTCACATAAAATGACTTTTACAAGAACGACAGTAATATTTTGCTTATTTCTTTTATTTCTCGTCTTTATAGATTTTGTACTAGTTTAAGTTATCCAAAATATTTTTTTTTTATTGAAAAAAAAAGAAATAATATATGAAACTTTAAACTAAATATAATTAAACCTAAATTTTGTATTTTCTCTTAACAGGTGGTAAACTCACATGATGATTCAATCCGCCAAAGTGGATCATTCAATCGCTTGATGTACAGCGTTCTAGGAACAACCGATTACTAAAATAATCAATCATTTTAAATTTATAATTTACATTACTACACAAAATATAACTAACATGAACACAAAACCTAAAATTTAGAAACGAGAACTAAAAATATAACAAACATTGAATTTATTTACAGTAAAGTAAATATAGTAATGAAAATGTTTTACTGAAGTGTTGGAAAACTGGAGTTAAATAATTTATTGTATTAAAAAAAAACGAATATTAAAAACTTTTCTTTATAGATAATAAAAATTAAACAAACGAAACATTTATTTTAATTTTGAATTTTTATTAATTCTCCTATTAAACTTATTTTGTTATTTTAAATTTGAACCACTACAGAGATATATACAACATATTATTTATTTTTTTATAAATTTTTAATTTTATTTTATAGTGTGTATACAATTAAAAAAAATATAGAATACAAAATCCATTTATAACAAAAACAAAACTTTGAATTTGAAATATAAAATAAAGCTTTATTTTTAATTTATTATTAAATTTTAGGTTTTATATTTTACTTTTGCTATGCATTAATTTGTATATGGCATTAGAAAATGGGTGAAATCTAGTCAAATAAAATTAAAAGAAACAATATCGGCATATGTAAAATTATCTACTAAGCTACATTGCAATTCAAATTCGTTTTTTAAAACTTTATTCTTTAGTAACAATATTAAATAAAACGGATTAAAAAAACTAGAAATGCTTATTATTTGAAGACAGTTATAGTTTTATGGATTAGTGCAGACAACATAAATTTTTCTGTTGAATGAAATAAAAGATGAATGATTTTTCATGTCTGAAAGAATGCTAATCGATACACCATGACTGTGGCAACATATGTCATTTTGGAAAACACGACTTGATCTAGTGGGTAAATTGTAGAAATTATTTAGACCTTATCAGCTTTACAAAAAAAACATCCACATTGACTTTATTGATGTAGCGACTGACTTTCCACAATCTTTTCCTCAGCAAATTTCATGTCTGTGTATTCAGAGTGCCTATAGGCTGTGCGTCGTCAATCTGTAATACCCATCGTTGCGAGTTAAAAAAAATGCATTTAAAAATAAAAATACAAAGTTTATCGATTTGAAAAATATTAAGAATATTTTTTTAAAAACAGGTATACAAACTAAAACTAAAATTTAAAGGTTACAAAATGCTGAGTTTAATATTTTCCAACAACCGTAATTCATTCCCTTACGAAGAATTATTTTTTAAGACCATTGGCACAAGTTTATTGCGGAGTTAGATAGTTAGTTAGAAACGGGTTAGTTTTACAAAATAGAGAAAGAAAAATGGCCTTGCCGTCAGCTCATATTATTGTTTTGAAAATTATTTGGTGATGATTTGAATGAGTTCATGGCAACGCTGGTGATAAACGATGAACATTGTTAATGCAAAGCGAACCGGAAACTGGACACCATAAAATTGAAACAACAAGTCAGTTTGAATCATTTGTATACTTGAATCAGAACATCCTCACTTTTGATCTTTATTGGTTAACAGTGCGGAATTTGTTGTTTTTATAAAAAAACATGTTGAAGTTGAATTGTCAAACTGAATATCACATTTGTATTTATTGATATTTTCATAATTTCCTATCCAAATTTCCGATTATTTTCGGTGGATTTTGCGAAAACACCTAAAGTGCGAAATCGGTGAAAAGCCGTTCTTAAGTTTATGCGGCAATTGATTATATAATGTAAACATACAATTTTAAAGTTTTTTTAACGTATTTTTCGGGATGTTTAAATAATTCAAGGATTTAAAGAATAATACGTTTATTAAAATTTTTCTAGCGCTCATTTAAACAAGCTCAAAACGTCGAGTTTTAGTAAAGAAATAAGTTTTAATTTCTGAACTAAATACTCGTATCAATTCAATTAAATTTTTTCTTTGTTAAAAGTTTGTTTTAAAGTTTCTTAACAATTTCATTAATAAATTTGTAAATGGGTATTAATGACAAAAGTAAGTGTCAATAAAACACATTTTTTTGTGTGGCAGATCACGAAACCAATTTGCAACAACACATTTCAAGCTATTTATTGTTAATATCATCCACCTACATCGGTGTTCTAGTTTTTATAGAATAATTTAGCAGATTTTCAATATTATTAGCAATAAGAACCTTGAAAAAATAAACAAAACAATATTCAGTACTTACTAAATTTGAAAGCCAAACCAATTTTCAATTCCTTTCTAAAGCGCATTCATCATGTGTTGCTTACAGTCCAAAATTGCTATGCCCAGGATACATAAATACTCAGTAAACTTGAAAAATATGGAGAAAAATGAAGCAAAATTGAAGCACGTATTAGATGAACTTGAGAGTTAGTTAATTTGTAGTATCGGATTGCTAAGAAAAAGTGCGAAATAACTCAAATGTATAATGTTATAATCCAAAAACAAGAAAGAATTTTCTCAAATGACGTTATAATACCAAAAAATAAAAACGCAGTTTTATTACAATTACCTAGAAAATCAAAACCGCAACAGTCGTTTTCGTGAAAAAAATTAAAATAGTTAGGTATGTTTATAGCATGCATTTTTCTTCTAGATTAAAATGATTTGTACCAAATTTTAAAGCAAATCTCTTCTACAGGCAAAGTACGTATGAAGATTACATAATTCACTAGCTCCCTCAAGCATGCAACAAAATATTCGTGCGATAGTTGTGCGATCCAATGAAGAATATATTATTGCATACTTGAAAGGCACTTGCACTATAATCATTTCGATTCGTATTTTGTTTGCACTTCAAATGGGGAAGTAAAATTAAGTACAGAATTGGCTTTCCCAGTCGCCATTCAAAAATGCTTGCCTACTTTAAAGCTAAAATTTCTACATAAAGACGCGATAAACGCAACTTTCCTTTTGTACCTCTGGCAGAGTCAACCCCTTGAGGGTAGCTTATCGTTTATTCTTTTTGTATTATTCTAGAAACAGAAGAAAGAACTGGCGCAAGTTGGTGATAAAAGGACGGCCATATGGACATACACTGGCGAGGAAAATGTAGGAAAGTAACTGGACATCTAGTTGGATCAGTATTTGCATTCCGTCAGACATATAAATGCTGTTCTGACCGAGGCTAGGGGAGCCTTTGTTTGGCACCAGGGTAAAGGTTATTTGCTACATGGCTCTCATCACGCCGATAATTTTCTATTGATGCCCGGTATGCTTCAACGTAACCCTATCTCAAATGGAAAAGATTCGGGTGTCGCTGGATGGGGTTATACAGAACACTAGAGTCGGTGAACAAAAATTATTATTCGAATAGGGCTCTATACAACGGAGCCAATATAAACAGAATAGATAATTTCTCACTTAAGATGGTTCGAGGTCATATTGCAAGATCGATGGTCTCAACTTATAGCTTAATCTTTGGGGGTTATAACCCCAAAAATAAAAAATTCGAGAGTGTGCGTTTAAGTGGATATATTTTAACCAAATGCGTTCCTCTATTTAGACAGTCGGGGGTTGATCCAAGATAGACAGCCGCTTACCACGTCAGCCGTAGAAGAATGGATAGGCGTATAGGCGATTTCTTTATGATCGAGACTTGCTCGCACAAGTTGGTGTTGATCGAATTCGGCTCAGTAGGTTTGTGTCCGATCGGGACCGAAGAGATAGAAGAAGCAAGAGAACTTAAGGCTTAATTCCGAATTACACGACAGTTAAAGTTGACTAGACTTCGTGTCGTGTCGTATCCGACTTACAAATAACGGGTGATTTTTTTGAGGTTAGGATTTTCATGCATTAGTATTTGACAGATCACGCGGGATTTCAGACATGGTGTCAAAGAAAAAGATGCTCAGTATGCTTTGACATTTCATCATGAATAGACTTACTAACGAGCAACGCTTGCAAATCATTGAATTTTATTACCAAAATCAGTGTTCGGTTCGAAATGTGTTTCGCGCTTTACGTCCGATTTATGGTCTACATAATCGACCAAGTGAGCAAACAATTAATGCGATTGTGACCAAGTTTCGCACTCAGTTTACTTTATTGGACATTAAACCAACCACACGAATGCGTACAGTGCGTACAGAAGAGAATATTTTGTCTGTTTCTGAGAGTGTTGCTGAAGACCGTGAAATGTCGATTCGTCGCCGTTCGCAGCAATTGGGTTTGTGTTATTCGACCACATGGAAGATTTTACGCAAAGATCTTGGTGTAAAACCGTATAAAATACAGCTCGTGCAAGAACTGAAGCCGAACGATCTGCCACAACGTCGAATTTTCAGTGAATGGGCCCTAGAAAAGTTGGCAGAAAATCCGCTTTTTTATCGACAAATTTTGTTCAGCGATGAGGCTCATTTCTGGTTGAATGGCTACGTAAATAAGCAAAATTGCCGCATTTGGAGTGAAGAGCAACCAGAAGCCGTTCAAGAACTGCCCATGCATCCCGAAAAATGCACTGTTTGGTGTGGTTTGTACGCTGGTGGAATCATTGGACCGTATTTTTTCAAAGATGCTGTTGGACGCAACGTTACGGTGAATGGCGATCGCTATCGTTCAATGCTAAAAAACTTTTTGTTGCCAAAAATGGAAGAACTGAACTTGGTTGACATGTGGTTTCAACAAGATGGCGCTACATGCCACACAGCTCGCGATTCTATGGCCATTTTGAGGGAAAACTTCGGAGAACAATTCATCTCAAGGAATGGACCGGTAAGTTGGCCACCAAGATCATGCGATTTGACGCCTTTAGACTATTTTTTGTGGGGCTACGTCAAGTCTAAAGTCTACACAAATAAGCCAGCAACTATTCCAGCTTTGGAAGACAACATTTCCGAAGAAATTCGGGCTATTCCGGCCGAAATGCTCGAAAAAGTTACCCAAAATTGGACTTTCCGAATGGACCACCTAAGACGCAGCCGCGGTCAACATTTAAATGAAATTATCTTCAAAAAGTAAATGTCATGGACCAATCTAACGTTTCAAATAAAAAATCGATGAGATTTTGCAAATTTTATGCGTTTTTTTTTTAAAAAAAGTTCTCAAGCTCTTAAAAAATATTAGTTTTAAGTGGTACAAGGAAATATAAAACCAACAAAATCACAAAAAAAAAAAAAATATAAAACCACTAAAAATAAAAAAAAATATAAAACCGAAGACGTCGCTGTGGCCGTTCTTTATAGTTTGTAAGTAGTTTAAAGTAGTTTTAACTAGCTTCAATATACATAGTTTAATCTAGTCTGTAAGTTTTGTATAAACACAAAAATTCAAATTTGTTCAAAATTATTTCTTGAACATATAAAAAACCGATAATCAATTTTAGTATTAGGCCGAAATGCACTTAGTAATTATATAGTTTAACTTAGAGCACCCGATTAGGACAAATAATTTAGTTGTAAGATAACCAGAAGTAGGCTATTTTTTTATGAATTTGTTGTCTAGCTTTAAGATAGTTATAGGTTGAATTGAAAATAAAAAACGAATTTAACTTCCAATCGCACAACCTGAATGTGAAGTTGGTCCTATCGTTTCCAAAACGCTGTCACATTTAAAGGTAGACATAACCCGATTAGTAAATAAAATCGAATAGAATAAAATCACAAATATTTGCATCATTGACCCTGCTAAGGAACCCCACCTAGAAATGAAGACAGTATACGAATACTTCGAAGAATATTTTTTCTTTTGTTAAAATAAATTAACAACGAACAACAACACATTTTTTATTTAATTTTATTTTTTATTCTATTGGTTTTTTTTTATAATTTATTTAAACTAAATTTACACACACATTAACAAATAGTAAAAAAGGTATATGGTGGATCGCATAACCTATCCGAAAAGTTTTGTCAGACTAATTTTTCGCATAATTTACATTTGGTTGCTATAGCAGACCGACTTGTCGAATGTGCCTATAGCATCCAAATCCAATTAATTTGGCAGCTTATTGTTGATATTGATGGAATTGCTGAGGCTGATACTGTTGTGCCTTAGTGTATTCTTGCGCCTTAAGTCCACCTTGTCCTTGAGGTTGACGCAGAAGTTGTTGTGGGGCGGGGGTTGGTATTTTGACAACAATATCAGTTGGCTCCCGGATAACTTCAGCCTTGAAACCTTCTTTAGGATCGGCAGTGTATTTTACAGTTCGAATAAAACCATCCGAATCGACAACCGAGTAACTTCCCTTTATGACTGAACCATCACGAACTTCCTTGCGATTTTGATAGTTGGTAAACTCGTCATCCTTAACATCGAATCCAAATTGGTATGATGAGTTTTGCTATAAGAGACAAAATGTAAAGAAAAACTGGTCAGTAAGATGCATTTGGGACATATTTCATCAGTTGCCTATTAAGTAAAACTATATAGGTATTACTACTTAAGACCGGTTGGTGTCCTGAACAAAAAAGGTGCTGAACGCACACGGCAAGCATCAAGTTTAGTTATGCTGTGGTTGGAGTTGCGATGTACACAAACAGCACGTCTAACTGGTTTCAAGTGAAAGTAAATCAGATCAAATTTGTTTCCATTGCATTAACCATATAGAAAAATAGTCACACTAACGCTGCGCTGCCGTGTCGTTAGGCAGATTGTTATGCAATGGAAACCGAATACTCAATACGCACGGGGAATTTAAATACGATCTGTGGACGTGAGGTTTGTGTGCTTGAAAGACACACCACCTGGAAGCGTTTCAAATTACCGGCCACTTTATTTATGGCTTGTCCAAGTTGGCACTTTCTCATCCACATACAAAAGTTTAAAGAACTTATATAGTCATAAATTCATACAACATAAAATCACCCACCCATTCGAAAACCAGACACTCTGGAAGAAGGTCATATGTAAGCGGGCAACACACTTCAACAATTGCATTTCAATCATATTCATTTGGTTGGTATTTCGAAAGGTTGCGACGAGTCTTGAGGGCGGCTCCAACAACTGTCTGCTTCGTAAGTAGGTTAAGGCAGTTCTTTGGGTTGGGCTTATTCACTATCATTCAGAGAGAAAAAGTGAATCGAAACTATGTTGATTGAGGTTTTTTTTTAATTTTTTTAGTGCTTAAACCGTTTTGCCGATTTTCTTGATTTCATCCATCTACGCCGACAACAACTACGCCGCACGGCTGTGCGGTTTGGTGATTGTGTAATTTTATTTCCTCGCCTAAATGCAAGTTTGTGTATTTAAACAAATATGGACTGCAAATCAGCTACCTACCACCTATGGACGTTTGCAATTGAACTCCACTTTCATAATTAATGCGATCAATTTTCGTCTGCGTCGTCTCGTCTATATAGTGTAAGAAACGCAACGTGTACCTCTACCTACATGTTTCTTTACGCACGCGAGATTTTGTTGTGTAATATGCCTTGGAGATCGACACACATGATTAAGTTCAACAAACTCGTTATGAGTGGCTTTTTTGGTTATGAACAACTTGACAGGAGAAGGAATGTGTTAAATTGTGTACCTACCTTTAATTGGACATTGTTTGGCTGAGTATACAGCTAAGCAAATGGGTGCTTTGAATTCCTTAGAATAAAGGAAAGGTTTTTATTTATATCAAAAAATTTATAAAAAAGAGAAGGAAAAACTATGTTATTAAAATGGGGAACTTCTTTTATCTAGCTTAAAACTCTGAGCTAAAAATCTTTCTGGCAACAGTCTGCAGCTTTCGTCAAAGAATAGTCAGTGGTGTAAGCAAATGAATGCAACAAAAATCCTCCAACTTTTTGGTTCCACTATGTGTAGTTATAAATTTGGAGCTCAAAAACTTGTTGCTAATAATCTGCGACTCGCAGAAAAAAGGTGCAAGCATAGATGTGACAAAATGAGCGAAACAAGTGTACCAGCCAATTTTAGGTTCTAATAGTTTATGAAGATCTTGATCTGATAAATTTCCTGACATCAGTCTGTAACTCTTAGAAAAAAACTTGTCCGCAGTTATAAGCAACTAAAGAAACACGTATTTACCAATTTTTGGTTCTAAAAACTTAGAACGATTTGCAATTGAAAATCTCGCTGAGAACAGTGTGCAACTTTCAGCTGCTGCTAAAGCCAATTTTTAGTTCTACCAGTTTTTATAATATAGATTATTGAAGCTGACAAACTAGCTGACAAAAGTCTGAAAAATGTATGCCAGTTGGGAGCAACTAAAGCCAACAAGTATATGGAAAACTTGCTGGCAAAAGTCTACAACTTTTGGGAACACATCGAGCAGCAGTTGTGAGCAACTAAAGGCAACAAGTACCAAGTTTCTTATCTTACAGTTTATGTTAATTTGGTATTTAAAATGACAACAGTATGCAACTCTGAGAAAAGGACTTGTCATCAGCTATGAACAACTAAAGCAAGAGTTGAAAATCTCCCTGACAACAGTCTGCAAACTCTCAGAAAAATCATGTCAGCAGTTGGGAGCAACAAGTGTCCGAAACTTTTTTGATCTACAGCTTATATTGTATGAAGATTTGAGGCTGAACAACTTTCTCCAGCTTCCGACAAGAAATTACCAGTAGTTTAAAGACACTGAACACAACAGTTTATAAAGATTTGGATCTGATAAATAAATAAAATACCCGCCAATTTTTAGTTCTAACAGTTTATATTCAAGGATCTGGAGCTGCAAAACTTTCTGACAACAGTCTATAACTTTTGGTATAATAAACTTGTTGGCAAAAAATTTACACATAACGTGTTGATTGGGAGCTGACAAACCTGTACTGACAACAGTATGTAACTCTTAGCAGTAAAAAGATGCCTGCAACTCCCCTAAAACTTTAATTTGCTGTTGTTACAGTCGACAACTATCAGCAGTAAAAAAGATGTCTGCAATTGAAGTTTCTATTTGGCCGCGGTCTTCCGTAACTTGCACTTGAACCACTAACAACAAAAAGTTAATTGCAACAAACTGCCAGATGGACTTCTATTCTATAAAGCTGTGAAAAAAGTTTTTAATTAAAACATCGAAATGTTTCTAGAAAATATTCCTCCCCGACTAGAGTATGGACCATGAAACTCCTTTTAATCATCATCTCATCTCTGTATCATGATCATGACATCTCTCCATTTGCCCGGATTATGTAAATTTTTTCAAGCATCTACTTCATGATTCCATCGACTTTGCATCATTGCGTCACACTGCAAAGTTGGGTTTATTAACCTTGTATAGACTTTCTTTAATCGTTCGACACCAGTATGTACTGGCAGCGCACATGCATGCGCGGTATTAAACAAATTCAAACTTCCGGAAGGAAACTTTATAGCTCTATAATATTTTGTATCGCATTGCGAGTCATTCGATTTGTGGCTTATATGTGCTGCTGCCGTTCGTTCGTCGTGGCAAAATTGGCTGGCACTCTCTGCTCATGAGTAAAGTTTGGCCTTTGGATTGCTACTTGAAGACAAAGCAAAAAATAATTCATTTAATAGCATTGAGCAGTTTTTTTATCTGAGTTTCTTCATTGCACTTTAATGGCTTGTCTATCTGAGATTCAATGAAGATCTGTGCGATTGGACTTAAACTTTATTCCAATGCATCCATTTAAAATGTTAAACTGCGGGTGATTGTGCTGTTTTGTGTTTTGTTTTAACAAATTGATCGATGTGATTTGTGTTTTTCGAATGATTTGTAGAATTGTATCGGTGTTTATTGGATACTTGGTTAAGATTGTAAAATGTTGAATATGAACTTTAAAGCTATTGTTATATAAGTCTTAAATAATCTTTATAAATTTCAAAGCTGTTATTCTTACGATTTTTGTATAATATAACACCACATGAGCTATACAATTTCAAGCAGATTATCTTATAATTTCTAAAACATTTTAGCATTATACGTATTTGAAATTTCCTATTAATTAATGTAGTTTAAGATTCAAAATAGTTACACACATTAACAATCTATTTTTTTGAACTGCAGATAAAACACGACGATGAATGTCTTCTATAACGTTTCTTTAATCATAATCATAAGATTAATTGAAAATGAGAAGAGTGAATGCCTCCCACAATCCTTTTTCAAAAAAAACTTTGACAGTATTTAAAAAGGTCTCTTTCTTAAAATTTTCTTAATCTTAATTTAATCTTAACAACTTTTTTTATCCAACTTTCGAATTTACCCATTCACTAAAACTGTAGCTTTATTTAAAAGAAAAACGATTCATAAACAAAGAAAATATAGACTTAACTAATTTCCTTTAGTCTTCTTTTTCACTCTCAACACTCCGAATTCCTACCTGTTCGGATCGATGAATTAATTGTGGCGCGTGATGGTGTATGTAAATTTGAAAAGAAGGATTTTTGTATTCCATGGAATAGAAAGAGAATGAAACATTTCGAAAAACCAATTGAAAACGTCACAAATCTCTTTTAATTCAATAGTTTTTTTTTATAGAAATACAAGACAACAAAATGAATTCGGACGCAACAATTTGTAGAGAACCAGAGTCTAAGGATTTATTACTCTTAACCATTCCTCTGTGCTTTTTCTCATCATGATTGGAGGGGACTTCTAATTTCTGCCTATTCCAAACAGGTAATTTTTTTATGATAAGAGATACTTTGTGAGATTTGCCACTTTCTTCTAAGAGGCAATAACCCTGGATTTTTTTTTGTTTTTTACGTGACAGCGGCTGGAAATCGCCGTGAATCGCACTTACCAAACACAAGATTTTCCTTGTTTCTCTTTTGAAATTTAGGCTCATTGTTGCCAGCATCATCACGCCAACAAAAATTGTCTGACAACTAATTGCTTTTCCTTTTTGAAACATTTAAAACCTCAAAATTTGGGAAGCTCGAATATTTAAAATATTAAATTTCAAATTAAAAATAGTTGAAAAACACGACACAGTTTGTAAAAATGTAAGATATAAAATATTTTAAGGAACCTTGTGTCCCACCGAACAAGTTTGCTGAAAAATTTTAAAACAAATTCAACCGATATTCTAAAGATTTCTAATCGAAGCTTGAAAAACTTAACGCGTTAAAGATGCTTTAAGGTCAGGAGGGGAAAAGTTGTTTTTTGCTTTCTATAATGTTTTAAAAGTCAAGAGGAGTATTAGTAGAAGACCCCATTAATACCAATTAGAATGAAAGAAACCGCTAAGAAATGTCATAAGACTCTTTATAAACTTTCACAAAGTGATTTATATGCCTGATTTTCAGTCTGTTTATATCTTTCGGCTTTAATTTTGTCAAAAAAATACTTTTCTTTGCGGTTTACTATAAAATTCCAATTTTAAAAAAATTTAAAAATTCATTATTACTCACATCATCGTATTCTTCATCCTCTTGTTGCTGCTTTAGTTTCGCAGCTGAAGGTTGATATTGAATGGGTTGTGGACGCGGACGTGGGGCTGGAGCCGCTTGCTGTTGCCTATAAACCACTTGCTGAGGCTGCTGCTGGTACTTGAAATGAGATTTGGCAGTCAATAGAAAACCATTTTTGCAATGAGAGGAAACAAAAAATAAAATAAAGGTATGCTTACTTGTTGCTGCTGTTGTGGTTGTTGCAAGTAATCCCTTACTGATGGCGCCACATAGGCTTGTGAATTACGCTGTTGCTGTTGTGCCCTTATCTAATTTGTATGTAATGTATATGAATACATCTTTCATCCCCTTTTTTGAATGCTTTAAAAACTACTATACCTGTTCCTGTACATTATCCTTAACCCTGATTTGTTGTCCAGGACTAACATATTGTTGCTGTTGTTGTTCGTTTTGTTCATAAATAGGAGTGGCTTCTGGATTTCCACCAGATGCTTGGGAAGATAGCTGTTGATAGTATTGTCGTAGGTATGCAGGATCAACAGCTTGCTGTTGTTGTTGTTGGGCAATTACACTTACCCCCAAGAGGGCGCTAAACACAACAATCACTTTTTGGAAAGAACGCATTTTGTTTTTGTATAAATTCACTTTCCTTTCACCCACTCACAATAATCGTCACAAATTTAAAAGGGCCTCTTTTTAAAAAGAGGACAAAAAGGCAAAAAAAAATTAAATTCTGTAAGGCAAGCGCACTATATTGAATATTTCAACCGACCGAAAGCCACTCAGATGTGATCTGCCGCCTGGGTATTGGCCTTTTATATGAGGGTTTCGATCGATTTAGCGAATCCCCCAGTTTGGAGTAGCATGGCCTTAGGTGGTGGTAGGTACCGTGCATTGGGTAGGGGGTAATAAACCCACAAGACATATATTTTTTTATTGAATCTAGGTACATACTTTCGTTTTGTCTGCACGAGGTATTCCATTGCAGAAGGTAAGCGATTGCTCCAGCTGACATGACGTCAGTCTTCGGAGGTATTGTATTATTGTGGCATATAAGAGGTGGTAAGCTCTCCTCATTTAGTCTTTTATTTCTATGGACCTTGTGGTAGGTGTAGGTATTCTATATTCTATACGAATTGTTTTATAAAAGATGTTGGTAGGTATATTGTATATTGTGAATGACTTGTGGTTTTTTTTGGTGCTAATCTCATGAAGACTATGAGAAATTTGTAGATATTTTATTTTCAATTTCATTATGGCATTGGATTTGTTTTTATTTTATTTTTTATTATCGATGGTACTTTTTGATGTTTATTGAATAATTCAGGTAAAACGTGTACCAACTTTAACTTTTTTCTCTTACGTATACCTATAGGTATAACATGTGTCTTTATTGTGTTAGCGTGACTTTTGGGTTTTTGAATTTGAACTTATTTGGTTGTTATGTACATAATATGAAGAATTGCAAATGTGTTACATCAGACGAAAGGCTAACTATTCTTCGCATGAAATGATGCATTTACATTGCAAAGCACGCATCAAGTCGGTTTATTTGTTCGATAAACTATTAGTTATGTATTATAAAAGGAAATACTAAAAAAATTGTTTCATATTACTTACTCGTATGTTTGAAAAAATAGAGTGTTAAGGATAAATGGACATACGATACTGTTTAAGTGAATGGGTAAGCCATTTCAATCCGTTTAGAGGCAAGAGCCAATATATAAAAAGAATAAGTTAACATTGAAAAATTAAAAACATGATTGAGAAATAATCCTAACAAAAGATAATGTTATGTAGGAGGTACCTTCTTCTAAGCCTGTACAAAATGGGGTCTCTAATTGTAGATGATGGACTAAAACTGCTGAAGTAAGCAGTATGACTTATACATAAAGAAATCTCAATAAACAAAGTGTATACGTGGAAGTGGCTGCCAACGTCGCAGCTGACACACTTAGACCAGAGTTGGTCAATTGTGGTCCAAAGTATATAACACTGATCAAATTACGAAATTATTTTTAATAAAGTTATTGTTGGTACGACAGGGACTGTACGGTTTTGTACTATGATTTCTTAAGTGCACTTTTGTAAAAAGAATCTCATTTCACCTGCTATTTTTAAGGTTAAACTGAAGTTAGCTCCTGAAACATATGTTTCATTCAATTGATGGGTAACTTTGATTTAAAACAACAATTTAGGGTCAGCTAGCTCTGATGTAACTCAAGAGACATTTTTACAGGTTATGGAATATGTATAGGAATCGTAGAATTTAATTAAATTTTATTTTATGCAAATAGGTTAGTTAAAAATTTGAAAAAGTTTAAGAAAAATTGACTATTATATTCGTTCGATCCCCAATGAAAATTATTTTTCTCCAAGAAAATTAGGTCTTGGTATCATATTTTATACATAGCCTAAGGCACTTACTATTGGTTCTATTGGCGTTTTTTGACCTTTTATTCAAGATGTATGTGGTTTGTTTTGATTCTGTGATAAATTTATAGCTATTAATACAGAAAGAAAGAAGAATCTCAGTGTGAAGGCTCGCCCGGTTTTATTTATTAAACTTGGTATAATAATATTTTCTTGATTACTGCCCCGACACATTTTTCCTTTTTTAATTGCGACTTATACATAATGTAGTTACTATAAGGCAAGTTATGCATTCGGAAAAAAATCAAAGTTGACATTACGATGACAGCGAAGACTAAAAAAGTGGGTCTCGCAATTCTGTCTGTCTGTCTTTTCGATTACAGCCTAAATGACAACGCCGATTTTCTTTAAACTTGGTAGATAGTATTTTTAATTTTTCCCCCCACACATTTTTATTTTAAGACCGAAAATTAAGACCGAAAATACGATTTTTTTTCGAAATTTTATAAATATCAAAAAATTTCTATTATAGTTAAAGCTAGGAAATGGTTGAAAAAAAATTCCAAAAAATGATTATTTTTGGTACCCCCCTTGGAACCATTTTTTTTGTTTTTGATTTTCTCAAAAACGGTACAACCGATTTTGATAATTTTTCTTATGCTAAAGCTCCTCAGCAGTTTGAAAATTATTTTCAAAGTTTTCAACAATTTTTTTTGGATTTTTAAAAAAATTTTGAAATTTTTTTTTTTCAAACTCAATATTTCAAAAACCTCATGCTCGATTTTTTTTAAAACTTTATAAATAAAAGTGTCTTAATATAAATAACAAGATGTAAGAAAAAAAAAACATTTTACCTAAAAATAACGGTACCCTCCATACAAATAATTAAAAATGGTTTTCGAAAATCGTATTTTTCTCGAAAACGGTTCCGAGAATTTCGCTGAAATTTTTTTCTTTTGATTAATTTTTACGATCTATCATTCAATAAAAAAATTAAAATCAAGATATTACTGACTGTAAGTTCCATAGAACCATTTTTTCAAATTTAGAATATCTCATTATTGACATAATGCATTTTAATGAATTTTTTTATAGAGACTCTTCTAAAAAGTATGATAAACAGTGCATTTCAAGACTTAAAAAAAATAATTTTTGAATTTAAAAAAAAAATCTATTTTTCTTGGAAAATCCGATATCTCAGAAATGGCTAAATATTTTTGTTTGTAAATTTAATTTTTATTCGAACAATAGATAATAAAAACTTTTGTAAAATTTTGTATAATAATAGCTTATTTGTTTAAGAAACCATCTTCCATCTTCTAGGGAAAACAGCAGGAGCGATTTTAAAACTTTCACAATGGTTTTGCCAGCGATGTATGTAGTAGAAGTATACAATCAGGACCAGCGGATTTGCTTTTATCAAGATCTCGAAGGGCTCTTGCAACTGGACGAGTGCGGAAATATACCTGTCCTATTGAATGATTTACGTTGTCAAGAACAGGAGGGGCAATATTGCTATAAGGCAACGTAAAGCTAGCAGAAAAATGAACTGCAAGCACATTTACTTTATCTTAAGAGCTACTCATCGGGTTGTCATTGTAGATGAGCGTTGGAACCGAAGATGAATATTTTAAATTCTGGACAAATTACCAGAAATTCTAACAACTTTTGGGACATTGTAGGTTAATTTAGATAATAAGTTATTCAGACCGTCGCAGTTGGCTTTGTAGTATTGCCAAACGGTTCTAGTGGATGAATGGGATACACAAAACTGCCTGATATTACACAATGGTAATATGGAAATTTGGCACTACATTTGTTATTCATGCACACTAAAATTGTTGTTAATAAACTAGTTGGGAAAGGTTTATGTTTTTGTTTATCAGACTTAATTACCAAAGTGTTTATCTTAAAGTTTTAAAGTCTTAAAATTGACTTTCCCGAAATATTGGTAAAATACCTACATTACCAATCAATAGTTTATGTTAAGAACTTTTACACAAAAATAAAGGATATATCTGACCTACAACAAATTCTCTACTTTGTATGCGCAAACGCCAAAAAAATAATAGCTAAGGTTTTTTTTTTCAATTCTGTAATATTAGAAAAGTTTCGAAAATATTAATAAGTGCACCTTTTTTTACATATTTCCAGAATTCTGAAAATTGAATTCTTGAAAGTAAAAAAAAAAAAGATTTGACCTATTCAGAATTCGGAGCCAACTATATACTAGTGCTCCACACCTTCTTGGTTCTTGTTAGTGTTAGCTAAATAAAAATGATGAACGGGTTAATATTTTGCTTTCACATTTTGCCAGTGAGTAAGACATGGAAATTTTATTCTGACATAAACTGTAATTTTAATTGTTTTATTGCAGAAATTGAAGAAAATGAAAAATCAGAAGAAAATGTATACCGACCATCTAAATAGCTTTTTACGTAGCTGGGGAACATAAGCAACCCAATTTGTTTTTAAATATTTTTTTGGACTCTTAAAGTTCATGTCTAAAAAGGTTTGAAGAATTTGCAATGGAAAACAGTTCTGTTCTTATATTCATGTTTATACGCACATTTAAATTATTTTTTTTTCTCCTGATCACAAATTGTAACTGGAAAATTCTACTTTTATTTGGCCGCTTCACATTTTTTGTATATTTCCTTGGGTGCAATTTAAGTTTGGATCAATTTGAACCGCACGATAGCGACGCCCGCCGCTGGCTGATAATTCGTTGCCCTTTAGCTCAAAGTAACTTAACAACTTTAAGCATTGAAAAAGTTGCTGCCAATCGCCGAAACTATTCTGTGGTCTCCCTAATACGACACAATCGAATCGGCGGCGGCAGCAAAAGCTGAGGGAACAAATTGCCAAGCCGCGGTCTGCCATACGAAAGTAAACGGTATTTTATTTACAAAAAAATAGGTTGACTCAACTTGGTTATGTTGAAGTGTGAATTGCAATCAAATAAAATTATAAAATTGAGTTTGTTATTATTATCGAGTGCTTTAGATCTCGACAAACTATTTTTGACCGAATTTCGTGTAGATTTAATTGAGTAGCTTATGGCAAGGTGTAGTTCGTTAGAGCAGTTGCAAGGCCATTTACCTTAATTTCTTCATTTTTGTATATGTAAATATTTTTGTTATTGCTTAAGTTATAAAAAAAAACAACAGAAATAATTATAGGTTAACTTTTTAGCAAGCTGTAACAACTCAATTATTCATTAGTTAACTGAAAGAAATGAATATCAAAAATCATTTTTATATTGGAATTAGGTTTTTGTATTTAAGACTTCGTTTCTTAAATTGGCTCTATTGCATCCAAACTAAGGTCAATCTTTATTCAAAGAATAATTTCCTATTTTTACTTTTTCTTGATAATAACTTCAATAATTCTTTTTTCTTAAGAAAAACTTAAATGGTTTTAAGAGAATATATTGGCCTTTCATAATAAGAAAGAACTTATCAGTTGTTATTACAGAAACATGAATGTAATTAGAGAAAATTTTTTTAGAAGCATTTTTGAAATGGGTAAAAAAACTCCTTTAGTAGTTTGAGCTATATACAAACATAAGTACGCAAAATGATATTTTAAGTAAATAAAAAGTTAAAGAGCTTATACAAAAATTGGTTTCTATATATTAAATTTTAAAAAGTTTGGTAAGTCAATTTTAAGTTTTCATTATTCTGAAAATGAAAATTAAATATTAAGGAAAACTATATTGACCAGTTTTTGAAATTTTAATGAATGAAATCTTTGAATTAAAACATAAATTGTGAACAAAATATTATATAAAACTTGGAAACAAATTCTTATGACAGGTAATTTTTGATTAAAAAAAAATAAAAAAGGGTCAAACTAATAATTGGAAAACGCTATCTACCATACAAACTTGAAAAAAATAGTCTAAAGTAGTAAAGTAGTCTAAAAGACAGACAAAATTGCAAAACCCATAATTAAAAAAATCTGACACTCTTTGACAAAGATAGATTCAGCTTAAAGAAATATGACAAAAATGTATAAATACTCCAGGATTTTGGTCTAAATCATTCCTTGGATAGTACAAGAGATATTAGCCGCGTTTTATTATCGCCAATGATCCATATAAATTTACTCCAACGGCCTTGGCTTTGATGAAAGCATCGCTTCCCATCGATCAGCGAAATCAAGCATCATTGTGCGCGGTTAGTACTTGGATGGGTAACCGTTGACATTGTGTTTCTTCTGTTGTTCTTTCTCTCTGTGTGTCTCTCTCTGTTGTATTGTTTAAAGCCGATGGCCTCAGTTGCCAGTGCTTTTCAGTGTCTCTATGTAATGTAATGTAAATTTACCCCTTGAAAATAAAGCGATACGGATCATAGTGACAGTTGTGTTGTATGCTCATCTCTCTCTTGCTTATAATTGTTGATTTTCAAATGTGTCTTGTATTACTGTAGCTTACACTACCTTACCATAAAAAGCCATCTACTCGCCAGTGTAATAACTAATTTTTGGATCTTTGACATAGATGCCGATAGAAAACAGGATCCCAAATTGTTTTTGTAATACATGTTAAAACTTAATCCAGATCCGGATCCAGATAGATTTGTGAGTAATAAAATGCCCTAATGATCTATCTTGCTCCTGTTCTTACAGTTCTCGCTCCAGATTAGCTTCCCTAAGAAACTTTATTTTATAGAGTGGTTTTAGAGATTTGAGTTTGTACTCTTCTACTTGGTGACAGCCAAGATATGTTTGTCTTTGTTGGATGAGTACATCATATCTACGAAATATATCGTCTGGTGTTTCGTCACGAGTAATACAGAATCTGCATGTAGCACTGCTCACCTAGTCCAATAATTTTGAGGTGTCTTCTCAGTTTACAGTGGCCAGTTAAAAAGCCCATGAATATTCTGAGGTTGTTCCTGCTTAAACTGATGCAGCATCTCAAGCGTTCTTGGTAGTAGCTCCCAAGAAGCATTTTTGCCTGCCTCAGTTTTGAAAGTTCTTTCACAAATTTGTTTTCCTTTTGATTTCAATTTATTTATTTTATAATCACATTTTCACCTATTACGCGATAGGACTTTGGTACCGTTAGGGGCGTCGACGGTGCTCCTTTTTTTTGCCAAATAGTTTACCTCTTCATAAACACTACGTGTCCCAATACCCAATGAAGTGTGCCATTGTGTTTCTAATCGAGGTCGTTTAGCGTCTATACACACTCTCATACTAATTTAGAATTAATGTCAACGGAGTTTAATTTTTTAAGTGCCGCTTGGCTACCTGACATAGTGGCATTGTTTTGCTTACGAAAGTTCCTTTCGATATTACGCGATATTACGTTCATCACACCGGTCAAACCGGTTTCATACAAATCTAACAAACACCATATAACTAACCATCATACAATTTTGCATAAATTGAATTAAAAACAAAATCAAAGTCCGAGCAATGGGAATAGAATTCTATCGTGCCCAGCAAAGACACATTCGAAGGACCTCATCCTTTATTTTAATATTTTTCCTTCAAGTTGCTTTTATGGGAAAAGGGGTTAAAATCAGAGACACATAGCAATGAGGGCCTTATCTGAGATGTGATGTCTTTTAACACAAGTGACCCTTTTCTTAAAGGAAAGACATCTATTCCTTTTTAAACCGGTTCTGGACATCCTTAATTTGAATGACCTGCAAGGACATTATTCTTCAAAAAGATGTTGCACAATATTTCTTTGTATCGGTCATAAAACGCACACAAATTCCATCCCTATATGGGTGCATGCTAGGCAAGTCCGGTTTTTTGGACATTCTCTGATGCATATGTAAATCATCCTATAATGACCTACAATGCATGTCTCTCTCAACCCTTTACTCATGTAGCCTCACCTAAAGCAAAAAAAACAACCCTTCGCCACACTGCCGTTTTGACACTTTATTTTATAGAATTATGGACAAGGACATCTTGGGTCATCATTACAACTGGTTTCATTAGTAATCTTCGGGCTTTCTTTGTGCCAACGATGACCTTTAAGGGGTGGAAGAGGGTTTCTGTTTTCTTAAAAAACCGGACTGGCCAGTTTTTCGTGGGAATATTTTCAAGTCAAAGATTTTGCCATATACTCATAGCTAAGGATGTTCTTCTGTGTGACCTTTCCTTTGGATTCTTACAAAAAGAATAAAATAATTAAGGGTTGTGAGGAATTGCATATAAAGTTTAATCCGTTCGTTGTTCGTGTCTTCATCGGAGTGAGGTTTATTATCTTCTAGTTAAGAGCTGTGCATTACTATATATATTTTAAAATTTTTTATTTGAATTATGTGATCTACTGTGGTAATATTCAAAGATCCTTGAAAGTCACGTTCGTCATAAGGGCGTGCAGACTTAATAATAACACCACATCATAAGTGTCTTCATATTTCACAGAGCTCCTTGTGCAAGGTCCCAGTAATGCTCACCGTAACCGCCAGTCTTATCAGCCCAAATTACCTAAATAAAGAGAAATATGGATCATTAATTAAATTTTTTATTCGCAAAATGCACAAGTCATCAAAAGTAATTGATTTTCTTAGATATGCTAAGAGACTAGGTAGGTTTAAAAAGGTGATGATTTATAGGTTCTCATTTGCATAAAAACAGACTTTTAAAGTAGTTCCTATGGAAATTTGTACAATATTTGCATACGCAATAATTATATGCATATTCGAAAGACTTGATAAGATCCGTTTATAAAGGTGCTTGGTCCTTAATATGTTAGATGCTAGAAAGCTAATAAAAACGTCGATACCATATGACTATCTTTTTGTTATTGCCTTCGTTGGGTTTTATTTTCTCCGGCATTGAACTTTTAATTGCAAGTAATTTTTTGTTGTTTAGTTTTAATGGCATAAGCAAGTGCATTTTTTTGAGCGAAAAAAAAACGCAATTCACAAAGCAATTCGATAAGAGCCACTTTAAAGTGCAAAAAAACAGAAATAATAGTTCCGGGTAATTCGTTATATAAATGAACATTTAATTGCTATAGCTGTGTTATATGTACAGTTAAGTAATGGAAGAACTAATCGGCGATCAATCATCCGGTTTATTTAACTTTTAATTATTATTTGTGTGTGAATTGTTATTTGTCTAAATGAACTTGCAGCGATATGCCAACGCCTAAACAGTCTCGAAATATAAATTTTTGTGTTTGTTAAAATAAACAGACCTAATCCAAAAAGACCATTGACCGGAAGTGGTAAAAGAGAAATGATGTCTCGGAGTTTTAACTTTGCGGTTTGATTTATTTGCAGTTAATTAATTGGATTATGAATTTGATACATTTATTTTTTTTTTTGTGTAGATTATAAAGAATTCTTGTAAGTTTAAAATAAAGACATACAGAACACAACAACGCGTTAAAATTAGGGATTTTTAACTTCCCATAGAGAGTTATTGTAATCGGTCCGATTTGTCAAATTGGAATTTTTGACATTTCTCGACGTTTCAAAGTCCCTAGAGGCTATATCAATCATTTTTAGAGAGATGTCTGTGTGTGTGTGTGTACGTACGTTCGTACGTTCGTACGTTCGTACGTTCTGGTACCATTTTTCGTCGTCGATATCTCAAGAACGAGTAAAGATATCGACTTCAAATAAATTTTGTTTAATAGATAATAACTTCGAAAGAGGCTGAAAGGGCGTTTATTAAAATTCAGTGAGTAGTTTTTTCACTATAACGGTTTAAAAAAAAGTAAACATTTTGGTTAGTTTCAAATATCTTACGAAAAAATAATGCTATTGATTTCAAATAAAATTTAATGTACTCATTATAAGGTCATACAGATTTGGTATGAATTTGGAAAAAAATGAACATACCGTTATTTTTTTTGAAATAAAAAAAACTGAAAAAAAAAAATTCATAACCCAGATATTCTAAGAACGGAAAACAATTTGAAACTCAAAATAATTTTATTTTACGAAAAATAATGTGTTTGACAACTGGTGAAAATTTCAAAAAAAATCAGTTAACAGTTTTTTTACAAAAAATAAAAAACTATATAAAATTCTATTGAAAATTGGTAAAAATTGGTTTTCGACTCAAATTTCCCGAGAACTAGTAGTGATATTGACTTCTAATTTAGTTTATTTTATTTTATACATAGTATAATTTTGTACAATTGATTAAATGTTGACAAAAATTTAAATTAATAGTTTTTTTTTTTAAATAAAAATTCTAGTGAAAACTAGTTAAAATTGTATTTCAAGTCGAATTTCTTGGGAATGAACACCGATAGTGCCTTCTAAAGTATGTTGTTTTATACATCGATACCTTCCCGTAAGAATGTATACTAAGCGATATTTCTAAAATTGTTCAGGAAACGAAAAAAAACGAAGAAAGTTCTAGTTGAATCATAGTGTGCTAAGAGACAATTTTGGTTAAACTAAGTGACATCTAACAAAATTTTTTGTTGCTCACGACAATGAGATCTTTATTAATGTCGCTTAGCATAATTTTTTTGGCGGATAATACAAATTTCAGGGGGCAACATTATTTTAATGAGAAAACATGGCAGTTGATAATTTTTTTTATTTGTACTCTAGTTTCCTTTTCAAGCATAATAGGTTAGCGAAACCCAGGCCAAAACGTGGCCCTTAACATATAGTATATTTCCTCATAAAAAAGTCAAAAAGTACCCTTCCATCAATAACCAAACCATATCTTTTATATTTGTATATTTCGTTTTCGTTTCTTTTTTTCAATTAAAATGTTTGGAACCGAAATAATAAAGTAATTTCTATAATATAATACATAATTTTATAATTTTATTATCAACTTAGTTTTTAGAAGAATGTATGTATACTGTATATACGTATATGAATAGGGTTGTTCAGTTGTACCCAAGTCCCACATATTCAAATTCCATTAATAGCTATGGTAAAATTGAAGAAAACGTCACAACATGTTTTTATCTTTTTGTCCATGACAAAGATGTAAGATTCTACTCAAGGTTTTCTTACCACAATGGGAAGTTATCAGTGTGTGTCGCACCCAGCCTCTTTTTTTTAAATTCCTGTCAACTATGAACTGTTAAGATTGAAAATATCGCCAATATTTCAATCCAAGATGAGCTCCCACAGGCTTCGTGATGAGGAATTTGATCAGCAGAAAACTAAGGGAAAATACCAATATCAGTTATACCCATCCATTATGCACTGTTTTATGTGGAAAAAGGTATTGACTCATTTTTCTTCGAGAAAGAGGATGAAACACCAGAAACGATTTCCCGTGTTTCTTACATAACAATGACAAATTCGACAACTTTTTGCGCACAATCGCGGAGGAGCATCTTAATTTATGATTCAAACTCAAGATGGAGCGACTGTACACACTGCTAGGCAAACTATGGACCTGCTGCGTAAAATGTTTGGCGAACGTTTGATTTCAAAATATTCAAATTTCAAATTAGCCACATTATTCAACAGATTTAACTGCGCCCGACTTTTTTATGGGGATATTTAAACGACAAAGTGTATGTTAATCTACCTTAAGATTATTAGAGAGCTGAAGTGAACATTCGACACGAAATAGAGAGCCTGCTTCCAAAAACTTTACGTGGTGTAATGGATAACGCACTAATAACAGCCAGTGTCATGCCAGTGCAAGTAAAGGACATTTATCTGATGTCATATTTCATACGTAGCGCGCCTAATTGTATTTAATATATGTAGGCAAACTTTATTATAACAAATGATTATAAAAAGTTATATGTGTTTAGCATTGGTAAGTCTAACTTGTCTCACCCTGTATTACACACATACTCGTCATGTTTGTAGAATCTCTTATCCGAATAAGCGCAACTATGCCTAGTTCCTTATTATATAAGAGGTCTGATAAAAATGTAGGGAATGTAAGAACAGTAAAAAATCATGTCGGAAAGGTGTGGGACATCATTCTTTTACGAATGAATAACTAACTACAGTTCCTAGGTACATTTAATAAGTAAAACTTAACAACTTTTGATGATGATTGGATTTCTTAAATTTTCAAAAATTTAAAAATTATAAAAAATAATTTTTTAACTTTCTAGAAAATCTTATTTTTTGTTGAGGTTTTTAGTAGATTCTTACATTTGAAAAAAATATATTGAAAGACTAAAACAGAAGATTATGTTTCGTGATCCCTATCACCAGGGCTTCCCACCCTCTTCTTAAAAATGTACAGCAGAGGGTAGACATGGTGGGAAGAGAGTTAAACAAAGAGGGTGACGGCTAAATAATTATTTTAGTAGTAGTTTATCGCTCTTTAACTTTTCGACAAGAAATATTCAGAATTTTAAGATGGATGTTTGTGATTTCCTTCTCGCTGTCCAATAGAAATTAATTTCATTTAAAAAAAAGGCCTGGAGGGGCGTTAAAATCCAAATTCCACTGTAAAAAGAGCATTGTGTAAAAAGTAAAGTGCCTGAAAGTTAGTGTAAAAAACTTTTGATTTTGGAACGAAATATAGTAAGGATCATTTGTTCGTATCGGAAAATATTAAGTCCCGGTTTTCGGGATGCCATAATGACCGGTTTGTTCTTTATCTTCGAGAGGTTAAACTGCGAAATTTGTTAGGACCAATTAAATCACCTTTTATGTACCTACTCTACATACATTTTTGTAAGTAGTCATTTTTTAAATTACTAAAACAACTCCTTTAGTATAGTTGGAGCTAAAAACAGGATGACATGTGATTTAAGAATATATTATTTTATGCAAGAACAAAAATTACAAGTCGTTGTAATAGTTTCTTGAAAAAGAGCTTTTATATATAAAATTTTTAAAGCATTGTTAAGAAAAAAATTTGGTATGCCAACTTAAAGTTTTTATTATTGTACTAAAAAAAGATTGTATTAAAAAAAGATTTTTTTTTTCAAAAATTCAAAAAATATTATTTTTTAAAAGTCTTGAAATGAAATGTTTTTTAAGCTTTGTAGAAACTTCTCTTTAAAAAAATTCATTAAAATCCGTTATGTTTATAATGAGAAATTCACAATTCGAAAAAATGGTTCTATGGTAAGTACAGTCAGTAATATCTTAATATCAATTTTTGATTGAATTATAGATGGTCAAATTAATTGAAAGAAAAAAAATTATCAGAATTCTCGGAGCCCTTTTCGAGAAAAATACGGTTTTTGAAAACCATTTTTTATATTTTTACGGTGGGTACCGTTATTTTTAGGTAAGATAATTTTGTTTTTCTCACATTTTGTAGACTATAATATTGAGAAACTTTTATTTACCAAATTTAAAAAAATCGAAATATTGAGTTTTGAAAAAAAAGTATTGAGATATTGAGTTTTGAAAAAAAAAATCTTAAAAACAAAAAAGCAATTTTAATTTGAATTCGCAATAATATTCAAAGTTTCGAAGAGCTTTAGCACAAAAAATAATTAAAATCGGTTGTACCGTTTTTAAGAAAATCAAAAACAAAAAAATGGTTCCAAGGGGGGTACCAAAAATAGCCATTTTTTGGATGGAAACTTGTTTTCAACCATTACCTAGCTTCAACTAAATGAAATTTTTAGAATTTTTTTTAAATCTGTGGAACAGTTTTTGAGAAAAAAAAAAATATTTATAGAATTTCGAAAAAAATTCGTATCGCAGGTACCGTTATTTTTTGTTTAAAAAAAAGCAAAAAAACCTGTTGGTGGGAAAATTTAAAAACGATATCTATTTAGTTTGACAAAAATCAGCCGAGCCATTTAGGCTGTAGTCGAACAGGCAGACAAAAGGACATAATTGCGAGACCCACTTTTTTTCGTCTTCGCTATCATCGTAATGTCAACTTTGATCCAAATCTCCACTTCGAATTTTTTTACGAATGCATAACTTGCCTTATAGTATCTACCAATACGTCGAAAGTAAAAAGGAAAGAATTTTGTCAGTATTTCGCATCTTCGAGATTTAGTACAACAAAAGCTTAAATGCCTTTTTAACGAATAACATTAGTATTTTTATTTTTTTTTAAAGGCCCAAAATCATATTTGACAAGAAGAACGAATGCTACAAAATTGCTTATAAGATATACATATATTTCTTCAGAACAAAAGTCAATCCATTTTTGTTTTAATAATTTAAATATTACATAATATGGAAAACTAAAATATTTATAAAACTGTAAATTCGATTTTTCTTGACAAAAATCATTCAGATGGTTATTTATTCTTTAATTCGAGACACCCTGCAGTGTTGATAGTGGAAAATTTACAATGAAGACATTGAAGACCTCACTGTAGTACTCTAACGCTGGACACAAAAAAAAAAAATACCCAATAACTTTAACTATGACATGAAAATTAACACGTTCTATACATTGTCATTAAGTTTTGTAAGGTTTGCGTGATAGTTTGAGTACCAATCATAAAAGTAATTGTAATTACTAAATATTGGTGCTTCTTAAAAATTTGCTAACTTTAAAGAAAATTACTAACTTTTTCTTAATTTTAAATATCTAGTACAGTGCTAAGGCTAAATTTATTACAGTTCATGAAAAAAAGAAAAATAAGTAAACAGACCGGTTTTGACGTTTGTTAATGTCAAAGAGTCATATGAAGTTAGTATGATACTAAAATAATGAAATAGGTATTCGATGAATTAAACTTGAATGAAAGTGTAGGGATAGTATGATGCTAAATTCGATTACAATTTGCTAAACCGTGTCGTTTAGACCTAGTTTCAGCTTTAGCATAGTACTAATTCAACTAAAATTTTGCGCCATCGTATTTTGAAAAATTGAAATCAATGCATGCATCCATTCAAAACTTAATAGCGGGATAACTAACAAGATTTAAATATAGATTTTTCTGGTCTTATGATTGCAAGGGATATTCAAATTTAATAATAACTAGTTAAGTTGATAATTTTCATAATTTCTTTAAATTTCAGATTAAAATCAAAAACCACCAAAATACCAAAATACTCGTATCTTCGAAAAATTTCGTTTTTCAAAACAAAACATAAATAAAAAATTCCTCATATGTACACATATAAATAAATATAAAATAAAGTCCATTACAGATTACAGAGTGCCTATTAGTTACTTATAATTCTCAACCATTCCTGTCTGCGTGTTAGCAGAGATAGAGGTACCTACAATATTTTGCCGATTCAGAACGGCTTTCAATGCAAGAGATTCTTGTAGAATTTGTCAATTCCTATGTCAAAGAAGCCCTTATAACTCCGTTTAAATATCTCGCACTTTCACAGTTTCGGATGTTTGTTCGTTTATTTTTTTTTTTGACGATATTTTTAATTTTAATTTAAAAGTTTAAGTTAAGTTCAAAAACATCGGAAGCATTAAATGCTCCTGAGTAGATATTGTATATGACGCTTCTTATAGCCCTTAGGGGTTGAGTCTAAAAACGGTGGGCAAACTAAATGAAGATATCCGAGACCGTAATAGGTTGTATGGGAAAAATAATAACCTTCGTTTTGGGCCACATTTTTTATGTGACTTTATCCTCAGTGATAATGGGCAAATTTAACTTTTAAACTATTAGAGACGAACCTTGGATCACTTTATAACGACAAACTTAAATTTGGACTGAAGGTGTATATTGACTTACCTGACCTTTGAAATGATTATTGTCTCTTTTCTCTAGCCTTTTTTGTACCAACTCCGGCCAGCTCAATACATGGCCAAAAACTAACTCCTGTGGTGATTTATACTTCAAAATAATGTCACTAATACAAAAAAAAAAAACAAAAACAGAAAATATATATACAATAAAAACAACAAACCACAAAGAGACTTACTGATAATGCCGGCTAACAGTGTTAATTTGATCCGGGGCACTCTTCAATTGTAATTCATTATTATTTTCCTGATTATAAAAACCATTTTGGTTATTACGAAGAAGTGATTGCTTCTTCTCCGGTGACATGATATCTATTTTTAGTTGCCTCTTAGACTGGGATTTACCACTTTCTTCTATGTCTAGCGGCTTTCCACTTGAAATAAGTTGCTGCAAAGGTTGCACTTTCATTGCCACTTGATATTCACTACCTGTTGCATCATCATTACTACTTAGTGCCTGACGGTTTTCAAGATTTTCCGCGTCATGATAAATTTGATGGCTTAAATGTACTGGATTAAGATATCTAGTAAATCGCAAAGGCTTGGTGTTAACTCCTTGAAGTTTATTTAAATTGCTTGCTTTTGAGGCGTAGGCAGGGTAGAAGTTGCCCTCGTATCTGTAAAGAGATAAATTCGGAGGTACTTTTGGCAATCGATTTAAACGCAGTAAATTTTGTGTCGATGAGACTTTCTTATAGAAAATTAAAATTAAAACTATTTGCACTTTGAAATTCATAGTAAAGCTTGAGATTTGTGTGTTGCACGGGTCACAATGGAAAATGTTCAACTGAAAAAAATAATTGTTTGCAATTTGCTATATATAAGAGGTACTACTGCAAAAAGTCACTGGCGGTTACAGAAAATAATAATAAAAAAAACGAACTAGTCAATGGTCCATGGTAGAATAGAGTCACAGTTTTTGTTCAATTTCCGCATGGTCACGGTTCTAACCCATTGGATTGGCAAACCTCTTATTAAATCTGCATTTTAACGGATAAATTGTATATCACATAGCCCGATTGTGGTCACCCCTAATCCCACTTTTCTATGTTCCATTTGTAGTTTCGTATTTCAATCCTTGTTGTATACATAGACTGTTTTTTGAAATAGGTAAACATTAAAGAAGATTCTATTTTCTTCCTCACCCCTTTTTACGCTTCTTATGTAGAATATCCACAATGGAGTACAATGAATGATGAGTTCTGATTGGCCAAGAATTCGAGTGCGATTACATTTTCCTGACATCTTTCGAAATAACTTTATGCTACAACCCTCTTTTTAACTATTTTCTTGCAAGGACCTTACTGTAAATAATTACAACCCTTACAAGTAGAATATAGCATTTTTCATAGAAATTTAAGAATAACAAAATGTATGTGTCGAAGACATTTTAATTCTCATTCAACTTCTGAAGTTGATACAAGAATAGCCATATAACAATTTTATAGAACATTCTAATAGATTGTTTCATTAATATTATAGAAAAAATTATTTTTAATCAAATTTAATAACAAAACATTCAGATAATTTTTATTTTTTAGAACAGATACTTTTTCAATATACTTTGTGCTTATTCTTATTAGATTTTTTGGAGTGATAAATTACTTTTTTTAGGTAAGTGTAACATGTGCTTTAATAAATTTTCTAATTCTAAGTAAAATATGAAATACTTAAGAAAGTTAAATACCTGTAGTAAAGGTTAAAGTGGCTGCTGACCGGAAAAGGTCAGCACACTTAGACCAATATTTGGTCCGTTGTGATACACCTGTAGTGTAAGTGACTTTAAAATTGTTTTTTAAAAACACGATCTTTATGTAATAACTTTGAACAAAGTGTTATACACCGTAAAATATGGTATATTAAATTTTATTATTTTGTTTCAAAGTGCTTGGAGAAACGGCGCAAAATTATAAAAATAAATAAACTGGAGTAAACTTCAAACCAAAAGATTATTTAAATGCTTACATTAAAGCTAAAATGTTCGAAACCTGATTTAAAGTATTTAGTGTGGCCCTATCGCGTATGACATCTGTCATATTTTGCATATTTTGTTCGCACGAAATGTCATTGAATAAATGGCTGAATACAATGGAAATGAGATAACTGAAATAACTGTCAAAATGTTAAATACGCACAAATTGAATTTTACGACGAACACAACGTGTAAGGAACTGCAGTCGTAACTGCAAGCTTTTGGTCAACTTTAAACTTTTGCGTACAAAATTTTCGGGTTTTAATATCGAACTTGTCAAAACACCCCATTACATAAAACATCAATTACATCAAACTGTCATCAATTCTTTGACTTTGTTTTATAAATTGAAAAATATTTCAATCAGCTAACACAAAAAATTGACATACAAAATAAAATATTAGAATTCTGACGGCAGCATTGTGAACACGTAAAAATATCAAAAACGACACTTTTTGACAGTTATTCTATCTGCAAAACCAGTTGCAGCTCCGTCTATATTGTGTTCAGCAAGATAATCAATGACATTTCGTGTGAAAAAAAAGAAATCTATTTTGTGTTCAGCCAGTTAGACATGGGCAATTTGAATTTTTTGATGAGATAAATTGTCACAGCGTAATTATAAATATGTAGAAGTAAATTTAAAAGTGTTAATAGATCAGGGAAGGTAAAAAAGTTAATTAAAGTTAAAAGAAATATAATTAGTGTCATGCTAAGAACGTTAAAATAACAAAATGTGACAAGCTTCCATAACAATTATGCCTATTTATTTTGTAGCAATAGAACTCTGTTCACCTATCTTTTTAGTAACCCTACGCATAATGTAATGGTCATGTTCAACGAAATTGGATGAACAAATCTTGCGTCAGATCCGGTAGTTCTGATTTTTTAAGGTTAGTTTCGCTATCCTGGTTTTTATTATCCTGCTTTATCTAAATATCGCTTTTTATAATATTTATTTTTTAAAACCAGTTTCCTATCATCCCACTCTTGCAGTCAAACCGAACCCTAAATAATCAGAACTACCGAATCTGACCGAAGTTCTGCTAATTCAATTTTGTTGGAAATTTCCAAACATATGTAATTCACTTTTTTCAACAAAAAAGCAAACACACCTGAATTGAATACAATGGAAGTAAGTTTGAATGAAACAGTCAAAGATTGCCATATGAATACAGAAATTATTAATATGGTCTACACATATTGTCTTAGATTCGCTTCAATATGACGAATTTCCTGAAATTCTCATCCCATTCGTTGTCGGTTCATTAAATAAATTCTACAAGCTTATATGTAGGTGACATTCATATGACGAAAATGAATCAAACAAGCACTTACGATTAATAATTGTAGTGCGTCGAAGTTTTTGGTTTTTAAAGCGAATTCAAAGGGAAATACACTGAAAAGAGCAAATTTTGTGAAAGATGGCAACGTCAGTATAATATTTTAAAACAATAAATGACGCAAGTGCTAATCAATATCAAAGTTCATAAAAATTTCTCTTACACATCAAAATTTTGAAAACAAATGCCCCCTTTATAGTAGTTTCGTAAAAACTTATTTGACATGAAAAATATAAATTTTCCCAATGATAAACTTAAAATTTTGATTTGTAACGTACTTAAACTTGTAAGCATATAGACCTTATGCACAAGAAGCGTATCATTATTTTACTACTTACACGCTTGCGTGTGACTTATTTGCAACTTGTGTATAAACGAACTTCCTGCAACAATCCCAAGTTCTTGATATTTTTCAAGGAATTTCAATTGAATTAAGAATAAAAATTAGTATAATTCATTTTAATTTATAGTATTTCCTTTATTTATGAAATATCTCTTTTTAATTTTCGTTTCGCATATATATTTCTTTTATTATTGTACTCTCTAAGATAAATATATAATTTTTTTAAATTAATATTCACTCAATATCTTTGCATTTATCACTTTTCTTCAAGAACTCTTTACACAATAATAATAAATAAAATATTTAAGTTATAAATATGTAAAATTATTATTAGTTTCGCAACTAATCATTCATGTCCGCATTATTCATGCGCATTTTTGCAAAGTCCTCAAATACGATGTTATCATCATCGTCCTGGTAATGTCCTTTGTCATAGCGATGTTGCTCAATTGACTTCATTTTCTTCATTGCATTGACGCGTTTCTTTTCGACAGTTCCTATTGAAAATTTAATTATAAGCTTGAAAAGGTACAATTTGAACAAAGAAAAATAAATTTAAAATTACCTGGAGCTGGTGTCAAAAGTTTAAATGGAACGTCTGTCTGAATTTCACCACCCAATGTACCCAAATTGAGTTTAACTCGTACTGAATAAGATATCACAATACCAATTGCATCACCAGTCGATTTGCCCTCCTGAACCATAGTCGCAGAGGCCAAATTTACATCTTCATCCTTTAAGTGTCCATCGAGTGCAATACCTTCGAAGAGCCAAGAATAAGTCGAATTTTCATACAAAATCACTCATTTTATCTCACCATGACGGTCTTTATTGCTTGAAGCTAATGGAACTAGATAGAATGTTTTATTCAAATTAGCTCCTGGAGTAATTGGACATCCCTCCTTTGTTTCTAGTGATGCGACATGTTTGCTGAACTGAGCATTAACCATTGTGATCTCAGTGTGCTGAATAATGAAAACCTTGATGTTTTGCACCTTTTTCTTCGAGTTATTGTTGACTTGCATAGTTGCTGCTACTTTCTCTCCATGATAGTAGATTTCCCTGTCCAAAGTCACTTCCAAACTGATTTTTCCATTGGAGAAGGTGAAACCCTTGCTGACCAACGAACTTGGCAACCTCTGTCCACGAGTTGGTGGAGCATATTGTAATTTCTTGATAACCAAACTGACCATGCTCCTCTTATGCTGGCGATCATCCTCGGAGTCAGCCACATAAGCTCGAATAGTGTATTCGACTCCTAGTGGCTTACCATTGTCATCACCTTCCTGCTGCAATGTAACCGAGCTTGGTGAGCAAGGTGGGAAATGGAAAGTAAATGGATAAGCATTAGCACCCAACTTTCGTACAAGCTTCTCCTGCATTGGGGTCATTTCCATGTTGGTATTGACTACCGGAACAATTTGGTCACGGCAGAGAATCATTTCTTTCGAAAATTTGACACCCATGACTTCATCTTCCTCGCGTCCATAACGGTAAGTTGTTACCAATTGCCCGAAAACTTTGCGATTTTTTAAATAATCAGGATCCACAACGATAACTCCATCCACAGGATCGACGTAATCCAAATGATCGATGAAATCTCGACGTCCCAAATAGAAGCAGACTTTTCCATTAGGAGTAGCCTTTTTGAATACTTTCACTGATACAACCATTTTCGAAGCTGTCTTCGGCACAAATAAACTAAAAATTCAAAAAACCAAGAAACAATTTGCCTTGGGACGGTCAGTAATTGGATTACGGACGGAATTAAAGCCAGACAAAAAACCTGCGCACGATATAGTATTTCTTTTCTGGTATTCTCTGTTCTTTTTTGTTGGTCCAAACTTTATCAAAAGCTAAACCAGCAATGCAGCCACATCAGGGTTGGACACTACCTTATATACCTTCGCCACTCAAAGGGTTTCTTTCCCCGTTTTGAGGGGATAAAACGGGACCGCGTAAATTGGGGCTAACTGGATTTGCTGCTGGCGTAAGAGCTGTTGAACAATACAACACACAAATGGCTAGAATGCCAACATAAAGAGCATAGTTGAAATGCTAATACCCTGTTTGTGGTGTCCAATTGTGTATTTAAATAAGAAATTTTTCTAGGGGTTTGTATTAAGTAGGTAGAATAACAAAGTGGGTAGAATACTATTTTTTTTTGTAATAATGATTTCGTAAAAGCAACAAAATTGCTTTAAAAACAGATTGGAAAGTATAGTGAAGCCAAAACAAAAAACACGTCACGTTGTTTTAGGAAAACACATCCGAAACGAACAATTGTTCTTTATGTTGAACAATTTTGTACAAGGTATATACTACATACGAGTTAAAGAAAATAGTTTACTACATATCAGTTATTCTTATTGACTTAATTTAATTAACTTTTTATTGACAGAAAACAATGGAATTACCTGTTGTTTCGAAAACTAAAAACCAATCTTATGCTCTTTTTGACTTTAATAAGAAAGATTTTTTTATTATACGCGCATACTAAAGGGGTCTTGATTACCCTCAAATTGTTAAACATAGTGCGAGCGTTGCGAAAATAGGAGAGGACTAATAGAAGATACCGATGCACATAGGTTTTTGAAGTTCTGGATATTGAAATGGGAGGGAAAAACAGATCTAGGTAAAACATGCCACATTCGTGTTGTGCGGCTTGACAATTGAGCTCAATGCTATGGGCGTTCTCTGTAGCCCAAATATTACGGTTGAATTGTTTTAAAGTAGTCAACAGCCTTAGCTTTGATGAAAAGCATCGCTTCTCATCGATCAGCGAAATCAAGCATCATTGTGCACAGTTAGTACTTGGATACCAACCGTGTGCTGTTGACATGTGTTTCTTCTGTTGTTCTTTCTTACTGTGGGTCTCTCTCTGTTGAATGTCTAAAGCCGATATGGCCTCAGTTGCCAGTGCTTTTCAGTTTCTCTACTTCGTAGATTTATCTACGGAGTAGTGTTAAATGTAATGTATTGTTTCATCATCCAGAGCAAGATGAGTTACTAACCCTACAGCTCTTCCTCCAAGTTTATCCATTTGCTGAGTTTGATTATACGGAATACCTTCAGAAAGAGAGAGCATTATAAGTGCACCGCCTAGTGTGTGTTCCAGCGTTTCGTCATAAGATAAGTATTGCAGAATTTGCATGTGGGGCTGTTTTTCCTTTACCTTTCCTTTCGAGATTTCGACTTGCACATTCCACTATGACACTGACTTCCGCCTGAAAAATACTAGTAGATTATCCCTTTGATATGGAAAGTTGGGTTCTAGGCCAGCACCAGTCCCTTCTGTTGTTCTCGGACCATCCGTATACCACTTAATGGCATTGGCGCAAAATTTCAGTTGAATTAGTATACGATGTTAAAGCTATTTTAGTATGAAACTAGGTTAAAACAACGATTTTGCAAACTTCAATCGAATATACCATCATACTTTCTCTACCCTTTTATTAAAGTTAAAATCATCGAATACCTATTTTATTTTTTTTAGTATCGTGCTATTCGCAAACGCCATATAAGGTCTGTCTACATAGTTTTTTGCCAGAACTGTCATTGTTTTAGGTATGTTCAGAAGCAATTTATTAAGAAAATTGGTTTAGTACGATACTAGTTCGAAAATGTTTAAAATTAAGAATGAGTTAGTAAACTACTTTAAAGTTAGCAAATTGTTAAGAAGTATCATACTAATACCTTAATAAGAGGCTGTTTAAAATTTTGCGCCATTGGTTTTGAGTGTGTAGTTTTCTGTTTCGCCTAGAATTCGTTAGTAAATAATAATGTATAAGGTTTTACACCAGTACAAATTTTCTTTTGGGTAATTTAATGTATTATAATAGGATTTGAAATATAAAAACGTTACGAATTGATTATTCACAAACAGAAAATTTCTTTGGAATAAATGTTCTTTCTAAAAGAAAAAAAATTATTAATTTCACTGATGAGAATTCTTTTTCCTGATCAGCTGATTGTCATTTCGTATTAATTGGAACAATTCTTTCCAATTATGCGTGTTTCAATTTTTTACTGTTCCACTGACATCAGGAAAAAAATATTGATGCAATCTGCAACAGTAAGGCCCCAGTTATAGCTTTCATTGAGACGCATTATTGGAACAAATCAGTGGAATACTGACTTAATTTTTTTGATAAGCCAGTTGTAGCAATCATTAAAATATTCGTTTCAGTAAAATATCTTATCAGTGACTGATAACAACCAATTCTATGTATTTGAGGTTAGAGTTGATCACTGAAAGCAAAACTGACATTTGAGAATAGAAAGAGAGTCGAACACATTCAATAGAACGATTGTGTTCCAAGTTAAAGAAACGAAAATCAGCTGTTCAATCAGTGGATTTAAAAGGAAGTTCAAATCAGAATTTTGTATTTTATAGCGTAAAAAAACTCTACTACTCATTAGCTTCATTTTGATACCAATTAAGGCCATTACAGTTTTTTTTAATCGCCTTAAAAATGGAAATGCTAATTTTCAATGATGCATTTCAATGAAAGTTATAGCTTTATATATAGTATATAGTTATAGTTATAATAGTACTTCATCACACATCTAATACTAATTTGAATTTTCGAATTTGGGGATTTTTTTAATTTTGGAAATAGAACAATAGAAAAAAATGGAAATTGAGGGAGTTTTTATTTAACGACATGGCCAACGGTATTAAAGTGTGACTGTGGCATAATACAACCAGACGACAGAGTGTATAAATTATCTATATATAAAATATGTTTAGTATTTAATTTAAAGTTTGAAAATGATCTACAAAATTACGATAACAAACATTAAAATGAGCAATGAGCATGACAGCCATGTTATGAACGATAATTTCTGGTCTTCTATAAACCATAATGCCAATCATAGCAAATATCAAATGGGATATCTCTTGCATTTTGAAACCTACCTACCTACCTATACCTACAAAACGAAGGTTGTCTTTTATAAAATAAAACACACTCACAAACTACGTTAACTTACAAATAAATACCTAGTCTAGTGGTTTGGTTTGGCGCTATATCGATTTTTTATCGAATTTTTAATTGAAAAGAAACAAACAAACGCAGAAAAATAAAGACAAAAATAAAAAAAAAAACATAACTAGCATACGTTAAAGAAGCCATTGATGTGGTGATTGTATCTTTTAACTCAAGTGCAATCCGTAAATAAAATTAATTACATGTTCGCCGCACTAAACACTTTTCTATGGTTTTGCCATTCAACCACTCACTATTTACATCCATGTTAGGAAAAGAAAATTAGAAATAATTAAACTAAAGAATGTTATTAAATAAACACGGAAATATTTTTTTATTAACCACCGAATTAAGGGTGGATAGGTAATTATGTAAAACAAGTATTAGTAAGTCCTAAATCAGATTAAATAGTTCCTAATGAATAATCACTAATCAGTGATGCGAGAGAAGGCAATACAAAGGCCATATCGAAGGGTGAGAAAATTATGCTTAGTTGTGGATTGAGGAACAACTATATTTACTATCTTAAAAGTTAATGAGTTGAATAATTATAAGGATTTATGAAATTGGTAAACAAAATGACATTATTAAGAATAAAATATGAATATAAAATGTTTATTAATAAAAAAAATCATTTCTATACTTTTTCAATATTATTCAATTTTATTTGAAACATTTTGTTTTTTTTTTTTTTTTAAGTTTAATAAAATCGGTTAAATTATTTCCCCTTAAACAATATAACCGTAATACTCGCGCTTCAGTGAATACCCAGTTTACTCATGAGGGTACACAACTTCGGACGTACTGTTAACTTTAGATATTCTTTCCTTAGCCATATTACATGAATGTGGAATGCATTACCCGGCACAATTCCATCCTCTCCAACTTTTATAAACGCTCGCACTATGCTCAAACATTTTAAGGGTAATCATTCTTTTGTGCGCGCAAACCAAAAATAAGGCCATGTACAGACGATTGTCAGATCATACAATTTTGCCAGTAAAAATCTGTCAGTAGAAAATATTTACAAATTATTATTTGTTTGACAATAATGTCAGAAATGTCATTGTCAGGTCCTTTTCAGACTGCCATCTGACAATTAAATTGTCAGGTATCTTACATTCTGTTCAGACGATTGACGAATTTTTATTTTTTTCAGGCATTTAAAACATTGTCAGACTCCTTGGAAATTGTCATATGTTATTATTTATGGTACTTGACCAATGGCTGACAATTTATTCTTTGGTCAGGGTGAAAATTAAATTGGGCTGTTATTTTTAAATTATTTTAAGAAATAAAGAAATGAAAACATTAATTAAACGATGCATCAATATTCCAGTCGCCAATTCCATGTCAAAAAAATCATGTAAAAAAAGAGGCTGGCTCAACACTGATAACTTCCCATTTGTGGTCTTGAAAACTTTATATTAAGTTTTTTTTTTTCAAATAACCAAATTTTCAGCGAAACAAACTTTAGCTGTAAAATTCAAACAAACAATATTTTAAGATTGAAAAGCATTTTAATTATTTAAAGAGATTTGAAATCGAGATTGTTATTGTATAAGTTGTTTCCACGTGACCCAGGAGGTAAGCTTCCACGCGTTTTTTTTAACGAGGTATCCCGAATAGGCCTATTCCTCACCTTAAGTTTGCTTGTGTCTTTTCAATTGGTTTTATAAACTCTGATAAATTTGATGTATTACTGCAAATCTTATACTATATTAAATAAAGATCTCAAAAAATTTTGTTATATGTCACTTAGTTTAACCAAAATTGTCTCTTAGCACAATATGATTCAACTAGAACTTTTTTCGTTTTTTTTCGTTTCCTGAACAATTTTAGAAATTTCGCTTAGTATATGTACATTCTTACGGGAAGGTATCGATGTATAAAACAACATACTTTAGAAGGCACTATCGGTGTTCATTCCCAAGAAATTCGACTTGAAATACAATTTTAACTAGTTTTCACTAGAATTTTTAATAGTTTTTTTATTTAAAAAAAAACTATTAATTCAATATTTGTCAACATTTTACCAATTGTACAAAATTATACTATTTATAAAATAAACTAAATTAGAAGTCAATACCACTACTAGTTCTCGAGAAATTGAGTCGAAAAACTATTTTTACCAATTTTCAATAGAATTTTATATAGTTTTTTATTTTTTGTAAAAAAACTGTAAACTGATTTTTTTTGAAATTTTCACCAGTTGTTAAACACATTATTTTTCGTAAAATAAAATTATTTTGAGTTTCAAATTGTTTTCCGTTCTTAGAATATCTGGGTTATGAAATTTTTTTTTCAGTTTTTTTTATTTAAAAAAATAACGGTATGTTCATTTTTTTCCAAATTCATACCAAATCTGTATGACCTTATAATGAGTACACTAAATTTTATTTGAAGTCAATAGCATTATTTTTTCGTGCGATATTTGAAACTAACCAAAATTTTTACTTTTTTTTTAAACCGTTATAGTGAAAAAACTACTCACTGAATTTTAATAAACGCCCTTTCAGCCTCTTTCGAAGTTATTATCTATTGAATAAAATTTATTTGAAGTCGATATCTTTACTCGTTCTTGAGATATCGACGACGAAAAATGGTACAAGAACGTATGGACGTACGAACGTACGCACGTACGAACGTACGAACGTACGAACGTACGAACGTACGAACGTACGAACGTACGAACGTACGAACGTACGTACACACACACACACAGACATCTCTCTAAAAATGATTGATATAGCCTCTAGGGACCTTGAAACGTCGAGAAATGTCAAAAATTCCAATTTGACAAATCGGACCGATTACAATAACTCCCTATGGGAAGTTAAAAATACTCTTGAACTGAAATTGAGGAACAACGTATTTTATGGGATTATGCGCAAGAATATAAACTTGGCACGCTTCTCTCTAATGACGCGACGAAATGAAAATACCTGACAACGGAATGACTTATTTAAAAAAAAACATCTCCAGCTAGGTAGATTGAAGACTGTCAGATCTTACAATATATGTCAGATCTGTCAATGTCTGACAATGAGTTGCCAAAGAGCTGACAAAAGCTACCTTTAAATACGAAATTTTCAATTTACACGGATCGCAAATTGAGTCACAAAGGCAAACAATTTCATTGCCAAGTGTTTTTGTTTTGTCTTACAACAGGTTGAAAATTGTCGCATTAGTTAGGAGATCAATTTTATTCAAAAAAAAAAAACAAAAAAATCATTTCCTTTATGAGAATTTTTCAAAAAAACCTGAAACAATATTATGCATCAGGGATACGCAGTTTTCATTTTTGGAACTTTTCTGAGAAATTAAAAAAAAAAATTAAATAATTTTTTAGAAGCTACCCGATCTAGAAGAACTATTAGAAACGTTCGAGAGTTTGCTACAGGGAATCACATATAAATGAGCTTAAAGCAAATTCTTTCATCCGTTTAGACTGTAGTTGGAGTTACAACCTGACGGATAGACACATTGGATGCATTTTGTGTTGTGTTTAGCAATATTCGTGGATTTAGAAGGAATTTCTTTGGCGTGTACGCCCATTCTGTTAAGTTCAGACCCGCTGATTTGTCACTGGTGAAACACAGTTTGGTACGAATACTGATCTTTCAGAATTTCGCCTGCCTGTTTTATAACCGAATGCCATTATTCTTTCGCCATCACCGCCTTTTAGTCTATGTTAGATATGATGTTGCTTGCCAAAGCCTTCCTCAATACGGAAATTGTTCTAATACGAACGTTGACTTCATGTGGCTCAAATTAACTGTCCGCAAGCACATCATTGATTATTGTTTCATTTATAGGAGTCCAAATCTTGACAGCAATTCAACTCTTAATGAGTTTGATACGCTGTCTGATTCAATTGTTTCTTTATACCCTCACACTGAAGTCGTTATTGCGGACGACTTCAATGTACACAATTCAAGTTGGCTCCGCTATTCAGAACAAACAACACCCGAAGGAAAATGTGTCGAGATATTTGCTGAGATACACCACCTTACTCAGCTTGTATGGTAGCCCGATCGAATACCAGATGTTGCTGGGCAAAAAGCCCACACTCTCGACTTGTTTCTTACTTCTCTTCCTGAATAAGTATACCATAATGGTAAGTTCTCCATTCTGCACTTCGGACCATTGTGTAATATCAGCCAATTTCTCGTGTCCCATTCATCCAGTTAAAGAGATATCATCTATCATCCCACTAGGATTGTTTTGCAATACGAGAAAGTTAACTTGGACGGTCTAAATAACTTTTTTCGAATTAAATTTTTAACTGGTTACTATGTTTCCTCGATAGTGACGTTGATGCCAGTGCTGATAGAAGTGATTTTTCGTGGGGTGCGTACTTTTATTCCTAACAGAAACAAGAGTACAAACATTGTATATATATTTGAATAGTACTATCATTGTATATATATTTTTATAGTACTCTCATGGAACACGAAAAAATGTTTTATTATTGTGCCGCAAAATCGTAAGTGTGGCTATGTTAAGCTGTGCAGAGTTGATGTGGAAGGAGAAAATATAAGCAAAACAAGAGACGGGGTAGAGATATATTTATTCTGACAACAATAATGAGGGTAAGGGAGAAAATATTATCTGCGTTTCTTTTTGCTCAATTGTAGGTAGGTATATAAAGTTGCATATGCGAGGCGCGAAATGAATACAAGCAAAAAGTATTGAGAGTGTATGAGAGTTCTGGTTTGTTTAAATTCTGATACGATTAATTACCGAGGTTGCCATTTTGTCGACTTTGTAATAAGATCTAGAGGAATTTGAACTTAATAAACTCAAATTGTTTTATTTCGTTTTTGAAAACTAAATAATTTCAAATTGGCTTTATTTCGTTATGGTAACCAAAATAATTTTATAATAATTATTTGCAGTGGGTAGTTAGATAGTGGCAATTGAATTTTTTTGTAATTAATATAGATATGTACATACACAGTTAGAAAACTATTTCTTTAAGAAAATCTTATAGGTACGTACCTATATTTTTATTAAAGAATATAGCTTTTGCATAGTATGTAGGTAGGTACATACATACCCATAGAAAATTGTATCAAATTAAAATAATAATTTGGATTAGGTACAAAAACGAAAAATTATTGTTATGCGTTGATAGGTATTTATATAATTAAATGTAAAAAAAAAATTTGGTATAAGTATAGACCAGTTTTTAAAATTTATTCATATAAACTTTGTTTGCAAAAAATATAGAAAATTTTTAATACTTTTTATGTGTATGATAAACAATTTCAGAAATTCATAAATATTCACATAAGGCTATTTTGAAAAAAAATCAAATAAGTTTTTCGAGAAAAAAATAATTTTACAAAACTTAAATTAATTAAAAAAATAGAATAAAACATATTGCTTATAAGCAATTTTTGAAAAATAAAAAAAAAGGAATTTGGTGTCAATTTTAAGAAATTATTGATGCATCCCACATGAAAAATTTTTAAAATAAAAATAAACTTTTTTTTACAAAAAATAGTTTTTATCCATATATTTTGTAAAAAATAAGATTTGCCCTGCGAATTTCGAACAAACAAACATTTCTTTTAATATTTGTCTACGAATTTTTATCAAATTTGGAAATTATTAATTCATTAAAATAAAAATTTTGTGTTTTTTTTTATTTTGTTAATATAAATATAAAAAGTAAGTAATTTTTGCAAACAAAGTTTAAAAAACCTTTTATTATTAAACTAATTTTGAATATAAGAAATTTCTTTAAAATGGTCAAAAAAAAAATTGGGATATTAATTTTAATTATTTAAAAATAAAGATTCTAGGAAATATTTTGAAAAATTAATCGCTCAAACTTTTTCAAGACATAGATTTTTCAAAAACAATTTTTTTAGATAAAAAAATATTTTTTCGTGTTTTCTATCATCGTAAAGTCAAATTTGATCAAAATCTCGAGTTAAATTTTTTCCACATGCAAAACTTGCAATTACGTAATTTTGTAAGTGAAAATAAAATAAAAAAAATTTGGTACGCCAACCTAAAGTTTTTATTATTGTACGAATGAAATTAAGTTTCGAAATAAAATATTGAGCCGTTTTTGAGATATCGAATTTTCCAAGAAAAAAAAAACAATTTTTTTTCCAAAAATTAAAAAAAAAATGCTTTCAAAGCTTTGAGATGCAATGTTTTTTAAACTTATTGGAAGCATCTCTATAAAAAATCCTTATTTCGATAATTAGAAAATTGTCAAATGTCAAAATTTGAAAAAATGGTATAAAAAAACGAATTTTTATCTTTAAACGCGATTTGCGGCTAAACGGAGCCTCGTAGACCCCTCAAAGTTGACATTTTTAAACGTGATTTCTGGCTAAACTAAGCATCTCAGCGAGTTAAAAATTGCATATTCGTGATCTAGGGAGTGCCACCTTTCAATCCACGTATGAAACGAAAAAACGCGAAAACGCTTAAAACGTATTTTAAGCGTGGAACAAAAAAATATTGTTTTTAAGTAAAATCTCCTCAAATCGTGCGCTAGCTTTAAGTTTTATTACTGTACGAATGGAAATTAAATTTCGAAAAAAACATTGCGCCGGTTTTTGAGATATCGAATTTTCCAAAAAGAATGACTTTTTTCCAAAAATTAAAAAAAAATATTATAAATATATAAGACTTCATAATATTAAAATTTTCAAAAAAGTATGAACATTTTTTGGAAAAAGGAAAATTTGTATACGCGTGAAAATATTTTTTTCTTCGTAAGTTACTTGATATTTTTTCAAAAAAGGGTTTTCAAAAATCGTATTTTTCTCGAAAACTGTTCCGAGGCTGAAATTTGTTTCTTTTTATTAATTTTTGTATATAAAAGCTTATATTTTTAAGAAAACAACACAAATAATAATTTTTGTTCTTCGAAGATAGTTTTGAGGAAATATTGAGTTTTCAAAAAAAAAATTTTTAATTTTTTTTAAAAATCCAAAAAATATTTTTTTGGAAAATTTGAATACACAATAATATTCAAACTATTAGGGACCTTTAGCAAAAAAAATTATCAAAATCCGTCGTACCGTTTTTGAGAAAATCGAAAACAAAAAAAATTGTCCCAAGGGGGGTACCAAAAATAACAATTTTTTGTAAAATTTTTTTTCAACCATTACCTAGCTCATTGTATATATACAATGCCTAGCTTTAATTAAATGAAATTTTTTGTTTTTTTTTTTTTTTAATCTGTGGGACAGTTTTTGAGAAAAAAAAATATTTATGTAATTTCGAAAAAAAAATTCCAAAGAAAAAAACATCCGGGGGGGGAAAAATTAAAAGCCATATCTACCAAGTTTGAAGAAAATCGGCCGAGCCGTTTAGCTGTAGTCGAACTCAAATGTTTAATAAAGTGCTTTATTGAACATAATTGTTCTTCATAACTTAAAAACTAAAAGAGATGGAAAGAAATGGAGTACACCATTCGAAAGAGCATGTTTGATTTATAAAAACTGCATTTCTAACTAAATTTCGCCAAAAATGCTCTTTTGAACAAGATATAACTCAGACGACAATATGCACAGAAATAATTTTCTTCTATCCCAAAAAATACGTAATCGCCAAAAAAGTATTGAAAGTATTGACCTTGAAAATATTTGCCTACAGAAAATAACAACTACCAAATCCCCACACACACCTACATTCTACTCCAATGTACATAGTATGTGCCTTTGTTCTCCTATTTTATATACAGTATTCCTATTGCTGTCACTGTCATGTATTAAATGTCTATCTGTTAAAACTCTGCCATAGGCATCTCTGCTAATTTAGTAATTATGGTGCCGCTTGGTTCGCCTAGTCGCGTTCCTATTCATGATAGTACCATTGTATATATATTTGAATAGTACTATCATGAATAGGAACGCGACTAGGCGAACCAAGCGGCACCATAATTACTAAATTAGCAGAGATGCCTATGGCAGAGTTTTAACAGATAGACATTTAATACATGACAGTGACAGCAATAGGAATACTGTATATAAAATAGGAGAACAAAGGCACATACTATGTACATTGGAGTAGAATGTAGGTGTGTGTGGGGATTTGGTAGTTGTTATTTTCTGTAGGCAAATATTTTCAAGGTCAATACTTTCAATACTTTTTTGGCGATTACGTATTTTTTGGGATAGAAGAAAATTATTTCTGTGCATATTGTCGTCTGAGTTATATCTTGTTCAAAAGAGCATTTTTGGCGAAATTTAGTTAGAAATGCAGTTTTTATAAATCAAACATGCTCTTTCGAATGGTGTACTCCATTTCTTTCCATCTCTTTTAGTTTTTAAGTTATGAAGAACAATTATGTTCAATAAAGCACTTTATTAAACATTTGAGTTCGACTACAGCTAAACGGCTCGGCCGATTTTCTTCAAACTTGGTAGATATGGCTTTTAATTTTTCCCCCCCCGGATGTTTTTTTCTTTGGAATTTTTTTTTCGAAATTACATAAATATTTTTTTTTCTCAAAAACTGTCCCACAGATTAAAAAAAAAAAAAAACAAAAAATTTCATTTAATTAAAGCTAGGCATTGTATATATACAATGAGCTAGGTAATGGTTGAAAAAAAATTTTACAAAAAATTGTTATTTTTGGTACCCCCCTTGGGACAATTTTTTTTGTTTTCGATTTTCTCAAAAACGGTACGACGGATTTTGATAATTTTTTTTGCTAAAGGTCCCTAATAGTTTGAATATTATTGTGTATTCAAATTTTCCAAAAAAATATTTTTTGGATTTTTAAAAAAAATTAAAAATTTTTTTTTTGAAAACTCAATATTTCCTCAAAACTATCTTCGAAGAACAAAAATTATTATTTGTGTTGTTTTCTTAAAAATATAAGCTTTTATATACAAAAATTAATAAAAAGAAACAAATTTCAGCCTCGGAACAGTTTTCGAGAAAAATACGATTTTTGAAAACCCTTTTTTGAAAAAATATCAAGTAACTTACGAAGAAAAAAATATTTTCACGCGTATACAAATTTTCCTTTTTCCAAAAAATGTTCATACTTTTTTGAAAATTTTAATATTATGAAGTCTTATATATTTATAATATTTTTTTTTAATTTTTGGAAAAAAGTCATTCTTTTTGGAAAATTCGATATCTCAAAAACCGGCGCAATGTTTTTTTCGAAATTTAATTTCCATTCGTACAGTAATAAAACTTAAAGCTAGCGCACGATTTGAGGAGATTTTACTTAAAAACAATATTTTTTTGTTCCACGCTTAAAATACGTTTTAAGCGTTTTCGCGTTTTTTCGTTTCATACGTGGATTGAAAGGTGGCACTCCCTAGATCACGAATATGCAATTTTTAACTCGCTGAGATGCTTAGTTTAGCCAGAAATCACGTTTAAAAATGTCAACTTTGAGGGGTCTACGAGGCTCCGTTTAGCCGCAAATCGCGTTTAAAGATAAAAATTCGTTTTTTTATACCATTTTTTCAAATTTTGACATTTGACAATTTTCTAATTATCGAAATAAGGATTTTTTATAGAGATGCTTCCAATAAGTTTAAAAAACATTGCATCTCAAAGCTTTGAAAGCATTTTTTTTTTAATTTTTGGAAAAAAAATTGTTTTTTTTTTCTTGGAAAATTCGATATCTCAAAAACGGCTCAATATTTTATTTCGAAACTTAATTTCATTCGTACAATAATAAAAACTTTAGGTTGGCGTACCAAATTTTTTTTATTTTATTTTCACTTACAAAATTACGTAATTGCAAGTTTTGCATGTGGAAAAAATTTAACTCGAGATTTTGATCAAATTTGACTTTACGATGATAGAAAACACGAAAAAATATTTTTTTATCTAAAAAAATTGTTTTTGAAAAATCTATGTCTTGAAAAAGTTTGAGCGATTAATTTTTCAAAATATTTCCTAGAATCTTTATTTTTAAATAATTAAAATTAATATCCCAATTTTTTTTTTGACCATTTTAAAGAAATTTCTTATATTCAAAATTAGTTTAATAATAAAAGGTTTTTTAAACTTTGTTTGCAAAAATTACTTACTTTTTATATTTATATTAACAAAATAAAAAAAAACACAAAATTTTTATTTTAATGAATTAATAATTTCCAAATTTGATAAAAATTCGTAGACAAATATTAAAAGAAATGTTTGTTTGTTCGAAATTCGCAGGGCAAATCTTATTTTTTACAAAATATATGGATAAAAACTATTTTTTGTAAAAAAAAGTTTATTTTTATTTTAAAAATTTTTCATGTGGGATGCATCAATAATTTCTTAAAATTGACACCAAATTCCTTTTTTTTTATTTTTCAAAAATTGCTTATAAGCAATATGTTTTATTCTATTTTTTTAATTAATTTAAGTTTTGTAAAATTATTTTTTTCTCGAAAAACTTATTTGATTTTTTTTCAAAATAGCCTTATGTGAATATTTATGAATTTCTGAAATTGTTTATCATACACATAAAAAGTATTAAAAATTTTCTATATTTTTTGCAAACAAAGTTTATATGAATAAATTTTAAAAACTGGTCTATACTTATACCAAATTTTTTTTTTACATTTAATTATATAAATACCTATCAACGCATAACAATAATTTTTCGTTTTTGTACCTAATCCAAATTATTATTTTAATTTGATACAATTTTCTATGGGTATGTATGTACCTACCTACATACTATGCAAAAGCTATATTCTTTAATAAAAATATAGGTACGTACCTATAAGATTTTCTTAAAGAAATAGTTTTCTAACTGTGTATGTACATATCTATATTAATTACAAAAAAATTCAATTGCCACTATCTAACTACCCACTGCAAATAATTATTATAAAATTATTTTGGTTACCATAACGAAATAAAGCCAATTTGAAATTATTTAGTTTTCAAAAACGAAATAAAACAATTTGAGTTTATTAAGTTCAAATTCCTCTAGATCTTATTACAAAGTCGACAAAATGGCAACCTCGGTAATTAATCGTATCAGAATTTAAACAAACCAGAACTCTCATACACTCTCAATACTTTTTGCTTGTATTCATTTCGCGCCTCGCATATGCAACTTTATATACCTACCTACAATTGAGCAAAAAGAAACGCAGATAATATTTTCTCCCTTACCCTCATTATTGTTGTCAGAATAAATATATCTCTACCCCGTCTCTTGTTTTGCTTATATTTTCTCCTTCCACATCAACTCTGCACAGCTTAACATAGCCACACTTACGATTTTGCGGCACAATAATAAAACATTTTTTCGTGTTCCATGAGAGTACTATAAAAATATATATACAATGGTACAAATTCTAAAAAACTAGGGTTTCAGACACGTGTTAAAACAGAACGGGCCGGGTGTTTCGAAAACAGTATAGGTTTACAATTTAAATCAATAGAAGAAAATCGTACAGGAGGGGGGATTTTCGAGCTTTGAAATTCTCGATACCTTATTTTAGAAGCCCTGAACTTTAAATAATTTTTTTTTGTCATTAATGTTTCACACACTCTTCGGACTAAATCAGTCTGTATTTCGGCAATAAGAACGCAGGACTTCTTACGGGCTGTGTACTATCGTTAATAGTAAACGTCTTGCAGAAACGATCTATAGTTTCTGGAATTAATCGCTCTGATGCATGATTATGAGAACTATAAAACGCACGTAATGTGTGTTTTTCGAATTGCATCATGTATTTTAAAATAAAAGTGAACAATTTGCAACTTTGCTCCGGCGTGAGTCAAAATAAATTGCCAAACCAAATCTACCAGAAAATAGTCTTGCCAAGTTAAAGTTTCCGCACCTAAAAAATACACTTCACTATGTATTGCATAATTAGACTATAATATTTAAAAAATTATTTAGACCAGAAAAGCGACATCCAATAAGCCTGTTCTACCAATTTTTTCGAAGTAAACAATATGTGAATTCAACTGGAACCATTAATGCTGACTATGACCAAATTTAAGTAACGGAGGTTTGAAGAAGATTGTTCTAGACACTTTAGTAATTGACTTTGAGAATTCTTAAAATGAACAAACATAGATACAATGCAATTTTTTTCTTCTCTCGAATTGTAGAATTAAAGTCCTTATCCGCCTCTAGTATTGCCAACTGTAGAAAAAAAACTTAAGCACCAACTTGACTTGTATTTTTTTATTCAGAAATAAAACTTTTCTTTTTTCAAAATTCAAATATCTCAATTCGCCGCAAAAAATAATTGCACCATGATCAACAACCATTTAAAGTTGTGAAGCCTGTGTGGTTTAAATACCCGATAACATTTGTATCGTTGCATACTTTCGAGAATCATATTAGTTCGTTTTTATTGCATACTCTTCCTCGGTAATATGATATAGTACATACCCAAACCTATTCCCGTTTCAGCAAATACACAAATCATTTGAAACGGAAACTATACCTTACCACTATTTTCTTTTATTTACAGGAATTTTTTTGCACAGCTTTTATTCTACAGAAATGTCTTCAACCACCTTCGTCACCCCCGATCGACATGGCTATAATGTTAAATGGTCGCCCTTCGACAGTAATCATCTGTTACTAGCCACTAGTCAGCTTTATGGACTTGCAGGCGGTGGAAGTCTGTTTCATTTGGAGCTACGGCCCGATTCTGAAATTGATGAGATCTGTAAATTTGAGTGGTCGGATGGATTGTTTGACGTCGCGTGGTGTCCATATATGGACACTGTAGCAGCAACAGCATCCGGAGATGGCAGTCTTCAAGTCTGGAATCTCGAAGAAAATGAAAAGTCTGCGAAGCCCATGTCAATTATGCAAGAGCACAAGAACGAGGTGTACAGCATCGATTGGGGTGAACAATGGAACAATCATCACATCTTAACCGCCAGCTGGGACGGATCGATGAAACTCTGGGATTCCAATCGGCTGAATTCTGTGGCTACCTTTGTGGGTCATTCCGATTTAATTTACTGTGCTAAATTTTCTCCCCTTTTAGCGAATATTTTTTCTAGCGTAAGTACTGATGGGAACTTGAATTTATGGAATTCTTTAGATTTTTCAGGTAAACCATTGATCAGTGTACCAGCGCATGCTGGTGAGGTACTCAACTGTGACTGGAGTAAGTTTGATAGGAATGTTCTGGTGACTGGAGGCTCAGAAGGCGTTGTACGCGGTTGGGATTTAAGAAACTTAAGGCAGCATACCTTTGAGCTGTACAGTGGAGAGTATGCAGTGAGGCGTTTGGCTTTTTCGCCGTCATCTCCAACACTATTGGCTGCGGCGAATTATGATTTTACAACAAGGTATAATACCACGACTGCTTTTCTATTCAATGGCCTAAACTTAAAGATTTATTATCTTCATAGGATTTGGGATCTTGGTCTGAAGTATGATGCCATCGAGACGATAGCTAAGCACTCAGAATTTGTCTACGGCCTTGACTGGAATATCAATAATCCTCATCAAATTGCCGATTGTGGATGGGATTCCGTTTTGAATGTCTACACACCAGACTCACTCAAGGATAAAATTAGTCATTAAGTTAAATTTATTGAAATGTGATATATTTGTAGAAGTAGTAATTTTTAAAATGTGATTTTTGTCAAGATATATTGTGATATATGAAAATAGTTAAAGTTGATTTATAAGTGAATCAATAAAATTGTATATAATTATAATGATTAGATAATTGAAAAAAATCGTCTATTAATAAATAGAAAATATTGATTGATTGATTGAGCAGCGCCCATTGATACCGGCGGTCTTACATGAGATTTTAAAATCATCAAAAGTATCAAATATCAAAAAATTAAATCGTATCAAATTTTAATATAGGTACAACATTTAAAATAGAATTCGGGCTCTAAGCTGTATCTGACACAATTTTTGTATCAAAAGAAACACCATTCGCTTGCGTCCTCCAATAGTTATCGTTTCATTAGCATATGGAATGCAATCCTCAAGACTTCAAAATTAAGAGAAACATGAGCGATCTGAAGATACATGGGTCATTTTCTGATTCGCTGAAACTGAAATTAGTGAGGATTTGTTGGTGATATTTTCGAACTTATATAAACCTTTAGAAATGAATTGAAAAGTTGAAATTATTTTGGGGCTAGTGGCGTCAATACAACTTTAAGGCTGAAAAAATCAAACAGACCTATCCCGGGTTCCCTTCTTTTTTTTCCGCCAATATGTAAACAGGAATGGTTGAAAGTTGTAAGTCATAAAGTTCATAATTTTTTTCAATTTAAAATAGAAGGGTGATCTGATAAGTCATCGTTTGGTCTTGTTAAAAGGGGTGCAGTGAACCCAAGTTGAATCAATAGTTATGTATTTATTGACGCAAAAATTCATCGAGATATCGTTTGAATACAGCCAAATTCAAGTTTACTAGCCGACCCAGCTCTCGAAATTCGAGTGCCAGTTTATTTATTTAATTTATTATCATTCAATAAAAGACAGAGAATTCATGATTTTTTTTTAAAATTGTTGAATGCAATGAGAAGTACCTACTAAGCACTCAATCCTGGAGTCCAAAGGAAAACAGTTAATGGTAAAAAAACTTTCAAACCTATACACATTTTTGACACATAAACAATTTTTGTTTCGATTCTTCATGTCATTGTCCTTCAGCTGTTGTTATGGCCATAATATTGAAATCGAACCCACGTCGCCGGAGTGACGTCAACCTGTGAATTTTGTGTTACATCTAAAATTTTCACTCTCATCATTTTTTCATATCGCGGCAATAAAAAAAATATTTATCATTCTATTGGGACTTGAACCCACGTCGTTGTAGTGACGTCAACCTGTGAATTTTGTGTTACATACATGTGCATTTTTTTTTAAATTTAACTCATCATTTTTTCATAACGCGCCTTAAGAAATTTAGCTAACTTCAAAAACATAAATTCAATTTACTTTTGTAAAACGTTTTTTGTTTGCACATCGATCGGCCAGCTGTTTATTGTCAACAAAAAATGACATAAATATGAAGTGTTCCGAAAATGAGGTAGGTTTGAGCCCATGGAACGCATTCAGCCATGAAGATTTAAATTTCTATCGTAAGTCATGTTCGTCCGCACGACGCGACGTCTCACGTCTGCATTTTCTATCTTCTCTCTTTCCCTGACAAATACATTTCGAGTATTTTGTATTCTCTTTTTCGCAAATATTTAAAATTCAAATGCAGACAAATGTAAATAAATTTTGAAAATAATTGACTTATACAAATACGCAGAGTTTACACTTTTGCATGAATAATCCTATTATTGTAAAGCCATAACTGCAATGAACTTGAAAAGAAAAAATGTTAAAAAAAAATCGGCTCTCCTTTTCCAACTCAATTTAAAATTTTGTCTCCCATCTCAAAAAACCAAAAAGGAAATGTTTCACTTTTTGAAAACACTAATACATTGAATAAATTGCTTCAGAAAATGACCGATAGATGTCGCCAAACTGAATACATGGGCTAGATGGAATACATTTTTTCAGAAAATCACCGATAGATGTCTGAACTGAAATTGTATGGTGTAAATTATACGCTCTTTTCAGCAGCAGATGTGGCTAGTGTATGTGTGTATTCTTTTTCACTTTCTGCAAAAAGTGCCGATTGTAGTTAACGCTTAATGTTTCAAAAATTATTTTAAGAGCTCAACTACTAAAAAAAACACATGCCTAATATTTACATTAATAATATTTCTTCACTCAGGGGGGTCCACATTCAATAACATGTTCATCAACTTTTATCGTGTTGGCGGATTTGTGTATGTGAATCCACTTTAATGTTTCGGGTTCTGGCTTTGAGGTTTTCACTGAATGCTTTCATTTTTCATATTCTGGATTTGACATTTTATGTGTCAGTCGATTTGACATTTCTAATTGTTTTTGTTTTCCGGGAATTTTTTTGCAATTTTTATTTTTTGTTTTAAACAATTTCTGTGTAGTATGTTTAATAATTTTGGTATTCTGCATATCTATGCAAAAAATGCTTTCGTTTTATATGTAATTTATGCCCCTTCGATTTTTGTGGGCCGCGAAAAGTGTACCACAAAAAACATGTTCGCCGTTTTATTACATAAGCCGACCCAGCTCTCGAAATTCGAGTGCCAATTTATTTATTATTTATTATTTATATTATTGGCAGTGTTTTCAAGCAAATTTATTAAATTAAATTTTATTTTATGTAATATGCAAAGTGTTCGACAGTGCAAAATCAAAAATGACCCACAGTGTGTAAATGCGTGTCTCAAGTATATTCTGCACATCTCCGTAACTGTGGCTTTCCAACCATATAAATTTTATCGAAATCGGTTAAACACTTTTGGAGAAAAGTGTACCACAAAAAACATGTTTGCCGTTTTATTATATGATGATATTCAAAATTTCAAAGGTTTTAAATAAAATGTCGTCAAAATACATATCAATGAGGTTTTTGTCGAAACATTTTTGAAAAATGCGTATATCATAGGTCATTTTCCTGAATTTGAAGACCAGCTGCATAAAGATACTACCATAAAGTGTTAGTACCAACTATCACTATTCTATTATAATTTGGATAATTATGTTATTGCAATACAATAGTTATACCGCCATATGGATCCGAGTGTTGGGTGCGTAGTAAATGGCAGTCTAAACTCTTCACCGCATTACAAAGAATTATTGGAAAGGGGATTTCGAAGACTTTAGTCACGAAAAATAAGGTTGGATGGCTAGGGGCGAAGAGAAACAGGCTAAGGAAACACTTTGGATTACTTGTTTTGGGAGGAGAAAGTTTGACGGATCATGATGCTAAAATAGAAGGATGGATTAATGCAGGAAGCCTAAGGCTGGTGTTATACCATTCCATGGTTTCCTACAAGTGAACAAATGAAATAGAACATTTAAATCTATACATTAAACATTTATTTATGAATTTAAAGTTGCGGGAGGAAATTTAACACTTGTATTTATAACGATCAATTGAACATATACTTTTAAAATAAAGATTGTACTTTAGAAAAAGAAGTGTTATTTTTGAACTAACTTTACAAGGTAATAATTCTCCACAATCCAGCAAAGTATTGAACTGTTCGTGAGAAATATTTCAAAATTTCGATAATTAGGTAGAGGCCGTTCCATATTTTCAAACGAAAAATAAGCATCTCCCACTTAAGCTTTAACACGGATTGACAGCATCATCTTTAGAAAAATGTAATTCAAAGCTTTTTTTATACCCTCACTAAAATAATAGCCCTCCTTTAATATTGTTTTGCTATTTTTCACGAGAGTAAGATTTTTTGTATTTACATATCGTCGCTGTAGATCGAATACCTCGTAAAACAGGAAAGTCGATTTTTCAGGAGAGACAAAAAACTTATTATCAAATCAATGAGAGGCAATGAAAGACGTGTTGTTAATTGTGCGCGTGGCTTTGTCTGCAATTATAGTTTTTAGGTTCACAGGATATTTTTCATTAGATCCGGAATCATTACCTAAAAATCGGTTCTTTCTGTGTTACGAGGTATTCGATCTACAGCGACGATATATCTCCTAATTTACCTTCACTGTAGAGATAATGCAGCAAACTGGATTTGGTACTGAATATGGATACGGATAGCCGACACTAGACTACTAATAAGTCCTTCTTAACAGTCCGGCCCCTATACCTAGCTACCTTTGCTTACAGTAGAGATCTTTCTCCACTTGGTAGATGTAGATTCAAAGACTCGTAGGGCTGTGTGCAACAATGACTATACCAGCGTTTCAGGCGCTGTATTTTAGCTTATTCATCAGGTCAACCTCGCTGTATATCCCGTAAGAATATTCGGTGAATCTAATCTTCTCCTACACACTCCTTCAAAATTGCCAGAATAATCGTCCAAAAGCTTCTAAGCTAATTCTAATTCGGTCTTGAAAAGGTTCATGCAGTTGTTGTCGGATGATCCAGGTCTTGTATAAATTCTACTTAGTTCTCTGAGAAAGGGTTTCCTTTAATATCAATGGCGCAAAATTTTAAACAGCCTATTATTAAGGTATTAGTGTGATACTACTTAACAATTTGCTAACTTTATAGTAGTTTACTAACTCATTCTTAATTTTAAACATTTTCTAACTAGTATCGTACTAAAAGAATTTTCTTAATAAATTGCTTCTGAACACACCTAAAACAATGACATTTCGTGTAAAAGAGTAAGTACACGAACCTTTTTTGATGTTTGCAAATGTCAAAGAGTCATATAAAGCTAGCACGATACTAAAAAAATAAAGTAGGTATTCGATGATTTTAACTTTAATAAAAGGGTAGAGAAAGTATGATGCTATATCCGATTAAAATTTGCAAATTCGTTGTTTTAACCTAATATCATACTAAAACTTCGAGGTTTATCTTGAAACAGCCCTTTGATTCTACCTCACTATCTGTACCACCTGAAACTTATCAACTTCAACTCTTTAGAAGAACGAAGAGACATCGGAGTCGATGAATACTCCTCTCTGTTGCTGTTGACTGCATTTCGCTCTACAACTCCAAAGAGTATGTTGAATCATCGTCCTACACAATCTAACCAGTTTTGAATGGATCCCGATATACGACCGAGACATGGCTCTGTCATATAAGACTTTGTAATCGATAAAGAGATGGTGTCTATCGATCTATAATTCCTCTTGTTTTTCCGAAATCGGTCAGAGTGGACAATTTAACCGACCGTAAAAGTTGGTTTAATTTTCTTTTTATTAATATACCATTAAGGCAGTACAGCTTATAGAGAGCTTATGCTAATATCCCTCAACCATTCCTACGAGCATATTGTCGGAAGGAATAGCGGAGAACTTCCATTTTCTAGCAAGTCCAAACGGATAATTTGAGATAAGAAGAGTTAGTTGAGGTATTACCTCTGAATAATAAAAATAAAGTTTTTTAGTGGCTAGGAATCAACCGCAGACCTTTGGTGTGATAGTGCAACTCCCTAGTACTGCGGACTGTTCATTTGCAAAGCCTTAAGCCAGTGCTGATCAGAATATTTAGAGATTGTTTACAACGTTCACTCAGTACAGCCGAGAAGATTTTATAAGTGGCACATTTCAGAGTAAAACGTACAGATTTCTGTCGTTGGGAATACTTTCATTCGACCAAATTTTACATATAATTTGGTGCCTTTTCTTTAGGCTAGGTAAGACATTGTCTTTGAAAGATGAAGACAATATTGTCTACAAACTCTTTGTTTTAAGTTTGTTGGTACTAGTTACCATGTCTTGTCAAAGTGTGTCTCCAAAGACCAAGTCATCTTCGACGTACATTTGGATACCGTTTGTCATCATCGTTCAAGTTCCTTTAAGTGTTTTCCTAAATTCTAACAACGGAATGATGAATATTTTCTTACAGATTTGATATCTACATATATCAAATTCCTACTCTCTTATCTCGGCGGAATTTTATTCTTGCCTTATAGCTTTGGGAAGATCGATTAAATTTTTGATAGAACTTATACGCCCTCCCAGTATTTTTAATTAAAAGTCCAACTTTATCACTTTACCTCGTTACCAAAGATATACAAAAACATCGGTAGCTGTAAAAAGTTTGTCTTGATATCCAAGATTTACTTTAACTTTCCGGAGACTTCCACTTCAGTTTTAACGACCCTCTCTCTATTAGCAAATGCTTATTTTTCTATGAATTGTCACACTTCTTCGGAGGAAATAATTTGTGTGGCAAAATATATTGATATGGCATGACTAAGAACTCATTGTGTACTCACAAGTTCTCAAGTCAAGCTCCTCTTTTTGTTTCATTCAAAAATGCACATCCGCTCTGTTATGCTAATATATCTCCCGGGTGACTGTAACTCTTGACTGGTAGTGCGATCGACCTCATGCGTTATGATATAGACATCACCACAAAATTTCTTGGAAATTCTCCAATGGCATTATGGCCAAATTCTAAACACCTCCTTCTTTTCGCTTCTGCGACCATTCCGTTCCTCAAGCCTCAACAAGTCTTCATATTCATTCATTTAAAACGACACACCAACTCTTCCATCAGCACACAACATGAAATGAATGCAAAATCAGTATCAGGCTGTTTCAATAGAAGAATGCTTTGTTGAAAAATGTGGTGCCCGTGTGCGATGTGATGGTGTCTACAAACCTTAATAGCTTGTGGAGCTTGGATATAATCTTAAAAAGGAAGGCTTCGTTTTTCTTTCGTGCGCAGCGCAGCAGTGCAGGGCATCGGCAGGCACACTTGTCTGTCGCACGACACTCGAGCGCCTCGCTAGAATAGGATTTGCATATAAATGTCTCAAGACATCATGGATGGTGGAAGCACCAGTATTTTCCCTTTCCTACATATCTTTTTGTTTTCTTTTTGCGGCAACAGAGTCTGTCTGCATTGACAGCTCCTCCATCTATGGTTTGTCATTTGCGATTTGCATTAACATCAAACAGTGTTTGGTCAATGATATCTCAACAAAAAGACAGCTGCAACATTTGAAAGCAAAGGATTTCTTTCAAACTGATGACAACACAGTCTAACACGTGGTTCCACAGGTTCGACCGGAGATACAAGAGGCTTTAATTAATTTTTTAGACCAAAAGGGTGAATTATGAACCAAAAAAAATCTCGATCACAACAATGGATTCCCAAGTTGTCACTCCAACTCTGCCGATGTATCAATTTGGAAGCTGTCATGGCAGCTCTGCCACACCAACAGTCTGATGAGTATGGGTATTAGTTACTATTGAAATCCTGCTGAATCAGTTCCTATCATCTCGAATCGGACAGACGTCATGTTGCGAAAATGAGTTTTGGTAAAAAATTACCAAAACCTTTTGTTAATAACCTGTAGCACCGAAATCGACCGAAAAAAGGAACTTTATCCTCATTTGGAAACACCCGAGTAGGTATATACGAGCATGATCTGAATGACCATCACAACCGGTATAATTTGCCATGCGCTGCTGGACCCAAACCCAGCAAAGCTGGATGCTGTAGCCTTTTAGATAAATAAAAAAAAAATATATAAATTTGCTAAGAGGATTACTGGCAAGGAAATTGATTGTATGATTGCGAATTTGTTTTGTCCATATTCCCGCAGAGGTACGAGCAGTAGGCTTACACACTTTTGTTAAAAAGATAAAAATGATCTGCCGCCATCCACGGAGCGAAGTGGCTTAGCATCCTTGACCAGCACACACACCCATGGCTTCCCGTCATTTAATGTTTAATTTGCAGTAATCCTTTCACATCATCGTTATCTTTTTTTTTTGTGCTCAATGTTTTGGTCAGCTCCTTAATAAAGTTATTCTGCCCATTTGATGAAGAGACGAGGGCGCTTAAATGAATATGGACTTAGGTGACATATTTGACCCTTCCTATTTGTTGGCGCAAATCGAAAAGATCTACACAAATGCAGCTCAAAACAAATTGACGTATTTCAACAAAAATCTACTTTGCATAAGGAAAAATGTTAATTTTCAAAAACCATGACAAGTTGACAGGAAGCTCATTATTAACACCACCCTTCGTGATTGATGTCATTCTTCAATTTGATGAATTAGCTATAGTTCCCCTAAAGGTAGGTATGATAAATAATATGCTAATTAAATCACTTAGGGTAAACAAAACACACATTCGCTACAGAGATCAGGCATCATCATTGTTGTGGTTCCAGTCTCTCCACAAAAGGGGTGGTTTTTTGCAGGTATTTACTCAATGTTAATCGTTTCAATATTAAAGAAGGGTGAAAGTAGTTTTTGTTGTGGAAACAATCATAAGCGTAATCGAAAGTGGGAACAATAAATCGCAATCCATGATTCGATAAAATAAAGCATGCAAAAACCCTCTTTTTAGCAAAGTTTTAAAAACATGATAGCTCTCGGAAAATTTAAATTCTACCTGTCGATATAATTGAGGATATATTTTTACATTGAAATATTATTATTTAAACTAAAATATATCACTGAATTTCATTCTGGCCAAGCACTCTAAGTAAAACATAAAATTATTTTTGATATTTGAATTAACAGTCAAATTGGTTTATGAACTTACTAATTCTAATACTAGATAAATCTCTTTTTAGTCTTGGGTGTATTATAACCTGTAAAATAGAGTGTTGAAGAAAAAATGTTTCATTTCATATAACCCATTTCATGGCACCTAAATAAAACTAAGAGAAACAAAATTTAATCAATATTCGGACACAAAAGAGTTTTACGATGAGATCCAACGCTTATTTATGTAAGTTTCCAAGAGTGCCAAGCTTTAGATTTACCCCTGTTTTTATCTTATTTCTTCATCAATTCTCAAAATAGTAGAATTTTCTTCTCGTTTAAGAATCTCGCGATCAGATATAGAACAATTCCAAAAGTAAAAAAAAATACTTGTCTACTCTTTCAGATCGTTGGCGTTGGTTCGAAAATGAAAACTTTCGTTCTTGTTGATTCTCATCCCTCTAAGAAATACTTTTTTTGATCCAATTAAAGCAAGATAGACGAACAGAAACAAATGCATATAGATTAGTACTCTGTCTAACATTGATAGTACCCTTTATTGGTATGGTATGTTTTCACTTGTCTTACTAACTGACGAAAGAAGCATTTGCCAGGATATACAAAATGCACCAATTTCTTCTTTGATCTTTTTTGGTATAAGCCACACTGACCAAGTGTAAACCTAGTATTGGTAGGCGATTTAAAGTGTGGCAATGTTCCCTGGTAGGAAAGACACATAAATGTTAATTTATCCAGAGCAAGGGGAGATTTTCTTCTGATACAACTGGTTTGACATCAGGTGAATATAATTTGTGGCTCTCACTAAGTCGATTATTGCCTACTAATTTCTGGTGTGGTTCAATCTTGTTTGTCCCATTTCAAACGGAAAATATTCGTTTGTTTCAGAGGCAGTCTTCATGATTAGCAATTAGTCAAAAAACCACGTCTCAAAGTACTCAAGATAGTATTCTAAACGGTTTCTATACAAAAGGCCCAGACAAGGAGTACTGCGAGGAAAACATGTCTCATTCTCTGTTGACAATAGAAAATGGGTAGGTGAAGCGGATCAACAGAACTATTGTTGACGACTAAGATTTCGGTCGATGCTCCCGAGAAGTGACTTTTAGCAATTATAAACACTACAATTAATAGAAGTACGAATATTACACCATTTGAGTTAATGTTTGGAGTTCTTATGAGATGCGTTGAAAGTGTTGAACTTAAGTAATTTAACGTTTCATTTTCACTGTTATAATCCAGTTCACACACTTAATGACTTAAAAACTTGCAAATGTAGAGTTAATCATTAGGTGTAAAGATTGCAAAGTTGAATTTAAGATCAACCGGTGAATTATTTCAAACGCATTTAAAATATTTAAATTTGAATTTGAACTTTAATTTTTATTAAACATTAAATTAAATTATATTAACCTCTCCCTAAAATTAAAAATTAAAATTAAAATTATTTTCTTATCTGAACTGAAGACATACTAAAACGATTTCGGTGCAGTAGGAATGTGTCTTATTAGGTCCGAATACAAAGGGTAAGGCAGGACTATCCTGTCCTCTTGGATAAAGTGCGTAGTATATCTGTATGACTTAGACAATGTATGTATATAGGCTGTTGCATATAGGACCATAATGTATTATTAGAGAAAACTGTTCAATTCAATTCATTTTTAAAATGATTAAAATAACATTTAGTGATTTTAGCTAAAACAAGAATGTCATGTGGTTTATTTAGTAAATTTGAATCTATATGAATACAAATTTTAAATCGTTGTAAAAAAAATAAGTTTTTAGGTATAAATAAAATTGTTAAGAAATTTTAACAAAACAAATGTGGTACATACTTCATTTTTTAATTTTTATTCTTGTACAAATAAAAATTGAAATGAAATCAATTTTATTTTAAATTCAAAATTTTGAAATGCAATGTTTTTTTTCAATTTTTAAGAAGCTGCTGTATCAAAATTTAATTTAAATCCATTACGTCCATAATAAGAAACTAAAATATAATAAAATGCACGACTGGATCGCACGAACTTGCTCTTATGTAAAAGTACTTTGGAATTTAAGATACATTTTATAAATATAAAACATGGATTTAATGAGATAATAATGTTCAAATGCATAAAATTGCCGTCTGGTTTCCGGAAAAGTATGAATTTATGCAAATAAACCTTAAAAAATCGTTTAATTATTAAATAAATTTTTTATATAAGAAATTTCTCTAAAATTTTTCAAGAAAAAAACGTGGGATGCGAATTTTAAGTATTTAATAATATTGGTTTTAGGAAATAATTTCAAAAAATAATCGTTCATAGGTTTTGAAGATATTGATTTAAAATTTTTTTTTTTTTAAAAACCCAATAAATATTTTTTCGAATATTTTTATATACAATATTATTTTAAATTTAAGGGGATTCCTGCTAAAAATTTTGGGTTAAAATCCTTAGAGCCGTTAATGAGAAAGTCGAAAATCAAAAAAACGGGTCTATGGCAGGTACCCCTAATAACATTTTGCCCCAAAATTTTTTTTGACCAAAATGTAGTCCATGTCCATAATATCACACTTAATTTTTTTTATCAAAATCGTTAGAGCCGTTTTCGACATAAATAAGATTTTGCATTACGGGTGTATGGGGGGTACCCTTAGTTTTGGAGCTAAAAAAAAAATTTCAATTTTTCCTCTAGGGAATCACCGAAGACCCTTAACTACCGAGATTGAAAGAAATAGGTCCAAGGGTTTAGGCTGTAGTGAGAGGTACAGACATACAGACACACTGAAACATGTTTTTTGTGTACTAAATTTTCCTTAAAATTTTTATAAAAAAAATTGATATGCAAATTGTTAGTATTTAATTAAATACATTTTAAAACGTAATTTAAAAATTTAATCGTGTATCGGTTTTCAAGATATTGAATTTTCAAAAAAAAAATTGTATTATTTTTTTAAAAATCCAAAAACTATTTTTTCGAAAAAAATTTTTAGTTTATATTTTTTAAAATGCAAAGCATCTCCTGCATAAAAATTTTGGTTAAAATCGTTAGAGCCGTTGGTGAGAAATTCGAAAATCAAAAAAACCGTTCTATGACAGGTACCCCTAATAACATTTCCCCCCAAATTTTTTTTTCACCAAAATATAGTCCATGTCCATAATATCACACTTAATTTTTTTTATCAAAATCGTTAGAGCCGTTTTCGAGATAAATAAGATTTTGCATTACGGGTGTATGGGGGGTACCCTTAGTTTTGGAGCTAAAAAAAAAATTTCAATTTTTCCTCTAGGGAATCACCGAAGACCCTTAACTACCGAGTTTGAAGAAAATACGTCAGGTAGTTTAGGCTGTAGTTCGAGGTACAGACATACAGACATACAGACAGACAGACGGAATTGTCGGACCCACTTTTTTCGTCTTCGCTATCATCGTAATGTCAACTTTGATCAAAATCTCGAGTTCGATTTTTTTTCCAAATGCAGAACTTGCCCTATAGTACCTATATCGCAAGTAAAAAGAAGCTTCGGTAATATTTTTGGCTGGCAATGTTTTAATTTTTAAATTTGTTTTCATTGAACGCTATATAGTAAAAATTTAAGCGAATAATACAAAATGTTAGAAAAATTCTAGGAACCGTTTTCGAAGCAATGTGATTTTGTAAAACCATTTACTAACATTTCTTTGGGCCCAATATATTTAGATAACAATATTTTTCTAAATCCTTAAAGTACATATCGAGCATGTGTTCTCCGAAATAGGTGTGGAGTTTGAACTTTTAAGAATTTAAGAACTAAAGATTCATATAAAAATTGTTTAAAATAAGTTCTACTGTTTTTGAGTAAATCGAAATCAAAAAACATGGTTCTATGGGGGAAATTATATTAATAATGAAAATGATCTTATGGACCTTTTTTAAACCAGGAGCTACATTTTGTTTAATGAAAATTTTAGAATTATTTTTAAAAAATCTATGGAGTAGTTTTTGAAGAAAAAAAAAATGTTTACAAATTTTATATAAAATCGGCCGTGCCGCTAAGACTGTAATTGAACAGACAGACAAAGACAGAATTGCCAGACCTTCTTTTTTCGTATTTCCTGTCATCATAATGTCAAGCCTGGGCCCTATTCCACAAAACAACTTATCAACTTTTCAATTATCAAATTTTTCGACAATTTGCAAAACTTTGAGTTCCTCAGAACTATTAAATTTGATAAGTGTTTGATAAGTTCAAATTGAAAAGTGTAATTTGCAAAGACTTTACAAATAATTATGCTGTTTCGTTCCACAAAAACTGTAAATTCTATTTTTGCAAAGCAAATCTTGATAAGTTTATCAAAAGTTTGCAAAGAAAACGATCGCTTTGCAAATTCAAATTGTTGAAGCTTTTAAAATGTTAAGACGTGAGTTTTTGTTCGACGATAGTGATGACGCGGTTATAATAAGAAATTATAGAGACAGAATTAATTTTTCGGGACTACAAAACCTTAATCTTAAAGAGGGCTTTCATTTAATTAAAATTTACGAGTAAGTTGATCTCCTTTTAAATAAAATTGGAGAAAAATTAGAGCACAATGAACAGCGCAGTCATAGTTTGTCGGCTGAAAATCAACTGCTAATGTGCTTACATTGGCTCGAAAATGGTTGCCAGTTCCATGGAGTTGCAGCTATGCATTGGATCCATACCGTCCAAAGAGTTGTCGACGTTATAAGAGACGTTTTATTTCAAAACACAGTGCCGTGGCCCGGTGACGTCAAAGATATTACGGCTCGTAGCTTTACACTGAAAATAAATTCCTATGTAATATTGATAAAAACGTTTTTGTTGGCCTTCAATAAAACAATTTTATCGTTTTGATTAAATTTTATCAATACGAAAGAAGGATTTTGTTGATTTCACAAAATTTATATAATTCTGCATGATTTTTTGGCAGTTTAACAAAATATGCACTACAAATAATATTGTCAGTTTAACAAACCAAGTTTTGTTAATAAAACAAAATAAAACAGAAATTTTTGTCATGTCCACAAATTTTTTTGTAATGTAAACAAAATGTTTGTTGTATCTACAAAAAATCTGTTTTGTAAATGTTTGTCAAAAAAAAACATTTTTGTTAAATTGACAAATATTTGTATTTTGAAGTTGAGTTATTTTGTAATATTGATAAAATTAAATTATCATAGATAGATAAAACTATTTTGTAAGAAAACGAAAAAATTCTGCGAATTTTTTTTTTTTAATCATGACAAATCTTTTGTGTATGATATAGTTCACATTTGTTTTTTTTTTTTAAATCGATGTAAGATAAACTGGATTTAACAAAAATTGCGTATATATTGCAATACGCCCTCACAGATAATTCAATGTTAGATCGCAGGGACGAAACGCCAATTTATGTGGACTTAAAGGTCAAAAAAAGCTATTTTGAAACAAGAAGCATTTTTAAATTGAAAGTAACCATTTTTATTAAGCTGACAAATACATTGTGTGGATTCAACAAAATAAATTTGTTAAATTGACAAAAAAAATTTGTTGATTTAACAAAATAATTTTGTTAATCCGATAATATAAAAAACACAAATTTGTGACATTAACAAAAAAAAAATTGTTGATACAACAAAAGAATTGTTAATATGACAAATTAATTTTGTAAATTCTACCAAAAAATAGTCATATTGAGAAAATATTTTTGTTATTTCAACAAATCAATCTGTTAGCTCGAAAAATTACTGTTGTGAATATAACAAAATATTGTTTGTTACCTCAACAAATTTTTGTAATTTTTATGAATTTGTTGAAACGTTTTATTGGACGTATATTGACAGAAGTTTTATCAGCTCAACCTACATTTTTATCATATATACCTAGATTTTATTTTCAGTGTAAGTATAAAAATCGCACTTTTCTGCACACAACTGAGTCTTCAAAATTATCGAAATATGTGTACGTCTTTCGAAAACATTTTATATTATTTTATTAACTTTGAAAAACAATTAGCTGACGATTCATAAAAAAACGCAATTTAGCTCTTTCAAATAAAATTGCTAAGAATATGAATTTAGCAATTTACTAAAAGTAAAAGTAGCCATTTTGCGATTTTAACTTTAGTAAAATGTTAAGAGATATTAAGATGGTTAAAATGGTTTAAAATTCTGCAAATTTGTTTTTTGCACAAATTATAATTGTTGAGGGTGCGTTTAGAATCAATTTATTAAAAAAACGATACGGACGATACTAAAAATATTTAAAATAAAGAAATAGTTAGTAAATTACTTTGAAGTTAGCAAATTAACAAAGGCCTTGTGCAAAATGATCCTTCCGAGTGTTCCAAATAATCCGAATAAATAAAAGAACACACACAAAGAACCTGGAAAATCAATTTAATCAATATATTCAGACCCAATTTGCGGTTTGCTAAACTTTAATTTTATTTTGATTTCAATGACATTTTACCCATAATCTTCTCTCACTTTCAACATCTGCTGTTTGGATATAATAAATAAAAAAAAATACAATTTGTGTCAGGTTATCTCAATATTGATGTACAAGTTCACCACAATTGAACACTAAGTGCCCACGTTTAGCACACGAAATGCGGTTTACATGGCAGGAGTAAATACTGAATCCTTTCTGTAACTACTAGTTTTGGGCAAGTCGTTGTTCATATTCACCTGAAAGGAAAATCATGTATATTTATCCATATGCGTTCAAGGCCTTGCATTCAGACATATTCATAAGATTTAACAATACCATGCGATTAAATCTCTCTGCGAGTCTGTGATCTCACCGATCGAAGTTCATACAAAAGTGTAAAAGGTTTCCAATTTCTCACGCAATATAAGCGCAATGCGTCGATTACGATATCATGGTGAAGTGTCTTAAGTTTACAAACTTATCATGGAACACACACGTATTCTGCATGCGGAGGCAGATGGCCAATTATTATTATTACTTTTTTTTTTGAAAATGGTTACAATAATAGACTTGATGTATGCATAAGGACAACATGACGCCAAATGCACTTTAAATGGGCATAAAATAGCTCCTCGTAGTTGATGAATGTAGACATTAAATTCGGTAGTTATGTTTATTTTAACCAAGGCATGGTTTGAGATTGCAAATATAGAGACTGGCTACCCCGCCACGCCACACATGTTGGAATTTCAGTCTGGAGAACAAATGTATCTAAATATTTACAAAAAGGATATGGACCTACGCGTCGTGCTTCTGTTGATCTACAAGAGGTTGATCTTGACTTTATCCTTTAGAAAAATACTTGAAAAAAGGACTTGTTTATTTGGCGGCAGACAGCAGTAAGTGTGGACAATGTTGGAACAGAGTCTGTGATGTCAGAGCAAATTGCTTATAATTACAAAGATGATGAGCTGAGAAATGCTTTTATTTTTAGTAAAATTTGAAATACATCAATATTTAAAATCTTTGGGTTCCCTTGGGTGCGCGTATTAATTTATTTTTTTTTCTATCTTCTTTTTCTGTTCTAAATCGAAAATGATGAAGCGATAAGATACTCAGAAATGTAACAAACCAGGTAACCAGGTGAAATGTACTTTTACTGTCCAAGAAATCAAGGGAACATTTTTTCAATGTATTAATGTTATCTTTATTTTGGCAGTGTCTAAAAAAGTTACAAGCAACATTTCGGTTGCTAACATATTACCTTGTTTCCTTATGTCACCAGGCCTGGACGGCATTATGTCAATTATGCTTCAAGATATGGCAGCTCCATGGCTGGAAATAATCTTCAAAGGATGCATCTCTTTTAATTATGTACCCGAGTCCATGGGACAGGTAAGAGTGGTTTTCATTACAATAATTAGTAGGGGGCGGGGGAGCATGAATATGCAAAGGATTTCCCACCAAAAAGTCTGATTTGTCTCGTTCTTAAAATTTAAGAGCACATTATCGACACTTATATTAGAGACATCCTAAATGGATATTCTATTGAAAACTCTCAACACGCATATCTATGGCTATAAGTATAAGTCTTCCGAAATGTGTCTTGACGAGGTAGTGCGTACAGTTGAGGAATCTATCTCTCTCGCTACCTTATTAGAGGTAGAAGGGGCTTTTAATTACGTTCTTACTGAATCCATTTAGCGACAGAGGAATTTAAGCTACATAAGCTAATACAAAACCCACCAAAATTTATGTTAGTAGAGAAATCCCTCAGGGCGGAGTTTTGTCCCCACTAGTCATAAATATAATTCTCGTTGAGTTGGAATGATGTGGAGAATGGAGGGTTCAAGGAACTGCTGGGGTTAATATCGCAGGGGCTCTAAGATCTTGCTACCTTATGCCTTAATAGTTAGTCTGAACATTTAACCGTTTGATTTACATATTATAAAAACATATTTATTTTCTGGTGTCGAATTAAGATCAAAAGAGCCCAACTTATGGATTTTGACACAACTATCTTTTGGTGTTAGTTCAGGAATTTTTCGGAGCCTTTCAATATCTCTTGGTCTGCTTGCAAATTACTCAAACAAGAAACAGAATACGGCTATTATCACAGACTATCAGCAGCTATTAAATGCACTCATTCGACTTTATCATACTACAAATTGGTTCAGCAATGGTGGAATGATCTTAAGAGTTCCGGAATTAGATATGAATAATGAATGGAGTGCCGAGCTTGTCAGGCAAGGACCAGTCATTCATTGCAACTTGCTAAAATAGTCAACATTGCTTCGGAGTTATGAAGAGCAGTATTCTTTCAATTGTTTTAAATGAATTGAACAGCAGGTTAAGAGCTAGGCATTCCTTACATTATTCACTGTCTTTACTGATGGGACCAGCATTAAACGAAACCGATTACAGTGAACATTGGAAAACGTGAACTAATTAAAACCGAGGGTGTTCATGTTTTTGAGATTGTTCATGTTTTGGAATGTAAAATTTTATGATTAAAATAGTATTCCTACCGTATTGTCTTACTACTCCTCTTAAAATAAAACATATTTTCTTTCATTTTATTTTCTTTTTGCTTGCAGTAGTATAGATTTATGATTTTTTTTACATTTTTACAAATACTAGTACCTACGGGTTCATACTGGTACCTACTTGTTATTAAAAAAATTGATTAGATTTCATTTTTAAATTAGAACAAATAATTTTTTTAATTTTTGTCTGTTCTATTTTTTGCCAACATTTTAATAACTACAATTTCTCTTAGGCGTTTATGTCGCTTTGGTCAAAACCTTCATCTGAACACCATTCCAAAGCATTTTTCAATATTTCATATTACGCAATGTCAAATTTATGGGGCCCCCGAAGTTTTAAAAAATTAATTCAGTGCATTTTTATGTAGAAATGTTGAAAAAATGTCTGTTCACGTTTTAGAGCTTTTCGATTTGCTCGCACGTTTTAGAGCAGTCAATGTAAAAATTAGGGTGTTCACGTTTTGGGATAGTTCACGTTTTGGGGGGTTCACGTTTTCCAATGTTCACTGTATTCATTTCCCTTGCACATATCCTACTCAAGTCGAAATAAGAGCATAATCATTTTCTAGTAGAAGTGCATTTTGACGATTTTGATGAACTTTCGGAAATTAAAATAATGGACTTGATCTATTTTTTCAACACGACTAAATCGCTCTTGGATAACCTTCTGCATATTGCCCTTAGTAGGATTCCTTAGACTAGCAGAGCTAGCAGACTGTAAGGACTTGACGTCGGCTTTCGGTGCACATTAATCGGATGAATGCTCGATCGGATTTTTAGCTTTTACAATATAAGTCAATAAGCTGTCTAGTTTCGCACAGTGTAGATGATACTGGATTCATGTGGTGTTTGTGTTGAGTAAGTGATCCGATTCCTGATGGAACCGCACAAGTCATACCACAACAATAAGACGCATCCAAATCAACTCTATCCTAATGTGCATGCAATCCAAACTACAGACAATTCCGTGGAAATATTTCCGCAATTCCAAATATCAATTCCAGTCACATGTTTAAGCGAATTGAATTATGGCATCAAAACGGTGCAATTCAGCACTAATTAGGCCACGACTAGGCTGCCCGTGGATGCCATTGTGTTCCTTCCTACAACTCTGCAGTTCAATGATTTTTGAGTTTTGTAAGTATAGTTAGACACATATTCCCTATATTGGTGAGTCACCAACCTTGCATGTTCAATTTTCAAATTAACTTCAATACTGTGTTTTACGAGAAGTACCAAGTATTGTTAAAACATGAAATTTTAAAATAAATTATAATCCGCTTCTTTAGATTATGTTAATCTTTATTATAATTTCCATAAAAAAAAAGATATTTGTCTCCAGGCTTTACTTGTAAAATATTCCCTTCTTAGGACATACATATACAGATTTCATCAAACCACGTGCATGATTGATATCTGTCAAATCTTTCAAATGATTAAATTTAAAATTAATTGACAAAATCTGCTCAACGCCGCAGGATCATAACCATTATCATATTTTTTTTTCTACTGACAATTACAACTCATTATCACGATGTCATAAATGTGGCAAAACTTAATTTGCATGACAAGTCACAGCCAAACAAACAAACACGACAAAGGCGCACACAATTAGGTCTCCTTCGGTTCGGGTCCCGGTGAAATGTGATTTAAATTTGCATAAAACTGCGCCAGATCAATATCACCGTGCAGGATCGCATGTATGTAAATATTCTCACATACGCACCCTGCCACTATATAATATTGATTAATGACGGAAATACGTCGAGTTGACGTTAAAGAAAAGAAAGGGTATTCAATAAACCGACCAAAAGACAACGTGAATGGATGAATAAATAGAAATTACTTTCTCAGCCGGTTTGTGTATTTTGAAAATTCAAAAATTCGGCAAAGTTTTCAGTGATCGAACAAAGAAAAAAAACGCGGAAAACTGTTTTTATATTTTTGAACGCTTGCTATACCAAATGGCAGACTTATTCTTGATTAATTGCTTAACCTAATAATTTACATCAAGAAAATCTTGTTCAATATCATTGGAAGTAACACAGCAGAAAATGGGGTCCCACGAAGAAGATGGACGACGCAAGAGTGTCGTACAGTGGGCACAAAGTTTTAAAGGCGGGATAAATTCAAACCGATAATCGAGAAACATTATTTTATTTAGTTAAGAACTTTTCGAGACTCCGAACTTCATCTTTGACACTTATCTAAGAAAATTTCAAACAAGACTGTGAAGTAGACGAGACTGGCAAGAATTATGTTCCTACCTTAGACCTGTACTAGTTCAATTATTCAAAATTCTAATGCTTTTTATTATGCACATTAAGTCATGGAGGATCGGAGTGTTGGTGGTGGTGTCGGTTCTTGGAAACTAATTCAAGAAAAAGTAATAGATCGTTGTGGGTAGGGTGCGTTCTGCCACAATGTAGATCTCAATCTCACTATTAATTTAAAAAATAAGAAAGGCTGTTTGAAGACAAAATATAAATACTGCCCTTCCCAATCACACGAGGACATTTTTCGCATACCATAGGAATGACTTGCTATACATCTTGTTGGCAAACAGCTGGATCGATTTTGCCCAAAATAAATACATTGCGTGTGAATAATTTATTGAATTATAAAATAATAGTTTCTTATAAGAATTATTTGGTTTTATAAAAATGTGAATGCCATTCAATGGTCGCAAGAGCATGGCCTAGATATCCAAAGATCGTGACGATGGTCACGATTTGATGAACTCGAAAAGATAAAGGTCTTTGTAGATGATCCAGATGTTTTTTTAGCCTTAAGAAAATCATATTTATCACTCCTCTGTTGGAGGACAAAAGCCTGCTTTTTCTCGGCATCAATTACACCTTTTTCGTTCATCGTTCTGTCGTCAAACGTATGCCTCCGTATTTGCGAGTTTCTCATGTTTGAATCATGCAATGTCCGCAATGGGACCATGTATGTTTTGATGAGTCGACGTTTGCGCCCTCTATAATTCGGCCAAAATTCGAAAATTAAAAAAAAATGTTATTACCTAATAAGGTTGCCGAGAAAAAAATTCCCAAAAATCGTGCGTTTTTTTGGCATTCTAGACCGTACTAGTACCTTAAGAAAAATTAATTTTACAATTAAAATAGCTATTGTATCAGGGTCTCGAATAAGAAGTAACATTTCAGTTTTAAGGAAATTAAAATAATAGAATTCACAATTTTAAAGAACATTAAAAACAAATATAAAATATATATTCACTGGAATAATTTAATTTCAAACAAATACATATCAAAATTTCAATTAATTGGCGCTCTACAAATTTATTTTAAAAATGAAAACAAATTATAATCATAAAAACAATTTTTGCCTTTATAAAAAATATCTCTTATTAATATATAAACTGTCCCACTGTGCAACGCGGGTAATCGTGCATATTTCATATTTTTTTTTTAATCTTTACGAAATCCTCCACAATATGCCGGTTGGTCGTGTCGCTGTCGGTTGATCAGAGGCCGAACGCCGAAAAAAGTCATGTGGACTTTAGGGCGGTAGCATCTTTATTAAATTTTAATTAATATACGGGCATATTTGAGGTGCAAGGTTATTAAATGTGAAGTATAATTAATACTTTTAAGACAGAATCTTAATTGTAGGCTAAACGTGCCCAGATTTTTTAACGAAGACGTTGCTCAAATATAAACCCTGTCATATGCAAAAAAAAACAAAAAAAAAAAACATATACTCGTAACAAGACGGTTCCATTGGTTTTTTAACATCCATTAAGTTTTTGGTGTTTGTATTTTCTTAATTCGGAAGTAAATTGGTACGCACATGCGATTTATTATTGCCTTTACAAATTTGGAAATAAATTACTTCGAAAAAAGGTGCGTGTTTTAATTTTGTTCGATGATACGTATGTAATAAGAAAAAAAATTCATACATTCATAGAATGTGTAGCTACCTTTAATAATCGTTAAGGTTAAAGAAATAAAGTATATTAAGAAAGTTCACCGAAAATTGTGCTTGAATGGATATGTCTATGTACTTTTTATGTTGTACAGTTCTTGCGTTTAATATCTCACGTAGGTTCCTTTATCTATCTTACACACAGTGCGGATCTTTTAGATAGCTGCATAGCTATTATTTTCATAAATCTTAATTTTATTTTATTTTTTTGTATTGGTCAATTTGAATCATTTCAATTTACACTCAGTAAATCACTATCGATGGAAATATAAAAAAAAATAAATACACAGAGACAAAATAGATTATCCTAATGTAAAAATAATGAAATTCTAATTAGTAGGTCATCTGCAAGTATTTAAATAAAATGCATGACTAGTTCTTATGTAAAAGACTAAAAAATTAAAAAAAATAATGAACTAGAGAAAAATGTTCATAAAAACATCTTGAAGGCATCAAAACAGGATGCCATGTGACTTCTCAACCAAATATTAGTTCATGTAAGAACAAAAATTATAAATCATTTTAGCAGTTTTTTTTTAAATAAGCTTTTATATATAAAATTTTTAACATATTTTTAAGAAAAAAATTTTGAACACCTTTAAATTTTTATTACTATAAGAATAAAAATTAAATTTAAAACGAAAAATATCGACCCGTTTTTTCAGATAGATAGATATAGAATTTTCCAAAAAAAATGGATTTGTTTCAAACTTTTTAGAAGCTTCTCTATAAAAAAAAATTATTTAAAATCGATTTGTCGATAATGAAAAATTCATAATTCGAAAAAAATTCCTGGTACTCGTAGGTACAGTCAGTAATATCATAATTTAAATTCTTTTTTACTGAATTATAGATAACAAAAATTAATAGAAAAGAAAAAATTTTATCAAAATTTTGCGTGACATTTTCGAGAAAACTACGATTTTCTAAAACGATTTTTAACTGTCAAGTCTTAAGAAAATTAACCATGGGGTTTTCGAAATATTGAGTTTTGAAAAAAATTGAAAATTTATTTTAAAAAATCAAAAATAAAAATAAACGAACTTTTGGGGAGTCTTAGCATAAAAAAATGATGAATTCGTTTTTAAGAAAATCAAAAACAAAAAAAATGGTTCTAGGGGGCACAATTAACATTTTTCGTAATTTTTTCAAGCATTATCTAGCTTTAACTAAATAATTTTTTTTTGATTTTTACTTGCGACTTATAGTTACTTACTATAAGGCAAGTTATGCATTCATAAAAAAAATCGAACTCGAGATTTTGATCAAAGTTGACATTACGTTGATAGCGAAGACAAAAAAAGTGGGTCTCGCAATTCTGTCTATCTTTCGGTTCAACTACAGCCTAAACGGCTCGGCCGATTTTCAACTTGGTAAATATGGGTTTTGATTTTTTCTCCCCACAAATTTTTTTTCTTTTTTTTTTTAAGACCGAAAATAACTGTACCTGCCATACGATTTTTTTCGAAATTTTATAAATATTTTTTTTCTCAAAAACTGTCAGATTTAAAAAAAAATTCAAAAAATTCAAAAGCTAGGTAATGGTTGAAAAAAATTTTCCAAAAAAAATTTTATTTTTAGTACCCCCGTTGGAACCATTTTTTTGGTTTTTGATTTTTTCAAAAACGGTACGACGGATTTTGATCATTTTTTTTCTGCTATAGGTCCGCAATACGAGTAGTTTGAATTATTATTGTTCATGGTTGAATAACTATGTTCTCTTATTTAATTTTTCCTTGATAATTGAAACTGTATAGAAAAATTGTAAAATATATGTGAAATTTGTAAATATTGTAACCTGAAATAAATAAATAAAATAATAAATAAATTTTAGGAAATAATTTCAAAAAATAAAAAAAAAAAAATATTATTGTGATTTCAAATTAATTTTTTTTTTAGATTTTTTAAAAAAATTTCAAAATCTTTTTTTGCAAACTCAATGTTTCGAAAACCATATGCTCGATTTTTTTAAAACATGGTAAAAAAGAGTTTTTTTAATATACATATGTATATTATAAGATATAAGAAAAAAAAATATTTTACCTAAAAATAACGGTACCCTCAGTACAAATGTTAACAATGGTTTTCGAAAATCGTATTTTTCTCGAAAACGGTTCCGAGAATTTCGATAAAAATTTTTTTCTTTTGATTAATTTTTACGATCTATAATCAAATAAAAAAAATGAAATCAAGATATTACTGACTGTACCTCCCATAGAACCATTTTTTCCAATTTAGAATTTCTCATTATCGACAAAATGGGTTTTAATGAAACTTTTTATAAAGAAGCTTCTAAAAAGTTTAAAGAACATTGCATTTCAAAACTTAAAAAAAAAAATAATTTTTGAGTTTTTGAAAAAAAAACTATTTTTTTTTTTAAATTCGATATCTCAGAAACGGCTCAATATTTTTGATGGAAATTTAATTTTTATTTGAAAAATAATAAAAACTTTAAATCGGCGTACCAAAATTTTTTCTCATAAACGTTTTAAGAATTTTGTATATAAAAGCTTATTTTTTTAAGAAACCAGTAAAGACTTATAATTTTTGTTTTTGCATAAGCAGTTACAGCTATGTTAATAGTTTTCTCTTTCTGTTTTATAGAAATTCAAAAATATTCGCCGTTTTCTTAAACATGCATGCAAGCTCTATCGCTTAGCTCTAAGCTCTTTAAGAACACCATAAAACATCTTTTGCTGTTAAAGAGCTATTTTAAAAGGTACAGTATCAAAATGCATTTCTGCTTTCTGACAGCTGAAAAAAACATTATTATGGAGCATATTTATTTACCGAGCAGAAAGCTTTAAAACCTAACATAGCTAATGATTGCTAAGAAACTCCATTACAGAGATAGACTTTTAAATTCATGTTTTAAAATATAGCTGGGGCTTGTATTTAACTCTCTCAGAGCTGTTAAAGAACATTTAAATAACATTTAGTTCTAACGATGTTACTTGGGCGTTTAGGATGTAGTCAAACAGACAGACAGAATTATTTTAAGTCCGATCAAAATCTCGAGTTTGATTTTATTTACGAATGCATAATTTGCCATACAGTACCTATCTCGCAAGTGAAAATGAAGTACCTATCCAAATGCACCGTACTGTATATGTCTTATAGGTATCACTTTCTTTCGTGTGATATCTGAATTCATAGCTATATAAATGAGATCATCTTTAATCAAAGGCAAACAAAATCATCACCACAATTATATTAAAATTTACATGAACATTTAGAGAATCCGAAAAGTATAGGTCCCAGAATTCCGCCTGTCTGTTCGTCCTGACGTCTGTCCACATACACATGCATAAACCACCAGAATTACTTTCATTAAGAAATTTGGAAAACAAGGTCTAAAAATATGTTTCTACGTCCTACTTGTTTAAATAAAAAAAAGGAATCATCAATTTTTGTTCTTTTAATTTCTAGCGTGACCAAACAGCTCTCCAAAACCAAATTGGTGAAATGTTTGGTTGGACTTTAAATAGATATCTCTAAGACCAATTCCAAGATTTAGCTATGTAAATGCAATTATACAATACAGTAAGTAAATGCACCGTGAAAGAGATCCTATGTACGGGTGATTGTTTTTTGAAAATTGTCTGGTTTACACATTCCTGTGAATGACCTTGATGCAGGGATTTTAACACAAACATTATCTCCTTCTAATGTATGTGGCCAATTTGTTGGTTACGCAGCAGGGAAATTTCGTCGTTGCTTTTCAGTGTGTTAAGATTTGGTGTTCTGGCTGGTCGGCGATGTTATTTAGAACAAAGAACTTATTCGAAACGATTTAAAACACCAAATCCTTGGATATCCTGGAAATGGTGGTAAATCTTATCTACATTAGGTACACATTTCTTCAAATCGGTAAAGATATCTTGTTTTTCTCGTCGGTGTTGGAAAAAAATATAAAAAAATAAGAATTATTGAAAACAAAAAATATTTGTAACGCTTCGAAAAAGCTTAGCGTTTTAGAAAAATGTCAAAAATATATATATATTTTGTTGTATGGTTGATCCATGTCTAAAATGTTCTTATCAAAATTTTAAACTGAAGACAATAAAGGAAAAACTTAAAATTAGTAAAAATAAAAATCTTTGATCTTAGTTCCGTATGAAATCACCAAAGGTTAGTAAAGGTAGAAGTGGCTACTAACCAGAAAAATCTACACGCTTACATAGAGAGAGCATAAGTTGGTCCATTGTAATACCACATTAATCTACAAAACTTCTTCAATTAATATTTGATAAACCATTTGGATTTCGGTACAAGCCCTGCTCAATTCTTATATGTGTCTACGTTAACAAGATCACTAGTATCATCGATCATGATCATTGTAGTAGGAATTTCGGGGCTCACTCGATGACTTCGGTGAAAAAAGCGAGCAGATCGAGCTAAAATCTGAACTCGGCTAACTTCATTAATTTTTTTCCATTTTGCATTATCAAAAAAATAAATAAAAAGAAAAAAATCTTTTCAACACCAATTATACAAACAAAGCTGACAATTTGGACAGTTTATTAAAAAAAATGTATACAATGACAATTCAGTTTCAGTGTTTAATTGTGTTTCATAGCGGGCTCAGGTCACGCTTGGCTGTATGCTCAAGCCTCGGTCGGGACTAAAAAAGAAAAACGCCTATTCAATTCTATCAAATGAATAAATTTATTGATTTCACTTTGAGAATTCCACTTCCACAATAATTTCCATTCATTCATTTGAGATTAAAAAGTTTCAAATCATTTTTTTCGTATTAATTTTAAAGCAATCAATTGAATGAAATTTTCTGAGAATTCATGCGTTCTTTAAATTTTTTTGTATTCGCTTGCATTCTTTTGATTTTTTTTGCAGTCTACGCATTCTTTTGTTCTTCATATAAGCCTTACGTTCTACGGACTCATTAACTTTTTTCCCCAGAATGTACATAAATTAATGGAAAGGAATAAATTCAGAAGTCGAATTTTAGGTTGCAGTCTCCAAGTGAAGTCATTAAATACAATCTTTTAATTGAATTCAATGAATGGTTTATAAGATTGCATTCACAAATAGTTGCATTTTTTACAACCCTTTCACACAGTTTTGCGTAAAAATCGCTTTAAAATACTTTAAATTACGTTGCATTTGCTTGCCAATTAAACAGTGTCCAATTGTGATAGAATTACTAGTAGTCCGTTCGGTTAGATGATCCAATTTCAAATAATTGATGATCAAAACCTATTTTATTCAATTTTTAAATCAATACAAATTGGGCGATTCCGTGAGAATGCGTCCATAATCTTCCATTTAAATTAAATCCATATGTTCAGAGGAGTTATGTCATCAAAAACGCCAACACCAGCTCTAATTGGCCCACAGAGCTAGATTGCTATTTCTACCTACCTACTCTCCAAATGATGCAAGTTATACTCGAGTTTAAGACGTATAAACGACTTATAAATTGTAGCCAGTTCAGAAGGGGTGAAAAATGTCTTACACTGATATAGAAATCTTAAAAATTTAGCAGCGATTTTTGGCGGTCCCGAGAATGTGGTCATTCGAACAAAGATCGTTGTTGACTTATGTACATACCAAATACTGAAAGCTTTTCGGCTTCTTCGATGCAAGAGCCAAGGACAATGGGATGGAAGGTACATTTTGTTTCAACGACTATAGCTATAATTGAGTTTTGGAAGCATTAAAATCCGTACGACTTTTCATACTCCACTTAACAAAGCTGTAAAGATTGGAGCTTAATGAACTTATCATACAATACCATTGCAAATCCACTTCCGAAACAAATGAACGTGAATTTGAGAACGAGTATTAGTAGCTGAGGATATAGGGTCATCGCAAAAACAATTAAGGGCCATTTTTTTCACTAGTGCTCAACTTGAGGCAAACTCTCGAGTTGATCAACTTGAGAGTTGGCTTCAACTCGAGAGTTGAAACGCAAGTTGAAATTTCTTTTTTTTCACTAATTGTTTTCTCAACTCTCGAGTTGAAAATCTAAAGTTGTTCAACTTGTGATTTGAAAAATATCCCTGGAATATTTGCTAAAATAAAATACAAACTGTCATTTTCTAAATTAAATTTGAATTTATTCGTTCAATAAAATTTGGTTTTTGTGTGATTATTGTAATGAAATGTTTTCCTCGATCTACCGTAGGGGAAAATAAATTGTTAAAAATCGGGAACTTTTTGTATTGTATGAAATTGTTGATGGTACATTTGTGAAAGCTAACATATCAACAAATCCGTGTATTTCTGGATAACTTGTATTTGAATAGCTTGAGTCCCCAAGTGAGTAAATTCACCTATGTATGTATTTCAAATCTACTGTTCAATCGTGATAAGTTAAAAATGTTTTGGTCATATGCTGAGCCCAATGTAATAAACATATTAATGCACTTCTAAAGGTTTCTGTCTGGTGATTGCATTCGGCCATTTGAACAATCAATTGCACTAATTATTGTCCTACGAAACTTGCCTTTAGCGAAAAAGTCTCGGGATGCTTCAAGCTTTTCCTTATGCGTTTCCGGCAATCCAATTAACCGTGGTGCTAGATTGACAGTTGCTTTCGAAACTCGTTTCAGAACGTGATGCACGCTGGAAACGCTTACTCTACTGAAGAAAAGTCAGTTGCATTGATCCGCGCACCCGTTGCATTGCTGCATAAGATCGTAGTGCTACCAATAACTTTGTGATTGTTCACAATATTAACAAGACATATTTAATAGGGAACTTAAGTTTTAAGGTCACGGCTAGTTTAAGACTATTACCGTCTCTTGTCGGAAGGAAGTGAATCCTTTATCAAGTCTAGCAACATCATTGCTGTCTGGTATTAAAAGACGAAAGCTGTAGATGAAGTCACGGTCGTCCTATTTTTCAACTCCAATGAGCAGCAACATCTTGTATTGTCTTCTTTCAAAGAACAATGGCTCAGTTACATTATCTTCACTTTCACTGCTTGACGAAGTTGATGGACACTTTTCCCAAAAATAATTGCTGCGGAACATTATACCAATGTTTCTTTAATTTTTTGTCGTGAAAATTGAAGCAAACAAACTTTCGAAACAAAATGCATACATTTTATTTGAAAAAAAAAAACAATGTTTCATGTCAACTCCCAAGTTTGCTCAATCGACTTCTACTTATTCCGGAAGTTGAGAAAATCTAAAGTTGACCAACTCTAGAGTTGAAAATCGAGAGTTGAAAACGTCAACTTTGAGTGAATAAAAACAAAATCACGAGTTGAAAATAAAAATCCTCAAGTTATGTTCAACTCCGAGTGAAAAAAACCGGCCTAAGTGAATTAGAAGTTTCAGACAAAATATAATTTATACAAATGAGGAAGAGAGTCGCAGACAAAACGGATCCCTGGGGAACACCAGCATTTATTTTGTAAAGATCAGGCTTGAGAATGAAATACAACATATCTCAAAAGTTATAGAATGGAATTTCTAATCCAAAGAATAAGGGTTTTATTGATACGAAAGGCATGCATTTTTGACAAGAGATCCTGGTCCAAACTCTATGAAATGCCTTGGAAATATTAGGTGCGTTTTATTATTCCCAAATCTATCTGGATCCGGATCTGGATCTTCCCTTGAAAATAAAACGATACGGATCTTAGTGACAGCAGTGTTATAAGTCCGTCTCTTTTTATCCTTGGGTTTGTAAATTTTCAATTATTTCTTGTCTTTTTTCTTTACACTATACCTTACACTACCTTACCATAAAAAGCCATCTACTCGCCAGTGTAATAACTAATTTTTGGATCTTTGAAATAGATCCCGATAGTAAACAGGATCCCAAATTGTTTTTGTAATACATGTTAAAACTTAATCCAGATCCATATCCAGATAGATTTGTGAATAATAAAACGCACCTATTAAGAACAATAATCTTACTTTCTACAAAACCATGTAAATATCTGTTCCACTCTTCAGTGAGGCATATTTTTAGATCACAATTGGAATGGTTGGTGCAAAAGTTGTATTGTCGGTCATTAAGAAGCTTTCGATCGAGATATTTTTGAGCTGATAATCTATCATCGATTCCATAATCTTGGAAAGATGGGACTTAAGTGCAATTGGAGCAGGGGGAGGATAGTCCGCCCCTTTTACGAACAGTCTGGGCAAATGCTGATTTCGATCTTCTAGGGTAGATTCCAGAACAGTAAGTGCCACAACTTCCCAGAAGAATAGGGGGTATAGAACCAGTCGATTCGTTTATATCAAGAACTCAAAGGGCTCTTGCAACTCTACGAGTTCGGAAATATACCTGATTTTCGTTCTCAAGTACAGTGAGGTAATGTTGCTATCAGACAACGTAGACTTAGGAGCAAAATGTGGTGCAATTACATTTGTCTTATCTGAAGAACTGGTTATCAGGTTACTGAAGAGAATTATAAATGTTTAAGTTCAATATAAGCCCTTAAGTGACAACTTAGGCGATAGTCGATATCACGATATGCATTTGATGAATTCAAGATTTGGAATCCTTATTAGATGAGGTTTTTGTTTGTAGTTTAAATAAAACATCCAACTAGTAATGGCTAACTGGCTTGAATTCTTTAGTAATTAAAAAAAAGCATGAGAAAAGTATAACCAGATATTTGGACGTTTCCTTAAAACTAATTGGAAGAAATAATTTTAACGGTGTTTTTGTGAACCTGCTGCATATTTTTAATCAACGATAAAATACACCTCTAATTTCCAATTAGTTTTCATTATGAAAAGATCACATCAATCGTCGGGAAGTTAATAAAACGTTTGAGCATCTCTCCCCATCGAAATGTATGTGGGGCCATTTTTACTGTTGCTGCTACTTAAGCATACATCTGTGAAATTCAAAAGAATTCGTGGGTGAATGTTTCCACATGAATAATAAAATTAAATGCGCATTTTTGTATTAATCGCCTTTTTGTATTAATCGCCTCCAACACAGAACGTCAGAAGCGTCAGTCACAGTACCACCTACCCCCAAATATCCCACCTATGTATCTGTCGCAGAGCTAAAGCAAGGCACGAGGTTCATCATTGACGCACCTCCATCTCGTTGTCGCCGCATCTTCATCGCTTTGGTCTTCCTTCCTCGCATCAAGTCGTACTATTACGCTAATCTATTTATAGAAAATGCCTCTCCGATAAATATTGGACTTTATTTTTGGGATTCTCATGGGCAATTTGTGTCATGAATGAAATGTATCTAGTTTAATTCTTGCTTGGAGTGCGCGTTAAATATAGAAGCGCGGGGGTATTTTCGGCTCGGCATGTGATCGGGCAACACTGCTGGTGGTGTGGTGGGCTAGCGGGCTCATTTCGATGGATGGATGGTAGGTTAGGTATAGGTATATATAGTTTTTGGTGGCACTACTGCAGGCAGGGGCTCTTCTTATAAAGCAGGCTATTTTTGGGTGTTCGCGTAATTTGTTGCTGAAAGTGTGTTTATTTGTGCCTCGCATTCCGAAGATGGCAAACTTAATGACGTACATATTTGTAGATTTTGCGTGTGCGAGATTTCGGCTTTGGGGGAGTTGATTTATTTTTTTGTTTTTGAAAATATTTATGCGTATAAGTATATAACAAACAAAAATGCCCATCATAAAATTAGGTTTCCGTTGGGGAAAAAAAATTACACGGACAAAGTAAAAAATCAATATGTATTTTCAAGAACGCCTACAAAGCCAATTCTGCTCTAATAAAACACGTCAACATTTATAGGGAGTCGTTTTGTTGTTTTTTCCTAATTTAATTCTGCGAATTAGACGTAGGTATAATATTCTGGACTGTCCATGTCCACCGTTAAAAGTCATATTTCACTTTTTTTCTTTTTTGAATTCTTGAAGTTTTTAAGAAACAAAAAAGTTGTAAAAACCTATACCTACATATATACACGCAGATCCTTGAGCTATGGTATTTTTTTTTTTTTTGCAAAAACTCCCATTAATGAGAGGAGCAATATAAATTATTCTTAAAGCAGGGTCATATTCAAAGACAAGCGAAAAAATAGCGATCAGCGTTACGTAAGTGTGAACAAAGGAATTTTATTGCATAGCAGTTAAGCAATAATAAATATCCCTCTGTTTGATAAAGACGCTAACCTTTGTAAGATATCATCGCAGGTACATAAAACTATAGGTAGGTATAGGAACGGCAGGATGAAATAATATTCATTTTTGTTGGTTGAAGAAAATGTTAATTGTGAATATAAGCGAGTGGTAATTAATACTAAGAAATGGTCACCTAAAACTTCCTTCATTTAAACAAAACAAGAGAAACAAAACCAAAAATTGATTTCCATTCGAAGAAATGGAAATTAGTAATTTTTCAAATATGATTCAAATAACTTTACTTAATTCATAATTTGAAGCCTTTTAGGTACGTAGTGACAGACCTCTATAAGCCATTTAAAAGTGTATGTATAGGTATTTATATACATAAGATTCATAAAATATCCAATAAAATATTTTTTACCGTAAAGTAATGAAATATCTCTTGAAAAAGATGAAAAAAAAAAAAAAAAACGTCGAGAAGGAATGAAATAGTTTTATTTGCATTCGAAAAACTACGGATCTGTAAACCTGTCAATTAAAAACTTATTTATTATATGTATTGAAAACACCAGATCACCAATTTTAACTAATTTAAAAAAATATGATAATTAGTAGAACTGTGTAAATCGTTCATTTCAAATGATCGAATCGTTCAACAATCGATTATGAAAATGATCTGATCATTTTAACCAATCGATCATTCGATCATTTTCATTTCACTGAAATGATTCAATAATGTTTCTATTCGATTTTAATTTCGATTTCGATGATAACATTGACTTGTGGCTTTGATAGTTCTCACAAAATACTCTATTATTGTAATCCATAAATTGCCAAATAACGTCGAATGATGGCTACTTTGTACATGGATTAAAAAGAGCAATTTTAGGGCTTTCAGCTAACATTTTGTACGAAATACACCTTGTACGTCATAACTGAATTTGTCCTCTATTCGTTAAGTTATAAATTGTCGAATTCCATCAAAGGATTGCTACGATGTCGATGGATTAAGAAAGGTCTAAAAATAAAAAAAAAAGAGATTTTATTTGTTGCTCCGGAAAAGAGCAATTTTACAGCTTTAGGCTGACATTTTGTACGAAATACACTTTGTACGTCATAGCTGAATTCGTCCCCTATTCGTCAAGTCATAAACTGTCAAATTCCATTAAAGGATGGCTACGATGTCGATGGATTAAGAAACGTCCAAAAATCCACATTAAACATACCGGATTCTGATACATCAAATAACATCAGTTTAACCCAACAATTGTTTTTGAGGCCTACAACATCCACAACCAACTCGATCAATCATGATCTTCAATGCCGAGTTCAACCCAGAAATTCGGGTCCACCGTCCGTTTGGCATTCATAATCCACATTGAAGAACAAATGGAATCGAGTAAATCATGGTAAATTATTGAAATGATTGAGATTGAAATAGAAAATCGAAAATCCAGAATCGATAATCATCTAAATGATTGAGAATGACATCGATTAAAATGATTGATTTGGATCATCAATACTTTTCGATGATCGGATCAAAAAAATCTAATCGATCCTGATCGACACAGCTCTAATAATTATGTGAAGGGACTCTTTAAGAATTCAAGAATAAGCTTTAATAGAAAAAAAGAAATAAAATTCAAAACAGAAAAACAAACAAACATAGATTGAAATAAAAGGTTTTTCAATTGGCGATGGTAGATTTTGGGAGTCTATGGTGGCAATTTCGTTTTGGTGTTATTTGTCAAAACCTAATGCTTATTATGCAATTAGAAATTATTCAGTAGAAATTTTTCTGATCATTTTTCAACTTAATCTTCAGTTCCAGCGCTCATCTTCAATGCCAAACCGATTACTAGCTCTTTAGATATAGCAGCTCATTTTGCTGCTAGCTCCACGTTGCCTATCAGAAATATTTCCCCTCGTGTACTTGAGCTTGAGAGTGTAAAACGTTCAATGGGACAGGTATATTTCCGTACTCGTAAAGTTGCAAGAGCCCTTTGAGATCTTGATATAAGCAAATCCACTGGTCCTGATGGTATACTCCAGATTCTTCTGAAGAGGTGTTCTTCATCGCTGGAAAAACCATTGCGTAAGTTTTTCTATCGCTTCTACTATTCTGGAACCTTCCCAAGAAGATCGAAAACAACATTTGTCCAGCTTGTATTTGAAAAAGGTGACCAATTGCACATACGTCCCTTATTTCCAAGGTTATGGAATCGCAGAAAAACCATCAGCTCAAGAAATATCTCGAAGATCGAAAACTTCTTAATGACTGATGCATCCTATACTCACCATCATATAATTGCACATGAAAATTCAATTAAAGATAATATGTCAAAATATGTACATAAATACTTTTTTATATAATACATGTCAAATATTCCTGTCGCGAAATGAGGATTCATTCCCGCCGTTGGATCGGGTTATTTTGAATTAACAGGTATGTCAGAAGATGATCAGTATTGATGATCCTGACAAGTCAACTATTGGAGTTTGGAGGATTGGAGTTCGGGTTAATGAAAACATCATCATCACAAATGTTGTCGTGTTGTTGGTTTTGACTTGGAAAAGAAATATTATATAAGAAGGTGAATAATCAGAACTTGCCTGTCTTATATACATAGATTCTTGTTGGCGAATAGAAACGTGCGTCGGTGTCACTTTCTATTGGTGCATTAGCTCTAAACTGGTTCTGCCTACGTTTGGCACATCCTTCTTCCCAGAATTTTTGTGATTCGTCCTGTAACCTACTTCTTTCCTTTAAGGTACTGTCGAACAAATACAGATTAGCCCTTATGGAACTTTGGTTGATTTGACTTTATAATTCTTTTCGGTTCGTGAAAGTAAGAAAGTAAAGTTCGATGTGGACGTCCGTCAAGTCTTTCGGCTGGAGATATTCCCATTTCATCCGGGGTGGTTTGAAAAGTGGATACGAATTTGTCGATTGCGTCGCCGTCTTTCGGATTTTCACCTATGGTTTTAAGAAAAGCTGTTTCAAAAGTTCTTACCATCCTCTCAGCAATCCCATTGGACTCGGGGTTGAATGGGGCTGATGTCATATGTTGAACTGAAATATGTTGACAGAACTACTGGAACTCTTTAGAGGTAAATTGTGTGCCATTGTCAGACACAATGACCTTGGGTAGACTCTCTAATGCGAATATGGAACGCAAGGCGTAAATGGTTGCCTGTTAAATTGTTGAAAACATTCGAATGACAAAAGGAAATTTTGAATTCGGTTCAACCACGATGAACCACACCACATATAGACTTCTGAAAGGGACCAGCAAAATCTATGTGAATGCGCTCCCATACGTTCTCTGATGTCGTCCAACTGGAATACTCCTTTGGTGAGTGGCTGTGACATTCGATTGGCAGGCAATGAATTTGGCGTCTGTTGACTCAATGACGTCATCAATCTTGGGTATTTGATAGAGTTTCTCACCAGCCAGCGTTTGATATCAACGAAGACCTTATTCTTTGGATTAGAAATAACCTTCTAAAACATTCGATACATGTTATATTAGACGGTATCAAGTCTGATCTTCATAAAATAAATGCTGGTATTCCCCAGGGCTCCGTTTTGTCTCCGGTTCTCTTCTGTATTTTTATAAATGCTATCTTAGCTGAAGCTTCTAATTCACTTAATTGTTTTGCCGACGACTTTGCTCTCAGCTTCTCATATTCGTTCTTAAATTCACATCCATCTCCTTCGGAAGTGGAATTGCAACGGTATCTTTACAGCATTGTTAAATGGGGTATAAAAAATCGTTTAATGCTTCGAAAACTTAATGATGTCTACTGTCGTTGAAGAAAAATATATCCCCTTATGCCATTGTCCTTGAATGGCACTTGCATCGAAGAAGCCGCAAAAGCTCTCAACACTCGGTATGTGCGTCAACGATGATCTTCGTTGGAATGCTTAGGATTTCTTTATAGATGTAAGAAATTTTTCACACCCTCTGATTTGGCTACAGTTTATAAGACCTTTATACGTCCCAAATTCGAGTATAATTCACATGACTGCGGCTGGTCTGTAAGTATTTTGCATGTTTCCCTTATGACCAGTAATCATCTGTTGGGCAAGTTCGAAGAGCTCCCGGAAGTGCCAATGTTAGCTTTGAACCTTCTTAACGTTATACAGTTTGTTGATTGCAGGCCACCATGCAATCGAATCATACTCAAAGATCAGAAATATCACGGCTGTGTACGTCCAAAAAATTTTCTTCGATTGTAAGCCCCACTTTTTACCGAGTATTTAACTACATGGACGTAAAAAAGTACGCAGGCCTTCTTAACTCGTTCTTCAATATTTATTTTAAAATTTAATATTATGGTCAAAGATCACTCCCAAATATTTCAAGGAAGGTAGTAAAGTTTTAGAAGTAAGTGAAGGCTTAGCAACTGAGCCGCAAGCTGTGGACTACGAGTCAACCAAGCTATCACCCGAATGATGCTAGTTACTATTAAATACTGCTATCATAAAATGATTATTTTTCTAATAAATTGCTATTGCTTCAGAGAACACATTTCATACAAAAAATATAAACCTGGTAGCGGGATATTTTTAAGTTTAATATTAATATAGTATAAACACATTATTTTTATATCTTATTTAAACAAAATAGAGTTTGATAAATATGCATTTATCTTTCAAAAATAAAAAGCGTCCATTCCTCTCAACTTGCTCTTGCAATCGAGCTCTTAAATTTATAAAGACTTTGGTGCTGGCAAATGGTTGGTTCAATTGCCTTTTGCAGTTTTTTTTTTCATAACTTTTTATTTAAGTCTCCTACGAGCCCCTTATTCATAACACATTAACAAAAATAATGAACTAAATTAATGAATGTATCCAATAGAAATCCATATTAACTTCTGATTACCTAATTATAACACTCTAATTTGTATTTCTAAGTAAACGTTGTCTTCTATCAATTTTATAAAAATAAACAAACCTTTTACGGATATTTTCCCTGCCTTAACCAAAAAGCCTTTTCTTCACATAAATTCATATTTCTGTATAGTTTAACATCAACAAAAACACGCTCGCTCCCTTGTTTTGGCAATGATTTATCCTTATTCTGCAGCACGCGAAACTTTGTGCAATCTTGAAAAATAATACCTTATCCAACCCTGCAGAGATTTTTATCGAATTGTGAAATGTGAATGGGGTCTGCAGATTTATCTTGGTACAAAAATACTCTTTTGCACCTCCCCGACTGTCGAGAGTTATCCCTGCATATATGGAAGACAACCATCAGAGCTTAGGTAGGTAGGTCGGTATAGATACCTCTATCTCTACCCTCCATTCAAGTGTTATAAATAAAATATCTCAACATTAAGCCGATTAAGTACGTTTCCATGATGATGATCATGATACGATCAGACATGCCGCTCACATGATGATAACGATGTTCTTGTGGATCGCCAAAAAAAAGGACTCTATTCAGAAACCTATACACTTTATGCTGGGCTTCGTATCTTAAACATTCAATCGAACTTGGACGCATTTTACGCAAACACTTGTCTTTCGATTTATGTATATGTACATCTTTAGTCTATAGTAGGAGCATTCATTCCGCTTTTGGGGCTTAGAAACCCGATACCCTCTGGCAGATCGCTAAAATATTACGCCTTTCGAATTAATTTCTAGATCCTGGACTAAAGAGAGCAAGGTGTGACATTTGAACCGTTCGCTCGTGGTATGGTTTATAACGGGAAAGGAATCCTTTATTTAATTAGCGAGCTTTATGTAAACTGACATTGATTTTATTTATAATTTTTTTTTGTTAAAATATGAAATATCATCTTTCTTATCCGGCCATTGCTTCCTTTTTTTTGCTCGTTTAATAAAGGTTTTTATGAAATTGCCTTTTGTTGGAAACGATCTTTTTGTTCGAAGCACATAAGGCTTAGAAAAACACACATACACACAAAATCAATTAAGAGGCGTTACGCCTTATGCATGAAAATAAATTATTCAGCAAGGATGTTCCGTTTGAAACATCACAAGCGGCATCTCTTTGCATTGTATTTTGGGTTCGAAGAGCAGACTCGCAGGTTCTGCAAAATGCCGCATCTAAACATCGAAATCCTGCTGTGTCCGATGGCCCACAATGTGAAACATGTTCGATGCAAGTGCACTTTGACTCCTAAGTACGTGTTAGATATACTTAAATCCTAGAAATACAGAAACCCGAGGAGTGGGCGATATGTGAGACATTTGTTACGGTAAACCCTAAGTAGGGACATGGCACTTAACAAATTTACCGACAATACTTTAGCAATTTTTGGTGTTGGCAGATGAGTTAGTTTCAGAATGTGTGAAGCGAAGAAAGTCTTTAAGAACAATAAAAAGGATGCATAAAATAAATACCCGCATAGATGTCTTAAGACCTGCACTGATTGCAATTTATAAGAGTATTTGTAGTCTGGGCGGTAACGTTGTGTATTGTTCCGAATGTAACCAAGTTATTAAGGAGTTATTCTATAAGTAAATTTAATACTTACTATGCAGTACGGCTTCTGTAGGTTTTCATCGGAAGTATGGTGTTATCTAAAATTAACTGCTATAAAAACTGCCAATTTCGGAATATATTTACACACAAAATGTGTAGTTTTGTGCACAAGAGAACAATCACAAAAGAGTAAATTATTTTCCCCTTCTGATAATATCTGCTTAATTGAAAGTTATGTTGATGATTTCTTGAAAATTGTACCTGAAATATTTTTTTTCGATAGCATTCACTTTCTCAAAGTTATATGATAAGAAAATTTGATATTTGCGACACTTTTCTTGTATATGTCGGATCTACTCAAAAGTTAATTCCTTTTGATGAATAAAAGGTACTGGTGCAAGCTGGTCTATTATAGAATTAGAAGCACTTTATTTGAAGCACATTTGACAATATTTAAGGTGGCACACAAAATTGGTCAACACCTCACTGTTTCAATAATGAAACTTCAAATGATTCTTACACAATTGTCAATTTTGTTTGACATTTCTTAAAACAATTTATAAGCGATAACTTCCTTTTACCCAACGCTGCTTATTTTAATTAGTTACCAAATTTTTGTATCGTAATATCAAACCATATCTCATCAAAAATAAAAAATTAAATCAATTTAATGATGAATATATTCCAAGTTCCTGTCATATTTCTTTAAAAAAAAATTACTCTTCTACCTTTCTCATCATTTCGCAATAATCTTCCGCTTTTCCGGCTTAAACCCATTAGCTAAAATGAATTTCTTCTCAGATTTGCCTCCTCTAGCATATTTTAAGATAAGTCTGGTGACACACAAAACACCCACTAAGGCCCACTTCTCTTTATATAGGGTGAGTGCGGGCAAGTGAAAGCCTGTAGCGGCCATGTTGTCCAAATGTTAAAACTATATTTAAAAAAAAAGTGTTCGTTAGAGCAAACGTTGTGCCTATTTTACGGTAGACCTGGTGACCCTTCACAGTCGACTCTTCAGCATGGCGACCAAATTTAAAACGAACCATTTGGTAATCAACTAATATTCGTACATCGTACGTCAAAGGAAAGCAAGATCGGCCGAGAACATCTCCGCGGTCAACGTGAAGAATTTTGCGTCGGCACTTGGGCTTACACTCGTACAAGATCCAACTGGCCATCCGTTTGTTCACTAACTGGGCTTCGGAGCGTTTGGAAAACAACCACGATTTCGGCTCAAAAATCATCTTTCGGGACGCATTTTTGCATAAAAGGCTGTGTTAGCAAGCAAAATTGTCGCTTATGGGGCGAGGTTGACCAGGGGAGAATACATCCTAAAAAAAAACTGTTTGGAGTGGATTTTGCGTCATTGGTTGGTACTATCACCGTTAAAGGCGAGCGCTACAAAACAATGGTAACGAATTACGGTTGTCTCAATTTGAACCATATTGCATTCTACATAAGCAATTTGAGTGTGATGTGACGATAATCAGCCAAGAAAGATCATTCTTTTAACCCCACTAGACTTTTTCTTGTGGGGTTTCCTGAAGTAACAAGTCTATGCAACTATAGACTCCAATTGACCGATGACTTTAAGGTGAACATAACACAGGCCTTAACTCAGATTCAGCCGGATAGAGGAAGAGTCATTTTGCTGATACCTCACACACACCTTTGTTTATTCTAATTCAATAGCAATCCGCCCTTGTTGAAAAACCCTTTACTTCCAATTAATCTTATTGTCATTTCAACAAACTTTTCCCGGTTTACCCGGGACTTCCCGGATTTCAGGCATTTTTTCCCGGGTTGGGAGTCAAACTCACAAAATAATGCCTAATGTACCTAAATATCTTTCATTGATAGTTAACAATCGCCGCATTGTGATTTAATTTTAAGAAATTGCTATTAAAATTTCAATCAAACAAACCTAACTTAACGAAGAATATATATATTATCAATAAAATTGACAAAAGAAAAATATTTGCAAATGACAAAAAAAGTCAATAAAAGGATATTGATCTACATGTATATTATGTTTTTTATTTTTTCCCGGCAATATGTTGAAATTCCGGGATTTTCCATTATTTTAGCCATTTATCCCGTCGAGGTGTAAGAAAAATCCGGCAACCCTATCCACGATACCAAGTTTTTCAGGACAATTGTCGCAGTTCATGACTAATCCCTTGTTTAAGCGGAATTCAACTGTTTTTCATCAAGCGGCAACCAATAATTTTTCACGTAAATGTATCAAATATTCTACCCCGTCTTTACCTTCTGCATAACACATATAATATCACCACTTAGACCATTCGTGAACTTAGCTTATTAGGTGAACACCTAGAACTTTTTCTCAAATATTGACAATTTAATTCTTAAACCAAGAATCTCTTGAATTTGCATTTGAAGTTACATGTTAACATTTTCAAAATAAAGATCATCCAACGTCGTTTCAACTGTTATGCGCTTTGAGATCTGTTTTAGAATAAACTTTTTCATAATCCTCACAATCTAGATCGGCTTAAAGTAATTAATTTATATTCCCTGGAGAAACGAAGAAATCTCCAACATTCTCTTCAATATTGTCTGGTTCCATTGACTCTTTCTTTTAAAACTGTCACCCACGTAATATATGAAACCTCCGGTTCTTCTTATTTTACAATAAATCTAACTTTCGTAGTGTGTGGAGTGTTCTTTTGAACATTAACTGTTTCGACTTCGACCTGAGTACTCCTTGCTTTATACTCTGTCTTCTGATCATACCTTAAAACCACAACCTAAGCAATAACTTACTTAGTTTCAAGTTTTGTTTAAGTATATGCTTGTATTATGCCAAATATAGAGTGGTTTTTCCTGCCAAATTCTAATTAAATTGATACTGCCGTGGTGTGGATATGCGCCATACTTGTTTTATCTCTTATCAAATATACATAAAACTAAACAAATGAAGAAATGAAGCATAATAGAATGGCTTGAGATCGTAAGGAAATTTAAAATCTTACTGTTTGAATTTAGCTTGTTGCTTAGATTAAGTAAATCTTCAGGTTTTAATATTCAGTTCGGTGAAAAAAAGAAGAAGAAGCACGAAAGTATTTCTCTTTACTTAAGCACAATGTCCAGTATCACACCTACACCATATTCTAATTCTTTGCTCAGAATAACAATATTTCCCAGACTATTAGATTTTTAGCTGAAATTTGAAACTATGCGCACGCAAGGATTCAGTTATCTCAGCACGTGCTCTTTTTAAAAGAAATCAAATTAACAAGTTTCTAATATTAACGTCTGTTGAAAGTACAATGAACAAAATGGTGGGTGATTTAGTTGTATTTTATTCACTTTCTTGTTGACAAAAAGACAATCAAGAAGCGGAAAAAATGGAAGAAATAGCATCAATAAGATTTAGGTCCGGCAGACATTGTTGAAATGTTCATTTACGTTTAAGATTATCTGGATAAAAATATTAAAATTCTTATTATTAATAAACGCACATCAAATGAGCTTAGCGTGAAATCTTATTACAAAATTTAAGTTAATTAATTTGTAATTACCTAATTCATCTAATTAGGTGGATTAACAAAGCAGAGATAAAATAGTGTAAGCGCTATTTAATTATTATTAGTAAATATCTACTTGAAAAATTCTTGTGAATTAGATATTACATGGAACTTTTAGTTTTTGCTAATAACTGAGATCATACTATTGATTAAGATTTAAGTTTATTTATTTAGCAGGCGAAATACTTTAATCCCTTTGAAAGTAATTGAGCGTGATGATTACCGAGAAACTGTCAGAAAATGTTAATTTACGAATTTATCTATAAAATTACGAAGTTCTTAAAAGTAAAACTCTTGGACTACTTTTAGGAAATATATTTATTTATTCAAAAAATTGAAAAACTTAAAAATTTAATTTAAAACTTATTTTGAAAAAGGCACCGCGCCGGCCGGGGCAACAAAACCATAAGCATTGCCGTTCTTTAGAACATAAAATTATATTAGTTTAATTTAATTAGTTTAATACAAAATATATTTTACCGTAGAAAAAGAATAATTTATAATTCATTGAATTTTTCATGAGAATCTAAGACAATTTTTGGTCGTTGGATTGTCATATAATCTGCTTGGCTAAGTATGGTAGATAATTTGAAAAGAACTTTTTGACCGATGTTCCGTGCTACATAAATACCTAGTGGCTCTGATTCGGAGTACTCTAATGTAATCCTCTCTTGTTAACAATTTGTATGGAATACGAAGGTATTGAGAGTTAAGATTGCGAAGGAATGTTTGACTATTCCCATTGTTTTCAAGTTGCATCTTCTGCTGCTGGAAGAATATCTGACGAGTCAATAGATAGAATTTTGGAGATTCAATAATCAGTGGATAATTAATAGCATCTTTGGCTTCAATATCCGCAACTTCATTGCCTTTGATTCCAGTATACCGGGGTATACCCATGCTTATATCACATTTTCTGTTAATAAGCCCTTTTAGTTGTAACTTACAACAGTTTAAGCATTTATTGGTTTCGTTTATTAGGCCTTTTAGGATTCCCAGGTTATCTGTCAAGATTACAGAATGTCCACATTAACTATGGATATAGCTTTCTTAATTGCTGATGCTTATTTTGCAATGTTCCCTTCTTCTTTAGGAAAAAGTCCTTGCCACACAGTATCTAGAAGTTTGTGAATTATTGTTCTTATTTGACCACTGCATACGATGAGTTATTGTCTTTATTTGATCCATCTGTATAAAAGATGGGATCAGGTTTGACATTTTCGATCATCTATTGGCGTAGCATTTGGAGCACTTCAGTTGAGGTATCTTTTTTAATTTGACTAGATTCGTATTTATTTGAAGTAGATTTTTTGTCCACTATAGAAACTGAATCAGAAAGAGAGAGTTAAGTTTATTTATTTGTGAACTCATAATTTCATTGGTAGTATTAAGTAGGGGATGCGTATGATCGCAAAGGGCTTTGCTGGTTAAGTTAATAAATCTTCTCTTGCCGAAATTTTGAAAAGCATGAATCTCGATTTTAGTAGATTTCAGTGCACTTGAGGCTGTAGAAATGCAATTATTGATTCCAGTGTCGATATCATTACAGTTTTTAGTTATTGTTCACGATTAGGTGGTAAGGCCATGTTGCAATGTAATTAGGAAATAAAGTATGTATTGTATTGCGGGTATTGCACTGCGACCTGGAGATCTATTGTACTCCCACTTAAAAATGTATGAGCTCGCTCATCATATAGTTCTTCCTCCAAATGTATTGCTCTTAGGAATCTTAGTATTTCGGACATTTTCAGAGAATATACACTGAAAATAAAATCTATATATGTATATATGATAAAAATCTAGGTTGATTTGACAAAAATGTTGTCAATATACGTCCAACAAAAAGTTTTGTCAAATTAACAAAAAATATAGAATTTTGTTGAAGTAACAAAAAATATTTTGTTGTATCCACAAAATTATTTTGTTATGCTAACAAATAAATTTGTTGAAATAACAAAAATATTTTGTCAATATGACAAAATTTCGTAGAATGTACAAAATTAATTTATCATATTAAAAATTCTTTTTTGTATTAACAATTTTTTTGTTAGTGTTATTGTTTTTTTATTATTATCGGATTAACATTGTTAAATTAACAAAATTGTTTTGTTAAATTAACAAAATTGTTTTGTTAAATTAACAAAATTGTTTTGTTACATTAACAAAATATTTTGTTAAATTAAAAAAAATTTCTTTTTATATTTTGTTTAATTAACAAAATATTTTGTCAATTCAACAAAATATTTTGTCAATTTTACAAATTTCTTTTGTTGAATCCACAAAAAACAAAAAAATTTAGTCAAAATATTTTTTTTTGGGATTTAAGTCCACAAAAATTGGCGGTTCGTCCCTACGATCTCACATGCAACCATCTGTGAGGGCGTATGGACAATACGCAATTTTTGTTAAGTTCAGTTAATCTTAAATCGATTTTTTAACAAAAACCAAGTGTGAACTATATCACGCACAAAAGAAATTTTTTGGTTTCCTTACAAAATAGTTTTATCTATCTGATTATTTTATCAATATTACAAAATAATTGAACCCCAAAACAAAATATTTGTCATTTTAACAAAAATGTTTTCATTTTTTGTTAAATTGACAAAAACAAATTAACAAAAACTTTGTGATATTGACAAACATTTACAAAACAGATTTTTTGTAGATACAACAAACATTTTGTTAACATCACAAAAAAGTTTGTCGATCTGACAAAAATCTCTGTTTTGTTTTGTTATATTAACAAAACTTGGTTTCTTAAACTGACAATATTATTTGTAGTGCATATTTTGCTAATCTGACAAAAAATCATGCTGGATTATAAAAAATTTGTGAAATCAACAAAATCATTCTTTCGTATTGACAAAAATTTTATCAAAACGATAAAATTGTTTTGTTAAAGGTCAACAAAACGTTTTTGTCAATATTACCTAGGAATTTATTTTCAGTGTAGGTGGCTCTCTTCCACCTAGAATGGACAACATTTTCCTAGTATGTGGTCCGACGTTTTGTCATGCATGTTGCAGAATCTACATATGGCACTGCTTAACATACCAAGTAAAGTTAGGTGTCTTCTAAATTTGCAGTGTCCACTTAGGAGGATACCTGTTATTATTCTTAAGCTATTTCTACTTAAGTTAATTCAGTTTTCGAAACGTTCCTGGTTGTAATTGCTCAGTAGTAGTTTCGCCTGCCTCAGCTTTAAGAGTTCTTTCCAATTCCTGGATCTGTTTGCCCCCTCTTCTTGTTTAATTTTGTTTTTGATGACATTTTCTCCTAAAGGGCTCAGAGCCTGTTAAAAGGGTTGATGAGCCTATTTTTGCCACGTGACCAGGTACCTAGTGAATTGGGAAACTATTCTGTTTGCCAAGTTCATTTAGCCTGCCTATGCCAAAGACTAAGAACCGACGGTATATGAGCTTAGTGGCTTGAGTGCCGCTTGGTTATCTGACATGAATGTAATGTTAAAATAGTTCTTTTCGAGATTTCGATCCACACATTTCCCTATGGCGTTTAGGTCCGCTCTGAAGACTCTGTTGGACTGCCTAATCGGTATGAATGAATAGATAGTTGGGTTTTTAGCACAAAGATTCTTGGATCAGTCTCTTCGCTTTTTCTCGATCTATCAGTGTACCACTTGATGGTTTTTGCTTCGAGAGTGTAGCTTGATTCGTCTTCTATATATAATACTTAGACAAAGCTCACATGAAGCTTGTATAAGGTTTTATAGAATACGAGACAATTTTCAATTTAATTGCATAGAGATAATGCTAAATTTGCGCAATAATTTAGGACTAAAGGAAACTTCTCAAGTAAGAAAACTACACAAGACCAAATTACACGATCTTGGTGACAGGTTCACGTCACATCAACTTGAAAACCATCAAGAACAACTTATATCATGCTCTTAATTCCCTCGTTTTCATTTAGGCACTAACTGTATGGCACAAAGTACCGTCTTTTTGGGAACCGCATGCCGTTCATATCCATATCATCCAATTTTAGGGGAGAATAAATTGGTTATCATCAAAGGGTAGCATTCGCTATAGATGGTGATGTCAATGCCTTTGAGTTCCATCATCATCGGTCCACCGACCCAAAATCCATACCAAGTAGTAACATTTTGTAAATACATTGCCACTTGGTGAACCCCACGTGGATTTACATCGTCCAAAGTTCTGGAATTTTTATTGTTGGAGTAGGTACCCGTTTATCCAAAACTGCGCCCCTTCGGTAAAGATGACTTTTTGCTAAATTCGAAGTCCGCTTACAACTGCTCCAGAATCCTATCACGACCCGAAGACACGACCGACGTTTTATATGGCAGCTGTAGCTTATCATAATGATTTGTCGTTAATGTCTGAAAAATGATAAAAACAAGAGGACAATCAACAATAGATAAAACAATATGGTCACCATGATCTGTCAAAATCTACTAACTACTACTCTTTGAAAAATTCATAATCTCTACTCTATTCGATGCCTTAAAATGTGTCAAACTATATTATGCATTTACTGTTTAAAGATTCGAATTGAAATGATATTACGATCGTCATATGTCCTAAATTCTAAAATTAGAATTTCCTATCTATAAGATTTTGAGCACCGCCCGCGCCTAATTATCTTCCATTTCCGTCTTCTTGACCTGAACATTTTTTAGTTTCCCTTTTTAATAATCACAACAAGTGTGCACGATCATGATTTTCAACAAAATCAATCTTTAGATATTTAGGTAAAGAATCTTTTTAAATAGACATTCATTGTTACAGATGAAACAGTATCCACTTGTTTTGTAAGGACTTCCTTTTTATCTACTTCCGTTGCTGATGACCATCACTTGTTGACCACATTGCGCACCTATCATGTTCGATTTAGGGGTGGATGTAATCACTTTCTATTCATTTGAGTTCCCATGCACAGCATGCGATTGGAAACAAATGGATAAATTATTGATTAACGTTAGATGCCTACCTTTTTTTTTGGAAAACAATAAACAACACAACTTTTATACGGCAAACCACTGAATTACGTGAGATAATGATTTCCGGTTATAACGGTGGAAAAATATATTTTCGGTTTCTATAAGGAATGCAAAGTCCATTCATTAAATCGATACATATTAAAATTGTGATTTGGAGTTTGAGGCATCAAGCCAGGATGTATGTCCTAAGATCTTCAACCACGCGTTTAAAATTTTGTAAGTTCCTTATTTATTCACAATTCAATAAATTCAAATTCGTCATTCACAATGGAAAATTTATCGATTTAATGTCATAAATTATTTTATTATTTAAAACCGGTTTAAACTAAAAAATAAAAACGAAAAACGCATTTTAAAAGAGACTTTTAGCCATAATGGAGGTTTAATGCGTTCCTGCTTAATAATTTAAAATTAACTTGACAGCCAGTATTTTTAAAATGCGAAATGAATTATCTACGAGTATTTGGACGTTTTAAGTCTTGTGAGATTTCAATATTTTTTGACACTTTTATCTTTATTCACCATTCTTCTATTAACCGTTACCGTCATATGTCATGTCAGTAAAACAATACGACTCTAGAACCGACAATTTTCAATTTCGTTTTGAACAGTTAAATGACTATTGTTATTAATAGTGAGAAAAGTGAAGAACGGAGAGACCGTTTACATATTCCCCACCAGTGAAGGTTATCAACAGATTAACAGTCATTCACAAGAATCCCTCTGACCGTTGCAGTTCGGATCATTGCGTATTCAAATTATATTAAATCTACATCTTTCCAGAGTTTATAGAGTTCGTGGTTGTGTCTCCTCATCCATTCGCCAACCTAGCACACTAGAAAACTTAGTTTTGTGTTCGTTTACTTCAAAAACAAGAAGGTTACCACATTTGTCGAAAATACTGAATGGGATTTAAAAAACTGTCCTATGCACCATGTGCTTCAGAAGAAGTTGAAGCAGTAACAGTCTTGGAAACTCCTCCAATGATTGTAGTTGGAGATGTGGGCTAGCTTTATATTGGTCTCCGTGCCCTAGTCAATGTATGGGCCCAGCACTTGTCTGAAGAAAACCGTTGTCGCTTCTACAAGAACTGATTTAAAAGGAAGAAGAACGCTTTCACCACGGCCAGCAAGAAATGTACCGATGATGTCGGAAAGAATTGTATTGAAGAAATTACATAATAGCGTATCTCTTTGCTGAAACTCCCATTCCCTGTTCTTCACTGCATTGAATATTTTCCAATGTCACGTAACACGGTCTTCGCTGTATAGAGCATTTGAAAAATAAATTCTTTAATTAAATTCGTTGAAAATGTGGCGAGTCTTGGTTTGAAATCGTTTTGCCTTTTCCAGGATTTAGCTCCCGAGTTGCAAGGCACACTAGTTGTCCATTATATTCTTGCAGAACGTCTGAAAACGCTTACACGGTACGTTGGAGAGCAGAGATATGCCTTAATAGGTCTTACAGAACATGTCGTCTTCTTTTGAAGATATTTATGTAGCAGATAGTCAACTCATCAAGCATGTTTTCTTTCAAACAAAGTTGATGATTGAATGTATACATTCTACCAAACTCCGAAGGTATTTTAAGATTCTTTGTGAAAGCAAATGGATTCTGCTCTTAAGCATTTTTACAGCTAAACCTACTTCTTCTATACTGGGTTCTGCAACTGATTGTTCATTGACTGGAACTGGGTTATCTTTTTGCTCATATTCTACATGATATCCATGTAGTAATTGTTGAAAATGCTACTTGTATCTGTCTGCTATTCCCTGAGTTCGTAACCAACTTACATTCGCTGTTTCGAAGAGCACGCATTATGGCTTAAAGAAAAGCTGCTTTTTTATAATACCCTATTACGTGAGACTCTTCGATCTCCTTGAAATTGAAGAGTGAGTTAATCCACTTCCATATACAAAGGTTCTATACTTTATACTCTTCCCCACGTATTGTTTATATTCATTATATACACGTATTCGTCATCATACGCTAGGTTCTATGTATCTTTGGAACCGCTGATGGCCTGCAATAGTTTCTGCTACTTCCCTGTTGATTTCGCGGTACTGTAACAACTGCTTTCTGAAGAGTCTTGTCACTTCAGCGGTTTTCAAAATTTAATTTGAAAGGGAATTTCTATACATGCACTTGATCTCGACAAGGATATAAGCTATCCTTAACATAATTTCTTCAATTTTGTTCTTCATCGGATAATTGGTAGGATTTATTGCGCCTTTTTTATCATTTGGAAGGTACTTTCTTGAAAAAGCCCGCCCACACCGAGCGATGGAATGACAATGTTCCATCCCAGAGATTCTTTGAAAAACAAATGAATACCGGATTAGAGCGCGTTTTAGATATTTTGAAGCAGCGTATTTAAAGTTTAAGTAGATAGATAGGGAGAGCTAATTACAATATTATTGTTATGCCAAACTCTATTCGCGTTCCACATACCATCCACATTGCAATGAATGAATTGTTCGAGCGAGACTAACCTCAAATTAATTTGCGTTCGTTTTAAACGTCATTCGCGACGAATATTACATCATCCGTCGGTCGTTGGTCGCTCTTATGTGATTTTTTTTACTCATAACTTCCTTTTTATAATGATTCAAATGATTTCTTAAATAAGGCGCAAATCAGTAACAGATTATCACTCTCAAGGACACCAAAAATGTGAATCCCCTACTTCAACAATAACCTCATGAATTATATGGACATAAATATACCTAATGTTTCAAAAACAAATCTTCTGCTTTTGAAGTTTGCAAAGTGATCAAACAAGGTTAAATAAGATAAAAGAATAACTAATGATAATTTGCCAGGTCCTAATGAGAGGCTGGGTTACTTGGCCGACAGACGTACGCGGCGACATCAACGTTAACGTGTGTATCGATAACTTGTTCAAGTTCTCCTCTATTCAACTTAACAAAAGAACCCAATGAACAAATCAGCCTAAAAAAAAAGTAGCCACTAAAGCCATTTGAATTATTAAGAATCAAAGGCGGCAGACCTTAGAGTTGAGAAAGGCGACGGGACCGTGGCTGCCACTCCAACAAGGCCAACAAAGAAAAAAAAGACACCAAAATCACTTCACAATATTTTCTCATATCATCTAATTTTAATCGCCTTACAGTTCGGCCTCCGATGATGAGTTCCATAGAAGCTCCGGCGGAAAGCCGGCATCCGATCATTGCCATTATGAATCGACAATTTTGTTTTGTTAAACGAAACGAATTATAGCCTCAGTCGCACGCCTCTCTTGGATCGGACATTGCAAATGGAACACATTGCCGAGGGGAAGCTTCAGCAGGATGAAAGAAAAGGACAATAACAAGAACGACCATGATCATCAGTAACGATCATCAAAGTCAAGATCTGCAAAAATGGCAATCATGTTTTTTTTGTTCTTATTCTTGTGGCTCCTCCTGATGCCACGTTTCATTGTCTGGAAAGACTAAGCGCGTGCAGAATCATTAACAGTTTTTGGCACTTAGCAACGCCAAATATGTGGAAATTTCGGCTTTAAGGGGTTATTAAAATCGCGGATGCACACACCAGATTAAATCCGCATCGCGCACATCCCCGAACCTAGACTGACGGAGACGACCTTTCACGGATTTCGCGGGAACTCGTTCAACAATGGACAAGGAAAAAAGCCAACGTCGGTCGCGACGTTCGCCGAGGCAATGCAAGGCGTCGCCTCCTTCGGTCGGTCAATCTTTCGGTCAAGTGGGCTGGCATTAAGTGGGGAACAGCATCATAAACTTTAAATTTTAATAAGACCTTAAAATATTATCCACCACAAATGGAGTGTGTGAGAGCAAATCAATTGCTTCTGCCAGTTCGAAGCCCAACATCCAACGGGAGCTAATAATATTTTTTGTTTTATAAATTTGCTTAAAACGCCAGCGGGTGAATTATTGCAGGCTACCTTAAAACCGCGCCTCAGCGCTAAGCATTCATTTATGTGGTTCTTCAGAAACTTACACTAACCTTGGCCTGGGTATAGGTTTGGAGGAGCCGATTTGCGATAAACTTCATGACGCGTCTGTTAGTGTTTTGCGGACCGTGCTGGTAATAAAATGTTGTCAATTAATTATGACTTTCGACTGCAAAATTACCGAGTAGCTCTGTGTGCCCGTGCAATTATATTGTAAATTTTGCATTCTATGAGAGTAGCCTTAAGATGAGTGATTTAATAAAGGAGGCGCGAACTTAAGCTCAAAAAATTAACTCTCTACGAAAAGAGGTAAATGAAGTCCAAATTTGTTTTAGGTCCAACTTTCGCATCCTGACCGAAATTACAAGGTAAATAGTGACTTTTGCCGACTTTAAGTTGAAACCTCTACATATGTATCTTATGTCTACATCCTGCTGGATTATAGCAATTTTTTCCTTGGACGAAACCTTCAATTAGATGTGTTGAATCTCCCACTTTCCTGTCAGGTATTATCCAATTCAAAAACAAATATTTATTTTGGATACCACTTGATCCAACAATTCCTCTGACATTAAAACTCAGCACAGAAGGAGAGCCCGAATGGATGTTTGCTTTTAAGTGACGGTGTGGGATTTACTTATAAGGTCCCATCACACTACACTTCCCAGGTGCATAAAGGAATTTCTGAGAAACACTTTTGGGAACTGTGAAGATTCGCACCAAAATTGGTAGTTAGTTTTGATTTTGTGTTAAGATTTGAAGGCATTGGAAGTCTTCAAGGATGTCCATGTCCATTTGTTGAGTTTTGTTGTTGTTATATCTCTTAAGAGGATGTAGGTAGTTCCCTTCAAATCTAATTTTGGGATTCCAATTTTTCATCGGCGAAAGGTAAGGTGAGATACATTTTAATGAGGTTTGTTTTAAGCTCACTAAACTGAGGCAATCTAAAGGGGAAAAGACGCCTTTGGATTGATTTGTATGCTGTTGTAAGGTGCACATAATTGATAGCCACTAAAATGAAACTGAAACATTTACCAGAAATCTCAAGTTTAACGAATGAAAAGTAGCTTTACGGCTTCTTAAATGGGCAAGGAATCGAAAATGCTCCTAAGTAAAAAGAACGATATGTTTCTTATTTTTTATTCCGTTTAGGCTAACTCTCAGCTTTATTTAAGTAAGTAATAGAAATGGTATCTTGACTTAGCTTTCAACCTTAAAACTATATTAATAATAAAATCTATACTTTATCGGTTTTAATTTTCACCGAGAAGAATAAAAAAAAAACTAGGTATTCATATTTTGTATGTGCAATCTCGACTGCCCTACCTAAAACTACACTTAAATCTATGTAAGTCAACTTTCAATATTACAGCTTAACCACCAGAACTGGTTATCCTGCCTTGCCCTTTATCTTCGATCCCCATCGAACACAGTTCTACTGAACCGAAGGCGCTCTTCTCCGTCTTGTACGAGGACGTCTCGACCATAAAGGAGCCGCCCATCCACAGCTTTACGGCCGAGTGGGAGATCAGAGGAACCGCCATTCTATCCTGGGTCACCCCTTAACTGTCTTAGAAGAAGAATGCATCAGGCGGGACAAAGCCGTTTACACGCACACTCTTGTCTAGCTCCAAAAATGAAGCTGTTGGCCCTACTATCACTAGCTTGCGCCAGTTCTTTCTCGCATCCCTTGTATCCCTTATGGCTCCAGCTAACCGAGTCCTAAAGAGAATAGTTTCAGATTTCTGAAAGTTGGTTTTCAACTTCCAGTCATCGCAATATCACTGAATCTTGTCTAAGTCACGCTGCAAAAGAATTCTGATAACCTCGACTTTGGGAGCTGTTCTGTACGCTATTAGATCGTCGGCATACACAATGGCCTGAGTTAGACTACCTATCAGATCTCTGGTGTAAATGTTGAATTGAATCGGCGAGTTGACCGATCGCTGCTTATGACTATTTTAAATATCGAAGATCGTGGTAGAAGTTACATTGCCACCTTTCACAACAAATATTTTCTTCCATTGAGCATGTCATAAAGCCTATACAATAGTGGTTTACTTATGCCGAGTCTGGTCAGCTCGAGATAGAGACTCTCTAACCATACAGGGTCGAAAGCCTTCTCCAAATCAACCAGACAAGCCCCAATACACTGCCTTTTAGTTTTGTTCAATTGGATATCAGAGACCAGTTTATACGTGGCATGAATTGTATCATGTCCTGCCTTAAAACTAAACCTAATATCCGGTATACTATTGTTATCCTCCGCCCATTTGGGCACAGCTTTATAAGTAATTTTTTCGAATACCTTACTGATACTCGGAAGAAGGCTTATCGTTCAGAGATTGGCCGGATTGAATTTGTCCTTTCCCTTTTTCGAGGGACGATCTATTACAGCTGTCTTCCATAGCACTAGATGATGTTCATTATTCAATGCGTTGTTAAACAGTGTGGTATAAATATCCACTGCCGGTGTAGTATAACGTTATATATACCATCGACTTCTGCTGACTTCTTTTTCTTTAATGAGTCGAATATGAGCTGGAACTCCACATTCGAAACTAATAGGAAACTGTGCCAATTTCGCTTAGCGATGATGGCGTTTGCCTAATTATCATCATTTTATCTCGAAGAGGAATGGTGAAGCAGGGTTTTGCTTTCCAGGTCATGAGTCGGGCGAATGCTAGCATTCACCTTATAAAATTGCTGAAATGCAGCCCCGTAGTCTCCACTCTCTCCTTTCGTTATTCGACAAAGACCAAGCAAATATCCAAATATTCCAAATGTCTTACCCCATTTGAGCGTAAGTTCTGTTGAAGACAATGTTCTATATCTGATCCAAAACAAGATTAAAGAAATATCATGATAGCAAATTTTCTTGTACATTGGAATAGTTTGCTTATACATGGCATCGGATATTTACTAAAGCCATGCGAAATAGCTGGAAAAATATTCTTTAGAATTCAAATTCTAGCCAAGTCCATTTAAAAGTGGTGGATTTCGATTTTCTTTCGACTTTCGTTTTTCTTTTTCAGGATTTGGGTTAGTGTGTTTATTTCGTCAAACTTTCAGGCTGGAATTTATACTGGCTCTTGCGGATTAAATTATTGCAAATCTGCTTAAGAAAGACGCTCACAAAGTAAGTCACATAGAAGCAAATATGCGGTGTTCAGAAGGGATAATTCTTGAATGACTTGGGATCACTTACTCTTAAGACAGCGCTTATGGAACTGTGAAGTCTAGTCTTTGGGTACATTGATAGCCATATACTAACACCATACCACAAAATACCAATATATGAACTCCGTATCCCCTTGATTAGAACCTTCGATGTTGTGACACACCTCTTTTAAGCTTGGTGCTCAAACTATTTCTAGATTGACTGAAAGTGAGTAAACTTCTTATACGCTATTACTATCAATTCCCGAGGTCCATTTAGCAGTTGCTCAAAATACTACTAATTCGTTGATTAGGTAGAATATGTTGTTTCAAAGAATCTGCTTCATTCTTGTAATAAACAACCAGTTAGCTGGCTTTTTATAAAACCTCTGGGCAACTTTTCGACCTCCTTTTGCTGGGAGACTGTGTTTGGCCTTTTCTTTTTACACAATATTTGCCTTTCCTCAATCCAAACTCCTATTTCCTAGCTGCTCTTGTTTGGCACTGATTTCCTTTGAACTTCTTCTTTTCAGTCGTTCGCAATCTTTTCAAATCTTTTTTGAATTTTGCCTCATGAAAGGAATGGTCAGATTCAACTATTGCACTTAAAAACTTACTGATGTCTAAAATTCTTATTGAGTGCCTTCTGTCTACTAGAACTTAGTCCATTTGGTTGCCCGTTTAAATTTCTGGAAAGCGTCATGTGCGTTCTTATGATTGGTTTAATCAGCAGCCGCTATATGGTGCTCGTTGTACCTTTTGGTATGATCGTTAGTTCCTTGGATTGTCACCTCAGCCACTATACAAAAAAGTTTTTCAGGGGTGTACTGCCTGGAATTAAAAAATCCTCTCTAAGAGTATCTCTTGTCATAAAATGTGCTCCCCAGTAGCCGTTCGAAATCGGCAGAAAATTGTAGGTCCCCTCCCCCCCCCCTCCCATTCGGGGCAATACGCACACAGGAATTTTTGAGAGTTGTAAGTCCCTAGATTCTGCTTCTCTTTGACCTCTTGCACCACAAAATTTAATTTAATTTTAATAGGCTTCTTCTTGATCGGGTCATCATATACATCCGTGGGGGGGTGTACATATTACCAAACCGAACATATCGTATGTCTTCAAAAAAGTTTGTATATAACTTACACAACTTCAGAATAAACTCAAGATTTTGTGTAGCGCTCTTGCGTGTATTGAGATCTTACAATACATTACATTACAATTTTACACTACAAGTAGATAAATCTACGAAGTAGAGACACTGAAAAGCACTGGCAACTGAGGCCATCGGCTTTAGACAATACAACAGAGAGAGACACACAGAAAGAAAGAACAACAGGAGAAACACATGTCAACAGCTCACGGTTTGTATTTGAACGGTCCCCCATCCAAGTACCAACCGCGCGCAATGATGCTTGATTTCGCTCGCTTTCATCAAAGCCAAGGACGTTAACATGAGATCTTACGTTTTAGGTGCATAAAGGGTTGGCCATCTAGCGGTTTCTTTTTAATTATAAGATATTTTGACACTGTAAGCTGTTTCTCGCTCGAAATCTTGACAGAAAGTCAGTATCATGCCTCCGCATAACGAAATGAGTCATTTACACTTGAACAACGTTGGGAAATATTGAAAACTTATTTACAAAGTGAATGCTGTGTAGCCCAAACACTGCGTTTTTTGGAAAGAAGTTTTGGTCGAAATGAAGCACCTAGCGCGCCTGATCTACTCCAGTTTGTGCAAAAAGCTTATGAGTTTGGTATTCTAGTAGATAACACTCTCGGTCTCGGTTGTCGTACGGTGCTAACAGACGATATAGTGGCTGCTGTAGCCGAGAGATTGAGACTCAATTCACGAACATGAACTCGCCATCGATCTTAACAGCTCAACATTTCACGCACTAGCCTGAGTAGAATTCTGCACAAATATCTCAGATTATTCGCTTACAAGGTCCTATTGGCTCCACTTGAACGACGTTCTGTTCCATTATTAATAGGAATGTTTACTCTTACTAATAAAGCCATACATGGAAAAAAAATAATTTTGTTCATTTTATTGCATTTTTAAAAACAATCTTGAATTTTGCCCAACCTTTACCCTCAAGACGGTTTTCACTGACGCTCTGGTTTTTGTTGCAATTTTAGGTTAGTCATAATTCAAGAGGTTTTAAGTGCCCCGAACTTTTTTTTAGGAAGCATACAACAACGAAACACGATAGATTAAGTACTTTTTAACTCTAGGACATGCAGATGGATAATCCGATGTCAATAGTTAACGACGGGATATGAGAGCTGCCATTGATCCATAAATGTTTTATGCTCAATATCTTTCTTTCAGCAATCTAGCTGTAAATATTCATCTCACATAGACTACCGAAAGCCAATAAAATCGACCAAGCACAACTTCGTAAGGTTTTGAAAAAAGGCAAAAAGAAAGACCGGATTGATAATGGTATTATGTATAAGAGAATGTTTTCTGTGAAACATGAACAGGATCCCACAGGAATATTTCTCAATTCTGTTAATTCAACTGACTGAACTGACAGAAAAAATTTTTGTTTGAAGCGACCAAATTATGATAATTTTCAGATTGTCAATTTGTAAAATTGTTCCATAGCGCACTTTTCAATTTTAATGAGAAATATTGTTCTGGTTCATCCAAGGTTGCATCATGATAACACCGAAGATTATCATGATGCAATCTAAGTTGCTGAAAACTAACCTGCAACTTTCCTATGTCCTTATGAGAAAGTGGCCTAATCAACATCCAATAAAAGCCATCATGCACTTAAGATAGAGGAATTAATTGTCATGTGTGCGTGTCATTGACTTAATAAGAAAAAGATGTGAAGGAAATATGTAAGCCGCGCTGCATGCAATAAATGAGTGTAGTATAGACATTTTTGATATTTTAACTATAACAGAAGTGTTCTATTGGAGACGTCCTTAGGTAAGCTAGTTTATTGAATTTGTATTCCAATATAATATTTATCCTGATTATTCTAAGCCACAAGTAAGAACTCTTGCAATTTTATGAACTTAATTTGATTTACCGGAAATAATTTGGAAAATAAAAATAAGAAAAACAAATAGGAAATTCTTTTCCTTACCATATTTTCCCATTTCCCTTGCTCTGCATTAAAAGAATTTGCTCAAATTATGACTTAATCCAGTAGATACGCCCAAAAGTTATCAAAGTGGCACATCTTCTGCATACATTTTGATGGAGACATCTTCAGGCATAAATCTTATCTCTTAAGAACTTACTGAAAATCTTCTTCTTTTTATGTATAAGTTTTCAAATTGCACTCCAGGGTTTGAAAAACGAAAGATTTGTTTAATAAAAAGGTAGAGTAATTCACAATTATAGCATATTGCCACATCATCTACACAGATACATTGTTTTATTTTAAAAATCGACATGCAACATTGTATTGTTTGCGTGTTCCTAATGACTGACTTTTAGATCAGATCTTCATTTGATTAGCAGATAAATTGCGGCAGCACGTCCATAATAAAAAGGATTAATGGCCCAAACTTGGCAAAGATTTATCCCAAAGATTGCCGCTGATGCATATACTTACATATGCATTTAATGTAAATTGTATTATGTATACCCGCCTGAGGGGTATCTTTCATCAACAACCATCTGCAGCCAGTATCAGCCATCAGCACAGCGTAAACTTGGCCAGATTTGATGCCGTAAACAGCTCCTTGGAACTGATGCGCAAAGTATCAAACCAACCTACCCAATATACCCTTCAAAAGCCCCTTGGGGGCAATCTAGAGTCCAGTTCTCAATTTGCTACCAAATTACAGGTAAATATGTCCGCAGTTGGTAATCGCATTCTAATTACGCTTTATGACTGTGATACGAATTAATCACACAAGGCCCGGCCAATTACTGTCTTTTTCATGAGCGGAATATGTTTTTAAGCATCAGTGTGGCAGCGTAAGCGTAATTAAGTACGAGTGCGGTGTGATTTTTCACATCTCTACCAACGACGTGACTGTCTCCGGCTTCAATCACAGTTGAATGCATATGCAATAGAAGTCGGGGAGTGCCTAGAGGCATCAGTCGCAGCCGCAGCAGCAGCCGCAACAAAAACCCAGCCGTAGCAACCTCACACTTGCCTTGTTAAGGCAGGGACAGCCAGCGAAATAAAGACGCTACACGCGTAATAAACAAGTTCATCATTGGGCGAGTGATACGTGCTTGTTGATGCTTTTGTTTTTTTTGTGTTAAGCAGGAATCCGTTCCAAACAAGGTGCCGAAATTCTACACGAAATTACGTTCGACAATCAAAATTACGTATCATTAGGACTAAATCAGGAGCAGCAAGACTATAATTTTCATCTTCCCTAATTATACCCACATATGGTCCATCACGAGCAAAGCTGAAATTGCAGAACTATCCTACCTTTAATGAGTTAGGGAATACATATTAATAATATTGCAAAGAGAAAGCTTGCGATAAACAGATCAGGAACTCGTTTTGGGGGCCTAAGACTTGCAATTCTTAGTTAATTGCCTTCAACTATATATTCTGCACGCTTGACCCACCCTCAATTTAAAAAGTTGCAACACAGTTAAAAAAAAAGCTATATATATTACAAATTGATGACCTCTTTCAAGATGAAGGCAGGTGCATCTTGCCAATCGTAATCTCGACGTGAACTTAAGTGCGAAGAACATTAATTTCTTTCTGCGGCTTGCGGACCCATACCGTTCCCAGGAATAATACCTTCACTCGTACTTAACGGATTTTGTTTTTTTTTTTTTTGGTGCCAGTGGTCGTCCAATCATCCATGTTGCACGCGAAAGGGTCGGATAATTGCGCATGCGTTCCATTTATGCATACCTTCATGTGGGCAGATTGTTGGGTACCTTCTTCTGGCCAAAAAGGTGCTGATTAACAGGGTTGTTATACAGATGATGTAAAACTTGGCAGAATTAATTAAACAAGAAATTTTTTAAACTGCTTTTATAATTTTTTTTTCAAATTCAGAAGAAAATGATGGTAAAAGTTTTAATTTGGTCTTAATGCTCTATACGGTAAAATATGGACAAAGAAAAAAGATGCGGCATGTATTTCCAATATTCAAAGCCTTGTAAGTCCGATCATCAACACAATCCGAAGTAAGAAAATTACAATATATTGGATTTCCCGCATCGAACTTGCTAAGAAAGTGCCAACTTACTGCTGGAGCTAAGGAAACGTGGTGGTGGAATGGAAGGAATCAGCTATCAAAATCTTGGTCAAAGTACACTTCAAATATACTACATATGAAAAGTGAGCTAGCAGAAATGTCAGCACTGGCTGCCGATGCAACAATATGAACAAGAGCGCAAACTTCTTCAAAATAGCCGATCAAGGAAGGAAAAATGTCTAGGAGAATTGTTCACCAATCTTCTTTAACCATGTTCAATGACAGATTCTTTCGGAACACGATGATATTATTCACAAAATGTTGACAGTATTGTGACCTAAGTTGTTAACTACCTTCAGGCAAGTTTTTGAAGAAGATTTTAGCGATTTGGACAGAGAAATACCCTCTACGTTTTGAGACAAAAGTTAGGAGAAATCAGGATCAGAAGCTCATAATTCTCGGCTTCAAGTTAAAAGGACAAGGGCAAATGAATGGAAAGTTACCTTTATCCAATTTTTTTAAAGAAGGGTGATTGCTGAGCTGTGATATTAACGGTTCGATTAAGTTGATGTCTATATTTATACATTTTCAGTTCAGAATAGACTTAGAATTGATACTGCCTGTCTTCCGATCAACACACATACCTATCCCAGATATTTATTTGAATGGAAAAGTACATCAAAGTGATAACTTTTAATTATCTGGGCTCTATATGATTAATAGCGAAGCACCGCTCAGGCAAGTGTCAGAGAAACCCCGCAATCTTCCGTGATTTAAAAATTCTATCTATGATGAAAGAAAGATCATAATTGTACCTCTAGATCAAACTTACTTAAATAATAGTTAGTAAGTCTGATCGAATTAGAAGTACGAAAATCCAGGTATACGCCCGCAAAGATGTAAGAAGTGGCAAACTCAAAAGCTGCTGGTTAATATAAACAAACGTATTTAGTTGTTTTCAGACATGAAACTACCCAAAACCGACAGGTTAACTCAGCAAACCCCATACTAGGATCTTTTAAGTGAAGCAAAAAAGTGGGAGAACTGTAATCTACTCCAGATCGAAATCATAACAACCCTGACATCAGAGGAAGAAGAACAGACTTTTCCTGCTTAGCTTAGCTTAGCCAGTAAAGTTAAGTAAAACTTCCACAAAGAAAAGAATGGAAGTAATTGGGAATGGGATTCATTTTTCTTTTCATGTACGTAGACTACCAAGTTTATGGCTTTAAAAGAAATATAAAGTTAAGTTTAGTTAAATGAGATATAATTACAAGCAGTGATTTCCTTAAAAAATAAATATATAATATATTTAAAACAAAAAAATTATAACATCCCTGGAAGCGTATCCAATTTAGCGGTGAAAACAACGCACGACAAAGAACCTCCGCTGTAATCATTTATCGCATTTATTTTGAAGGTTAATCGCAAGCGACGTGGTGGCTTACGCGGTTTGAGCTCGCAGGCTGTAGAGCACCATTATATTTTAAAACTAACCTCTCTCCTTCAACCCGCTTTGCTGCACCAGGTGAGTATTTATTCGATAAAAAAAAAATTCAAAAAAACCGGAATCCCATACGAATGGAATTTCACTGCTGCTTCTCTGCGCTGGCACAAACCATTATACGTGCATTGTCCTTTGACGAGCTAACGATGAGCCGCGTGCTTTATGCGAAAATTTATTGTCCCATATGTGCCGATGTGGAAGCCGCAACTGGTTTACCCCAAGTCTCTTTTGCAACTGAGTGATGAGCGAGAGTGCATTATACTACCACCAGGCTCCAAGTAGGTATATCTTGGAGTTGTTAAGATGAGTTTGAAGTGCATACATTATTGCTGGAGCAAGCTCGCCAGATCTTGATGTGAATTTAGTTCACAAAAAATAATAATAATAAAAAAAAAAGCTGAAGAAAATATCCATTGAGCCATAAAAAACAACAACATAAAGTCAAATTGAAGGCATGTGGAACATAAATTGTTCAGGGTGATCAGACATTCGGACGGACGCGAAGCAACGCGACGTAACCATGAAAAGTAACGTTCACTATTTATTATTGAAAGCAAGTTGAAATGAAATCAAGAAAGTAAGTAACACAATCTGGAAGTTGTACATATATGCTAAAGGTGGATCCAGAAGCATGTAGATCTTATCATTTCCCGATATGTCATCGACAATGGAAACACAAAACAGGGTTTTAAGCAGGTGACACTTGCTCCAAAGTATAATCTTATAAGTTGTATAACAAAGTGTTATATTTCGGAAAGAATTCTGGAAAGTAAAATTTAATGTTTAGGGTACTGTTTTCATTCAATTAAATAAATCTTTCACAAGTAATTAATTACCAAAGGCGAAACAAAAGAGCTGATGCACAAACTTTTTATATATTTTGATATAATATTTACATAATGAGCAGGTTCTCTAATCGAATCACTTGGCTTGGCTTACATCCTTAAATATAAATGTTTTGACAGCCAAAAATAGGCTTTCTGAAGGTGAATTTAATTATGACTCTATTGTTGCTTTAAAACCAAAAGAAAGTCTGGAAAACCTTTTTGATTTTCTGTTAGTGAGTTGTAGTTTAGCTTGGAAGGAAGGAAAAAATATTTTTTGCGTTGAGGAAATACCAGCAAATTAAGGCCAGTCTTATCTGAAACTGCAAAGGCTAAAATTAGTGTTTTAAGTTGTTTTGTACTCTTTTGTTTCTGTTAAATCATTGTTAATATCTCTAAAATGTATTTAATCAGTTTTAAAGATGAATTACATATTTTTGAATATTTTTTTCTAACTTCCTTTATGTTTTTATAACTGTAGAGAATTTAGAGCAACTTTGTTGTTCTATGAATGCTACCACTCACCTTTTAACATTCCCTTCCCTCAAACTATTGTGGTAGTAATTTCGCCTATCTTAAGGAAAGAAAGTATTATGAGTCTTTCTGTACTTGAGAGGGCAAATCTTCTTTCGCACTCGTAGAGTTGCAAAAGTACAAATAGATCTTAACGTACACAAATCATCTTATTGTTCTTAAAAGCGGCCTATTCTAGTGGCTTCTCTTCAAATGGATGGAAAACAACATGATCTTAAAAAATGCGATTCTTCTCCACCATCTAACTATCGTTCAATTTCAATTAGGTCTTTTATTTCCAATGTCATGAAAACGCTGATAAATATCTTGAAAAATAAAAGTTTCTTAATGACTGTAAGTATGACTTTCATATTAATAGGTTCACTGGTGGTCCGAAGGTGTAGCTCAACAAATAGTGGCACAAATCTTAACATCCTTTTGGAGAAAGTAAAACTATTGCACTTGATATTTCAAAAAAATTTTATAGTGTTTGGCATTAAGCTCTCTTATAGAAAATGCGTGCATTTGGTATATTGATGAATCACCTCCGCGTTGTATGAAAAACTACCTTTCAAACCGCCACTATAAGTTGTATTGAATGGTTTCAAGTCTGATATTCATAACATATATATGATGGTGTCCTTCAGGCATCCGTTTTGTCTCTGACTCTTTTTCTCATATTCATCATATAATCATCTGTTTGAAACTTCTAATCCAAGACGGTATTTTGCTGAAAAAAGTGCCCTCAGTCTTTCATTTTCATTTCAAGATTCAGATCCATTTTTTTTCGGATGTGGAACTAGAACTGCAGCTTATGATATGCTAATTAAATCCAGATATAAACACCATTATCCAATGGAGAATCAAAAATCACATAGAAACAAATGCGTCATAGACTCAAAGCTGTCTCCTGTCGTTTAAGTGGAACCAACCACACATGCCGCAATCCATAATTGCCATTTGCATTGAGCAAACCGAACAGCTTTTAGTAATCGGTACGTATCACAGACTACCTCGTGTGGAATGACCGTATATTTATCGTTGCCAAAAATATTGTTAAGTGTTTAGAAGTCCTTCAACGATGGAAGAAATTGTTCACCTCCTTCTGATGTGACTGTATTCTATAAGCCCTATATTCGTCCAAAGTCTTGTTAGAATGTTCATATTTTTGAATTTTGAGACTCTTGGATAGATTCGAATAAAGAGCCTTAAAAGCGCATCTCACAGCAACACATTTTTTATAAACAGTGTTCTAGAAGAATAACCAGTTGCGTTCCTTCCTAAAAAAAAAACAATTCAACCTATACTTGCGCTTCAGAAATGCTTATCACTTTATCCTAGAGCTCAACTTCAGACTATTGTTAAAAACAGAGATTCTTTCTTTAACGGTACTACACGAATGTGGAATGCCCAATATTGTCTATTTCAATTGCTACACTTTTTAGTATTAGGGTATCGAAGCTAGTATGATGTTTCTATGGTGGTATAAACAGTTTCTTATAATTTCAAGATATGGACATTTATTTTTGGCATAACTTCATCCCCTGAGTATACCGAGGTTATCCGTTAGAATGAAAAAACGTTCGGAAATTTGATGGGCGACAGAAATGGCTTTATAAATTGCAGCTAGCTCAGCATTGTAACTATCCGCATATTTTGGAAGTTGAGCCTGGTGATTAATAGAAAATTGTGAATTTACTTAGAATTCTATTACAGCATTAGACCACCATTGATTTTCTTTTCGTGAATCGTCGTCGGTGTAAAAGATTTTTTCTGCTCTTATTCTAGCGATTAGTTCTTCAAGTAGCATTTTGTGGTTTGCAGATACATTTTTTTTCCTCCCGAGATGAAGATTCTCAATTTTTGATGGGGGGATAATTGTAGTCACCATTTTTTCTTAGCCTAACTAAAGATAATCAAGTCCACTTGTTTAAGAGTATCTTTAACCTGAGTAGGGTTATCGGCGTATATTCCGAAAAGGTCAAGATTGTAAATCGGCTAAGAAAGTTCAATTATCAGCGTCTATGTATGTATTATATAGGATTACAGAAAGAGGTGAACCTTGTGGTGTACCATTGTCTAATTTCATAAGAGAGGAATTGTATCCATCTACGTTTGCCTTAAAGGTTCTATTACTCATAAAGGAAGCTCAATTACTGGAACCATATTAACTCTGTCGAATTCCTTTTTTAAGTCAGATGACATTACTATACTGTGTTTAGTTTTTGACAAATTTTCTGCTAATGTACGCCCCAGTATGTGAATCTCAAAATATTTCATCAGAAATCTCATATTTCGGTTTGGTGGGTACATAGTAAAAGGCTAGTTCTTCGAGGTGTGTAAAAGGCGTGGAATGCAGTTTTTTCAGAACTTTTTTAAAAACAATCGGTTTTTTTTTAAATGTGAAAATATGAATTATAGCTTATGTAATTTTACACAAGAAAGATTTAAAGACTTTTTTTTGTAGAATGAAGAGATTTTAAGAAAAACATGAACAAACATTTTTAGTTCAGAATATTTAGTCGACAGAATATAATAAAATTACTATGCAATATTTTCTGACGTGGAATGACGTTATTTTGAGAAGTAAAAGTATAATCTTTCTGGGCTATTCAAAAGAAAAATAACAACAATTTAGCATACAGAAATAAAGCGTGACTTTTATTTAAAGACGCCAACGTTGAAGATCCAACGGTTAGAACCGAAAATAAAAACTTCTTAACCCAACCATTTTGATCAATCATATATTATTTCTGTATGACTTTCTCCACTTTTTTCTTGACGTAAGGTGGTGTAGGGCTGTGCCAATCAGGAACAATTAAATTTTTTTGATCCGATCATCGAAAAGTGTTGATGATTGAAATCACATATTTTCATTACAATTGATCCTAATCTCAATCATTTCGATGATTCTCGATTTTCTATTTCAATCTTCTATGAATCTCGATATCAGTTCACTCATTTAACCATAATCTCCTCGATTCCATTAGTCCCGATTCAATCGATGTCGATCATAAGCGCCAAACGGACGGTGGACTGGAATTTCTGGGTTGAACTGCACATTGAATTACATGCTTGATTGTGTTGTTGTTGGTTATTGATGCTGTGGGCCGCCAAAGCAATTGTTGGGTTGAACTGGTGTTTTTTGAGGTATCAAGATCATATATGTTTACTGTGGGAGTTGAACCCGCTATGTACCTAGCTCGTTGTATATTCACTCTAATTCACTAATGTGTGGAGACCTCTAGTGTCGTTGTCGGAGAAAATGGTCGCTCTCGTGTTTTTTATTCGTATTTATTTCATTTCGCTTTCATTTTACAACGAAACGAAATATTTTTTTTTTAAATTTGTATCAAATTCTATACATTATTGAACTGGAATTGGTTAAAATTCGGAGATTGTATCATCGAAATCAAAATGAAAATCGAATCGGACCAATATTGAATCATTTGAAATGAAAATGATGAATGATTGAATCATTTTGGTAATCGATTGGTGAACGATTCGATCATTTGAAATGAACGATTTACACAAGTCGTATGATGATCGCGAATAACTTTCCATTTTATTGTGATTCTCATTCCATGACTCTGGATGGTCAATTATGTAGTGAGTCAATATGAGGTCTCTAAATATATATTTTATAAACGGGTAATTGGAATAAATGGTATTTTGAATTAAAAATTCTAAGAATCTTCCTTCTTAAAGCCTCCTGAAATGTATTCGTGTTTCCTTAACTCAAGGTTACAAGGAACTAATCTATTCTTTCAAGAAAACTCAACCCTTGCTATTTATAGGTAAATATTTAACAAAAAGTTAAAACAATAACTCTTAACAAAATAGGAAAACAAAAAAACAACACTCATAAAACACAAAATTAAAAAAACAGAATGCATAAACAAATATCCTTTTGTAAAAATTGCTCTACTTTTTTCTTTGAATATTTTTACTTTCGCTAGAAGCCAGTCGATTCGTCTTCGGTCGCTTCGTCATAAAATCATTTTATCTTTTTATTACTACGCGAGCGGGGATATTATGAACTCGTTAACCCTTTTAATGAAATGTCACCATTCAGAGAAAGTGACACCGAAACAAGAAGACACGGACACGGTGCTGCATATTAACTCAAGAAGAACAAAAGGGTTAAAAGTGAAGCCGATTCGAACGAAAATGAGGGCAAATATTATGGTCGCAAGGATTTTAGTGAAATATTTTTCACACTTCAATAAATTATTTAAATTTCACTTTCTAACCCTTTTGCATTCTGAGACATATCTGGAGTAAAATATAAATTAACATAAAAAGTTCCAAATACTTTCGCCATCCACATACATAGAACCAACACAAATAGTACCTACACAAACACATCCCTTACAATAAGAATGTGTCCTTGAGTAGTTTTGGGAAAGTGTTCTTGTCTCGCTTGAATATGCACAAATGCTCTCCTTAATAGCTTTATTGCTTGTTTTCTCTAATTATGGTTAAACTCATTTTTGGACGAAAGGATAACAAGACAAAGTAATCCTTTGATCCAGGCGGATGATTTTGTCTTTCCAGCTAATTTCAAATCAAAAGGATTACACGATCCATTTCGCAGGTATATCTGTAACAATCCACAGCCATTTTCACTTAATCCTTTTCAAGGATACTTCGATGTGTTTACATTTGTTTTGCTTCGAGGCGTGGTGTTTATCCTTAGAATCAAAATATTGGCAAACCCATTCGGAATCGGAATATCGAACGCACATCTTTTGGTTTCATTTTTGGCAATAAAGGATATTTGCATTGGTACCTTGAAATAATCTTACAAAAGAATATGGTATCAGCAGGCTTTACTAAGGACTTTATGACACCATCTCGCAGTTGAAAATTCCACTGAAATCCAGCGATTATTCCGAAGGATGCAACTAAAACATTGCATTGCAAGGTTATGCCATGAAAGGAGGTAATAATGAATGTGTTTTTTCGTCGTCGCGTCGTTTTTTGTGAAGATACGAAGTGCTTTGCGAAAAAAATTTAACTCTGGTTTTATGGTTATTTTTTTTTTCGTTTTTTTTTTTTTTAAAGACCCCTTGTCCTTGTGAATCCTTTTCTTAGGTGAGAACGATTGTTTGGCACTTAGGCCGGTAGTTGTTTAGCAAGATGAGTCCTTTTTTTAAGAATGGCAAAAAATTATGTTGTGGTAGCATTTTAGGGTTTTATGTTCCCTTTTTTTGTGTGCGTTGTTAAGGCATCGTTAGATTCTTTTGTGTTGGGTAATAAGTCAGTGGTTATATAAGTTCCGCAAATAATGATTTCTGGTTTATTGTCTCTGAAGTTCTTAGTAGTGGGATAAGCCTTTCGTTTAACTCTTTACGATTGGCAATTTTTGAGCAGCAGTTTTTTACGAAATTCCACAGAAAAAAAGGACGAAGGTTTATAGTTTAAGGGTTATTTTTTAAATTGCTTAAAAAGGTGTTGTCAAGGATATTCTTCAAAACTTTCATTTTCTTTTTCCTTAGTTTCAAGGATAACACAAGTTGATTTTTTTTCTCATTCAAAAATAAGAAAACCACACATCAATAGACCAAAAAATGACCCAATTATCGCCGGAATGCCCTAAAAATCAAACCACACCGACGACCTCTGGTCGTTAAAAACTCACAACCGAAAAAAGAAACAAACAAAAAACAATCAAAAAAGCAAATATTTGCTTGGGCCGTTTCATAGTGGCTGAATTGTCCAGCTTGTAAAAAATAATTAGGCCAAAAAATGAGAGCACTAAATATGGATAGACAGTCTTATTTTTTTCGAGGGCTGGCGATTTAGGTATGTTTGTAGACAGACGACTTCCAAGAAGGCAAATTCGCATGCTGTTTTTAGCGTGACGCGATTTTTTGGGAAAAATGTGTTTTTGTAAATTTTAAGTTATTTTTTTTTTGTTGTTTTGTTTTTGTTTGCCCTACTTAGATAGTCTGCAATAAAATATCCAATTTCGATCATAAAACGATTCTTACGTAAGGTCCATAGTTTACCTTGAAACTATTTTCGCAAAAACGAGAACAATAAGGTCGGAGGACAGAGGAATTATGATTTTTTGGGCACTTATCTAGGTTGGCCACATAGTTTGAAATTGCCGTTCCAAATAGTTTACGCAATATAATCACGTTTCCATGGAATTTTGACGAAACAAAAAATTCGAATTCTTCTTTTTGAAGAAACTAAGATATTCCAATAACGCTCTGGAAAAATATGTATAGCACTTTTGTTGTCAAAATAGCAAAGTAGTAAATAATATTTGTCTGTGCATTTAAAAAAGTGTGCCTTCTTTTAACATTCACACTACGAATACACACAGGAGAAGTGACCTTTTTTTGAATTCGCCGTAAATATCTGTAATACTGGTCTCAGAACCCAGAAGGACTCTGGTCGAATTCAGATTGCAGCTCTTGTGATTTTTTTTTTCAATTGACATTGCATCGATTTAACACTTCGAGTGAGAAAATTGGCAGGTTCATCAATGCTCCAAATACCACATCTGTGTACTTAAAATTTTGCATATTTTTGTTGGAGCTAAATTGGATCCTTTGGAAAGTGTTATTATATGTCAGAATGAAGGAGCAAAAGGAATTTTATAACTCCTTAAAGCTGAAAGGTAATTATTAGTTTGTGAACGATCTGTTGCCACTTACGAACTGTAAACGAGTTAATGAGAATTTCATTAACGTGTTTTAAATTAGCCCCCTTTGGTTGATGTGGTTCGTTCAAATGGACATCCATCAGTTATTAGAGAAGAATATATCATTAATTTCCCTTACGTAAAAAAAAAGAAGTGAAATAATACCAGGAGAGTCAATGTTTTAAAAATGTACCTACATATATGTATGTATATTGCCCGCAATTTTCGACGCATTTACACAGGTTTTTGATGAACCGTGTTAACAAGATAAAACAATGTGTTTACTTTGAAAGTTTTGTTAATGGGAAGACTTAGAAATAATTTGTTTGCTAATTTAAGCCATTTATATGATAAAGACTGGATCGCCGGGACTTGCTTTTGGGGGCACTACATTGCCGATCATCAAAAATAAGCTCAAAATATTTTTTCTTTTACTTCGATTTTGGTTTGTTTTAAAATCGAACTGTCTACTGTCCAAGAAGAGATAAAAGTAGGCTGGAGAAATTTAACAAATATCATTTATGCTATTTTGTTTTGCATATGCCAAAAACATGTCCTTTTACGACCCAGGACCAGGAGATGCGATTTTAGTTTCCGATTAGCTGTGAACACAAAATGGGTTGTGGTAAAATTTTTGAAAGTATTTTGTACGAAATTTTAAGTTCTCGATGTAAGATTCTCATATCCCCTAGGCAACAGGGTCTTATAGGACTACAACAACTAACCTTGTTGAATTCGTATCCTTTAGCTTCTCAGCCATAGAGAACGGAAAGAAAGACGAGGTAGTCTTAACCGATTTCTGTAAGGCCTTTGACGAAATTTCACATAAACTTATTCTATTCAAACTGTTCACCCTTGGGCTTCAACCTATCTTCAAAAGATTTATTTCTTCTTAGCTGATGAAAAATCGTTACTGCAAAGTTCGATTCAGATCTACTTTCTCCGATGATTTCTTAGCTACTTCCGGGGTCCCACAAAGCAGACACTTAGGACCTCTTCCTTTTATTATCACTAATGACGATACTAAAATGGTCATCAAATATTCCAATATCGCACTCTCCACTGCAGACGATACCAAGTTTTTTACGAGTAGGACCATTTCTTCGACATAATTCTTCAAATTGATCTTGGTCAAATTGGTCTGGTGCCTGAAAAATTGCTTAAAGCTGAATATTTCAAAATGTCATTCAATCACTGTGTCACGAAAACGTATTCAATCTCCTCTTCGTCACTATCTTCTCCATCATCTATTAATTTCTACCGCTTATAATCCGGAAAGCAATTCGAAGATATCGAATCATTAAAAGAATGCCATTGAGAGCACTTGGAGCGATTTATCATTAGATCTTTTTTAAAGTCCCTTTACAATTCAAGATTTTAAATAAAGTTGGAGATTCACGCACAATAAAGAATATAAAAAATATCCTTTTGATCTAGAACGCTCATTTTTGCTAGTTTAATTTAAGAAAAGAAAAAAATATATGTATATTTGGGCAAACTTTTTTCTTTTTTTTTTATTTAAGAAATTTAATATTCTTTATAAAATCCTTGAGTCTTTTCGATTGAACGGCAGTTTAATGATTTATCGATTTGAATGATTGAATGAATTTTTTAAGGGAAAATGTGAAAAACGTCAAAAGTAATAAAAAAATGATTTTTCCTTTGATTTTTGGTTTCAAAAAAAGTGTATGAAATTTTGAAAAACTCCTTAAGAAAACAAAACCATAGGAATGATTAAAAGTTGTAAGTCGCCAGGAATTGTTTTTTCACCTCTTGTTAGGCCTCATTATTGAGACACTACGATAATAGAGAACACCAAAAATGTGGGTACAGCAATTCCCTCTGTCTGTTTGTACCTCGACCTACAGCCTTATCCGCCGAAGCGATTTTCTTCAAACTAGGTATTTACTGTTCCCTAGAAGAGAAATTGAAATTAACTGATTTTTTGATTTTCGACTTTCTCATTAACGGCTCTAACGATTTTGTCAAAAATGTTTACAAAGGAGCTCCTTTGAATTTGAAAAAAAAAATATTGAATATACAAATTTTCTGGATTTTTGAAAAAAATTAGGAACATTTTATATCTTGAAAATGATTGGTCTATGAAATTATTTCATTAATTGTATTTTGTTAAATATTTTAAATTGACATCCTAAAATTTCATTTAGAACAATTTTAGAGAAAATTCTAATACAATACAAATATTTTTTTTAAGATGTTTTAAACCTTGTTTGTATAAATTCAGATTTTTCTAGAAATAAGACGTCAATTTTATTCATTTGAACATTTTGTTCTAGTTAAATCGATTTTTTTATGTACATATAATTATAAGCAGTTTTTGAATTCTAAAGCACTTTTACGTAAGAGTCAGTAAGTGTGCTCCAGTCTTGAATTTTATTTATTTTAAAATGCAATATTTTTTGAACTAGCTACAAATAATTTTTTTTGCAAAATCATAACAAAATCGATTTTGCCATTAACGAGATTTATGAAAATAATGCAAAATGAAGAAAACTTTCTTAAAAAACGTATATAAAACGTACCGAAATAAGGGTAATGCGATTTTTAAGCAACAAACTAAAAAGGCAAATATATTAAAACGCCTAGCAGCTATTAGTTAATCGTTTTAGATTAGTAAACAAAGATTCGAATTTTTCTGTCCATTCTATTCTTCTATTCGATTAAATTTTAAGAAAATCCTTACTTCTGTTTATTTCTACATGCCTAACGTATGTAAAAACGTCAAACATAAAATTTAGGAGTCTTGTTTAACCCCTTACTGCATGGTGGCTCATATATGAGCCAAACCATTTTAGTGTGAATATTTTCGAATTTTCAACAAATTTGGCTATTTTGTGCATACAGTTTGAAATTAGTAACATAGATGCTCTAAATTATATAAATAAACGCCATCTATGAACGAGTTGCGGGAACAATTTCTTTCGTCAAACTCGTAAAACAGGTTGCAGTGGGTGAGAAGCGTGTTTGAGAAATTCAAAATTGTATAAAGAATATAAATAAACATATATATATTTATATATATATATATAAGAAACTGTTTCACGATATTCTACACTTCATAATTGTTTGAATAAATAGTTTATTTAAATTGTTGAGATAATTTTTGTTTCTTTTCTGCTCATATATATATATATGATCCAAACAGGAAAACTGCAAATTTTCCACTTTTTTTCCACAAAAATCAAAATTCCTGAAACACGTGTCTTTTTAATTAACATAAACTACCACATATATTTTTTTCATGAAGAAAAAAAAAATCATGCAGTAAGGGGTTAAAAACATTTTTTACAAGCAGCTTCATGTTGAAGACATCTTAAACAGATTTAAACATTCTAGTTTTAATTAATTAGCATGATACTACTTAAGTTACTTTTTCTTAATTTTAAGAATTTTTCAACTAATGCAATTTAATATTCTCACGACACACCCAAAACAATGACAGTTCATGGAATTTGAAAGTTTGTGCCAATTTTGTTAGTTTTTGTTTTAAGAAATCACTGTAACACCACCTCATTTATCATAGTTTTTTTTTTTTGGTTAATGAAATTTTGTGGATGACCTTAAGCCCTTTTTGTATTAGACGCCATCTTGAAATTTGAAAAATTGGTTTTGTCATATAACTTGCTTATTTTCAACTTACTTTTACATTAAATTTCACTTAACAAAAGTTTTTGGAAATTTAACTATGTATGCATTTATAACATGTCATTGAAAGAGAGCCTTAACTGGAAAAATATTTTCAAAATTGAAAATTAGTATTAAATAAAGCTCAGCACAAAGAACATACTACTTATTTTTTAAAACTAATTATATCTAGGACATGCAAAAAACTAATAATTATTTATAATATAAATCGTCACTGTGAAATCGTATGTGCAATGCTTGAGAGCACACGAATTTATATTTTTTTCCGTTGCTGAAAACTTATTAACTGCGGACGCACCCACTGATTAGAGGATCTGTTTTCGACAAGCCTTAACCAGAAAATTTAATTACTTCATATGAACATAATATCTACAGGGGATATGAAACAAGTTTTTCGACTTTAGCAAAACATTTTACGACTACAGTTATCAAGTTCCAACAATTTTTCCATTCTTAAAAGTTTTAAACCAAAAGTTAAAAATTATTTTATATTTTTAAATTAAAAATTGAGGAGTTTTGGGCTTTCAAAATTTTTTGGCAGCAATGGTTAGGCTTTTTTGACACAAATTTCAGATATTTTGTCAAAAAATATGTACAGTTTTATTTTGACTAAGTCCACTATGGCATATAAAGGTATTCCGATTTGAACTTTCACTGTGAACTCACCCTTAGGCCCCAGTTATAGCTTTCATTGAAATGCATCAATCAGTGGAATGCTGACTTCATTTTTTTGACAAGTCAGTTATAGCAATCGTTGGAAAATTGGTTTCAGTAAAAGATCCTGTCAGTGGCTGATTACAACCAATTCTATGCATTTGAGGTTAGAGTTGATCATTGAAAATAAAACTGACATTTGAGAATAGAAAGAGAATCAAACACATTCAGTGGAACGATTTTGTTCCACTATCTATTCTATCAGTGAAATAATAAAAGTGGATTTAAAAGAAAGTTCAAATCAGAATTTTGTATTTTATACGGTACAAAAATTCTACTAGTCATTACCTTCATTTTGTACCGATTAAAGCCATTGCATATTGTTTATTCGTCTTAAAAATGGGAATGAACATTTTGAATGATGCGTTTCAACGATAGTTATAAATGGCCCCAGTGCCGGATTAGCCACGAAGCAAGAGTAGCAAATGCTACGGGCCCCGCGCATTTGGGGGCCCCGCGCACCAACCTTTTCTGACCATAAAAAAGTATTATTTACATATTAGATTTAGTCACAATTACTAAGAAGAAAATGTTTGAATCAAAATGATCAACTAAAATTTTATTTTTCTATCTGCTGGTCTTACCAAAAATCATGTTTCGCACCGCACCAAACGCAAATTGGACAACGGTATGAAATTCAGGTATTTATTGTCACCATTGATAACGTACTCACTGCTTTGGGTAAACGTATATGAACAGTTATCATAAAATTGCTGGCATTTTCGGAATATTCCGAGAGCTAAAATCTCTTCCTGATTCAAAATAGCTTTTTTGGCCTTTAGTCCACAAAAACTGTCGTTTCGTCCGGGTGATCGCACATGGACTCATCAGTTGGCTGTGAGGACCTTGTCAATACGCAATTTTTATTGAATTCAGTTCATCTTACATCGATTTTTTGACAAACATCCAATGTGAACTATATCCAACCAAGATTAAAATTATAATCATTAACGTTGGAATATTTTGGCCGTGGCCGAGCATTGATTATATATGAAGGTTTTTATAATACAAATTCTATATACTACTGAAATAAATCAGCCTAGTAGAAGACTTAGCACTATTAATGGATTTGTTGAATTTGTTGAAAATAGCAAAATATTTCAACGTTAATGATTACAATTTTAATCTTAGTTGGATATAGTTCACATTGGATTTTTGTCAAAAAATCGATGTAAGATGAACTGAATTCAATAAAAATTGCATATTGACAAGGTCCTCATAGCCAACTGATGAGTCCATGTGCGATCACCCGGACGAAACGGCAATTTTTGTGGACTAAAAGCCATAAAAGCTATTTTGAATCAATAATTCAACAAGTCCATTAATAGTGCTAATTCTTCTACTTGGCTGATTTATTTCAGTAGTATATAGAATTTGTATTATAAAAACCTTCATATAAAATCTCTTCCACCAGAAGAAATTAAAAATCTGCAACCATAGTAAGTGCTTACGCAGATGATTTGGAGGACAGTCTGGGCAACGAATTAGTGCAATTCGCTTCAATGCTCAATTCTGATGTGGCTGGTATTATTGACAGCAGGAATCATGAGGCTCTGGAAATGCAGGTTTACAAGCTGTTGATAAATAATTCTTTACAATCTTGTTTCCCGAACGTTGAAATTGCTTTGCGCATTTATTTGTCTCTCATGATCACCAACTGCAGTGGTGAACGATCTTTTTCAACATTAAAACGTGTTAAAAATGAATTGAGGAAGACGATGAGCCAACAACGTCTTAATCTTCTCACTTTAATGAATATTGAACCTGATTTACTCCGAGAAGTCGATATCAACAGCATTATTTATAAATTTTCCCAAATTAAATCAAGAAAATTTTGTTTGTAACAGTTTTGTTTTATTTAATACCATAAACTTGATAAGTGCCTAACCTAAAACAGTCTAAGGGCCCCTTGATAGAATTTGCTACAGGCCCCGCGCTGGCTTAATCCGGCACTGAATGGCCCCCTAAACCAATAACAAAATTGTCAATACCAAAACATTCAGAAGAAACAAATGTACATATGTAGATCATAGTGAAATTCACGACCAAAGAACGTTTACAAAATTCCGAGTCGGTGATAGAATGTTACAAGGATCAAAGGTGACAAAGCCGTTTAGCCAAAAATGCACACGCATAGAATATGCGTGGCGTGAATCGTAACAGGAGTTCAGAAGCAATATTGAATCATCGGAAATTGTAAACGTGCTCAGGGTGGACAAATGAACGAAGTTGAAGTCCATATTGGAACATAAATGTTTTGATTGTACTTCAAACCAGTATTAAATTTTTCAAGATATCTCAAATTATTTGCGTTTATTTTGAGAAAAAAATATGTCATATTCAAGTTATAATATTTTGTCTTTTAAATAAATTCTCGTTTTCCGTGTATCACCTTTTTAAGTCTGATATTCATAAAATAAATACTGGTGCGCCACAGGGCTCCATTTTTTCTCCGACTCTCTTTCTCTGATATTCATCAATAATATTTTGTCTGAAACTTCTAATTCATTAAATTGACATTACTCTCAATTTCTCCAGATTCAAGTCCTAGTTTTTCGGTTGTTGAGCTAGAACGGCAAAGTATGATAAGTTCATTAAATTCTGATCTTGATAACTTTGTCAAAAATGGTGTAGAGTTAACTTCCCTAAACTTTCGCACTCAGCGAATGTTTGGTGTCTCGAAAACAGGGTACAGTGTGCTATTGCTTATAATAAAATCTAAATCGTTTATTGAAACACTTAAATTTAATAGGAGACCGAACAAATACGGACAAATTTTTGCCCTAAGAAACCGTATACCGCATTGCCTTCATAAAGTGTTCTGTTTCATTTCGACCTTCTAATTGATTCTGTTTCATACGCAACAGTTGCTTTCACCCTTAAAAATTCACTATTCAATTAGTAAGGAAATATCATTGCAATTTTAGAAAGAAACTTTAAATATTATACCTATACTTCAGCAATGGGGAATTTCATCTTATTCACCTTTAGATTGATGCCAATTCCAGGCTGGAAAAAAAGTTAAAACAAATATTTAAACTTTTGTCAACAAAATGGTCATTGGTCAGTGTCCGAAATGAACCACTCGAGAAAACATTTATATTGAAAAATTTCTTCAAGGAAAAATCGTGAATGGATTCTTCAACTCATGATTTCCTGTTTAGTTTCATTTTCGACCAGACGACATCACGAACAACTTCCATTCCGCCATATTGACAGACACATAACACGAAACACGCCATTAGCTCGCACTCCGAACTCCAACCGAAGCCAACTTGGTCTTCTCTCCGGATACAAGCTCCAAATGGCAATAGGATGACCAGTCTAGAGGGCTTAATCGTGTGGTGTTATCTTACACCAACAAGTCCGTTGTTCAATAATCGTGACCCACCAAAAAGAGCACTGATGCATACGACGAGTAGATATCCTCGTCTGGTTGTCTGTGAGAAATTAAAAGGAAACAAAGCGACGAAAAAACAAAATAAGTACAACGCTGCTATAATCCAAAGTGACGATGATCGGGCCATCTCACGACTGACATCGATCCGAGTCAAAATAAGCGTGCCAACGGGCAGAAAGATACGCGCTGCTTAGTGGATACATTATACATATATGGGAGTATGTATGTGAATGGATGTACAATCTACAAGCCTTCCTATCTGGCTACTGACTGAGTCAAGACGGTGTGGTTTGGATAATTTATGCAGCAATTCTTGAAGTTTTTTGTTTTGTCTTCTGTTTTTGGTTTAATCCGCGACAGCTTGAATGGAAGAATAACGTATACCTATAATATGGAATGGAATGGAATGATTGGTTCATCCGAGATTATCAGGACCAATTTTTATCAGGGTTAGGAGGTATACTACGTCTGTCACGTTGCATCGTTTCGTATCGTTCTCTGAAATGTGAAGACAGCGTGAACTGCTATATGGCCAATTCGATTAGCGAAGGTATTGTGTGCATCCAAGCTGAATACACTGGTCACGATTCTCTAAATGGACATACCTCCGAATGAGTAAAGCAGCAAGTATTCCGATTTATAAACCAAGGCTAAATCATTTAAAGAACACGTCGGGAACAAAGTCTATAATATGTGATGTCCATCGTCATCATCATCATCAATTGTGGAGTCTTGATTGAGTTAACCTTGAACACAGTCTAATGAGATAACTCTCTGCGGGCTGTCCTGGAGAGGACGAATGAGTGAAAGTTCCAACAAGCACGTCATAAGAATACATATACTGTTGAAGTTTGTGCGGAAGATTGATATAGGATATAGCGAGTTGGCGAACATCCAAAACACACAATACAAAAAATGCAATTAAGAAACTAATGAACTAACAAAGTATATTACAGTTATATAAGAAAAAGGGCACAATCAGGCTTTGAACTAAACGCAGTTTTATGCTTGTGAGAAAGAGACTGGTAAATGACCTTTAAATCCGAAGTCCAGAATAGATTCTTCCTATTGTACCGAATTAGCATCGCAGCTGATTAGATTTTTGTACCGAACATGTACATGTACCGAAGATGTTTCACTTTTTCAACATGTACAATTTCTCTCCATTTAGAATAATGCTGGGAAATTTTTGGTTATACTTACATCTCTCCTTGAACATATAATCGCTTAGTTATATGAACGGTTGATTTTAAGTTTACTCGACCTAATTTCCTTATGATCAGGAAGATCATTTATAAACAGTGTAACAAAAGGGGTCCTTAAACACCACTATATCAGTTTGAATTGTTTTTATCATGTCTTTAAAATATGTCTCGAGTAAGCTTATAGCAGTACTTGAAAAGTTAAAGTTATTTCTTAATTTTGACATAAGAACTGAGGGATGAATAATACAATCGAATGCTTTCGAATGCTTTTCAAAAATCACAAAAAAAAACAATAATACACCAAAGTTTGCGCAAATCTAGTTCGGTCTGCAAGTCATCAAAGCCGCAGACACCGATTTAACAGTACTAACTTAATGAAAAACATCATCTAGCTATTTAAAAAAAAAGTCTGTATTTGAAATAAAGTAATAAGCACCGTGATTAAATTAAGAGGATCTGGAACTGCTTGAAAAAAATTGTGACATCATAACATTAGGGTTAAACGAGCACTTAGATGTATTTTTTGTCGCAACTATTACTTCACCTTTTTTTAAAGGCAGTCGAAACTACAACTGGGCAACTACAATCAGAAACGTTTCGAAAACTTCATTAACTTAAGTAGAAATAACCTAAGCATAATAACAGGTATTCTAACTGAACATTGCAAACTTAGAAGACATCTAGGTTTACTTGGTATGATAAGCAATGTCACTTGTAGATTCTGCAACGTCCATGAGGGAACACCGTACCACATACTATGAAGGTTTTGTCCACTCATGCACCAAAAGAAAAAACATCTGGGACAATACCTTGTGAAAGAGACCGACCTTTCCCCTCTGGAGGTGCCCCAAGCCCCACATACTAAAAGATTCCTAAGAGCTATAAATTTGGAGGAAAAACTATAAGATGATTCAATAGATCCTCAGGTCGCAGTGCAATACCCCCAACACATGATTCATAATTTTTAAATAATTGTGTTTCATGTGGTATTTTTCGAAGGAATTTATTTTGTATATATTCAAGAAGTGGGAGAAGGGAATTTAAGTCTAAGGAAGTAAAGGGTAATGGATTTTTATAAGCCATGTTTTATCTACAGAAGACACTAAAAACGTGGCTGAGAAAATGTCAGTATAAGGCATTGACAGAATTTTGCGTTTTATCTCATCTCCAGTATGGGGTAAATTGTAACATAGGCCGTGATAAATTGTAAGAAGAATTATAAAAATATAAAAATGTAGTAATGGGTAATAATTTTTTAAGAAAATTATTTAAATATTCTTATAGAAAAACAACATAACTCTCAGAAAAATAAAAGAAATATAGCATTCGCAAAATTGTTTAACCAAATCCCAAACTCATTTAACTTAAAATCCAATCGATTTAAACTAAAAGTAATTCAAAAAAAAGAGGCTGGGTGTGACTCACACTGATAACTTCCCATTTGTGGTCTTGAAAACTTTATATTTAGTTTTTTTCAAATAACCAAATTTTCAGCGAAACAAACTTTAGCTGTAAAATTCAAACAAACATTATTTTAAGATTGAAAAGCATTTTAATTATTTAAAGAGATTTGAAATTGAGAATGTTGATGTATAAGTTTTTTCCACGTGACCCAGGAGGTAAACTTCCACGCGTTTAAAAAAAAAAAAACTATTAATTCAATATTTGTCAACATTTTACCAATTGTACAAAATTATACTATGTATAAAATAAACTAAATTAGAAGTCAATATCACTACTAGTTCTCGAGAAATTGGAGTCGAAAAACAATTTTTACCAATTTTCAATAGAATTTTATATAGTTTTTTATTTTTTGTAAAAAACCTGTAAACTGATTTTTTTTGAAATTTTCACCAGTTGTCAAACACATAATTTTTCGTAAAATAAAATTATTTTGAGTTTCAAATTGTTTTCCGTTCTTAGAATATCTGACATTTTTTTTTCAGTTTTTTTTTTTATTTAAAAAAATAACGGTATGTTCATTTTTTTCCAATTTAAAACCAAATCTGTATGACCTTATAATGAGTACATTAAATTTTATTTGAAATCAATAGCATTATTTTTTCGTGAGATATTTGAAACTAACCAAAATTTTTACTTTTTTTTTTAAACCGTTATAGTGAAAAAACTACTCACTGAATTTTAATAAACGCCCTTTCAGCCTCTTTCGAAGTTATTTATCTATTGAACAAAATTTATTTGAAGTCGATATCTTTACTGGTTCTTGAGATATCGACGACGAAAAATGGTACCAGAACGTACGGACGTACGAACGTACGTACACACACACAGAGACATGTCTCTAAAATGATTGATATAGCCTCTAGGGACCTTGAAACGTCGAAATGTCAATAATTCCAATTTGACAAATCGGACCGATTACAATAACTCCCTATGGGAAGTTAATAAATTAATTACTTAATTTGCTAACAGTTTAAATCGACTTGTGTTTTGCGTAAATCTAAATTAAATTAAAATTAAATTAATTTCCTATTTGTTAATATGTGAATGGAATATACCTACATAAATACATACACACCAATAAGTAATCAATAATACTGAAACCAGTTATAGCAGGTCTTAAGACCTTTCAGTGAAAAATGTTTCTCATTTGGTGTCTACTCTTACGAGTATGTAACGATTTTTACTTGCGACTTATAGGTACTATAAGGCAAGTTATGCATTCGTAAAAAAAATCGAACTCGAGATTTTGATCAAAGTTGACATTACGATAATAGCGAAGACCAAAAAAGTGGGTCTCGCAATTCTATCTGTCTGTCTGTCTGTCTGTTCGACTACAGCTAAACGGCTCGGCCGATTTTCTTTAAACTTGGTAGATATGGGTTTTATTTTTTTCCCCCGGATGTTTTTTTATTTGTTTTTTTAAGAGCAAAAATAACGGTACCTGCCATACGATTTTTTTTTTTCGAAATTTCGTAAATATTTTATTTCTCAAAAACTGTCCCAGAGATTTCTTAAAAAAAAAAATCATAAAATTTCATTTAGTTAAACCTAGGTAATGGTTGAAAAAAAATTCTCCAAAAAATGGTTATTTTTGGTACGGTAGGACCGATTTTGATCATTTTTTTTTTATGTTAAGGCTCCCCAGCAGTTTCAATATTATTGTGTTTTCAAATTTCCAATTTTTTTAGATTAAAAAAAAAAATTCAAATTTTTTTTTTCAAAACTCAATATTCTTAACAGAACACTGTCTTATAAGCAAGCTCGCAACGAGGCTTGGACTTTATTCAAACGATTTTTTTTTGAAGACATATGAAAAAGGAAGACGTGGAATCAATTCCTCATCTTCTATGTATATGCCCATCACGCATCTGAAACCATCTATACACTACACTGTACCAAGCTACGCCTTAGCTCTTGGTGTAAAGAATCAAACGGAGAGCAGGACACAGAAGTAACCGAAGCTCGTCTTAGAGCCATTTCGTCACTTTGAAAATAAAGATCAAGTCTTTGATCTTCATTTTCGAAAGCTCGTCAATGTCGTCAAAAAATTCTCTCCCTAATGATTGTGCTCTTAATTTGGTCGGAGCACAGCATTTGTAGAGGAAATGACTGTTTCCTTTTCCCGCTGGTCCTCACAATGGGCCACTTATCAGGTCTACGAATGCAAGCTTCGACGCTGGCATCCACTTAAGCCTAACTTTACCATGGTGCCGAGCAAGGAAAAGTCGTTCGAATGCTTTATCACCGAAATCCTTAAGTTTGAACGTAGAAAACGGTTAATGCTATACGAGAATCGCCGTCCCAAAAAAATGAGAATAAATGAGAAAATTACCACTGCATCTCGCCAGGCAGTGGTAAGCATCGCACATACGCGTCACTCAAATTGGAGGTCATTTGCATTCGATTGCTTTTAAAACCCATACAAAAAAAAACTAAATAAAAATGAATAATGAATAATCAAATGAATTTAAAACATGTATGAAAAAAAAGTTATTTGACTGCAGCAGAATCTTACAGAAAATCAAAGTCTCACGCCAACTGTCAAAATACCCGAAACCGATAAGATATATGTACATAATGTAGATAGCAATTTGCTTGCAAGTGTTTCCTTCTATTTACCTATTCCACGATTCATTTTTCTGCCTCTACAACTCCCTCTAACGGAATAAAATGAAAACATCTTTTTCAATTTTCGGTCACGCTAAAAACATAGAATCATAGAATCCAGAATTCGTCTTCCCCTTCTTCACTACCTTCTAGGAATTGATCTTCCCTTTTTTGCAATTCACTTAGTTGAAGAGTTGCAAACCTTTGCCGAATCCCGAACTTCTTATGCGGATAGCCTTTCTCCTATAATTTTGAAAGGAAAACCAAGCATCTTGTATCTGTTGCTAAATGTTATTCATGCGTCAATCGTAAAACAATAAAAACATCAACTGACTCTCTACAAAACACAGCACACGTTTACCACCGTAACCCATCTTCTTTCCTTACCTCTAGGCCTACCTGATTTCACCTTGACGCGAATCATACTCGTACAAATATACCTCTTTCATCACTTTGAAAAACTCTTTCTTTGTAACTCTACTGCCAGGCAAGGGATAGAGGTAGCTGCAATATAACCAAGCCGTGTTAACCCTTAATAAAACCATAAAATCCTTCAATTTTAACTCCCTAAACTACATAAGCAAGACTTGTCAAAGGATACGAATCGTACCTATTCATTGAATTCTCTGGAGGGGGATGTGAATTGCTAGAAATTTTGCCTTGTCCCACTCATTAAGGCATTTGGTCTGCAAAATTGTGCAGTTTATCATTTTATGACAATTTTTGGCAAAATAAGCATTTTCAGTTCCTTCTCTTTCTCTCTCTGTGTGTTAGTCTTTCATGCTAATTAACCATTCGAAATAAAAATGTATTGTTCGGCCAAGGATATTGCGTTTACCCGTTAGAATTGAACGGTTTACTGTATGTTCGTAGTTGGTGAGGTTTTTGTTTTTGCAAAAATCATTGTTCTCAAATGCTGATTCCTCGAAAAAAGGCTAAGAGTTCGATCGTTTTTTACGTAACTTTTTATAACCATTTTTGGTAAATTAGCAAAACACCGAAAAACCTTGCGAAATTGCGTAAAAAATAATTCGTTTTTTATTAGCAATTCGCCGAAGAAAGTTTGCCTTTTTACAAAAAGGATGCACAACAAAAAACAGGTCGGTCGCTCTAAAAACTGCGCCTTCCTAAAACCTAAAACCAAGTGTTCCTTGGATGGTTTTGGTCTTCTAAGCAAGTAATAGCGATTCACCGAAGGAGTTATTCATGAAAATATTTGTCATCATAGGAGTCGTCTTCATCGAAAAAGGGTTTACCTGGTGTTGTGAGCGTGGTAGAAGGGTTCTTCGGTTTGTATTCATTTTTATGGCAAGGGTTATAACACCATCAATGCCGCGATTCTATGATGTACCTGTACGAGAAAGGATAATGTTTCTTTTAATCCTTTTATGACAAACAAACATAAGAGAGAAAAAGATGATTTTCCCATTTTTATGGGTGTGTGGTTTAAGCCCTTTGATGCGCATGATCATCCAACTAATAAAATGAAAAATACTTTTGTTCTCTGAATTGAGGTGAGGAAAAGGATTAAATCCCTTGGGTTAGGATTGTTATTATGTACGAATAGGGTTATGGACAAATGACCACCAGACTTAATTTCTCTGACCATACAGAAGCATATCTAAAGCGATTAGCAGTTTTGCTAATTTTTCAAAAAACAATTACCTACTCAATCCTTTGGCTTTTGGGTTTATGAGAGCTGTAGATGGATGAAGAATTCGAGAGATTAAATGCCGGAGAACATTTGTTAGTTATTTGGAAGAGCTTAGGGAAAATATTTGCAAACAACGATGACTTTGTTGTTCAGCAGGAGTTTTCGGTTTAATTTCAAGTTGCTCTTGACAGGTCAAATGAATTGTTTTTGTTCTAAAGACAATTCAAGAAATCAACGATGGGAAATTTAGTTTAAATACATTTGGATAAAATTCCTTTCAATTTTACTTCAGATTAATTTTTATTTTCGATCTAAGCTGATTAAAATACTTAAGTAAATACATACAAGGGTTTTCCATTAAGTCTTTTCAATAGGTACTTAAATTTTAATAAACAAAAATCTGTGAGTGAGATGTCTTTGATTTTTTTTTATTTACTTAGAACGGGAATTATGTATGAAATTTCATTTAAATATTCGCCGCAGGTGGCGCACATCCGAAAAGTCCAATTTTCCATATATCAGGCTGAATTTGACCAATGGGATTGATTTTGTTGGCTTTCAGGGCAGTGGTTGTTTTTTTTTTTTTTTGTTAATTGGCATACCTATGTAGATCTGTGACTTAAGAAAACCCTTTAAGAAGAATTCTAACGGGATCAAATCGCACGCTTCCTGTGGCCAATTCACATCGCCTCCAAGTGAGATTCCCATGTTCGGAAATCGCTCGTGCACAGTATCCATTGTTACACGGGCTATGTGGCACATAAAATGATCAATTCGGGACAAAAGAAATTGGTTATCATCGACAGATAGCCAAAGCTGTTCTCAATGAAGTAAGTATAGACCGATGATGGCCAAAATCCACACCAACCAGTGAAATTCTTTGGAATTTCTTGTGGATTGTAACCGTCTGAAATTCGAAAATTTTACTTACTGACGAATCCATTCAGCCAGAATGAATTCGATTTTTCTACCGAAATTAGCGTCAAAATCCAACTGCTCGAGAGCCAACTTTGGGAAAGCACGTCGTTGTCTATGGTCGTTAACTCGGAGCTCCTTTGTCAGTAGTTGAAGTTTGTTCGGGTTAAGGGCAAAATAATGACGCGAAATTCGCTAAACTGTGGTCTGCGAAAGACTGAGTTCTTATATGCAACATAAGATTGACTGCCTCGGATTCTCCTCCGGAACACTCTTGCGTTTCATTGATATTCTGAATAGTCCCATCGGAAGAACTAACAGAGCCACCACTTTCAGAAATCAGTTGCATAATGTCGTTTAACGCTAGGTATATGTAACTCTTCTAGTTGATTTAATATACTAAATACATCACAGCAAATTTGACAGATGTAGGTTCAACAATATGTCCGCAGTCACCTATCACTATATGTAATGTGTGTATGTTACCTACGGACTCCAAAACGGGGTGACCGATTTTGATGACATTTTATGGAAATTTTCAGATTAATTAACTCAGCGAGTGATCCGTGAAGTTTGATAGCGTTCAGAGCAAAAGACATTTTTTTTTTGGAATTTTTTGCAATCTTAAGGGTAAAAGTGGGGCCTACCGTTTAGTGAGGTTAAGAGGCCTGTAATCGCTTTAAATGGTACCAAAATAAAGATAATGAGTAGTAGAATGTTTTTACTCTAAAAAAAATACAAAATTCCGATTTAAACTTTATTTAAAACCACTTTTATTATTTCACTGATAGAAATCAACTTCATTGAACAGCTGATTTTCGTTTCTTTAACTTGAAACACAATCGTTCCAATGAATGTGTTTGATTCTCTTTCTATTCTTAAATATCAGCTTTGCTCTCAATGATCAAATCTAACCTCAAATACCTATAATTGGTTGTTATCAGTCATCTTTACTGATCTTTACTGAAAACAATTTTTAAATGATTGCTAATTTGTTCCAATGATGCATTTCAATGAAAACTATAACTGGGACCTTAAACTAAAAGTCGTGATTGAGAAAATGTGCATATCCATCAACAACAAAGTCATTTCAACTTAGAATTCCGGCATCGCGACAGAAACCGCGTTCAAGAAATGCGATGCGAGAACAGCACTTCGATGTGAACCAGGAATAATAATATGGGTAAACTCAAACTCAAAATATTTCTTATCAATTTGATATTCGTTTCGGTTCGAGTGCAGAATTGGATGGCATTGGACAGCGCACTCAGCAATCATTGCATTTGAACCATCACAGAAACACCAACCTGCAATACTTAAGACGGTCCATAAGAAATTGCTCGATGCTCAATTTTTTGTTTTATAATTCACAGGAGCTAAAGAGTTTATTGAGAGACCCTCATAATGCTAAACACAGCCCGAGTGAGAGGAAAACTAAGGTGGGTAGAGAAAGGAGCTGTCGATGTCTTGAATGTTAGCAATGTTTTTGAAAAAAGAGATAAAACAAGGTAATGCAAGAAACATTTCCGACGATGTTCAAGAGATGAAAATGATTCCAAAACAGATCTGTTTCCTTTCAGTTTTAACGCTCTGTTCTGGATTCTTTCCAATACATGGTGAGAAGTATGAGCAGCACCTGCCCAAAGATGTGAGTTATACTCGAGTTTGGGACTTATAAACGCCTTATAAAATGTAGCCAAGAGGTACATTTTGTTTCAACGACAATAGACAGTATTGAGCTTTCGAAGCATTAAACTCCACACCCTATTTAACAATGCTGTAAAGACTGCAGTTTAATGAGCTTATCATATGATACTGTTGGAATTCCTTTTACGAAGGAGATGGACGTGAATTTGAGAACGAGTATAAGAAGCTGAGAGTAGAGAAATGGATTAGAAGTTTCAGAAAAGACACATCATTTATAAAAATGATAAAGAGATTCGGTGACGAAACGGAGCCCTGGGGAACACCAGCATTTATTTTATGAAGATCAGACTTGAAACCGTCCAATACAGCATGTATTGAAGGTTTCAAAAGGTAATTTTTAGTTCAAAAAATAAAAGTTTCTTTGGTACCTAGCGCACGAATTTTCGATAAGAGAGCCTGGTGCCAAAATCTATCAAATGCTTTGGAAATATCAAGCGAAATAATCTTACTTTCTCCAAAACAATGTAAAGATCTGTTGCACTCCATCAGATCTCCAGTGGAACGATTTCTGTGAAAGCCTTATTACCGGTCATTCCGAAGCTTTTGATTTTCGAGATTGCCCGGGCTCTGCATGATTTTTGAGGAAACAACTAACCGATGCGGAGCACCGTTATTCTTCTTGCTGATAATTTCCACCAAACTTTGCCTTTAAAGTTTTCTGCGGTCAATACTCGCAAATCGAGTCAAGAAAATCACATTATCAACGAACATGCATGTGCACTTGCTACAAGACCCGTCTGTCCAAACGTTCTCAAAACGAATTTTGGACATCGAAAATGACAGAATTCTATTTGATCATCCACGAATGAGATTTCCGTCCCACCAAACTTCTGTCTGCAACTGAATATTCAAGCCATTGTTGACATGATATTTCAAGGTTAGTTCAAAAAGTGAGGCGAAAGTATTGGCTTTAAGGATTTTCTTACAAGAAAATTAAGTAAAACAAATAAACCGTTTTTCTTTTTTTCGATCTAAAACACTAGCCCAAAATCAAACTTAACAATTCGTTAACTTTAAGCTTGATTATTAATTTTTTCTTAATTTTAAACATGTTCTAATTACTATCGTGCCAAGGCTATTCTTTAATAAATTGTTTCTTAACGCTCCTAAAACAGGGACAGTTTTCTTAGAAGAGTAAATGAACAGACCTTTATTTGACATTTGGAAATGTTAAAGTGTTATACGAAGTTGGAATAATACTAAAAATATAAAAGAAGTCTTGGATGATTTAAGCTTTGATAAAATGTTTAGAGAAAATAGTTGTTTTAACGTAGTATAATACTAAAATAGCATTAACATCGTACTAATTAGTTCAACTAATTAGTTTTGCACCACTATCTTTAAGTCCCGCACCAAAAGCTTCGTTTTTCGAAATAAAGTCGTTTAGTTTGTGGGAATTTTAGCGGAAAATAGTAGTGTTAATCGGGCAGAAGTGCTTTTACATAGAGTTTGCATTCCCGAACCCTGTATAAGGTGAATATTATCAAGCAACAGATCGAACAACATTATTTAAATCTTTTTTTTTTTTTTGTGATAGAACATTTAAAGGTTTTCACCCACAGAAAGATATTAGAAGCTTCATTTCCCTATAGTGCGTCCATTTTCTGAGAGACACAATTTGTTGAATTTTATCTTGTGGGACACCTACATAAGCGAGGTGTGATCATTGACCAAATAATATATAACTTATTACTATTATTGCCAGATACTTAAGCCAAAACTGATCTTGTGATTCCCACTTTAAAGGACTTATATAGTAGGTACCAAAAATAATAAGCTCTTATTTAAAAACAAAGAAAATCCGAAGGTCAAACGAGGCAACAGCAGCGGCAAAGCAAACCTACCTACGAGTAGATTTGAATTTCCGAAAAACCAAAAAAACAAATTCCTTTCAGAACTGAGCAGAGCACACCTACACGACAGTGCCGTAAATAAACCTATCATTGGCTTCCGCCTCCGATTATTATTATTGTTGTCTTAGCGTTTTTGCTTTCAACCAAAAAACAACAAAATAATAATAAAACCTACCTCAGATTCGAATGTCTTGAAACAATTTTATTTTTTCAAACAAAAAACATTCCTCGAGCAAAATATCGAGAAATTTTCAAATTGCTTTATGTTATCCACTTTCGAGTCGCGTGTGGAACGATTTAGTCAGATTTATATCGCCCCTTCTGCTTTTCTCCTTTCAGCGATCGCCTTAGCCAGCAGCGTGAATCATCTCACCTTGTTTTCGTGAGAAAAAATATTTCTTCAAATGTATATTTTCGACGACCAACGCCAACGGTGCGGCACGGAGCGGCCGGCGGCGCAGCGAGGCGACGACGACCGACGGCGAATATTGAAGGTGGATATAGAATGATTGTGGAATGGGGTATTTTTAGGTTATTGTGGTGGCGGCAGCAGCTATGGCGTCGAATGTGAGAAACTGAGGCAACAATTCAAGGTATAATAACAATAAAAATATTTCTCACGTGGGCATCATCATCGGCAGAAGCGGCAGCATTTTGGACAGCCGCCAAACGAATCACACTTAAACACACTATCAGCGTGAGCCTGAGCGAGCACCGAGCAGTGAGCACCAGTTCTCTCTCTGGCAGTTCTCTTTGTAAAGATATTTACCTTTTGCAAAGCTGTGCGGCTGAGTCTATAAATAACGCAGAGCGGCAAACGTTCCTTTCGTTTTGGCACCGACTAAATAACACTTGTTTTCCATTTACACCTTCGCCATCGGGATCGGGCCATCTGCCCGTTTATCCGTTTATTGTGGCCAATTCATTGCCATCGCCACGATAGAGTTACCTGGATGCTGCCACTTCTGCCATAGAGCGCACAGCACATCACAAGTTTCTTATAGCGATGGCGATAAAAATCACCCAACTTACCATCCGCGGAGCGTTTTACTCACCGTCGATATAATTATTTTCGAAATCTTATTTTTAGCGCCCGTTCGTCCACCGTTTAAGACTTTGGCCCAAGTTGTGGCCAAAATAGTGTATGCGCGCAATTTGCCTGATGGTTGCTCGTTTCACCAAACAGCACCTTATGGCGTGGATTGATCTAAGAGCGCAGCGAGAGGGTAGGTGGTGTGGGCCCACTTCAATGAGATATTTTTAATCGCATCACATTCGCGGTCGTTGTTTATCACGAACAACGATGCGATTCTCGTGATTATAGTTTGTTGTTTGATTTTGTGTGGCTTTGGCTTAGGAATGCGGTGGCAGTGGCGATGGCGATGGCGGTGAACTAAAATAGAGTCAGACACAAGTGGAGTCCTTTCGTGGTGTTTCTTAAAATAGAAATTACACGATATAAGTTTTGCCAAAAATATAAAACGAACGGTATTCACAAGGTAGACTTCTTTTCTATCATATCGTATGTCGCATCTTTTATGGCACAGATTTTAACGATTCGCCTAGTGTGGCACTTCCGCTTGCCTATGAGTCACCCGCATTTAATCTAAAGTGATTTTGATAATTTTTTGTTATTCTGTCCAAGATCCGGACTCCAGGGAAATATTCAAAGAGAGATTACCCATTCCCATTCTTAGTTCAGACTTCGAGTCGAAAGGTATCTATCTATGCCTGGTAGCCTAGTACAAGATTAGTCACTGTGAATCATATCGTTATTGCGCCGCATGCTTGGTAGTTGTGTGCGTTGACATTTCCCCTTTCAGTGTGAATTACATTAGTCACTTCATTAGGTCTTGACTATTGCTGGTTGTTGATAGGTTTATATCGTTGGTGGTGTTTTTCTGGAGTGACGACAACGAATGACGCCGATCAAACAAAATAGATAATTTCTTGTCCTATCGTGATGGCAGTTTTTCCAGTTGTTGTGCAATATTTTGCGGCGGCGACTATGCACGCTACAGAACATTCGAGAGCAACCTTTGTTTGACTTTATCTTTTTGTGACGAAGCAGTGATAAGTATGATTATAGGGTTCATTATATGGGGTCCAAAGTGTCATTTAACCCTGGAGAGGTAGTATTATGGGTTTTGAGTTCGATAACAATCTGCTCTGTGACGATATTGGCAATGGAGTTAAGGCAATAAAAAATGGTAGATAAATCATTAAAACTACGATTAAGCAATTTTTTTTTCTATTTGAAATTGAAGTTTATGACTTTTAACTTTATTTGCTCCTAGGCTAACGCCATCTATAGGAAGTATTTTGTCCCAAGTTTTGGCTTATGTTTCAAACATTTCTATAGACTTATCGTGTTAACGGTAAATACAATTAGAAGGTTGATTGAATTGGTAAGGAACTGAGGAAAAAAACGACATTTAAGACGACATTTAATTACAGCCATATTACAGTTAGTTAATCAACTTTACTGTACAAGCTTAAAATCAAGTGAAACGGGACATAAGACCAAATCAGAAATCGACTTAGGTTTAGGGGTTTTCGATTGTTTTACATTGGGTTTTGAGAACAGTCGATACAATATTATGGAATTCTTCTATATTCTTAAAAATTATTAATTATTTATACTTATAACTAGCTGCCCATGCCCGGCGTCGCCCAGGTGAATTTCATGATTCTATCACCAGTGGCCTAGGCTTTGTGTTGTCTGTGAGTGAATGAATAACTTGGGGCTTAAGTACACTTCGAACTTTATCTATTGTGAACCCGTCTAGACGTAAATGTCAGTCAATTGATTAGTTCATCAAGAAGAGATCTATCCAACCGAATCTTTCCTTAATTTTTGCGGATTGAAGTGAATTTATTGAAATTAAATAAATGAAATTTGTTATTTTGACATTTTTTAGTAATGTTAATGCTTGAATCGGAACGCTTGGTGATTAGTGGTATTTTTGTATTTCTGTGCAGAGAGAAAAGAATTAGCGCTTATAGCTTATCGTCATTCGAGCACGTACAACTGACCAAGGGAATCAACTGCAAATTAAGGTTTATTGTTTCAGATGATTTATTGACCAATTTGGAATTTATAAGTTGAGTGGAATCGATTTGAAATCTTTCCTTTGGCTTTTTTGGTCACTGTAATATTGGCAATGAAACAACTAGTATTTTATTTTTTATTTATTTTTATTTATTGACTCATTAAAATAATATATAAAGTATAAAAACATTTTGATAATTAAAGCTAAGAGTATATTGGTTTGGCCGAAAGCCGTCTACCAGACTGACATACTTTGTATTAAAATTTTGATTTTGATTATGTTTTAACAGATAATAGATACATCAATTATAATATAATACATAATATATACATTATTTAAAAATCTTCGTTTACAATGCAGTTGCGATATTTGAATGTTTTAACGGTGAAATTATAAAGCACTTTCCAGCCTCGAGATCCATTTAAGATTTGTATGGTTTCTTCTAAATCCAATGACTGCACTCCAAAATAATGAACTCGAAATTCTTTTAAAACGGGACAGACAGCTATAAAATGAAACACATCTTCTCTTTCATTACGGTTACATAAAGTACATAAAATAGGTAACTCAGGACGGTGTGGTATAAAATTGAGGTTTAATAGTTCTCCTCTTAAACGGAAGATTATGCTTATTAATTCCGTCGAATGTTCTTCTAAAAAATAAGTTCTTTCATTTAAGTAGTGATTCAACTTGCTATAATATAATCTATACTGCGAATTCTGAGCTTCCTCCATGAAGTTTTGGTACATTCTGTTTCCCGTTTTCTTCAGCAATTCTTCCACTTTTGGTTTTAGGGATTCCACGTGCTCTTCAGCTGTAACCACCAAGTTTACTCCACATTCCGACGCCAGTTTCTTCCATTCTTTAACACATCCTCCTTCAGTCGACATTAAGTGCATAAGCACTATTTTTGGTATTCTCTGCTCATTCATTGCTACACTCAAAATATTTCGTGTGTAAATATTACTAATTCATGCGTGCATTCTACGAATTTTATTCGTGGTTTTCAGCCACGAATAGTATTCGTAGAATGGACGTTTATTAGTACATTTTACGAATATTCGTAGAAAAACAAACGTATATTGTACGAATACCATTTGTACAATGTACGAATATTAGTGTAATATTTACCAATGCCATTCGTATATTGTACGAATATCATTGTAATATTTACTAATGCCCTTGTACTTCATTTGTAAATTATACAGCTCCATTCGTATATTGTACGAATATTATTGTAAAACATATTACCATTAAATATGTTCTCTGAAATTTCCTTAAATACCTATTGTAAGAAATAATAACAAAAGATATTTATGTTGTAAGTTAAAAATAGTTTCTTAATTCATTTTATTGTCGTATATATGAATAAAATTAAAAATTAATTAATTCAATATAAATATAATTAAAAATTAATTAAACATTTAAAAACTCCTCATTTTATGTACTAAGGGCCACTGAAAATAAATTAAACATTTAAAATATTGAAAACTTCGGAAAAAAATTGTACTTACATTGAAATTCTTTTAGGAATAAAATTTCCACATGTATGTTTGCTCTGCTGCTTCTGGATGCTGTATATTAAATATAAAATAAGCGTTAAAGCATATGTATGTAAATATGTCTAGGTACTTACCTCATCTTTTCGAAAAAAGCAGATGTTAGTCTGATCCACCACTGCAGCACTTTATAAATAATATCACGTTTGAACGTGTTAACTAATGAAATACATTTAATTTTTAGAACTGAACACATATTATTTTTTTTACTCATGATTAGTAAATAATACTAATGCACTTCATGAAAATACGAAGTTTATAGTACATTCTACGCATAATGCGTACGGTCTACCTACGAATGAATTCTGTCTACTAATATTAGTTTTACTTAGTAAATAGTACGAATTTATTAGTAAATACTACGAATGCAAAAGATTAAAGTACGAAGTCATTCGTACGAGAAATTAACGAATGTTATTAGTTATATGTACACAATAATTCGTACAATGTACTCAAACAAATTGTTGACTTCTTGTTTACGAATGAAATTAGTGTATTAAACGAATAGATTCGTAGATAGTACGACAGTTATTAGTAAAATTTTACGAATGCATTCGTAGATATACCACTGTACAAATACTTCGTACATCTTACGAATATTCGTACAATGTACGAATATTTTCTTTACGAATATCATTCGTAGCCATTTTACTAATAAATTTTTTGAGTGTAAAACTCGCATTATGTAGTTGAAATGAATCTTAAGAGTATCCAAATACATAGGGGAAACACCAGACTCTAAATGTAACATATAGTTGGGCGAAATAGTGGGTATTCTAAAGAACCTCCTAATAAAGTAACGTAGGAACTTCTCTACTGTTTCGTAGGGACGGAATCCCCAAGCTTGTGCTCCATAAAGAAGAATGGAAGTTGCAGTTGAACAAAATATTTTTTGCTTAGAAGTATGTGAAATACTCTTCTTATGGATACAACTGCCCCAAACCGAACATATAGCTCGCTTTGCCTCTGCCAGTTTGACTTGAAGATGTTTTTTCATGTTAGTATTCGATGAAATCAACACTCCCAGATATTTGTACTCCTTTACAATTTCTATTTCCTCTCCTTGAAACGCCCACTTCTCGATTCGTGAGTGTCTGCCTCCACTACGTCTTAGGATCATCATTTTCGATTTTTCCAGGTTGACAGATAAGTTCCAACTTTGACAATACCTTTCTAATCTGTTTATCATAAGCTGCATGCCATCAACTGTCTCTGCGAGGAAAACTATGTCATCTGCATATAGTAAGCCTGGAATTTTTGTCCGACGGAGCTCAATTCCACCCCTAACAGCATCTGTGATATCGTTTATGTATAGTGTAAATAGTAGTGTGCTAAGAACACACCCTTGTCTTACTCCTACTGTTGTTTCGAAATCTTCGGAGAGACACTTTCCATCCCAGATACGAGCTGTATTATTATGGTACAAAGCCTTCAATACATTTAACATTTTTGCAGATATTCCAAGCGTATATAATTTGTAGAAGAGAGCTTCTCGCGGTATAGAGTCAAAGGCTGCTTGAAAATCGACAAAGAAAGCATAAAGCTTTTTATTCATGTTTTTATAAATCTCTGCTAAGCTTAACAATGAAAATATCTGGTCTACAGTCGAATAGTCTCTCCTGAATCCGGCTTGGAACTCATGCAAAATCTTATTATTTTCTACCCACTGAGTTAGCCTCTTATATAGAACGGATGAAAAAAGTTTGGCCGATGTGTTCAAAAATGATATTCCTCTATAATTAGCAGGATTTTCTTAGTCACCTTTTTTGTGGAGCGGATATATAATAGATTTGAGGAAAGAATCAGGTACTTCAGCTCTTTCAAAGATTCTGTTAAATGATATTGTGAGCAGGTTTTTGAACTCGTGTGTACTGTTTTTAAAGAATTCAAACGGGATTCCGTCTTCACCTGGAGCTTTATTATTTTTGGCGCTATATATGACCTCTTCTATCTCCAACAGCGTTATTGGGGAGTCTAATTGATCATCCAGTGTAAGAGGTGCGGCGTATAGAATGGGTGTTGAAAGTTGCTCTGCGTTAAGGAGCTGCATGAAGTGGTTTTTGAGCTGCTCTGCGGGAAGACCCACTGCAATGCCATTTCTTTTCCCTACGACCACTTTAACTGCTTTCCAAAACTGTATTGGTGATCTGGCTGCGTTGATATTTTCTATATTTTTTTGATCGTATGCTTTTTTCTTTGCGTAGCATAGGTTTTTAAACTTTTTATTTGCTGCTGCGTAGTTTGATTGAATATAGTTGTTATTGCTTTTCCGAAACAGTCGTAAAAATGCAAAGGACACATCTCTCGCTTTTCTGCACTCATCATCAAACCACTTTTGCTTGTATTTTTTGATTCTACTAGTTTGATTGTTGGACTTTGGGCTAGCGCTTTTAATCATTTCGGTTAGTTTTTCAACATTGACATTTTCCATAAACCTAGTCGAAACACTTAAAAGCTCAATCTCTTTGTTTAAATTTCGTTGGAAAACTTCGCGCTGACTCTCCCTCCATAATATTTTTGGAATTGGATCTAGTTGTTTAGTAATAGCTTCTCCTTCAAAGCCAGAAAACTTAAACATTACTTCTAGGGGCATATGATCAGAAAAGGGTTTAATGGCTACTCGAAAATCATTAAAATGCGTTAGCCAGTTTCCGGATATAAAACAGTAGTCAATAACCGATTTTGCTGATCCTCGTATAAAAGTAAATTCGCCAAGCGAGTCACCTCCACAGCTTCCATTCAGAACTTTACAGTCAAAAGCGTCAGATAACTCCAAAATCTTAACCCCCTTATCATCACTTGATTCATCTTTAGATTTCCGATTAAAATGTATCTTCGGCGTACTCATTCCTAAAGCATCATTATTTTGGGACAAACCTATCCTTCCGTTGAAATCGCCCACTAACATCAGGTCCGTTGATCCCAAAATGTTTAACGAATCTCGTAGTTTATCGTAATCAGGTTGCCAATGACTGCAATTTAAGTAAACTGGTATGATGTGATGAGTTATATTATTAATTTTGAGCTCCAGAATGCATGTGTCATCGATTTTAATAAATTTAACTTCTACTCCATCTAGTTGCTTACGATATCCAAAAAGCTCCCCTCCACTTCCTCTTCCAAATAAATTGCTTTTCACAGCCGGTACATTTTCTAATTTATAGTTAGTAAACATATTCTTAAATCTATTTTCTTCGTTAACTAAAACATGAGTTTCAAACAAAACAAAAATATCGAAATCATTTATATAATTGAAAAAATCTACATATAAAAATTTGTTTTTAAGCCCTGCAACATTATAACTTAAAATTTTTAACGTTGAAAGCTTGGATGTTATCTGATAGACGGGAACATGTCAATGTTTTGTAGCGACGTGTAAACTACCCGAAGCTCGAACATCCGCATACGGTACAGCGGCTCCTTCCATTGTGCTTACACCTTGCTGATTATGACACAACGAGATGACATTTCTTCCCATTGTTGACGTTGGATTGTCATTCGTTTTTGCTATTTCGTAGATGGGTGATTCTACAAACAATGGAATAAAATGATACAAATTTCGGCACGACATTTTTGGAAGCCAAAAGTCGTAAGAATTGTTCTAGTTGATCCTTAGAACGTCTCTTTGCGTTGTTGAAAGCGGCCAGTAAAAAAAATTAAAAATTACGATTTTAAGGACATTTTTTGAAAAAGGATGTTCAGGGGACTGAGTTTTTTTTTAAGGTGACTGAATAAATCTTTAGTTTTTTTTGTATTTTCTCTTGGGTACAAACTAAAATATAGAAATTTAATTTAATTAGCCTTTATAAACATACAAATTCATGGTTAATACATAATAACTTAGCATTTTATTAAAAAAAAATAATATATTATAATAAATTTTTTTTTCTACTTAAAATCAATTTAAAATAAATTATAATATTTTTAAAAATTTTAAAAATATTTCGTAATGAAGTTCGAAGTTCAACATAACTTAAAAATTCTCAGATTTCTGAATAAAATATCATTTATTTATTTATTAGCCAGGGGACTGAGACCAGGGGACTGAGGTTTTTCATGGTTTTTGCGCAAAAACGATATTAAGGTTTTATTTAAAAAATCAAAAAAATATATATAATATTACAGTTTCATCAAACCTATACTATACTGCTAAAAAAGATGCCTACTTACATACAAATTTGTTTCGTAAAAACTCACCAGAGGACTGAGAAACTAAACGGACAATCCACGACTTCGTGCACAAATGTCTTTTTCACTATACTAACATAAGAAACAGAATCGAATTGCGCCACGATTTTATTGTAAGGAGACTTGGTTCTTCAAATTGTCAGTGCTGGAAATCTGATCGACATCCTAGTTATTGATATTTTCGACTGTTTCAATATGCCAGGGGACTGATATAAAAAGCGGGGGACAAAATTTAATTAAGTTTTTTTGTAATAAAATCAATTACTAAAAAGTATTTATCTATTTCGTAGCAAAGATGTATTATTTGGCGTAACTTCGGTGGGATTCATTTTAAAATGAGATCTGAAATAAGAGAACGGTAATAATTTTTCTTTGCGAAAACGTACTGGGGACACGTCAGGGGACTGAGAATCGGACACTTTGAAGAATTTTTTGAGCAATATAAAATAAGGTCACCCTAATAATATTGTTAGGCCAGGTAGATATCAGTGAGATTTAATTTTATAAAAAAAAATCAGATTAAATAATTGAACGGATTTCAAAATATTTCTGGGGCCGCCGAAAATTCCATCGTTTGTAGAATCACCCAGATACAATTTAATAAACGCGCCGGTATTTCACCAAAAAGTTGATTTAAACAATTTAAGCTATCTTCCATGCCGCATTTTAGCCCCACAGCCATGTCCCAAGTAAACACCCTGCCTGCTACTAGCAGTTTATCATCCCTCAAGTTGATTTTTATCCTTGGATTCATCTCTCGAAGCACCTTCATCACAGCCACCAATCTGCTCCTCCTTTGGCGAACATTGCGGGGTAAATCTCGGTGAATGCTAATGTTCGTTCCTTTGAGGTTTTTTGAGTTACGGATGACGTTGAAAGCTATGTTCCGAGATCTAGTCCTGATAGCAATAATAGCATTTCGGGCATCTAGTTTATTCACTCTGTACGCTGACTCAATAGCATCTTCAGTTCCATTTGTTCCCAATAAGCCAACGCAGATAGACTTCGCTTTCGAGACTGGATCGGAGTTAGCTTCTGTTGGAATATGAACGATCAAATTTTCTTCAGTGGTTTTTTGAAGCAGTTTGTCTATTTGAGCTTCAAGAAATTTATTTCGATCCTCCAAGTAATTAACTTTTGTAGAGACTTCTTCGTGTTTGAGTTTCAATTCGTTCAGTTCGGAATACAATAAGTGGAAGTCAGTTTTTGTGACTAGTTCGTTAACAAGCTTCTTATTGTTTTCTTCAAGAATTTCTTTCATTAATTCAACGGTGATATTAGTTGCAGACATAATTAAATTGTTATTTTCTTTTGTAATTCGTTTCTTTATCGGGGAATGATCAGGCGAATTTTTATCCCGCAGCCTTTTGTTCATAAGTGAGGTTATTTATATGCCGATCGATTGTTTTAAATTTAAAGTCTTATAAGATAGGACTTACTCAGACTTCATTGAATTGATAGAAAATATCGCTTAAAGAGTAGTTTAAACAAACAAATATTATCACTTTTTAATTTTTTTACACTTAAAAAAAAAAACGAATTAAATACAGAGCTAACCAAAGATAAACCACTTTGACAGATTTCAAAATGTCAACTAGTATGAAAGTCAATGTAACATAGTTGTTTTATTGCCAATATTACAGTGAACAAAAAAGCCGAAGGAAAGATTTCAAATCGAAAAATATCGAAAATATTAGCTCAACGCTGCTTCTTCACGAGTTTTGTTACTCACTCACTTAGTACTTAGTTTTGATGTAATCAAGTCGTCGAACCATATGTTTTGCACACATTTCGCGGTGTACATAAATGTCGAAAAAGTTAAAACACACTCCATGTCCGTAGAAAATTTTACGAAACTTTAACGATCTACCAAATATACATACAAAATGAAATCGAGCTCTGTTACCAATTGAATTTTGTCAGACCAAAAACAATCTAACTTTTTCGATATTGTTGATATCTTAAAAACACATATCTACTCAAAAACCCTATTTCCTGAAAGAGTGGGGCTTTTAAAAATGTTGAAACGTGATGCTGTTTAACAATACTTACTTACTTTCTTAATTTCTTAGCAGACTTTCGACTTTAAAGGGGTATATCTTCATTAGATCCCGAGCATTTTTACTCCATTCAACAAGAACAAGCCCTCTGGCATCCACAATTGCTTATTCTTTCGGTCCTGCTTGTCGTCTTGAAACTAGAGATTTGCTGATTGGAACACTCTTTTACCCCAGCATACATTTCGACCTACGTGCAAGAAGCTTTAAAAATATTTCCCTATAGTCACGATTTCCTAGGACTCAGATGAATGCTTCAACTTGAGAAGATACGAGGTACCTAGAAGCTTCAATGAAGTGGTCATGATCCTATAATTGATAACTTAGCACTTAAATTATTTAAATGATAAAGTCGAAAAATCTACAAAAACACAAATAGTCTAAAATACATATCACAACATCGTTGTATCATTTTCTCCGCTAAGCTAGTGCTAGATTTCCATTTATCTTCCAAGAATGTACTTTGATAAAGCTGGTTCACTTATACAAAAAAAAAGCAAAAACAGTAGTTATACCTATAGCCTGTCGTTTTAAACTGCGTCTTTGAAAAGCAAGTACAAACCTAGTATGAGCCCTGTCAATATTACGAATAACAGGTCCTCTAAGACTATTGTTCATTATATTTTTATATTTTTTGTTTATTCTTAGATTTCAAAATATGTATATGACTGTCAAAGTCTATTTTTCTAGATAGCTAGTCAGACATTTTCTTTGTAATCTTATACCAATAAACCACATGATGGTATAAACCAACCAAAATATTCACCTCTATCAAATCTACATTATATCGAAATCGAAGTAGGTTTCTAAACAAATCTGCATATCACTTCCTTTTCTACATTCTAATTTTACGCACAACCGCCGCGGCGCGGCGCTCTACCATATCTACCTAATTGCTATGCAAGTTAAAATGCCACACTCCATCGTTTGTATAATGTCGCATGCGAAACGAGCCTCACTCAAAGTCGCGTCAAATGTTTTTTTTTTTTTAAATAGACGAGTCTAATATTTCTCATTAGCATTGCAAACAACAACCATAGCAAAAAATATAAAACAAAAAAAAAACATTAGAAACACACCGACAGCCGACACACCATTAGCTAGCTCTGACTTTTGTATTGGGCTTAGTCTGATATCAGAATTAGAGGCATATGATTTCGGTTGAATATTAATTTATGAACCAATTGACTTCCCACATATGGATTAATAGTGATATCTCGATTTCATTCATAGAAATATTATCAAAATAGAAAAAAATCATATACATACTTACCTACATATGTAGGTAGGTATAGAAAAATCAACTCCAACGACCTTCATCTAGATCTAAGAAAATTATGTGGATCATCAAAACAGCACACAAGAATAATAGACCATACGAAGAGTCAAAACAAAACCACAAACATTAACCCAGGAATGGGGCAAGCAAAAAACAACGACGTCAACGGGACGGGGATTTTTTCGCCGCACTCTCGCTCATTCTCTCCCTGTATGTATGTTCATGAGATCATGACGAAATTATATAGGTATGTACCTACCTGTTAGAACGTTGGTACATATTTTATTCCATCTCCACAACTATGCAGACAACGATTTCCCCTATCTACCTGAGAATTTATAATGATCATTACCTCATCCCCACTCCAATTTTTTTTTGTTGAGAAGAAAAATCAAAATTACCGCCGCACACGACACGAGCACTATGCGAAACGGTCTTCGGCAAACCGAACATGTGATGCTGTGTGTGTTTGGACAGTGAATATTTATCTTCCCCTGCTCGTCCCCATCGCTTGCCTACTTGTATCATCGTCGCGGCGTTGATCAGTAACGAAAAAAAAAACAACCACCCTTACTTACACACACAGCCAAAACCGATCATCCTCCATAGATACACGATCGATGAACAACCTTGCCCTGTGTACTTCCACTTGCCGTTTTGCCTTGCCTATGCTATTACAGTTCGACCGTCCCCACCCTATACAATCACGTAGTACCCCATGAATCACGCTCCACCGGACGACGATCCGATCGACGATGACCGTCCGACAGAAAACGGAATGCCACCGTTCGGGTAAAGTGTTTATCAACAATAGCCGTCATCTATCTAAGTATTGGAACAAGAGATAGAGAGAGAGAGATTGAAAAAAAATCACCGTCTACCTGCCTTTGTATGTGTTTGCAACAACACAGCTGATTATATACGAATTCGCCGAAACTCGATTAAGGTTCACACTGCTGGGACTGACTGCTCTGCTAGTCGTGTGGCTCGACGAATGTAAATGTACTTCTTGGCTCGTCGATCGACAACATTCAGTCGTATTCTGAACTTCGAACGGAAAGGAGCTCTAATTAAAGAGCACCCAATTTGAGAAACCCTTACAATCCGTACGTACTTATCGCGTAGGTGAAGATACTTTCGCCGGCTAAAAATAAAATCGAATACTAACTTTTAACATTCGGTTTATTCTGAAGAGCTCTCATTCGCTTATCGGACGCCGAGTGATATACACGTCCTACCGGAATTAAAACACAGAAATTAAATTTTGATTAGTGTTGACAATTATTTTCGCTAATTTAAAAATAAGTGGAACTTAAAAACTACAAACAAAATAAGTGAATAAAAAACTATAAAAAGTTTTGTGATTAAGCAATTTGAAAAAAAAAAAACATCAAAATATTCCTAATGGTTACTGGAGTTACTGCACCAACTGCAACAATGACCGCCAACATAATTGGATCTCAACCAACCATCAAGGATGCGCCAGTCAAAAGTGATCGTCGGGTATGTATTTTAGACAAAAAACACCTACCCTTGCCCACAATATCCGTTCTCGCCGCTTCGCCGCCCAGTGCTTTTATCAATTTGGATTTTATTTCTATATTAGTTTTGCAAATGCGTCGGTGGATCATGTGCAGCCAAATACGAAATGGGGCCCACATTGATGAGTTTGATCGCTCACTATCAACCTACAATTTTTTTTACAAATACAGCCGGGCGCCCCTAAAATGGCAAAATAGCGTAGAAACAGACAGGCGACGTTGGCCGTCGCAAATCGCCCGACCAAAAGTGATCGACGCGCGTGGATATTTTACATTGTCTAATTAAACCAATTTGGCACGATCGGTTGGCTTTTTTTTAAATTTTTTATTCAAGTTGAATTCAATTTGATGCGGATACCCCGCATTAGATTTATGTATGCAAGACGTGGAGGTGAGGCAAATTGTGTCTCTAAATAGCCGCCTCGCTGCTGGTCGCCGACAACGACGACGACGACTACTACGACGTCTGTGTCACCATTTAAGCTAAATTGCGCTTTTACCTGACGCGATCACCGCACTACCGCGGCGCAATGATGTGGGTAAACATTTTTTGGCGACGGCAATAGTGAGGGCGTTTTTTACGTAGGTAACCCCGAACTGTATTTGGATTGCAACTTTCCGGTGCGTGAATGTGGGCTTACTGACTGCTGAATTTTAACTGTCTTTACTGATCTCCCGGGTCAGTGGCTTTACAATAATTTGCAATAATGCGGTTTCGCGGTCATTTGGACCTCTCGTGTTGTGACCTTGTCTCGAGCACACAAAAGAGTGCTACAAATTCTTTAAACTTATCTAAATATACACAAGCGTGTGATCTATTTTTAGACAAATTCAATTCGAAAAGTTTACTATGCGGAATATTTTTAGAATCAACTTATCGGTTTGAGCAAAAAAAAAGAAATTAAAATTTCCTCGCTATTTTCTATTTTCGTTTAACTGAATTGGGATTTTTTTTTTTTTGAAATTGTTGTGTGGGTTGCAATGTTTAGCAATTTCGAGTCAATTCTCCTGAGGCGGCGATCTTTTATATCTAATAAAAATCTATTTGCAATATTGAAGATAATCTAATTAACGTATTTTTTGTTCTTTATATTTACAGTCTAATAAACCGATAATGGAAAAAAGACGACGTGCAAGGATTAACAACTGCTTAAATGAGTTAAAAACTCTCATCCTCGACGCCACCAAAAAAGACGTAAGTATTTTGTCCTATCCATACCTAATTAAATTCCTTAAAAATTGTTTAATATCATGCAACTGGGACCTCCTTATTTTAATGATCACTTTTGAATCAACGCAAATTTATTTCTGCATCCAAATGTAGATTGTGAATCAAAAGTTTTCACACACAAATCTCCCAACACCTAAGTCCAATATTTCCTTCAATTTTATATTAATTTCCTTTACTCATAAATGGAGAAATCTCTGATTAATCATCAATCATTAATCAAAATGAACAGAAATGTACTCACAATCTCTCTTTTTTTTTTCCTTTCTACTTACAGCCAGCGCGTCATTCCAAATTGGAAAAAGCTGACATCCTAGAAAAGACTGTCAAGCACCTACAAGAACTCCAACGTCAACAGGCCGCTCTAGCTCAGGCAGCCGATCCAAAAGTGATAAACAAATTCAAAGCCGGCTTCACCGATTGTGCCAACGAAGTGAGTCGTTTCCCCGGCCTCGATCCTGTAGTCAAACGTCGTCTGTTGCAGCATCTAAGCAATTGCATCAATGGCGTTAAATCGGAATTACATCATCATCATCGGCAGCAGCAACAGCAGCAGCAACAACAATCAACTGTGATGGTGCAACAACCTCCATCCCACATGCTGCCATCACCACCCAGCTCACCGGAACAGCAAGATCAGCCAATGCACTCACCAAATCCACCACAAATCATTCACTCCATCAATGGTGGATATTTCCTACCCAATGGCCTCCAAGTTATTCCAACAAAACTTCCCAACGGCAGCATTGCCCTAGTCCTCCCGCAAACATTGCCGCACAACAATCAGCCCCCCATGCTAGTGCCCATTCCATCGCGCACAGCATCAACTGGATCGGCTTCATCGCATACGTCATCCAGCTATGAGCGCACTATCTCGCCACCCACCAACATTCACTATGCGCCACCAAGTCCGGCGAATTCGTACGAAGCAATGGACTGCAAGCCATCTGTCATTCATCATGGCGGTGTTGCGGCTGCTGCACATGCTCGCCACCATCACCAACAACAACAACAACAACAACAACAGCAGCAACTCTATCAACAACAAGCCGCCCAGCATTACAATCCCGAAGCGGCTCCCCTATCGTTGGTTGTGAAAAAAATCAAAGAAGAAGAACAACCATGGAGACCATGGTGAATAGTGAAGTCACAGAGGTCAGGCATTCAGCAGAACAAAATGCGCAAACCAAATAAGGTGGATAAAAGATGCACAAACAAAATAACAAAACATACATACACAACACTAATACACACTTATAAGACTGAAACCGAAGAGTCACGCAACTCATTTGAATACCAAATTGAGTTGGTGGCGTATCAAATAAGGAGCTTGATTGGCGTTCGCTTAGTGTTTCGATGCAAAGACAAGACTAGACGTTAAAGTAGAAGACACAAACAAAATCGGAGGAGCCGGATGCTGACACCAATATTATACATGTATATGAATGAGTCTACTAGAGCTACATTTGATTCCGAGCTGAAACTCGTTCAAAATGTGTGAGAACCGCAGTACCTCTGTGCTTAATTAGACTTAAGACTATGATTTTCTGACGTTTTCTTCGATAAAAATGTTTTTCATGAAAAGTTCATCTCATTAAAGCAAAAATCATCTTCCTTATATTTTCACACAAACAAAAAATCGTTAGGTAATCTTTGGAAAATATAAACGAAGTAATCATCATTTGAGTTTAAAACAAAACAAAAATCACTCATTCATTAGTTCATTGGAAATAATTAAAAATGTTCAACTCAATTAGCTCTTGTTTTTTGTTTGTTTGGCTTTAAATGCTTTCATTTCTAGCAAAAGCACTTAAACCAACAAAACTATAAAAACAAATTCATGAATAATCTTGAGCTAAACTTAACATTCGGTTAACTTTGAACATTTTGTCATATTCGACTCACTTAACTACTCAATTGGCTTCGAGTTTTTTTCTTGGTTTGACTTTGAACGCTTTCAATTCCAGTTGTTTGAACAAAAGCACTTAAATCAATAAAACTATTTGATTTGAAACAATATCCTTGATTTTGTTAAATTTGAACTCATACATTGAGTTTCACTCACTTTTGTCCATTTCAAAGACTCTCGCAAATCACTCATTATTTGACTATTCTCAAACTCATTGCTCATCAGATCAAATCTCAATGAAACAAGAGTCTCTCTTTCAGCACTTTAAAATCACTCAATTTTCACTCTATTCATCTTGCAATAAAAAAATCACTCAAAGAACTCTTCAGAAAGGCAAGAATCACACTACCTCAGACATATATGTAAAAATATTATAATAAGCTCTGTGAAAAATATGTAGGTACAAATTGCTGTGAATGTATTATGCAATTTAAAATTGAATTTAATGCACAAGTCATGTAAATAAATTGTAAAACTAAAACACTGAAAATCCCTTAAGTTTAAGTTAAAAACATAAAAATTAAATACTTATGAGAAAAATTGACAATGAAATCCCTCAAGTCTTCCACTAGCACTAAACAAATATTATTTAATATATATATATGTATATTGACATACTTCATATTGATGGATGGTCTCAATCAATATCTATACATCTACGATTGTACATAAAATAATAAACTTTTAATTTTAATTTAATTAATTTTTTTAATGACTGTATGTATGAAATTAACTTTAAGTTATTTAAATTAAAAAAAAAAAATCTAAAAATAATAAAAACAAAAATTAATTTCCAAATATTTAAATCTTGTTGTTTTCCTTCGAAGTTTTGTTTTTGATTTCATCTTGGATCTATTCTATTCTATTTTTTGTGGTTTGAGATAAGTTTGACAGTGATAAGGTGAAAAACTAATAGACATTTGAAAACAACAACAGCGCCACATAATTAAGAGGCACTAAAAATACTCGTTTGTATTATATACTTTTGTACGTGACATGCTCACCTTATTTTGGGGACACGTGATTCATTTTCGACTCGAATTATTGTTGAAGGTTGTTTTTTGTTTTTGTTTCAATAGTTTAGTAAGTTCAGAGAGTTCATTTTGATGGTCGATGTGATGGTGTTTAGAATTTTGTTTTGTGCGATCTGGATTTCCACGTAATATCGCTGACCTTCGCCATACAAAAAATTCCCAATGTCTGTAGTCACCCGATGATGGTATACGAGCTGTCAAAAGTATTTGATATTCATTCTCGACAAGGTCGTTTCTACGATACATACATACAAAAACACGTACAGTACTCGTATGTGTGTTTTGTTATTGCACACGGTTGGGTATTGGTTCTAAAAATGGCTCATAAGACAAAACGAAACAAAAATATGGCAAAAAGATGTGTGATAAGATAATAGAGGGGTGACCCAAAAAAAAGCTATAGGTAGGTACTTGGTGTTACTAGCCGCGGCTATCATCTACGACGCGACGTCAGTCAGCCGGTCTTTGTTTTTGAAAATGTTCAGGGTCCATATTTGTTTAGATGGGCGGAAAGTTTTTTGAAGAACTATTTTTAGATAATTTGCCTTTATCGGATTTATATTGATTCTTGAAAACAATTCCATTGAACAGTTATGATTATGACAATAAACCAATCGTACTTGTTGTTTTAGTTGCCATTTCTCTCTGTGATTACGCACGCCGCCACTGGAAACAGATAAGAGAGTGGCGCACGTGAGGAGTGAAGCGTTTTACAAATATTGTCATTATAACGAAAATGATCGGTAAATAATTGAAGAGGGTGGCAAGACAAAGGTCATTTGGTTTACAATTGAATGCAGAAAATTAAATAACATGTTGGTAACGCATACACGCACAGTTTGAAACTTGATTTTTCATAGCAGTCATTAACTTAGCTTGCGCATTGTTCTTTGTGAATTTCAAAACTTGATGGTGAGAAAATGAATCATCTATTTCACCAAATTGCAATTCACAATTATAAATTACTAATAGTAAATAAATTGAACTATTTGGCTGTGTTAGGTTTTTTAAACAATGCACTGCACTAGTAAGAAGGATGGAAAAGAATTTTTGTCGGCACAGTAGATTAAAAGTAAAAAAATAAAAATCAATTTGAGGTATACAACAGTTCGTAGAGAACCTGAATGTAGTGACTTACACCTCTCAACCCTTTTTGTGTTGGTATTTGTGGACAAGAATTCAATTCTCCGCTGGGTCCGAACGGTTAAAATGAGAAGCACATTCGATCAATCCCAGACATTCGGTATGATAGACAAACGCACTTACCATTGAGAATAAAATGTTTATTATCTCACCAACTGCTGGTGTAATGTAGTTAATATACATAAATAAAATAAAGGGATTTTCAATAAGGCCGGTAGGATGTTGTAATGGAATAAAACAAGCTATTTGAGGTATTAACAAAATTCTTTTTTATTCAAAAGTTTCATGCATGCCATTATGTATGGAAGATGACGTCACGTCGTACATATACCAGCCTCAGCTTCTTACAGTGGTACGGATCCAATATATAATTACTCTTCCGCATAGATCCGGCTGAATTCGAGCGATGGCCTGTGTAATGTTTGCCTTAAGGGCACCATTTAGTTGAGATTCATTCGCATAGATCTGTGACTTTAGGAAAAGTCTAAGTATAGTGGGGTCAAATCACATGCTCTTCGTGGCCAATTCACATCACCTCTGCGAGGGACAACCTTAGCCTCAAATCGATCATGCAGAATGACAGTCGGGACATCAGCTGTGTGGCACGTAGCTCTGTCCTACTAGAATTCCTAGTACCACATGTCTTCTAGATCCATATGGTTCAAACTGGACCATCAGAACTTGATTATCATCGTTCTGTAGCAATCACCATTGACAGTGACCGCCTCAACAACATCGTTTTCGCAAGAGTGGAGCTGCCAGTCCAAAATCCATACCAAACGTTAACTTTTTTTAAATGCACTGTCATCTGGTGAACCGTGTGTGGGTTGGTGTCCTAGATTTTGCTTGTTAACACAGCCATTCATCAAAAAACTCTCATCACTAAAGATGATTTTTGGACAAATATTGGGGTCCTCTTCTAAATCTACGACACCAAGGATCAGTTGGATCTTGTGCAGATGTAAACCCAAGTCCCGACGCACAATTCGCCGATTCGAAGTCACCGAATGACCGAGTTCTTGTGCACGTCCAGGATTGGACTGCCTCGCGTTCCTTTGACGTACGAATAATGGCTAATTGGTTAACGAATCGATCATCTCAAATTTTTCCACAAAACGCTGAAGAGAAGGGGCATCACGTCTACCGTAAAATGGCCAAAACGCGTTTACCGTTTGCAATAACGAACACTCATTTTGATAATAAAGTCTTATCATTTGGATGTGTTATTCATTTGTGTTACCTGCTATTGTGATTTGGTATCAGTTATTGAATAATAAACGACAAATTTGACAGATTTCAACAAAATAACTAACCTAACTATAACCAATTTCACTAGCTAAGGTTCGAGAAGTACCTAGGTACTTTTCATGACAAGACAATTTCTTGGAATATTCGTCACTTCCTCGCTAGATGGAGTACCCTTGATTTTATGTTTTTTTTATATTTTTATCATTATTTCAAGGGGTACTTCATGAAGCGGAATACTTGTATAGAATACTTTCCTCTTTTATAAAATTTTGTTTGCATAAAATAATAATTCTAGTCATCAGGTTTATTATTATTTACAGTATAAAATAACCATCGATTTTACCTTCAAAACATTTCGAAATTACTAAATGTTTAATGACCAGTTTAAATTTAAATTATAACTGGTCCCTTACGCATGATTTTAAATATTATTTAATTCGAAATTTAGGGAATTATACATTTTGTGACTCAAATACTTGTAAAAATTTCAAGTTATTTGTTTCCAATTAATTAACTATGTTTATAACAAAATTCTAGTGAATACAATATTATAGTATGTATTAAAACAAAATTTGGGTTTATTTTAAAGTTGAAAAACACGGGAGCTGATTCAAACGTATTTTTATTATAAATTATTCGGCAATTCTAAGAATTTTCGTCAATAGATTTTTACTTGTTTCTTAAGTATTGATTTTAGTGGCTACGAAGACGTATGCAAAGTTTGGCACTGCAAACGGCCCTGCCCTTCAATTAACCTGTCGACATCATCGGTGCATCATATCTAAAAGTCTACGTATCTTGAAGTCATAACATCAGCAATCCACTTCTATTTCTTTCATTAATTTCAGGTATTGATCGAACAATCAAAATCTTTGTTTCCATTCGTAGAGCAGAAACGGCCTTGAACTAAGCTATAACACCATAAACTACCTGCATCCAGTTGAAATGGGCTTGGTTCGACTCGATTGCGATTGGAGCTTAGTCGAATTGTGACTATAAACCTTTCTTCAAATTTTAACTTTATTATTATGTTATTTACTTTATTATGATTATATTGTGCTTCAATTTTATTAATTAATATACTTTCATCCCTTCTTTGCAAGAATTTGAATAGGAGTTAAGTTTTGACTTATAATTTTACAAACAAAAAACTAAATATTCGCGGAAAAGTAAAGTGACGTTTATGAAAAATCTACTACAATACGTAAATTCTCTTCTTTATATTCAATGTCTACCTTAACAAGTTGTCAGTTTGTAATTGTGTCTTTTTTTAAATTGTGGTAAAAAAAGAAAAAAGGAATGACAACTTAATCTTAAATGGGAAAGTGTGTATCTTTAACAGAACAATACGAAACAAAAAAAAACAAATTTGACAGTTCTATTTCTTCGCTTAATTAGTAAAAGACCCTTACCTAAAATATTAGTTTATCAATGAAATTCTGCAATTAATCCAGGAGTTAATATGTAGGTGCGTTTTATTATCTACGGATCTGGAACCGGATTTATTTTTAACACGTATTACAAAAACAATTTGGGATCCTGCCTCTATCTGGATCTATTTTAAAGATCCAATAATTAGTTCTCACTCTGGCAGGTAGATTGCTTTTTATGTCAGGGTAGTGTGAACTATAGTGTAAAGAAAAAAGACAAGAAACATTTGAAAAGCCAAAAATATAAGGAAAAGGGAGATGAGCATACAATAATTATGTCGGTATGATCCATCCGTATCGTTATATTTTCGAAGCATGATCTATGTGGATCTTTGCCGACAATAAAACGCGGTAAATTCTTTTTTTTAAATAAACATTACGAATATTTTAAAGAATTACATTTAATTTTTGGATTAGATTTAGTTGCAACATAAACTTTGCCAAATATCTACAAAAAAAATATCTTCAAGTAGTGAATCATGCGATTAAATCGCGTTATTTAGTCACATGATTAACTACTTGAAAATATTTGTTTTGGAAAATGTTCGTATGGGATTTTCACGATGGGAATTATTTCTTTGGGGAGTTTGTTACTGGAGAAGATATAACTTTAGGGATCATGGCGATTATGTCTTTGGGAAAAACGTCACAAATACCAAAAAAATGTACTAAAATACAAATTTGATGACGACAAAACCCGTGAAGACTGAGGACCGAGAAATTTGTCAATATCAAATATTCATGTGTGCATATGTTGTCAGAAATGGATGGCACCTACGATTTTCTGCCCAGTTTTTATTTTTTTTTAAATTATTTTTTTTCGATAATATTCGTAGAAGAATAAACATTACGTTATGTTTTTTGTCTTGCCCCGAATTAACAGCCAAACCAATTTTCCTTGATTTCGCTTTAATATTTGCACATGCTCAGCTGGCAACTCTTCTCGTTCTGCATGCTATGTCAAAAGAATTGGTTATGTTCGTGTTCAATATTGAACCAAGTCGATAATGAGAATTGCAATTCCTGAATTGTGGAGTTCGAATTCGAATTTAATCGTTCATTGACTTAAAATCATTTTTATAACAACAAACAACCGATGCGAGTTTTAAACCAGTTGCTGATAAAACTATTTTGAAAGGAGTAACTCAAGCTATAAAATGGGAGAATAATTCGCATGGCTTGAACAGAGCGGATTTTAAATTATAATATTTTCACGATTCCACTTGCTTATGATTTTCGCAAAAGTTATTCGCTTTGACTGCTTTTACACGAAAGCGATTTTAAATCCTGCTTCTCTTTTGGCTTCCGTTCGATAGCATGGATGCTTTTAAATACAGTGGCGCAAAATTTTAAAAAGCCTTTTATTAAGGTATTATATGATACTACTTAACTACTTTATAGTAGTTTACTAACTCATTCTTAATTTAAAATATTTTCTCACTAATATCGTACTAAAAGAATTTCCTTAATAAATTGCTTCTGAACACACCTAAAACAATGACATTTCGTGTAAAAAAGTAAGTACACGAACCTTTTTTGATGTTTGCAAATGTCAGAGTCATATGAAGCTAGCACGATACTAAAAAAATAAAGTAGGTATTCGATAATTTTAACTTTAATAAAAGGTTAGAGAAAGTATGATGCTACATATATTCGATTAAAATGTGCCAATTCGTTGTTTTAACCTAGTATCATACTAAAACAGCTTTAGCATTGTACTAATTCAATTAAAATTTTGCGCCAGTGATTTTTAATAAAAAGTTAACTTCGTGCTATATTGAAAAGGAGTCATCTCTCCGCACTCTTTACTTTACTTAGCTAATAGAAGTTCGAGCGAACGCCAAATAGAAATGAAATATACCCGAAAAATAAAGACTCAAACTCCAGCAATTTTTTGTACCCCCGCCACCACATATTAGTCTCTCACCAACGGGCTTAAAAATCGCAAGATAATATTGCATCATTTAAAAGCAGTCTTGATTTCGTAAGGTAGTGGATTCTAACCTGACGGACGAACAAGTTTACATGTTCCATTCAATTTGTTATTGACCATCATCAGTTCCGAAAAAAATTTGAACAAAATTCAAGTTATTTAAAAAAGAATCGGTTCTGATGAACTCGTGCGAATTGTGACTAACAAAGAGTTTGCAATGTCATCACTTCGATAGCAATAGAGAGTTCTCAGTGTAAATCAGAACAATACTTGATCCTCAGAATACGCATCCACTTTATCCGTAACCTTATGAGAGTGAATATTAAATCACCTGAAAAACGAAACCAACAAGGATTTTGAATGTATGCGATTCTTGTCACATATATTCGCAAACTATTAACCCATACTGTTTGCCTTAAGGGCATGTTCAAATTACAATTCGAATTCGAGGTGTTTGTTTGAGAACAAAGAACATGAATCAGTTCCCAACCGATTCCAAAGTTGCCTCATGTGATATCGGCTTGCAACTTATGTACATACGAAAGTCTCGAAACAGCTCACTCATGCGTGTAGGGCTTTTCTTTCTTGATATCTATTATCATTCTAAAATAAACGACAAAAGAACATATTCAATTGACGGTAGCGCAAGTATCAATGTCCAGTGTCCCATTCAAGTGGTGGTCTTATCTACATGTGCCTACTTATCATTAATTCCCACACTCTAAGTTGACCTTTTAACCGCTTCTTATAGCCACATTAAAGACATAAAGCTATCGCCAGTTTATTTCACAAACAATTTAAGTTTTCATATTGCCGACTCATTACACTGCAACATAGACCAATTCAACACATAGAAAGCAATATACTCGTAATGATATTTTAATTTAGCGCCGCACGCGCTCGCTGTCGTTACTCACACTACTCGTACTTGGAAATCATTATGTGCGATAGCTAGCTTCACGTAGGTCTTAAGCTGTTGCTAAATGCATTTTAAAAACCTGATTAGAGTCCGGTTGTGAGCGATAATAATAATTGAAGATTGCAGGCGGGCCTGACGATGACGATGACGCTCTTTGACTTGATCACCATTCGGCGCGGTCTCACAGGAAATTAATGCTGATTTATTGTGAACGAAATTCAATTTTCGCAACTGCACGGTGCTTGGACAGAAACTACATTTACCTATGGCATACAGGTGAGTGTGAAATGGTCGACATAATTACTTTTGGCAGCTTTTATACATCGATAAAATGGCTTCCAAATTTAAAGTGGTTTCCATCTCATTTTGCTATAGGAACACGGAACCGATATTTCATTGGGGAATTTCAATTAAATCGCGATGATATTTATAATCTTTGCAATTTTGGCCTTCCCTTTCAGTTCAGTTATTATCAATTTGCTGCTTTTAACGAGCTTCAATATTGAGTTGCTGTGTGCGAGAGGCGTTCTTTCAATGTCATAAATAATTAAGTTTAAATTTATTTTCAAGTAAAAATTAAGGGCTTTATAAGTCATTTACATGATGCAGCACTACGGGGACGACTGACTTTGACATTCTGAACCACTGTTGTCGGCAATGTCACTTTCACAATCTTCACCACAATGTCGTATGTTTATATGTATACGTGATACACAATGATGAACCGGAATGAACTGAATTCGGATTCGAACAAGTCATGTTTGATTTTAAGAATCGCCTCAAGGAAAAAACGCAAATTCTCCACAAAATCAGTATATCACTTCTAAAATATGCCGGAACGGAACTGACTTATATCAATGCATATCCTCAGAGGGTTTATTTGATGTGGGTTGTTCTGAAACACACGCTAAGGGGCGGTTTTTCCCAGCACCATTGATAAAAACTATTTGAAATGAATAAATTAATAAATTCCCCTTTGTTGGATTATATTGTCCAAGCAATTTAAAGCTTGATTACTTGTTTATAAGATTAAATGAGCACTTTTTTAAGTGAGCTGAATATGTTGATGATGCTACCTATAATTTACAAATATGACGCAAGATCCACGAGTGGTTTAGTATAATTTTAAAGCAGTGGATTTCTTAATGCTTATTCTAACTTTAAAAGCTCAGATTATTTATTTTTGAATTGCCAGAAAATGATGAAATAAGTTCATAATTATGCTTGTGATGGGATTATGGTTAAACTATAGAAACAAATTTTCTGTGTGAAATAAATTTTTTTTTATAGATTTTCCGCGTTGAATATGCAACTATAAAATGCATTTCCGTTCTTCAGAAAATTATTTAATACAAAAAATAATAAAAGAAATTGTAATATTTTATTATTTTTTCGGATTAACCTTAAATTTTAAGTCAATCAAGTTGCACTTTAGTGGTCAATATGAGAGACACTTTTCACCTTTCCTGGTAAGTGTGCACTATGAAATTGGACCTGACAAAATATCTTTATGTTGTAACTGCTATAAGCGATTCACACTGCGATCCTAATGAAAAAAAATGAAAACTTGCATCATCATACTTCTTATTGAAGAAGTTGAACAGAAAGTTATACATTTAATTATTAAATACTGGTCTAACACCTTTTGCTTTTGTGGGATCAAGAAATCGATCATCACGGTAAGTATGATTTAAAAAAACTTAAAATATTTTCTCTTTTAAAAAAGTCTGACTTTGAATACTTCCTTGAAGGTTGAAACTTAGAACTTGGGGCACATTTAGAACTCACAACTTTTCACGTGTGACTAGTTATACACAGGGTTTTTATACATATGAGAAGTTGTCTCTTTTTTTTAACATTTAAGTTTTTTGTTGTGATAAATACTATCAGGATTAACTTATGGTACAATCAGTACTTACTGAACATCGAAAAGGTTTTGTTTCATAACTTTTTCTTACTTCTATAGATTGCCTGTATATGGTAGTATAGATGATATTTTAGGCCAATTTGAAATCGATGAAGTAGTGGAAGATGTCGTTTTAAAATTGCTGGTTTTTTCCAAGACCCACCTTTCACCAATTTGAGATCGGGTCGACAGAATTATTGTTCTACGTTTTCTAGGTTCAATGTGACACTAAGCATAACAGCGGAATTCATTTTCGAATCAACTTTTTCTTTCACAATAATCCCTTGATTCTCCTAAAAGTTTTCACTTCAGCCTCGTGATCTTTTGCGGTAATTTTTGAGTATTCGTAAGCCTTCCGAACATCATTCCTTTTACGAAGTCGATTGCGCGTTTCTCGGTCCCTTCATTTCTGAGAAGCCGTTGCTCCTTTCTGATCGTAAGGTTTACTCTAATCATTCTTTGCAGCCCCGCTTTTTGGTAAGCTTTATTTAGTTGAAGGCATTCATTGTCAAAGGAGGGACTTCCATGTGGTTGTTGTGTAAAAGTGGTGTGATGGCATCTTGGCTGACATAGATTGTTTAAGAGGTTATTAGAGACTCGAACGGAAGAAGAAGAACCTAGTGAATTTTTCCGGTTATAAATCGATCCGACGCGACGTTGAATTTCCATGTTCAACCTTTAGTCGGGATAAAAGCAGCAATCCGGGTAAAATTTTACCGTTCGGAGTGTTCGAATATCTTTGCCTTGCGTTGAATGTTGATTGATAAAAATATCAATATCTCTTGTGAATGCTGAGCTGGAGGGACTTTGTGCAAGTTACCAAAATATTTCGCTCCACAACAAAATCGTTTAAACGAAGTCCGTTAATCCAGGCCGTGTAATAATTTTACACATTTTTACATCGTCTTAAAGAAAGTAAGTTTATTGCACTTGATATACATATCTCAAAAGCATTTGATATAGTTTGGCGTCAAACTCTCTTATCAAAAATGCGTGCATTTGGTATTGATCAATTTTTTCTTTGTTGGATTAGATATTACATTTTGAACCACACCATATGCTAGTTGTGTTGGATGGTTTAAAGTCTGAAATTTATAAAATAAATCAATAAAGATATGAAAATTATTTCGGTTTCAATTAAAAGCTCAAGTGACCTCAACTCAAAATAATTGCTCGTGTACCACAGGGCTCTGTTTTGTCTCCAACTCTCTTTCTAAAATTCATCAGTAATCAGACAGTACTCTCAGCTACTCAAATTCGTTTGCAGATACATTTTTTTGGTTTTCGGATGTGGACTTAGAATGGCAGCGTATGATAAGCCCATTTATTTCTGATCCCGATAGCATTGTCAAAAGGTCAACCATAAACCATGCATTCAGGAAACCGAACAGCTCTCAGAACTCGGTATGTGCATCATAGACCAGCCACAGTACACGGATGTGGAATGCTTCACTCCCCTCCCATTATAATATTCAGACATTCAAAACCAGTGCGCAGCTGTATATCCTTTTAAACCCTCTCAAACTTTCCTTTAATGCTCAAACTCTGCTCAAACATTTTAGGGGTAGTCGTAATCCCTTTAGTGAGCACAAAATTTAAAAAAAAAAAGACTTTTTAACTTTCTTCTACCTCATCATCATTTCATCGCATTAAATTTCTTGAATTGCGGTTATATTTTTACTGTTTCAACCAATAACCTTCACTGGGTTTGAAACCTACCTCCAGTTGAAGTTCTAGGCACTCGAACGTTTACCACGCAGAGTTGAGAATGGAAGATGGTAGACAGAGGTTCGATTTGAAGAAAAACTTGTGGTTTCTTGTGTTCCCTAGGATTCATATCACACCTCCGGTGCAATAACGACGTAAGTGCAATTTTCCTAAATGTTTTGAGAAATCATGTTTAAAGTTTTCATGTTCATCAAAATGCAATGCGTTTCAGCTTTTGTGTCAAACAAGAAAGTGGCTTCTTTTGGGCAATAGCAAAGATACAATCACGTCGTTTTTACCACTTATAAAACTTGACATTTAGGTAATTATGGCTTTCTTACCTCAATCTCAGGAAAAATTGCACGTCATTATTGCATCGGAGGATGTGCGACATGTCTACCCTTTGAAAATCGGTCTACTCTACTTTTATAAAAATATTTTAAATAATTACCTTCATATGGCTACATGAAATATTGTTTAGCTTAAGGGTAGAATTAATTTTGAAACAATTTGGAAGATTGTCTTTCTTTTATTAAAATGCAAATGTTTGAGCTGAGTTCGACGAGGTTACTCGAAGCCTCTAGAAAAAGCATCCCAGTTCTATGGTCACAGTTTACCAGTATTATACAATGCATTACCAATTGAACATACCCCATTAAACAAGAAAACACCCATAGCAACAATACAATCACAAAGAGACTCATATTGACTGCGTTATTATTTAATAACACAAATTAAATTCACGAATAAAGACTCATCAACTGCGCGTATATCTATAGCGACAAACAACATCAGATAATCGTCTATCGAAAACCGGAGTGCCGTCTAAGCTGAATCAAAATAACACAATAATTATGTACGTGCGCTGTTGCAGCTAATGCAATTGTTTCAGCGGCGCGACCTGTAACTCCCAGAGCTATAAAGCCATTAAGTTGGTGTGCCACCAAGAAAAAGTGCTAACAATTAAAGCTTGATGTTTTGAAAAATTTCCATTCATCCTCGACGGACGCGTGTTTGGTACAACTTAGTACAGGAAGGATGGCTTGAATCGGTGTCTAATTATTCTGATAAACATCGATCACTCAGACGTAAAGCCGCAACAAAATATAACGTGACAGTGGCGGCGCGGCTGTGACAGCGGCAGCGGTGACGACAATCTTTTCTCTAATCGAATGGAAATTTTTTGCAAAAATTCTAGCCTTCTCGTGCCGTTCCATCGTAATATAAAAATAGCACAGCGGCGGACGAATGGCTATATTGTTTTGCTTGGACGGATCGAGCTATCAGAATCAGTCAGCTTTGCTCATTATCATGTCAATAAATTGCACGAGCTGCTGGCTTGCTGCTCTTGACGTCAAATAAAATACAAAAAAAAAATATAAAAAAAACAACAATAAACCTACCCTGTCCTCTGGTGGACGGCTTTGGTTGGCTTGCAAGTTAATTGGAGTTATAGCTTGAGATTGAAATTAATAAAAAACCATACATAATCTTGTTATTTCCGATTAGACGTTTGTACCGCATTCCGTCTCGTTTCGATCGAAACCGAACAGGTAGCGTTACAATATGCATAATTCTCGTAGGTAATCTTATCTATGTATTAGTGTTTGACTCCAGTGAACTTTATCTTATCGTTGACGTTTCGAAAAAACAGCACAGGTTTGAGGTGTCGCACAGCACGTGCAACGTCGCAAATAGGTCTACATACATAGGTATTTTACGCCTTCTAAACACCTTGCTTATCACCGCTAATGGTGTTTTTTTTTTGACAATTTTTTTATAATTGGGCGGCCGTGTCAAATGTTGACAAATAACATTAAAAGATAAAAGTTTATGCAATGTTATTAAAATTTTCCATTTTTTGTCATATTTTTTAAATTTTCGACAGCGAAAAAGCTGCTTGATGAACTCAAAGTCCGGTGATTTTCTCTGACGCACGAGATGATTATCGCTCGCTTTATCAACCATTTGCCGGCAGTGTCGAACAAAACAACTTTATTGTCACGAAATGTGGGCTGCATAATGGTGGGGTCAAGATGGTGATAATAGAGTATAAAAACGCGAGTCTGATGTGTGGCTCTTATTTAATATGGTGATTGATGAGTCATATCATAGAGAAAATAAGTTTAACTGCAAGTTTTGGTAATCTGGGTAACCTTAAACATCTTGACATAAGGGTGTAGATGTAGCTGGAAGCATTGTCAAAGTTGAAGTGTACGGAAATAGAATACATATACAATATTGGAGCGTGAATGTGAATATTTGGCAAGAAATTTATATTATAGTGTACTCAATCGGAATGCGGAATGTCAATCGTGGCATCCGCTGTGTGGCACCTAGCGACCTAAATCGGTTCAATTCGGGCTACAGGAAATTGGTTATCATCGTTAGCACTCGCAATCATTGACGGTGACCGCTTGACCAACGTCGCTGTCGAAAAAGTACCGACCAATGACGAATCTGGCCCAAAATCAACACCAAACGGTAACTTTTTGAGGATGCATTAACACCAGCCATTCATCCAAAAATGCGCCTCATCTTTGAAGATGATTTTTCGGTCGAAATCGGTGTCATCTTCCAAACGCTCCAAGACCCAGCCAGCGAATAAACTATGTCGTCTATGGTCATAAATTTTGAGCTCCTGGGAGAGTTGCATATTGAACGGCTGTAGGCTCAAGTCTCGACGCAAAATTCGCCAAGTTGAAGTCGTTTTTTAACGTCTTGCCGTCTGTACGTCTGTGCATCTCTACTTCCACTGTTTATTGAGTTAAGACTTAAATGAATGGACCGATTTGTTTCAGATTTGGGGTTAGGCGATTTCTTGTCAGAGAATTGTTTGTTTAGGATCATCTTGAAAGGGTTATCTTACGATTTTTTTTTTAATTTTCTTAAAAATGGTTATAACGATTTCTATTTAAATACAAACTTATGAAGTTCTCAAAAGAATTCGTTTCGTTTTTTTTTTTTGAAGAACCACACATAACATTAAAAGGATTTTGACTTACGTAGCATAGTTCCGTTATAATTCTAAGGTATTCCAAAGGTATACAAATAATATTGTGTTCTAAAATTAAAAAAAAAAAAATAAACATTTTTTCTTAAAAAAATTAAAGAAAGAATTAATGTTTTTAGTACTTTTTATTTTTATTTCACGTTTTTTCCGAAACAAAACTTAGTGTATTTTTATTGACAGTTCAAACCCTTCTTATCTCAACTCGCCATTTTAAATAGATATCCGAATCTAGTAAATCAAACCGTGGAACGTTGTTTGTTGTAGCAGCAAACGGGAGAGGACTGTGACTCCACACTAAGGAACTTCTTAATTTATCCAGCCGAATGCAGTGAAATGAATTACCAGGTATAATACAAAAAATGTACTGCTTTTAGAACTCCTTATAGACTTACGAGTATAAAGAGTGATTTTTCGGATACCCGCCCATTAAGTTAAAAGGAGCACCTGTTCTTTCTGGTTGGAGGTCGTCCCGTCGCGTCGGGCTACCCGCATGCAAGAATGATGATGAAACCAAAAAATATTTTCAGCTCCCGGTCAAGAAATATGAGCAGTACTCTTAGTACGACATGATAATTATTGTCTTATTTATTGCTTACTTATTGAAATATTGTTTGTATGGAATTTCCTTATCTCAATATTCACAGCGATATGCAGATATCTTGATCAATCAAGCATTAACCAAATTGACCACATTAAGACCTATATAAAGCACTCTTTCAGTCTAAAGGGCGTTCCGAAGGACTAACATCGCATCGGACTACTATCTCGTACAGCTATAGGGATAGTTCTACGAACGAAATGCTCGAACATTGAAGAAATTTCACGACAGACTACTATAATCATAAGAGATCGCCATGTAATTTTCACATCCAGTAACTTAACAAGCAGTGGAAACATTGGCAAATTTCCAATCAACAATAGCTCTGAAATGCTGGCAAAAAATTAATATTGCAAAAATACCGCAAAACCTTACCCAATACCAAGGTTACTGTTTCTTGCAAAGAAGTGCAACTACTCCAATGCTATCTTGTTGTGAAAGATTATTAAACGCGATTGAATTTATTTAGTTTTATGGTATAGGAACTTCCATCCGCGAACTCAATGTATTTATTTCAATCCAAATGAACTAAGTTAATTAATATAATATGTATTACCAAACCATCGAATTCGATTAATAAAAAAAATAGCTAAGAAATTAATGAAGAAATGATGAGAACTGCATGTACAGGGAGTACGAAATGGTACTAAAAGTGGGCGCCAGGATTTTGTTTTTTTGTAAAACAATAAAGAAATTTCATAGCTTATTTTTCTGAGTCTTTAAAAAAAGAAATTAATTGAAAAAGAATCCAAAGAACCAGAAATAAAACACAGGATTTTGTTAACTCAGGGATAAAAACCCAAATTCTTTCAAATGAAATAAAGTTATCGCAATGATATTAAATAATAGAAAAAGCTTACGGGGAAACGTAAGGCCAGGAACGAAGAAAACAAAAATAGGTCATTACCGCGTATAAACCGGGCCAAACAATTAACTGGGATAAAATTAGAAATTGTATTGAATTAAAGGTATAAACTCCACCGAATCTGACACAATCGATCCAAATCACTCTACTTATCTTTTATATTTCTGCCAATGTCTTATTGGGCTCACTTTCTCTTCAATTTTTCCTCAATTTTTTCCAATTTTGCATCACCATCTCAAATCGCCTTTATTTTCTAAAATTCCTCGAGTTTCCAGATACATGTCCTTTTTTCGAATGTGGATCAAGAACGGCAGCGTATGATAAGCTCATTAAACTCTGATCTCGTTAGCCTTGTCAAATGGGGAAATGAAAACCGTGTAGATGCATTAATGTTTCAAAAACTCAATGCTGTCTCCTGTTGTTAATGCGGAACCCACCCATGCCGCTATCCATGAGGCACTTGCATTGAGGAAACCGAACAGCTCTCAGTTCTCGGTATGAATATCACAGACCACATTTTGTGGAATGACCATATATTCAACGTCACCATAAACGCTTAGGTTTCCATCGAAGTTGCAAGAAATTTGTTACCCCTTCTGATCTGGCTGTAATCTACAAGGCCTATATTCGTACAATTCCCATATTTGGGCAGGTGCTTCAATAACTCAGTTGAGTCTCTTGGACAGACTCCAAAAAGAGCTTTAAAGCGACAGGTGATAAAAGTATAAAAAAAACATTTGAAACTCTCGAGCGCGTCGTCGCAATGTTTCTTGTCTTTCATTATCTTACCGTTATTTTTATAAGCACTCTTGTAGTGAAATAGCCAGCGGCATTCCTCCCCTTCAACATTTTAACTCGCATTTCAAGGAATGCCAATCAGTTTACCCTTGAGAACAACTTCGGACGTACAGTTAAATTCAGAGATTCTTTCATTAGCCGCACTACACGAATGTGGAATGTTTTACCCCATTCTATATTTCCCTCCCATTATAATATTCAGACATTCAAAACTAATGTGCATCGGTATCTCCTCTTAAATCCTCTACTCCTTTCCTAAAACGCTCGCACTTTGCCAAATCATTTAAAGGGTAGTCATAATCCCTTTAGTGCGTGAAAATTATAAAAATAAAATGCACGACTGGATCGCACGAACTTGCTCCTATGTAATAGACTAGGAATTTTACAAACGAATGTTATTAGAGAAAACTGTTCATAAGGATAAAATTGATTTTTTGAATTCTTTAAGTAGTAAGAGACAAAAACAGAATGCTATGCAAATATGAATTTATGCCAGAACAAAAATTATAAAAATTATAAGTCGTTGTAGTAGTTTCTTAAAAAAAAAAAAAATTTTTAAAAGATTCTTAAGAAAATAATTTGGTACGCCAATTTAAAGTTTTTATTGTTATTCCGATAAAAATTAAATTTACAAAAAAATATATTGAGCCGTTTCTGAGATATCGAACTTTCAAAAAAAGATTTTTTTTTCAAAAATTCAAAAAATATTTATTTTAAAGTTTTGAAATGCAATGTGTTTTAGACTTTTTAGAAGCTTCTCTATAAAAATTTTCATTAAGATCCGTTATGTGGATAATGAGAAATTCAAAATTCGAAAAAAATGGTTCTATGGTAGGCACAAGCTGTAATATCTTAATTTCATTTTTTTTTATTAAATTAAAGGTTATATGAATAAATTGAAAGACAACAAATTTTATCAAAACCGTTTTCGAGAAAAATACGATTTTTGAAAACAATTTTTTTTAATTTTTTTAACATTTGTATGGTGGGTACCTTTATGTTTAGGTAAAATAAAATTTTTTTCTCACATCTTGTAGATTATATTGAGAAACTTTTATTTATCAAGTTTAAAAAAAATCTAGCATAGAGTTTTCGAAGTATTGAGTTTTTAAAAAAAAATGTGAAGTTTTTTTTAAAAATCCAAAAAAATTGTTTTGAAAATTTGAATACACAGTTCTGTTTAAGGTTTTGGGGCGTCTAAGCAAAAAAAAAATTATCAAAATCGGTGGTACCGTTTTTGAGAAAATCAAAACCAAAAAAAATGGTTCCATGGGGGGTACCCTCAATAACCATTTTTCGGAATAATATTTTTCAACCATTACCTAGCTTTAACTAAATGAAATTTTTTTGTATTTTGATTTTTTAAATCTGTCGAACAGTTTTTGAGAAACAAAAATATTTATAAAATTTCGAAAAAAATTCGTATGGCAGGTACCGTTATTTTTAGCCTTAAAAAAAAAGGAAAAAAACCTGTGGGGGGGAAAAATTAAAAATCATATCTACCAAGTTTAAAGAAAATCGGCCGAGCCGTTTAGGCTGTAGTCGAACCGGCAGACAGACAGACAGAATTACGAGACCCACTTTTTTAGTCTTCGCTATCATCGTAATGTCAACTTTGATCAAAATCTCGAGTTCGATTTTTTCTACGAATGCGTACCTATAAGTCGCAAGTAAAAATTACTTTTACTCAATTTTCTTATTATATTTCTCTTAATTTTTTTCGTCGACTTTTTAGTAAAACAATTGATCGCTTGAAACTTGAAATATTCTTCAAAGAGTCAACTTTCCCAGCTAATACCAATTTTCAGTTTGGCATTTCCATTCACCCACACCAGCCAATCGATTTCGAGGTCATCAGTCGCGGGATCATGGCTTCCTGGAAAGATACATGATCTCCTCGAAAATCTCCGTTGTCGAATCTCATCGAGACTTTACTCTTACGCACACATTCAATAATTCAGCAAGTTGTTGGATGCTCAAAAGTTGGCATATTTAAATGGCCGAGTTCAGACTTCTTTCAACTACCTTTTTCGAGAAAAGCCTAAAAAAAAACAAAACGAGTAAAAGTTTCTTCCAGGCATTCTCCTAGTTACTATAAATCATTCACGAGTGATTCGTAGCGTGAAGCAATCTTTCAAAAACCGAATCTATCGAGAGTTGAGAGGAAGCTATATCGTTAAATTTTGGAATTTATTCGGTTCGCTTTATTTTATGTTTGTTTGTGATTTCTGATAGACGTAATTTCTTAATACAAACGAAGTTTAATACTAAAGAAGTTTAGGTTCTTAGAAATTACGACACCGTTAATGACACATTTTGGTTAAAAAAATATAAAGTCAGGTTAATTTTACAATTTATCCGCTGTTACATCAATATGAGGAACCACCTGTTTTTCGCGATTTCTTACATCGCTCGAAAACTTGTATTTTTTGTATTGTATTGCCTTTCTAAAATACTTTGAGGGCGCTAGTTGATGGATACTGGACTCTTCAAGCATTTTAGAGCTGCCCCGGAAAAGTAAGGTTAAAAATTGTAAAACTTGTAAAATTTACGCAACAATCTTTCGTTATGAAATGTACTTACGATCTTAGCAGTTTGGGGTGGGCAGAAACTGAAGGTCCTCTCGATTCCTGAGTACAACTCAGACCAAGGAAAAGTTGAGAGTTCTCAGTCAAAAGGACTTGATTCTGTACGAGCTGTTTAGCTCCAAATTTATTTAATTTTTTTTTTTAATTTTCAAGGAGTAGTTTTAGCAACTTTAAAAACGAATTTAATGATTTTTGGATTTTATTTAATCACGTCCATGTTTTATAAATAAAAACTTTAAGATTCTATGAAACTTTGACTAAACGAGCAAATTCATGCGACCCAGTCGTGCATTTCATTTCATTTTTAAATCACATTGTTTTAATCAATGTTTTCTATTTTTTTATTAACAGATGAATATCAAATTTCACTTTCCTTTTACAAAAGTAGCCATAGTGCGATAACAACCCTGTTGAGCAGAGTGTAAAAGTTTTTCTAACGTGTGGCTTGCGATCACATGTGGTGATATGTGGGCATGTTTGGTTTGTGTCTATGTAATTCTTCGCCATTGTACGTGCAAATGTTTGCCAATGAGGATCGGATTCGGAACAGGGTGACAAAATCGAGTTACTTCCTTTGAGTATAACGACATGATCGTTTTCTTAATGTCCTTTGATTTCTTGTTTGTTTTTTTTTCAATTTCAAATGCTCATGATTAAGAACCGGAAATACTCACAATCACAAGATAGCACATGATGATAATGGATTTTTTTTTTGTATTTAAATAGGTAACTTTTATTTCGCGTGCGCTTGATAACCTGCTCGTACATCAGATTTGTTACTCAGATAAATTGAGAGATACAAGAAACTCAAGTGTTTTTCTTGTTTTTTTTTTTTATCAGCTCGAAGTTAAAAACCAGTGATGGGGTTTCTACTTGTTTCATTGGAAATATAATTGTACCCTGTAATAAATTGATATTTTTAGGCATTGAAGTTTATCAGTGAATTTGTTCTTATTGAAAACAAAAAACTTAAGTGGAATTCTAGTGATTAAGCTATTTCTGTTGAAAATTTGTTTTCATGTTTTTATATTGATTTGATTCATAATAATAGATAAATATTTGATTTTATTAGTTTATAACCTGAAATTGTAAAATAAACAAGAACATGTAATAACTTAGGTAACGAGTAAGAAATATCGTAGTATTTAAGGATGATTAAGGAAACATCGTATTGAAATGGAATCACAGCGAATGTTGTGCGTTGTCATCCGCTTAAACGTTAACTTATACTATGTAAACCAAGAATTGGGTACACCCGACCTGGGCAAAGTGAAGATAACTATACTTATCTAAAATAAAGGCTAGAGCTTATGGCCTTGCTGCCGAGCTTATCAAACCAGCATACTCGATGACTTTTGTAGAAAATACGAAACACCTCGAAAGTCTAAGACATGGTCGGAAGGAAGCATTAATAAACTACGAAAAACCACGAACTTCAAATCGACATCCGTCATCTATTCATGGATTTCAAGAGGTGCGTGTGACAGCGTCGTTAGAGTAGACCTATATAGTTTTGGGATCCCTGGTAGATGACAGAGGTTATGGTTCTTTCTTGGAAGAATAGTGCAAACCTCTTGCGCCAACACTATAGTAATAATCTTACAGTCAAGTCCGTCCAACTATACATTTTCATTTTGATTTTGAGAAGAAATCTGGTGATTTTTATTGCCATTGAAGAGTGAATGATAAGGTACAATAACGATAGCTATCAAAAAGACGACTCACTGAAAATATACAACTTATATGCTTTCCTCCGAGAATTGAATTCATGGTTCGAAGATTTCCAGCGCAATCGCCATCTTAAACAGATTGTAATGAAGGTCCCCGCGAAGATCACGAATGCCTCAACGATCGGAAAGTGCAAGGGCTGGAGCATGTCTGCTCGCAAAACGCCCCGTCAAATTGCAATATTGAAGCTCTGACTGCCTTAACGTTATCAGGTGATTTGCCAGGCTGAGGGAGCCCAACCTTGTTCTGTAACACTCACGGTTTGTTTCTGCAAACATGAATGAATCGGTCCAGGATAGAAAATAAAATTTAAGAACCACGAGGGCACTCCCTCACACTGTAGTGCTTGGGACAATAAATGTGTAAAATTTGAAATTTTTAATCAACTTTTGAATTTTTCGAATCGAATTAGCACGAAGTTTGTATATGAAATTATTAAACGTAGCAAGACAGAACCTAAGCTTAAAAATTAGGCCGTAAGAACGCAAATTATATTTTTATTTCAATTTTATATCAGTACTGCGATTCACTTTTTTTTATTATTAACTTTTACTCAAAGAGTTATAACTACCCTTATTCGCATGAATTCAAAAATGGTAGTGTTAAATATAAGCTACAGATGTGCGTTTATTTGGGAACATTACGAGAGAAAGGCAAAATAAAGTGGGCTTAAAGTTATTCCACATTGGTGTGGTACGGCTAAAGAAAGAATCTGCGTAGTTTATAATCCGAAGTTGGCTGCAAGGGCGAACTGATGTTTATTCTTTGGATTCTTTGCAAGTTTGGGGTGATATTTCATTATGAAAAAAGGGCCCAAACTTTTCGAATATCAAATTCAATCTAAATAAACATGAAGTCTAAACAAAAATGGCCAAAAAATAGATTTTTTTTCCGATTTAAAATTTTGGCAGTGGGGTTAGTTGTTTTGGTGACATCTGTCAAATCTGTTCTTTATTATTTAGTTTTCAATGCCAAATGACTATGGTAAGTAACACGATCCATTTTAGGGTAGACGGAGCGACCTTTTAAAGTCTACTGTTTGTTTGGTGGCCAAATTTGAGACAAATTGTAATCGGTTATCAATCAGCCAATATTTGTATATCAAAATAACGCAAGATTGAGCGAGGCCGTCGATTCCTCCACGTTCATAATAACTCGGCCTTTTGCAAAATTCAACTTGGCAAGATTTGTGTCGTGACTTGGGTCTACACCACTATAAAATCACTCTGTCCCAGGAGCTTAAAGTTCATGAACACAGACTCATTAAATGTTTGGAAGAGGACCATAAATTTGGCGGACAAATCATCTTTAGTGCCGAGGCGCATTGTATTGCCGTATATAGGACGACCAACCAACACACATTGCATCCTCAAAAAGTTACCGTTTGGTGTGGATTTTGGACCGGCGGCGGCATTATTAGTCCGTACTTTTTCGAAAATGACGTTGTTGAGGCGGTCACCGTCAATGGCAGATGCTAGACTTTTTCTTGTGAGGTTTCCCGAAGTCTAGGCTGGTCTATGCGAACAAACCACAATCGACTGATGCCCTTAAGGCCCACTATCGCGAGTCTTTGAAGATTAGACCACTCAGATCCGTGCCATCGTAAGAATACATAATGAGATATGCGGGCCCTTCACGGGCCAATATATTTAATTCAAAATAAAGCTGAGCAACCGACGCATTTGATGAATTTCAACACCCTCTTTGTGTCCTCTGTAACACTCACGTAACTCCGTTGCTCCGCTTGTTCAGTCAGTAGCCTGGCAGGGGTCTATGTCAAAAGTTATTCATAGACGAAATTAAGTGCTTTGGGTAATACCTTCGGTGATACTGTTACGGGTCAAAGTATTTACCTGAGTGGTACAGAAGGCCCGAAAATGGAGTTAATACGAGTATCTTGAGAACCTGCGATGTGGTCCACAGATGGTACCCAACATTCCCTGAGCAACTCTTTTGCATGAATTGAAAAATAGCCCCAGGCATTTGTCATTTCTTTTGTGGCGATATTTCCATTTTCAAAATGAGGAACATTTTGAAAAAATCGACCTGTTTTTGGAGGCCATTTTTTAAGTTTAAGAGAATGGAACAATTTTTCATAATGAAATCTGGCCACAAAATGAGAAAAGCAAATGTCTCCATTTTTTATTTTTATTTTTATTTTTGGTTTGAGGTCGTTTTTCATTGATCAAAGACAATGCTCGGAGTTTTACTCCTTTTTTCGGAATAGTTTCATTATGAATTAACTCCTAAATGTTCGGACTTATTTCATTTTCATATAAGAAGTTGTTTCATCTTTATTTAAGACCTTTATCATTTTTGGAAGTCAGGTTTTCTTTCATTTAGTTAGGTTGGCAGAAATGGCTACCATCCAAAATCATCTACACAGTGCCAAGCTAGGCCGCTTGTTGACTGGTGCTGAAGCAATAGCTAATTCTATTGAGTTATCATCTGCACAATATACCTCCAAAAAAACCCATAATCCACTGAGCACGGCACAGAAGTAATCGAAGTTCGTCCTAGAGCCACTTCGTCGGCGTTGAGAAAAGAGATCAAGTCTTTGATCTTCATTTCTGAAAGTTCGTCAATGTCGTAAAAAATGGTTTTCCTCCTAATTTCGTCAGAAAAGGCCATTTGCAAGGAAATGAATAACTGTTTCCATTTCCTGCTGGTCACATAGCTATGGCAGCGAGTATTTTGAAGAATACCTAGATTCGTTAAGAAAAATCCAGAGAATACTGCCCTTCATTACTCCGAGCGGAATGTTGACTCTTTCCTTATGAAGTGCTAATCCTTGCCTGGCCATCTCGTCCGCCCGTTTACTATTATATCAATGCCATTTAATTGTAAACCCAGATAAGAGTGACACTGAGGTTAATTTTCAGGCTAGCAACTTCATTCCGGCATCGTTGGACAAGATGATGTACTAGAATTAATGACCGCCTGACTATTTGTGATAATAGCCGTATTCCATGTTCGGACTTAGGCCTTTTTTTATTGAACCTTGCATGCTTCCCTGATAGCTAGTAATTTAGTCCGGGTAGGTAGCACAGGCAGACGGCAGTGTCATGCATCATATTGATTGTATTAACCAAATCATTGTTAAAATTTATGTGGAAATAAAAAATCAACTTAATCTAATCTAGTCCGGGTAGCCTAAAAAATCTAGATATACTCAAAGTCTCAGAAAAAATTCCTGAACCAACACCACACTCCATCTTTGGCCATCAGTAAAGATTGTTGTATCGAAGTCTTTCGTCACGCCGTCATCATCACAGTCCTTTTTGGATAGGAACATAACCTTCACATCTTTACTAATGCTCAATTGGGGGGTGGCCGTGGCGCGATGGTTGTGTGCTCGCCTGTCAACCTCAGTATCACAGGTTCGATCCCTGCCGTTGTCTATGTCGTCTTTAATTCCATTAAAACCTTCCAAAAATTTGTCATCAATGGGTTGGTGGTTTACTCATTACATGTTGTTTAGGCATAACAGTAACAACATGTGATTGAGTTAAACTAGTATGCCCAACAAGGATGAAAAACGAATAAAATAATGCGAATTATAAGGAACATAGAAATAAGACACGGCGATTCTCCGCTTTAGTTCAGCCGCCATCCCTGGAGATAAAAAGTCTGAGACAACCACCTTCAGTCTCAGAACATCGTGCCACACATCTTTCCTATAATTCTTTCTCTTCCGTAACTTCACGCCCGCGCTGTCTGTGTTAAAAAAAAAAACATTTAAAGGGTAATCATATTCCCTTGAGCGTGAGTTAATTATAAAAAAAAAAAAAAAGTATATCATGGAAACTTCTCTTGTCATCAAAAGTTCTTCTCATCTAAGCCTTTCGAAGTCGGTTCTCGGCAGTTAAGGTGGCATTTTGTATGAGCTTAGCCCCCTCCTGAACTTTGCAAGAAAGAACTCAAAATTAAAAATCTAGCGATATGCCATTTTGATATTCTAATAAATCTGTAATTTGAAAAAATCCTTAACTGAACTTCAAAATAAAAGCCTTTAATAATACATATTGTCATTAAAACCATGCAAGATATACCTGAAGAAAAGCCTTAGAAGCTTCTTTTCTGTCGTGTGCCCACTACCCGATACAAGTTCTTGGGTCAAACTTTCTAAGAATCAAGCAGCATCTCATATTGAATATTACCGCTTATTATATTCAATCCATTAACTCATTTTTAAAGCCCTTTTGTTCCAATAGAGACATTCTACAGATCGTAATCGTCTCTTGACTAAAAATACCACCCTATTTTAAACTGATAAACCATTTTTTAATTAGGACATCTCACTACTGACTTGGACTCGAGAGAATCTTTCAAATGTAATGATTGGTTATCGTTTCGAAATTCACTGCCACTGAACCGCAGCATTATAAGGTCGGCTGATGTATCTTTATGCGGCAGCCGGTATCATCAGGGTCTGGCTGTAAGGCTCAGACCATCCGACAGGGATTAATTGTTTGCATCCTCTCACATGTAAATTGTATCTACCACCGGCGAACATTATAATGGAGATCGCATAAATGCCAGGCATCGCGTCTCCGTGCATCACTGTTGCCATAGCCATGACTAAATCCACATGTTCCATTCTTTAATAACCACAAAAATCTCTTCTAGAAGCAACCAACACCGAAAGCAAATATTGACCAAGTTAAAAAAAAAAAAACTAAAAGAAACAACAAAGATCTGCATCGACAACAAAGCCAAAACGACACGACGACATACAACGACGCATGGTTCCTTAATTAGTCTGGTGCTGCTGCGATGGAGGACGAAGTGGCAGGGTGCAGATACCACATCACTTCACTCTCTCCATATGCCGAAATTGAGCAATTTGAAATTCAATCAGTAGCCCCTCCAATAGGGGCAAATTATAGCAATTCACTTGGCCACCAACCACACAGCAAGAATGGATCGTACATACAGCTCCATTGGCGTATAAAGTCGTCGTCGGTCGACCCGGCCCGTTCGTCCATCGTCCTACGTTTGTTGATAAGAGGGTTTGTCTGTCGGCTGGCCAACTGCAAAATGGAAATCACAGCCCACCACGCCTGTGCAGATCATTCAGAAGGTCCTCCTCGGTGGTCTGTTGCTCGAGAGATGTGGTGGTCGTGAGGTATCTGTTAGGTTAGGTACAATAAAATGATTAATAGTTGGCTCTAAAAATTTTATAATTTTGGGGGTCTCTCATACATGTAGAATACGCGTGTAAATTCTCCCTCAAGCATCTTTTTTTTTATTTTTTGGTAAATTTCGCACAATCGAGACAGATTTACATTTTACTTAGTGACGGTGGTATGGCGGGAAGATGGCGATGTAGGAACGGACGCACGATCCAACTCGTGCTGCTTGATCAACCAATTCAAAATTCATGGAGCAAGAAGCAGCACTTTCTTGGTGGTCATTTTGAAGCCACTGTCTGCGTGTGTTCTTGGCGTGAAAAGCTTTACGCTGATGTCATTGCAATGTCTAGCCCAAGGGCTACAAGCAGAGACAGCAATCAGTAACGGACGAAGTTGGGTCCCGGTGAAAACCGATAGTTTTCTTTGTCGATGATTGCAATTGCAACTGTATTATTAGGTCAATGGAAAAAAATGTATCCTTTATTTGGACATCATCTGAGAGTGGTTTTAATTAAATACGTTAAGATGTTTTTTTTTTTTTGAAAATAAAAGACGTAAGATTTGTAATGAACGTTAATAGTTCTCTTATTTCATAAAAGCTTAATTAGTCAAATAGAAAGTTGTTTTTTGAATTGTAACCATATGCATCACTTGGCGCTAGGTGGCGCGCCTCTTAAGCGTTCAATTTTCCATAAATCCACGTTAGGTAACACTGTTCAGAAATCGCTCGTGCAAAATGTCCATTGCGTCACGGATTATTTGGAACGTATCGCATCGCAGTCTCGGTGGTATCCATGTCATCCAATTCGGGCTAGAAGATATTGGTGATCAGCCGAAAGAACTCGACGTTCTCATTGACGTATGAACAGATTATGCCGCTTACCCAAAATCCACACCAAATAATGACTTTCTCTGGATGGATTATAATTTGGTAGTGGTAAATTCGACAATTTTGCTTGTTTGCGAACCCATATTCCGCTAGAAATGGTACTCGTCGTTGAATATGAAATATACGCGAAGTATTTCTCGAGCAGCAAGTGCGTCTGCTGCTCGAGACGCATTTACAAATGTTATTGATCGCTTTAACTCTCCATAATTATTTGACGGGTAAAGCAACAAAATGGTGGCTTTACAAATTTAATTTTAGGGATCCGTTTATTGTATTTTCTGAATTCTTAAAATAAATATTCATTAAACAATACTGAATTTGCATGTTAACAGTAATAAAGTAATAATAACATTTTTGTTTTAATATTCAAAATCACTTGTCCACTCTATTTACGCACTTTGACCGAATTCCAATTAGTTTGAAACAAGGTTGTTGGGTCCCATTTAAACGTGACTGTTGCTGCAACAGTTACCTGGTGTATAGCTAGCATAAAAACAAAAACACGATTTTTATCAACTTGAAAATTATTCTAAATTGCAGACTTGACAGTAAGAACAACGAAACATGAACCAAAGTGACTTGAGTAAATAGATATTACCCGTCACTTTATCGTTTTCGAACTTTAAACGAGCATATTTCGAATCCTACGCATTGACAGTTTATATATCGACTGGACTGCTATCAGCCAATTTGCGATGGTTCCACTCATAACAAGGCGTCACTAACACTAGCGCTAGTTTCGGTGCTATCGGAAATCAAGGAAATAATTTTTGACATTTGAGTTGAGAATTCTTCCTTCTTGGTTGCCTTTTTTAAAAACAGATTTGAGAAGTTCGCAGTTTAATTTGTTCAAAAAGTGCTAATATTCTATTCTATTTTAATTTAATGTATAATTTTTGTTTTTTATTGTTTAGTATTTAATGAAAAGTTTTGAAATGTCGAATTGTCAAATGCAGAAAAATAACACTGGCACACAAATGTCAAATCAGTGCTGAGGGGTATTTTTCAAGGAAATTCATTTTTTATTTTTAATTCAACTTAGACATATGTGTTAGAGAATAAATGTACTGAGTATTTATGAACTGTAGTTGATCACTTAGAAATGATCGATAAAAATATTGACGAATATTTTGTATATGATGTCAAATAAAATTGTATAAAAAGGAGAATCTGTGCTTCTGGAGTTCATTAATTATTGGACTGTGAAGGAAGTTAGCCAAAGTAAGATGGCACAGAATCATCAATCTATTATCAGAAGTGGGATTACCTAAAAATATAAAATAAAGAAAAAAAAATAAATTTTAAAGAAAATAATATTATCTGACGATGGAGGATGTGAACAATTCTGGAAAAGAAAATGATATTAGCACTGAGGATTCTCAAGGGAAAGAAAGTTCCAACAATACAATGTTCATAACAGCTGATGTATTATCAATTTTGTTTTCAGATTGCTGAACGTGCAAAGCGAAAACATGATGTAGTTGGTTTTCCAGTTTTCGATCCAGACCATTCAAGGATTGACTTTGTTATAGATGATCCGATAAAGATGAAAGAATTCAACGTGATGACCTAAAAGATTTTAATGCCATACCCCGTGTTCGTTTTTCTCTAATGGGTCGATCAAAGACCTGGTTTGATAAATGTGGCTATGAGCACTACACTTGATCCGATTTACGATCATCAATTATAGTACATAACTTTTCAAGTGGTTCAGACATCATTAACTCAACTAAGAAAACTTTCTAACTCCGAGAGTAATAGTTATTCTCCGCGCAAAAAAAAAAGATGATTTTCAAACTAATGATATTTCACTTAAGAAAGTTTAAGCAGCAATAAACTTAGCAATGACGAAAAAGTTGATGCTCAGAAGAAGCGGCTTCGCTTGCAAACAGAAAAGAGCTGATTTGAATGTGGCAAGCCCGGTCATTTGAAGGCGAATCGCCCATACGTTTCAAAAAAATATAACAAATGTGAAAGAACTGAAAATGTGAAGATTTGTTCATTTTGTAACAAGAATGGACACCAAGAAAGAACGTGTTGGGCTAAACAAAGCGCAGAAAAAAAAGAAAAGTGAATTTGTGCACAAGCGCTTTCACATCTGACAACACAACTGTGCTTTGGGCTATGGTGCTATTCTATTTAAAAAACAAATAACTCCATTTTGCATGTGGTAGCATATTATAGCCAAAGTACAAAACCTTTTGAAGAAAAATATCACAGTTACGAACTAGAAACGCTTGCTGTTGTTAATGCTGTTAAAAATTTCAGAACCTACTTACTTGAAATAACGTTCACAATCGTAACGGACTATAACGAAAAAAAAGACTAAAAAAAAAAAGGAAACACCTTGTGCCTCGAGTAGCTAAATGGTGGATGTATTTGCAGGATTTCGAGTTTAACATTAAAGAGGAGAAATTATGCATCATGCCGATTATTTCAGTCGCAATCCACCAAAGAAGACGTGTTACCAGCTCAACAGTTTATCAGAGAATTGGCTTAGTATTGAACAACATTCCGAGGCCGATTGCAACGAAATAATCGAACAAAATTAAAGGGGGAGAATGGGTTACTATACCGAAAAGTTCAAGATGGAAGTAACAATCCATTTTGGCTTTGATGAGACGATACCATGAAGTTTATTGCCATGTTGGATGGGAAAAGACAGAAATGTAAGAATGTTTGTGGCAGGATTCTTATTTGTTTAGTAGCAAAAATTATCATCTGGAAAGAAACAGTGTGAGCTACATCTTATTGAGAAAAATATGATACCTTTCCTTTCATATTGATTGCATGGGTCCATTTTATGGAAATGATAAGAAAGATAGCCGTTCCATCTTGAACATTACAAGCAAAAGAGACTGTTCAGCACTTGACGCATTTTGTGATGTTATCTTGTGTTTCTGCGAAGATTATAAGTGACAAAGGAACAAACTTTGCCTCTGACCAGTTTCAAAGCCTTTGTAAGTCTTAGGGAATTGAACATCACACGATTGCACCCGGATAAGAACTAATCTGGAAGTTCATATAAAGGGGACAAGATAAAAAAAAAACAACCGAACTTTCACCACTTAAAATACTAACTGGAATCATTGGATGAACCCCTGAGATCATCGCTTTGTTGGCAAACTTAAATATTGATCTTGAGTATCCTGACGTTGATGCTTTACGTGAGTTGGCTGATATTAGTGTTCGTTAAAATGCTCTTAGAATGAAGACAAGTTTTGACAAAGGTAAATGTACTCCCAATAGATTATTTACAGATAGGAACCACTGTTCTATATAAAAACAAATCAAATACGCAATTCTAAGCTTGATGTACAAATGACAGATACAAGTTAAAGAAAAGTTAACTCTAAAGTTACTGCGTTACTGCAAGAGAAAATATTGGACCAATTTCAAAAGAAAAAGAATTTAATGTTCATGTTAATGTTGATTTTGTTCTTGTTTATGTTCTTATTGAAGAATTTTGTGTGTTATTTGGTTGAAATTTGAAGCATTGAATGTTGATGAAAAGTTAATCGTATAAGACATGTTTACGCCTGAGAGCTTAACCTTGAGCTTAAGCTTGACGAATATTTTGTATATGATGTCAAATAAAATTGTATAAAAAGGAGAATCTGTGCTTCTGGAGTTCATTAATTATTGGACTGTGAAGGAAGTTAGCCAAAGTAAGATGGCACAGAATCATCAATCTATTATATGTATTAGACAAAAAATTCAAGAAAAACTAGCCTACTTATACAATAACTTAAAAATAATTTACTGGACCTATGCGGGCGCTTTAAGCTAAAATATACATATCTTAATTTCCGCCTAAAAACTGTTTTTAAATTAAACTGTATCAATTTTTGTGTTTTATCGAGGAAATGTAAAAAACTCGGATTCTGTAACTTTTTTTTTAATTTTTTAAATAAAACTTAAAAACTAAAGTAAAACTAATTAAAACTACTTAACGCTACTTAAAATAAGCTTAAACTACTTAAAACGAAAAAAAAAAGTTTTGTCAATTGAACAATAATTTTCTAGACTGGGCGTGTTCATCAACACATTTATTGCCAGCTGTCATATTTAACTATTTATTTTAAATTGTGGAATGTATAACTATTCCTTACATGATGACATCAATTTGTACATAAATCAAACAGAGGAAGAATACAAGAACAAAAATGTACGACATAATTTGCTGGTTGAATTTACCTGTAGCCTTAGATATGGAAAAGACGTACACTGAAAAAAATGAAGAAGTTTACAATCCCAATTCACTAGGAAAAATTAAAATGATGAAAAAACGTAGAAAATATATTCTTAAATAATTTCAACGCAAATGACAATGACAGTATAGACGTCAACATTGACACTTACACACTACATACAATTATGTTTAAACTTGACAAATAAAAAGGTTGCCCATGTTGATTGAAAATGTAAATAAACAATATTGATCGATTACAACAAAAAAAAAATATTTACAAAATGGCGGAAACCTTGAAAAAGCTTGATGGTCGAGAACTGGATTTAAGATTCCTTAAAGGTACCTACTCTATAACGAAGGTACCAAAAATTTTTTTTTTCCAAATGCTGCATATTGAACTATCATAGAAATCATGACTATAGAATAGCAAGAAAGAAGATTTTTTTGATTTCCTATAAATATAGAACTATTTTAGGATAAAAGTGTACTTACCTTATTTACTCATAAGTACTCAAAGGTACTCATCACGAACTATTAAAGTTGAATTAAGCTCTCTGACGACCAAAAAAACAATCGAACAATCGAAACTTTGTTTTTTCTAAGACTCTAAAGCTCTGCTTTTTTCCCTCTTGTATCAGTTTCAAAATTAAAAATTCAAATTTTTCCAGGCTTTATACCTGGCTTTTTAGTATTTTTTTAAGAATGAGGGTTTTCATTTTCATGTAGAAAGATCATCACTATGATATGCAATTATGATATGAGATATTACATTTTTGTTTTTGTTATTAATAAAACCTTTCAAAGTCAAAAATTTGTCAAAATTGCATTCATAATTTTTCCTTTACTTCAATGCGCTGTTGATAATTTTGGACTTTGGATATTGTCGCGTGTTGATTGCTTAGCATTTAAAAATTACCTTCTCTTTCACTATATGCTTATCGCAGTTTATTTATATATTTTTATTTTTTTTTTCAAATACGTTTGCACTTATTTGCCGTACGGGGCGCGCGGCGTGTTTATTCATGCAATAACCAATTGACGAATTGTTTATAGCACGGGGCTATTTCCGTTTTACCTCAATTCGTCCACACGTTCAAATGAAAATATTTCAGATTGTGGTATATTATAAAAGTGGATGGTGTCACATGGCCAACATTCCGTTAACAATTCAACTAGGTCGTCTGCGGTGGTGCACGCTAAAAGGGAGAGGTCAGGAATTGCATACTTTTGCAATCTGAACCGGACGGCTACCTAGTAGCTATGTATAATATTACATATCATAAATATCTGTTTACGAATAAAACTTATAAAAGTAAAAATACCTAGGTTTTTGAAAATCATCTGATATTTTTTGTAGAATCATAATATTTTCGTTAACTTTACAATTTCGTTTTTTTTTTGAAAATTTAATGCGTATTGTCTTTTAAACGTGGCTGTTTCTGTCTGACTTACGTGATGCCTTTGACTCGGTAGATAGAAGAGTACTTTTTTTAAAACTCAGCGTTACATTGGTTTGTCTTCAAAAGCTTTGTTTACTGTATTTGAAAAAACATAAACAAACAGCGGTATGTAAAAGACGAAATGTCGGTGTTAGAACGGTTAAAGAACTCAAGCGCCAATCCTAATTATGCATCTCTTTTCTTATCTCGGCGAGGAACAAGAAAACTGTTGAAAACGAGTTGAAGAAGGATCAAAGACAGATCGAAAACTGATCAAAATCACATTGAACATAAACCAATCAAAAACGGACCACAGATGGATTGGCAATTCACCGAAGAAAAGATCAAAGAGGAACTTTAAATGGTTCACAAATTAACTGACAATGGGTTCAAAACAGATCGAAACGGTTCGAGGGCAAGAAGACAAATCGAAAATTGCCCAAACGCGTATTAAAGAAAGAACAAACACATCGAAAATGGATTGAAAAACGATCGAAAACGAATTGAAAACAGATCGAGAACTAAGGGAAAGGGTATCGAAAATTAACAGAAATCATCGAATAGAAAACCGATCAGAAGCAAGAAATATCTAGTTCCATTTCTCCCCTAAAAACAATCCAACAGCAATATTCACATTTCAGGTAATGACCAAAGTTTACCCTTGAGTCCAACTTTGGATGAACTGTCAAGTACAGATTTTCATTCTTTAGTTAAACCATTTAACTCGAATTTGGAATGCCTTATACCAGACTCAGTTTTTTCTCTCCACTTTCAATATTCATAACTTTAAAACTAATGTGCATATCATTACCTCCTATTAAATCCTTCCCTATTTAGTTCAAAGCTCGCACTGTATTAATTATAAATATTAAGGGTAGAGTGAACTCTTTATACATAAAAACTTCTTAGAAAGCGGTTCGGCTTCAGATCAATAACGGAAGGAGACCCTGTCATATGCCGCAAATAAGAGGATTAAGTCTTATAAATATGGAATATAAAATCTGGTCTTACAGTATCACGATCACGAAAATCCTGCTGGAACACTTTGTAAGCAACAAGATCAGTTTCTATCGGCCTATGAGATGTTGGTGAAAATCCAAGTTCTTCACATCGAAACCCATTTTCTGTTTATTGAATAAACGTCCATTACAAGAGTATATTCTATGCCTCGAAAGCTTTGTGGGGTTTTGGCATTCCTGATGATAACTTCCGTCCTTACAGAATGACATCAGCATAGAATTCATATCAATAGCGAAAACTTCGAACAAACTTTTAATAGCTAAGTCGACCTCTTCTATACTCTTATTGGTCTTCCTTGATTGCAAACGGATAAACGGATCCTCTTCTTACTCTTTATTGCCAGCAATTACTCGCTGGAAATGCTTAATTACATACAATATTCCAACTTTCACCTTCAATTCTAGTCGAGTTCAGCTACAAGAACTTGAAAATTAGGTTTCCTCCATTCATGGATTTTATTTAAAAAATTAAACCCTTAGAATCAACACTAACAACTTATCCGAACCTACAATTTTACAGCCTTGGGCTCAAGATAACAAGTATAGTACGTGCAAACCAGCCGTTTTTTGTTTTGTTTTTCGTCGTTCGTTCTTATCTCATATCAAACAATTGCTAAGAATATTAGAAGGTTAAAAATATACCATTATCTTTACTTAATCGAAGGCTAAAGAACCATGACGTGTTTCTGAGAAACGCACGCGATTTCTAGTAGGTTACTGATTTTTGATGTAGAATATGATTAAACGTATGGCACGATTTACTCGAAATATTTGAATGTCAAACTAGGGTTTATTAATTTTTGTTTATAATGAGCAGTTTACATAAACAATGAATGTACAACAGCAAAAGCACGCATTACGATTTATGTGTACCTTCGTTAACTTAAAATTAAGGTGCATCAAAAGAGAACAAGCAAAAATGTTCACGCAATATCTGAAAATCACGTATGTAAATAATTGCAACATTTTGCACATTTTGTTGTCAATTGTGACTCATTGTGTCATTGTTTACATTGAGTTTTAATGAGATTCGTCAGTCATATCGTTTAACGAATTATTTATTTTGAAACACTTAAGTCTTATGCAGGAATTTTAGTTGTTTTTGTGTAAAGAATTACACAGCCAATGTACAGGAGTGGTGTCTGTCAACAAATGAACAAGTCTAATGGCTGCTTTCAGTAAAGTGTTTCTACAAAGTTGTTGATTAATAAAAATTTAATTTCGAAACCACAAATATAGTCCGCTGTAAAAAAGCGGATTTAGAGGATTTCGAACGAAAATGTTTATAAGAAGAAAGAAAAACGAAAAAGTGTTTGCTTTTTTTAACTCTATTGATTAAGTCAATTGAAAGTTTTTGCAACCTTCAGTCTAAATGCGTTTCGCCCAAGCACGACTCAACAAAACATCTACATTATGTAAGTGGAATCGCAATTGATGCTGACGATATGAAAATGTCATTTCTGCAAACTATATAACTGCGATGATGAATCGAATTTCGTTATCATACAGATACCACTGTTAGAATCTAATGTCGATTTCCTTTACACATCACTAAGGATTTTAGGGATTGCGATCCCTTGTCAAATTTTGTCTTTTTAGTGTGCGTATTTCGTATACATGTAAATCCCTCTCCAAATACGGATTCGAAAGATTTGATCTCTGTCAAAAAAAAATCGATTTTTTTGGTGTGAAGGAACGTAAAATCTGTCGTAAAAGTCAAAATTTGACAAGGGATCGCAATCCCTAAAATCCCTAGTGTGTAAAGGAAATCGACATAAGTGTTTTCCATGTTCCATGAAAGAACCCAGTTCCATGGAAACAACCCATAACAGAACAGAGTTAAAACTGATAGGAAACAGAACTATTATTAGGTGCGTTTTATTATCTACGGATCTTTGTAGATGCGGATCTGGATTAATTTTTAACATGCATTACAAAAACAATTTGAGATTCTTTTCTATATCTGGATCTATTTCAAAGATCCAAAAATTAGTTCTTTTTCTGGCGAGTAGATGGCTTTTTATGGTAAGGTAGTGTAAAATACAGTGTAAAATAAAAAGACAAGAAACATTTGAAAATCAACAAACATAAGCAAAAGGGAGATGAGCATACAACACAGCGTATCGTTTTATTTTCAGGTGTTAAACTAGGTGGATCATTTGCCATAATAAAACGCGGCTATTGAATCATTGCCATCTGTTAAACACCATCGGAATCTTTCATGTCTTTCTTTTTTATTGGTTTCACAAGCAATTCCCACTCGAAGTAGGCAGTTAGATTCCTGGCCTCAATCAATGTCAGTGGAATGCTCATCAGTTCACCCTCGAGCCTATAATCTCGAACACATCGTCAAATACAAAGATTGGCTTTTTTAAATCTTACATTTACCCGGTACGGTATACGGATACCTCCTTTCTCTGCCTTACTAATTTCCCCATCGTTCTAGATATTTTTTATGTTATGTGTGTGAATTATAAAAAAAAGTTAGGTAAACCCTTTTACCATATTAGACCTGATTGGTTCTTAAAAAAAACAAATATCTTCAAAATGGACAACCATCACGTTTTTGATCGATTTCAACACCGCGTATATAGCGCAATTTATTTTAGTTTCGTAACCTTATCAAATTCGTACATTTGTTCAATATGACGATGGAAAATGCACACTGTTTCATCAAGGTCGTCAAAAACTTGAACGATACCTTTGAGCTACAGTTAAAGAAGAAGCAACTATACTGTTATAAGACTCCTGAGAGTGTTGCTCTGTTTGTTCTAGAAATAAATTCTTGAAAGAATAGCCCAAAATATCCAACTAATACTTCCAAAAGAAAGAACACTCAAAACATACATATTGGTTTTAACGTTACTACTATAAATCTATACCGTTATAGAATTTAGAGACTTTATCTACGCACCGTTAAATCTCAGACAACTATAAATAAATAAATAAAAGGCCAACGGGTTGAAGAGGTTCTAAAACAACTAACTCCTGAAAAACATTTGTACAGCGGCTTACCGATATTTTCTGTTTCTCCAAGGAACAAACTTTTATGCGAAAGGGTACTGTAGACAAATATACGATTGCTGAAATCCAACGAAACATAAGTGTTTCAATCTCTGATTCCTTGTGCTAATAATGCAAAGTCTCCTGGTTTTGATACATAATGCAGACGCATGTAATGTAGTATCATGTTCAAGGTCAATGAGGGCGCCTTATGCGTCATTTCGTGAATTTCGGTCCCGTCTTCATAAATTGGGATTGTAGAGAAGATACAACAGCGAAGTAAACAGCCTAGAATGAGGTGCCTGACACTAATTCTTAAGTCTCCAAAGTAAATTTTTATCTACTACAGCGCCACCACTATTGCCGCTTTCACAACTTTTTTTCTGTTCCATGAGAGTAATATAGAGTTCATATTCATATACAATGCAAGCTATTGTGTTTTTAATTTATTTTTATTTGTTTAGTTTAAGCAAGTTTATAAAGAAACACTTAAGAGAAGTGGTCTAATGTTACAACTTTGGGGTACACCACAGTCCGCGTTTATTGAATCAGAAATGATTCATTTAAATAGAATTTCAAATGTCCTTCCCTTCAAATGCAATCTGGTCCATGGCACGAAACTTAACGAGAAACTCAGTGATATAATCTTGAGTTAAATAAGACTATGAGATTACATTTATAAGGCAATTTTAGAGCCTGTTAAGACGCAATTAACTTGCAGCTTTTTTGTTTTCGACGACATGGATACGTGATTTCTTTTTCATAGTGATTGATGGAACGTTCATATTTCGAATACGTTAATAATTAGAACTAAAAACAATAAGAAAGTCCTTCTTGAAGGAGTCTAAAGCTTAACGTAGAAGCTCCTCTTAACAAAAGTGCACAAATTGCATGGCTAAAATTAGACTATTGACCCACATTTTGATTTGTCTCGCATTGAAACTATTGACAGACGTACATATTATGTATATTTTAACCAAATTAGCATCACCACAAGTCAGAGGTCTTTCCCTACCTTATTCTCACCAGGGCTATGACACCATATTATCTGATTGATTCGCTTACGTGTGCCATGGCGGATGCCTTTTCCGATCAAAATATTCCACGCTTAATGTTAATATTTGTATAATTTCGTTATTTACTTTGACTTTATCAGTCAAAACGTATGTGTTCGCGAGGTCTTTTGTTGCCGCCCGTTGACAATATTTTCGTTTGTCTTTTTATCTTCGTCGTGTCGTCGCGTCGTTTCATAGATACTCCATACCTCCCATCCATCAGCCCCACAAGCATCATCACTTTGCCTCTGCCATATTCAATTTAGCTTGTGGAAAAATACAAAAATTAAGGCGAAACAAAAATCGTAGATACATACAAGTGTAAAAAGCAAATCAAACACTTGCTAGCTTGTTACTATACACCAGCTCCCTCGGCACTGATAAGCCGCCCGTAATGACCTCATAATGAGATTGCAGCGCACTGTCCATCAATATTATATTCTGTTTTGAGTAAACAAATTCATTTATGCCACAAAATCACATGGCAATATTTTTTTTTTTTTTTGTCATTATTGATTTTGTACGACATCGACAAACAATCACCAAGTGGTAAGGCGTGCGTACGTGAGCTCTGTCAAATCATCCGCTTTTGCCGCACTCGGTCTTATCACAGTGTAATTAGACTGGACTATTTTGTAACTATTTTTAAAATGGAGCGGTATGTTACGAAGACTGCAAGAAGACACACAGAAGTTAGCAAACCTTGGTCAAGTGCTTTCATAATAGCAAGCGACAACAACACCAACGACGAGAACGAGTAAAATACTTTTTCCTGTTTTGCAAGACTCAATAAATGACCTAGAGACTTCTGATACCGACTGATACGGATATGGAGACCATATAATCAGCAAGGTTTTTCAACACTGTCAACACGGCAATTTGGAATTCTTCTAGCGCGAACGCGTAACCTTACGGCCCCAATTAATGCAGTCCCCACAAAACGGGTTCTTTTTTAGCAGCTTCTATTCGAAACCAGTGTGTGGATCATTAAAATTTATATTCTAATAGTTTCCGCTTCGATCCTCTGTGATAAGACATTTCCGCAAACCGTAACGAATTTCGAGTTCGAAACGTCGAACATACCCTTGCTTCATAGAATGTTCAAGTTCGTTTTGATTATACTATATCTTCTTCTCGCTGGTTAGTGTGTGACCAGTGCCTGATTAAATAAAAATATGTACCTACTAAAAGCCCCACAGTCGGACAAGTTTTTTCGTTTAACACTAATTCTAACGGACATTGAACGTATACAAATCGATAATTAAATCGTACAATAAACGGGTAGCAAGGTTACCAATTCAACTGGATTCGGACGGGTCCAATGACCCATATGTATATATAGGTATATAGGTACTCTGGTACACAAGCACACAAAACCCAACTTAAAGTTTGTACTGGCTCTGTCAAGTGTCATAGACGAGACGGTTCGACACGAGCGTTCGCCAAGTGTTGGTTCGTTTCGTCTCAGCCGGAACTAAGTTTCACAAGGCAAACGTCAAACGTCAAGCAGTGTGAACGACGCTCACGGTCAAGCTCAAGATGTGCTAACGGCTGCGGATGTCACGTTCCGCAACTGAAACACTATAAGGTAATTCGAGCTTAAGACCAACCACCACGGCAAAACGGCAAAATAATAGACAATAAAGTCAAAGTGTATACATACGACCAAGTCCAATGCGAAGTCAAATTTCAATTTTAAATTAATTTTTTTTGGCAGGCGGCAGCAGTGCGCCATACGCTATTAGCTATGCTAATGTCAATGCCGGCTTGGAATTCCCCAAGTGCCTGTTTGTCATCTGATCGCTCGAATGCCATTTAAAACCGAAAACAAAATGGATTGAATACAAAGAAAAAAATTAAAAAATGTTTAAACAATTTCTCAAACTTGTTGACGGCGCGTGGTTAGTCATTTGTTTTTGTTGTTCGTGTATTTGCGGTGCTCTTAAGGAATAAGGCTGTATTTATGCATTCCAATATGATCTTATCGTCAGAGGGCGCTCCGGAAGCTTAGTTAAACTTTCAATGCAAATCCTTGACACCCGTATGTTGTTGTAAAGAAGAAGCCACTTTGATTTTGACCAATTGCGTCGTATGATAAAGCAAAGGTTTTTGAAGATAATGTGCTTAGCTTGCCATTGAATTCATTGATCGGTTTGACATTTCAGTTTCAGATCTGACGCGTGCAGGCTCTTTTGTTGTTTTATTGGTCCAATGAATTATTAGTCTGGTTCTTCTTTTTTTCTTCTGTCGATCTTCGACTGCTGGTTATTATTATTATTTTTTTTTTTTGCTGCTGTGTATTTTATTTTGGTGGCCATTTCTTGTGACTTTTTTTAATCGCTGGAACTGTGACGTCAATGACTTAAGATTATTCGAAATTTATTCTAAAAAGAAGATTTAGTTCCGGAATGTTGACTTAATTTGAGCAAAGACGAATTAATTCGTTTTTTTTTTCTGTCTTCTTTAAAGTCATCAAGAAATGTAGAAGAAATTTGAGTGAAGAAGTAAAAGTCATTTTAAAGGAGCCTTGGTCTGCAACCATAATACCGCGGGATTACTCAGCCGCACGCTTGTCGTTGTCCGTTTTGATATAAATGCATCTACCTGGGCGATTTTGTAGAGAAATGCTTGTCCCAGAATCGGACTATAGTTACCGATGAATAAGGATTAGAGATTTAGTCTGGCGACAGTAATTTGAGTTGTTGATGTCTTGTAAAATGCGTATAATGAGGTGTTTGAGAGATCGTAATCCGATCGTGGAAACGCAATGCATGTGTAGCGGGAGGAGAATGTGAGATAATCTGAGATTATTTGTGGTTAAATGACATTTCGTAGAGAGACAGAGCACGGGTACATACTATATATTTTCTTAGGAAATCTAGTTTATCGTGTGTAGTAGAAAAAACATTCTTAAGTTATTTGTATACTTAGTTTTAATGCGAATTGAGAGAGGTTGTCACATTAGAGGCATGGGTAGTCGTAATTTTCGAGAAAAGGTTTAAGATTTTTTGATTGCCTGGCGCCATGCTTACAGTTGTTCATTGTATAACATTTCTTAGAAACTTGTCGATTTTGTTAGATACTTAAAGTTGTTTATAGGTAGAAATTTTATAGATAACCAGATAACCTATAAAATAATTTATTATTCTAACAAAATTACAATATCGATCGAGAAACAATGAGTTCTTATGAGTTATGAGACAATCTCAAATTTAACCTCAGGTTTCATGTATACGAGTTAGATCGTGGATATCGTATATCAACGCGCCCTGAAAACTGGACCGCCTCTATACATATATTTAGGGCTTACAGAACCCATTGACGAGGATTGCAATTTATATTTTTACATGTCTTTAGGGGAAAACAATTGAACCGCAAAATGCAGTCCTCTTTTGTATTCCACAATTTATTGAACTACAATGACCTTTCAAAGCCAAGAAATCGTTTTACAAAATGACTCTTTGTAATGTTATTTACTTTTAAATCTCTTCCATTTTTCTTTTGCACTGAGGCAACAATATATGTACTTATAAATAAAGTGCAAGCATTCCCATTAATTATGGAACACAACGCCGTTCGAGTTTCAGCCTCGGTTGGCCTCGTAAGAGCGCATTCTGTCACTCTAATTTTCCAAGACCTGGTAGATGGTTTCGCGCTGTAGCTCACGGATTGCTTGGATGATATTGGCCTTAAGTGCTGGAATCGTCTCCGGATTGTTTGCATAATATCGATCTTTTACGGTTCCATACAAAAAAAAAGTCCAAAGGGGTGAAATCGCAGCTCCGAGACGGCCAATTGACATCGCCAAAACGACTGATAACACGGTTTGAGAATTTGGTGCGTAAAAGATCGATTCTCACATGACGCATCATCCTGCATGAACCAGAGGTGCTCCAAATCAATATCTTCAATTTCAGTAAAAAAAAAAGTCGGTTAACATGAGTCTGTAACGTCCACCGTTGACCGAAACGTTGTTCATAGCGACTTTTTCGAAAAAAAAAATGATGCCACCACTCCACAATCCGCGCCAAATTGTCACTCCCTGTGGATGCTTCTATACAATAACGTCTAAATTTGTTTGTTAACGTAGCCGCCGAGATGAAAATGTGCCTCGTCGAAAAGAAAAGAGTCAATTGGATGTAAGCGAATAATCCGAGATATTTGTGCAGAATTACCCTCAGGCTAGTGCCTTAGGCGAGTTGTTGTTCGTGAATTGAGTCTCAGACTCTCGGCTATAGCAGCCACATGCTCGTTTATTCGCACCGTGCGATGATGGGGACCATGAGTGTTGTCCACTACCATACCAGTCTCATGAACTTTTGGAACAAACTTGCGTACAGCACGTGCGATGAGTGCTTCATTTCGGCGAAAAGTTCTTTTCAAAAAACGCACTGTTTAGGCTACACAGCACTCATTTTGGAAACAAGAAACTGAGTTTCTGCCAAGATTTTGAGCAGGAATCAGTCTTTAGTCTACGCTAACTAGACAACCACTTCGGATAACCTTAAGACCAACATTCGAGACGCGACTGCTGGAATAACGCCGCGTGTCATCAAAAATTGGACCGATCGCTTGAACCAATATTAGATCTCCCAACGTTGTTTTTTCATTTTAATTGATTTTCCTATTCTTTTTATTTGGATTTGGTCACCCTTTTTAAATCTCACCAAAACACGGCTAGCTGGATGTACATACATATGTACAATGTCCGATTTAATTGAACACATTTAACCTTTGTCCTATTTCTCTTCTATGAGTCTCGAAGTGTTTCGCAATTGTTGCCAAGTTTCTATCCTCAAATTCTGGACTTAGAGACTGACAAGTTCTGAAAACTTCGGTCACAAAACTGTCAATACAATGTACGAAATCCATTCTTAATTCTTCCCATATCACCATTCATGCCGCTTCGTCGATCTGGTTTACACGATGCCAGTTTAATGTCAAAATCAAACGTCAATTGCACTTGTCAGTTTTCGTATGACAAGTGGAATTGACCATTTGCATGAAGAAGTCATAAATGGAAGATAATCAAAATACTACTCTTTGATGTAAACCCGATTTACACGACTGACAAAATCTTACCCATTTATTAATATAAAAGTTTTTTATGACAGGAAATTTGTGGATAGTTGCATATGTCAGTCGTGTAAATCCAGCATTATCATCGATTAAAAAGTTAACTCTTCGAGGTTAAACAAAAGTTGGCAAATTCTGAAGGTCATGTTCAACTAAACCTTTTATATATCTAGATGGTTATACCATTTTACTTTCGACATCCCAATCTTTAATACCACCCATAACCACGAAACCGGGCAACAGATTACTTAAGCTCAAAAAAAAAATAATTAAATTTATTCTACATGAAAAAATCTCAAAAAAAAAACTCTTAAATCATCAAGAACAAAAAAAAAACTAAACTGGATCCCGCCGAGCACGTGCTAATTGAAGGGTAAAAAAGGATCCACATGTTTGAGACAGCTCTTTTCTGGTTAACGAATATTCTTTTAAAAAATCCAAAATTGAAAGTTGATACAACCACTCTGGCCAACCCGAAAGGATAACTGTAACAGTAACGGAGACTATACCGGCATAAACTAATTCGGTAGCAGTTACGTCGATTAGTATTAGCAGCAATTAGCAAAGATTTGGGGTAAAGGCCTCAAAGTTGATCCTTGTTTTTTAGTTGGCCGTATGCCACTTTAATCGTATTTAAAAAAAAAAAAATATGGAGTAAGCCAATAGGTGTCAAGGTGGATCATATGACATCGCATTGAAATTTTCCAATTCGCTGTCCACGAAAAAAGAAGGTTCCGTAAACGGTTCTTTGTTAACAAACACACACAGAGACACGCAATACAAATGCGAGCACAAATACATCAATAAATGGATGCTCTGCTTAGTCTGTGCCTTTTCTTGTTTTTTATTATTTATTTGTTGAGAGACTGCATGGGTAATTAAACCCCCAATGTTGTTGGCCGCCCTTTCTTCTTCTCGGTTCGACTGGCTCCTCAAAAAGTATCGAGTTTTTGGTCTTACTTTGTGTCTGAACTGAAGTAATTTGAGCAGGGATTTGTCAAATTATCGGTTCAACGAATCTTTCATCATCAGATGGTTTTTTTTTTAAATGAGTGAGGTCCGATTGCTCTTTGGAGGACGGATTCTTTGGTAGACAAAATGAATGACTTTCGATGAACATTTAGTTTTGAAACTCATAAGTAGCCAGTCGACTATTATAACGGTAAAGTTCTCTTTTGTTCGGATCGCTTTTTTTTTTAATTAAAAAAATGTATACAAGATACAAATACCCACAATAAGTCAAACATTGCAAAACGTTACAAAACGTTCTACTTTTATATTAAATTAGGAACAAATTAAAAATGATGTTATGTAGAACAACGCACCTTAATACTTAAACTCGCCTTAATACTTCAGTTTTGTCAGAAATGAGTTTACCTTGAGTTAAACTGAAGTTGGTTAAACCTGCTTTAAATTAATTAACAAATTGCAAATTGGTATTTCAGTATAAGTCAAAACCAAATCTTCAAATTTTTTAGAGTTAAAATACAAATTAAATCCGAGCTATATAACTCAATGGCCCTTAGTAATAGACATTTATAGAATCGGTTTTAAACTCACTTTTTGTTAGATGTAGAAAAGTTGATTTTAAAATTTCGTACTAACAGATCAAATTTAACAACAGTCTTATTTATCACAATAATTGTGACTGATTTTCATCATTTCGTTATTGTGAACTGATACCCAAGCAGCTTTTTATTTACCGTTCGAGCAACTATCTAACCGGCGAAAACTAAATTTTGCAATCATAATTTATAAAAATAAAAGGACAAAATTGATTAAGAATTACTTACGACCATGGGAAAAACGATTAAAGTAAGTTAATTTAAAAAATGTTCATCGCATAATATTAAAAAATTACTTTCAATTGATAGAAACGCGAGAGGAATCAAAATTGGACTAAGGAAGAAAAAGAATTTCTCAAGGATACCATCGGTCCTTATAGTGAAATCATCGACTCCAAGGTTAATAATACTTCCATGATTGCAAAAAAAATGAATGCTGGGCGAAAATAAGCAATGACATGAATAGTATTGGCATAGATCTCCCGGTTGAAAAGCTAAAGGGACAATGGATGCGCATGAAGACTTATGCTCGCACTACTATATCAAACTATCGAAGAGAAGTCAACACAACAGGTGGCGGCCCGCAACCGAAGGAACCAGATCCGATAGACTATGAGATTCAAGGGATGCTCCCAAATGATTTCCAAGACGATGAAGCAAATTTTGATAGCGATGCCCACTTTGCTGGTAATGCTGGATTGAATGAAGTAAAAAAAGAACCTAAAGGTGAATTTATCCCGAAACAACATCCATCAAAGAAAAAAGCAACACTCGGTGGCCAAGATGTCTTGCAAAAGAGACTTGAACAAATTGAAAAGGAAATGGCTTATCAAAAAGAAATTTTTGAAATGCAAGTGCAAATCAGCCGAAAGCAAATCGAACTGCTTGATTTACAAATCAAAAACGAAAAGAAAAACGTTAAGTAATAGAAAATGTGAAGTTTTTAATAGAATTGAATAAACTACTGTAATGTTTGTACATAATATAGCTCTTAGAATATTTTTTTTTATTTAGTTACTCCTGGGAAAGTATTTATTAATAAAAATAGTCCTGAAGTGTCTTCCTTGTCTGATATGTTCTTCCGAGAAGTTTGTATTTTCCTCGTCGTCATCATCAAAATCTTGGAAAATTAATATAAAACAAATACATATGTTAGTGATTGTGTTTTAAATTATTTATGCAGTTTTTATTACAAGCCTGAGATGTATTTTCGATTAAGGTATCATCTCTATTTTTTGCAATATTCCACAGTACTGCCATTGCAGCAATAGAATTTTTCGTTGTGTTTAAATTAGTATGTAAGCCATTGAAACAACACCTGAAGCAGTTTTTGAACTGTCCAAAAGTTCGTTCAACAACGCCTCTTGCTAGAATATGATGTCTTTGATATGATTGTTCGGCTTCAGTTAGATTGGTCCCTATTCTAAATGGTGTCATCATTATTTTACTTTGCTTATACCCGCCATCACCAAGAATTACTCCTCCCATGCGATTCATATTTTCTAGTCGTCTCTTGATGCTGGAAGAATTAAAAATACGTGAGTCATGTGCACTCCCTCTCCAACGTGCAACAATGTCTAATATTTTATTGTCTGAATCAACGAGAACCTGTGCGTTTAAAGAATAAAATCCTTTTCGACAACGATGTCTTGCTCCCCTTTCTCCTCCGGGATTTTTAATCTTAATTTGAGTGCAGTCAATGGCACCTAAACATTGGGGAAACCCAAATTTATTTAAGAATCCTGTTAAAAAAAAAAAATATAAGAATCCTGTTTTAATTTGTCTAATGCCGTCATTGGTTTCTGGAAAGTTTACAAATTGTGGGAGTTTTGCTGCTAGAGCCTTTACAACTCTCCGAACCACATTGCTGACTGTTTTTTGGCTAATTCCATGTATATTAGCTGAGAAAGAATTATTGTAATAGTAAGTATTAAATAGGAATTCATATAATAAAAAGAAGTACCTGAATCTAGCTGGTAGCTTCCATTTGCGAGGTGTCGCAAAGTTATTAAGACCATATCTTGAGGTGGAACTGGAAGTCCTTTATTATTGTTGGGTATAATATCCTCTTCAATCAAACGTGTTATATAAAGAACAGTCTCCTTGTTAAATCTTAGTGGAAATTGTTAGTTTTGATTTTTATTTTCATTATTGCCTTTATGTTTACCTATAGTTTTTCTTAAATTCTGCATCGCTGTATTCCTCCAATGCATTTAATCGTTTTTTGTAAGTTTTCCGTGCTCTATAATTTACATCGTCAATTATATTTAAATCACTAATAATGCTTTCACCAATCATTTTAAAATGTATATAGTTTTCTCCACTTTTGTTTAAATTAAATGTTTGTTTTCTTGTTTTCAATCTTACTTGTGACAGTATATAAACAAAGTAATGTCACTTTTGATGTTGACAGATTCGTATCGTTCTATTGTGATTCTATCATTTTAAAATTAACTTAGTTACAGGAGAGCAGCTTTTAAGTAGTTAAAAGTGAAATATATGCTTTATTTCTACGAATTTTTGGCTAAAATCGAATTTAAGCTGAAATCGGATCTATTACTCAGGGCCAATGTTCATAACCTTATTCTAACATCAACCATCAATTCAAATCAAATTTGGTACTATCAAAATTATTTGATAAAATCATGTGTTATTGTGAATGTCTACAAAAAATGTTCATTCTTGTGAATTATATGTGTTTGACAGGACTTCAATTGAACTCTTTTTTGTTAAAGTCGTGGAGTTAAATAATGCTACTTTTAATGAAATAGTTACAACGTGAATGACGCTTGACAACGTCAACATTTTACTTCATTAACTCCACGAATCAGTACATCTGCTTTTTGTTGCTTATTACTTTTCAACGAGCTCATTAGAAACAACAACAAAATTAATCAAATAATGTTTAATGTTTCTTATTTTTTTTTTCTTCAAGTAAACACCAACTTCAACTCGTCGTTGACTAGAATAGTTGTTAAGTGTTATGCGCGAAACAGATTAAACCAGCAACAGCACCAGTATCATCAACAGCAAACAGCACGCTGACCAGCAAACATTTCTCAAACACATTGCCACCAGCAACGTCATTTCATTTGTTTGACATTTTCATTGTGATGCCACTGAATATTGCAGTGGAAAAGTTGACAACACTGCACCAGTAACAGCAAATTTAGGACTTTGGCCTAACGACGCTGTTGGGGTTGCTGTTGCTGTTCTTATGTGTGTTGAACAATTGAAATACATTCAATCTGTTCCGCGCTTTAAAAAGTATTCACGATGGCAAAAAATGAAAAAAAGGCAATGACATTTATTTACAATACTGATTTTTCGATTTAAAACAGACGATTAATACCAACTCACAATGGTTTAAAAACCCGTTCACAATAATTAACAATGACAATATCATTAAATAAAGTGATAAACTGACTAAAAAACATGTTTCAAGAGTTGAAATTCAAAACCCTTATGATCTCACTTGCACCATGCGGCAAGTTATGCATTCGTAAAAAAAATCGAGCTCAAGATTTGGATCGAGATTTATTGACAAATAATGATGATAACGAACACGATAAAAGTTGGTCTCGCAATTCTGTCTCTCTGATCGACTACAATTTAAAGGGCTTTCTTTTAACTTTGTAATTATTAGAATCTTTAAATTTTTGCCTCCCACGGGCTTATTTCTTTTATCTCAGAGATAAAAAATAACGGTTTAATTAAAAAAATATTATTTTATAAAATCTAGCTAATAGTTGCAAACAATCTTCCATTAAAATTGTTATTAATGGTATCTGCCACAGAACCATTTGTTTTGTTTTCCATTTTCTCAAAAACAGTACAACTGATTTTGATAACTTGTTTTATTCCTAAGCTTTTAAAAAAGTTAAATAGTATTACGAATTTAAGTTTTTAACCAATTTGTTTTTGGTTTTTAAATAAAAAAATTAAATTTTGAACCTTTTTTTTGTTTTTGACCATCACATCGGTTTTTATACAAAAGATTCTGAGGAGTTTAGGAAACATTTTGTACCAAAACCTAATAAGAAATATTTATTGGATTTTTGAAATAATAAATCAATAAATATGTATTTTTTTTTTTTTTTTTTTTTGAAATTTTGATAATTGTTTTGAAGAAGTTTTCTTCTACACCGGAAAACAAAACCATTGTGTAAGGCTTTCCATTTGTCCTACTCTACTGGTATCTTTCCGAGTAAATGAAAAACAGCCTTTGTCAAGCCTGTTCCTAAAAAAGCCGAATCTTCTTCCCCCTCTAGCTATCGCCCAATTGCACTTAAATCCCTTCTTTCTAAAGTTTATGAAACGCCGAAAAATTATCAGCTCAAGAAGAACGACAGCTTCTCAATGACCGGCAGTATAGCTTTCATAGCAATAGGTCCCCCGGTGATCTATATCTCACCGAACAGTGGCACACATCTTTTCATTGGATTTGGAGAAAGTAAGATTATTGCACTTGATATCTCAAAAGCATTTGAAAGAGTTTGGCATCAAGTTATTCTTTTATAGAAAATTACTTGTAATTCTAATCGATAAATCTCTTTTTCCATGGATTAGAAACTACCTTTCAAACCACTCAATACAAGTTGAATTTGATGGTTTTGCGATTGAAATGCATAAAATAAGCTGGTGTGCCACAAGGCTGTGTTTTGTCTCCGACTCTCTTTACGATATTCATCAATGATCTTTTGTCTGAAACTTCTAATCCATTAAATGGTTTTGCTGATGACAGTAGTCTCACATTCTCATATTCGTTTCCAGATGCATGTCCTTGTTCTTTTGATGTAGATCTAAAACGACAGCGAATAATAAGCTCATTAAATTTTAATTCCGATAGCATTTTCAAATTTGAAACCATAAGCCGCGTAGAATTTATTGCTTCAATAATTCAATGCAGTCTTCAGTCATTAAAGCCCATACCGCCATGAGCGGCACTTCCATTTAGGGAAACCGAACAGCTCTCAGTTCTCGGTATGCATCACAGATCACCTTGTAGAGAATGACCACATATTCGTCTTCGCTAAGAACTTACTAAGTGTTTAAGTTTTTTTGGACGATGCAAGAAATTTTTCTCGACTTCTTATCTGGCTGTAATCTATAGGACTTACATTCGTCCAAAGCTCGAGTACAATTCCCATACTTGATTCTCTTGGATAGAATCCGAAAAAGAACATTAAAAATGATAGGTGATATAAGTATAACAGAAAAATTTGAATCTCTCGAGCACCATCGTAATGTTTCTTGTCTTTCATTATTTTACCGTTATTTTTAAAATAGCCAGTTGCATTTCTCCTCTTAGGCAACTCAAACGTAATACTCGCGCTTCAGGGAATGCCTATCAGTTAACCCTTGAACCCAACTTCGGACGTACGGTTAAATTCAGAGATTATTTTTTTACCCGCAATACACCAATGTGGAATTACTTAGCCGACTCTATGTTCCCACCTTTTTACAATATTCAGACATTCAAAACCAATGTGCATATACATAGGTATCTCTGCATGGGTGCTTTTATATGCTACGATTTTTAATTGTTCGCGTGAAAATCATAGCATTATAACCTCAAACGCTGCGAAAAAAGAAACGTTTTTTTGAATTTAAAAATCTCGAGGAAGAAAAAAAATATTGGAAAGATTGAAAATGAATTTTGAAGATGAAGAAATAAGAACTTCTTTTAGATATCTTCACGAGTTTGTTGTCGAAAAATTTTCAACCAGCCGAAATATCAAAACAAGACTGGATGGGCTTATGCTAATAGTACGATGTGTTTAAAAAATCTTTTATTTTCTAAACACTCCCATTCTACTGCGTGAACTAATTTTCAAAATCGGGAACCGCCTTTAACACCGAAGATTTAAGGTACGATTTATTGCAATTCAATCATAGTGATCTTAACAAATCTGAAACTTGTAATTTCCTCAAAAATTCCCGATTTTAACTTCATAACACTATTATTTCATTATTTTCACTTTCGGACTTTGATGCTGGCAGAAGCTATAAAGTTCAATGATCCTTTCAAATTATTAATAATAATTCATCCTTTTGTTGTTTTGTATATTGGAATATTTTATAAAAATCGCACTCTCATCCTATTTTGTAAAACAATTTATTTAATAGCAGGGGTCATCGTGTCGAGATTGTGCATCACCATCTACCTATATCCAGCTAACTTGTTCCACCACTCGAACTTGTGAATAAAAAAAAAACACAAACTTTATTTCAAAAACTGAATTGGCGCTTTCATTGAGGTAAACAGGCGAAAATAAAATTTATAAAAATAAAATCATAATATGCGATGAACTTATATATGTAGGAATACATACATATCTTTCGGTTTCATTTGGAGTCGTCCTTCATGCTCTGCTGACCACGCTAATACAATCCATATATACATAGGTACATCGTGCCGCTCTGCGTCCGTCCATCCGCTCGTTTTGTGGCCAACCAGACTGAACGATTCGCGATCGCGAGACTATAGCACGGGTGCGTTTATTTATCACGAGAATATTCTCCTTGTTTCGTTTTTTTTTCTGTACTGCGCTTTCCGCTAAAGAGAAACACAAAATCGTTCACTGAGAAGAACCAATTCACTGATCCGCGATGATGGATACTAAAATGACCGTAAAAAGGAATTAAGGTCTAGAGACTTGCATAAGCTAGGGTGCTACGCCCTTTATCACCCCAATCGCTTGCGTTGTGCCGGTAGATCTACGAATATATGCAAGAGTAGATAGGTACCTTAGATGTTTTCATATCAAGTTTTAAAAATTCAACCAAAGGTGACCTTCTGGCTTAAAATCAAAAACACTCAACAGCGCGGCGAACCTGGACCGGGGACCTAAAAGTGCCAACGTTAACCGCAGAAAGCAATTAGTGTCATAAAATGCATGCCTGTGGTCACTTTTTGCGGTCCAAAGAAAACCTTTTGACGCCTCCACTTGGAGTCCGCGTGAGTTCTCACGTTATGCACATATATCAATCAGGAAACTTCGCAATCAATAACACTTCATCATGTCTTGACATGAAATTGGCTTCAGGTAGGTCGAGCAATGGACTTTTGAGCACGATGCCAACATCACAGAACAGAACATCTCCCAGGCGAAGATGCTATGTCGTCTTTGGTCTGTCATTAATGTTATGGAGGACTCTGTTCTGGAACTCACACGTCGAGTAACGTATTAATCATTAAAAGCAGTACTCTCGCAGGCTAATTAATTAATAAAACGATGCCACATCTGAGTGTCCCGTGGGCGGGTCTACATATTGACCCATTAGCGTCGAATGCAGTTCGCGCGTGTGTACTGTGTACCAGAGTGAGAAACGTCTTCGTCTTTCTGACAAATGGGTCAGCAAAGTCGTTACAAGATGCAAGAAGGTTTTACTGATAGCATATCACCATCACCACACTCTTGAGCCCCAGAGAGTGCACAGAGTGAGATTGTGATGTGTGCTCATTCATCAAAATAAAATCGTAAAATCCCAAGAGAAGTGTGTACGCGTCCAAACAAAAAAAAAATAATCCAATTCCTCCCTTGACACCGCTCTACTGCTATAAGCGAGCGAAAATAAGAACGCATCACGTGCCAAATGACTTCTTAAATTAATGTCAGAAAGATCTTTAGGACCAATGTCCGCCATGGGTGGTCGTATGTCTTTTTGAAGTTCTCAAGATACTCTTCTACACGTTCTCGTGATGAGTATAATAAAAATATTGTGTTTTTGGGATTCGAATTGCTTAAGGCGTTGTCATTTATTTTAGTACCAGCGATTTAGAGAGTTTATCGTTGCCGAAAAATCATACAAAAGTATTCCAGTTTGATGATTGAATGCAGGATGAGGATCAGTCAAACGTAATTAATGTGAAACACTCGCATTCTTTTAGCTAAAGACCTTTTGAATTTTGTAAAATGAAGCCAATTTGTGAACATTTATAATTTAAAAGTACATAATTGAAGCTTTTTGAACTTTTGTATGAAGCGGCATCAGGGATGCCGAAAATGAGAGCTATTATTATTAAATTTCAACCTTGATCTCTTTGAGAGGTATTTTCTTCATTAAGGTTTGTAGACACTGAAGAAAAATTTTAAGAAACACTGTTTAAAAACCGTTTCTTAAATGTTTTTTTTTTTAATGTTTTTGAAATCTCTCTTTGGTATAAGGACACACATTTAAACTCAAATGTGGCGAGCTGACTTCTTGATTTTCATCAACTAGTTCACTTTCATCAACTTTCTTCCACTTTTTCTGCACAAAAACTCTTCTATAAGCAAATTTTGAAGCTCAAATTTATAAAATGAAAGCAATCTTTTAAAACAAAACTAATTTTTTCACTTTAATTACATAGGGGCAAAATTTTAAACAATCTTTTACCAATTTTCTAAATATTTAGTAATTTACTATGTAGCTCTTAGAAAATTTTAACCATTTTTTTTGTTCTACTAACTAGTAAAATATTAATTTCCTTTTACTAAAAACGATGCATCTGAACACGTCTAAATAATGACAGTTCGAAAATAAAAATAAAGCTAACAAACCTAAATCTGCGAAATGTCAAAAACTCAGAAGTCAAACGAACAACCTACAATTTATTTTTTTATTTGTTTATATGTGATTGGACTGGACCATTCCATGTAATGCTCCTATAAGATTAATTGTTGTAGATATGTTCTTTGTGTTCCATTAGGAAGTTTCCTTAACAACATCAGCCTGATGGATATTTCTCCCAAAAAAAGTATAATGTAACTAGTACTTGTAATTTGAATAACTACAAAAATAGCTGCTGAAAGACAGTATATAGTTCTTCAATAAAAATATAAGTTTGAATCAATTTAAATTTTGGTCAAAAGTGACGTTTAGGTATTTTCAATCTTCTACAGTTTCAATTATCAGAATAACACAGCTGCAGTTGACATTTCTATAAAACAATTGAAAATACAAACATTTCTACAAAAATTGACTTCATAATTACCATTCTTAACTATCCATATACAGAATTTATTCTTTTAGAAATATAATTGGACCAAGTACGAAACCTTGTGGAACTCCATATTGACTAGCTTTAGAGCAAATACATTTGTTCATTATGTTCTGTTTTTAAGAAAACACTGGAAACATTTAAAATTAATTTATGAAAACCAGCTTTAGCAGGTTCATCTAACAAAAAATTTAGTATACATTGGGCTCAAGCTGTCTCGCGGAACTGTTCTTCTTCTCTTTTCTTCCTGCAGAAGGTGGTTGGCGAAGGTGCAGATCTTGTTTCAGTTCTGTTCGCTGGCCAGCATCTTTTCGACAACTTTCTCTGGAGAGGTGATGCCGATGTTTCTCTCCAGTTATTCTCTTTCGGGTTGCTGCAGGCAAAGAAGGTATGTTGCGTGTCATCTTCTTGAGAGTCCCCGTACTGGCAGGCTGGGCTGCTCGTTTTGCCGATCCTGTGGAGAAAGGCGTTGAAGTATCCGTGTCCAGTGAGTAACTGAGTGACATAATAGTTAACCGCACCGTGTTTCCGGTCCTTCCACTCAACCACATTCCTGATCAGCTTCTCCGTCCATTGGGCTCTACTTTTCGAGCTCCAATGCTCTTACCACTTCTGTTTCGTCAGCTGCTTAGCTTCCTCGGATGCAGCTTCCACTCACATTACCGCCTTTTTGTCGTAGACGTACTTCCTTTCCATCGCTAGGAGATCGATAGGGGTCACTCCAGCGATTATAAGGACGGCTGGTTCCGACACCGTTCGGTAAGAGCTGGCCACACGTAGAGCTCCGCGTCTTATATAATATACAATGGATTTGACAGTTTTACCAAAAAAAACTTTGGCCCCACAGGCTACCAAAATCTTCCCGCGCCAGTTGAAAAACCCTTTAGTAAAATGCTGCCTAGGGCTTGTTCGAACCCCAACCTTCAACCAAGCTATGCACTGCCTATTGCGTTCCTAAAGTCACATGATCAGTTCTCTCCCAATGCCTTAATGTTTATGGATATGTACTCGTATGGAAAAGACTAGCTAACACGAATGCATGCCAATTATGAATCACGCTGATTTATGGTGAATTATTTCTTAGACATCTATTTTATGAATTTTAACTTTCAAATATTCATTTTTTTTTTAATTCTCGAAGCTTCCTATATTTCTGCTACACCTCGTTTAGAATTTTTTTTCCTAAATTGCACCCCGTTTTGCCCTTCCCACGAAGTGAATTTGAAAAAATCTCGTTTTAATGCTCATTAAGTCAAATTTTTAAATTTTAAATTTATAAAAAAAACCCACAGGGAATACACCGTTTGCAAAGTGTTTTGATCTATTGGTAACTTTAAATGACTCCTCTCGTTCAGCAGCTACAATTAAAATTTGACAGTAGTTGTAATGACTACAATTAGACCACGAAATGAATTACGGTCCTGTCGAAAATATGGGTGAATTTAACCCCCCTCACGATGGGATGTTTGAATACCCTTCCTACGTTAAACTTGAGTGATTCACATACAATAAAATAATGTTCGTGTTAATACTCCTTATCGTCATCCGGTCATCTTTTTGTTAAAGTCCTCTCTCAAAAAAAAATAAATATTTTTTTACGAAAACTCGTTCAATGCATTATTTTACATATGTACCTACCTACAGCGTTGCGCCTCAAAGTGTTCAATCACTAGACCGTCAATCACGGATGGACAATTTCAATTTTTTAAAAATTAATATTATTCGCGGGCAGATAAGAAAACATGAATCCAGTGAAAACAGCAGTCTGTGACGCACGATCGAAAGTACACACAACGAAAACACACGTGTGTCTTTTTAAATCCGAGTGAAAAAAAAAAGAAATAAAATCTTAAATAACACACGGACTTAAGTGAAGACTAATTATTGCTGGGCAGAGCGAATTTGCCACCTCAAAACTGCATGCGGTGCAGCGATTAATTACAACTGACGGTGGCATGCTTTTCGACCAATGCCTCCATTATTTGCGATTACTTCACGCCGCGCCACAGTTGCAAGAGCCTCCCGTCGTCGTTGTCGTTGCCGTTGTCGGTCGGTCGTCGCCGTTGTCGACGTTTTTGAAAAGAAGGATCGATCGAAGAGAAACCATGCCACATGCTACACAAGCAGTGTGGAGGCCAAAACGATCTTGTAGGCGACAACACGCAATGCTATGTGTTGCAGAAGTTTTGTAGATCGTAAACTTCATCGACAGTGTCCTTCAAATTCATGATCGTATCTTTGAGATACTTTCTGATATAATTTTTATATCATGCAAAATTTAGAGTCGATATTTCGCACTCTTGAATTGTAATTTTAAACGACTGCGAACATGGCTGGCAATAACTTATCCTTCAGCCTGGAGGAAAGGCAGCCTGGAGGAAAGGTCCATGAAAGTCTGCACCACTGTGTTTGGGTTTGTTATTTTCTTTGCAGATTCTGACCTAAATTGAACGGTGGTGGCGAGTGCATGTTCGTAATTCGTAAAGTAATGATTTGAGTTAATATTTGGTGTGACCATCCTCGGGCTCGAGTGATCTGTTATTTCTCGGAAACCATCGTCTGAACACAAATCTTCTTGTTGATTTAACTTCTGACTGGCGGCGACAAAAACAAAAATGTAAAAAAAGGAAGCCGTCCATCCGCCTGGGTGCAAATAGTGATTTCATGAGAAAAGTAAACAAAGCCTTGTCTGAACCAAAACCAACTCTGAACTAACTATATCTACAGTATACACAGATACACGCTTCTTATTTATCGTCATTCTCTGCCCTGCCTGAAGGAAAACAAGCTCCTTGTAAATGCTGTAAACTGCAACAGCTATAGGTCAGACTTATTACCATTTCGGCTGATGGGACCAGGAGGAGATGTGTGACTCAAACTCTAATTTTGTGAGTTTTGTTAACAAAAGAATTTAATTTTGTTTATTCAACAAATTAGGGCCAGGGCGGGAGAACCAGAAACCAGAAACAGTGTGTCCATGTCCAAGCATACGATCCGCTGATGATCGGCCTCTGGAAGAAAGGACCATCAAGCATCAACCAAGTGCCGCACGCCACGATTTGTACACACACCGTTTGCGTTCGCCAGTAAACAATATTACAGGTTTTATTTTCCCCGAGTGGAATGCATTCATATTTGGATTTTATTTGTTCTGCATAAACATATAAGTAGTTTGGGAGGAAGTTCATGTTGTTCAAGGATTACGTCGTCGTTGTTGTCGCTGTGTATTGTTAGGGTTTATCAGTTTGCATAGTCAGGCTAGGAGCTGTGGTTGCAGGCTGTTCGTTGTTCTTTGTTGTAACCAGTATCTTCTCTATGACATCCGGTCAAGCTATACTATAGTGTCGCAAGTCTGAAGTTTGACTTTTCTATGTCGTGTTTTTTTTTTTTTTTTCATAGGGTCTACTTTCATTTGTCAGTTTTATTTTGAGTTGAATTTAACTCTTTTATTGAATTTTCGTGAAACGAAAAATGCATTCAACAATCTTTTGAATCTCTGCGAATCTGGCCTTAAGGAAAAAGTCTTGGCCCGAATTACCGCTTCAGTGACGAGTGAGTGAGTCCCATCAGTGATCGAATGAAAATGTCAAATTGGAGTAATTTATTGCTCGATAACGTAAGCGGTAATGCCAAACTCACATAATTCAGTCACGTATTACTCGATAACTGATGCGGTAATTTGGCCCCTGGTTTTCGCCAATAAATGTTTGTTACTTGAAAAATATCATTTTAAATCGAAACTATTATGCGACAAAAATATCATACAAGAAAACTATCTTGAGCAAAAAAATTGAAAATGTCATCTGAAAAGAATAACATGCGAGTTTCATTGTGAGAAATATATTACACGTCAATTGCACCTGTCAATTTCTTATAACAAAAATTTTAACATATATCTGGGACTATCTATCTATTAGGCATCTATCAGGCTATCTTAGTCCCTTCTCTTTCTTATTTCAAAATTTACCTCCAAACCAATTTCCTTATGGATTTCATCCTAAATGTCACCGAAAAGCAATTCTTCGATAAAATTTCAAACTTTGATCTGACAAATGATTGGGTCGACTCATGCGTGAATTCCTTTTCAGGATTAGGCTTCCACAGCCTTATTTATTATTTTTCACTAATACTGGGTTCAACCTCGGAATAGTTAAACCGAGCCGAAGCACTTACTTCGGGTTTACGCCGAGTGAAACAAATCCTTATTTAAAATTATTTTCTTAGCCGTTTTAGCTACGCCTTCCTTATGTCAAATATACTGGGAATATACTGGGAAAAAAGTGACAAATCTAAAACTCTGGTTATTATACACCTAAATCGAACCCCAGCTGATTTCCATTATTATTCATTTTATTATCATTGTATGCATATTGCAAATTGGATACATTTAAAATTGGATTGTATAATGTTCAAATCCAATAAATGAATGTACCAACCACATTGCGTTCCCAATACCATACAACTGTTAGAGAGTTTGGGAAATATAAATAATTTATTATTGCAAAATATCTATCCTTTTTGTCTTAGTAAGAAAGGAAAAAAAATTGCTTACACTCCTTTTTGTAAATTTCACAAGATGTCATCTCAAAATGACATTTATATACTAAAACGGCCTTAAACCTCCTACGAACCAGTTTTAGCTTATTCCACCGCTATTCCTAGTGCATTTTCATTATAAATAAGGTTTTCAGGATTAGAGCCGTTGTAAAGTCGAAGTAACTTTACTCCGTCGTTAAAACGAGTTAGTAAATAAGGCTGCCATAGTTTAGATTTAATAATTTTCTACGCATAATAAGGTTTTTTTATGAAATTGAAGCGAGACAGAAAGATTCATAGATTTTGCAATGAATACGTTCTGCGCGATATGGTTAAAGATATGTTTGATTTCTAAAACAATTGGCAACATTAAGATTATTTTTTTTAATTTCTAGATTAATGAAATAAATATGTATAGTAATTCTTGGAGATTTGAAGAATATTAATGGTAGAGTAAACTTAATCTCACTTTAGTCGATTGATATAAACATAGTCAGTGGATTATTTTTTTTATAAATAAGCTTTAGAGTTACACTGTTGTATAAAGTTATACATATTTTGGAATGCATTTAAAAATACGACAAAAGAAGATATATGTACATATATGTAAATCATTTTATTTATTTATTTATTTATTCACTTAAAACGTTTAAACTCCGTTTAATTTTTTACTTTTTATAAGTATTTTTCGATTTTCGACAAGTCTTAATTGACTTATCTGTCAAAAGAGAATATGCACCATATGTTGTGTTACATAATTATCCGAACTTGTCGCACAATTATACTTAGTTGTATAGTTGATTGAATTAATTCTTGCGTACTTATCACGTTCTGTTGGAAGCCCCTGATTGTTTGCCAAGCTCCACTTTCTTGACATATTTTTGTATGACCAAAAGTGTCAGGATTAAAATTTTTTACGGTGTGTAAGAAATTAAAATATTAAGCCAATTTTATTTATAACCTTGAATTATAAGAGAAGATATGAGCATTACAGTCGTCTGGTTTCTTTTTTAACCTCATAGCTAATCTGACATTTGTATTATCAAGAATCTTTCATTGTAATTAGCAACAGTTTCAAAAATACCCTCTTTCGTACCAAATTAAAATGAAAAAAAAAAACAACAAAACTGAATAAAATAAAACATTCGGCAAACCTTATTTATGAATTCCTAGAAGGTTTGTTGTCGTTTTATTTCTATTTAAACACAGAATTTTAACGAATATGTCTAGTACGCTGTAACACATTTGGATAAAACCATCTCAGCACAAATATTGACTAAGTTAACTAAATATTTGATCAACTTCAATGTTTTAGTTGAAAAAAAAATGTATGTGCAGTTATTATTTAAAAAATTATGAATGTTGCCAGCATTGAATTGCTGAAAGTAAATCCGCGCTTTCTCACAAAGTTTTAGCATCAGACATTATGTCAAAACAAAGTCGGAAGTTATTTTAAGCTCACATTTTTTGACCATTTTCACTGCAAACCACTCAAATGGGATGGAATGTCTGATATTTTTAATAATTTTCTCTCAACGAACATTAATATTTCCAATTATAATCTCTGGTGTTGTTTTTCTTCGCACTTTTAGCTCTTTATTTTGTTTTTCCCGATGGACGGTGCTAGATAGTAAAATGAGGGATCACAACAGCTACTGTTATGGTCGCAATTTTTAGGGTTTGGTAACGTCCTATGGCAATTGCTTGGAAGATCGGCAAATACGCACTCATGCTCACCAACTGACACAAATTATATGCGCAGGTGTTCATACATTATACAAAAAGTCAAAGACTTATATGAGAACTCGATGGAGGAGATAAATCGCAAATTATTTGCGACCATATTATACACTGTTGACTGTTCCAAAATAGTGTTCAGATGATGTGCGATTTTTGTTTTTACATTTTTAAATCATTAGCGTCTCCAGAGAATCATCAAGGTTCAACGGTAAGTCCTGTATATGAAGAGCGAATTTTCATTAATAAAATAAATTTTCTGCTAAGTGACGTTTACTAACCGTGGTTAAGCAAAACCAACGAAGAAATTGATGTAGGAAAGGAGGGAGAATTAGAATTGTCAAATCTATTTTTTGTTTATTGCTCTGTTAGAAAAATATTTTGTCATTTAAACTCCAGTTTTTACTTCTTTTACGTTTTCTTGCGTATTTTGCCTTATCTTCTGTTATTTACAAACAAAACGAAGCAAAGTAAGAAACAAACAAATAAACAAACAAACACAAAGTAGATATAAGATACGAGTATAAGGAAAAGAATTCTAACTTGTTGTAGTAGAGTTTTGATAAACTGTAATATTCCTCTTTCGTTTTTTCTTAATCCAAAGTTATAATTCGGGACTTAACACATATTCTATGGTTTAGTAAAATTATGGAATAAGGGTTCAATATACGTTTTTATTAATTGGGATGCTATATTGCATGCAATCAATTTAGTCTTTCGGAGATAGATTTTTTTCTTGATGTTTTGGTAATTTAAAAGAAAAACTGTTTGTTAATGAACTATTTGTTAAGATTTCGCCTAGTCAGATCAACCGTAAAAAGTTGCGATTTTTTTTTTTTTTATTTGAACATTCATATTTGTATTTACTCAAAAAAACAAACAACTTAACAATCTTTGAACAAAATTGAAAATTAAAAAAAGCTAAAAATTTCTTTAAACTGAAACAGATGTTTCTAACCAGATTTCCCCATTCGGTTCAAAATTCTCTGCTGCCGCTATGGGTGGTGGTGAATTTCACTTTCAAATAATAAAATGCGGCAATTAGCTACAAACTGTTCAAAATTTCGTACAATTTTGTGTCTTTAATGGGTCTTGTTTTGGCGAATCTCAAGCTAACTAAACATATCTTTAACTAGCATCTAGAGCAAAAAAGTTCTAATTTAAGATATGTTTTATGTCAATAAAAGCCGATAAGACTTTATGCATTTGCTAGAAAATCTAGCTTCATATTTTTATCTATAAATCATATGTTTCAGCTATGTATGTATGTAAGTGAGCTGAAACCTAAACTCTTATTTTATAAAGACCACGAAGCAGAGGAAGAATGTAATTGTTTTTTGTTTTATCCAAAATTGTTCAACTGTCAACGTCAATGTCTCTAAACTTCGGACATAGAATATGTCCTAGTCAAAACCTTCTAGATAGGGATGTATGGATCTTGATATCCTTGCGTCGCTTTTGCTTTTATACTCTAGCCAAAGCTATTTAATCCCACTAATTGAAACTTAAACTAGAAAATTTGATAAAAATACTAGAAAAAAGCGTAAAATTAACTTCATTGACACCTAATGACCTAATGTCAGCGTAGAACGAGACAACATCCTCGTTGTCCATGATTTCGTTGTCATCCAGAGTTTGCATCATACATAAAGGTCTTCACGATCCCTTGTAACTGGTCTACCATCCAACAATAAAATATATTGATTAAAATCTAACAAGACTTTTGCACTTTTACTATAACCTAACCCCATTACTTCAGAAAAATACAACGGTGTTAAATTTTGTAATTTAGTTTGACAGCTCACCAAATGTCATTTCGTCCTGTCAGCTGTTATTCATTTCTGAAATTAGGTGGTCTGTTGCTGTTTTTTTTTTTTGTGTATAGTTATTCAGAAATGGAAATAGCAAACATCAAAATTTGAAGTTTACTTTAGTGTTGCAACAGATCTGCAATTTAGCTAGATATTTTGCACCAAATCGTAAATACACCTAATATCATACTATTACACGATTTTGCAAATAATGACAGTTAAAAATGAATCTAACAGAACCAACGCCATTATTAAACTTAGTGTAAGTGTCTGTAATGATTTTGTCCAGCTTTCTGAAAGAAATAATTGCAATTCTGTCTCTCGTGTAGATGCGCAATAACTAAGTGAAAATTTCAGAAAATAACTTGATGAATTCTCCCCAAACTGCAACATTATTGCTCACACTGCCGGAGTCTTTTTAAGAACAGAGAACATTTATAAGTTAAAGAACGAGTTCAAAGATAATTTGAAATTTTGGAAAAATCTTTAATTCAATAACGAGGGCGTTGATAATGCGATATTCATAAATTTAGATATGTCCTCATTTGTTTTACGTGAAATAAATAAATGTACTTATGTGCGAGTTTTTTACTTAAAGAAGAATTTTAATCTCATAGCTGTTATTGTCTTTTTACTTAAGGCGCTCTGCCAAACAGAAAGCGAAAAACTTAAAGTCCTAAACACCGCTGACTTACTAGATGCGGTGAACAGAGAGGGATTTGACGTCTTATATTCTTACGTTGTAGTTCTCGTTTAAATCGCTTTTTGTTCGGCGGAGCCTTTGCTTGCATCTGTTTATTTTAAATGTAAAGTATTTTCTAGGCATGATGGATACCTTTAAAGGGATCTTCTGCTTTGGGACGCATAGGAACCTAATGTTTCATTACCTAAATTCCACCTAATAAAAAGACAGATTTACCTTCATATCTAAACTAAACAAAAAAAATAACCTTATTCAAATCATCATAAATGCCTAAGCCCGCAATTCAATTAATCTCTCAGTCAAGCCTTCCATAGCTAATTTTAAACAGCCACTCCACCACCACCACCACCAGCAATCCAACACTCCAACTCTAATTGAACCAGTTTTCGAATTCACGGCGAATTAAAAACACCACATTCACATTTAGTCTGGGAATCTTCCACTGCTGATTAGTGCCATTACACTATGTGATAAAAATAAACAAATAAAAAAACAAGTACATTGTTGGCGCTGTTGTTTAATGGGCCGCAGCACATCTTATCATCAATGCCGTGCTGGTGGTTACGCGACGCGCTGCTGGGGCATGTGACTCCCAGAGCCACCCGTTCGTGCTCCAAACAAAAATGCAAAAGGGAGGGGATCAGACGTGATGCCGTTCGAGCACGTTTTTGTTTACTTTGGTGAATAATATTAAGCTTGCTTGAGATACAAAATATAAACGACAAAAAAAATAGAAAAAAACAACATTAACAAAAAAAGATAAATACAACAAAAAATGCTTGAATAAGTGCTGTTGTGGCACAAAAATTTAAATTAAAAACCAAAATAAATATTGCTGTATAGAGCACTCTTTTTGGCTTTGCTTTAGCTATTCTGACTGATTGTGTTGTAGATAGATACTTATACTTCACGTGAAATTCGTTATCGTAAAAACAGAAGGTCGAGTTTTGTTGACAACAAAAACTGACAAGTGTCTGCGTTCTGCGATAATGTGTGAATATGACAGTTACAGAAATTACTTGTTTCAGACTTTAATATCTACACTTTTCCAATTGGAGTAAACGGGAGAATGGTTTGTTATTTAAATATTGGTCGTATTTATTTTTTAATTCAAAACAGAACAAAAATTAGACATTCAAAATTCCAAACGATAACCCTATCCTCTATCTTCTAATATAGCAACACCAAAAACAGTAATAGAAAAATAACAAAACAAATAAAAAGAAGAGATAAGTGGCAGCGATAATATGTGAGTACATAGTAGAAAAAGTGTTGTGGAAATTTTTGACCTTAACTTATTGATCTAATTTTAAAATGTCACGAGCTTTTTGCGGAAGTTGTCTGGCCCGCAATTGAGTTGTAAATATTTTCGTGAGAATGATAATTAAATAAAAAATGTTTGGCAATGACGCACACGCATTCAGCAATTTTAAATGGCATACCAGAAATTATAGACTTCGTTTTGTTTTATAGTAGTATGTAATGTGACCGTTTGAATGTTTAATTAAGTTTTGTTTTGCAAGACAGGGTCTTTTTCAGTGTTTAAATTGATAGAAGTATTTGGTGTATCTTCTGTTTTTAGCTCGGAACCCTAGCCATATCTGAACGGAATTAAAAGTTGAAAAAGTTTCGAGCGTGGAGCGGTTAATCATCTTGCAAAATTAATTGAATATATGGCCCTTCTTTACTGATTTCGAAAGGGAATTCAGAATATAGGGCCTTGTGAATAAAAAAAAAGCTAAAGCTGAAACTTGGATTTTTAAGTAAAAGCTTGATTTTTAGTGAATAAAAATAAGCTTAAACTAGCTAGTTAAAGATGTTTTCTAGTAAAAGCTATTTAAAAATAGCCAAAGCTGAATTCATTTAGTTTTAGCTTGTTTTCCTAGCTTAAGCTTCAATTTGTGTGAATAAAAGTAGCTTAAGCTAGAATATTATAGTTAAAGCTACAAAAATTTCAAGATTTTTTCGACCTGTCTAGAAAGCTTTGACTAGTTCTTATTTTCAGTATTAACTTGTGCGAGTTGTTAATTAAACATAAGGGAATATCTCAAAAAATAGGACTGCGAACGTATAGACCCAGAAACTGACATACGAAATGTTAAAAACATTTTTTAGCCGAAACCAATACTTGCCCTGTAGAACAGATAACAAATTGAGGAAAAAAACTTTCCTTTCGGTCATACATGTACCAGTATTAGCTAAAGCTAACTAGCCGAAACATGTGAATAAAAAAACTAACACCTTAAATTACGAAGCTTAAGCTAGAATTTTCCAGCATAAGCTATTTAGCGTTATCATTTTTTTATTCACATAAAACAAAGCTTAAGCTAGTACTGTCTAGCTTTAGCTGCTAGTAAGAGCTATGACTAGTTGGCTTTAGCTTCCTCCAAAAAAAGCTTTAACTTTTTTTTTATTCACAAGACCCATAGTCCAATTCAAACTTTGGTGGAGAGATTTATTCTGAAGTTTGAATTATGCTTGAATAAGCTTTCCATCCTCTAGGGTTCTATTATCCACAATGGTTTGGTATTTGAACCGGAAGTTCGGTTTTTTCTTGTTGTCTCTATCTTGGTTGGACCATTTTTTGACATTTTGGACCACATTCACAACTTGGTACGTCTCACACGATACATATGCACGTACACGAAGGAATTTTGTTTGGAAAAGGCCTAGTTTCTTCTTTCCTTTACTGATTTTCATCCAACATTTGGTACGTAAAAAATAACTGTCAATATATTGGGCCTTGTGAATAAAAAAAAGCTAAAGCTGAAACTTGGATTTTTAAGTAAAAGCTTGATTTTTAGTGAATAAAAATAAGCTTAAGCTACCTATTTAAAGATGTTTTCTAGTAATAGCTATTTTAAAATAGCCAAAGCTAAATTCATTTAGTTTTAGCTTGTTTTCCTAGCTTAAGCTTCAATTTGTGTGAATAAAAATAGCTTAAGCTAGAATATTATAGTTAAAGCTACAAAAATTTCAAGATTTTTTCGACCTGTCTAGAAAGCTTTGACTAGTTCTTATTTTCAGTATTAACTTGTGCGAGTTGTTAATTAAACATAAGGGAATATCTCAAAAAGTAGGACTGTGAACGTATAGACCCAGAAACTGACATACGAAATGTTAAAAACATTTTTTAGCCGAAACCAATAGTTGCCCTGTTAGAACAGATAACAAATTGAGGCAAAAAAAACTTCCTTTCGGTCATACATGTACCAGTTTTAGCTAAAGCTAACTAGCCGAAACATGTGAATAAAAAAACGAACACCTTAAATTACGAAGCTTAAGCTAGAATTTTCCAGCATAAGCTATTTAGCGTTATCATTTTTTATTCACATAAAACAAAGCTTAAGCTAGTACTGTCTAGCTTTAGCTGCTAGTAAAAGCTATTACTAGTTGGCTTTAGCTTCCTCCAAAAAAAGCTTTAACTTTTTTTTTATTCACAAGACCCATTGGCTTTGTAGTGTCTATACTTTGTCTTAAGCGTGAATAGTTTGGGCAAACTGGTGTAGAAGAGATTTCTTAGAGGAATTTTTCGTTGTATATCTACACCAGTTGCATTCGTAGAGTTAACGTTTATATTCCGGCGTCGACGAAATGCTTAACTTTCTCGGATAGTGACGTTTTATTTTAAACGATGGAAGTGGAAAGATGTTTGTGCGATTATTTACAGCATGAACTTTATCTTGTCAAGACCAGACCAGATTTTAAAGAAAGTGCCTTCCGTGATAAGACCTGCCTTGTATACTCTCCTTCAGAACTAAACTCTCATGTCAGCTGCATCTTCTTTCCCAACTTTCCGCAAGTTCAGCCATACAGAGTTCCATGTCTCGTCGTGTGAAAATCGAAAAGTGGACGTGATATGGATCAAATTTTCTCTAAATCATATTCAAAGAATTCCCCCCCCCCCCCTAATAAGAACAATTTTTGAAAATGCTTTAAGCCCAATTTCGAGAATTGTAAATTGTAAAAAAATTTTTGTGGCAACGGTGAATTTTTTAAAAACCACATCCTTAACCTTTCCCACACTATTTATGTACTTATTAGAACATTTCATCAAAATCGCTAGAGCCTTTTCTAAGTCACCACGACACAAGTTAAATGGATGGGACATAGCCGGAATTTACTTGAACACTCTAAGAATTGCATCCAAATCGTTAGAGATATTTGCGGAAATGATTTCGATGATGTCGATATCATTCGCATATACGCAAGTTATTTGATGCAGATCTGTTGAAGAAAGGGCATCATAAGAATATTAAAGATTTGAATGAAAAAAATAACAATTTGAGTTTATGTATAGTCTGCAGTAAAGTTTAACGTGTAGCGAGTAAAAATCTATTGCTCTTACGCACAAAAGTGTTTAGATTATTGGTGTAGAGTTGCGGGTTGACTGACGTCTTTCAGCGGAATTATGTTTGGATTTTTAAGTCCGCCAAGATTAATTCACCAATAGTTATTTTGCATATCGTTACTACGCTTTTTATAAATTCGCTGTTTGTTGATTCGCTTTCTATTATTTCGCTTTTTGTTAACATGTAATATGTATAGATGGCAAGGCAAAACAATTTAAAAGCAAATTAAAAAAAAATCTGACCTCATTCGTTTCATACTTTCATTCTTTTTCTAAAGAACTAATCAATTGCCTATAAAATGCCAAAATCGGAATAGTTGTGGTTTACAAAATCAATTTACGCAAAACAACAAATTGTGCTTTGAAACTGTTATTATAATCATTCACAAAATAATCAACTGTACATTTTCTTTAAACGCAGCAAATTTTGTTGTAGACTTTCCATAAGCTAAAATGACATAAGAGATTGCAAATGTTTGGGCTGATTTCTGGCTTCATACATTTACAAGTTTTATCAAAAATGAAAGTGGCACTTATGTCGTTTTTATTTGGCAATCCGGAATTCCGGAAGCCTTCTGGACTCTTCTGAAAGTGTTCACTTGCGAAAAAATGACAATTCTGATTCTGAAAAGAAGAGAAAATTGCTTCTGGATTTGAAATCAGAATCGAAACCAGAAGCACAAACACATTCATATAGTTAAACGTCAAACTCAACAGCTGTGATTTTTTTTATGCTAATCGTCCGAAGTGTATTTTTCAACATATATTTATTCCGGATTTTCATTACTGTCCACATTTGATGTTTCACATATACAATCACAAGAAACTTCGGAATCAAAAAAAAGTGTTCAGTTGGGATTCCGGCTCGGAGAGAGATTCCGGATTGACAAATAAAAACAACATTAGATTCATTCACAATAGTGTTATGGCAGACTCTATTAAATTGCAGATTGCTCGAAATTGTAGAAAAAGTTAATTGTATTTTTACTTTAAACGTCAATAACTTCATTTATAATTTCATCTAAATATGCATAGCTATAACTGTCACTTTATATTGCTAGGACATACAACCATCATGTAGTACACTTTAGTTCTTATGATGAATTCTTTGCGCAATTTGCAAGGAAAAAAATCTTCTCGCATCCACAAGTGCTAATTGCTACTTTAAGTTTCCCCACTAATTAATCTCGAAATAAAGAATAGTTTAGCCTTCAGAATTGTGCCTACTTTTTGTGAAACTAATTGGGCGACCGACCAATGGAAGGCAGAGTTATATACATCGAATTTCACACTGTGTCTCGTTCTTATACAATTCCCAATCGCGTCCATACATTAATCCTTCATATGCCAAGCTAAAAACGATTCCCCTAAAACTGCAATGGATGCGCAATTATGTGTGAAATATTACAGAGAAGTGTTAATGAGACGCGGAATGCAATGTAGCGATCCTGGACGCCAAGTCCCTGTGTACCAGAAGACTTAGTTGCAGAATGTGTAATTTTACACTGCTGCGTAACAGAAGTCAGTGATATGACACGCTTGGCTGTATATGGGAGTTCATATGCTAACATTACTTAATAAGGCACATACGGTGCGGCGACGGTGGCGGTGGCAGCACAATGGCCAATGAGCCTTTAGCGGCAGCTAGTCAAGTCAGACCCTAGTCTCACGTCCGAACAACACAGCCCAGCTACCACACGAATCTTTGATTTGCAAATGCCGATCTAAAACAAGAAACGAAAAAAAAAAATGCAATTTACTTTCGTAACTGCATCTCTGGGAGCCTGTCGATGGAACATTGAAAGTGTGCATCGGCGTGAACCAGACAAACCACGTCAAAGACTGCCGCTCTTTACGCTTGGTATATGATGCGGGCTCCATATAATGGACTTTTTGTTTTATTTTATTATTCGTAATAAAATATGATTTGTTTTTGTTCTGTTTAACCGCAGAATTATAAAATTAAATTGTTGTTTGATTTTATTTACTCCATGGATTGAGCCGAATGTGAAGTGAATAGTTTAAAAAGTGGGTTCCGTTCTCACATTAAAAGTTGGAATGGTATTAAATCACATAACGGTGCCTATAATACTACTCATGCATTAACATTAATAAATTAGACAGGGCCTAAGTGGCCACCCTCGAGTACTTCATAATTAACGATTCACAACCATTGAGGGGAACCTAGGTCATGATCTATCAAACAAATAAGATTGAACGTACATTGCAAAATGCTTGCTTATAAAAAAAGATAATCTATGTTTACATATAACTTAAACGGTTTAACTGCCTTACTCAAAAAATGATTCGCATACGATGGCGACAATTCTGTTTCGTTGTCTTAAAGGAGACTACAAGGTGCAGTGAAAAGTATCCCAGAACAGCATGTCAACAAATGCTGACTACCGAGCTGTCATTAAATGTTTATTTTTAAAAGACAATACGTATACGCAAATCAAAGACGATTTAGACTGCACCACCTTTTATCACCGTGCAATTTTGGACGACTGGATTTAAACTTGGACGTATTAGCTTGGTAGATACATATTGAGCGTTCGGGACGTCCATAAACTGCAACTACTCACGATAACATCGTTCAAGTTCCAAAAACCGTAAAATTAAAGCGAGAGATTTCAAAGGCTATAAAAATGAGTTCTTTAGCCACATTGCGTTCATTACGTTATGAATCAAAATTTTGACATGAAAAAGCTAACCGCACGTAAGAAACAAAAACGTTTTTGACTATCATTTTTGTGTATTTTATTGGACGAAACATATTTTTTTTCGTTTCCTGAACAATTTTAAAAATGTCGCTTAATACATTCTTACGGGAAGGTATCGATATTATTTAGGGACGGATTGATGTTGACAGTCTGTAGCGGCAATGTTATTTTTGAACGTCTGTCAATTTTATTGTTTGTTATTCATTAGCCACATCACGTCAAATGTTCCTGACAAATAACATAATTGAGCAGCACGTCGAAGTGAAATTTTACGACAGATGTGATGGCTGGTGGCTCTTCAATGTCCACTCTACGACATAGCCAAATTCGCGATGACTGGTTTTGTTAAACAAACAGCCAACACCCGAAAGCTAATAAGCCAGATGGGTCAAGAAGATCGCCGAGGCTCAGTAAAAGTGTGCAGAAAGCTCGTGGCAGTCAATTTTCAGTATACATTTTTGTCCTCATGTCAGAACTATTTAATCTTCCCACATAATTTTTTTCACCCGAAATTTAGCTAAAAGGAAAAAAAATTAGAAACAAAAAATCTATATCTTGGGCGGTCCCTACCTGTCTAGGTGCCTCAGTGCAAGATCAAAAAAATTGAAAACACCAAAATGACTTTTCTATGTTGTTGAGTTTATCTACCTTCATTAGTCTGTTATGTACCAGACAACAAAACCAACATACAACAAAACCTTTTAAACCAGCTTAGCTAATACTAAAACAAAGACTGATCTAATCATATTTTTATAAGTAAGTATATCAAACGATAACCCCTCAAACATTCTTAAACCTTTCAAATGCATTTTGTTTTCCTTTTCTCAATCATAAAATATTTTAAGGTCAGATAAAAATGATGTAACTTTGATAATGAAATCGTGAAAATATTTTTTTTATATCCTAGATTATGTTGTTTTTGATGATGATGATCCTTTTCTATAAACGAAAAAAAAAATATTTCGACTCGACGTGGTGGTCTTTCTTAACAATGACAAACCAACCAAACGACCACAAAACGATGACAGACCATTTAATGGGTCTACAGCGCATCGCACACGCACTTAACAAAAACTCGTGCGTATCTAGAGGGTTCATCACGTTCCCAATTGTGAACATAATATTCATCTGATTTATGACGTGTTCCTAGCATTCCATGTCATACACAAGAGTTAACGCACACAAATTGTTGGCTTTAGAAATTTCTTTATCGTTCTCTTGGGCGTTGACAAAATAAATCCTAAAAGAGTATCGGTTGATATTTGAAGAAAAAAAAGATCTAATCAGAACGTTAAAAAATGTTTTGGTTTTGGAATTAATGTTTTTTTTTTTTTTAAGATGAAAATATAGCAATTATGGCTCTCAATTATTACATTTTCGAATCCATCTGTCAATCTGAACAAACGTCAGATTCTGTTTTTTTTTTAACTTTTTTATTTGAATATAGAAAAAAATAATATAATAAGGGAAGCATCTACCCTTCCTTTCAACGCTGAGTTTTATAAGTTTCTCGTCAAGAAGTTCCACAACAGCAAGGTACCCTTCCTCTGGATTCTTGGCTGTCATTACAATTTCTATCAGTGGTATCAGTGGTACTGGATCAAACGATTCAGCTTCTACCTAGATTCTTTTGATTCGTATGTATTTTCTTCATGTCTATCAAAGTGCATGTGAATTTCTGTACGCAGATTCGCAAGATCTCCCCCTCGAAAATTGCCAACTTGTTAATGTATGTATGTTTTGGATATCGTCTACCATATATGAAAGCAATACGTAATGACAAGCCTGAGTTGTTTACACAAGAACAGCTCCTTGCCTCTTCTTTCCCGCCTCAGAAGGTGAATGCGGATAAAGAATGACAGCTACTCTGAGGTTAAAATCGAACAGTTTTTTAAATAGTATAAAGATTTTTTCTTTTGACAACTTTTAACTTTCACTGTGAACGCACCCTTAAGCTAACGACCAAATTATCATTGTCAAAACATTCACTAATACATATCAACATTTTCACCATGGTAAGGTAAACAAAAAAACCTTTAAAAATAACTAAAATTTATTAAACTTCGTCCCAGTATACAAGCAATTCATAGCCTAGTGAACATATTTAAGTCTAATGGTGTGTTTCATTATTAAAATAAATCAATTTATTTTTGATTTGCATATCTGTCAAAATTCCGATTTTGGCAAATTTTGCATTTCATTGGGCATAAAAATCGATTTATTTTTCTATTTCAAAACAATTTTTCAAATCTAAATTCTTCAGCCTTCCGGCCTTCTTACCCTTCCAAATACTTATACCAAAACAATTTTCAACTGTCATGTCAGCTTGCAAATGTGGTTTTATATTTGTTTGATTTATTTCAATTTTGAAAATTATTTCCAATAAATGAAGGAAAATCTTTGCAATACATAATGGATCTAGCCTACATTTATATTCCCAAAGTAGAGAAATGATGAATTTTTTTTGAAATAATGAAACAATTTGAAATTATACCAATACAACGACTACAACGGTAAAAGTCAATTAGAAATCGCATTCCATTCACCGCGAAAACAGTAGAAATCTGGATTTACCAATGGAAACCTCCATAATTGTTTACTGCTGGATGTTCTCCTGAGACAATGGGTTGGTCGAACTGCCATTCAAGCAAAACAGTCGCGACTGTCGATTCAACAGCGTTCTTAAAAATTGGGCATCGCTAAGATCGTAAATGGATTTTGACCTGCACTTTTATAAAATGAAGTTAACTCGAGAACTAGCCACTCGATCAAATGAAGTGGCGTAAGTTCTCGGATTAGGCTCTAGAAATTTTGGAGGAAGATGACTAATTCCATCGAAAATTGAAAACCCTCATTTTTTTTTCAAGAAACACCATATCATGCACAAGGAAAACTGTATGGTGTGATTTTCATGTAGGTGGTGGCGTCGTTTCTTTTTTTTAAATTAAGATGAACGTCATATACAGTTCATTGACTTATTGAAAACTTAATTCGATGAACGCGTTACATCGAGAAATAGTTCTGTCGATTGGCCGCCTAAATCTTGAGATCTGACACCTGCATACATTCTTATGGGGCCACGCTAAAATTTTGGCCTATGCCAATAAACCGGTGCGGTTTCGATAGAGAATCTCAGAGCCAATATTGAACGTAAACTACCGCCGCCGTCTCCGTCAAAATTCGTGATCGAATCATTGAAAATTGGGTTCAACAAATCGATCACTGGGAGCGTGCCCGTGGTGAAAAAAAGAACGACGTAGAGTTCCATATGAGTACATAAATATTTGTACTTCAAACCAATAACAGAATTTTGGAGATATCTCAAATGATTTTCGTTTTATTAAAAACAAAAAGCTGTTCAGTCATTCGAAAACCCGATTGATTGATGTTTTATTTGGTTGACAGTTGTGTTCCTTCAGGTAGTTTGATTTAACTTTACAGCAGTTCTTAGCTCGGCGTACCCTTCACATGCAACTTTTGATGTGCTTTTTTTTGCAGCAGAGGTCTCGCCGGTCTCATCAGGGTATTTCTACAGAAACACAAACTTCAGATAAAAGGGCTTTCAAATCCTATAACAAAATATTTATTAGGAAACAACTCTTGTAAACATTTATATAAGAAATAATATTTTCCTGGTGGCAAAAACGGCAAGCTAAACGCTCTGGTAGATCAGCAGGTATAAAGCCCCTGGTGACAATCAATTTGGCAAACTAAACGCTTAACTAGATTGGCAGAAACTAGGCCTCTGGTGGCAAAACGGCAGGCTGAATACTCTGGTTGCTAGGCAGGTACAAGGCCCCTGGTAGCAATTAATTAATATTGAACGAACTGGTGGTTTTCGGCTGTCAAAACAAGTCCTATTAAGCTATAATTGAGTCCAAACTGAATGTGAACTTATAGGCCGATAAATCTAAATTGGAATTTGTTTACAATTTTCTGCGACGTCAAGTGCTTCTAGTGAATGTGAGTTATATAGATGACATTCAAAGTTTGCTGGCGATCGGGTGGTGATGACTTGCAGGTTGAATTAAAATTAATAATGATGACAGAACATTAGAAGATAGTAAAAGTGACGGTTGTTTTTGAATATTTGTTAATTGATAAGTAATGAAGAAAATGGTGGGCCGTAGAATGCTTCTCTACAAACTTCATAATCTGAAATAGTCAATTGTAGCATGTGTTTGACTGACATAATTTTTTGCCCCATCGATCGGTGGTATAATTCAGTCGTCTTATCTGTCAGCTTTAAGTATAAGGATTTCTAAAATTTGTGATACAAATTTGGCTCTGCTAAGAAAATCGATAGCAAACAAAAGCTTTTAACCGTTTTAATAATGAAAGTAACATCTTGCTGGAATAGCTTAGTAGTGGATAAAATGTAAAGTGATTTCTCGGAGTCGAAATATCATACCAGTATCTACAGTCGTCGTTGCAGAATATCAGTTCCTCAACCATAATTTTAACACTTTTCCATTTACTGAAAAAGTAATAGTTGTTGACGCGATTGTTATTATTGTCACCAAGATTATCACCGACTGGGGTAGGACAAACTTGTAAATATTGTCTGGTCACTTTAACTTCTTTAAAAAGCTTCTGTGTAAGATCTATTGTAACTTTTGTAGGTTTCTGTTTGAGGGTGATATAATTTGACAGACTCATTAAGATGCCCGCAATTTGGCCATGTTCATACTGATTCGTCAATGCCCTAGTCCAGCCGAGGCAAAGGAATCGCCTCGTAGAATACTTCGTCAAAGAACTGGGCAATGTTCTGATTTTGTTTTAAGGAACATCAATATATAATAAGGTTCAGGGAGATAGTCTGTACCAAACTTACCTTAATTTCTATACGCTCTTTTCGCCTTTCTTATATCTTGCCCACGTCCTTGACCTAGAGAACACAATGAATCCAGGGGCTTAAGTTTTAAAAAACAAACCAAAAGTGACGTTTATTAAAAATCTACTACAATAAGTAAGAATTCTCTTTGGGTGTTTTATGTGTTAACTGTGGTTTTTTATTACAAAGATTAAATTAGTCTAATTTAACTCAGCACTCTCCCCAAACACCCATTTCATGTTGCGCAATTGATATAACACCTTTGGTAATGGCATTTCTCGAAATCCTTGTTGCTTCCCAAGAAATGATAATTACATATAAGCATAGGGATTAATGATCATTTATATAAAAAAATATTTCTCGATTGGCAGTTGATATTATGTAGATCCTCATGCAATCCATGAGTATGTGCCATTTACAAAACACCGCTGATGCGAAAGATTAAACATATAACATACCTTAAGCACGGCAGCTCACTAAACCGAAACCAACTGGATGAATCACCACCACCACGTGATGTGAGACCCATCTCCACTATTAGGAGCTAATATTATTCCACATTTCTATGATACATCCAATTTACGGGCTTTGACTTAAGAAGGGGGCGAAGTGATTCCAACAAAGGCATAATGTAACTCGCAAGTCGCAATCGCTGAGTTGAAAAAGCCGGTTACACACTCTGCCGAATTTGGTGTGTAGCAGTGCTACACGCGCGGTCAGTCGAGTGCGGTGTGAGGCAACCGAATGTATCCGAATGCAACCGACCGATATCTTTTATTAATAGTTTTTTTTTTTTTTCGTAGATATTCTAATTTCTATTTGGCTTTGGCGCTTCACATACATAAGAGCTAAGCGTGCCGGTTGCATGAACCTGTAAAGATCGACGTGTGTTAGGTATGTATGGGTGATGTTTACGAGTGCATGCAGTGATTCAATAACGAAAAAAAATTTAAACCTTGCAGGTTTTTGTGATCAGTGATGCCATTTAGGTGATTTTCATCTCCATTCAATGGAAAATTAAATTTGGTTCATATTACGAGTATTTTCGTCATAGGAGTATACATAGGGTTGGACAGAAATCTACGTTATTCGTTTTTCTTGAAACTTGAGCAGGCTTATTTCGATATCAATTTACCAATGTTAACCAATGGCGCCCAACGTGAGTCGAGTTTGTTTTGTCTTTGTTTTGGCAGAACATGAGACAATGTCACTCATCGATGGATTTGGCGATAAGGATTGTGTTAACGTTGACTATAACTACGGGATAGTGAAGGACTTTATCAACTCTGAACCTTGAAAAATCTATTTTATAATTCCTTCACTCCACTCTTGCTACTAGTTACACTTCCAAAACAATCAAACCACAAACCTACATCGGAGTAAAGAATCAACTGAAGACTGAACTCATTCTCCATATGCATTTGTGTCGGAACAAGTGAACATTCAAGGCGCACTTGGTGCCAAATAATCACATAAACCAGGAACACAAAGTGCTTATTTGGTTTTTATTTTTTTTTCGAAACCCAATGCAAATTGGGGTAATATGGCTCTCAAAAAAAATGAACAGAGTTTCTCCCGAAATTCGCTTCATTGTGTATGAACAGATTCGGTTATCTTCGATCGAAAACGGATTAAAATTACGACACGACCATACGCCACTGATGCGTAAATTCAGCGAAAAAGCCATAAAAAAAAACAAGATGCACGAAATGAAATTCCGAAATTATACATGAATCCACGGATGGACGCCGAATATCTGAGGAAACAGCATTACACCACTTGGCGGCGGCGGCGGCTGACTCTGTGCTGTCTGAGAGCAAACAAAAAAAAAACGAAAATAAAATAATGTGAATGCATCTTACTGCTGCAATTTCATACGTCCAATTACAAACGCAGAAAAAATGTTTCGTTAATTCCTGCCGGCCCAATCGTGGAGAGCGTAAAATCAAGATATTCCCAAGCAGGTCAGATTTAATGGCATCCCCGTATGGAATGGTATATACTGGTCCATACACGGGTGCGGCAGCAGTCCAGTATGGCGACGCGACGGTGAAAATGTATAAGCATAATGTCCTGGAAGCTGCCGCGAATAACTCTTTTGGCAGCGTGTTCCAATTTGATGTTACACAAGCCGCCCGTCATGTAAGGCCCCACCTGAGGCAGGCCTCTGTTTTAGTTCGGTTTTTTTGTGTGGCACTTTTCACCTATGATCTTTGGTTGTTATGTTGTGCGGCTGTTCTGATTGGCACATCAGTTGGTATTTCTAATTGAATTTCTCTGGGGCGACACACCACGCAAAGTTGCAAATGCAACAGATCTTCTTTAAAAGTCCCAAAACCAAAAAGTGCAAATAATGAATACCTCCCTGATCTGACCTCGTTTTTTTTTTGTTCGTTTCAGGGCAACTGTTTTTTTGCGATGCCAATAATACGGTGCCAACATTACGTGAAATTGCATCCCTGGTGCAATGGGGTGTGGCATGAAGATTTTTTTCAGGAGCACCTGAAGGTATTAGCGCGAGATCTCATCACAAAAATTAAATACAATTTTGGTCAGAATATGCACGCAAACGCCACATATTATGAATTATAGCATAGGTGCTCCCATAATATCAATCCTATAAACACTATAATAATACATACATATACATATGAGTGGGTATATCTTTCATATAAGCCTCGTTACGTACGTGTACTGTACATATACTTTTTGTATTTGGTCCAGGAAGAGTTGAATTTCCCGAGGACATGATGGATGTGGTTAAAACAAATGTGAAGAGAGTTTGACAAGAATGAAAAGAAGGGAGTCTTTAGTTTATAAAAGATGCAACAAACAAAAAAATTCAATCTTCGATCTGACAACGAAATGAATTCGTTAATTTAAGAACTTATACCACTTATCGACAGCCTAACGCTTCTAGTGTTGATGCAAGAGTTGTAAACAATAACTATCAAAAATGATGTCAATGCATCGACATCAAGATCAAAAATATCGATGAGGTCTTTTCCATAGGTCGCTAATTCAAATCCGGCTCGAACGACCATCATTATTGTGCTAAAGTATTCCAAATTTAAAAAAAAAAAAGTATCAAATACCTAGTTCTCAAAAAATAAAACACTTTCCATTTATGAATGTCATGTAAGTTTATTTTGCTTTTCTATATAACCTTTCTTATTGTGTGAGCGTTATAATATTGTTGATGACGTAGGCAGATAAGCTGTACCCAAAACGTACCTTTTTCATCTTCGTCCTGCACAAACAGACGAGTTTGTTTGGTATGTCAAAACTAAACATTGCTTTAAATAGTACATCGTCCCTTCCCTTTAGTTAGTCTGATACGGGATAGTCTGAAATCGATGAAAAGAAGGTGCGTGTCTTGAACTGTTGCTATATGTCAAGAGCAACCATATTAAAAGGGATACATTATATAGAGCAATGTAAAGTTTCGGGATCTGTCATGTGACTTCTTTAACATCGTTGTTAAAGGTATAGTGCAAAACTTTTGGCATCAACACAAGAGGTACAACATTTCAAAAGTCCGTCCAATTATTTACGCTCTGTCAAATATGTACAAGAATACTTAAGGATGTTTTGGGAGGAAAAATCTTCGAGTGATATTTGGTCCCGTCTGGGCAGTTGAAAAGAAGACACAAAACCGAACTGTATGAAGATCCCGACCAAGCGATAACTGAGCCATTTAGGAATTAAACCTCGAGGTAATACAAGTTAGTGGATCACAACCAATGAACCATGTTGGTTGAGTCCTTCTTCGAATGCGGATTCTATCGCCTTAAGTTTTACGAAATATGTAAGTTACTTTGAATTAAAATCAAAATTAGCAAAAACTTAAAGAGGGGCTCCTTTAAAATCTCTGTTTACGGGGATATCTGAAATCCTGGGAATATAAAATATCCTTTTTCTATTATTCTTCATTGATTTTGATTTCATTTCGATTGATGAAGTTTGAACTAGGTTTAAGGCTCTATTAAAGACGACGTCCCTATCCCTTTATTTATGGTAGAAAACATTAAAAATTTCTTAATAATAGTTGACATATCTTTCCCAGTTACCAGTTTAAAAATATTAAGGCCAAGCCATTAATGTTTATTACTAAATAAAATACATTCACATCCAATAAAATCAAGTAAAAAGAATTGTGGTCAGTATGGCTCTCAGAAAACCATGAAAATGAAACTGAGGGTCAGTTTGGATAATTCAACTAATTACCTCATTTATTGAATTCCATGACAACATCTCTGAAGCACCCGGCAGAAAGGTTCATTGTTCAGTTCATGTCTTGAACGACACTGATTGCTGTAACCAGCTTTTGTCTTCCTCTTCCCCAAGTGAATGTCACTGATGCTGTGTTGAATATCTTGGTCGTTTGCGTCTTGTCTTATGTTTTGTTAAGAATGAAAATGTTTAATTCGTATTCGGATAACTCCCTTGCATCAAAGTCAGAGACACATTAAATCTGTAATGTCCTCCCAAAAACACACCGTTGTCAAGAGAACATTAAATATATGTCGCCTTGCCGCTACAGAATCTGTGTCAGACGTTCGCAAAACGATGTGTCTTGCGCGCCCGTATAATATTGCAAAGACACTGCAACAAACAACCAACCGATTTTATATAACATCAAATGCCTTAAATTCCAGTTGGTGCTTAATTGAGGTTGGTCGGATCCGAGGCAGCAGCTTTTTATATATGGAAGAAGTGAACAAAAACAAAAAATAAAAACCAACAATCCAAAGGACCCGTTTTGTGGTCGTGATACTTATGTCGCGGTGACATTTCTCAGGCGTGCGTGCCGTGCAGGTCCTATTATATTGTCGTTCGAGTTGGAACGATTCGCCGCTCTGTTTAGCAATTATGGCTAAAAGTAATTGATGAAGAATTATTGCTTCGTAAATTTAACATGCGGTTTAAGTGATGGTATACCTTATAGCCCTTGTCTTCGGGACATAATTGCAATAAGGTTTAACTGGAAGAAAATTGCAACAAATTGATTTGTGCATGTTGCCCAAAAGTTATTAAAAAAAGAGCTAAATCTCTTTTGAGACAATTTTAATAGTACCTGAAACCCAGAAGAGATTTATTAAAATGGCGTTCGCCTTGTTTTAAATGTTTATGACTTTTGGCTCTGAATATTTTAAGATATTGATAGCTGCGAAATGTCATCACATCACTAAAGGAATATTCGCACGAGAGTGACCAACGACCGACGAATGAACATTCGTCCATTTTAGCATTTCGTTCACATAGCATTTTTATTCGTCGTAAATGGCGTTTAAAACCAACGAACATAAGAAATAATTTTGAGGTTAGTCGTGTGCGACCAATTCATCGTTTTAGTGTGGAACGTAAATAGAATTCGATAGTTTGTAACAATCAGATTGCAATTCGTGGCGACTTATTTATTTTATCAATTTTCTTCTATTTAAGCAATTAAAATACAAAATTTAGTATTCTAACGTTAATTTCAATTGATTTTCTACGATTTTGTGTTGTTTTTTGTAAAGAATTTAGGCTCACACATTTCTTTTTATATTCCTTAAGAACTATTCACATCAGAGCGACCAACGACCAACGCGACGAATGAACGAACTTTCGTCAAATTTTGCATTTCATTCACATATCAATTTTGTGATTCGTTGCGGATAACGATTAAAGCTAACAAAAACAAAAATGATTTCGAAGTTAGTCACGGAATAACAATTCATTCGTTGTAGTGTGGATGGCATGTGGAACGCAAATTGAGTTTGACAGTTCGTAACAAGCAGATTGCAATTTATTGAAAGAACTCACGCCACGTACAATAAATGACTTAAGTTTACGCAAAATCCAGAGTGTGATGATAGAATTGAAAAGATTTCTATCCGGTCAAACTGCTTGAATCGATTGATTCAAAAATAAATAACTGCTAAAGCCTAGTACTCACCTAGCGTGAAATGAAAAATAAATACGTTCCAAATTACACGTACGCATTGTACGCAATCTACCTTGAAGCAGATATCGTGACAAAAATTAAGCTCGGTAGACTCCGGTGGGCAGGGCACCTAGCTCGCATGAGCGAAGAGGAACCTGCTCGGAAAGTTCTTTGTGGTACATTCTATGGTAGACGACAGCGTGGTAGACCATGCTTGCGCTGGAGAGATGGCGTAGACCAGGACGACCGAAGCCTTGGGGTGCGCAACTGGATGGCGTCGGCTAGAGACCGGGATAGGTGGAGAGACTTGTTGAAAGAGGCCAGTACCGGAACCCGGTTGTCGAGCCGATGATGATGATGATGATGAAATTACACGCGAAGAATAAAAATGAAAATAGAATAAACTTTTGCACGTGAATTTTCGATACTCACTTTGAATGAAAAAAAAAATGACAATTATTTTTAAACTGATTCGTTCTTTCTGTTTATAAATTTTCAATTTTTTGTTTTGAAACAAAATATTGAAATCAACCGACAAATGTCACAGTTTTCCACGTTGCCTTAAACTTTTTCCTGATGGTTGTACATTAAGAAATGAAAATCATAGCGTGGAAAAAATTGTGGAACATATTTGTTTTTCCAATCCACATTTTAGTACTCACCTCTCGTTGCGGATTTCATGCCAGTGAACCAGCAGTCACTTTTATATGAAATTTTCATTTTCACTTGAACTGGGTACTAGGCTTTAAATATAAAAAAAAATATCCCGACACGTATTTGGTATAATAATAGATTTCTGGTTTGAGTTCAAGTATTTTCGTTGAACCGAGTGAAGGAGAGAATTAGCGCGTGTCAAAATTCGCAATTTGTTTTGGCCTTTTTCAGAGAAAAGTGAAATCTTTTAACTAACATCATGAGAAACCTATTTGGTTCCTTTTAGAATCATCCGTAAAAATATTGAATATAATTATAAGGTTTTCATCACTACTCAATTTTTGTTACTTACAAAATTTGAGAGTGATTATCAGTAATTCTTTATTTTGTATGTAAATGTAAAGGACGTTACCATACTGATGAAGCTGATGAAAAACCTATCAATAATGAGTTTAATGACCTCGTGGAGGGAGTCTTAATGGCCTGTCAAGTATAAGATCTTTTATCGAATTAGCTGATAAGCCTTCATGAAACGGCAACCGGTACGGCTTTCCGGCTAATATACTTTGACATATAATAATAAATGACATGTAATATCTTAAGCCATTCTGCAACAATTTAACTGCTAAGTACCAGTATTATTTATTATTTACCATAGACTTAGTTCTTTATATTGGTCTTACATACTTTGTCAGCAACCTTGTTTTTATTTTTCATAGATAGTGGGATCAAAAATAAATAAAAACAATTCTGGGTAGAACGTAGTAGCAATAAACGTAGATACCTAAATCTGACTTACTACTTTTAACTATTCCTGTTCGCGTTTTGTCGGGCGGAATCTTGTAATATTGTAGGTCGATGGACAGGATGGCATATGACTATGATGCTTCGATTGTGGCCGGGCTGATATACATACATGATGAGAATGTTTTGGTTACTGTAGTTTTTTCGAGAATACGTGGAAGTTATTTCTTTCGAGATTTCCTTCGAAACATTTCCATATGAGTAGGTGTACCATCTCACCGGTAATGAAAGTAGGGGTTAAGGTCCAATAATCCCTGCCCAAGTCTATTGAAATTTTGTTGATCCATAAGCATACCACTTCGCCTTCCCACTCTTCCTCCCTACTTAACTCCTTTCGAAGTTATTCTTGAAGTAATAGCTGTGTTTTATTTTCCCCCAGATCTGATCCGGATTGGATTTTGTTTTCAAAATAACATGTAAAACAACAAATACAAACAAAACTGGGCCTTGTGTTGTTTTTGTTATACATGTAATTTTGAATGAACATCCAATCTGGATCAGATCTGGGGAAAAATAAAACACAGCTAATATCCCATAAGGACTTTACAAACTATTTGAGATATCTCTTATTATTGGTTTAAAGTACAATTAAAACATTTATGGGTGGAATTTGACGTCTTGAGTTGGAAAAATACCATCGAAGCATAAAAGATTAATATACTAATTCCATATTCAATTTTTTTTCGTGGTCAGATACGAGTAGTTATTACTATCTTCCTGGTAGTCGGTTGACCAATATCTGGATAAAAATTTTAAAATATTGAATTTTTCATTTGAAATGTATATCGGCAACAAAAACTCGTAAAATCTTTTCTGATTAAAGGCACACCTGAATTTTGCTCAAATTAAGTAATAAGCAAAAAACAAACGCAAAACAGAAAGAATAAAGTTTTTATTGAGGAACTGATAAGGTATAAGACAAAACAATTAAGATAAACTTTACAATTTGAAAGTAAAATAATACATAATATAAAATTTAGCATATTTGCGTAGACAATGATATATTTTTAGATAAAATTGCTTAAGATGAATAATTTATTGTGGTACACACCATAAAGTTTTATTTCGTTTTAACCTGAAGACAAAAAATAGAGATAACATTAATTTACTTGTTTTAAAAAAAAAAATCTTGTTTGTAACGAAACGAATAAGTAGTTTCCATCCTAATTCACCATTCGAAAATCAGATGCAAGCCTCCAATGAAACAAAACTCTTGTTTAAATACAACCTCCGGATGTCATGAAAGATTAGGCATAATACATACTAAGAAATAAAAGTTGTCTTCTGTTTGATTAAGTTTACAAAGGGTGAAGTTTAGCTCATTTTTCTGAAAGAACTATGAAAATTAGACTCATTTCTACAAAAGAGAATTCATCTCTAAAGTAGCTCACTTCTCAAAGACTGACTATTAATTTATTGACTATTACCTGATCTATCAGAAGATGCAGAGATGCGGTCATATAAGATAGTTCTCCAGGATTTGAAATTATCAAGATTCAGGGCCAATGAAAAATCATACACCGAAACCAATTCATACCATTCCTCGAAAGGAATGTAGTGACATCGCAAAGATACTAGCATAGTTCCTTTTTTGTAGGTTGCTTTTCGCATTACTTTAAGAATGTAGTCAGCATTGGCGTATTATGAGACAACTTAAAGGTTTTTTTTTAAAATGTACTTCTATTTCATCAAGTTGATGACAACCGAGCCCTTCATTTGTGTTGCAAAAGCAGTTTTTTGCTATTGCACCGAACACTATAAAAGTGGAAACCGGGTCTTCAATTTTATTATTGAAAAAAGTGGACAACAAGATATTAATTGCAGCTTTAGATGAAGCCAATTTTTTTTTAAGATTAAAACTAAGATTAAGGTTATTCGATATACTATAGCCTGGTTACTCAGACCCTTTCACAACCTCAATGTTGGAATTATTCAAAGTTCAAACCCAATCGTTAGAAGAAGTTCGAGAACGAAAAAGCATAATGATCCAACTTATCACAAAGTTACCTAATTTATTTATTTGAGACTGTTATGTCATCGCGTTATCAGTCAAAATGACGAGGTCATCAGCATAGAACAACACTTTAACATGTAAATCACCGAGAGATACTCCACAAAGGATATGATTATCTACATATATTGTAGATAAAAAGAGAAAACGTAATTGGACTCAAAATACAACCTTGTGGCACACCTATCTCAGATCTAAATTGGTTGGATTAATTTTTTCCATTGGATATTTTTTCCACGGCAGTCATATTAAAGAGAATTTGCTCATATGTTTTGATAAATTTTGACAGCCCAGCAGTCCACGAGTTTAAATAGAAATGATCATTTGTGTCAAATGCAGCTTTAAATTCGACAACTGAATTTGTACTAGCTTAACTAGAAGATATTCAGTGATCGCAATCAGTGCGCCTTTCATCATTTTGATGTAGACCTATTGAGTTCTGTCCATTACTGTTACATAATTTACTGCGTTTAGATAATCTGCGAGTATGACAAGACGAAGAACTGAAGTCCCTCGGTCTATCAGATCACCTTAGATGACATTTCTAATTTTTTCTAGCAATGAATATTATTTCTACTTGAATAAAAGTGTGAAAAAATCGAACATATGCATCTCTGAGCTGACATCAACCCTCGAGAATTTCATCAATGACATTTGAATTCACCTTAAGACTCAGTGTGGTGTCTAATTTGCTCAGTTCGTCCCTGGTTTTATTTCTGAATAGTAAATTGAGGTCCCAGTGACAGTGAATTTAGGCCCGTTTGTGAAAATGTTAGACTGATCATTTCCAAATGAAGAAGGAAAATGTAACCAAATAAGTTCATTTTTCAAAAATTAATTTAAAGAAAACAAGTAAGTTATAAATACTATAATCAAGCAAGTTAAGGGAGGATGTGCAATGTGGGCGGGTCACAGCTAGTTTTCGATAAAACAGCTATTGAAGTCTAACAATTTTAGCAGAGTTTTTTAATAAATTAAAGAATAAATTTAATCAAATTGAAAGTTTTTGCGACCCTTAGTCCAAATGCGTTTCGCCCAGGTACGACAGTTGGGCTCATCAGTTAGATGCTGTCGTACCCTTCTAAGACGCGATATATTAGTCGATGGTTATCAACACACATACAATTTACAGCATGAATGCAGTGTAAATTATATTTTTCTAGGGGAATTTGGTTAAATTCAGACACCTAGAAAATTATGCCCTTGGTCTGAATTTAACCAAATTCACCTAGAAAAATATAATTTACACTGCATTCATGCTGTAAATTGTATGTGTGTTGATAACCATCGGCTAATATATCGCGTCTTAGTAGGGTACGACAGCATCTAACTGATAAGCTCAACTGTCGTACCTGGGCGAAACGCATTTGGACTAAAGGTCGCAAAAACTTTCAATTTGATTTTTAATCAATAGAGTCTATATAAACTATAAACACAATTTTTGTTGTTTTTATATTTTTTGTTTCCCTTCTTCTGAATAAATTTAATGCTTTTGAAAATTGTTTTCTATGTATTTGCGTCCATGTTTTGAAATTCCAAGCAATATGAAAGCAATACCAAGTATGTTTTGACAAAAATGTCAAAATGTACCCAAATCCAACGTACATACTTACACATATTCTGTTTTCTAGGTCTAATGATAAAGAATCTATTTTAGGAAAACAAGAACGTAATAGATTGCAGAAGTGGCATATACCTATATCGTATGTAAGTATTTCGTTATTTATCAACAGTAAGGAATGCTTATCACAATATAATACTTGAACGCCTTTATCAAAATATTAAATATTAATCAACATGTCTAATGAAAACCCTCTTTGTTGAAAGTTAACTGGGGGTAGCTACAACAGCAATTTGATCTTCCAAAGCACCAACCCACTCACTCACTCAGAAAGTATACATCCTTTTAAAACTGAAAGTTAAATTGACCCCATTACCGATCGGCGGCATATCTTTATCTAATCAATTTCAATCCCATTAACCATTTCGGCTCATTACATAAACATTTGGGGAAAATAAAAGAAAACACATAGACATCTTGACCCCCACCTAGAACTTTGAGCGTAAATCAAAATAAATTTCAGTCAAACTGTCATTATTTCTCATGATCAACTGATCGAAGCAAACATTAACACTACTTACATACGAACGAACATATTAGCATAAGTATAGCTCGCTCGTGGCATCCACCAAATCCTTATTCACACAGCATCGCTCAAAAACCGCTTGTGCGGCCAATGACAGTGACAGTGACAGTGGTGGCGCGGCGGCATGGCAGCGGTGACGGTTTGGTTGATTTCTATGTGGGAGATGCTGTGTGCGTCCCGCGCTTTGTTATTGTTGATGATCAGTATGACATCAGTTGCAGTCAGCTTAATTTTTAAACCACCAGCAGCGGCTTCTCGTTGCTCGTCATTACACCGCACCGACTCCTCCTCAACGTGTGTGAGCTCCATCATTGTCTTCGTCGTCAGTCACATTTCAGTTTTCGTTTTATTAATTTCAGTTTGACCCTCCTTCGTCGTCGTCGCTACTAACGATGTCATCGTCCATCCACCTACAGTTTCATTTTCATAAGGTAATACATGACAGAAGGAGGAGATCTGGAGATCTCAACTTGAATGTCATGTCTTCGCCATTGTTTAGATGTATGTATTCGAGTATATGCGTGTATCTTCGGGTTGACGTTAAAATAAAATGACAAACGATATTAATAAAGAAGAATTGAAATTTGTATTGAAAAGAGAACTCTGCGGGTGGCTAACTGCCTGCCTGTCATACTGAGGTCAGAAGCCAACAAGAGCATCCAGCATACTAACTGGAAGTCAAACGGGAGTTGAAGTCGTGATTTTAAAATAAGAACTGTCTGTTTGGTTGGTATAGTTTGTAGATTTTGATTTAGACTGATGATAATTAGGGACATCCCGTTTTGAAATTCATTTTTGAGATCTCCGATTTTTATAGGATTCTATCAGGAAGTGCTCTGAAGTTTTCTGTCAAAATTCAGGAATTGATTGAGCTGACTCAAATATTTTCGTTCCAAGAACGGAACTTATACATTCATAATAATTTCTTACGTTCTGTTGTTGCCATGTTTTCTAAACAACAACATACAATAAGAAAACTAAAAGTAAATTTAATTTGTTGAAATGTTGAACGTTTAGATGGCGCTTAATTTAGCTGTGGAGAAAATGTGAAATGTCACGTATACATAAGGAACTAATTTTGACATCGAATGTCATTGAATTTGTCATCATTATTAACTTTTAAATTGAAAAAATAGTGAATATGAAAGTGAGCATTAGTATTTTATTCACTTTTAATTAATGCGCTGGTTATATGTTTCACCAAAAAACACGCATTTATTGATATTCAAAGATTTTGGTAAAGATTCCAAGGATGGACCTGTCAATGTCTATTGATAATTCTCCCATTTCCTCTTCCTAGACAAAGTAAATTTATATAAAAAATAAATCCGTCATATATGTACCTACCTTTAATTAAATCTGGGACAATCACGAAAAGAAAGTTCACATTGATCGTTAAATTCACGACCTTTACTAACCACGCCTCAATCACTCTTTGTTAGAGAGTATACCGTACCTTTACAGGAATATGTGAACTACCGACATCAAGAGCAGCTGCAATTATTTGATTATAAATAACTTCTTTTCCATAGAATTAGAAACTATAACTTTCCACGCTTCAACGTGATCAGACTGATCACTATCTACGATCAAGCTCACGATCAATGATATACCAACTTACTCGTATCTATCTTGAGCCAAACATATTTGTGCAATTCCAACAAAGTACTAAAGATACAACACGTGACCACAGATGCAACTAAGAGCTTCTTTTTTTTTCAAATAATTCCAGGCACATATATGTGTATGTAAAGCCCAAGAGCAACCAGGTTGGCCTCGAGTCACAACACTTCGCAAGCGATCGTCTCACATAGATTTGCAATCCATGACCATGGAGCTCACTCCCCATTGCCTTCATTGATGTCTAAGAGACAAATAGATCCTTGCTGGAAAAAATGAAGCAATCAAGACGAGGGCCCGCTCCACGCCGACATAGCTACTCGCTTAACGCTACACACATCACTATATCGGAGAGACCCTGGCTGCGGCATGTGCAGCCAAAAGAGTAAATATACATACCACGGCTAGATATGGATCCTGGATTAATGTACCACCATCTTCTTGGCACTTTTATTCAAGTGAAGTTGCCCCTTCTTGATTTACCTAAAACAGCTTGCGACAAAGCAGCAGTCTGTATGTTAGCTTGTGTGCTATACTTGGCATACTTGAGGCCGCCGAGGTGCGCTTGCACGTCTCATGATGCACGTTTCATGCCATCCAATGAGTGGGTATACGTCTGGTCGATCGGTAGTTGCATATGGATCTCTCGCCACGATTCTTGATCGGTGGTTCGTTTGGTCATTTATTTCGCACACGCTTCCACCGTGTATCGCTTTGCCTTTTATAGGATGCAAACCTGGGCAAGTCGTGAGACTCCTGTCTGCTGTCTTAGACCGTGCGGTTAGTTGAGGCCTTTACCTTCAACGCCGTCATCATTGGAGTGCGATCATCATCGTTCTGATCGTTGCAATTCATTCGCGGTCGCCTGGTAGTTTCGTGCCGGGGATGGTGCGGTGACGGTGGTGGCTACTTCAAGGTCTATTTTGGGTTCGTTTATAGGAGCAGGTATCGGTATGGGAGCCACATTTTACTTTGTGCCCGATGACGGCCACAATCGACGTCCGGATGGACTCTAAATGGATCTATACATCATCATCATCATCAGCGACAGGGAACAGCAGCATCATTGAGGAGAATCTGCAGGTCTGCATGCTTCGTGTGCCTGTCGCGCTTATATCTCTTCGAGTCGTATGATCGTGGGCAAAAAGTCTGGCATTCAACTCACTATATCGTGCTCCCTAATACGATCTGCAGCAATTTTATTCTTCTCCTGTTTTTTTTTTCCTTTTCCTGTTTTGTTGGTTTCCTTTCATTCCAGAAGTCATATATAAAGGCCGTGAGAACGACTTGTGATTGGAAGTTCCCAAGGCTCGTGCGAGGTAGCGTGGATGAATTTCGTTCTTTCCCTTCTCGCTGGCGGGAACCTATGCTGGTGGGTTATCTTTTTCTTTGACTTATTAATTTGTTTCTCAAAAATCCTCTTTGATCGATTAACTTGAAAAAAGTATCTACCTAAATAAATCGTTATAAATGTTAACCTTTGCAACGTTTCGAGACCAATCCCTGCTTCTGGAAATAGAATCTTGCTGTGGCAGACGCAGAACTCAAAAGTGTCATCGCGCCTCGAAAACAACAACAACTACTACTATTGCACAGTCGCCCGCTCTATGGGGTAACACAATACTATCTGTGATCTTACACATGAGCGCGTGCAAGTGAAATAAAATTAATTCCGAGATGCGCGAACGTATAGATTCACATCTCTGATCCGACCTCACGTTCAGCCAGGGTCGTCCTTACATATGAGTTGGAACATGCATGGTGTTAGTTTAGTTTTATTTTTGTATATTCGTCGACAGACAGAAGAAAACACAATATAATGTGTGCACTTGTGCATCTCGGAGTGCACTAAAGAAAGACTAAACATAGCTTCAAAGTGCATGGATGTATCCAAGTACACGTGTTTTATATGTGTGGGATTCGTCTATCGGAAAAGACCTGCAAGAGGATTCAGTGAGCATTTTTTTCTTTTCTTGGAGCGAATTTTATGGTTTGTTCGTCATATGGGATCGTGAGAAGCAAAAATTCCCCCACTTGGTTTGATTATAATAACAGAAAAAAAATGTTTAAAATATGCACACGCGAACAGGGCTCCTCTATACATTGGATGATTTTAGCGGTTGACTTAATTTGAATTGAGTTTTATCTGGAAGAACGCGCAAAAATTATTAAGTGCCCAATCTCAATATGGTTATATATTTCAAAGCCTATTAGGAAAAGAAGAAAGATTCCTGTCGAATAGAAAACAGATTCGCTGTTTGACAAACGGTTTTCCTTGACAATCGGGATATGAAGATAAGTTTGCAGTTAAATTGTTTCCAATCTTTCATTAGACCACTAACTGAGCTGCGAGACGGTTTAAAAGTTGTTAAAAATTTGTTGGAAAAGGGTTCTCTGTTGTATTAAAAGATAATTCTGTATTCGTTTCATATGTGTGCGGTCTTTTTTAGCTCCTAATTCCTACTGTTTTATCGACGTCATTTCTTGTTAAAAGTTATTTTTAAGAATTTTTATACTTTGTGAAAATGTTTATGGAAAAAAGTTTTTTTTTTATTTTCATACCCCTCAGCTGATCACATAATAAAATGTTCAATAACCTACGTATGTGCACACTATACAAAGGGATAGATACACTTTTCGTCAAAACCAAAAATGCACATATTGAGTATGTTTCGTTAAACCGATATATCGTTCAATTGTTTTACTTGCGACTTATAGGTACTATAAGGCAAGTTATGCATTCGTAAAAAAAATCGAACTCGAGATTTTGATCAAAGTCGACATTACGATGATAGCGAAGACCAAAAAAGTGGGTCTCGCAATTCTGTCTGTCTGTCTGTCTGTATGTCGGTTCGACTACAGCCTAAACGGCTCGGCCGATTTTCTTCAAACTTGGTAGATATGGGTTTTAATTTTTTCCCCCCGGACGTTTTTTTTGTTTTTTTTTTTAAGACTAAAAATAACGGTACCTGCCATACGATTTTTTTCGAAATTTTATAAATATTTTTTTTTCTCAAAAACTGTCCCACAGAATTTTAAAAAAAAAATTTGAAAAATTTCATTTGGTTAAAACTAGCTAATGGTTGAAAAAAATTTTACAAAAAATTGATATTTTTGGTAGCCCCCCTGGGTCTATTTTTTTTGTTTTTGATTTTCTCGAAAACGGTACAGCCGATTTAAATAATTTTTTTTATGCCAAAGCTCCTCCAAAGTTTAAATATTATTGCATATTCAAATTTTCAATTTTTAGTTTTTTGGATTTTTAAAAAAAAAATCAAAATTTTTTTTTGGAAACCCAATATTTTGAAAACCCCATGCTCGATTTTTTTCAAACTTGACCAAAAAAAGTTTTTTAACATAATCTACAAGCTTTGAGAAAAAAACTTTTGTTTCATCTAAAACTAACGGTACCTTCCATACAAATTTTAAAAAATGGTTTTCGAAAATCGTATTTTTCTCGAAAACGGTTCCGAGAATTTTGCCAAAAATTTTTTTCTTTTGATTAATCTTTACGATCTATAATTTAATTAAAAAAAATTTTAAATCTAGATATTACTGACTGTACCTACCATAGAACGATTTTTTCGAATTTTGAATTTCTCATTATCGACATAACAGATTTTAATGAAATTTTTTATAAAAAAGCTCCAAAAAAGTTTAAAAAACATTGCATTTAAAAACTTAAGAAAAAATATTTTTTCAATTTTTAGAAAAAAAAAGTCATTTTTTTTTTTGAAAAATTCGATATCTCAAGAACGGCTTAGTATATTTTTTTGGAAATTAGACTTTTATTCGTACAATAATAAGAGCTTAAGGTTGGCGTACCAAAATTTTTTCTTAAAAATGTTTTAAAAATTTTGTACATAAAAGCTTATTTTTTTAAGGAACCACTACAACGACTTATAATTTTTGTTATTGAATAAATTCATATTTGCATAGCATCCTGTTTTTATCTCTTACTACTAAAAAAATTTAAAAAAAATAATTTTAACCTTATGAACAGTTTTCTCTAATAACATTCGTTTTTAAAATTCCTAGTCTATTACATAGGAGCAAGTTCGTGCGACCCAGTCGTGCATTTTATTTTTTTTACATAACGATTCTGTTTTGTTTTTTGAGAGGTGCTCTCATTCAGTTTATCGGTAATAGGTCGATTCTTTTACATTATTATACACAAACAAGCATCTATCTGACACTAAGTTAAAAAGACAATTTGACAAATTTAAACCAAATACCACAATACTTTTTCTTAAAATGTATTACAGTGTAAATCACTGAATACCTATTTTAACTTCTCAGTATCGTACTGACATGTAACACTTTGACATTTACAAATTTCAGATGAAATTTACATTTAAAAATGTCAGGATAGTGTGTTTGTCTAGAACAGTCATTATCATTATTTTATATATCTAACGAAGATAAACTACTGAATTTAGTTGAGTGATTAAATTAAATTAAATTCAATTGAAAAATTCCCCTAGAAATATAGAATTCACCGCTCATCCATAAAGTAATTTTAATAAGAGTCGGTAAACATCAACCAACATTATCGTATTATCGTCTTAGAAAGGTACGACAGCATCTAACGGATGAGCCTAGTGTCATTGTTTTTGTTGTGTTCAGAGGAAGTTAAATTAAAAATATTACCTTATACTATACATACTAAGGCATATTTAGCCTTACTAAGATTAAGTAAATATATGAAAGATTTTCATCGTACAAAAGGTTAAGGAGTAGATTAATTTTGATTGCACCTTTTAAAATGCAAATCGTATTTCAAAGTTTAATTTTTATCAAACAAACCAAAATCCATTTTACAATGAATGCGTTCAGTGAGATATGGTTATACGTATATGCACATAGGTTAGTTCGATTTGTACTTTGATTACGAATATGCTAATTTGACAAAATTCATTTCAATTCTATTTAGCTTACGATATGAATTTTTGTGGTAAGTCTCCCAGATTTGAAGAAGATTAGAAGTGAATCTAATTAAATACCGATTTAGTGATTGATAAAAACGAAGCATTAGCATGATAACATCTCTCACTTCATCTGGTAGGGAAAATAGAACGACACCCTTAAATCAATTATCTAGATAATCGTCCCGATTACAAAATCCGGTTGTGGAATCAAAATCACTTTTGCAATATTCACTATTACAGAATACATTATTCTGCGGACAATCAGCAATGATTACAAATATCCCCACAAAATTAGATGTGGATCGAAAACAATGGGTTAATTTGGTACGTAGTAAATCAAATTTTGAAAGTCTCCCACTCTCCGGGAATACAATTTTGCGGAATTCATAATAACTGACATGAAAATATTTCCTCTTAGAATTAGTGAATATTATTTCTGTCAATGGAATGGTTTCAGAAGATTTCTTGTTGATTCCGAACGCTGCTGGATGTTGAGTGAAAAATAACATAAGAATCGAATATTTTAAAAATTTTATAGTGAATAGTGTAAGCATTTTATTTATTACCGAGCCTCAATATACCTACTATCTGTAACACTTAAAAAAAATAAAATGCACGACCGGATCGCACGAACTTGCTTTTATGTAAAAGTACTTTAGAATTCAAAATACATTTTATAAAAAATATAAAACATAGATTTAATGAGATAAAAATGTTCAAATGCATGAAATTGCCGTCTGATTTCCAGATAAGTATAAATTTATGCAAACAAAGCTCAAAAATCTTTTTATTATCAAAATAATTTTTTATATAAGAAATTTCTTTGAAATTTTTCAAGAACAAAATGTGGGATGCCAATTTTAAGTATTTAGTAGTATAAATTTTAGGAAATAATTTCAAAAAATAATCGTTCACACATTTTGAAGATACATATTAATTTTTCAAAAAAAAATCTAAGAAAATTATTTTTTTTTTCATATTTTTATGTACAATATTATTTTAAACTTAAGGGGACTCCTGCTTCAATGGCAGGTACCGTAAATAACATTTTTTCCCAAATTTTTTGATTTGACCAAAATGTACATAGTTCATGCCCATAATAAATAGCACACTAATGTTTTTTTTTATCAAAATCGTCAGAGCCGTTTTCGAGATAAATAAGTTTTTTCATTAAGGGTGTATGGGTATACCGTTAGTTTTTGAGCTAAAATAAAAATTCAACTTCCCATCTAGGGAATTACCGAAGACCCTTAAGTACTGAGTTTAAAGAAAATAGCTCCAGTGGCTTAGACTGTAGATCAAGGTACAGCATACAGACATACAGTATACAGACAGAAAGGTGGAATTGCCGGACCCACTTTATTCGTCTTCGCTATTATCGTAATGTCAACTATGATCAAAATTTCGAGTTTGAGTTTTTTTCCAAATGCAGAACTTGCCCTATAGTACATATATCGCAAGTAAAAACGGATTTCAACTACATATGTGGAATATGCAGAGTGATTCGCATAAAACGCGATAAGATGTGGAGACGGGGTCGAGTCAAGAAAAAAATTGTATGGTCATTTATATAACTCTGAAAATAGTTTTAGCTTAAACAAAATTTAAAAAATCGTTAGATCAATTTTAATTAATATTATAGTGAACATTTTTTTCTGAATAGAGTACACATAAGGGTAATAGAGTACACGTAAGGGTACTCTATGGTTCTTACTAACGATACTTTCTAGAACTCGAAAGTAAAAATGAATGGATCATAATGCATTCATTCACATCGAATGAAATAACGAGTTTTTAAATTGCAGCATCTTCCAGGCAAAGGGGGTACATCAGGTCGATCTCCAAAATAGAATATATAGGAACCCTATGCTTCTTACTAACGATCCCATCTAGAACTCTTGCAAATGCAATATTTTTTAGTTTAGTGAAACAAACATAGGTATTTAAGACAATAAACATTGATTGCAACATAATTTCTCCTCTGGGCCCTCATGTATTACCCGCATTAGAACATCATTAAGAAGTTATTATAGTCTCATCGGGCCCAAACCACAAACCCTCTTCGTATAAGAAAACAGTATAATAACTTAAAATAAGTATCCTGATAAGTGGGCAATTCAGCACGACACCTCTCTTGGTTGCTGGTGATTTTGTCTTCCAGTCGTGTTCCCAGACAGACACCACGACCACATATGAGTGCAGCATAAAAACATATACACCTCTGTTGGTTGTGATGCAGACTCCATTCATAGTTAGCAATTATGGTTCACATGTTCTTTGAAATTTTTGTGATTAAAGTACAAAAAACAACAGCAGCCCTCAGGCTGATGCGGCACAGGGATATTGCAGCATCTTTCAAGTTCCAACACTTCGCTTGTTGGCGTAATCACAACAAAATTGTCTTCTTTTAGCACCTTGTCGAAATGCTGGTCTAATTGCATCCACACAGTCCTTTCGGAAGCTAATCTCTGGGCAAACAAGAGTGTAAATTGCAATTGAGGTCGGAGTGGAGTGCGAACTCATGTCCGGCGATATTTATGAATTTGAAGTGATTTACGTAAGTGTTATTACGATGATCGTTGTACAGGATACAGTGTTTGTCCACTAAATTGTGCGATTATGTTTAATTTTGATTTTTTTTCAAGTCCCACCAAAATGAATTCAACAAGGTTATCGGCAGTTTGGTGGCAAGATTCGCACTTAAGGTAGTTTTTAAAATTTCCCGTGCTTCATGTTAACATTATTTGTCATTATCTTGTTTTTTTTTTTTTTTGCAAAAATAATGTAACGACATGGTTACGAAATGTTTATTAATAATGTGTCGGTATTTTTGTTGGTTAAACTTAGGTATACTTTAAACACTGTCTTAATTGTATATTCTTGCGTTCGGCACGAGAGTTGGTTGGTTCGCTGAAACTGTCAGCAGGACAAGTGCAAAGTAAAAGGTTTGTCTGATGGGTTTTGAGGAAGAAGCTTTGTTTTAATGAACTAGTTATGGCACATGGGGCTGGATATGCCTTTAGGAATTATGAGGTGCCTGGGTTTCTTTACACGTGGTATGAAATCGTGAACTTTTTTATTTTTTCCTTCGCAATTTCAAGGAATTGTAAGCAAGTAGTAAAAGTTAAGGAAATATATTGCTTTTGAAATCATGTGCCTAATGATTAATGAAATTATTGTTATCATCATTTTGTTAATCGAGCACAAAGCCGCTTTTAAAATAGTAAATACTGCGTTTACAAGAGTGATAAAGTCTCACTACCATAATCGTATTTTTAATGACAAAAAATTTACAAAATAGTAGAAATAATGGCATTCTGTGAATCTTATAAATGTATTATAAGACTCAAAACGTGTGTTTATCATCATCTGGAGGGAACAAGGTGATTCAGCAAGTATGATAATGTCATCTGGGTACATGATTACTTGAATTTTCGAACGGCCAATCTCTCATCCACTCATAAACCAGTCTATCAGACCACCCAGAAAAAGCACGAATAGTATTGGACTTACATTCCAACCTTGCTTGATTTGTCTATTTAGCTTTTCATTCAATAGAAAGTTTGACATTTAGCTTTTCTCCAATTTTTCTGATTAAATCTTGATATTGAATATGTCTGTCGTAGACTATTACAATTTTTCAAATGTTCGTGTAAACTTTAAATATATCCCTAGCTTGTAGCATTTCTAAAAAACATTTCCAATTACTTAGGTAATTCTAAAGCCTGCCTGAAACTTACTTGCGTTTACCCATGTGTTAAGTCTTTTATACACCAACAATATATAATATAATACACGATAGCTCGCAGTTTCACTTTAATCTCCTTTTTTAAAGACTGGCCAAAATTAGTGTTTCATAAGATTGCTGAAGCTAGTCGGTTGCCATAAAATATTACTTTGCTCTCAATCTCAAGTTATTTTACATATTGACAATATTTTGTTTTCCTTAGATAAATTACGTAGTATTTCGTATAATTCAATATTCAATAGCTTAAAATAACTAACGCGGTACTTCCTTGAAGAAGAATACGAAGGAGCTAAACGTTCGAGAATCCTCACAAGAAACTCTTATCCCTAGCACGCATCCTAGGGAACAAAACGGTAGGAACTCTCGGAAGAGAACCTGTCTAGTAAGCTTCTTCAAGAGGAGCTCAGAGGAACAAAACGGGTGCGAGTGTTCATTCCCAGTTGTCAGTGGTGATTTTGTTGTAGGTTGTGTGCAGGTATGGCGTTTAGCCACGATACGATGATAGGCTGACCAAATGTCAGCGTAAAACGAGACTACTTCCTCGTTGTCCATGATTATGTTCTCATCCTCTGCTCAAGATGTCTTTGTTAAGTGGTCATCCTTTTCATATGCTGATTCGGGTGGTCGATGATGTTCCGCATTAGTTTGTTTGTTGAAATTACTGGGTATTGGTCCTGTGGGATTAAATTCGCTTCTGTGTAAAGATGCTTGTTCCTGTAGTGTTTCTGTAGTTGTATGTTGAAGTAGAGTAGATACAGTGCAGATCCTCAGTATCTTCCCTTCGAATAATTGAAGTTCCTTCATAGCTGTCTTCCAGATTGAAAACCAGAATGAGAAGGAATAGCTAGTCACCGTTCGCAGGACCTGCTTATAGATTAGTGTCTTTGTCGGATGACTTAGACCTGAAAGCCCACCTGACTTTTTTCTGCACATTTCTTGAGTGCAGGTTAAACCGCTAAGGTTGATGTGGATTCCCAGGTATTTAACGTTTTGTTTGGCAGCTTTGTTCGATCCGTCAGAGAGTCTCATAACCAGGGCTTTTGAAGCAAACAAGGTCCGATTTGGAAGTTTTGATCCGGATGCCCCATTTCTGGTAGAATTGGAAGAGTCTGTTGATATGGGTTTCTACTTTTCGGGAAGCTATGACATTGATGTGGCGTAGGTGAGCGAGTCATCAGCATCTAATTGAAGAAGGTTGGTCGGAAATCATCAAGTTATAAAGGAAGAGGCCTAGTATTGAGCCTTGGGCGACTCCAGCTCTATGGTTTTCATGTGTGAATTGCAGTTTTATAGTTGGACGAAAAATTTCCTGAAAGCTAGAAAAAAAAAGATTATTTTTATTAATGGCGGAGCTACTTGTATGCATGTATGTATGTTCTTCAAATTTAAAATATTTATTTATCTAAAAGATCGTATCTTCATTTTCCGATATGCTAAGTACAGAAATCATGTTAGTTCGAAATTTGTCAACTTGGAGTAAAAGGTTAAGAATTTGAGTTCGTTTCAAAACGAGTCTCTACTTTTATTCTTGGCTTCAACATATTCTATTTTGATGCTTATTGAATCGTATTTCCATAAAATATTATACATACTGTAACTAAGGATCTTTTCCACAATCATGATTATGCCATTCCGATTTCTTAGCTAAAATGGTGTTTTTGTATGGAAACTGCTACGAGTTCTCATAAAAGTATCTAAAATGGTGCAAAAGCTATCACCCTATCGAAAGATGCTATATTTTTCGGAAATGGCCGCAAATGCCAATTTAATTTGACATTTGTGAACGTCAACAAGACATAAATCCCTATCCTCTTAAAGAACGCCGAATAATTGTTTCATTGGCCACGTTCATAATTGTATTAAAAACTATTTGGTAAACTTTGTATGTATTATTGTAATTCCGCGTAAAAATACTGATGACGATAAAAATCTGTTGGCAAGAAGAAATCGCAAGCTAGATATCATATAAGAAACTTCAAAAACAGCTGACTAGAAATCTGATTGATATTTTGGTGTACCTAGTTGTTTTTTTTTTTCAGAAATAAAGCAATTTAAAATGATTTAATTAATCAAATTCTTCTTTTTTGTTAATACATATATATAGTTATTGAAGAAATAATAAAACATATAGATTTTTTCATCAAATTTGGCAACTGGAAAATATTTCTATTTAATTCTCTGTGTATCAGCTGATTTTTGACACCAAACCTATATAATCCGGGTTTTGGTCGTTCAGAAAACTAATGGATAATTGTCTATCCAAGATAGCATATCCAAGTGAATCCTGAAAGCGACCATTCATAAGTTTCTTATTCCTACAAAAAATATAGCCAAAGGAAGTCGAGTCACACCATTTGCGCCACCCTGATATACGAGTATGTTGCGATTGTACTATTTTTCTCGATAAAGTCATAAATTATAAGAAAATTGAATGAATTTGACAGCTGCATCCTGGATAAACACGAAACGCAACGTTTTCTTCCATTATCCACTCATTTTTTGTGCTAAATCACCTTTATGGAAATAAATATTCTAGTTTTTCACTGTCATAAATGGCAGAAAAAAATGCCATCTGTTGCCCAATCTAGATCTATGTAAGTAGTACCTTTAGACAAAATCAACATTTACAAGACATTTGTATGTATATAAAATAAATATGATAAGACAATAAGTTTGCATAACACTAACACTACGATTCAGATAGTTCTATTAGAATGATTAGTATTTTGTTTCAGTAATGCAACCAAACTATTTCCAGATTCATTAACTCAAACCCTTAAATATTAAAATATTTGGTGTATTTTTGTTCACTTAACACACAAATCAAAATTATACATGAGACACACTATGGATAGGACATGCCCACCCAGACACAAAAATCTTATACAAATCTAGTCGAACTTTTTGGATAGCATCCATACCAACTGGCCATAATCTGTTCAACCTCAATCCGAAATTACCTACCGCACAATGTAGAGAAATAGAGCCTACAATAACCTATCATCAGTCCCAATAAAGGCACAAAGTAAATATTTTACCTACTAGTTTGGCATATGGAGGGGACAATATTTTGCTCTTGTTCAGAAAGACTTTAGATTCATACCTAATTGACACAAATTCGATTACAAGGAATTGTGTACTTTTGTCTGATTTTACGAGATATTCCTCTTCCCAAGTTCGCCATATCAAATTCAATTAAAATTCAGCACGTGGATCAAAATAAGAGCTCAACGCATGGCACAGCCTCCCTGCGCTTATACATTATATCCAGTTTCTTTTGACTGGTTCTATATCAGGAGTGGCGGCGGTGGCGCAGCGGTGCGACGACTGGCGCGGCGGCGACACAGATGATTGATACCGCCTTTGGGCTTGAAAGTATCAGAATTCAGATCATATTCTTTTTCGTATGTTTCTTTAATAGCTAGTGGCATTGGTGGTTCTAAATAGATGAAGTTCTATAAATTTGGATCCGCGGACTAAACGTTATGTGCCTTATGTTTAAGAAAATTAAAGAAAAAAACTCAAACTCAATGATGCTAATTGATTTGAGGCTGTATGTCGATTAAAAAGGGCAGATGTTTGATATGAAAGCTCGTTCGTGGCGGCATCGTCAAAGTCATTTTTTCAAGAGAAAACCCTTGCTAGGATTTCTAGGACATACGGTAAAGTGAATTTCCAAGAAATATCATCGCTTTGGTATTTTCCGCTAGAGGATGTGCGTGGACTTGTTATAAGAATAGATGTATATATGTATGTATGTATGCTATTTAATCTACTTACATACATAAGTATTAACTACAAGAGCCGGCAAAATTTCACCGGGCATTGAGTGCAATACTCGAAAATTCCAAAGGAAAGGGTTATCTTTTTATAATTTGCACGAAATCAAGGCGTTAAGTCAATCCTCTTATAATGTTATGGAGTAACACAGTGTGAGCATTTGATTAAAGTGGGAAGAATGTAATAGAAGACGTCGATGCACATTGTATTTAAAAGCTTTTTCACCACAATGACGGGAATAATCGAGCAAGCATTTCACATTCAAGTAGAGTGGCTAAAAAAAAGTTTTGAAACTGTCACTATAGGTAAAAACATGTTTATAGTTGCATACAAACAAGTTTTGATAATGCTCAATGACTATCAGCCATATTTATAAAATCATTATAGCATAAGCCACATCTGATCTCATAAGACGGAAGATTTACATTTCTAAATGTTTTCCGCAAAGCAAACTTAGCAAGCCTTTTCTGATTTTTTTTTTCAATACGAAGGATGCTTGTTTGACAATATTGATTCCATGTAACGCAAAAATACTCTAGCAGAGGACTAACAATAGATAAATACAGAGCCTTAAGGGTGTAAGGATCTTCAAAAGACTTTGAACGTCTCATTATGAAACCCAAAATCGAATTTACTCTAAATATAACTTGGTAAATTTGAAGTGAAAAATTCATTTTAGAATCAAAGATAACTCCAAGGTCCTTTTAACTCATTAATCTTTGTAGGTATTGAACATCAATTTTGTATTCAAAACATATAGGATTGAGTATTCTTGCATAAGTTACAACACTACATTTATTATTATTGAAATATAATCCATTTAGATTACACCATCAACGATCATTTTGAAATGTACACGTATCTTGAGGTCATCGGAATACAATAAAAACTTTGAATATAAAATGTAACTAAGCAAATTATGAAAAGAATGAAAAGGAGCGGTCCAAGATGATTGCTTTGAGGTACACCGGAAAATGTTCAATTTCGTTTGACAGCATATTACCAATTTTGTAATATTGTTGTCGTCCATTTAAAAAGTGCGGAGTGAAATCTAAGTAATTAAAGTTTTTTTACTAGAACATTGTGTTGTACCCAGTGGAAAGCTCTGAAAAAATCAGTATAAATAACGTCAACTTGACAACGGTTTTCTAAACTACGAAGACAGTAATTAGTGAATAAAGATAAACAAGTTGTTGGCGATCGTCCTCTCATAAACCCATATGTTAGTTTTCAGATATTATGATTTTGAACAAAATTATAAAATTTGTTTTTTTACAACATAGTAAGTATACGCCACCGTGACTAAAGCCCGAGCAACACATGTCTCGTGTGGTGGGTTGAAGAGTGGAGCGATGTATTGCTGAATGTGCACACTTGTGTGTAGTCTTGTTGAAAAAGAAAAGTACAGGTATTTATGTCATGACATGACAGTACTTTAGCAGGCAGACGCAAAATTAAAGATCGCCGAAATATCAACATTCCGAAAGTAAATAATGTTTGGAATAGCAGCAGAAGCAATCGAAGGCAATAAATTACTATCCATTGTCCGCACCACAACCTATAAGTTTTATATACAAAGATTGTACACAGTAGATTTCAAATAAAATTTCATAAAATATCTTGTAGGTTATAATATTGGCACTGGGGCCTTTGGATTTAGTGCAGTTTATAGTCTTCTTTCTTGAGAAAGCAAAACATTTCGAAGTTCCATTCATTAAACATGTTGCATACTCCTAAAAAATTAATTGCCTCAACACCAGGAGCTTTGTTATACTACATTTCCAACAACCACTAAATCGATATTTAGTGCGATTAATCTCTGATCTTCTTTAAATCTCAAAGATTTACCATAAAAATTCATTTCATTTCATTAATCTAATAGATTAAAAATTAATCTTGTTAAATCTTTATTAGCCCCATTCTTTTGCAAATCGAAATGACCTATGTATATCCATATCGTGCTGAGGTATCTCGACCATTTTTTATCGTTTACCACAGATGAAACTTTCAATCGCTCGGCTTCACTTCATTTTTAATGGTGGAACCTGGAAGCAATCCATAGATTTATTTAATCTAAACTAAGATAAACCTTCGGTGGAAACATACCATTTAGTCTTATAATAAAATATATACATACACATCCACATTTCATTTGGATAAAATTGTTGTTCTAGGCGTCTCGTCTAAGTTTGTACAACCTGCCTTTATATATGTAGTTAAATATTTGTTTAGTTAGCATTTTTAAAAATTAAGTACTTAAGAATTTCAAAATTCTCCTCTCAAAATTTGAAAAAAAAAATGGTGAAACGAATATATACATATGTATGTACATAAGTTGCTAATATTTTTCCAATGAGAGATACCTAACAGATTTTCTGCTTTTCTCAAAAATGTTATCTTATACATTGTCAAACTTTTCAAAAAGCCATTATCATGCTGATTAATGCAGAGGTTCACAACCTTGGATCATATTATGCATAATAATGTGCACCTTTATTGTTATCTTCCTCTTTTTATTTTATGTAAATAGCATACACCCGATATCATATTAACTCAAATTATCGCACATTCATCAAAACTATTCTTGAAAAGTCATTCATAACAACACAATAAAGGTGAAGCTTTTTTAGCATTCCTTACATCACTTTCATACAAATGCATCATGTCACACTTAATAAAAAGTGGTGAAGTGGACATAGGTGGGAGGGTTTCTCTGTTACCATCATAACATCCAATCTAGTAATTTTATTCGGTTTCCCGCGACTCTACAATTTCTTCTGCCTTTTTTCAACGACGTTGCGACGCGACGTCCGAAGAAGGGGAGAAATGCTCTGGCAAGCATTATAAAAAAAAAATACCCACTCAAGACTAGACTTACGCATTCCTTATACGTACGCTTGCGCGACGCCATTCCATGAGAAGACCTTTATATTCTTTATATGTATATAAACTGTATTACTAAAGCGGATTGTATTTTATTATTATTCCAAATTTGTTTTATAAACTAAATATGTAGGTATGTACCCAAGCAACAATTTTTAGCACTGGCTCTAGAATAACCGAGGTTATAAAAAAACCTAAGATAACTCTGGTCATAGTGGGGCTAGAAATGAGATACTTTATTACTCTAGTATGCTATACGGTAAAAACAAACCAAAAATTATCCTAAGGTGATTTCGGTAAAATTTTCTCTCTTGCACAACTTTTTGGTCATATATTGGTTTGAAAAATTCTATTTTTAAACTGGTGATAATATTTGGATATTTTTTAACTCTTTCAAAACCAAATTGTCATTTTTCTGGTTCGAAAATAACTATTTTTAAATCTAGATTAAATTTTAGTACATTTATCACTTTTTCCTAGCCTTTAAGTAAAAATAAGTTATATTATAACTTTTTTTTCTTATAAGAAAAGTTATATAGTGGCTAAAAATCAACCAATTTTATGCTAAGTTTTCAATAAGTCCTTAAATAACTTTTTTTTACCGTTAGAGTTACATTTTGGTTGAAATTTAACCCATTTTATACCATGTTTTCAGTGAGACTTTAAATAACTTTTTTTTTTCGCATAAAAAGTTTCATATAGGTTGAAAAGTAACCAATTGTTTATATAGTTCTGAGTAGGTCGTTTAATAATCATTTTTAAAAATAAAAGTTATGTATTGGATGCAAATAAACCAATTGAATACTTAGTTTATAGTAAGTCTTTTTATTAAAGTTAGTTTCGATTTATTCGGTACAAAAATTTAAGGTTAATTTCGATCCAGTATATTTTTTTGTCATTTAACAAAAAAGAAGTTATTTACAACTTATTTGGGATAAATTGTAGTTAATTTGGATCCAATCTTAAGCTTTTTCGATAAACCCCAGGTTTACATTCAGTTATTAAAGAGCTCTGTTTTAACTTATAGGTTGCAAATTAACCAAATCCAAATTTATTCTTTAACCAGTAACAACCACCACGCTCATCTCTATGGCTCGTCATTGTTTTCTTGTTCTCAGAGCGGTTGGGTGAGTTTTATTTTTCGTACGCGAGCGCGAGAATTAAAAATTAAAAAAAGTTAACAGTGTTTTTCTTGGTTTTTTCTTTTAAGTGAACATTTTGATTGGTAAGATGTTTTAATAATATATTTGCTGTAGTGTGTTTAAAAATTATGAATAAGGGTAGTAGAAAGTGTGATGTTTTTTTTTCACTGCTTATTCATAATTCAAAAAAAAAAACTGGTAAATATTCTTTTTATAAAAATAATATTGTACATTTGTTCGTTTACAGGCTGATTTTCATTATATTCAAACATTCTTATTAATTTTTTATTCTTTTTTCTATTTTCACCACCACTTAGGCTGGTTGCTAACAAATCTTTGTTGTAAGTTCCATCAAAAAAAAATGTAAGTTAAACAAAATTTCCATTTTATTTTTATTTTTAAACCAGAAACGTGTCATTATCATCATCACAGCAAACCTCATCAACTGACACCACTGTAATCACTACACAAACATCGATATTATTACTTCCAATTTTGCTTAATTTTTTTTTTGTTTTTCTAATTGAATCGTTTATTTTCAAAATAGATATGTATGTCCATCTTCAAAATTTTGCATTAAGGTTACGAAAACTTTTGATTTTTCTTAAAACGTCATTACTTATCTATTTTTTGAAGATGTGACATATCATGTTTTGAAAATAAATGAATCAATTATCCAGCCAGTGTTATAGATACTTTATATTTATATAATATTAGTATTAAGTTTATCTATATTTTACTATTAAGTTATAGTTTTTAGTTATATACTATTAAAGTAACCAAACTTTTTAAATAAAATTTAATAATGTTCATTATAAATAGCGCTTGTACTGTTTTATTTTTAAAAGGATTTTTTTTCAGCTGGGAAGAAAATATTTGAGAAGAGTTTCAAAATAACCATACATCATGGTTTGGAGAAAACTCATAATTTCAGGGTTCGTACAAACCGTAGGTAAACGGTTATAACAAGGCGTCAAAATAACTTTTAGGGCTTATTACAGGTTTTCTACAAACTGTAAATAAACGGTTATAAAATAGTCACCAAAATAACTATTTGGGCATAATACAGGTTATTTAAAAACGTTGCAAATTAACGTCCTAGTAGCGTTTTTAAATAACCAATTATTGTACATACGAGTATTACAGGTTTTCTAAAGGCGTTATACAAACGGTTTTAAATGACCTAATAAAAGCGTTTAAAAGATACGTTCAAAAATCGTTCAGTAATAACTGAAGTTATTTTGTTACTGACCATTTTCGGTTATGGAGATGCTTCTGGAACGGTTTTGGAACGGCTTTTTAGCCAATTTGTAACCCCTTGGTTTGGAAAGCCTGAGGTCAAAGCCGGTTAATAAGCCGCTTTCAAACCACAAATTGTTGATTGGGTATAAGATTGTGAGTTATATCTTTTTCGCTTTAATTCGTAATAAGAAATCGATATTTATCTCTTCTCAATTTGACACAGAATAAGTGTTCTATTTGCTGCGTGTTTGACTAGCTGTTTCCTAAAAATGATTTGTTCAATTGTATTTACATATCGCTTTTCAGTAAATCCAAAGCCTATTCACTAAATTAAATCGGCTAATTTCGAGTTAATTCGAGATTTACATTGAGTTAAATACATGGTTCAGATTTCTGGCATCAATAAGAGAACTCAAGCTTCACCTCTCAACTCGAATAATCTTGCATTGAGAAATTTGATTTAAAAATAGGCCAAAATACACTAGCCACACTGAAGGTAATATAACTGAATTTTCACTGATTTATTTTCAAGTACTGCATCCAAATGCTTTTTTAAGTTTGCTTTTAGGCGTTCGTTTGTCTTTGCATACCCTGAGGCGTTTATTTCCAGAGCTAAGTAGTTCACTCAAAATGCAATTAAATACTAAATAGGGAGTATACACCGCAGCACTCATTTTCATATAGTCACCAACCGACATCATAATCCTCCTGATACTTGCATTACTTTCCCATTAGTTCAAAAAAAAAATGTTTGATTTATCTTTATTTATTTTCTAAAAAAAATTTAAACGGTAAATTTGAGGATGTTATACAAGACCTGATATCAAGTCTTTCCATGAAAACATAACATTGCAACATATAAAAATGGAAAACATTGAGATTCTCTTCACACAATTCGATCAATCCAACTGGTCAGACTTTTAATCTCATTGTTCTTTCCAGATCCCTCGCTGAACTGAATGTTTTGGTTAAGTTGGGCAAATTCAAAATCCTTGCCTTCTTTGCCCAAGAAAACAACTTTGTTCTCCGAATCGTCAACAGACTGCAGCTTGCTTGTTCGAGTCTTTCTCACAGTGTTCCTGCAATAACATTAAGAATTCAGTAGTCATAATTTAAAATTATTTTGTAGACTTACATTTCCTTCTCCAATAAGGTCTTTATGACCTGAATACTCTTTGCCATTTCTTCGTCTTGTTTGTTACAGAAAATCAAAACTGAACAAGGATTAACAGCTGAATCTGATAGGATAGAGTACAAATAACTAGAAGAGGACAATATGGAAGACAACAATTCACTTAATTCTTTTTGTTAGACTGTAAAATAACTCACTCAGCAACATCTCTCACGTCCTTCTGTATAGAAACAGAATCGATGACGAAAATGACACCCTTTGCGGCGTTTTTGTATTGGTCAAAGAACTTATCACGTACCCGCTCATGGCCTGGGATATCAACAAGACGGGTTGAAAGCTTTCCACCCTGGTAATTGCCTACATTCTCTGCAATTGAGGTGAAAGTTTCCGGAACTTTTGAATAAAGAAGCTGTGTGAACAAGACACTTTTGCCCGAATCACAAAGGCCGGTTAGAATGAAACTGCTTCTGGATGATGATCGTTTCTTATAAATGAAGTAAATAACTTTTCAGAAGCAAAAAATGAGTTATTATTTAAGAATAGACCAAAATTCAACAAAAATCATTATAAAATAAACTTGTTTCTGTGCTCTTACCTAGAATTATTAATCCGACAATCAATGCAAGGCAAATCTGTGAAAGATCTGCAGCACTTGTTTCTATGGGATTATTTCCATTTGGTTTTTCATTAATTCTATCCATTTTTATTTATAATATTATTTATTCTTGGTGCAGGCGACAATAAAAATATTTTTGATAGCCAACAAAACAAAAAAAATTGACAAGAACAGAAATGACGACTGCACAAGCGTGTGACACGCAGATTGATTTTTTGACATTTCAATTTCAATAAGTGATGCCAATAAATCACAATTATTCCTAGCAAAGGCACGTTTTTAGAAAATATTTACACGGTTCGACTTGTTAGCTTTTATTTTTTGTATATTAATTTCTTATTATTAACTGATGTTTCAATCCACAAATAGGAAGTTGAAATTAGGAGTGTACGTACTCAATGCACTGGCGGCCTCGTTGTGAGCTCAAAATCATCAGTTACTTCAATAGTACAAAAACAAATAAAACAATTTGTCATGACTGCACGGCAAAGGTAGACTATAAGGCTAGCCGCGCACTAGCAATTTTTAGTTGCGAAACTGTTTGGTTACTTATAGAAAACAGATGAACTGTTTGGTTGAATGTCCGTGAATTTGCAGATAAGTATATGTTCAATAAAATGGCGAACTTATTTTAGGCAATCGTTTAGTTTGTGTCAAAACACAAACTTTTTAGTTGCTCGAACCAAGCAGTTTCGCAACTAAAAATTGCTAGTGCGCGGCTAGCCTAAAGCTGGTCGCGCACTGGCAACTGTGATCGAAATCAAATAGTTTAATCACCAGTTGAAAGAGAACCGCGCACTGGCAATTCTTTATTCACACTCACACTCTTTTCTCTCTTGCTCTTATAAAAAAAAGCTCAACTGTTTCGAAGGCAATCGTTTAGATTGTATCAAAGCACAAACTTTTTAGTTGCTCGAATCGAGTAGCTCTAAGTGCGCGGTGTCACTAAACAGTTGCGAAACTAAAATTGAATGTGCACACCCGGCCTTAGGTTAAGCGCGCACATTCAATTTTTAGTTTCACAACTGCTTGATTCGAGCCACTAAAAAGTTTGGCGATACAAGGTTAAAACAACGAATTTGCATATTTTGATCGAATATAGCATCATACTTTCTCTACCCTTTTATTAAAGTTAAAATCATCGAATACTTACTTTATTTTTTTAGTATCGTGCTAGGTCCCTTATTACAGGTTGCCTCATGAGACATGTCTCATTTTTGACTTTCCTTTTAAATTTGTATCCCGTGAGGCAAAAGCTATTACACGTTGACTCATGTCTCATGAGACTCATGTCTCAAATTTGACTTGACTGTTGTTCGTATTTTTTATTGCACAACACAACATAAAACGAATTTGAGAAAAAGAAACGTCAAAATGAGACTACTAAAAATCAGCCCGGTACTCACCGGGAATATTTTTTTGCATCTCATTTCCACATATCTGCTTTCTTTTTCGCACTTACGTGAGCCTCGTCTCATAAGACATCGTGTAATAGGGGACTAGCTTCATATGACTCTTTGACATTTGAAAACATCAACAAAAAGGTTCGTGTACTTACTTTTTTACACGAAATGTAAGTGTTTTAGGTGCAATTTATTAAGGAAATTAGTACGATACTAGTTAGAAAATGTTTAAAATTAAGAATGAGTTAGTAAACTACTATAAAGTTTGCAAATTGTTAAATAGTATCATACATAATAAGCTGTTTAAAATTTTGCGCCTTTGTGGCTTGAAACAAACTAAACGATTGCCTAAAATGAGTTCGCTTTTTTATGTAACATATAATTATTTATGCACCTGCGTGGACATTTAACCAAATAGTTCATCTATTTTCTATAATAGGCTTTTCACACCGAATTAAAATCTCGGATTTCAGCAACAAGATTACGAAATCTCATCGAAGCGTTCACACTGAACAGAAACAGGATTTCATTTGACGTTTCTGTCCATTTATCCTGCTTTCTCGGATATAATTTATCTTCTCTCCTTCTCTCCCCACAAATCAAATTTCAAATAGTCACTCGAGACTCGACTCCATTATCTGCTTTTTATCTACCTCTTCTCTTGCTGACAAAGCAGAACATTTCTAAAGGTTTGTTTGGTTTGACAATCTTGTGTTTGAAAGTAGATTTTGAGGAGATTTTGTCGTAATCTAGTAGATTTGGAAATCTGAAAATGTATGGGAAATCTAGTAGATTTGGATGAGATTTTGAGAATTTTGCTCGAAATCTAGATTTTGATTTGGTGCGAATAGCGTATAAGCATAAGCAACCAAACAGTTGTGCAAATAAAAATTGAATGTGGGCGCCTAGCCGTAGGAGAATAGCAAACGGAACTATAATTTCAGATAGCCTATCCGCCAGTCAAACGAACACGACCAATATTTACCATGAAATCGAAATGTCAACAGTCAAGTCTGTAAACTGCAAGTCTGCAAATCAACCAAATTGTTCAGATATCAGCAGAAGTCAGAACTCGACTCAGCTGACTATTTGTTATTATAAAATAAAAGTATTTTTTTCAGTTTTATTTTCGAATATAAAAGAAGATCGCAAACATGATTCAGAAAGTAGAAATGTCCTTACGAAGTTTTTACATATTCAATTCAACATTATGCAAAAAGGAAGGAGAAGTAAGTAAATAGAAAATAAAAATTCAAGAAGCTTATTATTTCATTTTTCTACACAAACCAAACAAATTGAATCTGATGGCGAATAGGATGAAAACAAAATCCTTTTCTACTTCCCCTCAGACATCGAATTAAACAATAAGAAAAACGATGTTGGACTAAGCGAAGCAATCATTCAGTTCTCTAGGTAGGAAGGTAATGATATCGTCAACAGGAATATCGTATATCAATGTTTGTTCTATCTTTTTTTTAAAGTAAATTCTCCACCAACACTGGGTGTAAAGCGGTTCACACCCAAAAGACCACGCAAATATTTTTCGAACCAGAAAAAAATTACTGGATGGTTATGGTATGGCGGTTCTATCCATAAATCTTTATGTATTCTAGCAAAGTATTTCTGCCACAGGTACTTAATGTTCCAAAAGAAATAAAACTCAAAGATGGTGTCGAAGAAACCGAATATAGGGGCGGAGAAGTGCATGATAAAGTCTTCCGTGCAGTTCTTGAGCAGTCTTATCGCATGTTTCGTTTATTTGCTGGAACATTCAAATCAAATATGGTTGGCGATTCAGAACTAGAACAGGCTGAAAGCTTGCGTAAGAGACTCAATGATTTCTTTGCATTGGTGAGTAAATTTTGCGATCGATGATATTATTTTTAACTCATGGACATTTTTGCTTTATAGTACGTCTTAACATTAAAATTACCAAAATGTGATATCTTAGATGCACTCCGAACCATTCAGTATATTCCGTTGGAGAAGTCTCTATTCCTGAGAGTTCATAATTTCATTAATATGATTCAAGCAACATTTCCCACCATCGAGAACACAATATTCTTCTATAACGATCAAGTTGTTTGGTAAATCTTGAGCTATTCAATTCGATTTTATTTTTATTGAATTTGTTTTTCAGTTCGAAAATAGATCCACATGATTTATATTGCATTCATGAATATTTGTTGGGAACTGTGTTTCCTAATGCAACAAATATTGAATTGAGTGGAGCTGCATTGCAACGTTCAGCTAGCTTGGAAGGTTATCGACAAGGTTCATTCATTAATGGGCCGGAGAAGTCAGAGACTTTCCCTAACTCTTCAAAAGCCCCTAAGGTCTATCTAACCACCAATAATGGAGATTTAAAATGTTATCACAATATTATTTATCGGGCAATGAGCGCTACTTTATGCTTATTTGTTGATGGTGAGTATTCTTTGTTATTAAGATTACAAACTAAATGAATTCTTCTTTATTATTATATTGTAAGTTATTTTTAACCAAGCCCGGTGTGGAGTGATTTAAATCAAGAAGAGGATCGAATGATCTGCTTTGCATCGCCTTCGTTGGTTAGTGCCTTGGACTGTCATGCAGAGGGTCTTGGGTTCGATTCTCAGCCGCTGATTAAAAGTTTTTTTCAGGGGTGTAATACTTCTTGCGAGGAATTGGCAAATCCTCCAAGAGTATCTTGTTACGGCAGCCTTAGAAGGTAACTAGGAAAACACAGTAAATTATGAGTTAGGCCATAGATTGCAACAACATCTGCAATAACCTCTAAGAGCAGCAGTTTAGTTAGTAGGATAGTTAGATTTTGGCATTGAAGTTTTGTTTTGTAGCGAGGAGAGGTTTGGCTGAGGGGCAAGATCCCCCTACATCAGGCGAGCTAAGCCGTGCATCGCCAGAATGCAACCGCCCCTTTTAGTCAAACATTCGTACCCGTCCTGTCCTACCCTATCCTAGTCGAAATTAATGTGCTTTCGGGTTCATATTCATTTCTAATTATTCGTACGAAATCTGCAGAAAATTGTAGGTCCCCTCCATTCCTGTGATAAAGCCAACCTCCCTTTGGTCAATTGGAATAAGTTCAAACAAACTAGAAACCAAATTTGTAAATGATCAATAATTAAGGGACACATGTTAGAAATTCCCAACGATTTTGAATATATCAGTTTATTTTTTAAACAAAAAATACTGTACACCTTCTCTACGAAAATCGAATTTGTTTAAATCCCTTAGTTTTATTACCTTCATTATTAACGTGTATGCAATGCCTAACTAAAGACTTCAAATAAACTTCTCATTTTGTATTTTTTTTTGTTTACAGCTACCTCTGGACTAAGCGACGACTTTTTCTTTGAATTGCATTCCTTTATGGGACCCCAGTTGTCGAGTATTGCCTCAGACATTGGGGAATCGTTGAAATCTAAAATTTCAAGTACCAGCCCGTCCAGCATTCCAACAGTCGATCCCACAGACGCAAACAGTCCCAAGTTTCTATTCATCAACGAACTTAGCCTAATTCACCATACAAACATCTATGCTGACCATCGCAGACCTAAAACTTGTAACATTCCACCAAATATTATGAATCTGATTGCTGATTTGCATGAAGAAAAGACTTCAGATAACCTAGAAGAGGTTCACATTAAGTGCATCAATGATTTTTGGATTGTCAAGAAGAGTTCCAACTGGCGTCAGTTTTATGTAATAATCTCAAATAACAGAGCTACTTTATTGGATATAACGAACGAAGCCAAGAAGATCTTTGACCAAGAAATTACAAATGATGTATTTTTTGACAAATAAACATTATTATAATTAGAATAAATGGTGTTCGCCAATTGATGCGTTTTTCTCTTTTCCTATTGGTTCCTCCATTCGACCCAAATGAATCTCAAGCAATTATCGAGTTTCCCACGTCTCCACTCAAATCCGAAAAGCCACTGCTCGATGTGATGTGTTTCTGTTTGATAACGTAGATCTTTCGATTGGACATGCACATGGTGTAGCTGTGGTCTTCGTAAATAATTGATATTTTCTCACAACTGCTTTTTGCCATGAAGTTCTCATCGATTCTATTTGGTATTTGTAAAATTTTATTTTTATAACTTGGAAAGTGGTGGGACGAAAAAATGTAACTTACGTTTCAGACATTTGCAGGATACCCATAAATATATTTGCACTGCGTTCGTCATTTTCGAGATCACCACCAGATTCTAGGACGGCACCGTCGTCCTTGAGGATTAAGTAGCCAATTTGGTTTCCAATTTTTTCCATAATTTTGTCGATAAATAAACAATAAATTGACAAAAGTTCTTTGTGCAGATATCAATCAGATGACATTTATGAGAAATTTGGATGAACTTCAGCTGATAAGAGAAACAAAACAAACAGTACTGTCAATGTAAAATGAATTTTAGGTACTGCCAGTCAGCTAGGAATTAGAAGAAAAACGACTTTCTGTGCTGACCCATGTTTTTAAGCGTTTGAAACTGAGGCCAGTTGCAAAACATGGTTCATTCTCAGTTCAAAACTTTTGTAGATTTTAACCACAGTTCAAGTATGTGATTGGATATTAGAAAAAAAAATAAATTTTTGAAGTATTTGATTGTACGTGTGACATTCATAAATACAAATGCTCAAGTGGCTGCCACTTCACTGCAAGTACACAAATATGAATTTGACAGATAGTATATGTAACCAACTTGCTCTCTAGCACTTGCCTGTTTGGCCTCGGGATAAATCTATGAACTTAAAGTTTCTGTAAGTTTCAGTTCCATATCGCATGAAAAGGGGAATACATTAGCCGTGTTTTTTTGGTAAAATTATCCGTAGTACAGTAGGATTTTATATGAAAAACAAATACAACATCCACAGTAGGATCACTGCCGATACTCGAATAAACGTCAAATCTCTATTCGCAGCAGGATTTCACTTCTCCTTTTGTCGGCAGTGATCCTACTGTACTACGGATAAATTTTCCAAAAAAACATGGCTATTTATAGGTTTTCTGAAAAAAGGTTTATTGAAAAAGTGTTTTTAGTGCGGAAGAATTTCTCAACACCAAACGATATGGAATTTATTTTCGTTATTTCAGCTCAGCTTCAAGAAACTACTGCATTTAACAATATTGAGCTATCTCTGATTCTGTGTTATTTGTATGTATTTGAAATTCTATAAGGCTAGCCGCGCACTAGCAATTTTTAGTTGCGAAACTGCTTGGTTCGAGCAACTAAAAAGTTTGTGTTTTGACACAAACTAAACGATTGCCTAAAATAAGTTCGCCATTTTATTGAACATATAACTATCTGCAAATTCACGGACAGTCAACCAAACAGTTCATCTGTTTTCTATATTAAGTAACCAAACAGTTTCGCGACTAAAAATTGCTAGTGCGCGGCTAGCCTAACAAATCATCTTTTTTTTTACTGAAATAAAACTTCGAATTTTAAAAATGTATTCGAACAGATCTTATTTTCTATCTGACACACTTCAAAAATAAAACAAAAAGTACTCTTGGCTTCACTGCTAATTAGAAAATCATCACCATCACCATTTTGTAAAGTACTCTTAAAACATTCGAATGGGAATCAGCTTAGCTTACGCTGAAAAATTTCTGATTTAGAAAATAATTACCATAAATTGTGCTAAATAATAAAGGATAATATTGAAAAAGTGTAAGTTCATAAATATTTTACAAGTTTTTAAAGAAATCTCTTGAATGGAATGTGTTGTTTGTATGAAAAAGCTATGTTGAAAATTTTGGGTCATCTTCGTGTCGCCACACCCACAGCCAAAGGAAAACTGTAACCGTCTAAAATCAACCAAACTACTAATTTTTCTATTTAAAGTGATTAAATAAATCATTGAATTCAAGTTAATTAAGATAATTGTGTTAAAATTTCTGATTTAGGTTGGTTATAACTGCAAAAGATAAAGTGTGTAAAATAACGATGACGACGTCATCCATCGGCAAAGTGAGATTTTTTTTTTGCTGTTGGCTTCTGTGTACATACATACTCGGGACAAATCGATAAAAATTCATATGAGTAATCTGATTTCATTTCGAAATTACTTAATATTTGCTTAAATTGTTCAGATTGCAGGTTAACATTTTTGTTGTCTGTGGCAGAGATAAAAATACATAATTTAAAGTTATTTCATTTATTCATTCAAAGAGGAAATTAATTGCACTGCAACAACTTGGGGGAAAGAACTTTCTTGGGGTCAGCTTGATTAGTTCCATCCTCCCCTTACGTGTTTTTATTTTTATGTATGTTACGCTTGTTGTGCCTGCCTTGTGTGATGTGTTTCAACTCATTTAGCTCCTATTCTCCATTGTACCTCTGAGCTAATATGAAAGGGGAAGAAGTGAGAATTGTCGTTGTAGAAAGGATTACGTCATTTTGCTATTTTGAAGCAAATTTTGAATTAAAAGGTTTTTTCTGTATTGGAATTTGTTATTTTAAATGAAATAATTGTTTTTTGAGATAATAGAAATAATGTCGATGATTAAAAGGTTATTAAAAGAGTTGATTTGTTTTGTATTATTGGGTCACAATATACTTACACGAATTTGTTGATAAATAACTTTTTGTTCTACATCAAACATAATTTGATGTTTAGAAAAACTTGTATCATCAAAACTGAAAAAAAAACTTTTATCTTAAATTGATTAAAAATTAAAAAAATATATATATAATGTAGGTATTTTTTAACCTAAAACCAGAAAAAAAAATAACTAAAAAGCTTGTGATTTCAAAGTATGGCTTAAAGTCAAATCAGACTAAATTGAAGCAGTAGAAAAAGTCAAGGCCTTAGTAAATTAAACAGTCAATTGAAATAATGTGTTATAATGTGCTATATTTTACAAACATAAACCATTTAACTTTTTCATTGTAGGTATTTCTCGAGAGATTGTTTGAATGTGTTTTTTTTATTAAGTAGGTATCTCATATGTTTAAATATACATAAATATGTATGTATATGGCTTTATGAGCGTTCGTTTAAAATCATTCGTGTCTTTTATTACTCTCTTTGCTAAGTAGGTATTCATTTCTTTTTAATATCTTCGTTTTCTTTTAGGGTGCAGTTCTTCGTGTGTTAATGTCATTTACGGTACCATGCTGGCGGTGGTTGTCTTATGCATATACAAATTAATCTTAGAAAGTTGTGAAGCTCCTCATTTTTAGGAGTGTTTAATTTAATGTTTTTCATATCTATTTAAATAAATCCAACAATTGTAAATAGGTATAGAAGTCACAACATTCGGCTGACCTGTGCATTATTATAAAGGTCCTAGCAATGGTTTTTGTGAAAAGTTTAGAAAGCAAAAAGACAATCTAATAGGTTTAGAATAATAAAGGTACAGCTACCTTTAAATTTGAAACAGGTCCTACTAGCTTAAACTACTGAAATATAAACATCTACATATTTTTTTTTTAATTCAAGATAAACATATTTTCTTTATTTTATTCCTTAAAATGATTTTTATTATTATTCACAAGCTAAGTATCTTAAAATTTGGAATATAGAATTGTGTAATAATTATTCCTAGCACATAATTCAATAACCTGGTAATTTTGAAGATATAAGATGAGTCTGGTCTGAAATTCCCTTGAATTATTTGGACGTGCTTTATGAATTCATATAAATGTTCAAAGCTACTCCATACAGTACGCAATAATGAAATTTTTTCTATTCATCTAAACAAATATGTATCTTTACTACCTGTCACCCACTTCACTGAACTACTCCCATGATTGAATAGGTAACACCTTTTCCTCGACATTATAGTGATTGAAGAATAAACATCCAAAGGATAAATTAAGGATTTTTCTAGTATGAGAGATGAAAACAAAAATCATGAAACAAGAAATTTTCCTCTCAGTCTCAAAACTAATATTAGAAAATTATTTCGATAATCTCACAACAGCGATGAAAACGGCCTTACAAAAGGAAAGGAATGTTTATTTAATTATTTTTTCAATCTTATAAACTAAGTAAAAATAAGTTTTAACCAAACAAAAGTGAACAAGGTTTAAAAAAAAAAAAAACTTTAGTATTTTGTATTTTAAACGTTTGTCCATCATCACCTTTGTGAGAAATGGCTTTATTTTTAAGTGGCTTCTTTGCTGGACGGCAGCAACAAGAACCCATAATCTTCATGGTGACGTATGACTGTCATGTCGGAAATCTCTGTTCCAGACTCTTAGGTCAACTTTGTCAAAGTCATACGTATATTTTTCTTTTGTAAACGCATAGTTTTTTAATTCTGCGTTCATCTCCGAGAGTATTATTTTTTTTTTTCGTCCAGATTTTTCTTTTCTTATCGGCGAAAGAGCGGGATTTTCGTTTATTTTTTTTTTTATTTTTTTCTACCGATGTTTGTCAACATTTGCAATCAATGGATTTTTTCTCTAAGTGTATGGTGTTCAATAAAAAAGTTATTTTTTCGAAAATTTTCTCTGGTGAAAGGTCTTTTCGTCTAGCCATGATTAGACGAGGGTTTTAACACAAAAGACTCGATTAAACCAAGCTGATTGTACACACAGTATAAAACTTAATGATTCCCAAAACACGTTTTTGACGGTATATGCAAATTCGGGCAAAGTTACCAATGACCATTCACGAAAAAGCACGTTAAAAATCTCAAGAAATAAAAAAACAATATTTAATTTTATTGTTAAAAGTTGTGTTCGCTTAGTTTTTTACAGAAACTGTTATTGTTATAGGCGTGTTCGATCAGATTAAGTTGATTAAAAAAATCGTTTTAGCATGGTACTTGTTAAAAAATATTTTAAATTAAGAAAACATTAATAAACTGTTTTCAAATTAGCAATTTTGTATGTAGTAATGTTGCGTCTTTAATTATAATTTATTAAAATGATTATCCACTTGATGTATACTTGTAATTACTGACGAACTAATTGTGAATTTTATTTTATTTTAACAAATGACAAAATTTAATAAAGAATTAAAACAAATACACAATGACACTTGGAAAAAATCGATTTATAGATTATACCAACAGCAACCATTCTGTAAACAAAAACCTAACCTAAACCATATGACAAGATCAAATAAAAAAATTTCAATTTAACCAAATAAAAAAAACCGAATCGCAGCAGACAACTTCGATAAGGTGGATTGGCATTTTTGAATTTATTTCTGTTTATAAGACAACCCAAACGAATCGAAATTTTGATTCGTATTATGAGTAGCTCGTTTGTATGTTATAAAAAAATTCAAACATTTTCATTTTGAGAATTAATAAATATTCGACAATGGGCTTTTTAAGTAGTTATTATAAATCAGCACACGATTAGAATAGAACAAATTTGTTTGGTATTTTAAATTTCCTTTCATCCATTTTAACAAAAAATACACTGGGGGATATTCATATTCGATTTCTAAACTCATATCATATCATATAAATCAAATGGCTTATACTACGTTCCCGACTTTCACTAAACCGAGGCTTAATATTTTAACATATTGAAATAAATTTGTTATTGCAGCTAAAATTATTTACATTTCTTCTTCCTTAAAACTATATTGCTCTTCCCAAAGAGATATGGTATAACACTACCTTACTACTGAAGAAAATAACATTTTTATTTTACATGAAAAATATGTGTTGGCAAACCTGGCAACGCTGACTCTCCCAAAAAAATATTGATCTAAATTTGGTTCTAAAATTTGAGTCTTTATTTGATGGAACATTACTCCGTCAACAAATATCAAAGATTTACCATGCAAATTTATTTCGTAAATCTTAAAGATTATAAACTAATCCGTCAAAGTCTTTGAGACAAATAGTTTTAAAAAATGAAATACCATTTGAAAGTTGATCTTGTTTTAAATATTTTTTTTCAGTAGAAACAGATTAATTTAATAAAAACTAGCATTAAAAAATGTGTTTATTAACAATTACCTTCAAATATTGATATGAAAAACCATAAAAACGGAAATCAGTTTCAAAAAAAAAATTCATTAAACTAAAATGATTAAGATTTAATTGGATTTCATGATTAAATCAAGAGAGATTATTATTAATTTCTAAGCATGTGTAACAAAACTTTTTCACAGTACTGTTTAATTTCGTTAATGCATTTTTAATTTATATCTATCTTTTATGTGTTATATGTGTGTGTGTGTATCCTTGTATCCTTGTCAGATTTTTGTTTATAAAATAGAACACAAACAAAATCGTAATAGTTGTTCTCTTGTTACAGATCAGTTGTCTTTCGCTAAAGTGAAACATATTCTTTCAAAAATTCCTTGTAATTTTAAAACTAGAATTCCAAAAATTATAAAAGAAAATTCGCTTAAGACATTTAAAGAAAAAAATATAATAACGCAGAACAGGACGTGACTGTTTTGAAATTTTCAATACGGCTCTTTTTCTCCTCTTTCAACAAAAAAAAAAATAATCTTTCCATTAAACTTCAATTTTCAATCAAACCTGACGTCATTCTGCTTTTTTCTGTTTTTCTACAGATTACGGCCACGACAAAGCGAATTTTCTTTTAATTTTTGGGATCCTCACAATTAATCAATATTTAAAAAAAAATGCACTAATTACTTAAACAAGACAAAGTAAAACAAAATTATGGCTGAACAACTATTAAATTTAATTTTAACGACAAAAGAACCATTTGAACCAGTTTTCTCCGAGTGGTTCTTAAAACAAATACAAAACAATTCCACTTGTACATTGGAAGAATTTGGATTGTTTTTCCTCAATTTTATTCGCCAACAAACGGAAGAATACACAAGAACTCCAGGGACACCTAAATGTATTAGTAGCCCCGTTGGTAAGACCAATATTCGAAGGGATTCAAGTGCAGCACGGACGCCGAAGAGAATTTTCCCGAATAATTCGCAACAACAATTAACTCCTGACAATCGTTTTAGAGGTGATGATTCCTTCCAATTGAGATGTACTCCGACTAGAACCCCATCACTTTTAAATGAGAATCTCAACCAATCTAACTACAAGAGCTTCACGTCTACGCCTTACAAGAGCATGAACAAATCAAGTGGAGGCAATAACTCGAATGACACGAATAACCGCACCAGCAACAGCAGTGGATTCTGTTTGGGAGACTTCATTGTATCTAATTCAAGGACAAGGAAGAAACAACAGCAACAAAAGGACTCTTCGGCAAATATATCTGACGGCAATAATTCGGATCCCAAGTCTAAAAACAAGACTGAAAAGCCGAAGAAGAGAGTAGTTCCTACTCAGGTCAGTAAAACATCAGTAGTTGCAGCTCACTCCTTCAGTAGTCCAACTTTAAGCAGTGAAAACAACATTCTTAAAATCTTCAATGACGCCGAGATCGTCGACAAAGGCAAATGTTCCGTTATAGAAGCAAGAAAATCTCTCAAAACAAACATCATAGAGATTAGCAAAGAACTCGAAGAAGAAAATCGTCCAAATCTAATCAATCAGAGTTTGCGGGAAGCAGTTAAGAGAATGGAAAAGATGAATATGGAGACTGATGGGGAAGGTGCCACTGGAGAAGACCCCAAAATCGATTTCGAAAAATTAACACACCTCCGAATTTTAGATTGCTTGGCTCAGATATATTCATTTCTAATCGATGTCCATATTACTGCCAATGTTTTGAGTGAGCTGTCATACCTTCTTGGGATACTCAATGCCGATAATAGCTCTTCCACTCAGAGCTTAACTCGTCAATATTCGACGGATCTGGAATTTCATTTAGATGACAAACTAAATATCATCAATCGCACAAATAACGAAGCCTACACTGCCTTAAAAAGCCTGACGAATTGCATATATTTTTCCTTGGAAGTACTTAAGCGACAAAAACATCTTCTAGCTTTGTTGGATGTGAAAACCTTGAGAATTGTTTTAAACAATGATCGAATAAGTGATCTCGCTGCCGATCTAAAGGAATTTCTTGAGAAAATCATGTTTGAAAAGCAGCAACTGGAAGTGAAAAAATCCTCTTATGAAGCTTCGTTCCGAATAAGTAAAACTTTCAATAATGTCTTCTATCAGGAAGAAAACGACACGAAGAGTAATTTCCCAAATGATAGAGAATTCAGCAATTTCAAATCACAACGCGATCAATTTTACACAATTTTTAAGTGTTGGGATGCAAATCATATTAATCACACGTGGAATTTTCGAACGGAACTCCAGGCAAAGATTCAATTTCTCTTCAATATCAGCGACCATCCCATTAATATGGCACATTTGGCAAAACTTTTTGTCTCACAACTCCTAGTTTCTTCCAATTATAATGAGACATCGCCCACAGACATTGGTGTCGAATTGAAGGCATACGTGGATTTGCAAAAGTTCAGTAAACTCACGCAGAGACTGGTGGAACCAAGCAATTTTAGCATTGATTATCAATTCCCAGGGAAGCAGACGTTTTTCAAAGATTTTGTTCTTGCCTCGTCATGTGTGGCCTTCAGTGAGCAAGTGAAGATTGCCCTTCTAGCTGATTTGATTCAATTCAACAGTTCAACCTATGAAGTTATCAGTTTAACATCCAATGAAAGTACTGACTTTGTGATGGAATATGTTGTGCGACCAGAGGTTCTATCCACGATGCAGGTGCTGGCGAAGTTCTTGGGTCTGCTCCATGCACAACCATTTCTATATCCTCCATCAAGCGGCTGTTTGAGCATTGATAAAAAGCAGATCGAATTGAGAAACATGGTTCAACCGGGATTTGATGTCATGGGTTTGCTGAAGGTAGCAGTTTCAGAAAAGAAACTACTTATCACAATTCCTTGGATTGTGCAGTACTTAGCAATGTTGGATCACATAACCTTGCAGTTGGACTACTATCTGAATGTGCTAAACCTACTCTATGAGCTTTACATCTATTTAGGGGAGAAGGCGGACATCTTACGCATGCGACCAACGTCGGTGTTTATTCTACGAACTTGCTTAGGATGGTTTTTTGAAGGAACCAATGTTGCCGAGTCGTATTATGCCTACAGGCAAAATCGTACACTGTCATTCAGTCAACTAATGGAAATGAAAGAGATCTCTGTGCTCGTACCAAATGCATTGGTACAGGAATTCGCACATAATGAAGGCAACCCATTGGTTGTGAAGAGCATTAGGAAAGAAATGGAAGAAGGCATGGTAGTGGCCTTTGATCGTTGTGAAAAAATCCTGGACACTAATTACAATGAGTATATTGTAGAGACAACGATTGGCCAGTTTGATCCAATGCTGGAGTGCATTTTGAATGTAGCTTGTCCATTTCTGTCTGAATTTCGTGTGACGATCATGCCGCCTAAGTATTCGAAATGCGTGTCTCGCAGTGGACGTTATAGACATGTTACACCGAAGATATCAGAAGTTACAAATTCTCAGAGTCCCAAACATCAGCCAAACCAAGACAGTCAAAGCAAGCTAATTGAAGCTTTCCTGCACTCCCAAAACTTATCCGTCCGTCGAATCATCGAATTTGTTATTGAGCGTACAACTTCGGCAGTCATCAAAGACGCACAGATAGAAATTCTTCTGCCCTCAAAGAATGAAGCTAACAAGAAGATCCAAGAAATAAGTTCAACAGATAGTGTTAAAGTGAAGAAGGAGATTCTACAGATATATTCGCAAGCAAACGATGCTGCAATTATTCGATGGAATAGCGAGCTTCCATTTATGGTAGAATCTAGAGTGAAAATGGCTCTGGATGCCTTGTTGCCTCATGAAACTCAAGAAGTCGTAAAAAAGACCTGTTTGTCCCTTATTCTGCAAAAATGTCAACTAAAGATCAACGATTGGAGAACAACAAACCTGAAGAATATTGACTTCTATATCAAGGGCATTGATGTTACGGTGGATAAGATCGTTAAATCAAATATGCTCAGACAAAAGCCATTGTCAACGAATCTGGAAATAACTGTTAGTACACCTTGTTTATCTGATATTCTGGAAGATTTACAATTCTGGATGCATGCATCATCAAGACGTCCCGAGCTCGTTGAAGAGGGTAAAATCAAGATGTTCCTTGAAGAGCTACAAAAAACATTCAAAAATGTTCTACCGCAGTCATTCTATCGTATAATCGGCTCATCGATAATCCATTTGATTCAGAATCTTATCGAGAATCATAGTCACATGGTGTCAAAGGATTTAATAAAAACTTTAACTGCTATTTGGAATGTGGAAGGAATGCATGCTTTTACACAATGGAATTGTAGTCCATCAACCAAGAAAAGTATTGATTCAAAGCAAAGTAGTGAAGAAGAAGATGCATCTACTGAAAGACAAAATATTTCACCGAATTTATTCTCGGCTCTTATAACGACCTCGTTTGTTCGATCCCTCAAAAGCGATGAATCATTTAATAAACTGGAAATGCTGCTTTTGGAACTTATTGAGAACAACGTTATTACCATTGATCATTTGAATGAGCTATTTGTTCGTATATTTAAAGTTGAATGGAATGAACATATCTTAAGCCGAATATCAGCCTTACTACAGACGGTATCGGGGAGAAGAAACAAAAAACTTAAAGAAGACGATGGACGTTCCAATTTGTTTATGGAAGTTTTAGCTGATTTTTCCCGAGACATAAACTCTTTTTAGTTACTAAATTTAGCTGGCCTTGAAATTCGTTCAAAAGAATTTGTTAAACAAAATTAAAAAAAAAATATAACTGTTTGAGAGTTGATTAAATGTTTTTACATAAAAGAAATGATAATGTTTTTTTTTATTATTTGTTGGAAAGTAATTTTTGCAAAAACGCAATCTAGTCTTGTGGATTTGGATTATCAATTCCCGAAGTCCATTTCTTCTGACCAAAAATTACTGTTATCTTACTGTAGTTCTGTAAGAAAGATATGTATCTTAATAGTTAAAATGTCCGAAAGAGGCTAGGTATCAAGTTTGAGGAATAATCGAGCCATCTCTTTAGGCTGTAGTTGAACTTCAGACAGACAGGAGGAAGTTACAAATCCTCCAACAGTATCTATCATTGTTCGGAATCAGAAGAAGATTATAGGTCATTTCCATTTCTGCTCCCCTCGCACACAATAATGGTTGAGAGTTTTAACTTAGTTGTAGTTTAGGCTCTCTACGAGCGCTATTAGAGCTCTTGTAGTTTTGTAATTACTCGTTGAGGCCCACTCTCACCCATTCCTGTAATTCGCCGGAATGGAAGGCAACTGTAATTTGCTGTTAAATCCAAACGCTACACCTGAGATACAGATTAATTGTTTGTATAAAATAATCTTGTCTGAAAAAGTATATGATAAAAAAAGAAGCTCAAATGTATGTTGTGAGTTTTTGACACCAAAAGCAAATGATACAATTAACAAGATAATTTCTTTTTACCATGCCTTAGGTTTAATAAATACTCGCACGTGCATTAAAAATAAAATGTGCCAGAACTTGGCATTTCAATCTCTCGAGCCACGCCGAAATGTTTCTTGCCTTTAATTATTTTACCGTTATTTGTATGAACAGTGTTCTAGTGAAATAGCCAATTACATTCCTTCTCTCAAACCATTTAACCGTAATACTCGCAGTTTACCCTTGAGCTCAACTTCGGACGTACTGTCAAATTCAGAAATTCTTTCTTTAGCCGCAGTACACAAATGTGAAATGCTTTACTTGAGTCAATATTTCTTTCCCATTATGATATTCAGACATTCAGATCCAATGTGCATCGGTATCTTCTTAAAACATTTTTACTTACTTTGCATTTCCCAATTAAAAAAAAAACTAATTACATGGAACTTAGATGCTTTTTCAAACATAACACCTAGGACAAAAGAGACTTTATTCACATGATAAGCTCTTCATGTCGTTTAGAAAGTCAGATAACTATTACTTTTTCATCATGAAATTGATTTTTGCCAAAAATTACACACAGTATTGAACAAGATGTAGAATCGTTGATGTCATATACATATGTATATGGAATGTTGCAAACAATTTAATTCGCCTACCGCGAACTTAAGTCTGCTGTAATGATTCCATAAACTTTTTCTCATATGCATTGCATCTTCCATATTAAGATTCATCGATTTCTCCAATGATCCGAAAAGCTTATTCACGATCTCTCAAAAAGTTTAGCTTATTTCAGATCAAATATCTTAAAAATGACGAAACAATCTAATTGGGTTATTTTGAGAATATAATAAAAGTGTGCTTTAAGTGAGTCTATTTGTTATTTGGTGTCGTTGAAGGTCGGGAAAGACGTGTTTGAAAAAAACAATCATGAAACGGTCTGTTAAGTTGTTTTAAATGACAATGAACTCTTTATTCTTGTCATGACCTAACTTAAAATATTGTCTTTATCTGAATATCGACGGAAAAAAGGATGAAATATTTATAAAACCAATTAAATTCGAAAAACTATACTTTTCATGCAATCAAGCTTCTGGCATGTACTATGTTTTGGGCGATATTTAAGTTAGTTTTTGTTTAAATAAAAGCAAATACATTTAAGGTTGTATGTATTTATCTAGTTGGTATTTTAACACTATTTCATTAAATAACATGTAAAAACTTTGTAATATGTACCACAATTTCGACATAATGGGGGCTATCGTGAATAAAATTTCCCTGGGAAGAATTCCCATTTTCGAAAAATCGCGATCGTGAATGAGTTCGAAATATTCCCGCGTAATTTATGACTATCGTGATTTTCTTCCATTTCTGAGAGATTTTAATGTTATTGGAAGCCTTAAAACTACACATACCTAATTCAAAGGTGTTTTTCGACAACAGATGTATGGTACTTCTTTTTATCGGAGGAGAAAAGTTTCGAGGGAGATTCGCGATTGACGAAAAAAATTCCGTGGGAACAAAAAATTCCGAGGGAAAAAATTTTCCAGGGAGATTCCCGATAGGCCCCAATGTATGTAGACGCTAATATATGATGGCTCTTCCAAAAATTGAAGCCTCAAGAAAAATCGTTTAGATGCATATAATTTGTCGAACTCAATAAACCCTTTTTTTATTAACACAGATATATTCGCGGAAACACTAGGGTAGGGTAAATCACAAAATTTTGCAGTTTGAACCCTAATAAATTGCCAACAAACAAAAAGAAAACCTATAACCAAACTTCAGCGCTTATCTTATTCAATGTGAACAAGAATTTTATCAATTCAAAAACAAAAAGATAAGAGGCGGTAGTTTGATAATAATTAAGCCCAATTTCACATTTACAGTGGGTATTAAAATTCGCACAAATTTAGCTGACTCCGACCATCACGTCATTGTTGTTTCGATTTTGAAAAAGTCAGTACCTCTCTGTACATAGCTCTTGTATAATTAACATTATTTAAAAATTACTGCACATTCTATTCAGTCTCGTTCATTGATTATGTAAGCGCTTTTAATTGAAAATGAGTCATATATTCATAATTTCGTCTTTTTAATTTTATAGGCTAACCAGCGTCAAACAGATTTGAAGAGAATTAAAAGCGAAAGGAATAACAAAACTAGGTGAGTGATAATAATAAAACAAAAATAATAAAACGAATTAAAATTTTTTTTTCATATAAAATTTCAGAATAACCAACAAATAAAAAAGTGCAAAAAAATCCCATTCAAAAACAAGAAAAAAGAAACGAACGAACGAAGTACACATTTTGACACACAATGGAGAACTTTACTCCAAAGGAGGTGAAAATCCTCGAAACTGTTGAGGACATTCAAGAACGTCGTGAGCAGGTACTCTCACGTTATAATGACTTTAAAATCGAGACCAGACAGAAGCGTGAGAAGCTCGAAGATTCGCGTCGCTTTCAATATTTTAAGCGTGATGCCGATGAGTTGGAAAGCTGGATTAACGAGAAATTGCAAGCAGCCAGCGAGGAGAGCTATCGTGACCCAACAAACTTGCAGGCAAAAATACAGAAGCATCAGGCGTTCGAAGCTGAAGTGTCAGCTCACAGCAATGCAATTGTTTCGTTGAGTAACACCGGCCAGGAGATGATCAATCAGCAGCACTTTGCTTCGGAGACCATTCAGAGGCGTCTGGATGAACTTCATCGTTTGTGGGAGCTGTTATTGAGTCGTCTGGCTGAGAAGGGACAGAAGTTGCAACAAGCTTTGGTGTTGGTGCAATTCTTGCGTCAATGCGAAGAAGTCATGTTCTGGATCAAGGACAAGGAAGCATTTGTTACTGCCGATGAATTCGGACAAGATTTGGAGCATGTCGAAGTATTGCAACGTAAATTTGATGAGTTCCAAAAGGATATGGCCTCGCAAGAATATCGTGTAACCGAGGTTAACCAATTAGCGGATAAGTTGATTCAGGATGGCCATCCAGAGCGAGACACAATTACCAAGAGGAAGGAAGAGTTAAATGAGGCTTGGCAGAGATTGAAGCAGTTGGCCATCGTTAGGCAGGAAAAACTGTTTGGGGCACATGAGATTCAGCGCTTCAACCGTGATGCTGACGAGACTGTTGCATGGATTGCCGAGAAGGATGTTGTTTTGTCCTCTGATGATTATGGCCGTGACTTGGCTAGTGTTCAGACTTTGCAAAGAAAGCATGAGGGAGTTGAGCGTGATTTGGCTGCTTTGGAAGACAAGGTGTCAACTCTTGGTGCTGAGGCTCAGCGACTTTGCTCCATCCATTCCGATCACAGTGACCAGATTCGAGACAAGCAATCCGAGATCGCTGATTACTGGCAGAGTCTAACGGCTAAGGCTAGAGAACGTAAGCAGAAACTTGACGAGTCCTACTACTTGCACCGTTTCTTGGCTGATTTCCGTGATTTGGTATCATGGATTAATGGCATGAAGGCAATCATATCTGCTGATGAGTTAGCTAAGGATGTTGCTGGTGCTGAAGCACTTTTGGAACGCCACCAAGAACATAAGGGAGAGATTGATGCCCGCGAAGATAGTTTCAAACTGACAACTGAATCTGGACAGAAGTTGTTGGAGCGGAAGCATTATGCTGCTGCTGAAATTCAAGAAAAGTTGGGTGCTCTGGAAAATGACAAAAGTTCGCTATTGACCCTCTGGGAGGACCGTCGTATTCTATATGAACAATGCATGGATCTGCAGTTGTTCTATCGTGACACCGAACAAGCCGACACTTGGATGGCGAGGCAAGAGGCATTCTTAGCAAATGAAGATCTTGGCGATTCACTTGATTCCGTAGAAGCTTTGATTAAGAAGCATGAAGATTTCGAAAAGAGCTTGGCTGCCCAGGAAGAAAAAATTAAAGCTCTGGATATTTTTGCTACTAAGCTCATTGATGGACAACATTATGCAGCTGATGATGTTGCTCAACGGCGACAAATGCTTCTCAATCGCAGATTGGCTTTGCAGGAGAAATCATCCAGGCGGCGGCAATTGTTGGACGACTCAAATCGCTACCAGCAATTTGAAAGAGATTGTGATGAGACTAAGGGATGGATTAGCGAGAAGCTTAAATTCGCCACTGACGACAGTTATTTGGACCCAACAAACCTGAACGGAAAAATGCAAAAGCACCAAAACTTCGAGCATGAGCTCAATGCCAATAAGTCACGCATTGAGGACATCACAACTGTCGGCACTGAGTTGATCGAGAAAAAGCATTATGCTGCCGATCAGATTAACACCCGAATGCAGGAAGTTGTGGTTCTTTGGGAGACACTGGTACAAGCATCAGATAAGAAAGGTTGCAAATTGCAAGAAGCTTGCCAGCAGCAACAATTCAACCGAACCATTGAAGACATTGAGTTGTGGTTAAGTGAGATAGAAGGACAACTGTTGTCAGAAGACCATGGCAAGGACTTGACTTCCGTTCAAAACTTACAAAAGAAGCACGCTCTGTTGGAGGCCGATGTCATGGCTCATCAAGACCGCATTGAAAGTATTAAGGTGGCTGCTAATAAGTTCATTGAATCTGGACACTTTGACGCCGACAACATCAGGAACAAAGAATCAAACTTGACCGCTCGTTATTCGGCTTTGGCAGCTCCAATGGGAGAGCGTAAACAGCATTTATTGGACTCCCTTCAGGTACAGCAACTGTTCAGAGATCTTGAAGATGAAGCTGCTTGGATTCGTGAGAAGGAACCCATTGCTGCCTCTACTAACCGCGGACGTGACTTAATTGGTGTCCAAAATCTTATCAAGAAACACCAAGCAGTTTTGGCTGAAGTTAACAACCACGATGCTCGCCTTGCTAATGTCATTAGTTCAGGAGAAAATCTGTTGAAGGATCAGCCATATGCCAGCGATGACATTCGTCAGAGGTTGGATACCCTTCAAGAGCAATGGAACTCATTGAAGGAGAAATCTAACCAACGCAAGCAGGACTTGGAAGATTCGCTGCAGGCTCATCAATACTTCGCTGATGCAAATGAAGCCGAATCATGGATGCGCGAGAAGGAACCCATTGCTACCGGTAACGATTATGGTAAGGATGAAGATTCCTCTGAAGCGCTTCTTAAGAAGCACGAAGCTTTAGTGTCTGACTTGGAGGCTTTCGGAAATACCATCCAGGGACTGCAAGAACAAGCTAAGAACTGTCGACAACAAGAAACTCCGGTAGTTGACATCACTGGCAAGGAATGTGTTGTAGCTTTATATGACTATTCCGAAAAATCACCTCGCGAGGTATCAATGAAGAAGGGAGATGTTTTGACCCTCCTCAATTCCAACAACAAGGACTGGTGGAAGGTTGAGGTAAATGATCGTCAGGGCTTTGTTCCAGCTGCATACATTAAGAAAATCGAAGCTGGACTAAGCGCCAGTCAGCAGAATCTTGTTGACAATCATTCGATTTCGAAGAGGCAGAACCAAATCAACTCGCAGTATGACAATTTATTGGCTTTGGCAAGAGAACGTCAAAACAAACTTAACGAGACCACAAAAGCATACGTTTTGGTTCGTGAAGCCGCTGATTTGGCAGCATGGATTAAGGACAAGGAGAACCATGCTCAGATTGCTGACGTTGTCGGAGAAGATCTCGAGGAAGTTGAAGTTTTGCAGAAGAAGTTTGATGACTTCAATGACGACCTTAAGGCTAACGAAGTGCGTTTGGCAAATATGAATGAAATCGCAGTCCAGCTGACATCACTGGGACAGACTGAGGCAGCTTTGAAGATCCAAACTCAAATGCAAGATTTGAATGACAAGTGGACCAATTTGCAACAATTGACTTCAGAGAAAGCCAGTCAGTTGGGGTCGGCACATGAAGTGCAACGTTTCCATCGTGACATTGATGAGACAAAGGATTGGATCGCCGAAAAGGAGAATGCCCTTAATAATGATGATCTTGGAAAGGACTTGCGTAGTGTTCAGACTCTTCAGAGGAAGCACGAGGGAGTTGAACGCGATTTGGCGGCGTTGCGAGACAAGATCCGTCAGCTTGACGAAACTGCCAACCGTCTTATGCAATCACATCCCGATACTGCTGAGCAAACGTACACCAAACAAAAGGAAATCAATGAGATGTGGGATCAAATCATTACCAAAGCAACCACACGCAAAGAAAAGTTACTGGACTCATATGACTTGCAACGATTCCTCAGCGACTATCGTGATTTATTGGCCTGGATCAACTCGATGATGGGACTCGTAACATCTGATGAATTAGCTAATGATGTAACCGGTGCTGAGGCACTGATTGAACGCCACCAGGTAAGATTATTTAAAATTGCTACAATTCTATTTTAAACATATTGTTATCCATCCAAATGCTTTGAAGTTTTACCCACAAAAAAAAAGAATGAATATTTAAATAATAGAATTTGTTTCATTTGGACACAATGAGGATTGAAATCGAAAACAACAAACAAAAAACTCATACATACATATGTAATTTTTTTTATTTAATTTCTCTCTTTCCGTTTGTTTCGTTTTTATATCGCTTTTTCGTTCGTTTGCTGGATAAAATCACTCCCGTCACATTGCAACCACCAAAATTTCCCGCAAAATAAAAAATAAATAAAATTAAAATAAAAAAAAACTAGGGTCATCGCGCCGAAATTGAATTCCTTAATGGAATCAATATATTGCCAGAGGTAGTTGGATAAATAGTTTTTCTTATCTTTTTTCTTCTTCAAATATTGACACTCGATTTTTCTTTGTTCTAAAGCAATAATAATAATTGTGTTTTTTTTTATACATATTTTTTTGTTATAATTTTTGTAATCAGCTTAATGCAATATTATTTATATTTTTTTCTACTTATTGTGTAATTTTTGTCTTATTTGTTGTTTTAACAATTCGTTTTTTATTTATATGTAAAATAATATGAGAGCAGTATTTTCTTTAAAGAAATTGAAAAAAAAAAACTTAACTTATAGCATTTCATTACGATTTTGATACTAATTAAACAAGGACTTGTCTAATTGAATTGATCTCTTTGTGATCATGCTTTTAAGACTGGAGAGGGTTAATGGTTCTTGCAAACTCGAAAATTCTTTCTCACCCCTACTACCGAGACCAGATTTTGTATCGAAGTTTTGGTGTGAAATTACAATTAACTAATTTCTTTTAAAACATGTCTTTGGATTAATTAATGTCCTGAATTAGTTAATTCAGGGTGAAACTCTTTCTAGTAGTATCGTGGATTCCAAATATTTTTTTTATTTTAAAGAGGGTACCTGTAAAACTTTAAGTATACATAATTCGAATTCTACATTCCGAAAATCACATAAAAAAGGTTTGATTAAACTCAAAAATCTAGAATAATTTCCTTCTTGTCTGTGCCTTGATTGAACTGCTTTCCAAATTAAAATCTGTTAAACTATATAAAAGCTGTAAACATTTAAGTATAAATAATTCGAATTCTACATTCCGAAAATCACCTCAAAATAGGCTTGATTATGCCCAAAAATCAATAATAATTCCCATTTTGATTGAACTGCTTTAAATCTGTTCAACTACATATATGAAAAGCTTTTGCAAAATCAAAGTAAATATATTTTGATTTTGAACTCCTCCTATAATTCTTTAATTTTACCAACATTTTGTAGGTGATCCCATTTAATAATTCCTGTGAGACCTAAGGTCTTTTAATGCAATCACTAGTTATTTTTGTTGGGACAGAATATTAATAATTAAGTAGACATTCCAATTTTCATCTAGAGCACAGGTATCACTGAAGGAATTTGCAATTTGTTTTTATTTCTATTTCGCAATTTGTAGTGCATTAATTTTAAAATTTGGAACTACCTTTTTGGGAGGCTCCTTGCAGTAAAATATACCACTACTCGATGAACTGTAAAATTCCCAATAGAATGCTAAAAAAAAAAGTGTATACAACGAAGACTTCCTGCCTGGTCCCATTAGCCTTCGTGAACATTATTATGTCAACTACTCGGACGTAGTCAAGTACTACATCCACTACACCATTGCCATTATTGTAAATAAATTTGTTCTGAGGGCTGATTAAAGTTACAGAAAATTTCGGTAAAGAGCAAACACATTATATCTGTTTGTTTTTAATTACATACATACAATTCAAAACTAGTTCATGGTTGTTAATCTAAGAAATTTTATGTAAAAATATACATAGAACATTGTTTGTATGTACATAATTTTGTAAACAAAAAATATAGCGAACGATTCTATTAAATTTTCTTAAGCTTTAAATCTTAAAAAGCATAAACAAAATTTGTGTTTTTGCGTAACTTTCGTTTTGACTGCAAAGAATCAAAATTCAAATATAGAAAATAATTAGCCAACATGAGGTTAAATTGTCGCATTTAAAATAACAGCTGAATATTTTTTGTTTAAACTTTAAAAAACTTTTCGGAACTTACCGCGTTAATTGAATAAGAAATCGAACAAAACACACACCCAAACGTCTGACGTTGTAAGCGTTAACCCAATTCAGCAAGATCAAAACAGCCAACCACTCATAGAAAATGTACCAAAAACAACGCACCGGTTCCTATTAAGAAGTAGAGTAACCAAGAACAGCTATCAAAAGTCAGTCTAATCCCGTGACAATGAAGAGTGAAAAGTCTTTAAAAGTTTAAAATGATTAATGTACGCGAAAAGAAAAGTTTAAAATTTCATACCAGTTAAATAACTCTCACTTTTCATTTATGTTACTTACTCTGGATAAATCAATACGAGCCCAAACGCAAAATAGTTGGACATCTGCTGATTCTTAATTTTCATCGGAAAAAACTCAATATTTATGTATTTTGAATAGGAAAAAGTAACAAACGAAATAAAATAATGATAAAGAGCAGTCTTGCAAATAAGAAAATAACGATTGATACATTTTTTAAGCGCAGTTGGTCTACGGGTCTTAATTTTCATTTTTCTATTGCGTTAGTATACCTTTGGCCTTGATAACTGCTTCAATGCGTCGTGGCATTGTGTCAACTAATTTTGACATTTTTCGCACAAAAGATTCCCAAATATTTAAGATTTTTCTTTCGCAGTTTTGCTTCATTTTATGCCAGACAGTTTAAATTGGTGAAATGTTAGGACTCCTTCACTTGCTTGAAGACGTGGTATCGATGGGAGAAGTTCATTTTGTAGAATATCCCGTTAATTTACATCATTGAAAATTCATTTACAAAACGTAAATTGCCCAAACCCTGTCTAGACATTGTCATTAGAGAGGCTAGGAACTTAACCTTTTTTTAAGGCAGTCATTGGGAAAAGCGTCTTTTGAATTTCTAATCACACGTTTTCGTTCGTCGCCCACGCAAACTCTAAACCTTGATTTATTACTCCAAATAACGAACCGCAATTGACTTAAAGTCCAGGTTTTGCGTCGTTTGGTCCACTCTAGTCGCCTTTTCTGTTTAGGTATTAAAAGTAGTTTTTCTTTCGCATCGTGCCAAAGTAAAAACAATATTTTTTATTTTATTTTTTTGCATCTGAATATGTCAAAAACTTGTGCGTTTTCTTGTTTCTTTTTCTGGTTTTTGTCAATTTTGTACCTTTTTTATACATACATGCACATGTAAATGTATTTACGTAGAAGCCCAGATTTCTGTTGCTCCTTGATTCTCATATTAACATATAAGGCCCCTCCATTACTCATGTTTCGCCGGCTTTTACTGTTTCTTTCGATATATTTGAATCCACTTCCACTGATGTCTAATTAATACCCTTGCTTATTTTTCATATCTTCTATTCTATGCCATGATGTGGTTGATTTTCCCATTTGTTTTAAATTTATTTATTTTTATAATCACCCCAATTACCTATGTCGTCTCGTTTTTTCGATGTCTCTCGTTTTCTCTGTCGTCTCGTTTTTTAAATGGCATTCCATAACTTCTTCGACGCGATGATTTTGTAACAGATTTAAAAACGATGAAAAAGTAACAAACATCTGTCAAATTCAAAGGAAAATCTACATCAGTGTTGGGACTTCGCAGAAGCTAAAGAGTGGTAGAAAGGTTGTCAAAAAAGTGGTAGAAATTAAAAGCCATTTTTATGTAGCAAATCGTATATTGAAAATAAATTTATTGAAAATAATTCAAATACAAAAATAAAAGAAATAATATTTCGGTTCTTTATGTTTCAAAGATCACATTATTATCTGGAAGAAGTGAAATCTGAGTTGCAAAAAGTGGTAGAATTAGATTTTTAGGTGGTAGGTTTTCATGAACAGCAAAAAGTGGTAGAAATACCACTTAAGTGGTAGAAGTCCCAACACTGGTCTACATACAATATTATTGCTCGATGTTCAATTAATGAACAAATGCAGTTTTTTTTTAATTATTAGAAAATAAATAAGTAAATAAAATGATAAGTGTTGAAATGTATTACATTTATTAGTTTCTTTTCTTTCCATCCCATGTTTATAAATTACAAGTGTTTCCTCTTGGATCTTAAGATGTGTTGTGTCTCTCCTAGCAGTGTGCTCCTTTAATTTGTATGACTTATATTCCTCTTTTCTTCCTTTGTTTATACTTTCATTGATACAATTTAAGGTTATTTCTTGGAGTAAACACTGCTTCTTCGAAAGCGTAGCTCTTTTTTGTTTAATAGCGAAAGCTTGCCGTTATAGAATAAGCGATTTAAAACTTTTGCCAAGCATCTCCATCTCTTACTGGAGGACGTTTTTTGTATCCCCTTCAAAAAAAAAACCCTAACTGCTCGTCTTCTTCCCCAAATCTACGAGCGTCTGGAATTGGTTTTTATTTGTTAATTACAACATTTAAGTATATAGTATAGTACAACAATTTTAGACAAATATGTACTTGTTTTATTTATCGTAAAAAAATTCGATAAAATAAATTATTTAACAAGAATACTTGCAGTTTTGCGAACTTCTATGTCTCTGTCGTGTGTAAATTTCTGAACGAGAGATATCGTGGTTTTTTTTCTTAGTCGTCGTATTTTTTCGTCTTACAGAATGCAGAAAGAAAGTGTTCAACGACGTTTGACATTTACAGACGACAACAAAACGAGTGACAAAATTTGGAAACGACTTATGGAATGCAGATCGTGTCAGGTCGTATATTTCGCTGTCGTTTACGACATCGGTAATCGGGGTGAATAACTTTATATGACATGTGAATTATTCACTTGTAATACAATTTATAACCAAATTATTAAGCGAACAGTCATCAAATAAGTTTATTTATTTAAGTTCAGTAGTTCAATTCAAAAGCTGGTTGTTTTGAAATAGACGTCCCATTTAATTTTGAGATGAAAAACTTCAGTTCAAATCATATAAATAAATTATACATGTTGCATATGCTAGTTTTTTTTTTCTAACGTATAACTCACTCTTCGTTGATTTGTATTTATTTCATTGTACAGCTAACATGCGTCCCGCGCCGTTGCCAAACGTTGTTAAAATATTATATATGTTTTCTTCGTTTTAACAAATGACCTTAAGTGATTATTTTTGTATTTGTTTGCAATTCATTTTGTAATAAATTCATAACTATACATTCAACTAAAACTTCATTTCATTCATATATACAATATTTGTAACAAATTCTCTCATTCATAATTATTTATCAGTGTTGTCAACCAAGCATTCATTACCTAAATGCCTTCTGTTTCTGTGGTTCTGGACTAAATTAAACTATACTCGTATGTGTCGAAACATTTTTTTTTTAATTTTGCCTTCTTTGCAAATAGGAACATCGTACAGAAATTGATGCTCGTTCTGGTACTTTTGCCGCTTTTGAACAATTCGGTTCCGAGCTGCTTCAGGCTAATCACTATGCTTCACCTGAAATCAGGGAGAAGATTGACGACCTGGCTAAGACACGTGAGAATTTGGAAAAGGCTTGGACCGAACGTCGTTTACAGTTGGAGCAGAATCTTGACTTGCAGTTGTACATGCGTGACTGCGAACAAGCTGAGAACTGGATGTCTGCTCGAGAGGCATTCTTGAATGCTGAAGAGGTCGACTCAAAGGGTGACAATGTTGAAGCTTTGATTAAAAAGCACGAGGACTTTGACAAGGCCATCAATGGCCATGAGGAGAAGATTGCAGCTTTGCAAGTCTTGGCTGACACCTTGATTGCACAGAATCACTATGCCTCTAATTTGATTGATGACAAGCGTAAGCAGGTTTTGGAACGCTGGCGTCATCTGAAGGAGGGATTGATTGAGAAGCGTTCACGTTTGGGAGATGAGCAGACTTTGCAACAATTCTCACGAGACGCTGATGAAATTGAGAACTGGATCGCCGAGAAGTTACAATTGGCCAAGGAAGAAAGCTACAAAGATCCAGCCAACATACAATCCAAGCACCAAAAGCATCAAGCCTTCGAAGCTGAGTTGGCGGCCAACGCTGATCGTATCCAAAGTGTATTGGCAATGGGTGAGAATTTGATTGACAAAAAGCAATGCAGTGGCTCTGAAGATGCAGTTCAAAAGCGTCTTACCCAAATCGCCGACCAATGGGAATACCTCACTCACAAAACTACTGAGAAGTCGTTGAAACTGAAAGAAGCAAACAAACAACGTACATATATTGCTGCTGTTAAGGATTTGGACTTCTGGTTGGGTGAAGTAGAGAGCCTACTCACCACGGAGGATGCTGGAAAGGACCTTGCTTCCGTTCAAAATCTAATGAAGAAGCATCAACTTGTTGAGGCTGATATCCTTGCTCACGAAGATCGCATCAAGGACATGAACAATCAAGCCGATTCTTTGGTTGATAGTGGTCAGTTCGATAGCGCTGGAATCCAAGAGAAACGTCAAAGCATCAACGAGCGTTATGAGCGCATCTGCAATTTGGCAGCACATCGCCAGGCTCGTTTGAATGAAGCCCTTACTTTACATCAGTTCTTCCGAGATATTGCCGACGAAGAAAGCTGGATCAAGGAGAAAAAGTTATTGGTGGGTTCCGATGATTATGGACGCGATTTAACTGGAGTGCAAAATTTGAAGAAGAAGCATAAGCGTCTCGAAGCCGAGTTGGCTTCACATGAGCCAGCAATTCAAGCTGTACAAGAAGCTGGAGAGAAATTAATGGATGTCTCCAATTTGGGAGTACCCGAAATCGAACAACGATTGAAGGCTCTCAATCAAGCATGGGCTGAACTCAAGAATTTGGCTGCTACACGTGGACAAAAACTTGATGAGTCGTTGACTTATCAACAGTTTTTGGCTCAGGTGGAAGAGGAAGAAGCTTGGATTACCGAGAAGCAACAATTGCTGTCTGTGGATGATTACGGTGACTCCATGGCTGCTGTTCAGGGACTCTTGAAGAAGCATGACGCTTTTGAGACAGATTTTGCTGCGCACAAGGATCGCTGTTCGTTGATTTGCGAACAAGGTTCTGACTTAGTTGAAGCTAAGAACCACCATGGAGAATCAATTGCCCAGAGATGCCAGCAACTTCGTACCAAGCTGGAAAATTTGAACTCTTTGGCAGCTAGACGTAAGGGAGCTTTGTTGGATAATTCTGCATATTTGCAGTTCATGTGGAAAGCTGATGTTGTTGAGAGCTGGATTGCCGACAAAGAGAACTACGTTCGATCAGATGAATATGGACGTGATTTGTCCACCGTTCAGACACTTTTGACAAAGCAAGAGACATTCGATGCCGGTAAGTTTAAATTGAACAAGTTTAAAAATTTTCTAAAATTGTATTTACTGTGCCGTTTCAGGTCTCAACGCCTTTGAACAAGAGGGCATTCATAATATCACAGACCTTAAAGATCAACTTATCAATGCAAATCACGCTCAATCGCCCGCAATTCTGAAGCGTCACGAGGACGTTCTTTCCCGTTGGCAAAAACTTCGCGATGCTTCCGAGACACGCAAACAGCGCCTTCTTGCCATGCAAGAGCAATTCCGTCAAATCGAGGAGTTGTACTTGACATTCGCCAAGAAGGCTTCGGCATTTAATTCATGGTTCGAGAATGCCGAAGAGGATCTTACCGATCCGGTTCGTTGTAATTCTATCGAGGAAATTCGTGCTCTACGTGAGGCTCATGCCCAATTCCAGGCATCTTTGTCATCCGCTGAGGCAGATTTCAAAGCACTTGCTGCTCTCGACCAGAAAATTAAGAGTTTCAATGTTGGACCAAATCCGTACACTTGGTTCACCATGGAAGCACTCGAAGAGACATGGCGTAATCTGCAGAAGATCATCGAAGAACGTGATGGTGAGTTAGCTAAGGAGGCCAAACGCCAAGAAGAAAACGATAAGCTAAGGAAGGAGTTTGCCAAACATGCCAATCTATTCCATCAATGGTTAACTGAAACAAGGTATGTAATTGTTTATAAATTTATTTGTTTTTTTTTTTGTTTCTCAGAAATTTTACTGTTCTATTTCATTGGAAAAATCTTCACTTTTTTAGATATTATATGCTCGGTTATAATGGTCAAGGGTAAAGAATAATGTTATATATTTTTTGTAAACAGAGTGGTATATTTTTTTTTTCAATCTAACGAGTGTTTTGCTAAGTTGCCGTGCAAGGTGAAATAATATTGAAAATAGCTTCTATTAACTCAGCTGTCAGTGTATTGCGTTTGACTGACATTATAGTTGAAAAATTCTTAATTTGCTGCTTCACTGAGAAGGCTTCAAGCCAGAATATCAATCTATAATCTTGGTCGCTACAATTTCGTACATCAAGTTTTTTTTTGATAAGCTTCGATTTTGTCATCTTATAGTAGAGGAACTATTATGAGCGGTTCGTCATAGATTTTGCGGTCCTATTGTCCTATCCTTCCGATATGAACACATTTCTGTCATTTATAATAGAGCTGCGGGTTATTTTATTACGACAGATGATGTAAATACTTTTTCTCATAACAACAACACCATGAAAGCTTTTTTCTTATAACAAACGCATATTCTTTGCTTAAACTGCATAATATACATATTAATGTACATAGTTACAATTTCATTTTTAATTACTATCCACCTCCTCCACCTACAGAACATCTATGATGGAAGGATCTGGTTCTCTGGAACAACAACTGGAAGCCCTTCGTATCAAAGCCTCTGAAGTGCGTGCACGTCGTGTCGATTTGAAGAAAATCGAAGAGCTCGGTGCACTTTTAGAGGAGCATCTAATTTTGGACAATCGTTACACAGAACACTCGACAGTCGGCCTGGCCCAGCAATGGGATCAATTAGATCAACTATCAATGAGAATGCAACACAATTTGGAACAACAAATTCAAGCTAGAAACCATTCTGGAGTATCAGAGGATTCGCTCAAAGAATTCTCAATGATGTTCAAGCACTTTGACAAAGACAAATCCGGCAAACTCAATCATCAAGAATTCAAATCCTGTCTGCGTGCTCTTGGATACGATCTACCAATGGTCGAAGAAGGACAACCTGACCCTGAATTTGAGGCTATTCTAGATGTTGTCGATCCCAATCGCGATGGATATGTATCATTGCAGGAATATATTGCATTTATGATTTCCAAAGAAACAGAAAACGTTCAAAGTTATGAAGAAATCGAAAATGCTTTCCGCGCTATTACTGCCTCCGATCGTCCCTACGTTACAAAGGAAGAGCTGTATTGCGTAAGATTAATCTGTTTTTCTTTTTTTTTTGTATTTAAAAGTTTATTTATATGGAATTCTTTTTTAATAGAACCTCACCAAGGACATGGCGGATTATTGTGTTCAGCGTATGAAACCCTATAGTGATACCCGCTCTGGCCAGTCTATTAAAGATGCCCTCGACTATATCGATTTCACTCGAACATTATTCCAAAATTAAGCATCGCCATGCGGGATATGTCTTTGTTTAACGTTTTAACATCATAATTTTATTTTAGAATTTAAGTATTTTATGAGAAGAGTCTTTATATTTATAAAAAAAAAACAAAAACAAATATGTATTTAAAACGCAATATCAATTCAAGGTCTTGTCCCTGATAAACAAAAAATATATATATCTGCATTTCTTTTGTTATTATTTAAACTTCAAAAATTATTTTATATTGAACATGTGCGTTCACAATTCAAATGCATTTACAATAACAACATCCCTAAGTTTTTGGCTGAGTAGCTTTTTTCATAGAAAATAAAAAAAAAATTAATGTCAGACAAAAACGAATAATTAAAATTTCTACCAAACGAACCAGTGTTATATTTCCTTCCAAAACTATATTAATATAAATTAACATTAAATAATAAAAAAAATGTTGCGAGTAGCTTAATAAAACAAAATTAATTAACTTTCAATAAAAAAATATCCTATAGATTTTTTCTAAAATAAATTACGAAATATATCTTCAAACTATACTATATTAAACAATATATGTATGTATAACTTTAAAACTGGTCCGTTAAAAAGTTGGTATCTCCGTTTATTCAAACAAAAATCAACAACCGGCAGCAAAATATAAAGCTAGGCTTTTTATCAAATAATTTTTATTACAAAAAAAAAAGAATATTATAATATATTTACACGTATATAATAGTAAATTATATATTTAAATGAGTAAAACAATAATAAAAAAATACAGATTCATGTCAAATAAATAGTCATGTCTTTTTTATTAAATTTGATGCAAAGATGATATTTTGATAAGGAGATATGGATAATCTAAAAATTATTAACAGCGAACTTTATGAATATAGAATTTATCCAGCCTCGACCGAGACAGGTAAGTTTTAAGGGAATTGATAATAATTGTTGTGGTTGATAACGGCGCATTGGTTGTAGATCCGTACTGCTAAATTAGAGGTTCGCTCCCCTTTTTACCCTTATCAACTGGGTACCGCCCATGGAATTTGATGTTTCAGTCAAATTCTTTTCAACTTTGCCGCGCAATCAAAATGCAAATACAAAAATCTCTGCTAAGCAGAGTGTCCCAAAATGCAATCGATGCTACTTTCTTGCGCAAATGCAGAGGCAACGAAGAAGCAGACCGTGCTGCCAGGCCAATTAATACAACTTTAACATAAGACTAACTCCATAAGAAATTTCATGAAAAATAAATATTTGAGCTATTGGAGTTAATACCATCCCCACTAAAAAGAAATCAATGTCGACAGATCTCATCCTCGATATCAATCAATCTAAAAACAAAATTTTTTTCGACTAAGGCTTGGGCACAACAAGAACACAAACTTCTTCTCACCAAATAATACCCAAATTAATTTTAAATACCTGTTAATAAATAATATTATTTTTTTTTACTAAATAAATAAAGATATACATATATCTCGTTGGAGACATTAAATTTGTCCGCATATTATGATGGTACTTTTTTGTATGTTGGCCCTATTCTTGCTTCGGATGATATATTGCGCATGGAAAAACTGCATCTGCTCCCGCATTCCTTTCAAGCGCCCAAATTCATCAACTTAATGCTTTAGACACTCAATAGCAATAGTATGCACATTTCAGTCTGTTACAACTTTTTGTATTACACCCTTTTGGAATGTATTTTTTTTTATTTTTTTAGATTGTATGTCCTATTCATTTTGAAGATTGTTAAACTAAATGATTATCTGTCTAACATGACGATAATTTGTTATAGTACCATCTAATCTTTTTTGCATTATTTCCCGTCTCGAAACCACATTTTTCAATTCAAATTAATTTATTTTAAATAATTTACAAAACATTTCAACTGCAATTAACAATTTAATTTTATTTACAAAAGCATTCGTTGTACACTCTCAGAATAAGCAGGTACATTTAATTTCTTTCCTAGCGCTAATTGATCCAACCATTCGAACTTTTTCTTACTGGCCTCAGAAACATTTCCCGATTTCAGTGTGGTCCTGTAGAAAAATACCTTGGCACCGATGCTTTCACCCCTAACTGCACTTGGATATTTATATTTATAGAATCCACATGGAGCATTTCCATAAAAAGTGACATTCAATTGATCTCCACATTGTTCTAGCAGAACTCGCTCGGCAGTTTGGCGCATTGTTTCACCTTCTTCACGGATTCCTTGTGGAAGCAAGAACATTGTGTGGTTTCCAACTTTCTGTTCAACCAAAAGGTAAAGGGTGTCTTCCAGACGTCTCTTAATAGATTTCAAATCATTTTTCTTATCATCGGGAGTTTCTCGAGCAGCCAATTGGAATTTCTTTGCTTCTTCTATGTAGGAATCTTTCAAATCCTGTGCTGTTTGTTTCGATAGTGTATCATCAAAGTCAATTTCAATTTCCCCCTTTTTTAATAGATCTGCTTGTGCCAGTTCTTTTTCATGTTTCATTTCATGGTCAGACTTTAAGCTGTTTTCGAATTCAGTTTGCCAGAGGAGTTTTTGAAAATTCATTTCAATGGAATTTAGAGATCTCGAGACCACAGGTAATCTTTCGACGAGCACACTTGCATAGAGATCCCATTTCTCTTTGGATTGAGGTTGAGTGGAATAGTTTGATGTTCGGGATCGAATATTAACAAGACAAGTTTGTGAAATGCGTCGGAACATATCGCTGCTGCTGTCAATTATAAAAAAATATGATTATTATTTATTTCTTGTAATGAATTTTATATTTATTATGAGATGCAATTACGTTTAGTTTTTAATATTGAAGCGATTTTTTCAGTATGACAGATGCTGTCATATTTCAACTGACAGAATAAGTTCGTAAATATAGCAGAGCACAGGGTGCTTCAGTTGATGTTGATTTAAAAGCAAATGATTTTAAAGGTTTTTCATTGCTTTTCCAATTATAATGGAATATCCAATTTTATAAGAATATTTGCATCAAAACATTTATTACTTTGGCAAATAATCAGACCCAAAGCCTATAGCAATTATGGGATTAAACGGCTAACCAAAATATGTGTATACCCAACTAACAATTTTGCTTCCTATTTCTGAAATAAAGAATCATTCGTAGCTATAGTGCTCATATAACCATTTTTGCTGGAAGTCAAATAGCTATAGGACTAAAAGTTGATATAATTCATCGCCTAGACATTCTCTGGAGCACTTTTGATCACCTTTATAGGCGTAAAGACTCAATATTCCTTTAATCATACTATATTCATACTATAATATCACAGGGCAGCTAATACTCCAATAGTCATCCCAAGAAACTGCTATAGAAGTCTGAATTCAGTATTCGTTATCTTTATAGAATCATTATTGGACAGTTTAAGTCAAGACACTATAATGATGATCAATTTTTCACTCGGACTCTTATAGTGGAATATAGTTCCTATAGTGCTATTATAAAACTGTGAAATAGACATAGTACACCACGTGCTTTTGCACATATTATAAGGATGAATCAAGTACAACAACAAAATGCGGAATCTGCGTAAATATTTATAAACGAAAAGTTGTACTGGGTCGAACAAATTTAAATTTAAATGTTTATTACTGAACGGATAAAAAAAATACAAAATTGAATCTGAAAAAAATATTGACCTGCTTGAGATATTAAAGTTTGATTTTTTTTTAACCAAGAAAATATTTTCATTTTTTTATTAGATAAAAGTTTTTTTTTATATTTTTTAACAAGCCTCTCTAAAAAATATCATTAAAATGCTGGCAAGCCGATAGTGAGAAATTTATTCAAAACTAGAAAAAATAGTTGTATGGGGTAGACACAGTCAGTAATATCTTATGATTTAAAAATTTTTATTGAATTATAGATCGTTAAAATTAATCGAAAGGAACAAAAATTATCAAAACTCTAGGTGATGTTTTCGATAAAAATACAATTTTGAAAACCAATTCTCGACATTTGTAAAAAAAAATTTTTGTCAGATCTTGTAGATTGTATTAAAAAATTTAAAATTTTAAGCTTTACAAAAATAAAACACCGTTTTGCCTATAATGCAAATAAAAAGTCAATAGTGCAATTTATTTAAAAAAATATATTAAGTTTCATTCAAATAAAACTCGAATCAAGCAGTTTCTTAAGAAACAACTATTTTTTACAATTTTTTTTTGGCGACAGTGATTTGCATTGTCGATTGACTGACGAGACTTTTTTGTACTGCAACTGCAGTACACGACACATTTTTAACAGCTATTTTCGATAAAGAAGCTGAGAATAATCAATTTATCAATAAATTAATACTGGAACATATGCTAGGTATACCAAAACTCCAGCTTTTTTTAACAGCTTATGCGAATTACGAAGGGATAATTATCACTATCTTCGAATATTTTAGTCTTAAAAGCACCTATAAGGAAAGCCTATATGGCTTTATAGGATATAATTCATGATAAAAGTGATCAAAATTCCACGCTAGGTTTTACATATTCTAGTTTGGCCGAGCGGTTAGCGAGCAAGAGATTTGGTGTGAAGGACTCCAGTTCAAGTCCCAGATTCTGCACTACACATGTAAGTAATTTTTAAATTAATTTTAAAAGTAAAAGTACAAATGAAATCATTAAAAATAATCAACTTCTAAGATCTCCACAGAAATCATGCTGAAAAAGCCGAAAAACATCCAAGAAAAGCATCAAAATAAAAATGAAATCAAATAGGCATAAAATAAATATTTTTTTTTTTATTTTCCGCATACTCCTATAAGTATTTTATTCTTGTGACAGTAAATCTTCTTTTCATCGCCACTATCGATGCAATTGCTGCAGTAAAGCATTTATTATGTTCACAAATATGATCTGATGAGCTTTATAGCAGTTTGTTATAGGAGTTGAATAGATTATATGATAATTAATACACCTATAATGATGAACTAAATATTCTCTGATCAGCTTATGGACGTAGATTATCATATAGTACCTCTATAACATAACGATAAGCATGTTTTTCGGAGTAACACAATTTACTCCATAAAGGTGGAATAGGAGTTAAAAAAAGTCGCCCTTTTAACTCTTTGGAGTTTTATATAACCCTTAAATGTGTGCAATAGCCAGTGACAAGAAGCTTCTCTAGATGAATATAGAAGTAAAATTGTTAGTTGGGTAAGTAAAATAATAAACAATGTAGAGAATATTATTGTTTATATTGAACAAAATCGAAAACGGACTTTTTTACAAAAATAATCGACTGTTGCTATTATATAAATATCATGTACTATATTTCTTTCTTTAAGGGCGGTATTCACCGAACGCTCATAAACGGCTCTTAAGTTTAAGAATCTCATAAATTAAAAATTATTTGTGCTATTCGCCAACCCCTCATAAGTATTTTTCGAAGTTCGAAAATGAGAGCCACTCTCTCTCAACCAGGCATGTTCAAACTGTGAATTCAAACAGTTTTCAAACAAGATTGAAAGCCGAGAAGTCTAATGTGAAAAATTAGTCGTAAAAACAAAAGCTTGAACTGTCATCTCATTTTTAAGGAACAAAAAACGAAAGTCTCTTCTCAAATATTGGCTGTTGCTGCCATTCAAACCCATTGGATACCCGATAAGAAACTCAGTGACATGGAAAGGTTAAAAAAGCTACCCATTCGAATACACCTGCAAATTCCCACCTAATAAAAGTATAATAAAAGTGGTTTTATATTAATCCAGGCTACATCAACAGTCTGTTGAAAAGAGTAAGGAAAACCGCAGTTCCGTGGACGGATTCACATTTAAATGAGAAACAACGGTGGAGCCGCATGCAATGCTGAGTTGACGTCCAGAGATAGCATATTGCAATTCATCTCCGCTAAATTACCCAATTGAAGTCGAGTCAGAACAAATCATCGGATTCGTTTCAGTCTTTATCTGCTCCAGTCCCAGCTCCAGGCCTCTCACAGAATCCATCGAAATTGAGAAGGTCATAAGCGGCTGGCTTATGGATCACCCACCATGGTGCTCCATATCTCTCTCTCCCTCTCGACTCTCCTGCGCTGCAAGTTTGTTGATTGCTCTGGATTTCAAACAATGAAAAAAATACAGTGAAGATCATGGGAACAAACAAATCTGCTTAGTTTTATGTAGATAAGTTAATAAATGCAATCAAAAACAAAAAAAAATGGTTCTTTTAATTTTCTGTAAAATTCAAAGACGGTGTGACATTAAAAATTTCTATTAAGTGTTCTCAGAAGCCTTTTAAGTGGACAAATATATGTGTGTCTGCTTTTCTGATTTGGCAAGGTCATACGCATACTTTAGCCGTCCAGTACCAGGTATCTTATATGGCGACAAAGTTCCAAAGAGCGGAACACTAACAGGCCGATTCTCCCCAAAGTCAGTGATACCTCACAAGTCACAAGAAGAGGTGAAATTGATTTTGTGACTTTTTCGGATTCTGCCGCTCAGTCACAACTTGTGAGAGTCACAAAAACAATCGAAACTGTGATCTCCTTCAGAGCAGGTCACAACTCATAAATTTTTAAGTTTCTTGGACTGACATTCAGTATATTTTGTAAGAAAATTTTCTAGATTTGTGAATAATTGTGAGTACACAAAAATGGAAGTGGACTTTGTTCTAGTGAATATAATTGCTGATCTTTCCCACGAAAATGAAAAGTAACATTTTTACATAAACAAACATTTTTTTAAAAAACTAATAGTATCAAAAAATTTGCAGCGCCGAGGGCATTTAAAAACTCTGAGAGATACAAATGATCCATTTGCTCTCCAAAACAATACATTTATAAAGTAATTTTTTCGTTTTCAATAATCAGCTGTTTAAATAATGACACTTAAAAATCTCACCATACTGTGGTGAGTTTCGTTGTGAGCTTTCTTGTGACGATTAGGGGGAGAATACCAAAATGTTATCGAGTCACAACAATCCTCACAAGGAATAGTCACAAGAGCTTGTGACTTGTGACTCCTCACAAGGGGGAGAATCGGGCTGTAAATCTCAGCTTGCAGAGTATCTCTGATCTTTTTGCAGAAATTTCGTCTACTTTTTTAGTTGTTGATGTTTTTTCTTAATTTATGATTGAAGTTTTTTCAATATAAATTAAATTCACAAATCAAATTCCGACAGTGACAATTTAAAAAAAAAAGTCAGTTTTTTTCGAATGTTTTCGAACAAGTTTTCGTAGAGAGCCCTCGTAACTTATGAGTGATCAGGAGCACTCATAACTTTTACGAGCGCTCATAAATATTCAATATTATTGCTTGGTGAATGGATTTGTGAGCCTCTTAAGTTATGAGCATTCGGTTAATACCGCCCTAAAAATCAATTAAAATCATGATTTTTATGAAATTATATACTTAATAGGTACTCACTTACTTTACACACCATTTAAGTTTCAAATTATACAAAAGTCATTTAAAAACATCAAGAAATCATAGTTTTTGTAAAAACTTCAATATCCATCACCTTGCAGGTACGATACAATGGTTGTGCTCAGAATTATATAAAAAACTATAGGGGTATTCCCGATTTGGTGCAACGACTCTAGTAAAAATGCGAAATTTTATTATTTTTTAGTAGACCGTGAACGCACTTTTTCTCACCTGCTTGCAACACTGAAGTAAATGTCAAAATGAGTTGGCATTTAATTTTTATAAGAATTGAAGTATGTTCAAGTTTGTTAAAGATGCCAAAAAAAAAACATAAAAAGAAAATATCGCAGAATTTTTAATAGAAGATGCTGCAGATAAAATTATGTGGATCGAAGGTATCTAATGAAATTCAGGCCGAAAATCATAAAAAGCTACATACATAGATGCATGTATATTTTATTTTCAGAAAATGGGTTTCTCTCCGGCGGCGCTTCTTTTTTCTTTTAGGTCGATTTAATTTAATAAAATGAAAAGAACAATAAGATATTTCTTTCGGCTTCCAAAGACTTTTAAATTTTAATAGCTAGTGGCTCTTGCTGAGCTGTCAAAAATGCGACTGCAAATTTTACACCGCTGTATTTTACTGTTGCAATAGGTTTCGGGTATAGCTAAAGTGCGACGGTATTGCAAAATTGGACTCCGTATATTTTGTTGTTGTAGTGTTGTAAGATTTTACACTTCTGCATTTTTACAATGATACTAGACCTGTTGCATTAGAGATTATATGAAATAGCTTGGCAATATGAAATCTCTGGCTATCCTAAAAATATTGCTATAACAATCTATCCTATAAGAAACTTCAAAAACAGCTGTTTTTCAGAAATAAAATAATTTATGATGAAAATAATCAATTTTTCCTTTTTTGTTGATATATATGTATATATATTTAGATATATATATTGAAGAAATAAATAAATAAGACTGTTGATTTTCTATCTAATTTTCTGCGTATCAACAAATTTTTGTCAGCCTATCCAATTAAATCCTGAACGCGACCAATAGGGGTGTTCACATGGAAGAACATCTTGTACAACATGGTTCGATAACCATCAATGTTCTATCATATGAACGCAAAACCGAACAATGTTGCATGGTTTTCAAAATATTTTGAAAACCTGGGTGGTTCGTGCAACCAACCAACCTGTGTGAACAGATGTTGACAACTTTGATATTTTTTTTCATTCTGTAAATTATCTCGGCCATAAAACATTCAACGGAAAAATGGCATCTATACCAAATAATGAGTTTTAAAAAGATTTTTTGAACTTTATAATAAGAAATTTACCAGAATTGTGGAAAATAAAAAGTGAAATTTATAAAGAATAAATTTTATAAGAATAAAACTCCTAACAAAATATAAAGAAGTGGAAGAAAATGCAAGTTTCGTGTTTTCTTCCTCTTCAAGAATATCGTTCATAATTACGGCTGCCAAAATTTGTATCGCCATACTGCTTCCGTTCACTTCTAAGATATAAAAATAATGATGTTCGACAACATCAGTATCCTATGTGAACGCAAAGTAGTGTGTACAGTTATTTTCCCATGGAACAATGTTGTGCAACCATGTTCTTCCATGTGAACCCCCCTAATAGCATTTAACATTTTTAACTATCATGTTATATAGCGCTTCTGTAAGAAAACCGAATAATCAACTAAGAATCCAGGGTTGAAAATGCTTAACAATATATATACTATATTTTCCGTAGCAGAAATGATGTTTGATTGCAAATTTATCTCACTTTTCCTAAAAAAATGTGATTGGAAATTGAATGAAAACCTTATAATCACAGCTATTTTTAAAAAGATCTTGTATGCAAAACTCAAACAGAAAATAAAAGAGAAAACAACAAAAGCAAGCGATTTACGGCCAATTCAAACTCAAACTTAAATATCAAAACAAAATTTAAAATTTCAAATAAAAATATAATGTATGTGTAGTTTGCTTAATTATGTAATAACCACTTTGATGCAAACAGAATAAAATTAAGACAAATTACTCAAAACAAAAAAAGCAGAAAAGAAACAGATGAATTCAACTTTTGTGTGTTTCAAAGTAATTTGACTAAAAACAAAAATATTTGATGATAAAAACGAATTTCAAATTTTAATCTTATTAATCCAGTCTGTATTTCAACGAAATCTAGCTACGTTAATTTGAAACGTCAACATTCACCAGAAATCTCAGAATTCGGTTTGTTGGGAGAATAGTATTATGCACAAATTAAATTTATAATCGTTGTTCTATATTTTTTTTGGTAAAAAGTATCTTTACGTCAGAGCTTCTTATGCAGAAAATTATCATCCCTGGATAGAAATGAAATACCAAAACACGGCGTTTTTGTTTAATGTTTGGTAGTAGCTTAGCTTGGGGTTAGTTCATTCGGTTTTTTGTTGTCTCAGTCTCATATAACTTTAAAAAAATTGAGGCAAATTTCTTTTTTTACTCGGATATAGACTATTTATTTATAACAATTTAATATCCGCCTTTTAAAAATAAAAGTGATTTGAAATATAATTATTTATTTCGACAATGGGTTGCACTGAGAGCAGGGATAGTGAAGGAAATACCCGTCCCAAGTACAGGGTGTGTACCGACACTTTTTGGCTTGGTTTGTTCATTGTCTTTTGGCTTTTTTTGGTAAGTATTGTATTGTTTTATTTTTATGATCATTGCTCCTACAGGAATTTCTAATTATGTTAATTAATTAGAAAAGTATTAAACTATTTATGAAAAGGAATTTAATTAGGTCGAGTAAAAGTTAGTCATGACTAGCCTATGAGAAATTCTAATTGCATGTGAGGCATACATAAAGAGATGAAGTAATAAATATAAGAAAAGCGGCTAGTTACCAAACGTTGTTTCATGTTCAATGCCCAAAGTTAAAGATGATTTTAGAATGTAAGGCTGGTATGGGATATGAACATGAGTTTACAGATGTTAGGCAGCGTATATACATCCCAATTTAGTGGGTATTTTATTAAATATTGAAAACACTTATTATACCTACATACATAACCTACTTTATTATGAATACAAAAGTTATAAAAAATGATCTCATTTTATATTCTCACATAAAACAACCACTATTGTATAACTAATGATTATTTTGATTGCTTTCTTTTCGCTTGCAGATTGTTATAGCAATATTTGCATTTGTTTATGGAAATCCTATTCGTATTATCAATGGCTTTGATTCGTTTGGTAATACATGTGGTCTCAAAAAAAACGAACACTTCAAGGACTTCCCATTATCCGGCATGGATACCTCCAACAAACCCGACTTGTTCTTTTTCGATGTCAAGGAATTACGCAAATCCCTTAAAATATGTGTTAATCAATGTCCAAAGAGGAAAATTAGCAATTCCAATGAGCTATACAATTATTACAAAGATGAGAAGACTCAGCTTTGTCGATATGACTTCAATATGAGTATTCTTAGTCAGAATTTGCAAAGCAATAAGGATTATTTCAATATTTTGGGACCATGTCCGACACTTCCGGTTATAGAAAGGCAAGTGTTTTTGTTTGTAAAACCAGTTAAGTTTTTATTTTTGTTTAAATGAATCATATTTCATCAATGTCCATACGAAATATATTGTACATACATCTTCCAACATAAAGCAAATTCTTATCTAGCAATAATTTGTTATTTGCAGCACTCCAATACTTCATAGATGTGTTCCTAAAGGCAGTATTGAATACACAAAAGAAATTTATAGTCATTTGAATACCTGGGACATTGCTCAACAGTTTTTCGGTGATATCTACTCTACATGGCACTACATAGCTGCATTATGTGCCTTTGCATTAAGTGAGTCTAACCCATGAAGTTAATTGCTATATGTACTTGTGTTTTTTCTTTTTGCACGCGTATTAACCCTTAGATATAAAATACAAAAACAATTAAATTTATTTATGTTAAACGAAAACTCAAGGTACAAAACACCATAATCAATCGAAAATCGGGAAAACATTTTTTTTTTTATTTAGATACATTTTCCAATTTTCGAAAGTGGATAAAACAAAAAGCTTCGTTCTTTTACTGAAGAATCTTTTCTATATATATGTATATATATACATATATATATATTTATGTACCTCTAAAACCGTACAACCGTGCCAAGCTATTATAAACTACCGTTTTATTTGTATTTTAAAATTGCTGTTAAGAGTTTATACGCATGCAAAAACAACAGCTAATATCTTCTTAATAGCAAACACTAACAGTGACAAATTTTACCTTTGCAGTTCTTTCCATTGTTCTTGTTATCATGATGCATTGGTTAACTAGAATAGTATCCTGGTTGATTTGTATTCTTGTTATTGTTGCAAGTACAGCACTCTGTGCTGTCCTTTGGTATGCCTACTACAATATCAAACACAAGACCGATCTTAAGGTTCATTATTCTATGCTGGAGGAGTTCATAAGAAACGAACAAGCTGTATTTGTTCTAGCTATTCTCGCTACCATTACCATGGTCGTCTTGATTGTTATTGTTTATTTTTTGAAAAGCAAACTGGCCGGACTTGCAGCGCTCTTCGAGGAAGCAGGAGTTTGTATGCTTGAATTACCTGGTTTATTGATTGCTCCGTTGATTGCTTTTGCTGTGCTGATTGCATTTTTAACGTTTTGGATTTATGTGGTGATGTGCATTGCAACTGCGAATTCACCTGGAAGTACGATGTTGGATCCTAATGCTAACGTCATACACCACAATACAACGCTGGAAGGTGGCAAAAGTAACTCTCAAGACGACTATAAATGTGAGTATTTGTTTTAAAGGACAAAATTAGTAAATAGGAGTAAAATTAGACCATAGGAGTTATTGTGACAAGGCATCACAGCACAGATTTAATATAAACATATTTTATTCCCCAGCACTCCTCAAAGTTGAGTACGTTGAAGCGAAATGGATTCGTAGCATGGTCTGGATATATTTTGTAGGCCTTATATGGACAACAGAATTTATATTCGCCTGTCAACAATTTGCTTTAGCTGCAGCTGTAGCTTATTGGTACTTTAAAAAGCCTACGAATTCACCAACATGGTATGCAATTGGAAAACTGTTAAAGTATCATTTGGGTACTGTGGCAAAAGGATCATTCGTCATTACAATTTTCAAAATTCCAAGACTAATTTTAACTTATCTCTATACAAAGTAAGATCGTCTTATATTTATGATACAAATTAATCTTTATAACCAAATATTGTTTTTTAAGATTAAAAAAATCTGAAGATAAGGGATCTGAATGTGCTACATGCTGCCTCAAATGTTGTATCTGCGGATTTTGGCTGCTTGAAAAATTCATCAGATTTCTAAATCACAACGCTTACACAGTGGTGGCTATAGAGTCTATTAATTTCTGTCCTGCTGCTGGAATTGTAAGAATTTTAAGCTCATTCTAACATAACCGATTACGAGTTTAATCTATGCGAATTTCTAGGCATGGAATGCAATGGCAACGAATGTCATTCAAGTTGCAACCATAAACAGCGTTGGAGATTTCGTATTGTTCTTAGGCAAACTGGTTGTGGCAGCTTTGACAGCCCTCGTCGGGATTATTATGCTCAAGGATCGAGTTGATCTAAATTTTTACATTGCGCCAGTTATAATTGTAGCAGTGTTTTCGTTCTTCATTGCCCACATCATTTTGTCTTTGTTTGAGGTAAGATTTTTTTTTGTCAATTGCAGAATGCTTAATCAATTTTATTAATTTTGCTAGATGGTTGTGGACACCCTGTTTTTGTGCGTTTGTGAGGATAAAACAATCAATGGTCGTGGTGGACGTTGGGCACAGGGTAATCTTGCTAAACTTTTGGGAGAAGAACCAATTGGACCGGAAGAAGCTCCTATTCAAGTTGTTGAAATGACCCCAATTAATAAGCAGCCGTTTAGTTCGATGACGGCAGTTCCAAATTTATAGGAACTCATAGATGTTTAATTTTTTTTTTTAATGACTCATCCCAGTTGTTAGCTCCTCAGTTAATTTATAGGGTGATTCGCATTGGAGTTGTGTTTTTCCATAATCATTTTTTTAGCCGCAATAGAGAAACAATTCATAATATGATGTAGTCTGCGTTGTTTTGAGCAGCGCTTTGTATAAAAATGAGTTGGTTAGATTAATTGAACAAACAAGGGGAAGAATGCTTTTGAACATTGAAAATTTTGACTGCAGTTTAACTATAAATTCAGACCACGAATTACAACGTTAAAAGTGCCTTTGCCATTGGTGCAATAAAAAGAGAAACAACAAAAATTGAAATCTCATAAAGGAGTCCCATTAATTTAGCCAACTTTTTCCGAGTTGGATATCTCATTTTTTTTTTAAAGCAATTTCTTTAAATGCTAAAAATGTATAAACAAGATAACATTAACTTATGATATCCTTTTTTAAATTATGTATGTCTGTTCCGTTAAAAAAATATTCAGCCCTATCACGAATTCCATCGTAATCGGAAACTTGTTACGAATCCCGAAAAAATCTATCACAAAATCCATCGTAGTGGAAAATCTCATACAAATTGTCATTACGAACGGATTTGGTGATGGCTTTTTTCGGGATTCGTAAAAGTTTCCGATTACGATGGAATTCGTGATAGGGCTGATTGCCATGTACAATTTCTTATTAGACTTGGTTTCACCATACATGAGGTAGGTTTTTTGTATGTGAATCACCTTGTAAAAATTGAGGATTTAATTTTTGGGTTGTCCATCCATTGTTCAACTGATTTTTTACAATTTTTATTTATTTATGTATAAAGTACGAGTCTAAATGTTTAAGCACAAAGTAATGAAATACACGAAACGTACAATTTAGCTTTCATATTTAACTATATATCTCGAACAAGTTTATAATAATTATTTATACAAACAAATAAAAATTATATAGAAATGTATTTATTCTTAAAAAATCACTTTTATTTTTAATATTAAGGGATGTCCTATTTTTTATACGATTGAAGCCATATACATTATTTTTAAGTATCACTTCAGTTACGAATCCTCCATTAAGTTCCAAAGTATGAAACGCCACTGAAATGGGTCTTTCAGCAAGATAATGACCCAAAAGCAAAAAAAAAGTAAGTACAAAAAGTTAAGTAGATTGTTCACATTGTTAACAAGGTAGCAAATATAGTTTTTCCATTTACTTTGGTCAGTTTGATTTTGAAAATAAAAATGCGATGCACGAAGAGCAAGCATGCCTTTCAGAGTTTCAATGAAGCATAAGATTTTACCGAACCTTATGGCCTGGCATTCTTATGTAATGCAATGCTGAATACATCTTTATTTTTATAATTTAAAATTATTAAAAATAGTTCCAATCGTGTTGAACATGATTATGTATTTGTTTAATTATTTAAATTGAATTAAAGTTGTTTAAATAATATTTTATAAAAAACAATAAGAATAGTCAGCAAAAATACCATTAAATTCAATCTCTTTAAAATTCTCTAAGCTCATTCAATAGGCTTTTCCCCTATTTCTAATACAAAATGGTATTTTTTCTTTTGATTAACATTTTTCACATTGCCTTATTAGTCATTTAGCAATCCAAATAAGCTCTGAGATAATCATATTGTGTTGAAAACTAATTTCTTCGGTAAAATCTTTGAAATAAGAAAGCAGTTCAGTAGTAGTAGTAGTAGTCTCATTTTAACGTGAGTGTCCTCAATTTCTTGCAAGGCTAATCGGACATTTAGATTAATAATTTAAGCAAGACAAGTTATCTGTAACCAGCTGTTTAATCGGATTGCTTTTTTGTATGTAGTCATCGTTGTTTAAAGTGATAGCAACTATTTTGTCTGTTATATCAAATTGCCAATCCAAAACAAAACTCAATCAACAAATTGCATTGCAGCATGTGTGATTGCATTTCGATATTGTTGTTCCCAAAGCAAGAATTCTCTATTGTGAAAAGCTGCAAGTATTTTTACAAAAACATTTGGAATATTATCCACATGACGTAATTCCAAAAACCGTTTTTGAGAAAATTTAAACATGTTTTATGCATGATAACTTAAAATACTTCCATAAAGTGTGTATATTTTCTTCTAAGCGAAAACTAAATCCCAGCGAGTCCGGTGTCTTATTGTTGATCCCTATAATCAACTTTTACTTTTGTATCGACCGATATCATATTTAAAGATGATTAAATATAAAATTTGTGTAGTTTTCCATTGGTTAAATAAATTAATTTATTTTTGATTTGGATCTGCCAAAATGTCGATTTTTACAATGTTTGAATTCCATTGGGCAAAAAATTGATTTATTTTTCAATTTAAAATCAATTTTTTCAAAATTTTTCAGCTGTCAGCTTGCAAATCTGGTTTTAGGTTTGTTTAATTTGTTTCAATTGTTGTGTAAATTATATAAGAAAAAACAGCAAGAAAATTATTGATTCAAAATAGCTTTTGGCTTTTAAGTCCACAAAAATTGGCATTTTGTTCGGGCGATCTCACACGGACAAATTACACTTAATAGTGTCAAGATAATGTCGTTTTTATTTGCTAATATGGAAGCAGTCTGGATTCTTCGAAAGTGCTCACTTAAGAAAAAATGAGTTGATTTTGAAAAAAGAGAAATTTGCTTCTGGATTTGAATTGGGTGTTTTGAGTTGTCTTAGAATTAATAAAATAGTTTTTTTTTTTCATAATTGGTTACCAATGTTTCCTTTGTCATGGAATACCCTATGTGTGTACTACATGACATAAAATTTCAAGACGATATCTAAATGATTTCGTGTTTTACTTAAATAAAAAAAAATTGCAATTGGAAAACCCTTAGTATAAATACAAACACAATGCAGTTTTATGAGAAACAATGTTTTAAATATGTTTAATGAAAATATTATTTTATTTATGTTCAAAAATGCTTGTATTTATATGGAAATAAACATTTACCTCGGACTCTTAAAGAAATAACTTATCGAAGAGAATGATAACATATTAAAGTTCCATTTGGATTCAGGGATAACAAATTCTAGGAATTTGGGGTTTTAGAAGATGTTATCAGAAGGTATATGCACCCTCAACTTCCAAATAAACCAACTTCTATCTAAGCTACTTGTGCTCTTATTATTTCAATAAGCAAATTGTAAAAAAAAAGACATTTCCCTTCGATTTAGGTGACATAAGTATTGTTTATTAAAATATAAAACAATTTCTTTATTCACGCATCAATTTCTTTCTTGTTCTTCTTTGAGAGTTTTCCTTTGCCTTTTTTCTTTTCAATGATTTTTTGTACGTGCTTAATTTGTTTTTCCTTGATTTTTTGGTCCAATTTCGCTTTGATGGGTTTCTTTATTGTAGATTTTTCTTTTTGTTTGGCTGTAAAAAAAAAATTGGTAAAATTTTGGATTTTTATTTTAAATATTGATTTTAGATTTTAGTTTAATATTACGAGTAGATAAGAGATGCTGAGATTCAGTTGATCGTTTGAAGACTTTTACAATTGGTTTCAGTAACGTATTTATGCATTCCGAAATCCAATGGATAAGCGGTAATTTAAAAGTTTTATCTTTGTATTGGGTACTCGTCAACGCACGCAAAAAGTGTACAAAAAATTAATTTTTTTAATACTTTATTATGAATTCAAAATTAATACAAATAAAACCAAAATAAACTTGTGTTTACACTGCGATTTGTTTTGATGTTTGGGTTTTAATGAAATTGACATGAAATCGATAATCGAAGTTCTCTTCTCAGACAAGAGTTTTTCTTGTGCCAATGGAACATTTAGTTTAAGCTTTTGGACGTCCAATAGAAAACGTCTCAATTCCTGCCAATAAAGCGCACAAAGGAAGGGCTGAGAGTTGTAATTATTGCACGTCAAATTTATTTACTTTTTATAAACAACTACTTGAAAATTCTAAGACACTTACCCCCAGTTTCACAGTGATAGTTTAAACTCAACTTTTGGTTTAAACGGCAGAGAATGGGTTTGGAAAAAACCAAGGAGCCTCTATCAAAACGTTTAGTAAAAGAAACGGACCAAATTTTGGGGGGGCGGTAATATTATATGGGGATGTATGCACGCTTCAGGAGTTGGAGTGTGCACTAAAGTAGAGGATCGAATGACAGCACAATCCTACGTTCAAATATTGAATGTTAGCTTTGTCTCATCTGTTAGAAAATGAAGTAAAGGACTTTCGGACATTGTCTTTCAACAAGACAATGATCCGAAACATTCAGCAAGACTCACTCGCGATTGGTTTCAAAACCAAGAAGTAAATTTTTTAGACTGGCCACCCCAATCCCCGATCTGAACCCAATTGAGCATCTTTGGGGGATCCTTAAACGCAGGATTTCATTTTGGGATCATTGCGCTAGATCTATGGATGAAATATGGCATAGAGTGGAATAATATTAGAACAGAAGAATGCCAAAATCTTATTCATATTATGCCAAGCTGATTTAAAGCTGTTTTAGCTGCGAAAGGAGGCCATACAAAGTATTAATTTACTTTAATTTCGCAATAATGTATAAACTCACAAAACTGATCGAATTCCGATTTCCACATTTTGCCTTCTTTATTGTTTTTAAATTGTTTAATCAACATGTGAACTTCCTGTATATCATTACTTTAATTTTGAATTTATAAAAAATATTGAATAGAATAGCATTAATTTGAATATGACAAAAATTGAAATATTGAAATTCATTCGATCGAATATGTGAGTTACTGTAAATGTACTATTTACAATAGTTACTTTTACCGTTCATTTCACATTCTTTAAGAGCTTAGGAGAAAGATTTGAAAGTTTCTCTATGATTGCACCAAAATTATTGTTTGCAGAAAAGATTATTTATGTATCTTCTTTTATTTTGTAAAAAATTAAATTATTATTCTTACCTGCCAGAACTTTAGCGGTTGCAACTGCATCCTTTGTAGCAAATAAATCATCGTATTCGTCACCTTCATAAGCGTGCATAGGCCTTGTTGCTTCATGACGAACTTTTTGTTCAACTCTGCTTACGTATTTATCGCTGGACGCCTTCTTCAACAATTGTCTCTGCTTAGAGGGACTTACATAGTCCGGATTTTCCCAAATTGCGCTGCCGGTAAATGAACCCTCGAATATTTTCACCGGGTTCATCACAAATCGTGGCCCTACTTCCGCTAACCCACCATCTTCAGAAAGAATTTGGAAATTCCTAAACCAAATTCGTTTATCGAGGAATGTGAATGTGTAGACATGATCGACGAAAGGCTGACTCTTAGGATGGTGATTAGGAACTCCGAAAGTTTGAATTAAGAGTTCCTTGAGCAGAGACAAATGTGGGATTTCATCGAATTTCTGGTCGAACGATAGCAATGGACGAGAACCACGCAAGCAATTGCCAGTCATTTTCAACTCCCCCATTGTGTGTATGTTCTCGATAAGGAATTTGGCCGATGGACCTTTCGGGACATTCGATAGCCACATGTATAAGTCTCGTTTTCGTCTGCCCTCGAAGAGAATAGCTCTATTGCAATGCTTCATTTCACACATTTCATTAACAAGGGACAAAGTTTTGGAGCGTTCCATTTTTGACTCTGGTCGGTGATGAGGCATAAGTGTTTTGATGTCGGCCATTAAGTGGCGATCTCTGTGATTAATGCCCCGAGCGGCAAAAACTAATACACGCTGTTTGTTTGTCCATTTTTCCTGAGTTATTGAAAAGTTGTGGAACAATTTTAGACAAGAAAATATACTTTTTGTAGGTCTTACCTTTTTAGGAATTGGGTCATCAGATAACCTTTTCGATGGAAGTGGTGGATTTTCATCTTTGGGTATTTCAACTGGAACTACTTTAGGCTTTTTCTTTATGAACTTTCGGCCCATTTTTTTTTCAGATTTATTAAAATATAAATAAAATTGTTCAATTGTACAAAGCGCACGTGTTCTAAACAGACAAAAGGCACACCGAAAACAAAACGAAGTGACAGTACAAATGTCACTTTGGCAGATGGCTTTCTGTGTTTTTAAAGATCTATTGCGCTTCAGGTCTTAGCAATTTTAGATTCTTAAGTTGAATACAAATGCATTTTTAGAAGTAAAGCGCGGAACAGATTGAACCAGCAACAGCACCGTCAACAGCAACAGCGGCCGCCATTAATTTAGAGCCAATGTATTTCAATTGTTCAACACACATTAGAACAGCAACAGCAACGCCAACAGCGTCGTTAGGCCAAAGTCCTAAATTTGCTGTTGCTGGTACGGTGTTGTCAACTTTCCCAGTGCAATATTCAGTGGCATCACAAAGAAAAGCTTTGTTTTCCATATGAAATGTCAAGCAGATGAAATGACGTTGCTGGTGGCAATGTGTTTGAGAAATTTTTGCTGGTCAGCGTGCTGTTTGCTGTTGACGATGCTGGTGCTGTTGCTGGTTTAATCTGTTTCGCGGATAAGACCAAATTGTCACTTGGATATAATAGGTGCGTTTTATTATCCATAAATCTATCTGGATCCGGATCTGGATCATCAATTGAAAATAAAACGATACGGATCTTAGTGAAAGCAGTGTTATAAGCCCGTCTCTTTTTATCAGTGGGTTTGTAAATTTTAAATTATTTCTTGTCTTTTTTCTTTACACTGTAGTGTCGTGACCTGTGGCGTCGTTGTATGACACCAACTATATATATATGTGAGAATGTTACGTCACCGAAGGAGGAGCGCAAAAGAAAAAGACAGAACACTTTGATTTAATTGTCAAATGCTAAATATATATTGTTCTTAGCATGTTTATTAAAATGAAATATACTTTGCAAGTCTTTTTAATTGAGTCTAATTACAGAAAAATGAGAATGTCTGGACGAGAAGAAGAATTGGACTTTTTGCTGAGCCGTTGGGCCGTTGGAGAGAAGACTAAATTCAAGAGTTTGAATTTCAGCGTCGTTGGATTGTGTGGAATGTGGACTCGGTGTCTGGTGTTTCTTTCGTGTATCAGCAGGCAGAGGAGCCACCATCGAGTCCGTGTCGCCACATACCTTACCATAAAAAGCCATCTACTCGCCAGTGTAATAACTAATTTTTGGATCTTTGAAATAGATCCCGATAGAAAACAGGATCCCAAATTGTTTTTGTAATACATGTTAAAACTTAATCCAGATCCGGATCCAGATAGATTTGTGAATAATAAAACGCACCTAATGAAAGCTATAACTTGTCCTTATTTGATTCTCCAGTTCTTTTAAAGGGTGGGCCGAATAGAAGTTTCTTTTAAAAAATGCGATAAAATGAACAAAATTAAATTTTTTCCATGAATTATGGCTTTATTAGTAAAAGCAAGCGGATGGTCGTGCGCCTTCAATTCCTGAGTCAATGGGACCTCGTAAGCAAATACATAATTCGTATCCGAGATCTTTATGCAGAATTCTCCTCAGGCAAGTGGATGAATGTTGAGATCGATGGCGATGGCAAATTGATGTTCGTGAATTGAGTCTCACTCTCTCGGCTATAGCAGCCATATTCTCGTCTGTGCGCAACGACAGAGACCATGAGGTTTGTCCACTAGCATACCAGTCTCACGAACTTTTTGCACAAACTTGCGTGCAGCAGGCGCAGTGGGTGCTTCATTTAGGTAAAAACTTCTTTTTAAAAAACGCACGGGCTAGACACCACTCACTTTGGAAATACGTTTTCAATATTTTCCAACCTTGTTCAAGCGTAAGGCGACTCATTTCGTTCCGCGGAGGTATGATACTGACTTTCTGTCAAGATTTCGAGCGGGAAACAGCTGTCAGTGACAAAATAACTTATGATTTAAAAAGAATCTACTAGATGGCTCATCCATCTACTCCGAGGTAGATGAATTACTTCCAAGTTGTTGTTATCAATGGGCCTGCACACACGAGATGAACAATTTTTGGACTAAAACCTGTTTTAGTCTATAGTCCAAGCACACACGAGATGATTTCAGACTGGGGGAAGAAATGTATACATGAGAACCTCTTTCATATGCGTTAGTATTTCTATGTGTATGTTGTTGTTGTTGTATGTTGTGTATGTGTTAGTTTCAGTCTTCGTTCATCCACGAAATTTCGGGTTGAAATTTTAGTCCGTTTCATACTGCACACTTCGGTTCTCTTGCCAACAAAACTGTTCTTAGTCCGGATGAAATAGTCTCGTGTGTGCAGGCCCAATAGGTAGTGACGTTTCCTACTAGTTGGTACCCCGGTGGACAGGTCTTTGTTGATAGTAGGTGCGTTTTATTATCCACAAATCTATCTGGATCCGGATCTGGATTAAGTTTTAACATGTATTACAAAAACAATTTGGGATCCTGTTTTCTATCGGGATCTATTTCAAAGATCCAAAAATTAATTATTACAGTGGCGAGTTGATGGCTTTTTATGGTAAGGTAGTGTAAACTACATTGTAAAGAAAAGAGAGAAAAAAACAAAAGAAATAATTTAAAATTTACAAATCCAAGGATAAAAAGAGACGGGCTAAGATCCGTATCGTTTTATTTTCAAGGGAAGATCCAGATCCGGATCCAGATAGATTTGTGAATAATAAAACGCACCTAGTATGTACCTGGTACTGTCCTCGTTTACTTTAAGGATCAACGAATATTGCCTAATCTTCAATCTCATTCAAGGACCATATATTACAGAAGTTTGGGAACGGAAGATGATGTCATTGTCCTCGGCATATTGAACAAGTTTTGTTTAATATAGTACTTTTGGTTTTAACATCTGCCATGGGCATCATCTTCTCCAGAACGAGTTTGAATAAGTCACATGATAGCGCATATTTGCTCATAACGAAACATAATTTTTTCCATATTTTATAATAATAAAAAAATAGTTCCTCCCCAATATATAAGATTTATTTTCAAAAAAAGTTAATACTGCATTATTTTGAAAAACAACCCACACACATACTCTCTAATGACTCAGACCGTAATTGATTGATAAAAACTACGTGTATAATAATTTATTTAATTTAACATTTTTATTTTTAAATAGTATTTAGGTTTTAGAAAGGGTTTTCTCTATTTTTTAAATAAAATTGTACATCATGCCTAACACATAAAAATCCTTTTAAGGATTATTCTTTTTTATTTGTTTGTTTACTTAATAAGGCAAATTAAAACACATAGGAAGGATTCTTTTGATTTTTTGTTTTGTTTTCATAATTGCTGGGGTTATACAGTATATATAGATATTCTATTTATTATAAGTTAAAACTATTTCATAGGCTTATATAATCCTTAGGAAATACTTTCTCTTTAATTTTAAGTCCTGCTTTCCACTACTTCTATTATTTAATCCTATGTGTTTTGTTTTCTATCTCATACGTCTATCGTTTTATATTTGTTATATCATCGAATGATCATCAGTATCAGTTTTTTTTAAATATATTTGTCCAGTGTTAACATCATTTCCATCTAGCAGATACATATAGAAACTAATAACCAGTATTAGTTAGTTCTGCCGGACAGCAACAATTATGCTTAGAGTGTTTATGTTGTTTAGGCGAAAGTGTGTAGTATAAGTTGTCTGCTATGGTAAAAACATTTGAGTCTTTCGCTCCCCCAAGCCTAGGCGTCATCGTATAAAAATTAAATAAATCACAAAAGCACTTTTTTGGAATTCCCATCATGGAATTGCGTCTCTGAATTAAAAAAACACTTTTTTCTTCTTCTTCTAAATGAAATTGAAACAAAAAAAGAAATAGTACCTATAATACAAATGAAAACAATTAATATCCTTGGTGGAGGACACTTCGCACACAGTACAAGACCTCTGTTGACTTGGGTAATTTTTAAGCAGCGCAATTATCCGCAACAGGGTGGTGTACTCTGGCTAGTTGTCATTGCCGCGGTTGCATGCTTGGCGGCTGTTCACGGTAGGCTTTCAGCTTTGTTTCCATAGCCTGGAAAAACAAACAGAAAATTGAAAATTCGTAAGGATTACAAGTGATAGAATCACAAAATGTGGGTTTGGATTGTTAGTTTGACACTAAGAAAATGGGTTTAGTTAAGCAAATATTCCATTTCAGTTTGATAAAACATTAAACCGGCGCAGCACGTGAATATCTTTTTTGTGTGTTCATAAAGGTTAGTTAGAAAGAATCTGATCCTCTTTTTAAAAATATGCAATGAGAAAAATTTAGAAGAGAAGACAGGACATTTCAAGAACACGCTACAATTTTTCAAATTATTTTGCAGTAATGTTTGTTTGGAAGATACATGAGACTCTTTATAAAATGGTTCATGTTCAACACTTTTTCCAATCATTTTACAATAAATAATTTAAAAAACTTAAAAGGTCGGGGATGAAGATGCAAAGAAGAAAAGCAAATAAAATTGGTTACATTGTTTTGATCATCGATGGTTGAATTCGAAGATGCGGGGGATGGCAAAGTCGATCGAAAATCGCCGCTGAAACGTTGTGCAAATCGCTTAAAAATATTTGTAGAACCAAAAGACTGGTTATTGTTGGTCGATTCGAAACACATGCTCGTTCGACTGCCTCTGCTTGTCGCATTTAAAATATTACTATCATCTTGAGGTGCGCTCTGTTCTTTGCAAATACAACGAAATTTACTACAACGCGAACATAAAAGTGTTTTATCCAACTGAAAGAATTTTTGGGGGAAGAGAAAGAAAAAAAAAACAAGATAAAATAACGTGCAGGACATTTTTAAATAATAAATTAGAAAAAAAAGCAAAATTAGTTAACGTTATTCCCAAAAACCAGACCAATTCAAGTATAAAGTTTGATTGTTGTACTCACATTCAGCTTTCTTAACATATCAGCAACAATATTCAATGCTGTTGTGCGGGAACTTGCAGTCATGGCGGCAGCGTTTCCATTCAGCATATTGTCTGGATCTGAAAGAGATTTCTCAAAAACATCATTCGATTTAAGCACAACAAAGGGAGCTTTTTCTTTGAGAGAAATAGAATCCACAAGAGTATGTGTTTAGACATTTACACAACATTTAATTTACAAGATGAATAATGAACTTCTTTCGAAAAAAGTGATTTGTTTTTAGATGTTTTTATTATGTTTGCTTTATATGCATTTTATTCTTATATGAGTGTGGTGTGCATAATAATTTACAAGAGTATATTTTTTTATGAATAAAATTTAAAATATATAATAATGCGTTGGATGGATAGATGGATGGATTTGATAGATGAAAATGTTTATAAAATATTAATGCTTATAAATAAGATTTTTCTTTTAAGTAAAAAATCAGATCACATGCGACATGACTTGGAGATCTTTAAGGCTCGTTTGGTTTGTTTAAATGATGAAATTATCTTACTTTTTAGAGAATTTTGATTATATTCATTCAACGACGACTGGCTGTTGCCAGTGGGTATGGTTGCATTTGTCGGAATACTTAGGTTTTCTGATAAAACTGAATTTTCAGCAACGCCATTCGGTGTGGTACTGGGATATCGAGTTTTAACATTCAGTTCTTGTTTTAAATCTAAAATGAAAAAAAAAATATTTTACAATTCATAAGTAGGAAGTTAAAATTTGGATACAAACGCTTAAATTAAGAAAATAAAATGTTTTTATTTTATTTCAATATCACAATCGCTCACTTTTGGCGTTCGACATTTTTAAATAAATATCGACAAACGACGTTGCGGATAAAGAAGCAAACAATCATTTTAAAAAAATAATAACACTTTGGGCTGAGGTCGCGTGACTAAAAACACTTCCATGCGGAGTTCCCTTATTGATTATTATTATACGACGCAGTGAATAATACAACTCCGGCCGGGCATTATATGAACAACATTTATATAACTCCAATATATGATTTTATGTCCTCAATGATAAAATTAATCATTTGTTAAAAAAACTCCGAATCAATAATTTTATGAAAGTCAAATGAAAAAAAAAAATACAGAATAAATTATAACCAAGTGAGCACATACAAGAGTGTAGCGATGCGATGAGCTTCGAACACACTCTGCGAGACCATCACAAGAAAAGTACACCAAATAGATGGAAATGTAACTAACCTATGAAAACATAAAATTATTTTACCCTACTTATGTATATTCTTGTCTTCAAATAATCTAATGTCAACCAATGTGAACACAGTAAACATACAAAATGAAATTGGATTACTGTTTTCACACTGTCTACGATTTAATAGATATGTATGCATGTATGTAGATAAAACGCAATATATTCTGTGAAAAAATCGATTCTCTTTAAAGTTTAACTTGCTTCTTCAACCCTTAAGAATCCTACATGTAAAAGAGGTGCAAAAGAAGGGAATTAGTTATGTAGCAATGATTTGTTGAACATTGAGATTGAGTCTGTGCTGAATACCGGTTTTAAAGCGTTGAATCAATTTCCGCATGCTCTTATTTATTTTAACTAAAATACTTTTAAAGCAATTAAAGTGACTAAAATTTAATCAAACAACAATCAAAAATAAAAGAATAACTTCTCTAAAAAATGTACAGTTATGAAAAATGTACCCGATTTGCATTATAGAATTTTAAATTTAAATCTAAATGAATTTTAGAAAGGGATTTAACTCTGAAAATTATGTTTAAAACCGAAGTCTACGTAAAGTATACTTTAACAGCAGCAAATAGCTACTTTATCTTTTAAAATTCTGTGGTGTTTGGTAAAAACATGATAACTCCGTAAAATAATTTGCGTTCTTATCTTCACTTAACATCGAGCTAGAACCTTAAGGGGTAAATCGATTTTCTTAAAATTTGGAACATAATTTTTTAAAGAATATTCTCATAAATGTTCCAAATTTGAACAAAATCAGTCGACCCGTTTAGGACTTAGCTCCATGTGAAGTGGACGTAAAAACGCAAATTATTTTATGGACTTATTACGTTTCTACCAAACACCACAGAATTATACTTTATCCAGATTGACAATTTATTTTATACCTTTTTATACCAAATTTAATTGAAAATATTTACTGATTTTTTATTTTTGAAGTAAAACTTCTTTTCCGGCTTTGGGGGTAAAAAATTTTCTATGCAGCTGTCAGTGACATGTCAAAACGACACGTTATCAGTCAAAGACAGCGACATGTTTTTAGAATACAAAATGTTTGTACGTTTATAGGTTAGAATCTTGCAGAGGCTTTGCTTGAGAATGAATATTAAAAACAGGAAACAATATTTCAAATGATCATTCCAATCTTAAGTTTTGCAATGTTGCGGCAATAAGCAGGCAAATCTCCAAGTGTTACTTACATTTATGTATGTATGTATAACCAAACGGATTTTCAAGATAGAATAACGAAGTTGACTTTTTATTTTAAGAACTAGCGATGTATACAGCTTCGCCATCTAGAATAATGTAAATAACATTTAAGCAATCACAATCTATGTAAATATTCAATAAATGTACTTTTTCCAGCGAAAATTCATTTGTTTTGAAGTTTTTTGTGTTCATTTTCAAATTTGTTTGTTGTGTAGTAGTTGCGTTTGTGTTCTTTATCTGTCAAATGTAGGGTTGAAAAATTGCTAACGTTTCGTTGCGAACCCCATATTAGTTAGAAGCGTTAAGCGTGTATAAAATAATGGAAAAGTTAGATAAAGTCTCGCAACTTAGCTCCTGCGTTGAATAGAGTTAGTTTTATTTTTTAATCCATCATCATCATCATCATCGGCTCGACAACCGGGTTCCGGTCCTGGCCTCTTTCAACAAGTCTCTCCACCTATCCCGGTCTCTAGCCGACGCCATCCAGTTGCGCACCCCAAGGCTTCGGGCGTCCTGGTCTACGCCATCTCTCCAGCGCAAGCATGGTCTACCACGCTGTCGTCTACCATAGAATGTACCACAAAGAACTTTCCGAGCAGGTTCCTCTTCGCTCATGCGAGCTAGGTGCCCTGCCCACCGGAGTCTACCGAGCTTAAATTTTGTCACGATATCTGCTTCTAGGTAGATTGCGTACAATTCATGATTGTACCGTCTCCGGAATCGTCCTTCCTCACATATGGGGCCAACAATTCTCCTTAAGACTTTTCTCTCGAACGCAGCTAAGAGGTCGGAGTGCCTTTTGCTAAGCACCCAAGTCTCGGATCCATATGTGAGTACTGGCAGGACCATGGTCCTGTACAGCAGCAGTTTTGAAGTTATGGTGAGATTTCTGGATTTGAAAAGCTTTGACAGACTATAGTAGGCTCTGTTGGATTTGAGAAGCCGCCCGCGTATTTCTTCTTCTATATTGTTATCGGCTGCTACTATTGACCCAAGGTATTTAAAGGATTGCACCACTTAACAACAACTGATCAGATCTTTACCCTTAGGCAGGCGATGGAAAAATGTCTAGAATTTAACATCCCAACATACCATCTGTTTATAGACTTTAAGGCCGCCTATGATAGCATAGCCAGGGTAGAACTTTACAAAGCCATGAGAGAATTCGGCATCCCAAATAAATTGACGCGACTATGTAGGTTGACCATGACCAACGTAACAAGCCATTTTTTAATCCACTAATGTTTAAATTGTGCTCCATTTTATTCATTATTTGGCATTAAGTAAAAATAAAAGCGAAAAAACTCAGATCAAACAAGGTCATATCGAAACAGGAGGTAGGGGCCTAATTTCCCGTTTTGCAAGAATATTTAAAAATAACAGAAAAGGTTACAATAAACCCTATAACTTTTTTAAATAAGCAAGTTCTTTTTGTTTTGTGTTTATATCAAGTTTAAATTTATCTATTCCAATGTTTTTTGAAAATCAAAATTTTGAAAAAAAAGTTAAACAAAATTGTACGTAAAAAAGGTACGTACGTATGTATAACAATACCAGTTTAGTTTTTAAGAAACTTTTAAAAAAGGAGCCTTTCCTTTGGTAAATTCACAACTCGATATTTGATTTTTTTTTTTTTTGGCGAATTGGCGGCATTTCAGATTACAATCTTTGTCAATGCATTGTAAAATATATATTGTGAAACTGTCAATTATATTGATGTATGTATATACCTGTTAGGAAAAAGGGTCGTAAATCTCTCGAAAAATTCAGTCATGCAAAATTGATCTATTTGTTTGACCAATGTAAGGCCATTCGCAAAACCACTGTATTAAAAGAACTCAATTAAACGATTTTTGAAATGAAATGATTTCTTCCCATTGAAGAACCCCTTGGTTTTAACTTGCGATAGACATGTGACATGTCCTCATTATGAATATCGAATCGAACTAAAATCGAATCAAATTATTTAGTGATAAAGCTAGCGAATTGAAAATTGAAGTACCTTTCCATCAATTGGTATTGCTAATTTTTGAAGTAATGAGTAATAAACGCAAAATATATTTAAAAATAAATTGTGGTATTTGAAAAAAAGAAAATAATAATAAAAAAGCTTGTAATGGGAAAAAACACTTAAACTTAGGGTCAACAAAAAAACTCAAAAAGATTATTAGAAACAATTTGCAATATACATAATGTTCTGAATTTTGTATTTTTTTTTTTTTGTTACAAGTCTTTTCTTTGTTTTGACTTCAAGCTAAAACTTAAATAAAAACTTTCTACGAACAAAAAAATGTAACGACTACTAGTGGAGCACCATACTGCCGGATTACTTTGTCTCATTTGGAGTAATCCGTAGGCGACTGCAAAGTTTGAACCAGCCTGTTAATCTACTTGCCAATTGCTTGTGTGTAAATACACAAGGTACGCTTTCTCCTTGTCAAAACCTCAATTGAATTAAATTTTTGGGAGCGAATGTCTCGTGAAAGTCTGAGCAATTTAATAATTGTTTTTTTAATTAAAAAAATCACAACACAAAACACAATCTGAAGGAATACAATCTCACAATGCTAAATGCAATATTCCCTTGTTTGACGTTTAACATGTGTTATTTTAATGGAATCATTTTTCGCAGCATTGAATTCTATTCATAAGAGCCTTATTCTAATACTAAGTATCAAAAAAAAAATGTCTCAAATTTCAAAAAAAAAAAATCTACATCTTTAATCTACTTTCAGCAGAGAAACATGAATTTAACGATTCATTTTCACTTCCATTTTATATTAAAAATAATTTCTTTTTCTTTCTTTCACAAAAAACTAATATTGCAACTAGTACCGGAAAATTGTTTTGGTACTACATAGACTGCCGAAAAAATTTGTCATTTTCCATTGGTAAAATAAATCAATTTATTTTTGATTCAAATTTACGAATTATGTATTTGTTCAGATTAACAAATCGAACAATTCACGGAAAAAATCAAAATTTGCCTTAAAGTATTATTATTATAATTAATGCGATGCCTAACGAATTATTTTCTTTTGTATCTCTACCAATAAAATCAAACAAGTTGAATCAAAAGACTATGATACTGGTTTTGGCAGGTGCATGCAATGGTAAGCATAATATTTCTTTGCACCAACCTGTACTAGCTCAAAAGGTAGTGCAAAGTTTTCTGAACTAGAGTACACTAGTTCAGCTCAATGAACGCTAATCAGTGTAAGTCAGTGCAGAAATTTTCTCAATAAACACAAAAAAGCTACACTTTTCTGCCCAGAGTAGTCCAGTGCAGCTGGTTGAACAGAACTATTAGTTCTGGACTACTGCAATATTTAAGAGCTCGATCGTTGGGTTGAATTTTTGTGACGGATTGTTCGAATAACTACAATGAGGTATTTTTGAAATTATATTAGCAAATTAAAAAAAGAACGAATGTTAACATTTTTCTTCAATTGTTTAGGTATTCAGTATGTATACCCTCTATTTATGTTTTTAAGTAAGTTATTTATTGATATGTATACATTTCAAAATAAAAGTGTAATACAAAAATATGAATTTAAGAGCTGTGGCGTAGCCGCTTGGTTAGCAAATATATAAATGTGAACTTTATTAATTTAAATTTTCAATAAATAAAAGAAAAATGAATCAAACGTATTCTGATGTTAATAGCATTCTAGACTTGTAAAAAGTTTTTAAGAAATTGCTTGGGGCTTACAGTCCCACTCGCTTAACTTGTATTTTCATGTTCACTTGTATGTACATACATAATTTGTAGTTCCAAGCCATTTTTATCTTAAAACCGAAAGAGGGCAGATTTACGAGAAAATAGGACAGATCGAAATAGCTCAGCCGTTACGCCAACGACTACAGACTATAATTAATATAAATTCGCATATTTGGACAAGTAAACGAACCCTCATTATGTTTGAACGATTGACAACAATAATGTTGTAGTCAATTTTTTTTAGATAAATGTAATTTTTTACCCACTTATAAGGTAAATGTCTTACCTCTTGTTTCATCCATCAGCCTTTGAAGCTTCTCTTGCAGCATTTCTTTTTCATCAACTTCCATTTCGAGTAAGGCATTCTTTTCGTATGCCTTGTCAAGCATCGCTTCGAAGTCGGCAATGCTCTCATTCAATATTCGATGAGCACGCTCGAGATCGTCGTTTTTCTGTTCCAATTGACGCAGGTATTGCTTCATTGAATCTCGTTCGTTTTTTACAGTTTCCAATTGTTTTTCAACATTTGCAAATTCAATTATATGAGAATCTTGTTTCATCTGGATGTTTTTGTTCATGAAAAGGTAATTATGCAATCATAGAACTTAAAACTAAAAACAAATATAATACTCACTCGTAAGGAATCATTCTCTTTTTCTAAATTTGCTACTTTCAATCTGAGATCTTTGATGGCATTCTGTTTCTGTTCTAATGTTGCATCCATTTCTGCTTCCATTTGTCTGGACTGTTCAACATACTCATCAAATTCTTGCTTCACATCTGTCCATCTATAAGAAGTTATTCAATTAAAAATAATCTGGGAATGGGGGACGTTTGGATGAGCGTACTCTTTGTGATAAAGTTTTGCCCGTTCTTTCCAATATCTACATTCATCTTCGACACTATTAAACATTGGAGGTGAGTCCATTTTTCTGTGAATAAAATGTGAAGCTGTTGTTTTTGTTGCTGCTGGTTCTCTGATCACCAATTGCTGATTGGATATAATATGCAGTGATGCCTTTTGCCTTGGCCCTTGCCTTCGCCTATCACAAAACCCAATCGAGTTCAAACTATTTTCGAGTGATTTAACATTGAAATATTGTTTATTAACAGGTTATTTACAACAATTTACATTAAAAGAGAAAATTTGATTTGATTTTTCTTTTGTTTTTTACTGACAGATAGAGAAAATGAAAAATCAAGGAGAAATGAAATCATCGTACTCTGTGCTGCTATATGCTTCTGCTTGCTTTGCTACTGCGGTGCAAAACGCATGGAATACGACGCATAAGTAAGTATTGATTATGTTCTTACACACAATTTTGTTTAAAACTTACCAATGAAGTTAGATTGATATTTGAAGTTGTTTTCTTTTTAAGTTTAAAACATATATTTTTATTAAAAATCAAAGAAAATCAGTTAAAAGAAATTTCTTGTGTTTGGGATAAAATGCCATGGAAACGATGTTGCCAGATGAAAATTGAAAAAGAAACTAATGGTGTTGGAGATTGGCTTCACTAGAATGAATCGATTCAGAAGTAGTTTTTTCTTAGATCTGTCACAAGAATTTAAAAAAATTGAAACACTCATAAGTGGAAGGAATTGTTATAATTATTTTATTGAATTTGTCAATCAGCTGATGCGGAAAAAGAATTTTAATTAGTAAAATTAATAAATGCATCTTTTAAAAAAAATATTCGTTCCAATTAATTTTTTTTTTGTAAAAAAAAATATCTCAATTATTTCTCATCAATTCGAATTGTTTTCCTTTTAATTACATATTAAATCCAAAATAAATCTTTTCTTGATGCTCTTTTCTGATAGCTACAGTACGCTATAATATACAAGAATGATGAATTACCATCTGTCACTTTTTATAAAAATGAAAATCGATAGTTAGCTATATAAAAGGCAACATAAAAGACTTTATAAAACAAAAAAAAAACAAATTTGATAGGAAAAATACATTTCTACTTCATAGAGCATAATCTATAGCATGCAAAGAGCAAAGCAACGTGTGGTATGCAATTTTGTATAGAATACTATAAGTAGCCACTACAGCAATTTTCTACTATTCTACTATTGCTTGTAGACGCACACTGTCAAACAGTGCATTATCCCTCCACTAATTATAATACACTGCTTTTGAACAATGAATTTCACATTACGATATTAAAATATCAATACATGAGAGCGAGAGACGTCTATAAGTGGTGATAGGAGTATAGAAGAAGTTGGTAAAATTGCAGAGTTATCTCCTTTTTTTTCTGATGCAGAGAGATAACAGTCATAATAAAAGAAACAGAATCATGTAACATCAGTGTTTTCTATATGTTTTCATTTACTTACCATTTTTGACTGATGCTTTTATACTTTCTTGAAAACTCTAATTTTTTCAACTTCATCAATTTACACCTTCCATTAATTCTCTTAAATAGTAAAAACATTTTTATCTAAGCAGTTCTATTTTGTCTAATCATATTATGGTACGTCGAGTATTCGACTCTGAAGCCTAGTACGCAGATCGAGACAAGACAAATTGTATCTCTACAAAAATTTTCCAAATGTCGCGCAAAAGTTTGAATTTGGAGAGATAAAAAATAATTTAATGCATTTTGGAGTGTATAGCCTAGTACGCAGATCGAAACAAGACAAATTTTATCTCTACAATTTTAATCTCTACAAAATTTTTCCAAATCTCGCGCAAAAATTTTAAGTTGGAGAGAATAAATCTAATTTAATGTGTTTTTTAGTGTATCTCTGGAACGGGTTGTCTTACAAAAGACGTTCATACCTTTTTGGAATCTCCTCTCGATGTTTTCAAGATAAGCATCAGCACCTTTTACATAAAACAAGTTTTGACAAAAATCACTTTCGGAAATACGGTGGCTGTCAAAATTTGTCCCGCAAGATAATGCTTGTATCATTCTTTTTCCTGGCAAAATTTAGTGGAGACATTTTGTACAGCAATTCACAATAGTATGAATTTTGCGCGCGAACTGCGTACTGCTCGGAAAAATATCCAAGACAAAATTTGTCCCAGACAAAAAAAATGTATGGGAGACAAAATTTTTCTCGATCTGCGTACTAGGCAACGGGTTGTCTTACAAAAGTCGTTCATACCTTTTTGGAATCTCCTCTTGATGCTTTCAAGAGAAGCATCAGCACCTTCTACATAAAACCAGTTTTGACAAAAATCACTTTCGGAATACGGTGGCTGTCAAAATTTGTCCCGCAAAATAATGCTTGTATCATTCTTTTTCCTGGCAAAATTTACAAAAGTATGAATTTTGCGCGCGAGCTGCGTACTGCTCGGAAAAAAATCCAAGAATAGGCTTCAACACTATTAGGCTAGGCGCGCACATTCAATTTTTAGGCCGGTATTCACCGAGCGCTCATAACTTAAGAAGCTCATAAACGTATTCACCAAGCAATATTAGTGAAGATCTACGAGCGCTCTTAAAAGTTAGGAGTGGTCGCGACCACTCCTAACTTACGAGCGCTCTCTTCGAAAATTTGTTCGCTTGTGCGTGTGCCACGCACGCATTTGACTCGAATCCATGTGAGCAATGCCAAGTAGAAGAGTATCCATTTGCTGTCAAGACCAACATTACACATCATTTCACAGTTTGGGTATGCCTGAACAAGAGAGACTGGCTCTCATTTTCGAACTTCGAAAAACACTTGCGAGTGGTTGGTGAATACCGCACAGAAATTTCAAGTTAAGAGCCTCGTAAAGTTAAGAGCCGTTTAGGAGCGCTCGGTGAATACGAACCTTAGTTTTGCAAATGCTTGGTTCGACCAACTAAAAAGTTTGTGTTTTGACACAAACTAAACGATTGCTAAAATGAGTTCGCTATTTTGTGTAACATATAATTATATGCACCTGCGCGGACATTGAACCAAATAGTTCATCTGTTTTCTATATAAGCAACCAAACAGTTGTGCAACTAAAAATTGAATGTGCGTGCCTAGCCTTATGGACTTGCAAAAAAACAAGCCTTTTATTCAATAGTTTCGAAAAGTCCAAACATACTTTAAATATGCCCGGTGAATGCTCTGCCTTATAAAAACGAAATAAAGACCCGATGCAGTATATCCTCAATTAGTTTGTTACTTGACATCCAGACGACGCTTTTATTTATATGACATTTGTTTACTTCGTTTTGTTAATGTTGTTCTCTTTAGTTCGTTTCCCGATTCTCCTATTTCGCAAGCAATTTTTGGTGTTGAGAGGTGATTAATTTTCCTTAAAATTTTCCCTGCAACTAAAAATACAATAAATTTTCTTATTTCAAATCTAATTTATATACCTTAAAACGTACATTTTGAATTATTGAATTGAAATAAAAAATCTTATAGCGTTAATCAACAGTGGCAAGGGAAAAAATTACATTCCAATCTCTGGATCATCATAGGGAGGAAACTTCAACAAAGAGGAAGAAAGAATAAGAAAAACCCTATTCGCCATTGTTACTGCATTAAAAAAGAAAATCTTTAAATTCTTTTTTTCATTCTTGTGGAATTGATTAAAAAAACTTCTTAACTCCAGCTGAGCTTAAATAAGAAGAAAAAAACTAAATAAACCATGGCCGATGGCGAAAACAAATCTCTTCTCCCCAGTGAGTACGACGAAGCCAAAATGTACTCGGCTGCCGGCGAAGGCTCTGAGAATCCTAGCACAGGTACGTATCAATTAAATAAAAAATATTCTATCTTTTCTTTCGACTTAGTACAGAATTGCAATGGATCATTAGATGATACAAATACATTCGATTGCAATTCAACTGGTTATTGAACTTTATCGCAATGAAACCCTTTAAGTGCGTTTTTAGCTAGTTCACTTCTCTTTTTCGCCAATTAGCTAATAGCGGCCGCAAAATACTGCAAACTGCAATGAAATTAAATCTCACTTTCTCTGGATACAGCTGATAGATATTCAAACCAGAAACGATATTCAATATCGGTGTATTCGATATCAACTTTGTTTTTTGTTTTTTTTTTTTATTTTTTTTTAATTTTGTATTGCCATCGACAGTGCTCACTTCGCCTATCACACATGACTCATCGGCGTGGTACATTGATTTGTTTTTCTCAGTGCGTCTCATTGTCTGTATATTATCTGATTCTCCAGCAGCTGAAAGCACTCGTATGCAATTATTGTTTGCGCTGGTGCTAGTGCTGATAGTATTGGAATTGTTTCTATTTTATTGTGGCTATTGTCGTTCTGCTGGGTTAAATGTTTGATAAGAATGTGGTAACATTTTTTAGTTCTGAAATCTTCTATCTTATCGAATTACAGACCCCCATGTCAGCAGCATTTTTCAAATGATCTATATGAACTTGCTTCATATGATGAGACTGGTGTAGCTCAAAATTGTTCTATATATTTTATTTGTTATTGATATCAGAATTGAAACGATTTTGGGATTTTTATTGAAGAAATTATATATAAAATTTGAAGAATTCTATCACCCCTTACTTAGTTATCATAGCTAGAACGTTCAAGAAGATTAGTCACGTACTAAAATTCCTTATTAGTAGAAATCTAAACTGCAAACTTAGGTAATTAAAAAAGTAATTCTAGAGTGATTTCTATGCGAAAGATTCTTTAATCTTTGATTAAATTACTTTGTTCTTGATATTGAAAAACTGTCAACTACAAGCAAGAATCTGTGTTTATGAAAGAATTAATAGAATTTTTAAAACTTACTGCATAAATGTTTTCTCGGAGAAGTGATCCAAAACTGAAATAAAAGCTCTTAGTTCTTACTTCATATGATGTGGCATTTTTAATGCATTTTTGCTTGAGATCATTCAGTTCCCATAGGAATCTACAGCTTTATGATTTCCCTTAACAGTATACAACTTTAGATGTTTCATTTTCTTAGTATAGTTACGAAGTTCATATTTATGTATGTTGCTTGATGCATACTTTTTTGTTGCAACATTGGACTTGTAACTAAATTATGAAGTTGTTCAAACAATTTAAAATTAATGTTGTAAAAAGTAATGATGATATTAACAAAAATGTGAATTCAAACTTACAGGATTAACATTTGTTACCTTATATTTGAAATAAGAAAATTGATAAACCATCATTCATGTAAGATGTCACACGCGGAATGTCATAATTTTATAAAATGAAATATGAAAATTCCATAACAATGCATTTTTTTCATTTTGCATACAAATAGTTAAGTAAACAATATCAGACAGGAGTAAAACGCCTAAGTTCCATACCAAGTTCCGTACTATGTAATGTAACTTGATAAATTAAAAAAACTTAATAGGTAGTTGCTCCTGCTTTATTTTGAATAACTGCAGCAAGACGTTTGGACATGCTGCAACCAGATTTTTTAAAATTCGAGCTGGAATTCTCTTCCATTCATTTTGGATACTTTCCCAAAAGGTTGGGAAATTAGAGATTGAGGTGGCCATTCTAGTACATCAACATTTTTTTGAGCAACAAATCTTTATTTACATACTTTGGTTGTATGCTTTGGGTCGTTATTTTGTTGAAAAATATAATTTTCCATAGACATTTTTGAAAAAGAAGAAGATAAGTTTTCTCTTAATATGTTGACATAACTTTAACCCGTCATTTTGGTGCCGATTTTGGCTATATTTCCAACGACACCAAAGAAAAAACATCCCTAGAGCGTGAGTGATCGCCTTCCATTTTCGACGGTTTTTTGTATGCACCTTTGACTGAGTTTTTCCGATGATTTGCACCAAACCCGCTTTCTGCCTCTCGAGTTTTTTTTTTAATTGAAATTTGGACTCTTCGGGCCAAATAATACTTTCCCAAAAGGCTTGCGGCTTTGTTTGACAGTTATTTATTGGCCAATATTTGATCTGTTTTAATATTATAAATTTGTATGAACTTTGCAAACGAAGAAAATATGTGTTATCTGTTACTTATTTTGATTTAAAAGTATATATATGTATATGTACATACATACAGGCAATCCTGATCTTGAAAACTTTTAAGCTTGCTGCAGACATTGACAAAAGGTCACTTTTCATCTTTTAATAAGTACAATAATTTTATAATTCGAACTAAGTAGAACCATATCGCACAGAAGCATTCATTCGGAGCATTCAAATGAAACTAGATGCTAGCATGAAAGTTCGCATATAACAACTCAAAGTCAAATGTGAATGTAACTTCATAAGAAAAAATTAAACAACATTTCCATCTTGGATTGTCAAACCCTTTTTATTGTTTGTGCCATATTTTAATCTGTCGAAAAGGTACAATTATTCCATTTAATTTGACAAAAAAAAAGTTTAAAATCAATTTAATAAATCTTATGTCAATTTCCTTTACACATTAGAGATTTCGATCCGGGATCGAAAATTTTTGTTTGATATGTGTGCAGGTACGTGTTTCATGTAGGTTTAAATCTTTCTTTAAATAAGGATCTGAAAATTTTGAAAAAAAAAATCTAATAGTAAAAGCTAGGTAATGTGAGTTGGGACTTCAAAAAAAAAAAAAAATTTTAATTTTAATACTACAAGATGTTAAAGAAAACTTAATTTTTCTTAAAAATAATAAAAGGTTTAAAAAAAATTCAAAATGTTTTTTTTTTTTTTTAATTTCGATAACTCAAAAACAGGTCATTTATTTTTGTTTTAATGTGCACAATAGTTAAAACTTAAAATTGGCAGGAGCTGCAGATAGATTCCTTGTAAACTATTTTAGAGCATTAAGTACCAAACTTAAAGAAAATCGCTTCAGCTGTTTAGCCGCACTACACGAATGTGAAATGCTTTAACTGACTATATTTCCCCCCCCCCCCATTATAATATTCAGAAATTCAAAACCATCTCTTTATAAATCCTCTCCAACTTTCCTAAAACGCTCGCACTGTGCTCAAACATTTTAAGGGTAGTAATAATCCCTTTAGTGCGCTCAAAATTATAAAAAAAACATATACATATGTCATACATACATATGGACATAAAGACTGATACTCAGTTTTTCATGTTCTTTATTATCGTAATGTAAAGTTTGATTAAGATCTCCAGTTCGTTTTTTATTCACGAATGCAAATCTAGTACCTACATCCATGTATGTATACATACATACATATGTATCTACTCGTATACATATATGGCAAGTAAAAAATACATCGCAATTAAAAAGAAAAGTCTATGTACCTATTCTATCAAACACTTTTTTATGATTAAGTAAAAAAACAAAAGATATGACTGTTTGAAAGATTTTAAATGTGATTTCGGCAACATTGACATAAATCGCTATCATCATTCTTTTATAAACTAACAAAAAAAAAAAACAAGAAAAATGTGATGAAATACTTTTTGCTCATCATATTCGAGTTTACTATCTTTAATCAGTTGATATCAAGTAGCTTATTTCTAAGCTCACTCAGTGAAGTATAATGGAGATGAATCTCTATTATAAAAAAGGTAAAATCGCATCATATATCATTATGCGTTCCTTCTTAATGGTTTGATAAATGATACGAGTATACTGATAAGTATGTAGACAATTTTATTTTGTCGTTGTGGATACCTGTTTTTATGATCTGCTCTACTGTATATTTAAAATTTTATTAAGTTCATTGGAAAGCAGTTGATAATAGCACTTTTTTTCTTTGAATAAAAAAAGGTTTTGCGAAATGTCAATTCTTACTTTACCTTTCATATGTGAAAATGTGATCTAAACTACATATAACTTGAGAGATCCGGTGTTAGTTAACTGAAGTGTGTGAGCATTCATATCTTGGTTTTGATTACTCTTCGAAATTTGAAATTAAGGTGATTTTACTACTAAAAACATGTTTCTCAATATTATTAAAAAATTAATGCAAGGTTTCGAGAAACTACGTGAAAAATGTAAACAAAATTCTTTTTGGACTTTTGGATGCACTTACTTCAGTTAAAGTAAAGCCCATAAATCAAAAATTTGCTACATTTGTTTCCATTTCCGACATTAATTCTTTCAAGATCTATCAAATCAAGTTAATGTTTTTTAATTTCCATCTATGTATTTGTGAAAAATATTCTGGAAAATTCTGTCTGTCTATTTCTTTTGAGGTCGATTCATATTCTTAAAACTATGTACATATGTACCTATAATTTTTGAATATTTTATTCATACATTTTGACAATTTTGTTTTCTTTTGAAAATAATACTCTTACACGCTTTCATTGACATTAATACAATTTTTTCTTTGTGAAGGAGGCGTCGCTCCATCTGTGGTATCATCGATTGGACCAGATGAACTGCCCCCGCCATACCAACAGGCGGCCAGTGGAGGTGTTCCGATGGTCACATGCCGAGTATGTCAGAGTATGATTGACATAACAACCAAACGAGAGCAGCATGTTGTCAAATGTGGTCAGTGTAATGAAGCAACAGTAAGTTAAAAAAAAAATACAAATTCCATATATGCAGAATTTTGTTATAAAAAGAAAAACGAAATAATAATAATTTTCTTTCTTTTCAGCCAATTCGTAATGCTCCACCTGGAAAGAAATATGTACGCTGTCCATGTAATTGTTTGTTGATTTGCAAGAGCTCATCACAACGAATTGCATGTCCACGTCCAAATTGTAAGCGAATAATTAATCTTGCCCCCAGTCCAGTTACACCCCCAGTGCCTGCAATGCCTGGAATGTGTCGTGTTACTTGTGGTCATTGTTCGGATACATTTTTGGTAAGATTCTTAATCGAAAAAATATATAATTCAAACAAAAAATTAAAAAACTGCACACAATTCAATTATCACACTTATTACTTGCTTATTTGTAAGTAATTGTAACCTTTAAATCTTGACAGATTGCAGAGGTTGTAAAATTTAATATAGGATTTTTCCCGCTCGACTTAAAATTGAAATTTTACTTTATGAAAATTTAATCATATATTGGAATCGACTAAAACAGCCACGAAACTTCGAGGAAAATATATAATTTGCTCTGACGGTATATCTGTTCTTGAAGCTATCAAAAACTATAACAAAAATACTGATCTTATAACCGAAATCAGACACCAACTCATCAAATCACAAATCAAATATCAAATTAATGTAGACTCCTGAACACGTAGGGAACTAGTGAAACGAAAATGCTGACATTGCAGCTAACTCGGCAAAAAACTCACCGGTTGTCATGTTCAACATCTTCTCTAAACTATATCTGATGAGAGTTACACAAAATGCAATTGCTACCAACTATAATAAGTTCTAGTTATTTTTTGCAATGGATAAGTTAGTTGGTCTATTCTCCGCTGTATTTTGCCAAGGCACGGTTAATTGAGTCTTATCGTGTATCTCGAAACTTTTTCAGTTTTTGTGAATCTCTGAATGTTAGATCGGAACTAAGAACTCTTCTCTCCCCGAAAATAAATTTCTCCTTAACAAAAAATCCTATATAATAATCTTCGATACCAATCTTTCCATCAACATTCACGTTCTAAATTTTCGAGACAGGAAAACATTCTCGTCGAAATTTTCATTATCGTCGTTTGTAATTTTTTTTCCCGTGTATGTACATTGACACTGCACTCGCAATCGACTGAGAAAAACTACGAATCATATTTTCTATAATAGATTTAAGAAGAAATAGATCCCTCTTGTTCGAATTAAATTGAAGAAGAGATAATATTATGTAGTTCTAATACCCATAATATTATTGGTCAAAATACACTAACACAAAAACATTACGTCTCTTATAATAATTCCTCCAAATGCGAAATACTTGATATCGAGCAGTAACATTGACTGGTGAAAGTCCAGCATTATACTTGTAACCAACGGGATGCACTTTAAGGAAAAAATAATATGGATGTGCTGTTATCAGTAGGTGCTGCAATTTTAAAGCTGGCAACACGGTTTTAACCGCACATGATTTAATTGCAATAATTTAATAAAAAATCCAAATTGTTGAGAAAAACAGATTCAGATTGGTGAGAAAAGCTAAAGCGCATCCTTTTATGTCCTTATGTCGTATCCTAAAGGATACGACATTGCTAAATAAATAAATTCTTAGAAGCGGATTCATTTTGCTAAAATGTACCATATAAAAGACGATCCCCTAAAGGCCAAGAAACAGTGGAGAAGTATACTTTGGAGTGACGAAACGAAAATAAATGTATTCGGAATGGATGTTAAGAAGTGTGAATCTTAGAATCCGAGGTACACAAAACCGTAAAGCAGGGAGGTGGGAGCATAAAGGTATGGGGTTGTTTTTCTTGGTCCATAAAGACAAGAGTCGTATGTGGACATACTGCAGACATATTATGCTGCCATGAGCCGATAAAAATATCTTTGATGGCGTTTCCAACAGGATAACACCCTTAAGCACACTGCAAAGTCAACGAAACTCTGGTTTCTCAATCACCTGACCTTAATCCTATTGAGAACCTCTGGAATGAGCTAAAGATTGACGTTATGAAAACGAAACCTTCCAACAGAGCGGATCTCTGGAGAATTGTCCGACAAGTTTGGTATTCGGTCCCACAAAAAAAATGAAAAAAATCGGTAAAGTTGGTTGGTAAAGTTGGTTATAAAAATAAAGGTTTTACAACAAAATATTAAATGTTATGTGCATAAATAAAGAAAAATGACATTGGTTATCAGAATGTTGTCTTATTTTTTGTTAATTAATTTAGGTGTTGCTATTTGTACGCCCAGTTTGTGGGGGAAGCAAAGGTTTTCAAAAAATCTAACATAAAACAGATTAACATAAACATTTTTGCATATTTGCCTTATATAAGTACTACATAAAATATTACATAAAATTAGAGAGCTTTGCTGTATATGCACAAACATAGTATAGTATAAAAAAGAAAGAATGCTTCTAAAAAACATGTACATACTATATATGTCTTCTGATACAAATGTTTCTTTTTGCCATTTAGTTCAATACATTCACCAATGCGTTGGCCCGTTGCCCCCATTGTCGAAAAGTTTCATCGGTTGGCTCAAAGTTTGCTCGTGGTCGTGGAATAATATTTTCAGTGCTGGGCTTTGTGTTTCTTCTGATTGCTATCGGTGCCACCATTGGAACATACCAATATGCCAAAGTAAGCAAACGTTTTTTTATATTTAAACAAAATGTTAACTTTTATTAAATTTTTTTTCAGGAACACGAAGGAGTTTTTATGGCGTATCTTGGGGCTTTTTTAATCTCAGCATTTCTCTTCGCCCGAGCGGTATATTATTTCCGCCTTAAAGTTAGTGCCATAGATGGCCCCATGTAAAATATTTAATCATATTTTTTATCATTCCTTTTTTGATATTACAACAAAAAATCCGAAATTCGAACAAAACACAATAAGCAGCAAAAGTTGTTAAAAAAAACTTAAATTAAATTAAACTTTACAACTGTAAAAAAGTACTACTTACTTTTTTGTTAGAAAATTTGTTTTACCAAAAAAAAAAAAATACATACAGAGAAAAGAAACTTATTGTTGATTGAAATGTTCACATAAAAATTAAATCAAAAGGAAAAAGTGTATACCATACAAAAAAACTCGTGTTTTGTTATACATTAGACTCGTTTTTATTATATAATTATATTTTAGTCTAAACAAAACTGTTAATTTGCTGTCTTAGATAATAATGATTGTTTACAGCTTCGAAAGATTCATTAATATTTTCAATTTTGTCAATTTTCGTATCTGGTCATGTCTAGACGAATTGTAAGTTACGAATTTTCGATTAAGTAAATACATACAACTGCATAGTTTTATTGAAGACATTAGCATTTTGTTTTGATTCTGATTTTGTCTTTCTTTTAATTTGAATTTTGACAATTTTTAGCATGAATGTTAGGTCGGCACTAAGAACTCTTCTCTTTGCGGCGGCGTTAAGAATTTTGTATACAAATATGCTTGTAAAACTTATTCTTTGTTTTTCTTCAAAATTTTTCATTTTCTATAGCATTATAATATACTAAAATATTACAGTTATAAATTTTCGAACAAAAAAAAATCAAAATAATACAAAGTTACAACAAATTGTATTGTTTTCATTATAAACAACTCAGATCATTAATATAAATATTTAGTGCCGTTTAAGATAAAGAAACAACAATTATAACAAAGAGAAACACTCATTATTAGGTATTGGTTATAATACTAAGGTATGAGAGTAAGTATTGCATTACACAAAATAAAACAGAAATAAAAACAACAAACAAATATTATTATTATTATATTATTGAACTTATACACTTATTATAATGAATAATGTAAATAAATTGAATAAAACTTAAAGGATTTCTTTTATAATAATTTCTATCAGTTACTTTTGGTGAGATATCCCGGGTAGAGTGGCATTTTTCTCGTGTATAAGCTTGATGAAAGGAGAAATGATACAATTTTTCAAATGGTTAAATTACTAGCAAGTGGATCATCCATCTCAGCCGCTGTACCACGTAAAATTCACCCCTCAATCAGCTCCTCTATTCTTAATTTATAACATATAATCTACATATGTGAAAATAAAGCATAAGTTTTCAACCAATCTGGCCAAGCTTCTGCTCAAAATAGGACTGGATTGGTTTATTTTGCGAACATGGCTTTCGAAAACCTCAGTAGACTCTATAACTCACCCGCTCGTCAATTGGATATCCGGTTGTTATGACATCTCGCTTGCCGATAAATTTTATTGTGTCCGTTTGTTTTTAACATGGAACATTTTTTAAAGAGTACACCAATTATGTTTTTAAAGTGGAACTCATGGTAAACCTAATAAGATTCCTTGTAAATTATTTTTAAGGATATTATCCCATAATTATTACACAACTCAGAAATTATCCGCCGAAATATTTTATTATTTATTTATAAAAATAACAAAACAAAATACAAATAAGACATAATTTTTTACGTCGCCCTTGATAGCAGAGCTCGCTTCAATTAAATTACTACGTACTTTTAAAAAAAGTTCCTAGAATAAAAATGACCATAATACAATACCTACGGACAGATATACGTTCTTTTGGAAATCTTACGTATAATTAAGCGGTGGATTGCTGTTGCTAGAACTATCACCAGAACTTAAAGTCTCTGGAGTTTCTTCTTTAGCTTGAATACGAGTAAAGCTGGGATCTTTCTTTTCTTTTTTCTCACGATCTTTATCCTTATTATGCTTATGTTTGTGTTTGTGCTTGTGTTTCTTTTTGTCCTTCTTTTTCTTCTTCGTCTAAGAATTATAAGATGAAAAAGAAATAAATAAATACAATTGTAAATTCTCTTATTACCTTTGACGAATTATCAGATTTTGATTTGCTATCATCTTCGTGTTTGAACATTCCTGGTTCGAAACCAACTGGTCCCGGTGTGGCTAACGCACCCGGTAACGATGTTGAATTGTCTGAATAATATTCTGTTTTAAGCCGTTTTGCTTCTCCACCACTCAACATTTCATTGTCTACGACTACGGGCGATTTGCCATCAACTTCTACTTCGGCTTCAAAAGGTTCAACTTTAACTTCATCTTGTTCTAGTTTGATAGGAAGTTCATCAAATGCATCTGAAGCAGATCTTTTTATAGCCCCTGGTACCTCAGGTGGATCTTGAGGGGAATTACTTTCAAATGGTTTGAAATCCTGATTTATGGAACGAGCCTTGGGGGCAGATTCTTTAACAAACTCCTTAAACATGCCCGATACATCAGAAGATTGCAAACTAATTGGTTTCTTAATGCCATACAATGCGTAATACAGATCGACCATGTCACAACGAAGCCTGGTATCATGCGACAGATTGTTGCTGATTTAGAAAATAGAGAGATTGAGGATTATAGTTGAAGATCTTACTACAGTTGGTACTTACTTCATATTTTTCCAAATTCTCTCCACCAATTCTGGTTTATCTAGTCGACTTCGTTGCATCTTCGTGAATGGCGGATTTTCAATAAGAAGGCGTGCCAAAGCATGCCTTGCTGCAGGATCTGGATCTGTTTCCATAAGATTTATTAAATGATCTAAATCCTCCCATCGACCGTCTACTTTGACAAAATCCACCAGGCATTCCATTGCAGCTATACGAACATCAATGTACTGACCATATGCAGCATAGCATCGATAGATTTTTGGCAACGACGGAAGATGTCCGCATTTTTGCAGTTTTCTAATAACTTTCAAACAAGATACCGACACAGTGTACTTGTAAGAGGGAAGGTGTTTTTCCAAGTTCAATAGTCGAGTGACTTCTTCCAATACAACTCTGTAAAATGCAGTTTGTATTAATTTGTAATCTATCAAAGATTCTGTGTGTTTGAAGTATACTTAGCATCAGCTGACAAATTTTCTGAACTAATTGGTGCACCCTGAAGGACAACAGACACAACTGGAGTGATGGAATTACCCAACGCGTCTACTAATGCAGCTCTATAGTAGTTATCGGAGTAATGATTTCGTGTGTTGTCATTATATTTAAATAGATCCAAAAGAAAACGAATTACTTCTGGGGGGCAAATTCCATGGGAGGTGCGAAGACCTGTAAAGGATAAGTATTGAATTAAAGGTAAATTTCATGATCTGAATCGAATGTCAATGAATAGGATGTACTTGATATAATACTTATATGATCCATTAACCATATTGAATTTCAACAACTCACCTGACATCGCAACTGGAATTGTCTTTTGCAAGAAATAATGCTGAAAATTGGAAAAATTATTCTGTTTTATAATATGCGGTGCACTAAACGATCCAAAGAACTTTCGAAATATATTCAACATCGCCGGTGGACCATTCCACGATGTGACCATAGCATTGGCAACCTAAGTGAAAACAAAACACAGTACAAAATCATGAGAAATGTAAGCTTACTTTATTACCTTAGTTAAACAGTGTGCTGCTTCACACCGCACTTTATAAAAACATCTTTCATTCTCAATGGTATCGGTTAGAGCTCGTCTCGTTGCAGATGTTGGATACTTTTCAAGTGCTCCGATTGCTTCAAATTGAGCCGTAACATCCCTTTCGTGTCTCAATTGAAATTGCCACTGAAAATCTGGTTGTTCAATATTCAAATCTCTGAGTAAAATCATTTCAGGATCGAGTCGAATCCACAGAACTGGAGAGTCATCCATTGCAGATAAATCCATATCGACTTCCTCACCAGTGCAAAGAGGAATCTTCTTTTTCTTGTTGCGACGACTCTTCGAATGGCAAGTAATGTCCGACCTCACCACGGTATTCTCAATCTGAAGGATGTGTTTGAATGTACCATCCAACTCTTGCAATTGAACCAAAAGTGGCCCGTTGTATTTCTTAACACCCTTTTGATTGACTGAATCCTGCCGTACTTCCAGTTCAATTGTGTTCCTTTTTCGATTGAATACCGATGTGAGGGAGAATTTAGCATGACCAGCCGTACGCACCCACTGATCCATAAATACAGACATGTCCTTTCCCGTAACGGTGAAGATTGCTTTAATGAAGATGTTCGTGGATATCAAGAGATGATGCCAGAGTCCATTGCCAATTTTTGTACCAGCGGCATTTGTTGCCAGAGCCAGCTGTTTGTTGAAGACCTGAAGTAACAGTTCTTGACCGATTCGGTCCTCCAACATGCGTATTACCAAGTGAGCCTTACGTCGCATTGCTTCGATGTACTTCGGTGACACAGTGTGCAAACTTTTAATAGGAAAATAATGAGGCACCTCCTGACTTTTATTTGCCACATTGGCGGGATTAGTTGTTGAGACTGGCAACGGAGCTGGGGGTTGACTGCAATCAAGAATAATTCCCCCATATTGCTCCTCATAGCGCACTACAGCGGCCATTTCTTTCTGAACCCACTCGCGGTATTCGTTGTTGCCAAAACATTTCTTCGAATACAATCCGCATAGGTACTCTGCAATACCCTTTGCTAGCCATGTGTCCGACCATCTCTGAGTGGTTATGAAACAACCAAAGAATTGTTCAGCGATGGCCTTTGTCATGGCCGTTCGAGTTGCGTATGTTTGATCAATTATCGCAATTGAATGAAGCAAATGCGTCGAAACAATGCTCAAAGTGGCATAAGCAGCGATGTTGACATCAGTCTCGTCTACAAACACTTGCTTGTAGCACGAGAATGGATATCGTGTGGACAGAGTTTCTTCGAAAAACTCAAACGCTTCGTGCATATACCGCACAGAGTTCTTCAGTAGCGGCATCAATTGCGGCAGACAGAAGTGAGTAACCTCATGCATGTGTGGGTCAACATAGATTTCAAAGGGTCCAATAGCCAGTGCTATGTTTGGTGCACTAACCGGAGTCGTGAGGGAATAGTGAAATGTTTTTTTTCTCAAATCTGGTGTCATAACTACTTCGACGAGTTCTCCACAGGACACGGCAGTCAACAGTTTATCCACTGTGAATTCGAGCTTCCAAGTGCATGGATCAGCAAAACTGTCGACGCAGGGAAACCAGAGACGTGTAGAGTTTTCATGACCATAAGTGAACATGTGGGCGGAGTTGGGTGTAGGTGGCTGGCCTTCGATTTCGGGTGGTATAACAAAGTGTATACCTCCCTGCGGATTTTCGATTGAGAATTCGATTCCGATGCGGAGACCCCGACCCTCTTGGATCATGTGGAATCCTTCTGGTGGAACTTCAATAATGAGTTCTCCTGCATTAACATCTGGATTTGTTTTCTGGGCTGCGGTAAGGTGGTTTTTGGAAAATGTCTCCAACGAGCGACTGGAGAAATTTTTTTTATTTCTTTATTTAACAATTGAGTTTTGGGAAACTTACGTTTTTGTGTCGGTCTGGCAGACATTCATAAAAGGGTCGAAGTACACAAATTTGGCTTCGCAAACGTCGTTTAAAACTACACGGTAGATGCGACATTGTTGGGCATTCAAGCGAATAATGTGGAGATTCTCTTTCGCCGGGACGATTGTTAATTCAACGAAGCCCTAACAAATAAAAGATTTTCTCTTTGTTTTTTCAATTAAAATTAAAACAATTTAACTTACGATAATACTTCTACGCTCGAAACTTATTCCAGTCAGGCTAACAATTTGATGAGCTGTGTTTTAGGCAAGAAAATAGAAACATGGTTAGCTTTTAGTACTTAAAGTAAAATGTGTTCTACTTATAGTTTAAACGGGCGTGTTATTTCAGGTTTTGCAATTTTTTCCACTTTCATTTTGATAAAATGTGTCTATTTTTTAGATTAATAATGAGAAAATATTTTCCATTTTGCTTGTTTACATGATTTTGATCAAGTGCATTTGCACTGTTTGACGTTTTTGACAAGCTAGTTTGTAACAGTAGTGGGTTAATAAAATGAACTGTCAAATGAATTTTTAAAGTTGGAACTGCAAGGCAGTGGATGTATTCAGCATGATTTGGGTTTTTAAAATTTTGGTTTAAAATTAAATAAAACTCATATTCAAAAAGATTTATTGTAATACCACAGATAATTATATACAGATGTCGCATGCCCATAGAAAAAACTGACATATGAAAATGAAAATCTTCATTTGAAAGAGCTTTTAAGAAAGCTGTTTTCAATTTATTATTTTAAGATTATGTGAGAAGTGCTTTTTCTCTTTAAAGTTTGTGCTCTCTGAATTCACGAATAAAATCTATTTCGTCTGCTGCTCTTGCGTATTCAACTCTGTGTCTGTATTCTTCGTTTTTTTGTTTAATACCGCCAGACCCTTTTTTTTAAATAGATTTGTTATTGTTATGGACACAAGAACACAAGATACCTACATTTTTCATAGAGGGATCTTTGCAAGAAAAAATTGTATTTTGTGTGTTTATCTGGGAATCTAAGGCAATTTTGTTCATAAAAAGGACACTTACTTAGATATTTTGTTGCATTTAGAAGCAAATTAGGAACTTATGTAGGTATGTCAAAGCCTTTGAATGGATTTGTAAAATAATATTATTCTCTATCTTTTTAGGTAGGTATACCTATTTGTTCTTTGCAATTCCCATACAAATTATTCTAATTTCGTTGCTCAATTTTGTCTATCAGAGCCAAAAACAGAAACAGTATTGTTTGTTACTCCTAGTCCTAGTTGCTACATACATAGATACATATGTACGTATTTTGCAATCAGGTTCATGTGGTTATGATGACACCTGTAGGCAGGAAGGTTGGTTTTATTTGATTTGGTGCGATCTTTTGATGATGGCGAAAATAACGTGGTTGACTTTTTTGGGTTTGATAAAAATAAAAAAAATCTGAAAAAAATAGTTAAATTAGAACTTCAATTTGAAGTAGGGCGACAAAGAAAAAGAAAATAAATTCCTAAGAAATTGTGGATACAGATTTTTTTACGGGTTAGTTACCTATTTATTTAATACCACCTACTTAATTAAGAGGTTGTATGGTTATGATAAGTTGTAGGTAGGTACCTATGTTTGTATGAAAAAACGCAACCAGAAGAATAACTGTAGGTACGAGAATATACATTGTAGATACATACCTACGTATAGTACATACAATTTTTCAAAAACGTATGCCTAGGAATTCATTGCGTTTGTGAAAATTTATTAAAAGGTGACAATTTTCTAGTTATCAATTAGATACAAACATACAAATTAGCTGGTTAAAGCTAACGATAAAATTTAAACTCGAAAAATTGTTTTTTAAGAAAAAAAAGCGTGCAGATAACTTCGAGTTTCGGTTTGGAATAATTTTATTTTTTAGAAGAGTTAAATTGTGTTTTTTTATTTCGATTCGTGAGTAAATTGTTTTTAAAAGTAAATAAAATATTATAAAATGTTTTCGGAAAACGAAGATTTTGATATTTGATATTGATATTGTATGTATATGACTGAAGACCCAGCTTTATGGAGAATTTTACTCCAGAAATAGGTTTGACAAGATAGCTGATCGGTTTTTAGTTGAAAAACTTAAAGATCGAATTATAAGCCGTAGGCTTCCGATTGCACCCGAATTTCAAGTACCTACTATTTACATTACACTTTCTTGGAAGAAGACTGGAATGGTCCAATCCAAAGTGGCGAAATAATAAAAAAAAACATTTCGAAAAAAAGATGTCAGAAATAAACAAATAACAAAATTAATTTAAGGTTGTCCTTTTGACTTTTGAGTTTCCGACATTTCAAACTATTAGGTCCGTTCCCCTGATTTAGTTTAGTTTGGTTTGTTAATTTTAACGAACTGTCATGATTTAAATGTGTTCAGATGCACCGTTTTTAATAAAAGGGAATTAGTCTATTACTATAGTTAGTAAAACGAAAAAAAAAAGTTTAAAAATTTCGAAGAGCTAGTAAATTTTTAAAAGTTTAACAAATTGCTAACTACGAGTAATAAAATGCTAAACCCTTAATAATATGCTGTTTAAAATGTTGCTCCTATGTTTCTATCATCACGTGTGAACGTTTGTTTCCTATTAATGAATCATATAAACTATTAATTAATCAAATACAATTTTCTGTTGGGCTTGCATAGGTATTCAACTAAATGTTGTGAAAATTTGTGTGAAAGCTGAAATAATTCTCTTTAATAGCAACCGATCCATTTATTGCCCTTCATTTTTTTGAAAATCTGTATACACTTATGTGCCAGTTTGTAAGCTTTTGGCATAATTTTTTTATTTTTTCATTGTTGAAGATAAATTCGATTACCTTTCAGCTAATAATTCCATCAGGTGGTTTTTAAAATAAAAAGAAACTTCAATCAACGAAGGTATATGAAATAAGAAAGATTGAAAAATAAATATAGATATTTTTGAAAAACCTGTCTATCCTTAATGTTTGTTTAATAGGCATAGAATCAGGTTTTTATTCCAATATTCGCAGAAATATTGATCTCGTATACCACCTACTTAATTAAGAAAAAATACTTTTAATTACTATTATAGTCGTATTCGACTAATATGTGAAATTCAACCGAATGAAAAAAATCAAAAAAAAATATACCTATATATTTTGTCTAGGGCTTATTTGAAGATATCTATAAAACTCGTCTTTAAAAATTGTAATTTCTGAAAAGTACAATAAATCATTATTTTGGTGCTACTATTCATTTTTTAAATTTTATTTGTACATTCATTTCTTCTGGCCCAGAAATTATTTTAACCAACCTTCACATAAAATCAATTATTATATTTTAATAGTTATTGGTATGTAATTCTTATTTTAAATTTAAAAGATATTTAGCGAGTGCAATATGCAATACTGTAACCATCCCGAACGTTTCTCTACAAATTTCAAATTTTATTTTAACTTTAGAAAACTCTTTCCTTGTTTAGAAATTTGCATGAAGACAATAATTACTTTTATTTATTTTTTATTCGTTCTTCTAATAGAAGCTACGTTTTGTTAAATAATTCGCAGTAAAAATATACCCTGTTTAGAAATTATGGCGCAAAATTGTAAACAGTTCTCGTTTAAGCAATTAAACCGGCTCTATTTGACGCAGTCGTTTAGCTTGGAGGCTTTGTCTAACTTTTTCATAATTTTAAACACTTTAGACCATTCTTCTAATAAATGTTGATTTAACAACAGAACCTAAGCGAATTGATGTCGAACAACCCTTAATTTGACAGATAAGTACATAACTCAAACACAACAACACAAATTGAAAAAAAAAAAACAACTTTAAACCAATTAATTTTTTTGCCGAAAAAAGTACACTTTATATACTAAATACCTCAGTATAGACTGTTTATAAGTTATTTACATTATTTTAGATGGAAATGAAGTATGTACGTATAGGTATATAGCTAATTAACAGCTTACAAATACACAAATGTACAGATTTGCTGATCGTAGAGCACTTTTGTACGATTGTTTCGAATTTCTAATATGCAGTGATTGAGTCTATTTACAAAGCACATCCTTTGAAAAATCGAATAAAACATCAGTAAACATTTTTACTTCGATTTGCTTTGGTATGAAATGATCATTGTCAATATGGATAAAGTATACTTGTGTCTCCTAGAATCAAAAACAACGTATTCCACTTTTCGAAAAAAAAATGCGTTAACAATGCAGTTTACTTCAATTTTTTAAAATCTATCCTTCACTGTAATTGAAACTTTCAAAAGTGTATTTATTCTAGAGATATTTTGATCTGAATAAGAGGGTTAGAATCAAGAGCAACGTATTCCTCAGGATGTTTTGAATCAAACCAATTCTATTCCACTTTATGATTAAAGTAGCTCTATTCCAAAGTAAATTCAAATCTTTTTTGTTGTTTGAATCAAAACAAATGTATTCCAAACTTTGGCGTGAAAATCGCTTACTGTCAGACTACTATGCATGCATTTAATATTATTTTTAGTTTGATCTATTGTGCTTTAAGTGTGGATGCAATTAAAATAAAAAGTAAACATGGAATCGATCGAATCACCTGTTATTACTACATATCCACCCAAAAAAAATGCAAATATTGTCAGCTTGCTATAGTAGAGCCGTAAGTAATTTTTTTTTATTTAAAATTTTTTGCTTTTAAGGCAAAATTAAGTATATTTATCTTTTTTGTTTACTATGTTGGTACAAAAGAAAACAATTGCCAATTATGCCTACCTGCAAAAATAAAGGTAGTTCTTTTAAATAATGCAGAATATTGACAACAGCAGAGCCTTTCTTTTCTTTAATTTTTTACGTTTTTGTTAATTTGTTATTTAACACAACTAACTTATCTTTTTTAAATCCAAACTTAATGAAAAAATTAAACCAAATTGTATTTGTTTCATTTTCAAAAACAATTTATTCCAAAATGAAAATTTCAAAACGCCATTATTTCATTTACTGACTTTCAAACCAACAGTATTTAAAAATGCATTGTTAAATATTTCAAAGACGCTTTGATTGCCAAAGGAAAATGATATTCAGCTAGGATTGAAGGTCTAAAGAAATATAAAAACAATTTTATTTAAGGCCTCATCTCTAAATATCTACGTTTTTTGTAATTATCTCAAAACTAAAAGAAGTGGAATGTACGTTGTTTTTGAATCTAGGAGACACAATTTTAGAAGATAAAGTAGCTATTTGCTACTGTTAAATATACCTACAATATTTAGAGTCGACTCCCATTCTAAAATTGATTTAGAGCAGGCTTTAAATGTTTACAATTTTCCGCCTGTCTTTTATTTGTCTCACTCGTGACAAAAAAAGACCCTGACTATTTGCAAAATACATAAAGGTGGTATTTTTTCTAAGAAAGTCCATGTAGATTTTATAAAAATTAAACACTCTTAACTGCGGAATTACACATTAGGAAATTTCATAAAAATGTTCTGTACAAAAATTGAAATTCATTCACCCGTGCGCGGTGTGGGCTCTGTATTGTCAAACTTATAAAAAAACACATGCACATTTTTAATAGAATACCGACCTATACATGCGGCTACTCCATGGATGAACACACAAACAAACAATATCAACATGACGAACAGGTGTAAAGTATTAAAAAAAAAAAAAAAACAAAGATTATAAATTAATATAGGTTAATACAAATGATGGAGATATTAATAGAATATATGTTCTATCTTTCTAATGCCCTACCTTTTGCCTTTTTTCCAAAAAATTAGGATACCCCAGAAGGAATTTGCTTTTTTTGGTAGATACCTACATCTATTCCACATGAATAAAGGTAGCCGCATTGTCTGCCAGTATTATCTTTCTCGCGCATAATAAAAAAAAGTCCTTAAACAAAAGAGAGAATATTATATTGTTCTCTTTTTAATTCAGAAAAGTTTTCTTACGATGACTATAAGATTCTCTTCTTCTTATGAAACCTTCTTAAGAAAGCTTTTGTCTGCTCGAGATTGTCTGCCCGAGAAAATTTTCGATGACAGAATTTTGTATGGAGGTGAGACATCTGTATATAATTATCTGTGGTAATACCCTATAAGGAAAGCTCGCAGGTCACGAATCCACACAACATTTGTCTATACGATTAAATAAAGATGGAAATTATATATTTTTCACGAAAAATCATATTCTCCGAATTCGACAACAAGATATAAAAACTCTTTGGAGCATTGATACACACAATTGTTTGAAATTTCAGAAGAATATCAGTGCTCATAGAATTAAATTAACAAATGTGTTGGGGCAGTTTCTGAAAAATCAACACATAAACATTGTACTATGTTCCTACGAAAACGAAGTACAAGATTTAGGCTGAAAACTTTTTATATTTTAAATGATATTTCAAGTTCTTATGGAGATTTCAACAAAAACTTAACGAAATCATGCTATTTGAAATATCAACATTTTATAGTTGAAATCTTAGATTTCGGTTTGGTGGGAACAGAGTATTGGTTTAGTATAGATTGAATAAATCTATGTAGTGTTCCTACTACACTACTGAGAGTACCTTTTAAAATGCGAATGGTGTTTAATTTTTTAATATGAAGTGAAAATGACACAGAAAATTTTGTTTGTGGCAAACAAAGCACTAACGCCATTTTTCCACTAAAAGATTATCTTATTTATGATTAAATAAATCGATTTAGTGTTTTCACGTCATATAAAGATTAACAAGTAGATTGATTTTGATACTACCTTTCAAATTGCAAATGGTGTTGAATTTTTTCTTATCAAGTTGAAGTGAGACAGAAACGAAGCAAAAACAGTAGATTATGCGGGGAATGCGTTCATCTCTTAATGTAGGTTAAGGCTCGGTCAAACAGAACGCGTTTTTACGCCGCGTTTTACCGCCGCGTTCAATCGAAGCGTTGTATTACATTGCAATACATGTCCCATGTCATACTGAACGCGTTTTTGACGCCGCGTTGAATTCACCATGGCGTTGCAGCGCGGCGGTGAAACGCGACGTTGTGTGAAATTACAGATTATTTCTAACGCTGCGGCAGTCAAAGAAATTTTTAATTTTTTCAAGATGGAAAAATTAATTGAATTGGTGAGAAATTACCCTTGTCTATACGATATGGGTGATAAATCGTATAAGAACATTGTCTTACATACATATTTAATTATTATTATTGAAATATGGGAGAAATTTGTCTCTTATCATAAATTCCGCATTGGTAGGTCTTCTGTTTGTTGGCCTTCGAGTTGTTTTACTCTAGCTCCCGGCACAGCCGGTGATATTCGCCATTTTCTTCTCTTTTTTTTTTGTTAATTGGCATGTACCCAAATTCTTTTTCTTTTACGAGAATTTCGTAATATATAGCAAATAGAAGCAATAATTCCTCTTCTGAATCTGAGCTGCTTGACATTATTTTTGCTAAGGAATTATTGTTTTGTTTGTTCATTTCTTAACAGCTCTCTGTTTGACGTCCTTTAACGCGGCGGTTGCAACGTCGCGTCAAAATAATCTTACCGTCGCGTTAAAAAATCTTAACGCGGCGTTGAAAACACGTTATGTTTGACCGAGCCTTTAGTTCGATTTATAAGACTTTAATCGCCCTATGAAGATTTATCAAGATTTATTTGTAATCTGATACTACGTTTTCACCAAGAGTAAATCCGCTAGAGATTTAAAATAAATCTTGAAGTTATTTCACCAAAGAAACTGAGATTTATTTGACGTTTTCACTCTGTCTTGTCATTCAATTGTCAATTTGGACAAGAGAAAAAAAAATTGCAATTGGGTAGTATAGACTGCTTTTAAACGAAGCAATATTACCTTGCGATTTTTAAGCCCGTAGGAGAGAGACGTGTGTGGTGGCGGGGGTACACAAAATTGCTAGGGTTGGAAAAATTGCAGAGTTATCGTTCTTTCTTCTTTGTGGTTTTCTTAACTTGTCAGGTATGTTTCATTTCTATTTGGCGTTCGCTCAGTGAACTTCGATCTACTCACTAGAGTAAAGAGTGCGGAGAGATGATTCCTTTTCAATAGAAGAAAAGTTAACTTTCATTAAAAATCGCTGTGTTTAAAAGCATTCATGCAATCGAAGGGAAGTCAAAAGAGAATCAAAGATTAAAAATCGCTTTCGTGTAAAAGCAGTCATACAGGAAAAAACAGATATTTCCATTTTGTGTTGATTGTCAATGAAGAAAGCGGGTTTACATAGGTGCGTTCTACAAAATAAGGTTTGTTTGTTTTGCAAATCTTCTGATTGCGAAAAGATTTCAAGGAGATTTATTTTAAATCTTCATTTGAGGTGATTTATACTACGTTTTCACCAAGAGTAAATCCGCTAGAGATTTAAAATAAATCTTGAAGTGTTTTCACCAAAGAAACTGAGATTTATTTGACGTTTTCACTCTGTCTTGTCATTCAATTGTCAATTTGCACAAGAGAAAAAAAATTGCAATTGGATAGTAAACAGGAAAAAACAGATATTTCTATTTTGTGTTGACTGTCAATGAAGAAAGTGGGTTTAAATAGGTGCGTTCTACAAAATAAGGTTTGTTTGTTTTGCAAACCTTCTGATTGTGAGAAGATTTCAAGGAGATTTATTTTAAATCTTCATTTGAGGTGATTTATATTTGTATGGTAAATCTAAGTGATTTAAAGGAGATTTATGGTAAATCCACTTAAATCCCGGATTTACCTTTGGTGAAAACGTAGTATAATATTTGTATGGTAAATCTACGAGATTTAAAGGAGATTTATACTACGTTTTCACCAAAAGATAATCTGAGATTTAAGGCAAGAGATTTATGTGGTGTTTTCACCGCACTGAAAGATTAATAAGAAGATTAACTTTGACAGCATCTCTATCAATTTTTGTTTCAATTTTTCTTATAAAGTAGAAGCGAGAGAAAGACAGTTTCATTTGTGCCAAACGATGAAAAATCATCGAGATAGCTTAGCACTATATGGATGTTATGTCAATTCGAACTTCGACCGACCGATCCTATGAAGATTTAATAGATATTTATTTCTAATCTACTAGATTTACGAAATAAATTTGAATGGTAAATCTTCGAGATTTAAAAAAGATTTATGATAAATCCACTTAAATCCCGGATTTACTCTTGGTGAAAACGTAGTATTATGGTAAATCCACTTAAATCCCGGATTTACCTTTGGTGAAAACGTAGTATAAGAGTATATTAAGGTTTTGAATATTACAACAACAACTTGAATGTACTACCACCAAGTGTGTATTATTTAGCTGGAGTTATAGCTATTTCACGGGTGTCAAGCCGATCATCAGATCTTACAAAAACCCGTTCGATTAAGAGTACTCTTGGAGTATTTGTCAATTTCTCACAAGGGGCAGTACACCCTTGAAAAAACTTTCTTGCAGAGGCTGAGAATCGAACTCGAGACCTTCCGCATGACAGTCCAACGCTGTAACCATTATGCCAAGGGGTACAAAGGGTAGAAATGAAATGGTATACAAATTCACCTTAACACTATTTAATCTGCAATTTTTGATAGCTATAATTTATTTAAATTAGCAAGCTTTCAAACTCAATATCCGGATATTGTTTCTAGTGTAAAAAAATACTCGTATCTTCTGTTGAATTTCAAAATTAAATAAACTAAAATAATGGCTGATGATGAAAATGTTTCAAGGCCAAAAACTTTTGAGGAACTGTTTAAAATATATTCAAATTATAAACTAAATCCACTTGATATTGATAATGAAGTGTACGAAACAATTTTATTATCACAAATTGACTTTTGGCTAGCAAAATCAAAACTTTTGAGAGTAGTTTTTACTTCAACTGATACTGGCTTGGCATGGATGAAATTCAAGTTGTCAATAATTGATAGAACAATAATAAGTTTAAATGATAATCTTTGATAAATAAAACTTTTTTTTATTTCAGAAAATGGCGCTTGGATTTTGATGAATTTCACGATCTCTTGAAAGACATTTGTAGTGCAAAGAATTTAGATATTGAAGAAATTAAGATCCAAATGACAGAGACGGGACCACCAGTTGCTGAAACTGAACAATCTCTAGTTGTCAAATAAAATCCATATTTAAAATTGAGTCATGTATTTTTTACATACAAAACGACCTATGTATGTATGTATGTTATTTAATCAGTAGCAGCAATAGTAAGATATGACTTGAAAAGTATTTTAAGGCTAAGAAGGTGTTTGGATGGCATTTGTTATCATTGATAAAATTTTATTATGGAGCAGCTAATGTTCTTAGTCAATCTTGCGTTGCTTTGACGTACGAATGTTGGCTGATTCATTTCCGATTCGGTCGTTTAAAATTTGGCTACCAAACCTTGAAGAGTCGACTGTGAAGGGCCACCACATCTAACGTAAAATGGGCGCAGCGCACGCAACGTTTGTACTAACGAATATGTATTTTGATAATATTTTTATTTGCTTACTTGTCATGTTTATTTGCCATCAGTAACTAAATAATGAACAACATCTGTCAATGTCACCATCAAAACAACATGGCCGCCAAGAACTTCCTGTGCCAATTGAAAAACCGTTTTTAAGTACTGTTATTGTATTCAATTATAAAATATTCTCGTTTAATTTGTAAATTTTATCAAAACTATATGATTTTTAGGGCGAGGAATCAAAAATGCTTATGAAAATTAGATGTAAATCGTAAACCCATAAGATCTTGTAGATTACCTTTTGTTTTCAATTCACAAGCCAAAAAAAAAGGTTGTATGTGAATCTGCTCGAATTCATAAGTGCAAAAGATTTTATGATTTAACGTTTTTTAACCTTGGAACTTTAAATAAATTCTTGGTTTATATATGAATTCTTGATTCAATATGTTTCACAAATCAAAATAAAAACCATCTGAAGATCTTTAAATATAAAACACAATATTTTTTTACAAATTTATTTTAATTTAATTTTTAGCTAATAAAAAGTTTTTTGTTCCACTTCTCAGAAGAAATCGTATAAATTGGTGTCTTAAGTGCTTATTGGCTAAAGGATATAACACCAATGTAAACAAAAATTATTCGTCAAAATTCGATGTACATTATGAAGTATAATATAATATGAATAATATAAATAACAATTTAAACTTAAACTGGTAAACTAAGTACAGCACAAAGAACAATATGTGCACCACCTGTCAATTATGAAGATTCATTCTTTCCGGGAGTAATTTCTTCATTCTGTTCGCGCGGATGACGCGACTGTTGTTGTTGTTGTCGATCACTAGGTATGGGCCTCAAATAGGTAATGGCGCCTCCTTCACCACCACTGGGGGCACCACGTTGTGAATGACGATGAGGAATCTCAACTTGTTCTCCTGTATATTCTGGATGTTCTTTGATATATTGCTCATATGGTACTGGGACTGGTACGGGAACAGCTTGCACTGGGTATCCAGCATCGATGAGAGCCTGGAATTCAGCTTGAGTGATTGGTTTACCATCGGGAGGTGGCAATTCTAAATGTTGTTTAGTGTTGCCTTGTATCTTAGTCTTTTGAGATGGCTGTAACCCAGTGCTTTGTGATACAAAAATGCTCGACTGTGAAGGAGCTGCTGACGGAACGACGTATTGTTGATAATCTTGTTGTTGTTGTGGCTGCGCTTGCTGTTGTGGGTGTTGTTGTGGACTGGGTTCACCGTAATAAAACTGAACTGGACCAAGATTTTGTTTTCCCTGGGGTTTAGACTTGTGACCGTGTAGTTTAACTCGATATTGTCCATTGGATGCAGATGATTTGCTTGGTTTCGCAGGTGAGGGTGATGATTCGATGGCATATTGGGGTTGAGAAGTCGAAAAGGCTGTTGGAATAAATTTCTTGTGCTGTTGATGCTCATGGTTTACAGTTGGAGCAGTTGGCGATGGTTGGAAACCACTATATTGAACGACCGATGGAGAGTAGTATTGACTAGCTTGACCCACTGTCGTAGGTGTTGCAGCTGTAGTTGAATATGACTTTGGTTGCAAGAAAGGTGACCGACTCGCAAGAATGGCTGGTGGATTAGAGTGACGATATCCAGACGGTCTATTTGAGGCAAACAATTTTTCAATTTCTTTCTCAAGCGATGACTCTGCCAGTGGGTGGTTGGGGAGTGTCCTGTAGCTGATTGCCGAAGGTCCATGGTAAAAGTTCACTTGCTGACTTTGTGTTTGTTGTTGAGGATGAGCTCTGATGTGCTGCTGCTGTTGCTGTGGAAGGTATTGGGGTCCTTGCTGGGGGCCAGCTCGTGGAGCTTGGCTATAACCCGAATATTCAGGAGATTCCTCAGGCTTAGAGCGGTAGTTGACGAGACCTTGTCGCTCTACAGGCCTATTTTGAAGACTTGCTTGTGGATACGAAGCTCTGGCTTGAGCTTCTTGCAGTGCTCTTGCTTGAAGCTCTTCCTCAATAAGCTTCAACAAATGTTCCTCTTGAAGTGACTGATATTGAGCTTGTTGTTCTTGCTGCTGTTGAGGTATATATTCAGATGGTCGGAATTGGCCGTGGGCAGGAGTGAACCGGACCTGTGCTTGTGCTTGTGATTCCAATTGCTGTTGCGCATACTGTTCTTCAGCAGCATATTGTTGCAGTTGAGCTGATGAAGGCTTTTTAACGAGCGTATGTGATTTACCTTCTGCAACAGCCTTGGCTTGTTGACTACGACTTGTATCTTGCAGATAGGCAAAGTGCTGAATCTATAGGAAAAAGGAAACAAAAATGTTAAATCAAATCCAAAATTCAAACACAATGCGTGGGAAGAAAGTACCCAAAACGCTAAAGAAACAAAATAATTATACACATTGCCATGATGTACGAGTATGTACGTATAGAGTCTCTTTTGAGTTGAACAAATGAACTGTTTGGGAATCTCTATCCATCGATTCACACAACATAAAATGTGTTGTAATATAATTGCAGTCCAAAAGTATTACAATGTGACTTCATTTCCACCTTATGACAGTCATGGCCTGATGGATGTGAGTGTGCTATTCGCAAAAAATATTTCACAATCAAGGCAAGGAAAAGGTGCTGCCTTCATGTTTGTAATTAATTACAGAAACGATGTGAAACGAAAATTGTCACAGTTCTTTAGCAACCGAGACGTATGACTGCTTGATGGTGGAGAGAGGTCTTTTGTAAAACAATTTACTTAAGACTTTAAGTTAACTGGAACGATCTGTTGACTTAAAATGTTAACAAACTTCGATTGAATATGTAAAAGTTATACAAACATTTAGCGGCAAGCCAGACAGATTTGTGAAAAAATGTATACAATAGGTAATGGGTGTTACGTAAAGACTGCATTAAATAATTTATAGCCCATCAAAATTAATTAGATTATGCGTTTTACAATGAGATAACTGACTACGTTTACGTGATTGGTATGCAAGACCCGTTACTCTTTCAATCAACGGAATTTAAAAATTAAATGTAACGAACATAATTTATTCATATCATTCAATAAATTATTGAGCGTTTGTACATTTTTTTTGATATATTTTTTTTTTCAATGAATATTAACGTTGTTATCGTATCGAACGTACTTTTACAAAATACCTCACCAATTCAACAAAAAATAACTTCCACTAATTAAAGTATCTATAGTGTATGATTATTGAGTCCCCAGTTTGAGTAAGTGGCTCTTAAGGAGTCAATATGCGGAACATAAGTCTTAAATCTTTGGTAGTGAGGCAAAAGCCGATCTCAGATCGCGTTGAAGAATTTATAGGTTTACTTTAAATTTATTTGTGTATGTATTCTTATGACTTTCCTTAGGGTTTAATTCTGTGAGCGTAAGTTTTCTCTGTATATTCAAATAGGTAGTAAGGATGAATATTGAATATATACGATTTCAGAAAAGTAATATTAATTTTTTATGAGAAATATCACAGTCCAACCAATTTAAAAACTTTGGGGGAAAACTTTGAGCGGTCTAGTAGAGGTTTTAGTTATTGTTGAGTATATCACGAACTTGTACATGCTCCAATGTACAAATATTCTTTTACCCTCAAATATGTCGTTTACGAGTGTAAAAGATCGAGTATCGAGTTCTATTTTTTTACGAATAGATAGGATTCGTGTAGTGCGGCTAAAGAAATAATCTCTGAATTTAGCAGTACGTCCGAAAATGGGCTGAAGGGTAGACTGATGGGCATTCCCTGAAGCGCTAGTAAAACGGTTAAATTATTTCAGGGGAGGAACTCAACTTACTGTTTCACTAGAATATTGTTTGTAAAAATAACGGTAAAATAATGAAAGACAAGAAACATAGCGACAGTGCTCGAGTTTTTAAAGCATTAAATTCTACGAGGTTCATAATTCCCCATTTGACAATTCTATCAAGATGAGAATTTAATGAGCTTATCGTACGCTGCCGTTTGAAATTCACATCTGAAGAACTCTTATTTCTAATCGAACGAAGAAGAAATTCATCAATACCAAATGCACGTATTTTCGATAAAAGAGCTGGATGGCAAACTCTATCAAATGCTTTTAAAGTATCAATAATCTTACTTTCTTCAAAACAGTGTAATGATTTGTGCCACTATTCGGCAAGATCACCAGTGGACCTATTGCTACGAAGCCATATAGTGACAACCATTGCTTCGTTCTTAAAGATATTTGTTGAGCTGATGATTTTTTAGTGTTTCCATGACCTTGGAAAGAGAGGATGTAAGTCCAATTTGGACAATATTTAGAGGAGGAAGAAGATTCGAATTTTGTAGGGACAGGCTAGATCAATGCATTTTTCCATTCAATCGGAAAGAGAACAGTAGAAAAAAAAAATATGGAAAAGTCAGCGTTGAAGAACACTTATTCAGAACAATGGGAGGGAGGGATCTCGAGATCTTTCACTACTCCACTGTACGAGGGCGAACATGTTCCATAAAATTGTTTACGCTCTCAAGTACAGGAGGAGTCATAATAATTTCTAGGATCTTTGAATTAATAGGAAACTGTGCTGCAAGCAAATTTGATTTTTCTTGTGAGCTGATATAAACAATTTTTAAAAGTTTTACATTTACATTTTGTTTTACTATTTTTGAGACATTGTAGTATTTTTTGCCTTAATTGTTAGTCATGCAAACATTTTGTTCGTCGAATTAGGTATTACAGATCTTTCCAGCTAGCTTGAGCTTATTTAACTTATTTAACACCTTTTGATTAGATTGTATAATAATAAATTAGAGGCGCAACTGCTCGGGTAGAAACTTGGCCTAAAGACTTACAACTGTCTCTATAATTGTCTGCCAAGTCTGAACTGCATAGATAAGAAGTTAAACAAGAGATACTCTTGAAATATTTGCTCTACGGTAATATTGTATACGAGGTACTGCGATTATGAAGAAATATAATGATCTTAATATTTAGTTCCTTTGATTTGTGATTGAGGTTAATTGAAAGTTAAGTCCAAACATTTAAAACACAGATTGTGGTTAAGCGTAGTGTCCATAATTATTCATATTTAATGAATTAACAACATTAGGCATGAATTTTTACGAATTTTTAACACTAGAGAGTCTTGATTTAACGTTTCATTCATTTAATGATTTCCGCTTTGTTGGGAGTACCTTGAAAATAGTAAGTATACGCCATAGTGTACACAACCTCTTTGTATGTACCTATTTTTCCTCTCAGACAAGTAAGTTTCTTATAAATATTTACTTCTGATTCAATGCCTTTTTCTCACGTTTTAATCATAAAGAAACATTAAAATCAATTTCGTTTAGATACCGTGTGCAGGAATACAATTTTAAAGATATACATCTTTAACTAAGACTCTATGTCCATAATTTTGCATCTCAGATAAAAATGTGTCTGCTTTGCTTCAATATATTTATTAATGAATAACAACAGAAAAATAACTTCTTTATTTATAGGTTTTTCAAAACAACCAAACGAGCTAATGAGAATCTACACCGCGAATATAAAAACCAAAGAAGAAAAATGCTTGAAAGCATCCGCCAGCGCACTTAAGTCAGTTGATGCCAATGGACCGAGAAATATTCCTCCGCTTACACCATTATCACCCCTCAGCTTAGCTGTTGTAATCCGAGAAGAAACGTGAACTTCAAGTCACGACAGCGACCTCTTGAATAATCTTTTTACGAGTATATACTATATTATATGTATGTATGTATATATTTTTTTTCTCTTGAGCTTGTGACTTATATTTTTGAAAATACCACATAAGATTGGCATTGCATTAACCTTTTGTCTTTTCACTTTCACAATACCTACATATGTATTGTATGTATATATAAAGAAACATACTAGATCTAATTTGTCGCGTAACTTTGCGTCGCATCAGCACATCAACATGGTTTATTCTGCATCATGTTAATGAGTTTCTAGGCCTATATTAAACATTTGATGTTTTTTTAAATATTATGTAAGTATATCTCGAAAACCTGTGCAATTTTGAGGCCCGATTCGAATTAGGGAATAACAAATCTTCGGAAAAGGATATTTACGTTCAACATAAAGAAAAATAGATGCATACTTAATGCATGTATTTATTTCATCTATAAAATAGTTAATTGAAAATTATATAATAAATTTATATCATAAATTAAAGGCAAACATTAAAAATAAAATGCACGACTGGATCGCACGAACTTGTTCCTATGTAATATAAAAAAATATCTTATCTTGTGCCAATTCATTTGGATCTAAAAATAAAATTATGAATTATCGTGGTATTTCCAAGTTATCTGCCATCCCTAAATTGTTTGAGAGCCTGGTAAAAACTAAATTGGAATTCATAAACCGAGAGCATATTTCTGACCGACAACATGGCTTTGTTTCCGGTCGTTCTACGACAACTAATTTAGCTCTTTTCTCAAATTATGTGTTAAATTCGTTTGAAAGTAAGAATCAAGTACATGCGATACACATATACCGATTTCAGTAAAGCTTTTGATTCGGTGGATCATTCCACTTTAATACACAAATTAAAACTTTATGGTTTCCATTCTACTCTTCTTGATTGGCTGTCATCTTATCTAATAGGAAGATCTCAAAAAGTCATAATAAATAACACTTTTTCGAGATCTATTCAATGCAGCTCGAGTGTTCCTGAAGGAAGTCATTTGGGTCCGCTCCTCTTTAATATTTTTATAAATGATATAACTACAGTGATAAAATATTCTCAATGCCTCCTTTACGCTGATGATTTGAAACTCTTCTTAAAAATCAATTGCCTCCATGATTGCAAGCTGCTGCAGGATGACCTTAACCATGTCTCCGAATGGTGTAAATTAAATTGTCTAAAATTTTATATAAAAAAATTGCAATGCTATCTCCTATAGGGCCTATATCCACTTTAGCTTTGACTACACGATCGATTCCAATGTATTATTTTATGTAGAAAACATAAAAGATTTAGGTGTCCTTTAAAAGTCACATGGATTATGTAATTGGAAGAGCTAACTCAGCTGTAGGATTTATAAAACGGAATTGTATTGATTTCAGTGATCCTTACGCATTACTATGCCTATATATATCTCTTGTGAGATATACATACATATATTGGAATATGCAAATGTCATTTGGAATCCGGGTTTTAGAATCTGTTCTGATCGTTTAGAAAAGGTTCAAAAACGGTTTACTAGATTCATATTTTATAACATGAAGTGGACTTCTATCCCAGATTATAAAGTAATTAAATTTTTTTTTTTAAATCCAAACATTTTTTTTTTTTGAAAATTTTAAACTATTCTGTTCAAGTTTTTGGGGAGCTTTAGCAAAAAAAACATGATCCAAATCGGTTGTACCGGTTTTGAGAAAATCAAAACAAAAAAAATGGTTCCCTCAATGGGGTACCCTTAATAACCATTTTTCCGAAAATTGTTTTCAACCATTACACAGCTTTTACTAAATGAATTTTTTTTGTTTCTTTTTTTTTTAATCTGTCGAACAGTTTTTGAGAAAAAAAAATATTTATAAAATTTCGAAAAAAACTCGTATGGCATGTACCGTTATTTTTGGTCTTAAAAAAAAAAATAAAAAAAACGTGTGGGGGGAAAAAATTAAAAATGATATCTACCAAGTTTGAAGAAAAACGGTTTAGGCTGTAGTCGAACAGACAGACAGACAGACAGACAGAATTGCAAGACCCACTTTTTTAGTCTTCGCTATCATCGTAATATCAACTTTGATCAAAATCTTAAGTTCGATTCTTTTACGAATGCATAACTTGCTTTATAGTACCTATTAGTCGCAAGTAAAAACCAATTTTTAAGACTTGTTTTTTATTTTTAAAATAGTACAGTTGAATTAAATACAAAATGGGGCCCACATCATAATTGTTTGTATAAGTTCCTCAAAATCTTCAGTCACTAGACCAATGAGTTTGATGCGCTGTCTGATTCCATTTGTCGAAATGTTTCCTAGAACCCTCGCACTCAAGTCGCAATTGGGGGCTATTCAATGTACACAATTCAAGTTGGCTCTGCTATTCAGGATACACTACACCCAAAGTAGATATGTTGTCTTTCCTGTGAAGAGCCATCTTATTCAGTTTGTAGATTATCTCATTTCAATATCAGATGTTGCTGAAAAAAAACGCCTACACGCTCGACTTGTTTCTTACTTCTCACCCTGATAAGTATACTATAACGGTAAACTGTCCATCCGTCATTTCGAACCATTGTGTATTATCACCCAATTTCTCGTGGCCCATCAGTTCAGTTAAAGAGAAACATCCCACTAGAACCGTTTGGAAATGCAAAAAAGCCAACTATGTTCACTTTGTTCCATCCATAGGACATTGATGCCAGTGCCGATATGATCACACAAGTTATTTTTCTTGGGATGCGTACTTTTATGTCTAACAGAATTAAGAGTACACAGTCTAAAGAAAAGTTCGATACAAGCTGTAAAGAAGCTATCAGGTTGAGAGAATTAAGTTTCCACTCTTACAAAGCCGACGCAAATGAGAAAATTGTGAAAAGCATAAACAAGTCAGAAACCAATGCAACGTTGTTTAAAAAAAAAAAACAAATTCTTACTGGACCCGGGAATAAGGCAAACAATCTTGCAATGTCCCAAAAGTAGTATATATCTCTGGTCATTTGTCTACTTTGGTTCCAATGCTCATTTGCAATGACAACCCGATAACTAGCTCTTCAGATAAGGAAAATGAACTTACAACTCAATTTGCTGCTATCTTGCTATCTCTACGTTGCCGGTCAGCAAAATTGCCCCTTCTGTACTTGAGAACGGCAATCATTCAATGGGACAGGTAAATTTCCGTACAAACCCAATGGTCCTGATGGTATTCTCTCCATTGAAGAGGTGTTCTTTATTACTGCCAAAATAATTGCATAGTCTTTTCCATAGCTCCTATTTGTCTCACAATTTCCTTAAAAAAAGGTGACCCACCTCCCCGTCCTCCTACCAACTAATTGCATATAATGGTCCTATACGATTGCTAGATAAAGGGCAGCTCGCTGAATAATGTGGCTAAAGAGCCGCAATAAAAATCAATTATTTATTTTACAAGATCTTACAGCTATTTGTAATACTTAAAAATCATTGGGTTATCCCCACTTATGCTTAGGAACCATGTTTACAAATACTTTTGTGCTACATCAGCATTCTAAGTTTAGTTTTAGAGTTCAATACTTCGGAAACTCAATGCTGTCTATTGTCGCTGAAGCAAAATGTTACCCTCATGCCAATGGCCTTGAATGGCACTTGCATCGAAGATGCCGAAAAACTCTTAGTACTCGGCATACGTATCAACGATGATCTTTGCTGGAATGACCACAATTTCAAGACTGCCAAAAACACTGCTAGATGCTTAGGATTTCTGTATTGGTGTGAAAATTTTTTAACCTCTTCTGATCTGGTTGAACCTGAGTATAACTATTCAATTACTGAATAGCATCTACAACAGAGCGTATAAACTGATAGTAAACAGATCTATCATGGAATCTGTTATCTGTCTTTCCTTGCTTTTTCAGTTCACCCATGATACCCATTTTGCAAGGAATGCTCATCAGTTCACCTTCGAGCTAAATTTTGGACGTACCGTCACGATTTTTCCTTGCCATTTTAATTTGGAAAAATTTAAAATCCTATTGATCGTGCTATGTTTTTGTTCATTATTATAAGGGTCTCACAATAAACCCTTCAGCGCTTATGATTTATAAAAAAGGGAATATAATTGTTTTATATGTATGTCAAAATCTTCATTACAGCCGTTCTCCAGATAAATAAGATTTTACATAAGGGCTTCATAGCAGGTACCGTTAGTTTTGAGGCTAAAAAAAATCAATTTCTCCTTAAATACGAAGTCTGAAGAAAATCACTTTAGCGATTTAGGCTGTAGGTGGAGGTACAGACATACAGGCAGAATACGAAATTGCGAGACGCATTTTTTCGTCTTTTCTATCATAGTAGTGTCAACCACTATGTATCTACATAATGTACATAATATGTAGATATATCGCAAGTATAAATCTGGAAAAGTATGGAATTTGTTCTTGAAAAAATATGAATTTATTAAAAAAAACTTTCAAAAATCGTTGAAGCAGATTTCTTAAAAATTAATATTGTATTTATAAAGTTTATTCAACATTTAAAAATTAAAATGCACAACGAGTTGCTAATATTTGGAAAATTTGAATACACAATACTATTCAGATTTTTTAGAATCTTATGTATACATAAATTGATAAAATTCTTTAATTTAAACTTTCAGGGATTCTATGTATCTACTAAACATTTTGATTGAAATTAGTTTACCCGTTTACGAGAATATCGAATATGAAAAAAAAAACGTTCTGAAGTCCCAAGTCAATTTATGTTCAGGCCAACAATTCCGACAGTACATTTTTGGGTATTCTGGTCCAATTAGAATTATTCTCAGTTTTTATCACTATATGAATCTTTGAAAATCTCGCAAGAGTAAAAACAAGTTTTAGCCATATGATTTGGTAACAAATTTTGCAATACGTTTCATTACAGGCGTTCACATTAACATCCATCTAAGTCACGTTTAAGTCGTAGTCTTAGTAAATGAAATAGAGTTTAGCAATATGGTGGCGGTAGCTCGACATGTTTTTTATGATATATCGAGATTCGAGGAATATTTGTACTAATTACAAATTGCAGCAAAGGATGTGTTCATGTTGTACAGAGCATTATCAGCATGTACAAATTATCACTTCAATTTATCGACAGTTAAGTTATTCAATTCAAATTGAAGAACTTGTTCTATGAGTTTAACTGATGTCGCATAAAATATCTGGCCTTAAAGATGTTTGTTATTACAATAGAGATTAGGTTGTCTGCAGATGATATATTTGAAGTGTTTTATTTTATTTAAAAAAAAAGGCAAAAACAGTACTTCAATAAAATACACGACGATTGCAAGAACTTGCTCGATAAATTTCACATCAAAATTCATGCCCCTACTATAGATAGTGATTAAGTAACTTCAAATCCTTAATTTTTTAATGTACGAAATGATAACTTTTCATTTTTGTATATTTTGACTATATGCTACTTTATTATAAAATGTTCTGTTTTAATAAAACCAGAACACATTGCTGGCTATGATAATAATATGCGATTTAACCATAACTTACCTCTTGACTTTGCTCCAGTTGTGGTCCTAACGCTTGTAATTGCTGACTATGTGGCCTACTTGTCGGCTGATAGTTGCGCAACTGCTGATCATGTGGTGACAATGGACGAATTAAAAAATGATTTGGTTTTGGCCCATAGATAGTCTCTTGAGGTTGTTCGGGATCATCTTGTTTATCATTGGAATATGATGCTGTATCACTTGAACCTATTTGTCGTTTATCCTTGGTTTCTGACACTTTGATTTTGGTGTTTTCATCAGGAGTCACCTTAGGTTTGTCTTCCTTTTTATCAAGACCATGTGCACTTAGGATACCTAGAAAAGTATACACAGAAAATAAATTGTAAATGACATTAATAAGTGAATATTGAATTAAAAATTTAATGATTTATAGGGAATAAAAAAATATTTTATTTGTACGAAATCACTGCTAAAATGTATATTTATCATTAGCCTTCAACAGCATATTTGAGCACAGAAAAGATTTAATTAAAGCTAACTTTATTGTCTTAACTTGGATAGCAAATCATAGTGTATCATATCATTTGAATATACATACTTAAATAACTATTCTACGAAGGTGGCGTTGAAAAGATTTTTAAACATATCAAATTTATGAATAATTGATAGATAACGAATACTCATGGCTTGTTTCTAAAAAGGACGAATAGATTCCGACAGTTCATGCCAGCCGCGTTGTTTTATCTATTGTTTAATTTTAATTTTTAAAATGTTAACGACAAATCGCCATGGGAAGTTACAGAGTTGATTTAACTGAATGATGAAACTTTATTATTTGGAATAATTGGAAGCGAAGCCCGATTTCAAAAAAAGAATCATCTTAAGCGACGAGGCCCATTTTTGAAAGTTACATGATGAAAAAAAAACTGCTGGATTTGGGAACTATTTTTAATCAACAATTACTTAACTACCCGTGGCTCTTATACCCCAATAAAAGAAATATTCGTAAATCATTCCAACTCCATTTTTGTATCTGTGGTATCAACAAAACATTTTACACGACAGAATTATAACCATATCATGAGCTAATTCCATGTAGTCCAACAAGTCAACATCCAATCAACAATGGTGTCATTGCAGTCTTCATTTTGTTTGAACCTGGGTAATCTAGTCATTATCTTAATAGTTTGTATGTCTACGATTGTGAAAGTCGAAATGTAACGACATGACTTAATTTACCCAATCAAAAAATGAATTCACTCTGATTGAGATTTCGCAGAGAAGTTGGATTTAATTTTAGTCGTGTGGACACATTGTGTTAAGTATTAATATGAATATGCACAACATAATTTAAAGTATTAAATAACTACAAAATAAATACAGATTCTTGTGGGGGTATTAAATAAAAGAATTTCTTACAATGGTAGGGCAGAAACACTCCCCGCACTTAACGAAGAGGCGAAAGAGACAATTTTTTTAAATGAAATTTTAAAACAATAGCAACTATATAACATATTAACATTATACTATACGAGTATATGTATACACACATATGTATCTATTTTGAAATTCAAAATTCTTATTTTCAATTTTATTTTCTTAAAAAGTTTTTGAATAAATTATTTTAAAATTCAAAATTTTTAAGAACAAAAAATGTGAACTTGTTTTTTTTTTCACAATTGTGAAACTGTGTACAAAATTGTGTCAAATTATTCTTTGCTCCAATCAATTCCTAATCGGGCACTGAAAACCTGTAGTTTTTGAGAAAATTGAAAATCACGCTAACTACTTTTTTTTATAATAATTTTGTTGTATGGATCACCTTAAAATGTTCGATCAAGAAAACTGCGGACATAGACACCTGAAGGATGGCTGGGCATACCCTTAGCAGAGCGAGAGTTACTACCGACAGGAAATTAAAATCCAAATTTTGATGTTAATAAAATGCACGTACTTACTCTTATGTTAAAGTACTTTGGAATTTAAATTGCTTATATATATATAAAAGCATGGATTTAAATAGAGCAAAATACTCAAATTTATAAAATTGCCATCTGATTTCTAGAAAAGTGTGAATTTATGCACACGAAGTTATCGTTTTATTATTAAATTAAAAATTAGTTCCTTTAGAATTTTTCTAGAAAAAAAAATTGTAATGCCAATTTAAAGTATATTTAATAGCATAGATTTTAAGAAATAATTTCAAAAGCTAATTGTGCACACGTTTTTAAGATATTGATTAAAAAAATGGAATGTTTTTTTCCAGAAACCCAAAAATTATTTTTTTGAATAATTTTATATATGTACTATAATAATTTAAAATTGAAATAAAAATAAAAATATTTGTCAAAATCCTTAGAGCCGGTAATGAAAGTCAAAAATCAGAAAAACGATTCCATTGCAGGTGACGTTAATAACATTTTTTCTTAATTTTTTTTTCACCAAAATGTAGTACATGCCTACAATAGCACATCTATTTTTTTATCAAAATATTTAGACCCATTTTTTGAGATAAATAAGATTTTTTATAAAGGCTGTATTGCAGGTACCGTTAGTTTTGGAGCTAAAACAAAAATAATTTCTCTTCTAGGGAATCATCAAAGACTATGAAGTACTGAATTTGAAGAAAAACCTCCAGTACTTTAGGCTATAGGCATGTAGGTTGAGGTACAGACACACATACGGAACCGCCGGACCTACTTTTTTCGTGTTCTCTATCATCGTTATCTCAACTTTGATCAAAATCTCGAGTTAATTTTTTTCCAAAAGCAGAACTTGCCCTATAGTACCTACATAATTATATATGTACATCGGAATTAAAAATCGTTTTGATTGTTTTTTGTAGAAAATTTACGCTTAAACTAAAGAGATGTCAATATACGAGTATAGTAAACTAAATTCTTGTATTTTTTTCCTTCTACAATAGTTTGTTATTAGCCAGAGTTTTAGAACTCGTGCCAAACATTCCTAATTAATGAAAGTCGAGTTCATGACTAAATATAAATAAGCCAGAGAACGTGTTCTTAAGCGGCAAATGCGTATGCAAAAAAATTTACTGATGTTAATCATACAGATTTTGTGCAAGCAAGACGATTGCATATTTAACGATAGTCAAAAAATAACGATCAAATTAGTGTTGATTTGACGTTTTCGAAAACGGCCTATTAAATGAACATAACATCGATGTAGTTATACAAAATCTAGAACAACTTGTTAAATAGTTTTGAACTGAAAAATCAAAAAAACTATCTCATTTCTTAACTAAATATTAATTTTTGCAAAACAAGTTTTTAAAAAATTTGTTAGAGCTGTTTTTGTTTCATAAATTTTGTGTTTTAAAAAACAAAATCAATTTGGTATGTCAATCGTTAGTATTAACTAAGGTTTATTTTAAAACTAAATTTCAGAAAAATTCATTGACCTAGTCTAAAAATATCGAAAATATTTTCAAACAAAAAAAAAATTTAAAATTATTTTTAAATTTTAATCCAAATCAGTTTAGTCACTGACAAAAAAGTATAAAATCCAAGAAAACGGTATAAGTATGTACAATACAATAATACACAAAATTATGTTTATCAAAACCGTTTCAATACTTTTAAGATAATTGACCTTTTTCTTAACGGTGGTATGACAGGTTAGCATATTTGCAGAGTTGGTTTCAATTCGCCATCCAGGCTAATTACCCAAAAACTTTGAGTCGTAAGTTTGAAGAAAATCCTACCTACATGAGTAGTATATAGTGTAGGCAAAACCGCACGTAGGGACTGAACCCGTTTCTGTACTATGTTCAGCCGCCATCCCTGGAGATAAAAAGTCTGAGACAACCACCTTCAGTCGCAGAACATCGTGCCACACATCTTTCCTATCCTTCTTTCTCTTCCGTAACTTCACGCCCGTGCTGTGTTAAAACATTTAAAGGGTAATCATATTCCCTTGAGCGTGAGTTAATTATAAAAAAAAAAAAAAAAGAACTGCCAAAAGTCGCTAAAAAGATAATAATTACAAAAAAAAAACATTTTCCTTTTTAATTATTGGAAGGAGCATATAAGAAATTGATATTTATAAGTAAAAAAAAGGTAGGAATATTAATTAGGTTAAAGTGGCTGCTGACCGGAAAAGGTCAGCACACTTAGACCAATATTTGGTCCGTTGTGATACATTATATTATTATATTATAATATTAATTAAGTAATTGAAAATCTAAAATTCACCTAAGATCCGCTCGAAGCAACAATGAGCAGAAGCAAAAATGGTTCGAAACAGTTAAAATAATTTTTCTCCAAGACAGCTTGCTAGGTTCGATATTAAATATTTTAAATAACATCTAATTTGAATTTATTGAACGTAAAATAATAACATAAGACTAAGGTGTCTTAAATTTTTCAATAAAAATGGTATAATTCAGTAAATTTCTGTCGATGAATTTTAAAAGTGATAAAACTTTTTTTTTAAGGTAATTGTTTGTTTGTTGAATTACTGTAAAAAAGGTAAATGAAATGCTGTCTGATTTCTTCAAATAATACGCAAAGCTACAGCAGTTTCATTTATAAAATATTTTTTTTGATAAACAATTTTTTTTTGAAATTTTTCTTAAAAAAAGTTTCAAGCTTTTAATAATAAATATTGAAAACATGATACATTTATTTATTTTTTCCAAATTCCAAAAAGCTATTTTTTCAAACATTTCGGTATGCAATATTTGTTCAAAACTGAAGAAAATAATGGGAAAATGGAAAAACAAAAATGGAAATTTTTACACAGATTTACACAGATTTTGTTTTATCAAAATCGTTAGAGCTTTTTTCGAAATAAATAAGACCGTTATTTGTTGAAAATTGTTTAGATTTCAAAGAGAAGTTTCAGAAGTTCTCTTGAAATACATTGATAAATTTTTAACACAAATGGAAAATAAAATTAAGATATTGATACAGGTAACTGTGCAATTTTAACAAACATCTTTCAGTCGAAATCAAAAAATTAAAGGTGTAATTTTGGCTAAACCAAAAAGATTTGTTAATGCCTGCAACGCCCATATTCGACGGACCAAATTTTTACATGATCAAAAATCAAGGCAAAAAATACTGCAATGTCCCAAAGGCAGTAAGAATTTTTGGTCATTTGTAAAAAATATGAGGAATTCTTCCTCTTCCTCGGTTCCTACGCTTGTTGTCAATGACACTCCTTTCGTTAGCTCTATTGATAAAGCTAACTTGTTTGTAAGGCAGTTCGCCGCAAATTCCACCTTGCCAGATAGTGTCATGACTCCCCCAATTCTTGAGCGCGTTAGTGATTCTATGGGACAAATCTTTTTTCGCACTCGTACCGTGGCAAGAGTCCTGAAAGATCTCAACATTCATAAATCCGCTGGTCCGGATGGTATCCCCGCTATTATTCTGAAGAGGTGTTCTTCCACGCTAGCAAAACCCCTGCGTAAGCTTTTCCATCTGTCCTATTCTTCAGGGCTCGTTCCGAGTAGTTGGAAAACTGCATTTGTTCAGCCAATTCCCAAAAAAGGCGAATCTTCTTCTCCCTCAAATTATCGACCGATCGCACTAACGTCCCTTCTTTCTAAGGTCATGGAAACGCTGATTAATTATCAGCTTAAGAAATATCTTGAGGAACGAAAGCTTCTTAATGACCGGCAGTATGGCTTTCGTAGCAATAGGTCCACAGGTGATTTGATGGTTTATCTAACCGAAAAGTGGAACAAATCTTTACATTGTTTCGGAGAAAGTAAGATTATTGCACTTGATATTTCAAAGGCATTTGATAAAGTCTGGCATCTTGCTCTTTTATCGAAAATGCGTGCTTTCGGGATCGACGAATCCCTACTTCTTTGGATTAGAAATTTTCTTTCGAACCGTTCAATACAAGTTGTACTAGACGGATTCAAGTCTGAAACCCACAAGATAAATGCTGGTGTGCCCCAGGGCTCCGTTTTGTCCCCAACCCTCTTCCTCATTTTTATTAATGATCTCCTGTCTGTAACTTCTAATCCAATTAATTGTTTCGCTGACGATAGTACTCTTAGCTTTTCATATTCGTTTTCAGACTCACATCCCTCCTCTTCGGATGTGGAACTGCAACGACAAAATATGATAAGCACATTAAATTACGACCTAAACAGCATTGTGCAATGGGGAATAAGAAACCGTGTCGAATTTAATGCTTCGAAAACCCAATGCTGTCTTATATCGTTAAAGCGAGATATACCCCCCTTGCCACTATCTATGAGTGGCACTTGCATCAATGAAACTGAACATCTCGATATTCTCGGTATGTGCATCACGAACCACCTCTTGTGGAACACTCACATACGCGATGTTGCCAAAAATGCCGCAAGATGTTTGGGTTTTCTGAGACGGTGTAAGAAATTTTTCTCTCCTTCTGATCTGGCTACAATCTATAAAACCTATATACGTCCAAAACTTGAGTATAACTCCCACCTATGGGCTGGTGCTCCAGTAACTTATTTAAGTCTCTTGGACAGTATTCAAAGAAGAGCTTTTAAAATGATTGGTGATAATAACATCATTGACTCATTTACGTCACTCCAACATCGTCGTAATGTTTCTTGCCTCACCCTTTTTTACCGTTATTTTAACGGACTATGCTCTAGTGAAATAGCCAGCTGCATTCCTCCCCTTAAACAATTTAACCGTAATACTCGCACTTCTAGGAATGCCCATCAGTTTACCCTTGAGCCCAACTTCGGCCGTACTGTGAAGTACAGAGATTCGTTCTTCAGCCGTACTACGCGAATGTGGAATTCTTTGCCACGCTCTGTCTTTCCCAGTCATTGCAATGTTCAAGAATTTAAAACCAATGTACACCGACACCTCCTTTCTATCCCTTACCTTTTTTCTTAATGCTCACACTGTGTCTCTGGCATATTAAGGGTATACAAACCCCTTGAGTGTGCGCCGATTATAAAAAAAAAAAAAAAAAAAAATGTTTTAAATTCTTTACCATTTATGCATATATGTATACATGTTTGTATGTACTTAATTTTTGCAACATGCACCGCATAGTTTTTAAGCAAAACTTTTGGTCCCACCAATAATTTCAGAGACGACTTTAATATTTGAGTGAAATTAACCACTATGTAATTGACTCTATATAATTAACCATACTTGAAATGAATTTAATATTTAGGTGAACTATAAATTATGAACCATTTGTGGTAAAGCACAAAAAAATTAGAGCATATCATTTATGGTTAATTATATAGGGGCCATTAAATAATGGATCATTTCACTCAAATATTAAAGCCGTCTCCAAATTTGATTATTTGTTAAAGCTCTATGTTATTTTTAACTGAGTGAAAATCATACTAGGTTAATTTTTTTTTGTCTGAATCATCATTTGATGATTTTTCTTTATTTAAAAATATTCAAAGTTCTGAAGAATTCAAAAACAAAATTCTCAAGATAATCGAAAATTATATGTATTCTTCAGTTTCTATTTAGCAATTTCTTCTATTTATTTTATGTTTTTTTATATATTGCCTTAAAATTAAAACACACAGTAGCATTCCCATAAATCTTTGAAATATTATTTTTCGTTATTAAAACTTTTAAATATAAAAATAAGAACTTCGAAAATTAAAAAAAAAAAACCCATCATTTGAACCATACTGATGACAAGTTAAATAATATTGTTTTGGAACTCACCAATTAGCAGGCAACATAATAGAAACGTTGTTTTCATACTGCCCATATTTTTTTCCACTCTTATTTGTTAAAAAGATACTAGAAACTTATAAATTTAACTATTTATTATTTAAATTTTTTTTGAAATTTTAACACATTTTCTTTAATTGGGATAATCCTGATGTAGATGTGATATCCTTTTTTATATATCCTTGGTTTTAGATATTTTATTTTATTTTTCTATCCACACTAATTATTAATTCTTAAATTAATAAGCAAGATAAAAAACTCTTCACTCAATGATATATGGTTCAGGCAACAATTTTAGATTTCAACAATTCACGGGACGACAAAAAGTGGAATAAATTTGCCGGACACAAGACAACATGCCAAAAGAGACGACGGATACTCTATAAGCGGCTCCAAACACGATTATGTGGTATGAATCTATGTTGCACTGGCATTTATAAAAACTCCACATCGATGAGACCTTTTCGTTAGATTCAGCTTGTGTTTTTCCTGGCTTTTTTTTGCTATTTTGTATGTTGTTTCTCATACGGAAAGAGAAAGGCCATCATCCATTTGGCATAGGTCTATGGTGCAGCGGTGCTGCTGGAGTTCCAGAGCTTCTGTCGAGTCGATCCACGGAAGTGAGGAGGTGGTGGGTATATGGGCATTGTCTTTGATGGTCTTGTGATGTTTTTATTTTAAATTTCCATTATTTGTTGTCGATGGTTTGTGTCTAATATAAATCTGTAGACACCATACTGCCGCCGTATTCATATACATACTATAATCCGACTATAATAGATTTTTCAATGAAGATTCCGTAAATGAAGATTAATGTGACCAGGTCGAAAAGTGCTTCGAATTTCGGCTTCGCGATGAGGTAGCTGGACTCAATGTTCGGCCTTTTTGTATATATTCTTTATTATGCATTATATTTCTTATGGTCCTATATACATTTTCTTCTTCTTGGAACACACAGAATGTAGGCAATCCAAGATTGGAAGTCTTATATATGAGAGTTGTCATGGCTATTTGATGAAGCTACGGTAGGTGTTTAATTGGCTATGGAAAAGACGAAGAAGAAGAAGTACAACACGAACTCCTGTACGTATTTCATTGTCTGATCTTATTATTTCGCGAGGAAATAAAGTCTTCTTATATTTTGTAGTTGTAAAAAGACGAATCATACGACGACGATGGACGACTTTATTCATCGCGTGTTGGTATGTTCCCTAGGCTCGGAGGATAGAAGTTATAAATTACCATGTCGACTGCTGTTAGATTTCAAATTTGTGTAACCCTATGGTGCATGTGACAGGTATTGAGACCTGAATATTGCTGGTGGAAAAAGAATTTATTTGGCAACTGACAGGCGGCAAAACTAGTCGACCTTAACATTTGGATTTAACACTTAACTGCTCGTATATATAGTAGGTCTATGAAAATAATTTAGCATCATTGTGATGTAAATGAAGTAGTTGGTTGATGCTTAAAAGTAAAATATTTATCCATCAATATTAAACTATCGGTATAGAAACGAGGGTTGCAACTGTTCGCTCAGTTAAAGTTAAAATATCTTTTTCAAATTTTAGTAGTGAAATGATAAATACATTTTGAAAAGATCTCTCAAATCACTTCAATTATCCAAAAAACGGGGTTTCTCAATTGAACCGATCTTGATAAAAAAAAAATCTATAAGGGTAATATCCCAGGGCGTAATGTTTAGTGCATTGGGCTTTCACGTCGAATTCTGTCGTTGACTCCTAAACACTGCCACCTATTAAGCTTTCATCTTAGCCGTTCAGACTGGTGGAAAATTGTTGTTTTTTTTATCATTACTGCCAACAAAGCGGTTGGGCCTACACCCTACAGGTAGGGTTGTATTTAAGCATTAGTTGTTCATACTAGCAGCTACTCCAGTAACACAGAATTAAACTTAAAGAAGGATTTAAGATTTCTACAGTGTTAAGTATACATTCTTCTTTAACAAGGATTTTTGGTCCTTATTCGGAATTCCCCCCACCAAAATACACTTTGTTTTTAATGAATCGATAAAAACAAGTGTGCTGTTGATAAAAAACATCAAATTATGGAGAAGAAACACTTTTTTATGGCAAAAAAGGGAAGTATAAAAAAATGAAAATTTTATAATTATACGAAAAAAAAAAGGTCGTTGGGCGGAGGAAAAAGCAGGGTGTGGCCCCCGAAAAGGGACTTAAAATTATGAGAACCCGCGAAGCGGACCACCCACAGTACTGTTAAACAAAAAAACTGTTGACATAGGCGCCTGCCTGGCGTCCTTACATACCCTAAGCGGAGCAACGAAGTTGCGTGAGCGGGTGTGGCCCCCGAAAAGGAAGTTAAAATCCAGAGAACCCACGAAGCGGGCCACCCACAGTACTGTTAAACAAAAAAACTGTTCTCCTTCATAATTTGATGTTTTTTATCAACAGAAAACACTTTTTTATCGATTCGTTAAAAAAAATGTTCATTTTGGTGAGGGGTTGGGGGAATTCCATATAAGGTCCGGATTTTTATACATATTAAATAGAGGAAAGGCGGGCTGTTAGATAAAAGGAATTAAGAAGCCTAAAAAACTAACTAAATACTGAAAGTCAATGTCGTTTTTACTTGCGACTTATAGGTACTACTACAAGGCAAGTTATGCATTCGTAAAAAAATCAAACTCGAGATTTTGATCAAAGTTGACATTACGATGATAGCGAAGACAAAAAAAGTGGGTCACGCAATTCGGTCTGTCTGGCTCGGCCGATTTTCTTCAAACTTGGTAGATATGGGTTTTAATTTTTTTCCCCCGGACGTTTTTTTCTGTTTTTTTTTAAGACCAACAATAACGGTACCTGCCATATGATTTTTTTTTCGAAATTTTATAAATATTTTTTTTCTCAAAAACTGTCCCACAGAATTTAAAAAAAAAAATTGAAAAATTTCATTTGGTTAAAACTAGCTAATGGTTGAAAAAAATTTTACAAAAAAATGTTATTTTTGGTAGCCGCCCTGGGTCCATTTTTTTTGTTTTTGATTTTCTCGAAAACGGTACAGCCGATTTAAATAATTTTTTTTATGCCAAAGCTCCTCCAAAGTTTGAATATTACTACATATTCAAATTTCCAATTTTTAATTTTTTGGATTTTTAAAAAAACATTCAAAATTTTGTTTTGGAAACTCAATTTTTCGAAAACCCCATGCTCGATTTTTTTCAAACTTGACAAATAAAAGTTTCTCAGCATAATCTGCAAGATTTTTTAAAAAAAAATTTTGTTTTATCTAAAACTAACGGTACCTTCCATACAAATTTTAAAAAATGGTTTTCGAAAATCGTATTTTTCTCGAAAACGGTTCCGAGAATTTTGCTAAAATTTTTTTTCTTTTGATTAATCTTTACGATCTATAATTTAATAAAGAAAAATTTTAAATCTAGATATTACTGACTGTACCTACCATAGAACGATTTTTTCGAATTTTGAATTTCTCATTATCGACATAACGGATTTTAATGAAATTTTTTATAAAAAAAGCTCCTAAAAAGTTTAAAAAACATTGCATTTAAAAACTTAAGAAAAAATATTTTTTCAATTTTTAGAAAAAAAAAGTAATTTTTTTTTTTTTTTTTAAATTCGATATCTACTATACTAAAAGAATTTAAAAAAATGCATTTTATCCTTATGAACAGTTTTCTCTAATAACATTCGTTTTTAAAATTCCTAGTCTATTACATAGGAGCAAGTTCGTGCGACCCAGTCGTGCATTTTATTTTTTTATTTTTTCAAGAAAGAATTTAAAAAACCGTCACAGTGTCGTTTTCGGTTAAATATATATTTTTTTTGTACCACCCCGACTGTCCCTACTTAAAATCAATACCTACAACTATATGTAAGTTGTCCAAGACACGAAAGCAAGTCGACTTTAGTTATCTAGTTATCGGAATTGAGCCACCAAGCCTGGTTCTCCTGCTTCCCGATTGGACACAGTTCTAACTGAACCGAATTCAAACAGCGCCACCTTGTGGGAGCACGTCTCTATCGTAACGAAGTCGCCTATCAATAGTTTTACAGCTGACGTGTTAGATTAGCGGAATTGCCTCTTTATCCTGTATCAGCTTTGGACCGTCTAAATAGAGGAATACATTGGAAGAATATAGCCATTCAAACGCACACTCTCAAAATATTCATTGTTGGGGTAATAAGCCCCACAGATTGAGCTGAGGACTTCGCTCCTACAATGTGACACCGAATTAGCTTAAGTAAGAAATTATATATTCTGTTTATGTTGGCTCCGTTGTATGGAGCCCTGTTGGAATAATACTCTGTGTACTCCCATTCTGATGTTATCTGCCTCTGCCTCTTAAACACCCGAATCTTTTCCATTTGAGGTGGAGCAATGTTAAACTAAACCAGGCATCCATAGGCAATCAACGGCCTGATGAGGGCCATGTAGCAATTCACCCTTAATTTGGTGTCAAGTCGGCTGCTAAAAAATAACCGTTTCGTCAGGGCAAAAGCTCCTCTAGCCCTTTTTCAGAGTAACATTGATTGAGATGCCAAGGTACTTTACAACATTTTTACTCGCCAGTGGATCTCCATAATGGCCCTACGATTACCAGTTTGTACCAGTCACAATATCGCTGAATTTTGTCGAAGTCACGCTGCAAGAGAATGCTGACAACCTCTGTGCTCTGTGCAATACGAATTGAATATTTTTAGATGACTTAAAGAAGCATTAAATAATAATTAAACTACCGATTTAAAAGTAAACCATTTTTAGAAAGATTAAAGAAGTATTAAAGATAGAAAAAAGCACCAATCAAAGAAATACCAAGTGCAGAAATATTTAAGAATGCTTCAAGTTGAAGTAAATATACAAATTTAAGTTCTTGATAAAAATACCTAAATTGGCATACCAATATTGAAGATTGAATAAAGTATGAATTGAAAAATGTGATACCGGAATACGTACACTTTCATACTACTTGTGTACTGTTCTTAGTCTTTAAATTTTTAATAAAATAAAATATAAAAATTTGATTGCTCGGATTATGAAAGTGAAGGACAGGGTAAGTGCAATTTCAACGTCTATTTTATGCCTTTCAATTGGTAATTGCCGCAGCACAACAGTTTGTAGAAACTTATGACAATGATTTAAATCGAGGCTATCAGTATGAGCTTGATTTTAAACTCGAGTTAACTCACAGAATTTAAAGATTGAACTCGAGTTTATTTTCTAAACTGGAACTAGAAATTTCTAAGCCAGAAGATGAAATGAATCCCCTAGTTCGTGATTAAAAGAAGATTTCTGCACAAGCAGTGGAAAACTTCATTAAACGATTTATGAAATTCAAATGAAATATTTTATTTTTTTTCATTAAGTTCAGACAACAGCTGCTTTCTGTGACATATTCTTCACGAAGCCTTTATATCAATTTATCTAGGATCTAAGCTGATGTGAGGAGTGTAAAATCAAAAAACAAATCTTTATCGAATTCGTATTCGAATGTCCTAATATTCTCCTTCAACATACATATGTTCATTTAATTTTTTGAGGCATGTGCGCAGTACGTACCCACCTATTTAAAAAAATAATTAATAAGAGGCTATTACAGCTTGTAGAGAGTCTAAACCTAGTGATTTATAACTCTCAACCATTATTATATGTGCGTGTTAGAAAGGATGGAGAAGACCTACAACTTTCTGCCGATTTCGAACGGCTAATGAGCAGCACTTTTCGTAACCAGAGATACTCTTGAAGGATTTGTCACTTCTTCGCAAGAGGCAGTTAACCACTGAAAAACATTTTTGCATCGGCAGAGAACTCCAGTCTCTTTCCCAGCACTAACAATCATGCTAAGAGGTGCTACACGCTATTGTTACTTACTCTACAATAATAGCGGAAATCCTCATAACGAAAAAATGTTTTGATTGTTTGTGCTTGTGTTGCTTTTGTTTTACTTTATTTCCGGATATCTTAATGGTTAAATTAAATTTTTTTAATAATTTTTCAAGAACAAAGATACTTAAAAAATTTCAAATAATATCGTATTTTTTTTTCTTCAAAATCAAAGAAAAAATCCATTCTCTCCAATCTAATGATGCTTTGGCATGTTCTGACTTCGAACCACAAGAGCAAGTTCATCCGATCCAGGCGTGCGTTTTAATGATAAAGCGTGGGATATATTACTTACCTACATACATATCTACCTAGATCACAAGTGCAAATTTCAAATGCAATCACGAAGTCTAACTAAAAATCTGTTGTGTTCATCATAATTGTTCTGAGCTAGATATAGCAGATTACTATTTATGTATATTTCTTGTGAATGAATTTGAATATCCCGCATTTTAGCATATACTCAACAATATTAATTTGAATTTCCTATCTTCAAAATCAAACTATGCAACAATATTTATTTACTGTCATAAAGTTTTTCGTGAAATCCGCTTGCAAGCAAACTCTGATGTATCTGAATCAATTCAATCTAGAGGTCTTATTATTTTGTCGAATGATCTCTTTTCACTGGAGCTGCTGTGACTGAGTGTTTCTTTTAATTTCCTTTACATACCAGCAAGCTTCAAGCAATGGGAGATTCTGAAGGTCTTTCGTGAGTTAAAATTATGTATTTTACCGGAGCAACAACCACCAGGTGGCGGATATTTGTACTTACTAAGTTGGTTTAACAAAAAAAAAGAAAAATCTATCTTTTCATAAAGCAAATGACTGTAATAATAGTTAGCTCTTGCATGCAGCACAAATTGGGTGGCGGAATTTAGTAAGCGGAAAAATCTAAATGATTTATTGTTCTTTTTTGTACTTTTGGAGTTTTTCTCATGTTAAATGGTTTAGTCGAGTTTGATGAAGGCAAACATCGGTATTTAAGTAGTTTTAGATGGTTTTTTCTTGTTGTCCTTAATTCGTTTGCTGACGTACGGAAATAAAGTGCTCTTTTTATATACGAGTACTTTGCGCAATCATTGAAAACAATGCTATTACCTGTACCTGTATGAGCACAAGTTCCCGCAAATTATTTATGAATATGTTCCAGTATTATGTTCGCAACTTATAGGTGCACACAATGAATGTATGTAAACAATGATTAAATTTACTAGTGTTTTCCAATAAGGGCGGATAGATGTTGAAATGGAATAAGACAAGTTGTGTGTGAGGTATTGACAAAATAATCTTTTTTTTTATTTAAAAAGCCGAAACAAGCAGCCAAAATCTACCTGTGCCAATTCAAAAACGCTTTACATATTGATTAAAGATCAAACTGTTTTCAATAGGGAAGTTGGCGTTGTCAATGATTATAAGTTTCTTCTTACTCATTAAAATTTGAACGCTTTCTTGTTCCTTGATTAGATTTTTAAGAAATTGAGTTTTAAAAAATATCAAAATTTCAAAATTTTTCGATTATCGATTGATAGTTGAAAATTGTAAAAGTCAGGGGCTCTTTAACATTATATGTACATAAAAAAAATCCTAAAGTAAAAAAAGTCGCGACAAAGAACGATTACAATGTTAGAAAGATGTTGTCAAATGAAAACGAAAAATTTTTGATATGGTCAAAACTTATTACAAAATTTCTATCTACCATCGGTATACGCAGAATCAAGACATCCTCTCCTTTGTATTTTCCCTTGATGATCTTGTCCTCGATGACGTTATCATTAGCTTTTTTACAGCCAGTCTTGTTCCATTGCACATTCAATGTAGAATGTGCAGTTCGTCCACCTTCTAACAATGTTGCAGCTATTCCAAATGAAGCCAATGCTAGGACTACTTAATTTTGCTATCTGATCTTTGCCAACAACAATTAAATAAGAAACGTTTTTCTAATCCCCCGGGAGCATCAAGGAAGTGAATTTCACCAGATCCACTGTTCACAGCTTCCATCAAAGTATCGTAAGAAATTTTTTGTTGTTCATATAATTGCGAAACATTTGAACGAACTGTTTCGACCAATACTTAATTACTATAACTGATAATTGTTGTTCTCTATGCAAATCGTGGTTAAATGCATCGGGCATAGGACGATTGGGTGCTGGCATGCCCAAACACGACAATATTTTATTTACCATCAATAAACACAAATCTTCTATCATGATCAATGTCTCATTGTAAATTTCTGTAGTAATTTGTAATGTAAAGACATCAAATGTTTTTAGTATTTTTTCTTACTTATTATTTATGTTTCTGGCCGTCTAAACCTTCCCTGATATTCCACAAATATTTCAAGACCAAAATTAGCAAAATCGGTCCAGCCATTCTCGAGTTTTAGCGAGACAAACGAACAGCAATTGATTTTTATATATATAGATTGGTTGATTAAAAGATATTTAACAATGTGTATGGTGATGTTGATCAAGTGGTTGCCTCTGGCCATGGTTCAAAGGCGAATTTTATTAATTAAGCACATCTTGCATAACAATTTCGAATACTTCTGTGGTATTTTCAGCAATTTCGTTTTGTTGCATCGAAGTTGTGGTTTGTTTGTTGATGTATACATTTCACTTCAAGTATCCCAATAAGAAGAAAACGGTAGGCATCAAATCAGAGGATTGTAAGCACCAAAAATGTCACTTTTCTCTGCGAGTTTATAATGAACAATTATTCAAATACATTTTTTAATATCTTCAACAAGTTGCTGCTGTGTTATGGATGCTCCATAATAAATTGGCCAATTTCATTCACACAAAAATGGCAACGAAATAAAATCCATCTGGAAAATAAAACGCACCATGTATTCCATAAACAAAAGCCTTGCGATAGAATTTCAACGATAATCGTTTTTATAATAGGGCCTCACTTTAGAATACTTGTACATTATATCAATTTTTACAGATACATAGAAACTAAAAAATATTGTAATTATTACTTAGTCAAAAATCTCGAGCTCAGTTTCTCCCCTTTCAATTTCCACAAGAATTGAACACCATTTTAATTTTCTTAAATTTAAGGGGTGAGCCCAATGATATCGGTAAGTACCTATTGAGAAATCTATGGATTTCACGGCAAGGGCTGCAGTTGGTCTTGTCTTCCGGCCTATTGTCGGGTGTTGATATATTTATATGTATATAACCATAAAATGTTTTACTCACTGAAAAATTGAAGTCCACTGAGCACCGGATTCGTAGAACGTACGCCAAAATTGGGTGATTCAACATTTTCCTTAACGAAGCTATAATGAGGCTCATTTTTCACTCGGTGAAATCAAATCTGGGGAAGTGAAAATCTACATGTGGTATTTGGTATGGTGATGCCATTAATCTATACTTCTTCGAAAATGAGGATGTTGAAAACCTCTTCATTGTGAATTCCCACCGCTAGAGCCATATGTTTATCGATTTGTTTTGCCTGAAATTGAAGATATGGATGTAGAAAACGTTTCAAAAAACTTATACAGTAAAACCCGCTTTGGCTTTATTGAAAGAAAAATTTCTTGAATATGTTATTTTGGATTTCGGTGATCCCTTGATTTGTCAAGTTGGATTTGCATATTTCTTTTTAGGAAGAATCCACAAAATCTTGACGGATTTAATAAATATTCATTAAGTTATAAGTTATTCCCTGATATGTATTTTAAAAGTAATCGAACATTTCAGAATCGAAGAGGATACAAACAAAAAATTGAAGGAAGCGTTTCGAAATCTAAATCATAAATCTAAAGGAGCTTTAGCTGGTAGATGTTAAAATGGAATATGAGGTATTAAAAATTTATTTTTATTTGAAAGGTCTATGTGTGTCATTATGTATGAAATATGACATCGTTCAAAGACCCAACTCGGCTTCATACGGTAGCATGGATCCGAGTGCTCCATTTTCCAATGACTCTCGCGCATGGATGCGGCTGAATTGTGTTTTGTTCACTTTAAGGGCATCGGTCGATTATGTTTTATTCGCATAGACCTGCAACTTTAGGAAGCCCCGCACGAAAAAGAAAAAATGGAATGAGCTTGGTGGCCTATTCACGTCACCTCTGCGAAGGATGATGTCATCCCATATATGACAATTTTGCTTTTTAAAACAGCCATTCATACAAAAATGCGCCTCGTCCCTAAAGATGATTTTTCTGCCAAAATGGGGGGGGGGGGATCTCTTCCAAACGTTCCGATGCCCAGTCATAAGCTTTGAGCTCGGATCTAGGTCCAAGTCCCGACACAAAATTCTTAAGTTGAAGTTTGCGAAAGGCGAGCTCTTTTGGTCGGACGATCCTGCGTTTCGTTGACGTACAAATGTTGGATGATTGATTACCAAACGGGTGGTTTCAAATTCGACCGCAAACATGAAAGAGTCGACTGTTCAGAGCTAGCACATCTTCCATAAAATGGGCACAATGCGAGCAAAACATTAACGAATTGTTCAATCGTGTAACTTGCCATGGTGACATCAGTTGCTGAATAATAAACAACATATTTGACAGATGTCACCAAAACAACATGGCCACTACAGGTTATTTGAACTTAATATTTCAGTTTCCTGAGAATCACAAATATACATGTACGTACATATTTCTGTTAAGGAGTAACTCGAAAATGGCTGAAACACTCACCAATAGTTATAGTACCCATGGTTTATACCTAATGTATAACAGATTGCATGTGATTCGCATTAAAAAATTTATTTAAATTTTGTTGTTTTGTTAAATTCAGCCTGTACTGCCTGCCACCAACAAATGTGTAAATGGAACTATCTATAAGAAAAGTGAGATTTTTTCATTTTGCACATACAGGAAAAGAAAAGAAGATTTCTGCACTAATGGGTTTCTGCCGCATATTTATGAAATACAAAAAAAATGAGAAACCAACCTTCAACAAAGCTGAAATCTTGAACTTCACTTTCCCTATATGCATATTATGAATCGTTTGTTTTTATAAACTTGTCTATCATTGTTTGGAGGAACAAAAAAAAAACAAAGGCATATTTTTACATCTCTATGAGCTAGATGAAGAAGCGCAACGTCCAACAACAACAGAATAATAATAAAAAAAAAAAACATAAAACTATACTTATGTTAACGATCCAGAGATGAACCACCTTGGCATTTAGGATTTCAACAAAAGTATAAACTCACAACAGCGACGACAAGTTTAGTATGAAACATGGAACACTCGATGTGAATACACTCAAGTTGCAACATAAAAAAGAAGCATACAAAAATGTGCAACACCGTCAAAAGCTAATCGCTTGCCATGGCATCTATTAGTAAACAATGCAACAATAAATCCGAAGGAAAATATCTTTAAGATGTAAATCAGATTTTTTTGCAGTATGATACTCCTCATCAGATGTCATGTGGTGGCTTTATGCCATAATCATAACAAAATGAATGATGAGAGGAAAATTGATGCGTACAAAAGTGAAAGCCTTTCCTCAAGTGTCCCGATGTGATGGACCGCGTCGTTGTGCGTCCTCTGGGGAATTATTTTAAATAATATAATAATAATACTTATTTTATTTGAATTTAAAACTTTAAACGGTCATGTTATTGCATGAGGTAAGATATTCACTTTCCTTTGAATACGTGATTATATCTAATGGCTATGTGGTAAAAAGATTTAAGTTGGAAAACGACAATTCTAAAGGCCAAAACCACAGCAAGTTGCTAAGCTATATGGATACCAGCATCATACGAACAATCTAATACCACAATAATGTCCAGAGTGCAGTCAAATGCAAGAAACCAGAAATGGTGTTTGATGCTTCATCTGACGGTGCAGTTGTCTCCGCGCCTGGTTGCATAATTGCAGCAACAAGAATGGAATGGAGAGGCACATGTTTATCTATAAGAGGCATGATCATTGAATACATCAAAGGTATCTCGTAAAAATGAATGCAACCAACAGTGAGGCGGGATATAATACTTCTGAGTTTTCAATTTGTTCTTTATACCAGGAGTAACTATCTGTCTATTGAAAGAATACCACTCATCTAGCGAAATAGCAAGGTAAAAAAAATTACAGGTTAGGTAAATTTGCTAATTAAAAAGTGGAATCATGGTTCTCGGGGAAATAGCACTAGGTCAAACGCAAAATTGTATCACTGATGGTTTATATAACAATTTCCAATTTCTTTGTTTATTGTTTTAATTTACATTAAAAAAAAAAAAAAAAAGGAAAAAAAAACAAAACCATAAAGAAAGAATCACTTTTTAAATGGTTTATAAGCCTGACGATGTTGACATCAGTTTAATATTTTTTCCAAACACTCCTGACACCATTTGAATAACGAAATAGCCATCTATCCGTCAGAATAAAAACAATTTTTCGGAATTTGAAACGTAATATCGATAAAGAATCCAGTTTCTGATGATCTACATACATATGGACAATTCTGGAAATATAAATCACAGTCCAAGATTAGAGTGCGGGTACACATCTGATCGATCATGACATAGTTTCAACAAATTAAGCTTTGATACGATGACGACATTTCTATATAAGGGCCAGCCTTAAAAAAAATCGAGCATGTACTTATCGAAATATTAAGTTTTCGATTTTTTTAAATAAAAAAAAATGTTTTTGAAAATTTATAGAATACAAAAAAAGCATCAAAATCAGTTGTACCGTTTTTGAGAAAATCGCAATTTTTTTCGGCAACAAGCAATTTTTGTGAATGAATTTGTTTGAATCTGTGGAACAGTTTTGAGAAAAAAAAAATTTTTCTCTTAACTTTGGAACAAAATTTGAATGGCACGTACTTTTGGTGTTGAAAAAAAATAAAAAATGCCTTCTTACAACTGTAAAGAAAGTAGGCCGTATTTAAAAAACACATAGACAGACAGAATTTGCCAGACCCACTCTTTTTTCACCTTCCCTAACTTAGTAGTGTGGTAGTTTTTTTTTTAACGAATACTCGTCTGTAGTACCTATGTAAATATCACAAGTAAAAGATCGATTATGAGGTAGACTTGAGAAGCCTCGGATAATGATCACTCTCAAATAGTTGCAAGACCTGAAACGTCAAAGAATAATGTCTGAGAGTATACATGTACCTTAACCGTGAGAAAACTTTGTACCCCACAAAATACTCAAAATCTGGAGGCAGAGTTCCGTAAATGGTTCATACGAGTATTACTGCAATTCATAAGATCAACTGTGTATCTTTCATAGGATGAATAGGATATTTCTTTTCCAATCAACAAGCCTACAGAATCGGATGGCTTACTCAAAGAGCTCTTCCAATACGCATGAAATGTTTTGATATGGTGCATTCATCAAATCAACCTATTTTCTTAGGAGTTCTAGAATACATTAAGATTTTTTTTTGTATTTCCTATATTTGCCTGTGCTAAATGTTTGAAGTATGAACATGAGAGTATTACTAAAATTGGTTGATAACTCAGAAGTTCTGTATGAAGATGGCCGAACCTAGGATCCCAGGAAAACTGAACCAGCTGTGTTACGTAACATTGGAAATTGAAGGGTGCAATGTGGAACTATCTCCTCCGAACTATTTCAAACATGAACAGGATTTCGGCAAGAAAATGTGCTATTAGGTGATTTCTTCAATCTTGTTCTAGAGCAATTCACGAACTCGTTACTACTTCGGCTTAGGGGTTCAAAACTCTTCATGCTTAAAAACAAATACACACTCTATTAAATATTAATACTGGCAGTGTTATCGAAATAAAATCGACTGATATTTGGTCCTGTGTGGGAGGAGGAAAAATCTAGGAGAAATATAGCCGTGAATTCTGTAAATTGTGCCGTGTAATGGATGTATTAAAGAAAGTAAAATCACGTAAATTAAGTTGGTTTGACTACAAGTGAATAGACAACAATGCTTCAGCCAAGAGAATTAGAACCATATGCTCCAAGTTCAAGACGAGAAGGAAGACCGAACCTGTGGTCTGTGGTGGCTTTATTTTAAGCCTTCGAAGATCTCTGAGCAGTTAGTCTGGATGTCTGGAAGGGATGTTCTCTGGATTGTAGAATACTTGTTTATACAAATCAATAACAATTTAATCATATTTAATTATTTTCTGTTACTGTTGTGCGTAAAAATATCCGTAGAAGGATCTCGGGACGAGATGGTCTTATCTTTTAAAGAGATCTAACAACTTAATTAAAACTTAGCAAGACTTCGTTGTTTTACTACTGGCTTTTGCGGTGGCTCGACATTGTAATGTTTTGCAAATGGACTGCAAGTTAATAAAAAAAGGGTTTTTTCATTGATTTATAAGAAATTATATTAAAGACACATTTTTTGAACTATACTACGTAGACTAAGAACTATATACTACTTAGAATTATGTAGAATATTCAATAATAGTAAAATCGGCCAATGAATTTACGAGACATTCGGGAACAACAGAAATATATACCAATTATATTTAAAAATACCTCGAAACCCTCTTTTGCGTTATGTAATAGTAATCTCTTTGAAGTAATCACATACAAACTATGTGTGCCAAATTTGAAGCTGTTCACCCATTAAGGATTTAGGTCGATGTACCTACATAAATACGCGCACTTTTTAGCTTTCATTAAAGTCTCGATTTTCGTTTCTACATGAATCCAAAGCTGCCCTCACACCTAGAGCAATAAAAAAAAAACATCAATATTTAAGGTGTGTCCACACCAAAGAAACATTTCAGGAAACATTGTTTAAAAAACGTTTCTGAAATGTTTCCCATTTGTTTAAAAAACATTTCAGAAACATTTCAGAAATGTTTCTGATTTGTTTTTTTTTGGTGTGGACGCTTTGAGAAACATTTCTGAAATGTTTCTTTGTTTCCCATTGTTTCCAGATTGAGTTGTCTGTAATTTTTTTTCTCGCCTGTGTTATACTTTAAGCGCATGAATTTTTTTTTTCTACTTCATCTTTATCACAATTTATATTTTCGCAAATTTCAGATACTCGTATATTTCATACATTTCAGAAACATTTAAGAAACATTTCGGAAATGTTTCTCTGTTTCTGAAATGTTTTTTAAATGTTTCTGAAATGTTTCTCAAATGTTTCTTAAATGTTTCTGAAATGTTTAAAAAATGTTTCTTTGGTCTGGACACACCTTTACATGCAACTCATTAACATGCAAAATTGAATAAAACGCCCAGTATATCCTGATTTTATTACTATTATTTAAATAAAGCTTTTTATAATTATTTTATACTCATGTAACACTTCCTTTGCTCACTTTTGATTATTATAGATTAAAAAAACAATGATCACCGCCTCCTTACCGTGCTCAACACTTCACAGAGATTTGGTTCGCTGATTTTTTATAATCGACACAAAGCCTAAAGGCACTCCTTAACTTGGTATGAAAATAATTGAGAGCTAAAGAGCCTTGCAGAAACAAGAAAATGGTACCTACTCAACTAGTTGAAAATTAAGTGTTAGTTATCTTTGCCCGTGGATACAATAGCTCTTGAACTTGTTTAATATAAAATCTGCACATTAATATAACTATCTATGTTGGTAAAAAAAAATAACACAAACAAAATCTACTTTCTTTGGCAAAAGCTCCGTCAACCTGTACAAATAAATATCAATGGCACAAACAGTATTTAGTAATCATTAATTACTAATTTAATTTATTATGTGCTCAGGAGTTCAGTGCTTTCATAATAATAATAAATAATATTATATTCCCGAAGAAATAAAAAAAGTTTTTTTCTTTTCTTTTAAACTCGATACAATGCGGAAGGGGCATCATTATAATTGAGTAACACTCGAAACGTCAAACCAACGAACAATTGAGAGTGATGCAGTGTTCCCTTTCGTGGCATTTTGGCTTGGGAGAAAATTATTATCTTTGAATTTCAATTGAAGTCAGCAGCTTCACATTCGACTTGATGCACGGTTTGGATATTCATTCGTGTGGTGAAATTTATTTTCCGTCTTCTGATGAATGCAATGCTGATTTCGCAAATTATAGGATCCTTTAATGATATGATACTCGTACACTCGTATGCATGTCTTTGCTTACCTAATTTAAATTTGATGACATAAAAATATTAACTATAGACAAGCAAATAAATCAGATTTGTGAAATAAACAAATTATCTTCAATGGAAGTAGTAAAAACTAACTTTTCCTACCTTTTTGCTATCCTAACTATTTCAATTCACATCCGATTTCAAAATTAATTAAAAAGTTTAATCGGTGCATGCGAGTGGGAGCTATATTTTAGTTGAAAACTTCAATACCGGACAGTTTATTTTGTGCTCTTCATTGATTATATGAGAAGGCCTAAAATCCTATTACTTTTGCCCTATTGTATGTAAATTGAATCCGGAGTAGTATTTCATTTGTTTCAATGCGTTTTGCCATTCAGTATCTCTATACTTTGCATGTCAACTCTTTTATTTCGGAAACCACAACCGATATTTAAAATAGGAAATCTTATAATTAATTTGAACTCTTTTGTAGTAAAGACAAACAAATTAAATACATAATACAAAATGTTGTCGCTCCAGTTTTTTTTTTTTTTGTTGAAAAGTTACAAGGTGATTTTGTTGATTTGGCTTTTGTTCTTGGGTAGTAAGATAATCATGTATTGTCTTGCATTAAAATGAATAAATTCGATTTAGAGCCACGCACTTCATTCAGATTTTTTGGCTTTTTTATTATCTCATTGTCATGTTAAATACAAATATTTATTTGAATAAATTTAATTGTTGAATGAAGGTTTGCATTAAAGTTCTTTTAATAAAGTTTGGACCTCAACTCTTTCGTTTTTACTTGCGACTTATAGGTATGTACTAAAGGCAAGTTATGCATTCGGAAAAAATTGAACTCGAGATTTTGATCAAAGTTGACATTACGATGATAGCGAAGACAAAAAAAGTGGGTCTCGCAATTCTGTCTGTCTGTCGATTCGACTACAGCCCAAACGGCTCGGCCGATTTTCTTCAAACTTGGTAGATATGGGTTTTTGATTTCCCCCCCCGCCCCTACGTTTTTACTTGCGACTTATAGGTACTATAAGGCAAGTTATGCATTCGTAAAAAAAATCGAACTCGAGATTTTGATCAAAGTTGACATTAAGATGATAGCGAAGACTAAAAAAGTGGGTCTCGCAATTCTGTCTGTCTGTCTGTCTGTCCGTTAGATTGCAGCTAAACGGCTCGGCCGATTTTCTTCAAACTTGGTAGATATGGGTTTTAATTTTTTACCCCCGGATGTTTTTTGATTTGATTTTTTAAGACCAAAAATAACGGTACCCCCCATACGAATTTTTTCCGAAATTTTATAAACATTTTTTTTTCTCAAAAACTGTTTGACAGATTTTAAAAATAAAAACACAAAAAAATTTCATTTAATTAAAGCTAGGTATTTGTTGAAAAAAATTTTCTGAAAAATGGTTATTGAGGGTAGCCCCCATGGAACCATTTTTTTTGTTTTTGATTTTTTCAAAAACGGTACAGCCGATTTTGATCATTTTTTTTTTTGCTAAGGCTCCCCAAAAACCTGAATAGAATTGTGTACTCAAATTTTCAAAAAAAAAAATTTTGGATTTTTAAAAAAAACTTCAAAATTTTTTTTTCAAAACTCAATATTTCGGAAACCCCATGCTAGATTTTTTTCAAACTTGCTAAATAAAAGTTTTTCAATATAATCTACAAGATGTGATAGATAAAAAAAATTTTATTTTACCTAAAAATAAAGGTACCTACCATACAAATGCTAAAAAATTAAAAAAATGCTTTTCAAAAATCGTATTTTTCTCGAAAACGGTTCCGAGAATTTTGTTAAAATTTTTTTTCTTTCAATTAATTTTTACGATCTTTAATTTAATAAAAAAAATTTTGAAATTAAGACATTACAGCTTGTACCTACCATAGAACCATTTTTTCGAATTTTGAATTTCTCATTATCCACATAACGGATCCTAATGAAATTTTTCAAAGAGAAGCTTCTAAAAAGTCTAAAACACATTGCATTTCAAAACTTTAAAATTAATATTTTTTGAATTTTTGAAAAAAAAAATCTATTATTTATTTTTTTTTGAAAATTCGATATCTCAGGAACGGCTCAATATTTTTTTTTGTAAATTTTATTTTTATTCGAACAATAATAAAAACTTTAAATTGGCGTACCAAAATTTTTTCTTCAAAAGCTTTTAAAAAGTTTGTACATAAAAGCTTTTTTTAAGAAACGACTACGACTTATAATTTTTGTTTTTGCATAAATTCATATTTGGATAGCATTTTGTTTTTGTCTCTTACTACTAAAAGAATTTAAAAAATAATTTGATCCTTATGAACAGTTTTCTCTAATAACATTCGATTTTAAAATTCCTAGTCTGTTACATAAGAGCAAGTTCGTGCGACCCAGTCGTGCATTTTATTTTCTTTTTTTTAAGACCAAAAATAACGGTACCTACCATACGGTTTTTTCTCGAAATTTTATAAATATTTTTTTTCTCAAAAACTGTCCCACAGAATTTTTAAAAAATTTCATTTAGACACAACTAGGTAATGGTTGAAAAAAATTTTCCAAAAAATTGTTATTTTTGGTAGCCCCCCAGGGTCCATTTTTTTTTGATTTTTCGATTTTCTCGAAAACGGTACAGCCGATTTAAACCATTTTTGTTATGCTAAAGCTCCTCTAAAGTTTAAAAATATACATATTCAAATTTTCAATTTTTTATTTTTTGGATTTAAAAAAAAAATTCAAAATTTTTTTTTGGAAACTTAATATTTCGAAAACCCCATGGTCAATTTTTTTCAAAGCTTACAAATAAAAGCTTCCCAACATAATCTACAAGATTTGAGAAAAAAATTTGTTTTATCTAAGACTAACGGTACCTTCCATACAAATGTTAAAAAATGGTTTTCGAAAATCGTATTTTTCTCGAAAACGGTTCCGAGAATTTTGCTAAATTTTTTTTCTTTTGATTAATTTTTACGATCTATAATTTAATAAAAAAAAAATTGAAATCTAGATATTACTTACTGTACCTACCATAGAATGATTTTTTCGAATTTTGAATTTCTCATTATCGGCATAACGGATTTTAATGAATTTTTTTTTAAATGTTGCATTTCAAAACTTAAAAAAAAATATTTTTTTAATTTTTAGAAAAAAAGTCGTTTTTTTTTTGAAAATTCGTACAATAATAAAAACTTAAAGTTGGCGTACCAAATTTTTTTCTTAAAAATGTTTTAAAAATTTTGTACATAAAAGCTTAGGTTCTTAAAATTCCTAGTCTATTACATAGCAGCAAATTCGTGCGACTCAGTCGTGCATTTTATTTTTTTTATATTTATACGAGGTTTATTGTCTAAAAAACTCCATACTTATTCACACATACAAAATCTTTATAACGATTTAAATTTGTGAATGTTATAAGAACCCATTTTTTTGGGCACAGTCGAAAGCTTATAGAATTCGCGGTGTGTCTTGTATGTCAAGAGCTCTCAGTCATGCCTTACCACGCTTCGGGCTTGTTGGGCTTCGTCTTATGCGTGAGAAGTTTGGAATAGATTTATTTTACCAAACGAAGGGCTCTATTAAATGACATCGATACACTCTAGTCAATAGTGCCCTCGGTGTTAACGCACTTAAAATCAATTTGAAAATCTCACATGAAAGCGCTCAAGAAATATCTTTAAAACTGAAAGCTTCTTAGATATTGGCAATACCGCTTTCACACCTATTATTCCGTTAATAATCTGATGGCATGTCTCACCACGAAAAATGGAACAGATATTTTCATTGTTTGTGGAGAAATTAAGACTATTTTTCTTTGTATGTCTTAGGCATTTGATAGAGTTTGGCATCTCTTATTCTTTGGATTAGAAATAAACTTCTGAATCGTTCAATACATGTCGTATTGAACGGTTTCAAGGCTGATCTTCACAAAATAAATGAAGGTGTTTATCGTAAGTTCAGCTGGTAGAAGCATGGACTGTACTTACAAATAAACTTACTCTTTCTTTCGTCGAGGAAGCCATCTCTTTGAAGGAAACAAATTCTTTGATTTGAAATTTGTTTTTGCTTTGTATTTTTTAAGAACCTTTTTTTAGTTGTTTGTTTGTTCATAGATTGTTTAAATTAAATAAAAATGTTTGTAAATTGAACATAAAAAGCTGACAACTTTAAAGAAAAAAATAACAACAAGTATAGTAAAGTAACAATTAACAAAAACGCTGTCTTATGGAACATCGCATTTTGCAGCTGCCGTTTGGAAACATTGCCCCCTTGATGAGTCAGCAGATTCTTCAATTTGTTCCAACGGCAGCAAAACTAATTTTTGCACTGGGCGCATCATTCGTCGTTTCTTGCCAGCGACTCGTAATTCAACGTTTCTAACAAGGCCATCTTCTCCAGGATACGTCCGCGTAATTCGGCCAGTTGCCCAAAAAGTTGGTGCTGCGTTCTCGTCCTTTATTAATACTAAATTACCAACCTTCAAGTTTTCTCGTGCAGTTTTCCATTTGGGACGCTGCTGTAGCTCATTTAAATACGTTTGGTGCCACTGTTTCCAAAATGACTGTGACATATGCTGCATGATTGCATATCGTCTAAGTGCATTCTTAGGCTTTTCATCGATTCGTTCTCCGAATAGCTGCTTAAGTGGTCTTCCATTGATCAAATGTCCAGGTGATAAAAAATTCAAATCTTCTGGATCATCAGTAAGCGCCGTGAGTGGTCTTGAATTCAATATAGCACTTTTCTGCGCCAGCAATGTTTGAAAATCACTACTAGTCAGTTTGTGCTGTCCAACAACTCGACGCAAGTGATATTTCATGGCCTTCACCTTTGATTCCCACAGGCCTGATGTGGTGCGGATGGCGTGATGAAATGCCACTTCACCCTTAATTCTCGCATTTCCTTGTATGCGTCCGAATCAATCTGCGACCAGCTGTTCACCATTCGCGCCAATTCTTTTTCAGCTCCAATGAAACATGTTCCATTGTCACTCCACAAATGGGTACAGCTGCCACGAATGCTGGTAAAACGGAGAAATGCCGCCATAAAGGCTGCTGTTGACAAATCTTCAACCAGTTCGATATGAACCGCTTTTGTTGGCATGCACACAAAAATTGCGACATACTTCTTTTCGAAGATTTTGCATCTGCCAGCTCGTGTCCTGACCTCAAAAGGGCCTGCATAATCAACACCTGTATGTTCAAATGGTGGACTTTGCCGCACTCGGTCCGCTGGAAGACTTCCCATTAATTGTTCACAAAGTTTCTTACTCTGTCGCACACATGGAATACAACGCGAAATTTGCGTGCATATTGCTCTTCTGAGATTGGTTATCCAAAAACGTTGTCTAAGAGCTGCCGCCATGATCTGAAAACCACCATGCAAAGTTTGCTCATGAGCGTCTCGTATCAACAATTGAGCTAGGTGGCTTACATCAGGTAGTATGACTGGATGTTTCTGTTCATATGACAACATCGCATTTTTCAATCTACCGCCCACTCGCATGATGCACTTCTCGTCGATTATAGGGTTCAATTGCATCAATTGACTTTTCTTTGGAATGACTTCTCTTTTTTGTAACGCGTTCAATTCTGTGCTGAAATAAACGGATTGCTCTTGTTTTACCCAGTAATCTATAGCTTTCTCTTCTTCGGCTTCAGTTACGTCACCAATTTCTCGTCTAGACTTGTTTTCTCCATGAAGCTTAAGATTATCGATAAACCGCCATATCCAAGCTGTTCGTCGAATAAGACGACGCCATGAGGATGTTCGAGAAAGCATATCAGTCTTAGTATGCCTCAAAGCATTCTCGCCTCGCATTTCAAAGACAGCAACGTTGGTAAAGGCCTTTTGGATCGGACGCAGTTTCTTATCGTTAGCCATTTCGAGCCAACTTGACTTCATCTCAGCGCGAATCTCTCTCTCGATTAGCACAGAAAATTTTGTTCGAGATGCTGGCCACTCGTTATAATCCTTTATCAACCATGCTGGGTCATTCCACCATATTTTTAATAATCGCAGGTCTGCTGGTGCTATTCCACGACTCAATGCGTCTGCCGGATTGTCAGCAGTCGTTATGTGTCGCCATTCGCAGTTTTTCGTCAATTTTCGGATCGTTTGAATTCGGTTATGCACAAATGATTTTAAAGTTTCTGGATCCTTTTCCATCCAGTGCAAAACTATTGATGAATCTGTCCACAGTATCGTATGAATAAATTCAAACTTACATGCTTTTTTCACTGCTTGCATTAGCTCACTTAGCAATACCACAGCACACAACTCTAACCGTGGTATTGTCAATGTCTTAACTGGTGCCACTCGAGACCGAGAAGTTAGTAGTCTGCACATTGTTTCGGTAGCTTGTTCAACTCTTACATAAATGACAGCCCCGTAAGCTACCTCAGATGCATCAGCAAATCCATGAAGAGTGAAGCTGTGTGTTGGGGCGATTTCCAGCCAACGTGGAATTTGGATACGAGTAAGCTCCGGTAATTGAGATTGAAATTGCTTCCAATCATTAACAATCTTATCTGGTACTTGTGCATCCCATCCAATTCTCGCTTTCCATATGCATTGCATGATAATCTTTGCCCTGACAATGGCTGGACCTAAATATCCATTTGGATCAAACAATTGTGCTATTTGACTAAGAATATTTCTCATGGTCATTGTTTTATTCTCCTCTGGTGACTGCGGTTTAAATTTAAAGGTAAGCTCATCAGTAATGGGTAACCATCGCAACCCAAGCACCGTTGTGTCATTGAATTCTCCCAATCCGACTTCTTCTGTTGACTTCATTGCTTGCTTCGGAACTACGTTGACGCCATTAGAGTGCCATTTACTCAACGGGAACCCACCATTGTAAAGAATTGTTTGCATCTCAACACATAGTGTGCGCGCTTCTTCTTTATTATCAGCGCCGGTGATTCCATCGTCAATTACTCGTGCACCTCGTGGGAACTCATCTTGTTGGTTTCGCGCACACTGAATCATCGTACGAACAGCGCAGTGTGGTGCAGAAGACATTCCAAAAGTTACTCTTGTCAAGCAGCATTCCTTCACGTCAACCTTTGGATCTGTTCGCCAATCTTGAATTGCTATTGTTCTGACCCTGTTTCAGATTCATGAAAGGGAGCCCATGGTCCAGCATATGCAGGCTCAATTAAAAGATCTTCAACGCCAGATTCCGAAACACGCTTGCAAATGATTTGCTGCTTCGGTTTTGAATGTCTGATTTTTCCTGACATGCCAGCTCTTGTGGACTTGAGAACCAACTTTTTCTTGCGGAATATTTCAATCAAACTCTTGTTTAGTGGATAAAAAACTTTGTTTTCAATTGTTAAGCATCGTTTTCGCTTTAGTTTTCTACAGAAATTCAAATTTCATGAGCATTGTTATACATATTAATTAAGCCATTTGAAAACAATAAAAAATCAACGCGTCAACTCGCACCATCCCCATATAACCATAGGTGCACTGATTCAATCCGGCTCGAATGACCATATCGTAAGTTCAGCTGGTAGAAGCATGGACTGTACTTACAAATAAACTTACTCTTTCTTTCGTCGAGGAAGCCATCTCTTTGAAGGAAACAAATTCTTTGATTTGAAATTTGTTTTTGCTTTGTATTTTTTAAGAACCTTTTTTTAGTTGTTTGTTTGTTCATAGATTGTTTAAATTAAATAAAAATGTTTGTAAATTGAACATAAAAAGCTGACAACTTTAAAGAAAAAAATAACAACAAGTATAGTAAAGTAACAATTAACAAAAACGCTGTCTTATGGAACATCGCATTTTGCAGCTGCCGTTTGGAAACAGTGTTTCCGACTCTCTTCCTCATTTTCATAAATGATCTTTTGTGTAAAACTCCCAGTTCATTGTTTTTTCTGACGAAAATACCCTCAGTTTTTTATCATCGTTCCCAAATTTACGTCCATCTTCTTCGGAAGTGAAATTGCAACGGTACTGTATAATAAGCTTATTAAACTATGAGCTTTAGAGCATTTTTAAATGGGGTACAAAAAGGGTAACAATAGTATTGCATTCCAAGATTGTTCAAAGCAAACAATTCTTTTTTTTTGATTTTCTATTTGCCACACTTTTCCAGGTATAATTGTGTTTCTAAACTAATACTTTTATCTTCAAGCTTAGCTGCTTCATAGCCTTGAACCACAAGAGCAGGTTTTGTGCAATAAATTTTTCCATTTTAATTTTATTTTTTTCAGTAAAATTTCTAAGATTCGGTTTGGAAGTTTGATAAATTTTTAAAAACTTTAAAAATTGAACAAAATTTTAAAAACAAAATCTAGTATATTGATCTTTAGATAGATTTTCTATTCCAAGAATGCTATTGAAAAGGTAAGTCGGCAAATTTTTTTTTTTGATTTTAGTAGAAACAACGGTTGTAAATCGGTCCCAGACCTTCAATGTAAAATCCCAACGCGCATAAAACTACAAAAAACTTGGTCAAAGTTAAAAATTTAGGCTTCAAACCTGGTTTTCCACCAGTTCCTTAAAATTCTAATATAATAATAAATAAAAATCGTTGCAGGATGGTTTTGTATTTGATTTGACTCCTCTTATTTCGTATTTTGTATTTGTAATACTTGTAAAATCCCATTTTACTATATGGATAGCTTTTCAAAAAAAAAACACTGGCAATGAGCTTGATCTTACAAAAGGTTCTTTATCAGCTCATTTGTTTCTTTGACATTTTTTTTTCGAAATTGTTCATAACTTTAAAATATTTGTTTTTAGAGCAATGGTTGATACGAAATTCGAAAACTTGATTTAAGTCAAAAATACAATCGCACGATGTTCTTAAACGTTATCTGCAAAAATCAACTGTTAGAAAACCCAAAACGAAATTTGTATGCAAAAGCATTATTTTCGATAGCGTAGTTTTCTAAAGTAATGTGTTTGATAACACCATTTATGCCACAAATCTTGCAATTGTATTTTTGACGCAAATGACGTTTTCGAAAAGGGCCGACGTCAAATATGTATATTGATAAGCCAGAGAGCGTGTTCGTAAGCGCCAAATGCTTTTACAAGAAAATTGACTGACGTTCATCAAACAAATTTGACGATATCAACATCTGCGTTAAGAATTGACTTTCATTTGACGTTTTCGAAAACGGTTGTGTGAACGATTATTTTTTTTGAAATTATTTCTTAAAATCTAAATTACTAAGCACTGGCATCCCAAATTTTGTTCTAGAAAAATTTAAAAGAAATTTGTTATATAAAAAATTACTTTAATAAAACGATTTTTAAACTTTATTCATTCATACTTTTCCGGAAATCAGACGGCAATTCTATGAATTTGAACATTTGTATCCTCATTAAATCCATGTTTTATATTTATACAATATACATATTTTAAATTCCAAAGTACTTTTACATAAGAGCAAGTTCGTGCGATTCAGTCGTGCATTTTATTATTATTTAACGATGTTTCATCGCTTCAATATTTTAAATTTGTAGTAATGAGACCACTAGTTAACTGTTATACCCGTGCTACCTTCAAGGAAAGTCGCCTAAAAAGTATTTCTTGTAAACAAAGAGATGCTTAGTTAATAATATGAAGCTAAAATGACTTAGAAGTATATCCGGGCAAAGACTTTCATTTATTTTTTAATAAAAAAACCGATTATAAAAATTTAAACCACAAAAAAAAAACGAAACCAAAAATCACATTTCATGCAGCTTTGGATTTTAATTAGAAAAAGACTATTCAATAAATATACCCATATCTGATTATATTCATGAACTATGAACCGCATAAAACATAACGATTTAAACTAATCAAACACAAACAAAAGAGAAATAAATAATACACAAAATGTAAAAAAATAATTATGTAAACAAATGATAAATGCGACGATGGCTTTTGGGGATATATCTTATTTAAACCTCATTTGTGTTAATCACATTATGCAGAATTACGTGTTTAGACACAATTAAGTTTTTTCCTTTTACCGGCAGTGTTTTAACTTCCGCAGTTTTCTAGTATACGAGAATGCTCGGACAGAAATATATAGGTATACACAAATTAAGCCCTTCGTCTTTGCGATTGACCTATTCTATATAGTAACTACCTACATACAATCACAACTACAAACTTCCAAGTCCATAAGTGAATGCTGTTAATCTGCAGCAAATCTAGGTGAATTCACGGTTTATTAAGTAATTACCATCAATTTTATAATTAGCATTTAATATTTGTTCGTGAAGATTGACGGTTGATTTGGTCGAGTTGAGACGAAAACTTAAAGTAGGCTTGACCGGCGGTGTTACACTTATGTTGTCCATAAACTTTATCAACCGCAAGTTTCCCAATCTAACAATCGTGGATGGCAATTAAAACAGAAAAAAAACCGTTATAATTACAATAATTCTATGGCACGTTACATAAGTGATTATTATTTGCAGTATCTCTCACGTCGTCGTCGCTGTCGTCGTCATTGGTTCGTTAGGCCGGATGGTATATAACCCGCCCAGGTGAGATAATTGACCCGCATCGCAATCTGCTCTATGTTGGTTTGGTAAATTTTTATCACTTTGCATCTTATTTTTGTTGAGATGCTAATAGATCGGTTGTAGTTCATGAGAATAATCTATACAAATCCATGGGTTTGTCAGAGCAGCGATGTTAAGAGGTGGATTGCGAAAAATTGTATACTTTACTTACTAACGGTGTGACTTATTCGATAATGCAGCCGAAGGTATTGTATCTCACGTTAGTTTTCCTAAATGCAAAAGATGTTTGCAATCAATTTCGTGGAGAAATAGTTTAATGGTAACAATATATTTATGTAAAGGAACCAGTTTAGAATGTTTATCTGGGAAAGGTATGTTTTTATGAAGCTTTTTTGTATTTATTCGAACGAAAGTAGTAACTTACCTTCACAAATGAGGTAGATGCACTCTAGTTTATGAGTAGTGAACCGGAAACTGTGATGATTTCATCACTTAAGAAAAACTATTTTTGTTGGATCTTCTGTTTGAAAAATCCGAATTCCTAATACATTAAGGTAGGTTTGTAAATTGTCTTCCCATTAAGCTTAAATGTTCTACACAACTGCTTCGAACCAGTTGTTTGATTTTGACGCTTATTACAACCGAAGCACAACTCAACTTACTTACATAATACAACTGAAAAGTCGGCCATTTTGTTAGTTGTCTGCTAATCGACAACTGGTTGTGCTTTGACAGTCAACTGGTTGTGATCGATAATACCAATTCTAAGAATTACAACTAAACTATAGCTGAGTTGCCTTCCATAATAGAGGGGTTAAGCAGGTGAAGGTTTTGTATATCATTGAAGCCGGATCACTATTACAGAAAATATAATATTTTGGATTTTTTGGCGATATCTTACATTTTATATTCAACTTGGAAAGGGAGAATATGGCGACAACTGCAGTACACATCGTTGTTTTGAAATATTTTAGTTAAGGAGTTTTATATGCAAGAAATATGCTCGTTTGTCCTGGATACGCCCTATTTCAAGCGACATCGTCATTTTTAAAATTTCGTTGCTTATTTGTTCTTCTGTTTGATCTCATTAATGTTCACTGCTGGATCAAGAAGAATGCAAGCAAGATGGTCGCCTACCATATTAGGTCGAAGGCAGTGTTAGTACTAGTAACAATTTGAATTAAAACAAATGGGTCTGCTTCTCATAAACATTAATACATAATACGTTTTCTTGATTTCTTTGGCTTTGATTTTTGTTAACATGGGTGATATGATTGTTTCTCTGTATTCGTAGTACATATTATTGAGCCCTATTATGACTCGCGAGTCGAACGTTCAATTTAAGTAGAACGATTTGGCGAATTACCTCCGTCATGGTATTCAGCCCTATCACGAATTCCATCGTAATCGGAAACTTGTTACGAATCCCGAAAAAAACTATCACAAAATGCATCGTAGTGGAAAATCTCCTAACAATTGTCATTACGAACGGATTTCGTGATAGCTTTTTTCGGGATTCGTATCATCAAATTGAATCAAAAATATTTGTTAATGGAAAATTGTCCTCTGTTAAAAAAATAAAATATATGTATATGTAGTTAGCACTGTTGATTCTTTTTTTGAAGATTTTTTTTTTTTTTTTATAATGCACTCGCGCTCAAGGGTATGTTTATAGACCCTTATAATGTTAAACACAGCACCGGCGATGGGAAAATTAAGGAGGGAGAGAAAGGAGGTGACGATGAACGTTGGTTTTGAATGTTTGCAAATTGAAATGGCGAGGGAAAACTGTGCCGGGTAAGTTATTCCATAATCGTGTTGTGCGACTAAAAAACGAATCTCTATATTTGACGGTACGACCAAAGTTAGGCTCAAGGGTGAACTGATGAGCATTCCTAGCGAAGCGGGTATTACGGGTGAATTGATAAAGGGAAGGAATGCAACTGGCTACTTCGAGTGAGCATTGCTTGTGAAAGAAGCGATAAAACAGGGAAATACGTGAAACATTCCGACGGTGTTCAAGAGATGGGAATGAATAATGAATCCATGATAGCTCTGTTTCCTATCAGTTTTAACGCTCTGTTCTAAATTCTATTTAATAAATGGAGAGAATATTTTGCTGCACCTGTCCAAAGGTGTGAGTTATACTCGAGTTTTGGACGTATAAACGCCTTATAGATTGTACCCAGATCAGAAGGGATGAAAAATTTCTTACATCGATATAGGAATCTTAAGCATTTAGCAGCATTTTAGGCGGTATCGAGAATGTGATCATTCCAACGAAGATCGTTGTTAACACACATACCGAGTACTGAGAGCTTTTCGGTTTTTTCGATGCGATTTTTGACCGATGCAAAAAAAAATTTCTCTTGTATCTCCGTTTGTTTTCGGGGTAGCTTCACTGGTTCATCATCAACACTTCTCTTGCGATGGGCTGTTCTCAACTTTTGAGGATGTCATCAACACTTCTCTTGCGATGGGCTGTTGTCATCAACTTTTGAGGATGTCGGCATTTCGGCGTCTACTTCCACTTTGACATGTCGTAGCAACACTTCAGGAGAACGCGTCCAAATGTATTACCCGAAGGTTTTATAGCCTGTTAAAGACTGAGTAACTTAAATTTTAACAATGCATTTCTGGAATAATTTTTGTTTACATAGTTTATGCCACTGTTTTCCTTCGCGGTGACGTAGTCCTAAGAAGTTAGCGAAATAACAAACCGATACCAATAATTTTTTTTATTTTCCTTTAATAAATTTAAGGCTCTTTAAACTTACTTTTTAAGAATACATACTTTACTAATTTTAATTTTTTGTGTTCCTTTACACTCTTACTTTTTTTTTACATGCATACATATCGCTAAGTTTTGGATATCTCTTCCTTTATTTAAAATTGTCTATAATTTTTCATAAATTTCCATAATGCAATACAAATTCGAAAAAAGACAACCAAATCATGAATACAAAATCCGAAAGGAAAGAAAGTCAGTTATCCACTTAACCCGGATGATTCAAGCAATTTTACTCACATTACAATTATTTAAAGGTACAGTTTTTTTAAACAAGAAATAAAAGGCTACACTCCCAATTGGCAAAATGCCCTTTACTTGCCAGAGTTTATATGTAAGTCGATGACGGTGAATGGAAAATGTATAATGATAAAATTGCTACAAAAATTGTTAAATGGTTTGTTCACGTGCGAGTATAGCATATCACAAACTCACATGAAATGAAAAGTGAGAGGATAATAAAGTCGCCAGCGCACAACAGCTGGACATTGGCTTAATGCATTTATCCGGTGGGCACGGAATAGAAAATGATAATGCTCACTTATTCCATATTTTCTTGGCAAAAACACAACAAACGAAGAAATTTTTTATGCAATCTTTAGGAATATGAGTCAAGTTATATTCATTATACGAATAATAAGTGGTTAGCTTTGAACACCCACGGATTAAATGAAAACAAAAATAGTTTGTTAACCTTCTTCTTTATTAACGTAGAAGGGATGAGTTTTATTTGTGTTTTTTTTTTTACATACATTTAAGTTTTTTTATTAAGAAATACTTAGCACAATGATTAAGTTACATATTTCAATTTGAAAAAGGACTCTTCTTTTAAGTCATTTATTTATATTTATTCTGCAGTAACTTCTGTTTTTTTTTCTTTAGACAGTGTAGTTGTTTTTTTAGATGATGCTGGACCTGCCTTGGGAGCTGAACTTGTTTTTGACGAAGCTGGACCTGCTTTCGATGGAGCACTTGACTTAGTTTCGACCTTTTCTTTTCTAAGCTTTACCACCGGCGTTGATTGTGGGTCCTTTTTGGGTTTTTCTTCTACAACAACTGGATCAGGTGTAGCTTGTGGCGTAGGTTCTTCCTTCTTTCCATTTACTTCTTTGCTCGGTTTTGACTTTTCACTATATAATAAAATGCATTAGTGAACATGATGAATTTTTTAATTTTTTCTTTTTGAACTTACCTTTCAATATCTATATTAAGAACAGATTCATCTTCTTCCTCTTCCTCCCCGTCATGATCCTCAGGGCCGACTTCACGTAGCAGATCGCCCAAATCTTTGTCAACATCTTCCCAGAGCTTGTCTTCGCCAACTTCCTCAGTTTCTTCAATTTCTTCAGTTTCTTCAGTTTCCTCAACTTCAGCTTCTTCAGATACTTCTTTTTCTTCTTCTTCTTCATTTTTGACGGGTTCGGTGGGATCTATTGCTTCTTTCTTCGGTTTGGTATCTTTCTTTTCGGCGCGCTCAGCCTTTGCCTGTAAATTTTCATCTTCACGGTGGCGTAAGAACGACTTCAAGTGACTACGAGAACTGCAATGTTGTTTAATGTACGCTTCTTGGTCTTCTTTGACACTGTTATATGTACGACAAAGTTCACAATAGAAGGCTTCAACTTTCTTGATGAAATGCGAACCAACTGGAACCTTTTCTTTGTTTAATTGTGAAGGATCGTCATTCAAGTGATTCTCCAAATCTTCGTCATCTAGATCGTCAATCTCGCCAACAGAGTCAACTGTCAAGAAGTTCTTAAGATCGACTTCTTTCTCTTCCCCGCCACTTGCCTCGCTTTGGTTATCATTGCTGCGGGCCTTGCGCTAAAACAATATAATTTTATTTCTCAACTTTTGGCAACAAAATGAACTATAAGTAACTTACCTTAATATGTTCCAAGGAACAACGATGCGCCTCATACAGCATTGGGCTCTTGAAAGCCACATGACAAATGGAGCAATATGGCATCAAAAACTTCTTCATGTCCTTATGATGTTCGGATAATTGATGCTTGGCCTTAGGTTGACGATAATTTAAACGACATAACATACAGAACTGTGGGTCAGTTTCCTCCGGATCATCCTTGTATTTCTCATCAATCGCACGCTGTGCATGTCGTTGTTGAGTACGCATTCTAGCAAGGGTCACACGCTGACGTATAGCCACGCGACGCATAGCCATCTTGTGAGTTCTTGAATACAAATGGCTGAGATAGTCCTATAAAATGATTTGTACGTTATTTGTATTAATTGATTTATAAATCAATTTCATCAGCTAACATCAAATGATTCTTGGCTTAAAACTCTTACCTTAAATGTAACACAATGCATTCGGCAATGAACACAACTCAGCTTGATGTACGACGATCGCTTGGGTGGTGATCGGCTCCGCTTGCTGCGACTCCTGTCCTTGCTACTCTCATCCTTACGGTCCTTTTCTTTCTTATCTTTCGAACCGGATTCTTTTTCCTTACCCGCTCCATCGGCAGCGCCATCGGCGCTCTTTGCCAACGAAGTTTTCTTACCTTCCTTGGTTTCATCCGCTTCTCCTTCACCTTCTTCATCATTTGCATTTGATGTTTCCATTTTTATGGACTTATCATTCTCATCATCCTTATCTGATGCACCCTCGGCGTCGGGATCTTTATCCTCTGCGTCTTCGTCTTCAATAGCATCATCCCCTTCGGCAGTTTCTTTCTTTGCCGAAGAAGACGATGACTTTTTCTTTTTGACTCGCTTTTCTTTCGGTTCGCCATCTTCCCCTTCGATCGCATCCTCATCTAATACCTCTTCATCCCCTTCCTCCTCTTCGTTGTCTGATTTCTTGTCGGCACCACGTGACTTGCTACGGCCACTTGGACTCTCAGATGAACGAGGACCTTTGCGCTTGCGCAACGAACTAAGTAATAGGATACAACACAATATGGAAATGGTGAGAAACCAGAAATTCATCTAAAATCAGCTAGAGACAGATCTAGAAGAGAGCACACTATATAAATGCACAAATACATAAACAACAGTTGATCATTTTTGTATGCGCCTTTTCGCCGCACATGCAACCATCCGTCCACCGATCGAACCATCAACCATAAACCATTTTGAAAAGTATACTTTTCCAAGCAACGGTTACGGTTTTCGGTGAGGACACCTGATTTTATATTTTATATAATGTCTTTGGCCATTGTTTAGTTTTGGGAATTTCTCATAAGTGTGGCTAGAAATGTTTTTGATAAATTTTCGGAATTTTGTTTTTATGTTTACCTCGTTAGTCGGGCGATTTTAATCAATCGCGCACGATCTCTCTGCCTTGCCAGAAGCAATTGTCTTCGCATGACTCTCATGTCCGATGATTCTTTGCGGACAACACGCAAGCCGCCGCGGCTGGCTCCTGTGCCTCGCAAGCGGCTGATTGTACCGCTGCCGCGCGGACGTACTACATAGCTGCTGCGTACGGGGCGCTTTGGTGGACCCATCGAATCATTTGCTCCGTGTCGTCTGCTTGCAGAGTCTTCTCTCGTGCCTCGACGATAGGACGACGAGGATCCACGTCCTTGGTAGCCGGTTGGCGAACTGCGATTGCGACTTGAGTCATTGCGACTGCGGTAAGATGATGAGCCGCCGGCATAGTTTGAACTAAGTCTTGAGTCCTGTGTAACAAAGGGGAGGAGGAAATTTTTGTTTGTTTGTTTTTCATTCAGTTTCGCATTCAGTTTCATGAGAGATATTTTAGTTTTTGTTTTGATTTTTTATAGAGAGGATGCAATATAGGCTCCAATCAGCTACTAATATTAAGAATTTGATTCCTAAATGTGCGTTGGACAAAAGTGTCTCTGCAAAGAATGATGCTTAATATATCACATAAGAATTTTAGCTCAGTGGACGTTCTCTATCGAAGTTGCGCGCATTCGAGCGACCTTTTTTGGAATTTATTTTGAAATGTAAAAAGACATGACTTGAAAAAATTGTTTTCAAAAAAACGCACGCTTTTTGGGGCATTTTTATTGGAACTGATTCGATATTCTGCGTTCTAATCAGTTCTTCAATCTCAGTTTGTTTTGATGATGGTTTGATTACACTCTTTCGCTAGATAAAATTCACATAGTCAAAGTCAAGGATTCGTTTTGTCGATCCTTTCTCACTTTTTACTGTGCTCAATCGAGGATTTTCACATAGCATATTATATTTTTCGCTAATTATACTTTTTCTATATTCTATTTTTGTAAACATCAAAATAAAGGTATTTATAAAAATAATTGTTTATGCATAGTTAAAACGAATTAAGAGATTTGTTAAAATTATTATGGAAAGTATTTTTTTTTTTTTTTTTTTTTAGGAAAATAGAATGAATATTCGACAAAATGTTTTTTGTTTCTTACCTCTTGACGTGGACGCTTGCGATCATCGGAACGGTCCCGGGAGCTATCCTGTTAAAGTAGAAAAATAAACAAGTATTAAATTTATAAAAATATGCATGTAAATAAGCTACTGTTTATTTTGGAAGTTTGATTACTTTTTTAATGTACACTAAACATACATCATTTGTTCCAAAATAAGTTAAAGAATATTCATAACTGTACGACTCGGAATATAATGAATATAAGGCCATGATTTCGGTGGCAGCGATTTAATTGTGCGAGTAAGAGATGATCGCTTAAAGCCAAAAACGTTTTAGTTTTAGTGAAATTTTTTATCAAATAACTTTACTAATGTCCGATACCGTAATGCTTACATTTAGAGCGAAAGAATACTCAAAATGTACTTTATCATAAGAAAGAGGAAATATCCATATCAATACCAACTTTTTTCAACAGTGTCATGAGGGGATCTGATTTGAATTTGAACTGAATCGAAAAGAATTTACTTAGTCAAATAAGTCAATTGTATGACTTAATGTTTGTATATACCAATTAGTAAGTTTGCAAACTTTAAACGCTGTGTTAGTAATTTTTCATCAACAATACATTCGGAAAAAAGCGTTATATCTGAATGAATTGAATAATTTGCACGTGACTTATTTGCTTTTTTCAAAAATATTGAATTTTAATGAATTAAAAGATATTAAATGAAAACAATGTAAGCCCAAATTCTCTGCCAATCACAATAACTTTGTAATTTCAAAACGATTGATGATAAAAAGGAAGTGGCCTCAAAGGTGTTCCGCAATTGTTCTCAATGAAAATAGATGAAACTATTGTTAAATACTTGCTCGCCATATTTTTCAAAATGAAATGAAAATAGCTTACGGACGTAATATTCTTCCAAATCCTAATGTTGCTTTTTCTCCAGCGAGCAGAGGCAAGACATTTCAAAATCTTATCGAGTGAAGTCGGTAGATTATCCAATCAGAGCTCTAATGTTGGCCAAAACTAAAACAACTTTAGGCTCTTTAGCGGAAAAATCATTCTACAGTAGCAGAGTTATGAAACAATGTTGCATTCATAAATCACTGAAATCATTTTGATCATTATTTTATAAGTGACCCACCCAGGTAAGCTACATCGGTTAAAAAACTATGTACATTTATAATACATACATTGAGTGATATTTTGATGTGAGAAGACGTGTTTTATAGAGTGCTTATAAGGAATTAATTAATAAAGGTTTTTTTTTAGACCAGATTGATGAGTGAAAGTATCAATTCTTACTACGTGTTTGAATGAACCATTATTTAATAAAAAATTGCGGTTAAAGTGTGAAAAACCTGAACAAATTAATAAAAAATTATTAGAAATTAATAATAAAAAATAGCGGTTGAAGCGACGGTTATTGCTAGTGGCAGAAAATGAGTGAAAATTGTGCTGAGTGCAAAAAAACTATCAAAAGAAAAAATGAGATAGCTACATCGTGCTCCGCTTTTTGCAAAAAAAACATTCTGCTCAAAATGTTCTGGTATTGGCGAGTATGAAAGTAATTTGCTCAAGCTTAAGAACATTATGTACGTTTGTGATGATTGCAAGGAGTATATGCATAATATTATGGAAAAAATGGACAATATATTAAAAGTGGTAAATGAAAATCAAAAAGCTCTCAATAAGCAAGAGGATGAAATAAAGAAAATCTTGAGTGGAGTTAAAATTATGTGTGAGAAAGAGACAACCAGCGAGGTGAAGAAAAATAAAACATATGCTGAAATAGCTATTAAAAATATACCACCTATAATAGTAAAACCAAATTGTAAACAAGACAGTGAAAAAACAAAAACTGATATTAAAGAACAAATTAACCCGGTGGATTTAGCTTTACAAGTGAACAATATAACTAAAAGTGTAAATGGATCGGTAGTTATAAAGTGTAGGGATGAAGAATCTGTAAAAAAAATTGAACAAGAAGTAACCAGTAAAATGAAAGAGAAATACGATATAAGCATTCCTTTATTGGTTAAACCAAAAATTGTTGTTGTAAACATTGATAAAGAAGTGAAAGAAAATGAACTAATAGATGTTATAAAAAACCAAAATAAATTAAATGGTGAAATAAAGCTTGTGAAATGTTATAACAGATTCAATAATCCAAATAAATATAATGCGATTATAGAGACTGAAAAGAATGTTTTCAAAGAATTAATTGAAATGGATAAACCGTGTCTAAATATTGGATGGAACAAATGCTTGTTTGATAAAATTAATGTGAAAAGGTGCTTTAAATGTTGGGGATTTAATCACAATGCGGAGAAGTGTACAAATAAAACATGTTGTCCAAAATGTAGTGGTGAACATAAATTAGAGGAGTGTGAGAGTGAAAGCATGAAATGCAAAAATTGCACTTTGACAATCGAAAAGTTGAACATAAATATAGATGCAAGCCATGATGTTAGGGATGTCCAGTTTATCTCAGAAGACTGGAAAAAGAAAGAGAGAAGGTTGCATATTAGCAACCAACATTTCTTAAGTGTATGCATCTTAATATACAGGGCTTAATAAATAATATAAACGAATTAAAGAATATAATATATGAAAACAGTTTTGATTTAGTGGTTTTAACTGAAACGCATCTTGGCAAATCAGTGCAAGATAAAGAAGTGTACATAAAGAACTATAAAATCATACGGTGTGAATCATCATCAACGCACACGGGCGGAGTTGTGATTTACTTAAAAAAACACATTAATGACATTACAGTTTTAAAAAATGTACAGATCAATATGAGCATGTGGTTATTAGTAGTAGAAATACATAAATTGAAATTCATAGCGTTATATAGATCTCCCAGTACTCCAAGCAGAGAATTTTGTGATAATTTAAGTAATTATTTACAAGACATTCAAAACGAAAATATAGTAATATTAGGTGATTTTAATATAGATTGGCTTGGGAATTCTAGTTATAAAAAGGAACTGGAATGTTTATTTATGGAAAATATGTGTAAGCAAATGGTTGTAAATCCTACAAGAATATGTGCGAATTCGAGAACTTTATTAGATTATGTGGTAACTGATATAAAGTCAACTGAAGTAAAAGTCGAAAATACACTAAAAATTAGCGATCATGAGACAATTATTGTTAAAATACCAATGCGCGAAAATAAAGACACAAAAATAAAAACGATAAACATCTTAAAATATGATAAAAACAGATTTATTCAAAAAATAAGAGAAAGTGAAATAAATAAAATAAGTACTTTAGTAAATGTTAGTGATGTAAATAGTGAACAATTCGAAAATGAAATGAAAAGGGTGGTAAACAGTTTCGTGGTGAAAAAAACTTTCAAAGAAACAGACCAACTATGGTTTAATAATGACTTAAGAGAACAAAAACTAAAGAAAATTAGAAGTCACTTAAAATTTGTGCTAACAGGAAACATTCAAGATTGGGAAGAATATAAAAGAAGCAGAAATTATTATAAAAAAAACCTTAAACAAACAGAAAGAAACTATATTAAAACTAAACTAAATAGTGCAACTAATCAAAAAATGATGTGGAAATCCATAAAAACTTTAGTGTTGGGTCAATCGGTAAATGAAATTAGGTTTATTGAATTTCAAGGAAACAAACTAAGTGATGATAAAATGATAGCAGACAATTTTAACGATTTTTTTATAAAAAGTGTAGTTGCAATTAATACAGAAATTCCAAGTGTTGAATGGGTTAATCTTTCAGTGAATAGTGAAAGTTGTTTCAAGTTTAAAAAACTGAATTCAATAGAAGAACTGCTAAAAATAGTTGAACTTATGCCAAATAAAAACGACTTTAATTTCATGAATAAGCAAATGCTAAAAGACAGTTTCGTAATAATTGGCCCAGCTTTATTAAACATCATTAATTACTCCCTCACAAGTGGTAGATTCCCAAGTAGCTGGAAAACTTCGGTCATAACCCCAATCGAAAAAATTCAAAATTCTAATAAATGTGAAGACTACAGACCTGTGAACATGCTTCCACTACACGAAAAGTTATTGGAAAAAGTTGTTCAAATCCAATTAGAAGAGTATATACAACAGAATGGAATACTAATTGAAGAACAATCTGGATTCAGACAAAAACACTCTTGTGAATCAGCTTTAAACTATGTAGTAGCAGACTGGAAGGAGATGTTACATATGAAGCAGAAAATTGCGGCTGTATTTATTGATTTGAAAAGAGCATTTGAAACTCTGGATAGGTTTATTTTATTAAAAAATAAGAGGAGTTGAATTCGTTTGGTTTAAGTCATACCTTATTGGGCGTAAACAAATAGTGAACATTAACGGGGTAAATTCGGAAGAATTAAATTCTGATTTAGGTGTACCACAAGGGTCAATTTTAGGAACATTACTTTTTCTACTATATATAAATGATATAAAAAAAGTCTTAAAATATTGTAAAATAAAGTTGTTTGCAGATGATGGTCTGTTTTATGTTGATGGCAAAGATTATACCAACTGTGTTAAAAAGTTGATGATAGATATTAATAATATAAAGAATTATTTAAATATGAATAAACTCAAACTAAATATAGAAAAAACTAAAATAATGCTATTGCCAGAAAACAAAATGATATGTAAAATTAATGAATTTGAATGTGTTAAAGAAACAAAATACCTCGGCATAATTTTAGACTGTAATTTAGATTTTAAAAAACATTTTGAAATGATTTACAAAAAAATTGCCACGAAAATCGGGTTCTTTCGAAGAATACGAAAAAAACTTAGTATTGCTATGGCAATTAAAATATATAATTCCATTATACAACCCCATTTTGAGTATTGTCCAACAATACTATTATTGGGGACGGAATCAATGATAAATAGACTACAAATTTTGCAAAATAAAGGAATGAGGTCTTTATTATGTTGTGATAGATATACATCAATAAGAAGTATGTTAAATACATTAAAATGGCTTTCTGTGAAACAAAAAATTATTATGAATACATTAATATTTATATTTAAAGTAAAAAATAACTTAATGCCAAATTATTTACAAAGAAAGATTACGGTAAGAAGTGAAAGACGTCCATATAACTTAAGAAATAATGATAATTTACACTTACCATTCTTTAGAAATTGTAGAACACAAAACATGCTTTTTTATAAGGGTATTCAAATTTATAATAATCTTCCAAACAATGTAAAAATAGAAAGTAATTTAGTAAGATTTAAGCGTTCAATTATAAATTTTGTTAAACACAATTATTGAAATATTATGTACATAATATACTGTGTAAAAAGCTTTAAAATAGCAAACTCAATGCTAAATAAAATTTTAACTAACTAACTAACTAACCTCTAGTGAATTAAACAATGAATTAAACCAAGAAGTGAGCCAAAGAACGTTTCGTCGGAGAGCTGTTGATGACGGTTTGTATCTTAAAGCGTTGCAAAAAAAATTTTATTTCATTCAAGAATAGAAAGGCAAGGTTGAAATTTGTTAAAGATCACATCATTTCGACAGTGTCAAAGTGTAAAGGCGTTGTTATTTTCTGACGAATCCAAATTTACCTGCTAATCATCCAAGCTATAAATCCTCGGTCTAGAGGGTCTAGGGACTTGACAGTATCCCTTCAGCAGTGGAATTCAACGGTCGCGTTGGGGTGTACAACGTTTGCGAAGAATTACAACAAAAATTCTTTAGGAAAGTCAGTGGCTTGCTCTTTTTTAAGTGGCATTTTTCCCAACGTAGGGTAGTAATAAGTGCATCCGGCGCCACTGCTTTGGAAAAAGCTCTCCCATAAGGCCTGTACTGACAATTTTTGTTGAACAGAGTATAGAATTAACATACCTTACGGTGGTGCATATTGTGATCTATTTATCTTTTATTTATTTTTTTTTAAACAATATGCATAGAATTATGCTATATAACACATTTTGCAAGAAATGTGGTTTTTTGGTTGACATATTATTGGAAACGATTGAGTGAAAGTGAAAATAATCAAAATTTTTGGCATTAATGGAATTAAAAGGCGAATATTTAACTGATTATCATAATAAATATCCATTTCTAACAAAAAACTGTTGGGCAGGCGGTTTTCAGAATGGCCAAGGGCAGGAGTTGTGCGTCAAAAATCTGAAGCACTACTGTTTAGCTTAATAAGCTAAACTGGATTATCATATCGCAACCCAACTCAAGTATTCCAAAAATATGGTGTACGGTGTCAAATGTTCATTTCCGTAGATAAAAAAACACAGATGTTCCGCGCCGAAAGAAACCGAGGAAAATTAGTTTATAGAGATAGAAAAAATTGTTCGGCTATCAAAAGTAGACCCAGAAAAAGTGCAAGTCATTTGGCGCGAAATAATGTATGAATCTGAAGTCCGCATATCAAAAATAACAGGTGCAACTCATTTGGATGAAGCTGGGCTTCATGGACAAATTTCACGCAAGAAAACAATAGTCACAAAAGAGCAAGGATAGCGCGCATCCCGTTGTGATATGAATGATATGCCGTTTCGACAGTGAATCGATGAGACGAACATATATCGAATTGATTCGGACGGCAAAAAGTACGTCAGACACTCAAAATGTAAGGAACTTGGCCCAAAGCACAATTCACCGGTAGTCAAAATATGGCAGTTGATCAATCTGCGTTTTTGGATGTTTTTCTTGGAACAGCGTGGGACCATTTATCGTATAGACGAAATTCTTAACAAAAAGAAATACATACATACATACGTTGAAATACTAGAGAACGAAATGCTATCGTGGGCTGAAGAATCTATTGCCGGTTATTTGGTTTTTTAACGTGACAATGACCAGAAGCATCTGCCAAACTCACAAAACATCTTTTTTTTTCGAAATGGTATACGAGTACTTGACTAGCCTGGACTTGACCATTTTACATCACAAAACCTAACCGAATTTTTGTTTGTTACTTTTTGTAAAATATTTTTACAAGTTTTTAATTATAGTTGGCTCAGCCAAATCAAAAGTTTGAATATACAAATATTTTTGAAACCAAATGTCCATATGGGTCTGTAAGTGTAAAGTATGGCTGAATTCCAAATTAACAAAGTAACAACTTCCTAAGAGAACCCTTAACATTTTCGATCCATTTTAACTCAGAAAACTGCGCATCAAAATTGTTAAGATTTCAAAATTGTCGGAGAGAAGTTACAAAACATATTTTGTATTTATCATTTTATTTGCTTATTCTGTTTTTTTTTATTATTATTTACCGTGACAAAATTGGAAGCAAAATGTGTACATATTTAAAAAATGCCTTATCGTGGATAGGCGATAGGTTAAGTTCGGGGTTCTAGAAATATAACAATTCATTCTGTTGAATTCGTTTTATTTAGTTCATTTAATTGAAAAGGGGTAGAAAAGAGCCCGTTCTAATAGTGCTCTCAATATCTTTACAGTCATACAATCTCTAAGCAGCAAACAAAAATAATACCCATTGCAAATTTTACTTTCGTGCTTTTTTTGCATTGAAATTAGGTCACACCACACCCGCTTCCCAAAGCCAAATTACTTTTATAGATCTAACGCATTCTTCGAAATCCACCCTAATAATTCGACCCACCTCATACACATCAAATTTTATTTAAAGCATTCCATAACATTTTTCTATTGGTAAATTGGGTTTTTGGCATTGCGCACTACAGCATTATGTACATATTTGTCGCCCCATAAACCGGACTGTACTTTTGCCAATTAATTGTTAACTCCAAACACAAAAAACATAACCTCAAAAATGCAATACAATTTTACGCATTTACAGCTAAATGTTTGGACGGACAGACATTAAACTTACCCTATAGGATCTTTTGCCATCATGACGATTTTCATAGCGGGAAGAGAATTTATCGCGACTTCTCGAGTCGTAGCTGTTATAACTTCCCGAATTGTAGCGCGAGCTTCCGCCTCTATAGCCACTTTCATTAAAATCTTTTCGCGAACCTCCTCGGTATGACGAGCCAGATGTGCGGTATGAATTACCGCGGCCTCCACCACGACTGCTATATCCTCGCCCACGAACCATCTTTTTTTTTAAATATTCTAGAAAATATAAAAAGCGTATGCAATGAATATTAAAAAAAATCGATTTTAATTCAAGACAAAGTGGTACTCCATTTTGTCTCTACCTGTGTAAGAGTAATGCGAAAATTTCAGCCTTCTATTATAGATTACTTACACGTTTTTAGACTATAAAATTGATAAATTTTTCACTCAAACTTATGTTTAATGATTATTCTAATAAATTTAAAATATTAGTTACTGATATTATAGTTTAATTATAATTATTGTAAAATTGTGAAAAAAACTAAGCGGCGTTTTCTTCTTTCACTTTTCCCACATTTCAGATTTCACAAATTGCAATGGCGTCAAAATCGAGCGTCGAGCCGAACATGTTCGAATTTCGAAGTTAAATTTTATAGAAAAGAAGAAGCTAGCAGCTACTAGCTAGATTCATCGAGCAAACAACTGTAAAAATAGACCAGTTCATGTACATTCGAATTTCTACCCATTTGCACATGAGACACGAACTGCGAATAGCGAATGGTCGCGAATTTTGACATTTCGTTCACATGAGTAATTTTTTTGGTCGCCGAACAGTGCGAATTGTTAAAAAAAGTAAATAAATTAAAAGTAAAATGAGTGATAAGGTAAATTATTTTAAGAAAAGGTGGCTTTATTAGTTTCTCATCAAAGGCCTTGATAAATAAAGTGCTATTAGAAACCAATTATATTATTTTCAATTATTTTACCCTTTTTTCTATAGATTCATTCATTTTTTAATTTTCCGTCTAGCAACGAGCAAGACAACACAATTGCGATGTTTGACATTTGGGGTTAGAATCGAACGAATTTTTTAGTCGCCGGTTTGTGGAATGCGTTCACTAGTTGTGGATTGCGAATTTACATTTGACAGTTCGCAGAAGATACGTGTTTGGTCGCGTAAAAAATATTAAAATACAAAATATTTCAATTTATAATTATTTTATGCAATGTTTTCCTTTTAAATAGTTGATTCGATCATTAATTCACTTCTTCTTAAAGTTAAAACAAAATAAAAATTGATATTAGCTGTGAAAATTGCTTAAAAAATTTATTCGCATTCGCAGGTCGCGGCTCATGTGCAAAGCACTTAAGGGGTGTAACACGCCATCTCCACTAGCGATAAATCTATCGCAATAGCCAAAGCAGTAAGCAGAGAGCAGAAGAACCATTGACTTACTAGATATGGACTGCTAGTAGCCAACTTCACGATGGTTCCACTTTTAAGCTTTCTTCCTAGTGACAATGCGCGATCAAAAGATGTCACTTAAAAAAAGGAACTAATTTTTGACAATTCAACCCCACCGGTTGTTGACAAACCAAAATGAACTGTCATTACTTTTTTTTTAATTTTGGAATTGCAATAAAGAATAAATTTGCAAATTTAATCAGAAATCCCAAAGAGGCGAGGAAAAAGCAAGGATTGCATGCTTTTTTGCTCTTGTTTTTCTTCGCAGTGTAGCAGATTGTTTTTAATCTAAAAAGAAAATAGAAATTTGGAAGGTTTTTCTGATTTTCTAATGAATATGCGAAAAAAAAACAAATCCATTTCTACCTTATTAAAAGTAAAATACAAATATGGCAGAAATTGTGGGCTACATAAGGAACGAACAATTCCCAAATATGAATTGATTCGAAAGCATCAAATAATGACCGAAGAAAGGTTAAGGTAAAAGAGTTTTTCAAAAATATTTTAAAACAATCGTACAAAAAAGAAATTAAATTTTTAAATGGCAGGGCTATCATCAGAACTCGAGAAGCATATCAATACAAACTAAGTAAAAATGCAAAAACCCTAAGGGACTATGGGGCGTTTGTTATTTTCGAGAAGAAGCTCCACGAAATGGTCAAAACAATTGAAATTTCCAGAAATTAACAGTTTCCTGGTCTTAGAGCTTTGATGTCAAATCGTATTATCCGACTATAAAGAAGCCATTCGTTTCTATCCAAATGAGAATCGGCTCTGGAATGCGTATTTAAAGTTCTGCAAAAATAATTTCCCGTCCGAGGTGCTCAATGCATACGAAAAATTGATTCAGGTAAATAATATTCACTCATCATGACTTGTATTGAATGAAACTATGTTGATTGCATTTTACACCAAATTATGTATAATTTAATGTTGCGACACAGTGGTCTTAAATCCCAAATAATAAAAAATATATAAATATTTTGGGTATTTTAAGATATGTGGCATTTCACGTGAAACGGAGGACGAAATAAGTGGTGGGTGTTCAAATTCGTTCATCTCTGGGTTATTAACACATACTTCTTTTAGTTCTTAACATAAATACAAAAGGATTTCGATCAATGAAGCCTGCTACTGGATTAATAAGTTTGTAAAGTTTGGACATGGGTATGATTTTAAAAGAAGATGGAAAAATGGTTTTATTAGTGGTATGCATGTGGCAACTTGAAGTTCTTTTATAGAAAACAGAAAGTTAACAATTCAAATCAAATTTGAGAACCTTCCACCTTATTTGATTTTTTTGTCAGATCCTAAAATGTAACTTATAAAACATACAGTGATCCATACAAGTTTGCATACAGCGATAAAACATAAGAAAAAAGGCATTGTGCACGAACGGTAAATGATAAATTTTCTTTGTGAGTAAAGGGCCAAATACAAGTTTCTTTTTAAAAAATGCAATAAAACGAACAAAATTAAATTTTTCCATGTATTATGGCTTTATGAGTAAGAGCAAACATTCCCATTAATTATGGAACACAAAGTATTTCAAGCGGATGGTCATGCGCCTTGAATTGCGAATAATCCGGGATATTTGTGCAGAATTCTCCTTAGGACAGTGCATGACACGTTGAGCTGTTGAAATCGATGGCAAGTTAGTGAATTGAGTCTCATACTCTCGGCTAAAGCTGCCACATTTCCGTCTGTGCGCACCGTACGGCGAGGGGGACCATGAGCAGGCACGGTGGGTGCTTTTGCGATTCGATCAAAACTTTTCAAAAAACGTACTGTTTGGGCTACACAGCACTCACTTTAGAAATAAGTTTTCAATACTTCCTAATGTTGTTCAAGCGTAAAGCGACGGTGGTATGATACTGACTGTCTGTCAAGATTTCGAGCGGAAAACAACGGCCCGCCCGTTATATTTCAATAAAACAATATTCAAAGGTTTAATTTAGTCAAAAATAAGTTGATGTCGGGGCTTTGTGGTGGAGTGCGTAGTAGGTGTGTGGTATTATATGAAATTCAAATACGCGTCGTATGTGCGTTATGTTTGGAGTCATTATCTTGCTGGTTGAATATTCGTTGAAAATACCCAGCACTTGTTCTAAAGTTTCTTTTGAGGATATCAATGTAGATAAATTGATTCATAATTCCTTCGATTATTTCCAGCTTACCTACCCCTGGAGCCGCCATAAAATCTCACACTATAAGACCTTCACCAACATGCTTAACCGTTGCGTTTTGGATTAAAGGTGTTGGAATTCCTGCAAACTCAGGAAAGAAACAGAAGAACGGAAACAAAAAAAAACCTGCATCCGGCCCTGAAGTTGAACCCACTCCGAAGATAGAAAAGATCAAGAAAATCAGAAAGCTCAAAGAGGCGTTGCAGGATAAGAAAAAAAGCAAAGATTGCCTTCAGAAAGCAGAAACTGGCGACCAAAGGCGAACCCCAGAAAGAGAAGAAATCGAAAGCTGGAACCAAATTCCGTTTTAATTCGATTCCCTACGACGAGGACCAGTTCAAAGCAATTGTCAACAGCGAGAACATCAAGAAAATCCCCGAAGCCTTCAAAAACATAGTCGAAAAGAAAATGAACACAAAAAAATCGTCGGTCTTTGACGACTATCGCTACTTCCTGCAAGTAGCAAACTTCAAGATTCCCAATTCCGCCAAGAGAATGGTCAGACTGTGAGTATAGGTCGATGTATTCTAGAGAATACGGTGGTTAATTTCTTGATTTTTATCTTGATTTTTAGACACCAGAAGCACTCGCTAGTGGACAAGGATGACGATGTGCTCCTGGTAGTTGCTGATTTACATCGTGGTAGCATCACTATGAAGATCTGCTACGACAGAAGGGTATTGAGGGCATCACAGTCATGTCAATAATTCAACTGAAAGAGAAACACAGCACCTTTTTTAAATTCTTTTAGTAGTAAGAGATAAAAACAAAATGCTATGCAAATATGAATTTATGCAAAAACAAAAATTATACATGTCGTTGTAGTGGTTCCTTAAATAAAAAAACTTTTATGTACAAAATTTTTAAAACATTTTTAATTTTAAGAAAAAATTTTGGTACGCCACCTTTAAGTTTTTATTATTGTACGAATAAGAGTTAAATTTCCAAGAAAAATATTAAGCCGTTCTTCAGATATCGAATTTTCAAAAAAAAACGACGTTTTTCTTCTAAAAATTGAAAAAATATATTTTTTTATGTTTTGAAATTCAATGTTTCAATAAAATCCGTTATGCCGATAATGAGAAATTCAAAATTCGAAAACATCGTTCTATGGTAGGTACAGTCAGTAATATCTAGATTTCAATTTTTATTTTTTTAAATTATAGATCGTAAAAATTAATCAAAAGAAAAAAAAAATTAGCAAAATTCTCGGAACCGCTTTCGAGAAAAATACGATTTTCGAAAACCATTTTTTTAACATTTGTATGTACCTTAGTTTTAGATAAAACAAATTTTTTTTTCTTAAATCTTGTAGATTATGTTAAAAAAAACTTTTATTTGTCAAGTTTGAAAAAAATTGATCTTGGGGTTTTCGAAATATTGAGTTTCCAAAAAAAAAAAATAAAAAATTGAAAAATTGAATAATGTAATAATATTTAAACTTTGGAGGAGCTTTAGCATAAAAAAATGGTTTAAATCGGCTGTACCGTTTTCAAGAAAATCAAAAACATATTCAACCATTAAAGCCATAAAATCATATTAATGCGACGAAATTAAAAATCATTTTAAACGAGCACGTTTATAAGAGGCAATTTTTTGATTATCCTACTAAAGAAATCATTAAATATGACAAGACATCCCAAAGCCATCGAATCGGTTCACAAATTCGATTTTCTCAAAAACCGAAAATTCAAGCAATTGGTATCGTGAAAAACTAACATTCCAATAAAGCTCAATCTTCGCCAACGCAGTAATATTTAGACTTGGTTTTAGTTGCTGAAACTCTCATTCAATTTTTAAATCAATCTTCTGTTGTAAATCTAGAACAAAAGAAGAAAAAAGCCAAGACACGTTAGTCTTACAGTTCATTCAACTGTAAAATATTTATTTATAAATCCTTAACTGCGTTATTTTTCACAAATCTATTTTGCTAACCTAATCGGTCTTCTTCTCATCATCATCTTCGTCTTCATCATCGTCATCTTCGTCATCATCATCTTCATCACTCTGATTCACCTCTTGTTCATCGTCTTCTTCACTTTCTTCATGATCTTCGCCGACAAATCCATTTTCCACAATCTCTACTCCACTTTCTGTGTCTTCCTCATCCAGATTTGTGATCTCATCGTCTTTTGTTTCATCATCATCAGAACCTTTTCCCAGCTGAATAACATCCTCTTCTTCATCATCATCGTCTTCTTCTTCATTTTCTGGCAGGTCAAGTTCCTTTGATTTCTCGACCTTCTTCTTCTTTTTTCCGTCCTTCGAGCTGTCCTTTTTGGCTTTCTTTGATTTCTTACCAGGTTCCTCACCTTCGTCAGCCTTCAAGGCAGCTTTCATTTCTAGCACCTTTCTCTTCTTCTCCACACCACACTTACGCTCCTTTGTCATGGAGAACTTAGAGAGGACCTCGTTGGCTTCCCGTTTCAATTTGATCATCCTCTCTTCTCGTGGGCCAAGCACCATCGGCGTCTCTTCTGGGGCCTGCGCGATGCTCATGTACAGAGGCAGCGACGACGTTCCGGTAAGGCCAATCTTCAGATGAAGGTTACGGATGTTTCCCAATCCACCCGGACCCAGATAGACCTTCTTCAGCTGAGCCACTATCAGTTCGATATTGTCGGCCAGTTGTTCTGCAGTGAACTTATGCGTTCCCACAGGAATACTCTGAAATGAGCATTTGATCAACTGCAGCATAGCAGTCTTTTTCAGCGACTTCTCGAACTCAGTCTTGATGTCCTTGCCCTCATTGAGGTTCACAGGGTGGAAGGTGTTCCTCGTCTTTTGGCCCAGCTTTAAGAGAAATCAGACTTAACTCTTTCAGTCACGCTTTTAAATGAAATATGAAATTTAGAAATTTTGTCTATAAATACATTAGTAATGTTAAGTAGATTGTAAAAATATAAACCAATTTTTTTTACCTTGTTAGGTTTATGAGAAAAAGGGTGGTTAGCAACGGTGACCACCGTGACTATCGGAATTAAAAAAAAATCAGATAAACCAATTTTAATTTTTATTTTCATAATGTTCAAAACTTAACAAATGATTCTAATGCAATAAGCCATGAATAATTGTTTGTTTTTATAAATTCCAAAACTTAACAATTAATTCTTAAGCAATAGAAAAATGTAATTAAGCTCTGTAGAATACCTCAAAGCAGTTTTTTTTATTTTTTTTTCGCAAGCAAAATGGAATTTAGCACGTTTTGCACTGCCAAATAGTTTGAACTGGATTTTTTTAGTACTGCATTTGCAGCATCTTCTTGATGTTGATCGTTGTGGCTGATGGCGGCTACTTTTAAAGCGGATTTCTCTTGAAACTGTTGGCTTGTTTCTTTTTATAATTACTGGCCTGGGAGCTGCTTTAGAAATCAAACTATCGTCTGAATTGAAACCATCAGATTCGATTTCTTGATTACGTCATTCAATAACATACCAAAAGGATGATCATCATCATGTTGGTTCTTCACCTGACTCTTCATCACAGTAACTGTTATCTGGAGGTTTTTGGAATACAAACTCTATATACTACTGACATAAATCAGCCAAGCAGAAGACTATTATTGGACTAGTTGAATTATTGATTCAAATTAGCTTTTTGTGGCCTTTAGTCCACAAAAATTGGTGTTTCGTCTTTCGTCCCGGTGATCTCACATGGACTCATCAGTTGACATGTGAGGACCTTGTCAATATGCAATTTTTGTTAAATTCAGTTCATCTTACATACATTTTCTGACAAAAATACAATGCGAACTTTAACCAATAAAGATTAAAATTCAATGCCAGGCCACGGGAAAAATCTTCCAATGTTAATGATAACAACTTTAATCTTTGTTATGTATAGTTCACATTTGATTTTTGTCAAAAAATGTACGAGTATGTAAGATGAACTGACGCCGACGGTGTGTTCTCCAACAAACAATTCAGAGCACCTCTGTTAATACGTTTACGGTGCATGGTAAAAACTAAAATAATAATACATTCACTAACTAGCTAAATTATACACTCGTCACGGTGGTTAGCAACACTAACCACCTTACATTTATCCTCATAGAACATCACGGACACAAAATTTCAACGCACTTCTATTACACATAAATCACAAACACAAGACTTTACAAAACAAAACAAAAAAAAATTAAATCCGAATGATTACCTTTTTATATTTATATTTGAATCATGAGCAACAATTCTTCACGTGCAGCTCTGGATAAAAATCCGTTTTGACTAATAAGACTCACTCGGAAAAAAAAATTGACACGAACAAAGTCTAAGTCGTATTCCATATTAACGGGATAAACAAAAGCAATATGCTAAATATCATGGAAACAAGATAAAAAAACAATCTGAAAAGGTGGTTATCAACGCTAACCACCAAGACTGAAAGAGTTAATACGGGGATTAACACGAAATATTTATTCGAAAACAGCATTAAGTATAAACGGATTCTGTCTGCGATTCCATGGGAAGTAATTCTTGTTAACTTTAACTGGGATGGAAACTCTTTCGTCTTGAGTGTAGACCTGACGGAACAAAAAAAAAGAAATAAGTAAAATTAATCATATTTTTTTTATATATATAAGCTTTTAAACTCACCCAAATATTAATCTGATCATTGGGTAACATTCCCGGCTTCTCACTTTGACTCAATACCTCTACTTCCATTTCCTTGCCTGTGTCTACATACGCTTTATTCGTGTTAAATCTGAATAAATCGTAGTTGCAAGAGATCTCAAATAATTTCCTCTTATTTGAGTCGTTTTTCACTACAAATCTAATAGGAGGATCAAATTACAATATATTCGGTTGGACCGACCATGTCTCGGAATTTTGTTCTTGTTCTTCGTCCACAGGATCTAACATTTGTGTGAGCGAGATGGAACAAAATGTTCGTTTTTGCCTACGATCATGATATTGATTTGGAATTTCTAAATTAGAGTCAGTGGATGCTGGACGTGACCTAAACGAGAGGTCTTATGACGGCGAACTTTGCGAACTTCTTTTTACAATAATGATGGATGCTCATCCAAGTCACCAAAATCAGCGGCTTCATCTGAAATTTAAATAAGCAAAGGAAATTTTATAAATAAAAATGAAAAGGCTTGGTTTATTTTTTTGATGGTTCAGATGAATGACGATTTTTTCGCTCCAAGCGTCCACTTATCTTAGGTTTGCTTACTTAATATACATACACATCGTCCCTTTTACAACTAAAGCAACATAATGATCACCCTCCGCTTGATAGGAGTTTATGTAGGTTTTTGAGACGTTTCCAAAATCATAAATTTTTTAACATCTTCCACCGAATAACAGATCCATTTGAATAAGCAATAATTCTACTGGGAAAGAGGAAATATATATTAAACAAAATTGGAACTCACCAACAGTTATAGCTGGATTACTGATCTCGATCGGATGCAATTGGGATCGTGGTCCTATACTTCTTCTTTCAAACTTCTTCATATCAGTACTATTCAGCAATGAATCACTGAAACTCATTGTATCCGAAAAGTTTGTTGCTTTAATTATGTTCAGAATCATAGTTCTCGAAAATAGTATCGGGGTTTTTGTTGCTTGCCACTGCTGCTCGTTCTATGGCTTCACCTAGCGAAAGCATTCTTATGCTGGGTTTTTCTTGTACCTGTTCGCGATAAGGATTCATGCAGCTTCTGGTTTTTTTAGCCAAAAGAAGTCGATTTACCACTGAATCATCCGAATCCTCAGTATGTATCATCATCATCATCATCATCGGCTCGACAACCGGGTTCCGGTCCTGGCCTCTTTCAACAAGTCTCTCCACCTATCCCGGTCTCTAGCCGACGCCATCCAGTTGCGCACCCCAAGGCTTCGGGCGTCCTGGTCTACGCCATCTCTCCAGCGCAAGCATGGTCTACCACGCTGTCGTCTACCATAGAATGTACCACAAAGAACTTTCCGAGCAGGTTCCTCTTCGCTCATGCGAGCTAGGTGCCCTGCCCACCGGAGTCTACCGAGCTTAATTTTTGTCACGATATCTGCTTCAAGGTAGATTGCGTACAGTTCATGATTGTACCGTCTCCGGAATCGTCCTTCCTCACATACGGGGCCAACAATTCTCCTTAAGACTTTTCTCTCGAACGCAGCTAAGAGGTCGGAGTGCCTTTTGCTAAGCACCCAAGTCTCGGATCCATATGTGAGTACTGGCAGGACCATGGTCCTGTACAGCAGTAGTTTTGAAGTTATGGTGAGATTTCTGGATTTGAAGAGCTTTGACAGACTATAGTAGGCTCTGTTGGATTTGAGAAGCCGCCCGCGTATTTCTTCTTCTATATTGTTATCGGCTGCTACTATTGACCCAAGGTATTTAAAGGATTGCACCACTTCAAATTCGTGCTCCGCAACCTTGATTGTTTGACCAACTGTTCCTCTCGCATTCGACGCCACCATGTACTTTGTTTTACCTTCACTAATGTGCAGCCCCAGATTTTGTGCCGCCTGCTCGATCTGGATGAAGGAATCGTGTACAGCTTGTTCGGTTCTTCCGATGATGTCGATGTCGTCTGCGTAAGCCAGTAACTGGCTGGACCTGTTGACGATGGTCCCTCTTGTTGCCGTGCCAGAGTCACGGATTGCTTTCTCCAACGCCAGGTTGAAGAGGAGGCAGGCCAAACCGTCCCCTTGTCGGAGTCCATTAAAGATGTTGATTGGTCTGGATAGCAATCCGGCTATTTTTACTTGGCTTGTTACGTTGGTCATGGTCAACCTACATAGTCGTGTCAATTTATTTGGGATGCCGAATTCTCTCATGGCTTTGTAAAGTTCTACCCTGGCTATGCTATCATAGGCGGCCTTAAAGTCTATAAACAGATGGTATGTTGGGATGTTAAATTCTAGACATTTTTCCATCGCCTGCCTAAGGGTAAATATCTGATCAGTTGTTGATTTGCCTGGAATGAAACCACACTGATATTGTCCGATAACGGTTTTAGCGTATGGGGTTATCCGGTCTTGTAGGATAGAGGAGAGTATCTTATAGGCGGTACTCAACAACGTGATACCTCTATAATTGCTGCACGTTGTGACATCTCCCTTCTTATGTATGGGGCATATTAAACCTTTTCGCCAGTCTTCTGGCATTTCTTCCTGCTCCCATACGTGTACTATAATATCATGAATTGCTTGACGTAAGGCTGGCCCGCCGTGATGGAATAATTCGGCTGGTATGCCATCGGCTCCCGGGGCTTTGTTCTGTTTAAGCCGGCCTATAGCCTTCTCAACCTCTTCTATGCTTGGTGGCGGCAACATAGAGTATTCTTCTTGAAGTAGTGGAGCCTCCACTTCTGCAGTGAGCTGACCATTTAGCAATTCATTAAAGTACACTTCCCATCGCTCCAGTATGCTTTCAGGATCGGTGATCAGATTTCCCTCTCCGTCCTTGCAGTATGTGCAGCGTGGTGTGTACTGCGTCATGTTTCGGACGGATTGGTAGAACTTCCGCGCCTGGTGCGGACCTCGCTCTCGGCTATTTTCAATTTCACAGATTAGGTTCTTCTCCCAGGCTGATTTTTTTTGTCTGTGTAGCCGTTTTTCTATTCTTCTGAGCTCTTTATATTCCTCTTCGCGTGCCCGCGTTCTATGAGATTGTTGCATTGCTCGGTACGCAACATTCTTACGTTCAGTCGCTAGCTTGCATTCATCATCAAACCAGTCGTTCCGATTTTTACGACTGCTGCCTAAGATGGAGTTGGCAGTACTAATGACAATATTCTTAAGGCGTGTCCACTTCTCATTTACGCCCAGCATACTGGCTCCAGGACTTACTCTCCCTAAATCAAGTGATTCTAGGGCGAGTCCTAACGCATTACCAAAGGTGTTACTGGTGTTTTCATTGCGCAGGGCAGCCGTGTTGATTCGAACCTGATCGGCGGATGCAATGCGTCTTCGCAAGGCAATCCGCCCTCGGAAAACCATACCAACAAGATAGTGATCCGAGTCGATATTGGCACCTCGGTACGTTCGTACCGTCATCAAGTTCGAGTAGTGGCGACGGTCTATCAACACGTGGTCTATTTGGTTACGAGTGACTCCATCAGGTGATACCCAGGTGGCTTTGTAGATATCTTTACGCGGGAACCTGGTACTCGCAACGACCATGTTTTTCGATGCTGCCAATTCTAAGACTCGAAGTCCATTGTCATTAGTGTTCTCATGCAAACTATGGGTGCCTGCGTAATGCCTGAATACCGGCTCCCGACCTATTTTTGCGTTCAAATCCCCAAGGATGATTTTAACATCATACCTTGGACAGGCATTGAGGGCCCTCTCGACTTGTTCGTAGTAAGTCTCTTTTTCTTCGTCTGAGGACTCCTCCGTAGGTCCGTGAACGTTAATGAGGCTGATGTTCGTAAATTTGCCTCGCACGCGAAGGGTGCATAGCCTTTCGCTTATAGCGTTAAAGCCGATGATGGTAGACTTCATTTTTTCGCTGACTAGGAAGCCTACCCCGAGCACATGGTGTTTTGTATGACAGCTATAGTATATGTCATATTCTTTCTTCTGTAGAACACCATTCCCTGTCCATCTGATTTCTTGAAGAGCTGTTATGTCAGCTTTATATTTTGACAGGGCATCGGCTAGCTGCTGAGCAGCTCGAGCTCTATAAAGCGATCGTACGTTCCATAAGAAAATTCCTAAATCATTTTTCAGTTTTCGTTGCATTGGTTGTCGTCGTGTGATCAGTCCGTTTCCGAGGCTTGTTGTCGGTCTCGTAATTCAAAAGTTTTACGGGACAGGGAATTAACCTGTCGCCAACCTGAGGAACCAGCCTGATCATATTAGCCAAACCTTTTTAAAGGCTTGTTTCTAGCGGCCGCCACGAAGAGGCTATGATCAGACTTCCACCAGTCCCGAATAGTTACGGCACGTGCATGTTTTCGTATGCTACATGTTATTCCCCCTATTCGTCTGATGGCTGACCGCCCCTCAGTATGTATATCAACTACAAAAAAAAAAAAAGTGAAACACTTTCTCGATACAATTTAGTTTTCAACTTACCCAAAGCTCTTTCAATTGCCGAAACACTCAACAAATAGGAATTATCTGTGGCATTTCCAGAATCCTTACTCTCATGCTTCTTGTCCATTGATGTCTGATTAGGTGGCTGGTTGTTGTAGGCTTTATTATCCGGCTTCAGAGTAGTGGATATATTTATCGAATCTGTTTCCGTTATTGTTGCATCTACCAAAGCTACAGGAGGACGTTGCTTGACCGGACTCTTAGGTTCGTATTCACCGAGTCTCCTAAACGGCTCTTAACTTTACGAGGCTCTTAACTTGAAATTTCTGTGCGGTATTCACCAACCACTCGCAAGTGTTTTTCGAAGTTCGAAAATGAGAGCCACTCTCTCTTGTTCAGGCATACCCAAACTGTGAAATGTTGTGTAATGTTGGTCTTGACAGCAAATGGATACTCTTCTACTTGGCATTGCTCACATGGATTCGAGTCAAATGCGTGCGTCACGCACAAGCGAACACATTTTCGAAGAGAGCGCTCGTAAGTTAGGAGTGGTCGGGACCACTCCTAACTTTTAAGAGCGCTCGTAGATCTTCACTAATATTGCTTGGTGAATACGTTTATGAGCTTCTTAAGTTATGAGCGCTCGGTGAATACCGGCCTTAGCGTCTTAGCATTAACGATATTCCACAGATCTTCAGATTGTTGGCCAAAATAGTTGCCAAAAGAAAAATCTAGATCATTGACGCCATTCGACATCATCGAAGTTAGCAAAATATCAGCGTGAATTCTGCTTTGATTCTTAACATGCGAATCACTTAGAGCCTTTTCGGGAATGGCAGCATACTCCAGTGACCACATCTTTTCATCGTCCATCAACTTCGAATGCATTAGTGCGGCTGGAGCAAAATTTTCCGATCCAAAACAGCTCTCATGGGCACGCATGGCATTTTGAAAATGAAAAGCCACCTTGATTGAAAATGAGCGACTAGCAGTCCATATATAGTAAGTCAATGAGAAGAACTGCCAGATTTTTGTGGGTGGGCATTTCATCGCATACTTTTTTGGGCTCCTAAACGGCTCTTAACTTGAAATTTCTGTGGGGTATTCACCAACCACTCGCAAGTGTGAAAATGAGAGCCACTCTCTCTTGTTCAGGCATACCCAAACTGTGAAATGTTGTGTAATGTTGGTCTTCACAGCAAATGGATACTCTTCTACTTGGCATTGCTCACATGGATTCGAGTCAAATGCGTGCGTGGCACACGCACAAGCGAACAAACTTTCGAAGAGAGCGCTCGTAAGTTATGAGCTTCTTAAGTTATGAGCGCTCGGTGAATACCGGCCTTAGTATAGTGAATAATTTTAATGGATCAAATTGCAAAGGCTTTCAAATTGGGAATTAATATAAATGAGCTCTATGAACAATTTCAAATCAGATTTTAAAAACTTTGTTAGAAAAAAGTAAATCTCAAACAAAAGCTTTCTTTCCACGTAAAACTCAAACTCAAACAAATTTAATTTGGGAAGGCCAGAACAATATGAGAGTTCTCCTTGCGATAAAGCAAGCGATGAATATGGTATGCGATGAGAGCATACTTTCTATCGCACGCTATGGAAATATAGCTGCGATGGCGGTCTCTATTTGCGATGATGAAAGCATTCTCTGGATTCATCGCTAGTGGAGACCGCATGTAAACTTGAAAGAACATTTCGTACATGAAGTTTTAGGCTAGTCGCGCACTGGCAACTGTGATCGAAATCAAATAGTTTAATCACCAGTTGAAAGAGAGCCAGGCACTGGCAACTCTTCACTCACTCTCACACTCTTTTCTCTCTTGCGCTTATAGAAAACAGCTCAACTGTTGCGAAGGCAATCGTTTAGTTTGTGTCAAAACACAAACTTTTTAGTTGCTCGAATCGAGTTGCTCTAAGGCTAGGCGCGCACTTTCAATTTTTAGTTTCGCAACTGTTTGGTTGCTAAAATGAAACATATGGGCTTATATGGGACACCGCGCACTTAGAGCAACTCGATTCGAGCAACTAAAAAGTTTGTGTTGTGACACAAACTAAACGATTGCCTAAAATGAGTTCGCTATTTTGTGTAACATATAATTATATGCACCTGCGCGGACATTCAACCAAATAATTCATTCTTCAAGCAACCAAACAGTTGTGCAACTAAAATTGAATTTGCGCGCCTAGCCTTAAATCGAAATGGAAGAAAATGGAGGTAAGTTAAATTTTCATTGCATAGTTTCGTATTAACAGGCCAACAAGTTATAGCAGTTTAAAAGAAATGAAAAAGTGTTACCACCTGTGTATTCTCTCCCAATTTCGGGTTTCGACATACAACTGCCTCTCTCTACTTTTCTGCATTTTGCAGATACAGAAACATGAAAATCCACTTTTAGGCTGGTATTCACCTAGCGCTCTTAAACGACTCTTATTTTTACGAGGCTCTTAACTTGAAATTTCTTTGGGGTATTCACCAACCACTCACAAGTGTTTTTCGAAGTTCGAAAATGAGAGCCACTCTCTCTTGTTCAGGCATACCCAAACTGTGAAATATTGTGGAATGTTGGTCTTGACAGCAAATGGATACTCTTCTACTTGGCATTGCTCACATGGATTTGAGTCAAATGCGTGCGTGGAACACGCACAAGCGAACAAACTTTCGAAGAGAGCGCTCCCGACTACTCCTAACTTTTAAGAGCGCTCGTAGATCTTCACTAATAGGTGCGTTTTATTATTCACAAATCTATCGGGATCCGGATTTGGATTAAGTTTTTACATGTATTACAAAAACAAATTCGGGATCCTGTTTTCTATCGGGATCTATTTCAAGATCCAAGAATTAGTTCTAAATCCGAACACCAGAAGGTGATTTTCTTATGTAAATTTTGTCAGCACTGTGCAAAAAAAAAAAACAACAAATCGTGAAATGTCATAATAAATAACTGTAGGTACAATAACAAAACCATACATTTCATTTAAAAGCTAATTAATTTTGTATCAAAAATCAAAAGATGAATGCAAAATAAAATAAAATGTAAATAAACCTACTTCGTTTTATTAATAAAAATTAAGTTGCAAAAATATTTTTTATTAAAGGCGAAGAATTTGGACGAATTGTGAAACCATCGCCTTTTTAAGAGCTTACGAGAAGTGGCAATGTGAATTTGACCACCCCCGTAAAAAAAAAATATGATATGAACAATGTGCTGGAGGATCTCTTGGCAGCTGAAGTCCTCGTAAGTTTCTCGTTTTATTTAATCAAACTATATATAAGATTATGTGATTCACAGACTCAACCAACCACCACCAAAATGTTGAACACAAAATTAAAAAATTTAAAAACAAGTCTTGAATGAAACAAACGATAACAACGCCCGAACCGGTGCATCTGCCAGCAAAGCCCCATTCGAGGATATAATGGAAAAACTCTTCGGGAAGAGACCAGAATGCAGAATGCTTTACGATTTGCGAGACATCACACAGCCAATATTATTGCGTGCGGAAGTGACAATAAATATCATCAACTGCATAGAATGGCCAGTTGCTTGGGAGAATATTTTCTTCGGCCTTGGAGATGCAATGCCTTCAAGTAAATTATTTTGTTCGAGTTCTCATTCAAACGTCAGTCTATACTAAATTTTTTTTAGATTAGATTAGATTAGATAGATTTTTTATTAGAATAATATAAATACATTTTACAAATCATGTTTTTACATATATACAAACAAAAAATCATTACGACATGGCACTAAATTAATTTCTTTCAGATGGATGTGTTCTGAGTGCTTTCAGTCTAATGTCCATTATGTATCAAACTCGTAGGTTTGTTAAATTCTGCACCGGAGTGACAGACATTCATTATAATATTTGGAGAAATAGCTTTGCTGTGGGAGCAGACAACGGAGATGTCCAGGTGACACCACTGAGAGAGGCAGTGTTGGATGTTTCCCAAAGGTTAAAAACTGATGAGAAAACTATATTTACATTGGACATTGTCCCATTAAACGGTGGACAAATAAGCCAAAATAGAATACAGACTCCAACCGATGGAATGCGAGTGTTTGATAAAGATTTCAAGGATAAATAGTCTTTGGTTCTATGCGAAAGGTAGATTTAAAATTTTAAAGTTTTTTTTTTGGAATTTAAAAAATATGTTTTCTTACAGATTAAAGGATATGACAGGCCCGAGTACTACAACACACAACGGGTACCTCCATTTAACTTACATCGACTAATACGCGTTACTAAAATAAGATACAATCAATATAAAAATGCATGCGATGTCTTAGCAGTTGGCTACGACAATGGCCTTCTAGGGCCAGTATGCGTGATTGGTTAATTTTAAAATTCACTTAAGTTAAGCTTTTTAATTTATTTTTTATTGTAATATATTAAATATTAATTGTTAATAAAACTTGCAATTTAGCCATATAAAAAAAACATTATTTTAAGGATGAAGTATTATTAAAACTAAAATAAAATAAAACGTCTTGTCACATAAACGATTTCAATTTTCTTCATTTGTTTGTTGCCTAGGAGTTCCTTCTGCGTCTGGAAAATGAAAAGTTATTTTTAATTGACATGAGAAATAAAGTTTTATCTTAAATTACTTTCGTTTCCCTCACCCTCGGGGGTCGGCACATTTGGGTCAGCTTCAATTTCGACTTCTGAATTTTCTACGTGTTTTGTCTTCGACTGAAAAACAAATTAACTTTTTTTGAAATACTATTTAAAAAGAACTTAAAAAAATAACTCACTTTTTTCTTCTTTTTTGTTGTTTCTTCTTCAATTTCTACTTCTTCCTCTTCCGGAGCTTCTATATTAACATAGCCTTCGGGGAATAATTTTAAAGCTTCTTCTTTGCCAATAACTGTATTAGGACTAACATGTGAAGGTCCATATTCAGCGAATGCTAACATAGTGTGACTAGTTTTTTTCGCAACTTTAAGACCAAGTTTGTCAGTTCTATGGCAGGTTACAAAAAAAAAAAAAAAACAGCAAAAAAAAGATTTATGAATTATTAATATATTTGTATGTTCAAAGTAATCTAATTCAGGTGTAGGGTGGGCTATGATTTATAATTAATAGGTGCGTTTTATTATCGACCAAGATCCATATGGATATCAATTTGATAATAAAACGATCCAGATCCTAGAAAATTTACTTTTCAATTGTGGTACTTCTGAGTTTTGTTTTTGACGTTTCTACTTTTTTTTTGTAAACAATCAAAAAATAAAAATGGAAAACGCAATTGAAGTAAATTTGCTTTCATATTTCATTATAAATTGCAATATTTATTTATTGTGTAATACTAAAAATAATTTTCTTAGTTTATTTTAGAAAGTGAAGGCAGTGACTGGGACTCAAACTCTTCTGGCTCGTCTACATCCACTTCCAGTACTGATTCTTCTTCTGATTTCGAAAATCAAAATCTCCAAACAATTCTTTTCTTTTTATTAAATTGGACGGGACAAAATATTGAAAACAAAAATAACTAGACTTTTTAAACGAAATAATAAATAATTAATTAATAAATAACATAACTAGGATTTAGAATAATATAATAATATTGTAAATTATGGAGAGGGAAAGCTTTTTTGGGACTTATAAACCTAAGCATTTGTTAAAGAAGATTGAGGACAATTTCGCTAGGATTCTTATTTTTTTTTGTTTAATTTAATCTTCTACTGATGTTGGTTTGATGTTATCCAATCCTAGTTTGCTAAGGATTTATAATGCAGCACAAGCAGCTTGATCTTGAGATTCTTCAATATTCAAGCCGACACCATGGCAGATTTGTGGAGGTGCTGTCGATAGTGTAACAATGGTAAGGAACTCATTGTGATTGCCTTTGGGATAGTCTGAGAAGTTTGACTGAAAACCAAGAATTTGGGCTTAATATAAGAGTTGATCCTTGGGCCGAACAGCAGTTCCATTAGCTGGTAGAGAACAATTTTTCTGCACAGGTGATGAAGATGCTTTAGGTGCGTTTGCTGATGGTGAAGATTCAGCGTTTGCAGTGTTTTCCACCTCGTCAGCATCTCTACAATGTTGCCGCAATAAAATTACTCCAGGTACTATTTGTCTTCCCGATGGTCCACCATTTCCATTGGGGGCAACAGCATTTGCATTTAAGGTTTCATTTGAATTATTGTTTTCAAATGAATTTAACTTTTCGAGGAGCTTTTGTATTTTGATTTTGATTCGCCACTTGACTGTTATTTTCCTCATTTTCATTTTCCTCAGCAACCTCGAATCCCATTGCAATCAGTAAATTTTGAGCAGCATTCCGTTTGGCCAACTTTTTAGTTGAACCAGTTCCACGAGCAATATTCTTGGTACATTAACTTCCATTACAAATTCTCGTTTTTTAGATTCCCCACTCCGCGAGATCAACTCGTAGGTTGGTTCTTTTTCACTCCGGCTCTGTTGTATGTGAATCAACCGCGATATCGGATTCGTATCTTCGGCACATTCGCTTTCGGTTTTCTCTCTGATCGAGTTCTTTTTCTTCGGCGTTGGTGATGTTTTCGTTTTAAAACTTTTCACTTTAATCCGTTTCACTGGCGGCGAATTCGATGGTGAAGGAGGAGGAAGTGAGATTGTGTTTGATGGCAATCTTGTGGACTAGAGATATCGGCGACTTCCATTCACCTTCCTTTGCAGTACGAGTGAGGATTTCCTTGAATTAATTTGCAGCCTGCGCTCTGAGCACCTGCAAGGCTCTTGATGACGCATCATGTTTTGCCGATTGCAATGTCCTACCACTGCCGACAAATTTCTGTTTTCCAACTATAAGGGTTATTTTACAGAGTTCTGGGGGTGGAGTGTTTGTAAGGTGTGGTGGAATTGATGAAACTCCATTGACTAGTGGAATTTGTGCCTAAAATTGAATATACATAGTTTCAATATATGTATATATATACAGTTTGGATATAAAATCTTACAGGTATAGGATATTTAGGTTTTCCACCTGGAAAACGTTGTAGCATGATGTCCTCCTGGCACATAATCAATTTTTCTTTGTAATCGTGGATTGTTGTGCGGTGCTCCTGTTGAAGGTTGAACATATTGACTATTAGGAGTTTTGATTTGGAAGATCTGACTGTGAGTGGGGATCGAAGATCGAAGTATGTACGTCTGTTGGCCGAGTTTCATTGCAAGTGCGTTAAGTTCCACTTAGTGTAATTGTTGTGCGAAGACTGCCCTCTTCTGGACGACGTATATAGCTTTTGGAAGTAGATGTTTGTACTTAGTCTTTTTTATTGCTTCCGCAGCTGCAGTGTGTTGGGCTTTTTTAATTTTATAGCCTTCAGCCGAGTACTCCTCGTCACCCAGTTTCAAGGTTACTGTAAAGCGTTTACAGTGTGCAGGTCCATTCTTACTTGTGAGGCGGTATTGACGTTGAATCTGAAAATTAGATAGGATATTTTTTAGTACATACTAGTATATTGACTATAAATACAAAAATAACTTTAACCTACTTTGTTGAAATGTGCCAATTTATTCACCAAACACATAGGGGTCTTTTCACCCATCTCCTTTCATAACCACTGACATAAAATCACATATTAAGGCATTATTTTCACCATCCTTGTCTTCTTCAGTGGTTTCTTTTCAAGGTTTTGCAGAGTAACTGAAAATAAAGAGAGATCATTTAGCCAAATATTTTTTTTTTGTTTATTTTTGTATCTATTGTACAATCTTCAGCTGTAGCAGATAGTTTTTCTGATGGTGGCCCGGTTGATTGTGTTGTTCTAACAGCGGGGATTTCAACTTCTGAAATTGTGGGGAGAGGAGTTTTTAGAGGAGCATGGTTCTTGTGATAATGTCTGCTTCTGTTAGGATTCTGAAGAATCGTTCTTGGATGTAAAAACTTTTGGGGTTGACGCTGTTGCTGATGCTGTTGTTGGTCTGGGATGCCATGAGTAACAACTGGAATAGGTTTTGGTCCATGTTGTTGGAATTGTTGGGCATGAGGAACTGGTGGAGGTCGAGATAAATGAGGAATTTGTTGGTTGTTATTTATGTGCGAAGGCGGCGGACATGAATTTAATTTTTGATGTTGCGCGTGCTGCAATTGATGTTGTTCTAATTGCGGTGATGGCGGTTTCATTATCTGAACCTGATTTCCAACAACAGGATTGGATTGCTGCACAGGAAGTCTTGGCTGTTGTTGAGTTTGAAGGGAATTATTTCGTATTAATGTTGAAGGACCGTTATTTTGTGTAATTTGGTATTTTAATGGACCAACATGTCCGACTCCACCACTGCCAATATGAGGAGGAGGTCTTCCTTTGTGGTGTTGCATCTGATTTTGGTGCATTTGATTGTTTAATCTTGAAAGTGGATGTTGTTGTGAATGCTGATGTGCTCCGTGTCTGTTTGCAGCATTCGGCATGTGAAGTGGTTGTTGTAGTGGTGGAATACCCATATTCAATCCCATATGAGGTGGAGGTGGCGGATGTCCTGAATGCATTGGCGGATGTCGCATGTGTTGCGGCCGGGAAGGCATAGAATGGTGCTGCATGTTATATGGCAAGGTTATTCTAATTGATCACTTAATCTGTCGGTGACGTCCCAATAAACAGAAACCCTCGCAGATCAGCTAAATGTATAAATTTTCGACTTCACTTCAAAACTTCTCAACAAATTATTTAGGCAAGTGATGGTGTGGAAAAAGTGTGCAAGTTATTGCATGACGTCTGATATTAAATAATTTACAGCATAATTCATAACCTTTTCCACTTTTTATTAAATTTTCTTTTAAGTTTTCAATGAAATTTTTATTATTGTACAGTTATTTATTATGACATTTCACGATTTGTTGTTTTTTTTTGCACAGTGCTGACAACATTTACATAAGAAAATCACCTTCTGGTGTTCGGATTTAGAACTAATTCTTGGATCTTGAAATAGATCCCGATAGAAAACAGGATCCCGAATTTGTTTTTGTAATACATGTAAAAACTTAATCCAAATCCGGATCCCGATAGATTTGTGAATAATAAAACGCACCTAATAAAACGCACCTAATGACAATGAAAATGAAATGCGGGGACAGAAGGACAAGGAATCGAAGTGTGTCGACGGGCGAGAACCATCAAATGAGTACTACGGCAATAACAATAGGTGCGTTTTATTATTCACAAATCTATCGGGATCCGGATTTGGATTAAGTTTTTACATGTATTACAAAAACAAATTCGGGATCCTGTTTTCTATCGGGATCTATTTCAAGATCCAAGAATTAGTTTTAAATCCGAACACCAGAAGGTGATTTTCTTATGTAAATTTTGTCAGCACTGTGCAAAAAAAGACAACAAATCGTGAAATGTCAAAAATCAAAAGATGGATGCAAAAGAAAATAAAATGTAAATATACTTCGTTTTATTAATAAATTTAGTTGCAAAAATATTTGTTATTAAAGGCGAAGAATTTGGACGAATTGTGAAACCATCGCCTTTTTAAGAGCTTACGAGAAGCGGCAATGTGAATTTGACCACCCACGTAAAAAAAAAATGCTATGAACAATTTGCTGGAGGATCTCTTGGCAGCTGAAGTCCTCGTAAGTTTCTCGTTTTATTTAATCAAACTATATATCAGATTATCTGATTCACAGACTCAACCAACCAACAACGAAATGTTGAACACAAAATTAAAAAAAGCCTTGAAAGAAACAAACGATAACAACGCCCGAACCGGTGCATCTGCCAGCAAAGCCCCATTCGTTTAGCTTCTTCGACTTCTTTTTTGTGAGCATCAGCTAAAGCTAATTCTATACAGATGATTCGTCCCTCGAAATGGTTAGTGCTAGCTTGGAACCCCTAAATGATAGACTCGTGAACAAACATTTGATTGGTGGATAGAATACAAAAATCGTTCTTGATAAACTTGTTGACAGAACCAGCATGGTTTCTACGTCTTCACTCCCTGATAATGTACCGCCATATACTGAAACCAAAAATGAATTTGTTGTAAACAACGATGGACTCAACGAATCACAACCTTTGAAAATATCTGTAAATAACTGTAACAAAGCCATCAGTACTGAAGCAATCAATTTAAACGTTACAAAAAGTACTCCTACAAAGGCTGAGAAGCTTGCGAAGGAAAATCAAATTACAGAAGATGAATCGATTGTTCCGCCTCCAAATGATTTCACTGATGATGAGAAAATGCGTAATTTACTGGCCAAATTCAATGAAAAACAACAATAAAACGGACTCTGGAGATGATAACTCCTCGTCCCTGTCACTAATGAACGTAGCTGTTTTGCTTTTACTTGGCTGTATGGTGAATCCCTGTTCCAATGTCATGTGTTTCGATGTCACATACCAGAAGCAGTCAACCAAGTTAGTGGTAAGAAAGAAACTGTATTCATCAATAAAAAATCAAAATGTCTATGTAAAATATGTTTGTTCTAGCATGTTTCACCAAAGCTTTTCGGCGTTATCCAGCAAGTCTGACATGCAGTGTCACTTCTGCCGTCGATAGCATAATGATAAACTCAATAACCTCAGACATAAGTGGTAATCCAATTAATGCAGCGGGATATGAGTTTATAGTTTCACTTGAGATCCGAGAGAAGGTGGCCAAAGCATATTGTGCAGTTCCACGAGGCGATAGATCAAGCTTCAAATTACGTTGCAGGACCGACAAAGAAGTGTGTATCACTGTCAAACAGACTGCATCTTCAACTCTTCAGCCACTTTTCATAGAAAGATGCTTTGGAGTTCTCCTCAGTCCAGGCAAGCTTGTCCGTCAGGCTGACATGCAGTTACTCGATATGGTAACGATGGGATACCAAGTGGGTAACATCGACAACCAAACTCCTTTAACACTAAATCCGTATCAAATCCGTGCCGAATGGAAAGCCAGCGACGTTCCTCACCGTAGCTGTGGATCTTGTTATTCGAGGAATACAAGAACATGTACGTTTTGTTATCGAAACTCCGGTCATAATACAGTCACAAACCGAAATTCGTATAATGGATCATTTCACATCTAAGCGTCCCATGTCGTTGCGTTTCTATTTACATTTAAAGAAAACCGACGAAGCCTCCTGGGAAGTGGCATCAATTGATCCATCTGAGGAGATACTCGAACAGACGCCACAGTCGTCGCTCCTCAAATTCGGCATCAATAATTTATCACGAATGGTTAGATCGTCGAGTGTTGTATCAATTGAAGATGATTGTCCAACAGATTATAGTTCGGATGGAGATGAACCCTTGCTCAGTGGAACTGGGGAAGTTTCCAAAGAGTGCTCACAATATACATTAGATGAATGGGATCCGATATTAAAAGAATGGGACACCGAGAAGAGACCTAAAAATTTAGCTCCACTTGTGAGGCTCGGTGTTCCTGAGGCGCTTAGAGGAAAAATTTGGCAAAAGTTGTCAAATGTAGAAGGCAAAATAGAAATGACCGACAAGTATAGGACTTTAATTACGGAAGTAAGTATTGAACTTTTTATAATTATTATTATTTATGGATCTCTTATTGAGAATCAATCAGGTTATTTTTTAAGACAAATTAAAAAATGTTAAGGGTAGGTAGGTAGGTAGGGTAGACAAAAAGCCATTAATTCCTATTTGGTGAGTAATGACTCGTTTCTCTATTTATAACCAGATTAAAATGTAGTGCTTAACAAGTAATTGTGATTGTATACCAAACAGTTATTAATTCCTCATCAGTCCAAAATACAATGAAAAGGTCTTCAAAAGTGTTAAATTTAAAGACAGATGTTGCGTATTATTCTTGTACAAAAATTTACTTTTATGTTTATGTAAATTTTAGATATTTTCTAGTTATGAATTCCGAAAAATTGTATCTCTTCTTGTATTGAAACAACAATTAATATAAAACAAATATTTTTAGAAAACAAAATGTGAAACAGTAATCCAGCGAGACATTCACAGAACATTTCCTGCTCACAAATGCTTTAAAGAAACCGGTGGATCTGGGCAAGATGCACTCTTTAAAGTGTCTAAAGCATATGCCGTTTATGATAGTGAAGTTGGCTATTGTCAGGGTCTGAGCTTCATAGCTGCCAGTTTATTATTGCATGTAAGTTTTTCTTCTCTCATTTATATGCTTCTTTATCTTTATCTATACAAACAACTTTTTCCGAAAAGATGCCCGAAGAAGACGCATTTTGCGTACTGGTTTCGCTAATGTTCGACTATCGTCTTCGAGACCTTTACAAGCAAGGCTTTGAATCTCTCTACCTGCGATTGTTCCAACTTGACCGCCTTATACGCGAACATTTGCCTAAACTTCATGAACATTTCGAACGATGTGGTGTCGAAACTCATATGTATGCATCTCAGTGGTTCCTCACGTTATTTACGGCAAGATTTCCTTTGTGTTTTGTATTTCATGTCCTCGATGTATTCTTACTCGATGGAATACCATTGCTATTCCAAGTGGCCATTACTTTGCTTTCAATTTGCGAAGCCGAACTACGCCAACTCGATTTCGAAGGCATACTCAAGTATTTCCGTGTCACATTGCCCAAAAAATGTCGCAGTTCTAGTCAAGCCCGTAAAATCATGAAGATGGCTTGCGAACGTAAAGTCAAAAAATTAAAACAATACGAAGATGAGTTTTTCATACAGAAAAAGAACGAAGAACGCATCGAAAAGGAGGCACAAATCTACGAAGCAAAGTTTGGAGAAGAACGAAAGAAATTCCAAGCCGAAATCGCTCTTTTGCAAAAGAAAATCGATGAAAACACTGAAAAGTCCATTCAAACCGAAAAGACCCACACTGGAATAACACATGATTACAAGCAAATCATACAGCGTCAAGAAGAGGAAATAACTAGACTTAATAAGATTGTTGATGGGATTTCGGTAAGAATTAAATTAACCCAAAATCTTACGGTAATTTGAACGTCGTTTGGATTCATCGCTAAGGAATGTTATAAAGTCGCAGAAAAAACAACCAGAAGAACCTGCCCTAGGACCTCTGGATCCCTTCAATATAGCTACACAAAGGATACGTGAGCTCGAACTTGAACTTGCTCAGGCAAAACTCGCACAAGTCGAGGCAGAATGCAAGAACCAGGACCTTAACCATCAGCTCAACGCCACCCTCTCAGAAATTCAAAATAACCGCAGCAGCTGACGACGAGGCGCGATGCCCCCACATTCCAGTCGTACACGAATCCAGGTCCCGATGAAGGCAGCAATCAGGTAGCTTAGGCCAAAACAGACCTATTACCGTTGGGGCGGCATTTAAAGAGGGAACGCGAGACCACCATTTACCACTAACTTGACTTCACCGTTATTATTGTTTTCCTTTTTTGTTTTGTTTTAAGTTTATTTTTTCATTCAATCACATTGTGGAATATACATGTACCTTTTTTGTAATGTACGTAGCACGTGTAAAAATTTTACACGCCATTACATCGTCATTTATCTTTTTGTTTGCGTCACCTACTTCACAGCCTTAATTTTGAATTTATTTTTTATTTTGTTAATTTTGTATTGTTTATTATAAAAATGGAAATAAAAAGTTTATATTTAGTTCATTTGTGACATATACAAAAAACAATTGGCAAATTTTGTGTGTGCGTATTTGTTTGTTTTTTTTTTTACAGGACAGCAGGGCATCAATGGTAATGGAACATTCTCCAAAAATTCCATCCAAATTCCATAACGCACTCAGTCGCAACAGTATTGATATTCTACCTAGGGAACGGCCCATCCTAAGAGATACATTGAGTTTCAATAATTTGAAATAACAGCTGCAGCAGGATATATCGTATTAACGCTGGACATAAATCAAAAGAATTATTAATTGTCGTTTTGCCTGGAAAATAATATGGGAATCAAAATTTTTAATTTATCTTATTTTTTTTTTTATTTTTATAATTTTAAGTATATTGATGCTTGAATATAACTTTTTCTTTTCTAAAACAATTCCCAAGCAGAGATTGTTTTTATTATTTCGTAGCGAATTAACTTTCGAGATTCTAGATTGGAATTCACTTTTAGAAGCAAAAACAAAATGAGCACAAGTTAAATGTGTGCACTTGTTTAAAAAAGAAATTGCATAAATATATAAACAATGTTTTTTCCTATTCAGTATGGGCTATTCGTATATATATTTTTGCACTTCAACAGGATTATCAAAACATAAATATATAAATAAAAACAAAAGCATGAACAAAAGAAATGTATAAAACAAAATAACTATTACAAAATATTAATTTATATATAGTTACTTAATGTGTAATCTAAACAAAGATCTGTTTGCAAATAAAGATATTTGATTTCCCATGCTTAAATTCTTTGTGTTTCAGTTCAGACTTGTATAATTTATAGATTCATGTTTAAAAATGCACAACACTTTGGCAACGTTCATCTTTTCCGACGACATAAAGTTTAATTTAGAATATTTCCACCAGGAAACTTAAAGATGCAACTTTCGTTTGCATACAACAAATTTTGAGAACTTTCTAGTAACTGACGAGCATCTTGAAGGAGCCAAGTGGGTGCTCAATGAGCCTAAGAATTGAAATCAATAATTAAGATGCGAACTTAGTTAAACGAGAAGACTTACAAAAATACGCACCTTTAAGATTTCACAAAAATGAGAACCGGAAGGAAATTACAATAAAGTTTATTACATTTTAATATTTTGTATTGGGGGTTGTGTACTTAACCTAATAATTCTTAAACGAAGTATAATGTAGATTTGAATTGACCGAATAATTCTTAAAATATAATGCAGATCTAAATTGTATAGTTTTAAGGAATTAAACTTAAAGATCTGTGGAGTAGTTTTAAAATTACGAATTATTTCTCGGTTCTACAATCTTATTTTTTAATTAAATAATAATTTCAGTGCATTATTTTTTTTATAATTGTTTTACATAAAATTTCGAACCAGTTTTGATTTAGATTGAATTGTGCAAAATATCGGTTAGCAAAATTGCAATAAAAACGGTATAACCATCAACGAGATATACTGAATCAAGCTAGAAATAAAATCATTTTTTTAAGTCAAACAACCTTGGGGCGTAGAGTATAAAGGTTGAATTTAACTGTAACGAAGAATGATTGTAGGTAGACAAATGATATTATACATTGAAAGACTTATATAGATTCTCGTGCAATAAGGTAGGATTTTTGATAATCAGGCGGGAAAGCTAAATTTCAATATTTTGGGTTTATAAAAAAATCGAATTGGAGGATGGTCTACTCATCATAAATATTGAAGTAGATTTTAATTTACTTAAAATGGATACATTTAAAAAAAATCGACGGCAGCACTTAAAATATTTTTTTATACATAACTTAGTTTAAAGTTACAAACGAATTTTTGTTTGAAACACTTAAAAGTTTTCCATTACGTAAACTTTTGTTTCTCTTGAACATCATAGTAACGTGTCTTGCCTTTTCCTCTTTTATCGTTTTTTTTTTTATTAACAATGTTCAATTAAAATAGCCAGTTGCTTTCGTTCCTCCAAACAATTCCGCCGTAATACTCGTCTAGCTGGGAATGCTCATCAGTTTGGTCTCCCCTTAACCTAAACGCTCGCACTATGTTACACCATACAATAGCATTATAATATTCCCTTGTGTGTACACGTTATAAAAAAAGGGGTTCTTTGATGGGCGCGGATGGATTGTGGCGGGCATATTGTTTTGGTAATATGTGACCAATCTGTTATTTATTATTCAGTTGCTGATCCCAAATCACCTGGCAAATAACACGACAGAACACCACTTCCAAATGGTAAAACTTTATCAAAATGAGTGTTCCTTAGCGTAGTGTGCGCGTTGCGCCCATTTTACGGTAGAGATGGATGGTGGTGGCATGCAGTCGATTCCTTGCAATGCACAAGAATTCCTCCTTTCGCCATACACAACCCTGAACAATTATTTAGCGACAAGGCGCATTTCTAGATGAATGCCGTTTGTGGAACAACCCTAACCCACACGAGGTTCACCAGGGTGACAAAGCATTCGCAAAAAGTTACCGTTTGATGTGGATTTTGCGCCGGTGGCTTCATTTATCCGCAATTTTTTCAAAAACGGGTTCGCAGGTCTATGATAATAAACCACAATTGAATGATGCATTAACATAAAACAGGCAACCGCTCGAATTCATGCCGAGCCGGGCATTTGATCCTTGTCATATTCCATACATAATCTAATGGCATACATGGATCTTTCAAATAAAAGGAATTTTGTTAATACCTCAGTCACAGCTCGTTTTATTTCATTTTAAAATCTAGACGCTCTTATGGAAAAACCCGTTATAATGTAACTACATAGCAACATTTAATATCGTATCTATTAATTTATTCTATATTAAAACGATGTTGTAGAAAATTACTTCTCCCACATGAAGGAACAGAAAAAGAACCCATTCCAAACGAACATGCCCAAAAATTATTTTACAAATTTGCATTTAAATTGGCACCACCTTGTATATTACTATATACTGCTTTTACACGAAAGCGATTTTTAATCTTAGTTTCTCTTTTGTAGTCATCTTCTGCCTTGTGTAACCCCGCAAACACATACGTCTCTCCTACGGGCTTAAAAATTGCAAGGTATAACGCTAAGATCTTAGAATTTTTCTACCTACTACAGCTAAATGAAGATTATCTCCTCCGAGTTCCAGCTTAATTTTTCTCAAACTGCCGACCATAGCTAGACATACATAGTCCGCATCATTCCGAATACACGTCTAGAACTACAAATTAAGATTAACAGATTATTGCTTAAAATAAAAAAAATCGACTTATTTTACCTAGAACTCCACGTCTTTCAAGGAACTTGTATAATTCCTCGTTGTATTTATCTCCGCTTGTAACTGTTGTGCCCCTCCTTTTTAAGCCATTATATACAGTGAATATTGAATGCACGATGAATTTTATTTAAACAATATTTAAAATGATGTAACTTTAGCTTTCAGAACGTCAGGATTGGGGATTGAACGAAGTATCGTTCAAACAAATTAGAAATTTGGTAACAAGTTGTTATTGTTCCTTTTGACCTTAACTTAACTTCACATCATTGTTGTTTATTTTTCTTTAATGGAATTTACAATTCTTCATCGCAGATTCATTGTACGACTTTCGGGTCAATAGCTGTAAGCTTTTTGAAAACAAAGTGTTGACAATTACTAACTTTGAAGAGGCTTCTAATGTTGTTTTGTTATTTCTTTGACGTGGACCACAAGATGACGAAAGTTTGTGAAACGAATAATATTTGGCCATTCGAGTCCATTGGCTGGTGGTTTGGTTTCAATTGGTGTCCATTTGAGCGGTATGGGCTTTTATGAAATTTATAATAGAACTATCCATACTTGAGTCACTATCGGAATCTCCGAATATTTCTGTTTTCCAATTGGCATAAAGATTCGATTTTGTGTGTAGTGTTTGCATAGTAGGGTTAGTTGAACCTGCTGCTCTTGTTTGTACTTCTGTGGTAGATTGTGTTGATGCCGATACTGAACTTGAACTGGAACAGGAAGTTGAATTTCTTGTTTTCTTCGGTTTATTGCTTTTATTGGCTGACTTAAGTAGCTTTTTGATGGCTTTTTGTTTTTTAAATAAATCCGAGTATTCGGGTCCAAAAGAGATGGCCGCAATTGTTTCGGACCTGGAACAAAAATTTAAATAAAAGTATTATATTAGAATATAGTATTATCTAAACGTATTATACGGTTTTATCTTAAAGTTTTAAATTTTGTAAGAAAAACATACCTATAGGAAAAACAAGAATTTCATCTGGAATATGATTTTAAGTACTACGTTCTGAAAAATTGTTCTATGAACACACTGCGAGAAGTACATTGTCATTGACTTCGTGGCTGTAACCTATCCAGTTTGAGTCCCAGTCACTGCCTTCACTTTCTAAAATAAACTAAGAAAATTATTTTTAGTATTACACAATAAATAAATATTGTAATTTATAATGAAAGCAAATTTACTTACTTCAATTGCGTTTTCCATTTTTATTTTTTGATTGTTTACAAAAAAAAAGTAGAAACGTCAAAAACAAAACTCAGAAGTACCACAATTGAAAAGTAAATTTTCTAGGATCTGGATCGTTTTATTATCAAATTGATATCCATATGGATCTTGGTCGATAATAAAACGCACCTAATATTGCTTGGTGAATACGTTTATGAGCTTCTTAAGTTATGAGCGCTCGGTGAATACCGGCCTTATAGGTCTAACTGTCCAAGTTATTGTCGCACATGCAAAGGAACACGCCCTGACTTGACATTTTAACTGTATACTTTCAAACCAACTATTCGACTTGGCATTCCCATGTAAAGTGATTTTATTTGTTTTTCCCGCAAAGAAAAAAATTAAGAAATTATGTGTCATTTTTATTTTAAAATAAAAGTCATTTTCGTCATAAACACGTCCCCTTCATTTTTCGTTCACAGACAAAATGGATAAAAATAAAACACACCCGGCTATCAAAAAAATCCTGGACTACGATATAAAACTTACAAAGTCCTTGGTCTCATTCCTCCTGAATTTCATAGCTTTCCGTTCGGTGAAAAATAACTGCAGGCTTCTGGAAATATCTTGTCATGGAATCGCCTGGCTGGCTAGTTGGATGGCGTTCTGCTGGCTGATCAACAGTCCTTCCCTCTACAACATGCAAATTAATATGCTCTTAGGGTTAATAATTGACATTATAATAGTTGCAGTCATTAAAGCAGCAACAAGACGTCGCAGACCGACAGCCGACGTTGAATCAATTGGTTTTGGCCCGGACAAATTCAGTTTCCCATCGGGACATGCTTCGAGGGCCTTCTTCATAGTTGGCTTCTTCACAGTTCTGTATCCTTTGCCAGTGTTTATGTGGCCAGCGTTAATAGTTTGGGCTTTAAGTGTTTCTGTTTCTCGTTTACTAATGTATCGTCACCATCTTCTCGATGTCTGTGCTGGAATATTTTTAGGAATCTTCGAAACACTTGTACTCTATGTCGTTTGGCTGGGACCTGAACTGACTAAGTCCATTATGCTGAGCTTATCTGAAGATTACGTTCCTGGAGGACCTGAATGATTATTTTTGCACCTAAAGTTTTGTCTTATATAAATTAAGTGTTAATAAAATGAATCTTTATTATGAATATTATCAGACTGTAAAAAGCTCATCTTGAAAAGAATTGTGACCAAATGGCAATAAATGTACCAGAGAATTGCTTATAATAAAACTGTTTTGTTGATGAAATTGCTTCAGTTTCAATTACAGACTTGTTTCGTTGAACCAACTTTAGGGTGCTTGGCTAGGGGGAAACTTTCTTTTTATAGAGTGTCTGGAATACGAGTTGTGTATATAAGACCAACAGTGTTACTACCAACATAGCCAATGAGAAAAAAACTAATAAATCTCAGATATATGAACGTATGCACACAGGAACATTAAAAAAAAATGATGAATTACTAAATTACTTTAGTAAACAAAAATTTATTAAATATGATTGTTTTACAGAAGTCAACTTCAAAAAAGAAAATGGGCCGAATATTTGGGGGCCAATAATATAATCACAATTTCTTCTCTTAAAGTAAAATACATCGTCTATGGGTGGTAATAAAAACCCAATGGCGATGGCGAATATTTTCTTACTCTCGACTTCTAAATTTCTGCCACGGACGTTATTACATTTTTTTTTCCAAATTCTAATTCGCTTCCTGTAGATGGCCTTAATAAATTAATAGTTGATTTTCTTTTTTTTTTATTAAAAAAAAAAAGCATACTTCTAGTTTAAAAAAGGTATTTCAATGGAAATCCATTTACTGTCTCGGGTTAACAAGAGTTTCAGGTAAGCACCGTACTGTGCTATCAGTTAAATCTGATAAAAGTTAATAGATCAAATGCATCAATAATATATTTTATCATGAATAACCCTCCTCGGCCACAAAAGGTTAATTCTGGAGGAGTTTAATTGGTCATAAAACGGAAGATTTTAAGGACCATACCGCGAAATACAAAATGAGGATGTACTGGTTCTAACCTAAGCTTATGAACCTCATAGAATGGAGTATATAAGTTTGGGAGAGAGAAGACCGAGAGCCACAAGGGATCTTGATATTCTTTAGATCATCGCTTAACAAACCCCAACATAGAGTTGGTCTTTTTGAGAATTAAATTTAATGTTTCTCAGAAAGGTCAAGTAGGACCCGTTGGCATAATGGTTAGTGCGTTGGACTGTCATGCTGAAGGTCTTGGGTTCGATTTTCAGCCGCTGCAAAAAAGTTTTTTATTATTGTACTGTCTCTTGCGAGAAATAGATAAATCTTCTATGAATAACTCTTGCCATAAAAAGTGCTTTTCATTTGCCTTTCGGAATAGGCAGAAAATGGTAGGTCTCCCTCTATTTCTGGTAACACGCATACAAGAATGGTTAAGAGTTGGAAGGCACTAGGTTAAGTTTCTCTTCGAGCGGTATTGGCCTCTTATTAATTTTTTTTTAAGTCAAGATTAGAGCTAAAATTTACATCAAGGTCTTTGAAATTACAAACACATCGTAATGTGTGCTAAAATACGTAATTTATATAATCAAAGAAACTAGGAATTGATTTTTTGGAAAAAGCTATTGCACGACATTTAACATGGTTAAAATTGAAACTGTTCTAAATGTTGATAATCATCATGAATTTTGAAAGTTCTTCTTCAAACAATAATACGTGTTTTTGTATTTTTGAGACCGCTGTGGTAATTTTTGAATACCATATTTTGAAAATTCAATTTTGTGAAAATCAAACAACATTTTTTGGAGTAAACTTGTCCTTTGCCAAAGGGGAACATTAGACTTTTTAAAATGTTCTCCATATTCCTATGTGCAGCCACTTAGATTCTATTCAATATATTTGTCCCTTTGTTCAGGATTTGATATACAAATTAACTGTATAACTGTAAAAACCAATTTAAAATGTGTTAAGTAATAATAATTTATTTCAATTCAACTTTTCTTCAGTGTTGCGCGCGCATTCAAAATATCTTTTTAACATAATGTTAGCATAATGTAGTTTTCCTACTATCTAACCGGTTCCTCGCACAAATGACGAAAAATTAACATAATCCCTGACAAGTGTCATCTGATTCCAGTACATATTCATCCAACGGTTGTATGCTTCTTGATACTCTCTGGTGGCATCTTCATCATAATTCTCTGTATCCTCTTCTTGTGATTCTTCAACGTCATCCTCCTCATCGCAATAATCATTAATGTCTTCTTCTTCTTCTTCTTCGTAGTTCCAATAATTTCTTTCGTCTTCATAGTCCCCATAGTACTCCTCGTCATCATCATAGTCAGTGAAATACGATGCCGATTCATCGCCATAAGACGACTCATCCAACTCGCTGGTTACAATACCCGAAGTACCACCGGATATAATGTTCTCATCGAATCCACTGCTACCACGTTCAGTGTCATCAGAGTAGACACTATTGGACCTTTCACTCAGGGTTGGAGATCTTTCTGGAGGTGCTGGAATCGGTACTAGAGGTATCTCTTCTGGTGGATTGATATTTGCCGGTGATGGGAAATGTTTCACCTCTGGTTCAGGGTCCTCTGTGACATCACACTGCTGACTGGTATTTAAATCCTGGCTGGATGCATCTAACGCCGATGGAGTCGCCACTGAGAGAATGAATGTTGCCTTGTCTATGTCTACATCTGCACAAGTGGCTTGACTGACTGATGGGCTCTCCTCATTGAAATTCTCATAATCCGAATATATGTCTTTCTTGATTCGAGTAGGTTCCTTCGAATTTATAAGCAGATTCTTAATATCCATTAACTTCTGGGGGCTTCGCATGACATCCTCCACAGATTCTGTTCGGCTATTGTCTAGAACTTTTTTATAGTCCTCAAATGGATCGATTTTCTTGTCTTTCCCCTTACGATCCACAAGGAAGCCAGTGATATTTGGGATTGAGACCTTCTTGCACAAAACCGATTGGAAGGGTTTTGGCGAAGCTTGTTGGATATCCTGTTGGCTACTTCGGAGTATATCGCTGTCAGCCGCAATACTACTGGCATCGTCAATGGTATTCGACGACGGCAACTTCTGCGAGGAACTCTGCTTTGACTCGGGTGTTAATTTATGTAGATTTTCGGGCTTATGAGGAACCAACTCAAGCAAACCCATAGCAGCTTCTCGCAAATCAACTTGGAATGTCTTGGTATCTATGGAATGAGAGAAGTTGTTGTCAACAATATTCTCTTTGTCTCCACCTTCGTCGGCTCCCCAACGAACTTCCGGATCACCAAAACAACCATATTGGGCAAAATCTCTATCAAAGTTCGAAAAATCCCAAAAATCACGATCAATATCTAACTCTGGGAAGCGTAAAATATTCATACCAGTTCCTATTTTGTCACGAATATTCGTGAATAACTCATGATCCTTTTCCGAGGCAATAAAACTTATCGCAATTCCATGGGAACCAAATCGCCCGGCGCGTCCAATACGATGAAGATAGGTTACAACATCTGTGGGCAGTTCCAAATTGATGACGAGATTGGCATTCTCCGAATCTATGCCTCGTGCCATCAGATCCGTGCAAACCATTATACGTGTCTTGAATTCTCGGAATTTTTTAAACATTTCAAGTCGAGTTTTTTGGTCTTGAGCCCCTGAGATCAACTCACAGGGCCAACCTTCTCGTTCGAGGCAGTTTTTGTATGATTCAGCGCGAGATTGCGATCCAGTGAAAAGTAAGCATTGCTTGAAAGGAATCATTCCAAAGATCTTTCTCAATGCATCCAGTTTGCGATTCATCTCAAGAATACTTGTCTTTTGTTCTGGTATTTCGTAGATAAACTGCTTTATACCGACGAGTAGTGTGGCCCGATTCTCTGTAGAGACTAGCAGTGGATTCTTCATCATTTTAGCTAAGTCTTTGTCGAGATCATTGCAGAATGTTGCACTACATGCAATAGTTTGTTTTCTGGAGGGTAGAAACTGGCGAATGACAGCAAGATCCTGTCGGAAGGATTGTGAGTACATTTTGTCTGCCTCGTCGATCACAAGGAGACGGATTTTAGATGTGTTCAGGACTTCATTGTGGATAAGATGGAGAACGCGCCCAGGAGTGCCGACGATTGCCTTGGCTCCTTGAAGATTCTTGCGGTCTTCAGCGATTACCATTCCACCGATGACACTTATGGCACGAAAACCTATAGAATTGAAGTCCGTTTAAGATGCAGTTTTAGATTAACAGCATTACCCACTTACCATGACAGTACTTTCCAATCTGGTTGAGCACATATTCTGTTTGTACCGCAATTTCACGTGTTGGAACCAAGACTAAAGATTGTGGTTCTCGAACCTCACTTTGATATGCATCCAATATGATTGTGCAAAAAATTAAAGTTTTGCCAGTTCCAGACTTGGATTGGACAAGTAGATCTAGCAAAATTTCAACACTAGTAACAACTTTTAAATTTTATCCTTCTAGACACTCACCCATTCCAGATTTTCCAATTGGTATGGCTGCTGCTTGGATAACAGTTGGATAAACAAAACCAGCCGCATCCAGACCTTTGCGAATAGGATCGGCTAAAAGCATTTTACTAAAAGGCGACACGCTCTTCAGACGGACATCGTCTGTCCGCTCTTTGGCGTCAATGTTGTGCGCCACAGATTCCATCTGTGAGGATTTATGTGAATTCTTTTCGGTTTTTATAAAGTTGGATTACAATTTAAAAGAAATTATTCGTGATTTTCTTTTCCTTTAATGTTTGTTTGCTCGAGAGATAAGAAAAAATGCAAATTTTCTTAAAATAAAATGCGACTGATATTCAGGCTTGACAGTTATATTTTTGACAAGCCACAAGAGAACAGAAGTGACATACAACTGTTCGGGATAGGGTGGTGCAAAATGTTTTGCTATAATTTGTGATTGACAATTTGGTTTCAAGATGAGGGCACATGGTTTTTCTTGCAAATAGAACATAAAATGGGGTTGATTGTTATTTTGTAATTGAACATTTCAACCAAATCTTAAACAATAGGTGTGTTTTGTTCACTGCTGCATAGCTAGCGCAGCAAAATTTCCCTCGACAAAGAACAACAATTTAATGCTGGCGAAAAAGAAGCCAGTAAAAAAAATGACAGTTGTGCTGGTGATAGAACTTTAAATTATTGAAATAAAAATGGCGCTACGCATTAAATTTTAGAATTAAACATTTGTACATACATGTTTTGACATCAGATTTTGATATTTTCTATAATAATGGCCAACATTGAAATATAAATTGAAATTGACATATGGAGTGAGTTTGATCGTTTTATTCGCACTTGAATGCTGCGCTGGGTATGCAGCAATGAATAAAACACACCTAATAATAAAATATCTGGAATGAGGAAAAAGACAAATATATAAGCTGGGATGACATGTTCATGTAATTCTTATGAAAAAATGTCTCTTCTGTTTCTCACAGATTATTTCTTTGCTTTTCTATTGAAAATACCTACATACATTACTGTAGTTTACTCGCATGATAATTTTTCGCACCTTATGTTTCTCGGATAATGTAGTTTACTCGCATGATAATTTTTCGCACCTTATGTTTTTCGCATAATGTATTTCTTACATTAAATTGAATTAAAAATTGCTTAGAATAAAATAGATAAATACACTTGTCGGTGATCTCTCTTCACTCACCCTTCTTCACACGGTATATGTGTTAGTGTTGCAATTTTTACTTTGGCTTATTGAATTTTACCCTCATTAAGTTGTCTGAGGAGTATTTTTAACTAGTATAAAATGAATAATAATTTGATTGCCAGTATTGTGCTGGACATAATGACATACCTTATCTGACGAATCAAAGTTAATTGTTCGAATTCTTTTAGCTTTTGGTAGTTCCATTTTTGTTTATTAAATTCGACCGACAGACAAGATTTTTTTTTTTTACAATCAGCTGAGTGTTATGAAGGCTAAATGTAATAGATTATTACTTTTTGGTAGATAACTATGATGGGTAGAAAAATGTTTTATAAATACGAATTTGTATAGTGGATGAATAAGTTCTTATGCATTTCATAACTATTCACCCGTTTAGCGAATTCTAATAAATAAAGCTGCTAATGTATAAGTGGTCTAAAATCTGTAAATGTTTGTTAGTGTGTTACTACGTTTATATGCAGTATCGAAAGATCGAGTTGGATTTAGGGTCGGATTGGTGTTGAGCGATTCTGAAACAATTTGTTAAGCCAACTCCTCAACCCAGGTTTTTCGTCTCACATTTCGACTCACACCACTTTGCGAGTGGGATCGAGTCGAACGAAGCTCATTTCAACTCAAGCTCGCTTCAACACCTCATATAAACGTTGTATGTAACTGACGTTTAATTTTACAATTATATTGGCATTGGGTATTGCTGAATTTAATTATAAGCATAATTTTGAAAGACATACATTTAGACTGTCAAAGACGTCGATTTCCATTTTCATTTGTTTGTCTGTTTTTTTTATCTGTCTCTGTCATATTACACGAAAAAAAGTGAGACTCAAAAAGAAAAACGCCTATTAGCTATGTTTTACATCGATATTCATTTGAAAAATCCTTTTCAATGCTGCTAAAATCTATTTTCTTAAGTCCTTAAATTCTTTGAATTTTGGTTATTCAAGGATCCTCAGTTTTTTTTTTTGTAAAAAATCTTAGTAAATAAACAGACCCATTGGGCCTTACCAACAATCAAATTAAGAGACGACTTTAATATTTGAGCGAAATGAAGCATTATTTAATGAACTCTATCTAACTGACCATATATGCTACATTTTATTTTTTAGCTTCCGTATAATAAATGGTTCATAATTTAGAGTTCACATAAACATAAGTTCAAAACATGTATGGCTAACTTTATAGAGCTCTTAAAATAATGGTCTATTTCGCTCAAATATTAAAGTCGTCTCTTAATTTGATTGTTGGTACTGCCCATTAACTCACATGCTCTGTTTTTTTATTATTAGTATGTAATTTAAGTACAATATGATAAATATAATAAAATCTAAACTGCCAAATTTCTTAATAAAAGAAAATATGACCCACTGGTTTGGACTAGCTGTAGATTCAAAATAAAGCAATAATATACACAACTTATGTAACATATTGAAGCTTTACCGCTATTAATGTTGGTAAGGACATAGTACTAAACCAAGAAGCATTCATTTCAAACGTTCGATTACTCCTTGCGATCATCATCTTGATTAGCTGCTGGAATTCCTTAGACTCGTTATACCATTTACATTGAAAAAAAGAATAGGATAAGTTCTCGCTCTGCAAAGCATAGATTATTAATTAATTGTATGAAAAAATATTCATTATGTAAATATACTTCACTAGATACCATTTGTCCATTAAGACAGTAAATAACCACTTCGTAAAAAGATGCAGCCATAAACATAACCATCCGTATAACCATCATAAAATCGTTGCCCTAAGAGATATTTTAATGTTCTTTTACTTATTCGAAATATTGTTAACTGTTTTATATAAGAACCATGCTTATTGATGCTTGAAACATTACCACGCCATGAGTTATAAGACTTAAAAGGAACTGCACAAGGCTTATATGAAAATAAAGCTTGTTTAATTCCTTATAGAACCTACATTCAACAAAAAGAAAAATTATTTATTTGGATGAGTGAAAGTTTTTGCTGAATTTTTCTAGATGTTTAAAATCAAGCACGACATATTCTGTTAGGTACATCGTTTTCAACCATCTTCAATTTGTTATAAGTTGTTATTATGTATACATATTACTAGAGACGTTAAATTACAAAACTAAATAATAAAAATAGAGATACTCAGCTGAAAAGTTCTTTCATAATGGTCTATGCACTGCTGTAAGTAGTTCAAATGGAGCTCCTTGGGCACATAAGAAGATGTTGAAAATCCAATAATTTTTCGCAAAATGCGTATAAGAGCAACACAATGCATTGCGATGATTATAAACATACCATCAAAACTTATAGCACCTATAATTGAGAATAATGAAAAATATTATTCATAGAAAAATTATAATTGCGTATTTACTAACCGATTCCAGCAATATAGTTAGCACAAAATCCAAAAAAAGTAAGAATTAAATATTGTGGCCATTTATTCATTTTGTTTTCCCAAAATGGATAAAGCGTCGGATAGGCTTAAGCAAAACATATTATTGAAAACATGATCAATCAGAATATTTAAAATAGAGAGTAAACCCAAAATAAATGGATTGAATGTAAAATCACAAAAATGGTAAAGGAAGAAAAGAATGAATTTAAATTTTTTTTAAATAAATGATCAAAATTTATAGAGGCGATGCTAAAACTACGATGTGCTTCGACTACCAAACCACTACAATTAGGTACTGCATTTATTAAGAAGAAGAAAAAACAAAGATATATCTACTTGCTTCCTTATTTTATTGCTATTTCTTTAATTGAAATAAAAGGTTAACTGGGGCGTATGTGTAATATTTTCACCACAATAATTCAGCCTTATCACAGGCCCCGTCGTAATAGATTCGTAGTACGAACCCCGAAAAAAGGTATCGCTCCCGTCGTACTAAAAAAAACTTGCTACGAAATTCGGAGTTCGTGAATAATGGTATTACTAGCCCCGAAGAATAGGAAGTTGGACAGTTTTTTCTACGAACAGATATTTTGATCGGAGCTCAACTTAAAACGAAACACAAATAAAATTAAGTGAACGAAGATAAAGGACATGCAAATAAAATATATAAAAACAATTTTTATTATTGTTTTCATGTGAATTTGTTTATATTTTTTTATTTTTTGAAAGGCAAATAAAGTAAATACAAATAAATATTGGTATCCTTCCGTAATGAATCTCATTTTAAGTGTTTGTATTGGCGTATTTTCTACATTTATTACAAGGATTGCAACGGCAATGGTATCCATTTTTAATGACCAACAAATCAATCAAAGCAAAAGATGAACAACGAAGATTTATTTATTTTTTCACATTTTGACGCAAATCAACTGATATTGAAACTCCGAAATTAGGAAAATGCTTTTTTGATTCCGTTCGGGGCCTATGATGTAAATTTATTCGTATTCGTAGCGTAACAAAATTTTCGGGGACTTGTTACGAGGGACTCTGTGATAGGGGTGATTATTTTCGTTGTCGAATATTGAAAAAAAAAAACACAAAATCTTGTGTATTTTTAAAAAGCAGGAGTACTACGCTCATATTACCGACCAACTTTTTTTTACCCTAACTAAAGAATGGTGGCATTGAAATGTATGATATAAATTTTGTGATTGATACAGAAATAGACAACAAAAAGCTCTTGTAATCGAAATACCTTTCACTCACTGATGGCTGATTAGTGACATATCCTAAGAACTGGAAGAATACCAGACTTATTTTTAAAATCATGCATTTGTCCCCTCTTGGAAAATTATACTCCGAATGATAGAACAAACTACGACGCACAGTAGAACAGGCCAACTTGCTAAATTAAAGCAACGGGATAAGGAAGTTTGCTCTCTTAAAGTTCACTGTTAATCTGATTTTTGCTATTTATGGCTATTAGTGAAGGTTAGACAGTCGATCAAAGTTGACATTAAAGGTGGGCGAATCGCTTGTTTAAAAGTGTTAAAAAAGCTTACTTTAATTTCATCTATAAAATCAAGAGTAAAGACCGTGAAAAAGTTTGAATAAAATGCACGACTGGGTCGCATGAACTTGGTCTTATGCAAAAGACTAAGAATTTCAAAAATGAATGTTATTAGAGAAAAACTGTTCATAAGCATAAAATTCATTTTCTAAATGACTAAAGCAATTCCTTTAGTGGTTGAATGCCAAATGATTCAAGCAAATATAATTTTGTGCAAGAAGAAAACTTATAAGTCGTTGTAGTGGTTTCTTAAAAAAAATAAGCTTTTATCTACAAGATTTTTAAAACATTTTTAAGAAAAAATTCTGGTACGCCAATTTAAAGCTTTTATCATTGTACGAATACAAAATAAATTTACAAAAAAAAAACTGAGCCGTTTTTGAGATATCGAATTTTCAAAAAAAAATAAATTTATTTTTAATTCTTGAAATGCAATGTTTTTTAAACTTTTTAGAAGCTTCTCTATAAAATTGAAAAGTATAAATATATAAAGTTTTTTAAGGCTTTCTTTTAGGTTTTACTCCATATTTTCTATTGCGACAAAAGTCAAGCAGGTCTAAAAGTAGCGCAAGCTTAACGAATGCCATACCAATGAAATCAATAAGTGCTTGACTTTTGGACCAAATATTTTTTTCCAATTTTCTAAAATGTCTTCAAAATATTACTGTTTTTTTATATATTTATTTGAAAAAAAAAAAAACATCCGATGAACATTATTCAATTTCTGATAGCTGATTTTTATTATAAAATCGTTTTTAAATTTTTTCAATATTTTTTTTTTTAAACAATGTATCTCATATTTGCAAGTCATAGTCCATCTTTTCAACACAATCTCACAACTGCTTTTTTTACCGTTTGCGGCTTCATTTTTAAAATTATGTAGTAGATATACATAGCTAATTAGTATGGCTTAAAACAGTTAACCGCATTTTTAATTTTTCAAAAAAAAAATTACTATTCTGTTATTCAGCTATGTTCCATACAATAGTTTAACTGTCAATAAAAATTTTGTATGAATTATAATTTTGGCATTCGGCATGCTATCTGTTAAAAGCTTTCAAACGTTCGAACTCAGAACAAATCTCTTACGAATCGCATTTTTGGTATTCATCATGCCAAAAGTGTATAAAAGGTTCCTTTTTTGTTGTTCGTCACCCATTTTAATTATATCAGATGTGATATTTTACTTAATCACAGCTGATTATGATGGCAGATTTTGGTTCAGTTTGATAACAAATTTCGTTTGCGTAGTTTCATAACAAACGTTTATATAATAGTTCTAACGTTTGAATACCGTCATACCGATCATAAAATATCTTTTATGTTCCATAACAGAAAATGTATAGCAGAATAATTTGGTTTTCCAAGTAAATAGAGGATCTTATAAAAAAGGGATAAACCAGCCGACCACGAGGCTGTTAATCGTTACAATATTATCTACTCCATCGAACATTTATAACTTCTAGCTTTGGAATTGAGTTTTCTATTATGCCATTATATCCAAGCAAGAGTTTGCAAAATTTGTCCTATATAGCTATAGTTATAAAATATTATGTATCTTTTTTATTCACATATAAGAGATCTTCAATTTTCTGTAGAATCCGAAAAGATTATTATATCTAATTTACTCTATATATCAGAGGTTTATAAACCTATTTAGCTCTTTTCGTATGCACTTACATTTTTAATTTAAATTACTTACGCATTTGTATGGTATGATTGGTATTTCCAATATACCAATTATATGCATTCCCAACTTGTGAATAAATAATGTAATAAGAGATTATTGATATACAGGCATATTTATAAAAAATAAATTGTCCCATTGCGTTGCTCCAACAGCTTTCGATAATTGTTTTAACTTCAATGCGCAATATCCGGTTATAAGGAGTCTCTAAATGTTGTTAAAACAAAAATATATAAAATAACTTAATTATTTCAAACTATAATATGTCCTACCATTAGCTAAAAATTCAATTTTATTCACCAATTTATGAGTTGAAATAAGTTTAATCATCTTATAAAATTGATGTTGCACAAACAGAATATATGTCAGTTTGAAAAGTGATATCAATGTTTGTAACATTGTACAAATACTCTGGGAAACATATTAAAAGATTTTAAATGGAAGGGTATATGTTTGCAAGTTACTCACCTCTGCCATAATTACTATACTGTGTTTGTATCGAAGAATAAAGCAAACGCTCCCATAAATATTAAGGCAACTGGCTAACAGAAGAGTGATGGTTATCCTAAAGTTTGAATTTTTTGATGTTTAAGGAATTTAGAAATAAGAAGGGATATTTTATCACAATTTTAGTAAATCTTTCCGCGATGATGGTGTTTTCAAATTTATCCCCAAGGAATATGTTAAAGCAAAGAAGTGTCGAAGCCTCTTTTCGTTTTTCTTCTTTAACATGCTTACATCTTCCAGAGTCATAATGGAACTGGAATTAGCTTTGTTAGTGACCAGTTTATGCATTCAAATAATTCATTTTAATATTATTCAATGAAGAATGATGAGATGAGCACTAAACCTTACCAAATATAACGGTTTCTTCAGCTGCTTTAGATTATATTCACAAACAAAACGATGTACTTAACTGATTTGAAATTGAACTGAACTCACTTTTATACCAGAATTTTATTAAATTATTTTAATAATTTAATTGTCAAATCGATTATGTATCCGCAATTATTTAATAGAATATTTAAATTAAAATGAATGATGAATTATTAAAAAGGTTATTACAATCTAATGAACATTTATAGATCCTAGTAACTGATATGTAATAGATAAATTAATTTCACGTTACTTGTGAGGCACTATAGAGTTTTACGAAAGCTGATTTAGTCATTGTAGGCATTTTTTCCATATAAGTTTTTTCGTGAATAAAATGTTTGACTTTGGTTTTTAGAAGCAGTTCTTTGCATAAAGTTTAGCGCGTTGGACTATCAGGAAGAAAGGTTCAGGGGAGTACTGCCTTTTGTGAGGAAGTGACAAAACCTCCAAGAACATCTCCTATCATGAAAATTTCTATTCTGCATTCTTACTAACACGCACACAGGAGTGGTTGAGCGTTGTATACATATAAGTGGGTCAACAGTTTTAGTTCTCCAGGAACCGTTGTCCCTTAATTTTGTGTGCAGTTGTTAAGAATACAAATTGACAGAAAACGCTCACTAGTATTCTAAATTTATTTAAGGCAATGTACTTTGACATTGATTTTTTAAGATCAATTTGCAGCACTTCACTTCATAATGGGCCCTATCTTGTTTCTTGTCAAGATACTTACATACCATAACCATACCCGTACCATTCTCATATACAACTTCAATGTTCTGATTTGAAAATTTACATTTCGTGAATTCTTCTATTTATTCTTAATTCAATAATACATCAAAACGTTATTTTAAGTTTAAATAAATGAATACATCTGCTTTCTATTAATTAACAATGCCGAATGATTATCCTCTTTCTTACTCTATGGATTCGTTCAGATACAGCTTATGTATCTTACATGGCTTACTGTGCTAACTTAAGTGTGATCTTCGTGATATCTGGATATGTGCCCGCTATTATATCCGGGGGCATGTTTACAATACTATACATCTGAATATCAGAAAACCTCGTATTATACTGAAAGTCTCATAATTACCAAATAGTGAATCCCTTACTACATTTCTTCATTTATAATTTTAGTTTAATTTCAGCGCTTTGCTTATTGGCTTCACTTGCGAATATTTTTGATAAATATTGAATGTAGTAAAAAATGATAAAACGATAGACAACACTTTCAACAAAGTTCGTTTCCATCGAAAGAATACATAATTTGTATTATAAATATAAAATTATATTATTTTATTCACAAGTAAAGTTCTTAAAGTGCTTTATCATGATCTTATGATAATTTTGAACAATCAACAAAGCACTTAAATAATAATACAATCAACTTAATAAATTACAAACTAGTTTTTGCTCTGCAAAACCCGCTCGCATCGCTCGCAAACAGAATCTTCAGAATTGACCAAAAAACGCCGACAACGTGAACATAAAATAGATGAATCTTCACTTAATGACAACGAAAAATCCTTTAGTGAAACATCTTCTTCTAAATGAACACTTGACACCTGCAATAGTTCACAGAGTTCAGAGGTTGTTGAAGTCGATGTTGGTTGCAAATTCTGAAAAAAAGAAGTGATTTGAATATAGCCAAATATAATATGGTCAAAAACAAATACAACCTTAAGATGAGCAAACTTATCAGAGCTACAAGAGATTTTTACTTTTAGCACCCAGGTATTGACATCCTGAGAGCTTTGGTTCAATAATCGCTTCACTTCGAATGCAGTATCAATTATTTCTTCAACTTTGGGATCATTCCAGGAAGGATTCGAATGCACTTTGGCTTCATGAAACGGTTGACCATCTAAAAACGGATCATAAGATATCAATTTTTATAATTATTTTCAAATATACCGTAATAACTCCAACTTTCTTCCACCAAAAACGGTACAATAGGCCATAATGATTTACAAAGTACCTCGTACGAATTACTAAGGACCTTTTTAACATTTTTTATTTGATCATCTTTGCCACAATAGAGACGATCTTTGACCAAATGCACATAAACCGATGAGATCTTTTGTGTGACAAAGTTAAGTATGTTTGATGTAACTCTGTTGTATTCGTATAAGTCGTAGCTTTTTTGAACCTGTTGAAAGTTCTCATAAGAAGAATTTTGCTTATAGTGTTTTTAAAATGTTTACTTCTTTTTCAAAGTTGTGAACGCAACTTAGTAGATATCGATCCAAATAGGTCAGGCATTTGTTTTCACAGTCTATCTTATTTGTAGTTCTTGAATTATCCCCAATTGCTCCATTCAAGTATCTCAAAGTCGAACGAATTTTACTAAGATTTTCAGAAGAATGCTGAAGTAATTTATCACTGACTGTGATCGACATGTTCTGAGTGCCATGGGATGCTACCCACCATCTTAAATAAAAATTTAATGAATTGCAATTCATATTTTTATAAAAATATCAAGGACTATGAGTTTCACCTCAGTGTATCAGTTCCATATTTCTTGGTGATATCTTTGGGTGAAATAATATTTCCCAATGATTTCGACATTTTGTGCCCCTTCTCATCAACTGTGAACCCGTGAACAAAAAGAGCTCTGTAAAAAATGAGAAACAATAGAACAAACTTATGGACAATTGTTCATTAATATGAGTATTAGGTACTTATATGGCGAGTAACCTCTTGCTGCTATACTGGTCAATAACGACGATTGAAACCATCCAGTGAATTGATCGTAGCCCTCCAAATATAATTCCGCAACTTTGTCTCCATCCAGAACACTCGACCATGAGCTACCAGAATCAAACCAAATGTCAAAAATATCTGATCCTTTTACAAGATTTTCAACTTTGAGATTAAGTTCGTTTAAGAGCTTGGCAGGTAGCAGTTCTTCAATTGGTTTCGACCACCAAAAATCAATGTTTTCGTCTTTTTCCAATAGCTCAGAAATGTGTGTAATGATTTTTCTTAAAAATAAATATACACCTTTATCAGAACTTTAAACATACAATTTAGGACTTTGTTCGTACTCATTTACAATCGCCTTTCCAGATTCTTTATCATAAAATACCGGTATCGGAACACCCCAAGCCCTTTGTCTTGATATACACCAATAAGGCCTCTTTTTCACCTGCGTTACGAGTGCCTTTTTGTTTGCTTCAGAGTTGACGCGAGGAAAGACGTTAATTTTTTCAATCTGCATTTAAACTCAATAAGAATAAGTTTTAACGCTGAACAAAATTCTTACCTCTTCTACAGCCTTGTCTCTGATTTGTTCGGTATCAATAAACCATTGCTCACTAGCTCGTATAATAACGGGCAGTTTTGTTCGCCAGTCAATGGGATACGAGTGCGTGAAAGTGCCAGAGAATATAACGTCTTCAGCAATATGTTCCAAAACAACTTTATCTCCTTCACCTAGAGCTTGTTTTCCAATCAAAAATGATGGTGCTTCATCAGAGTAAATGCCATTTTCGTCAACAAAGCATTTCTATTAGGCGAAATGAAAAGCTTGAAAATTATATAAGGAACTTCCAAGTTTAAAAAATAAAAATAAATCTTATTTAAAAACAGGGATACCATTTTATTGAAGTAACATGTGGCATATTTGATTTAAAGCTCACTTACCACAGGTAACTTGTGGTCCAGGCTGACCAGAAAATCTTCTGGACCATGAGCTGGAGCTGTATGAACCAACCCAGTTCCTTTTGTGTCCTGGACATGAGCACCAGACAAAAATGGTAGCCTCTGTGTATTGTCGATTGGATGAGAATATGTGCATGTTTTAAGTGATTCCCCTGCAAACAACAATTTACATCAAATCTTAAAACTTCATTGATTCTGCTTAAGTACTTACCAGTTATGCTCTTAACATGGACAACTTCCAGTCCTGTCAGATTTTGAAACTCTTTGATTAAGTTGCTGGCAAGCAAGTAGAAATTTTCCGAATCTCCATTCAGAGTAACCAGTGAATATTCCATTTCAGAGTTGTAACAAACAGCTTGATTACTAGGGAGAGTCCATGGTGTTGTTGTCCATACCAATGCGTAGATGTTTTTAGTGTTATCAACATTCAATGGAAGATCTAATAGTTTTAGTCGCAATACCACAGAAGGACTAACAAAGTTCGGATCGTACTCGAGCTCAGCTTCTGCGAGAGCAGTTTTTGATGACGGAGACCAATAGACAGGCTTTAGAGCTCGGTAAACAATTTTTTTATTGAAGAAATCTAAGAACATTTTCAGTTGATTTGATATGAATGTTGGACTAAAAGTAAGATACACATTGGATGGATTGGCCCAGTCAGAAAGAATGCCCCAAGAGCAGAATTCTTTTTTTTGTTTTCGGATAGTTTCCATCGCGAATTTTCGAGCTGAAATGTGGAAGTTACCAAAATATATGTAAGTACATGTGGATATAATAGATTGACTCACATTTTTGTCGAATAGTCAGAGGATCAGTTTTGGACCTGGAAGATGACATTGCCTTCAATTCGATGGGAAGACCATGACAATCCCAACCGGGTTTATAATTAACTTGTCTACCCTGTGCTACATTCTGTCTAATGGTTATATCTTTAAGAATCTACAAGAACATTTATAAGTCTACGATTTTATTCTAAAAGTAATTTTTTTACAGACCTTATTCACAGAATGACCCATATGGAGATCACCATTGGCATACGGTGGTCCATCGTGCAAAACAAATGCCGGTTTATGATTATTTTCTTTTTGATATCGGTAAGCATTCGAAAATGGTCCCTTTAAATTTAAGTTATTAGGAAATTTAGTTGAAAAATGAGAATCAAAACTTTATCAACTTACTGCAATTAAGGACTTTTCGATGTCAATTCTTTTTGCTGCAGATAATCGTGTTGGAAACTTGGTTTTCGGTAAATTAATTGTGCTGGTGTATTTAATAGGTGTTTTGGCTGCATGTTTAATTGAATAATAACGCAGGCAATTGGTAGAATTCGATAAATATGATTTTAAAATGCGGTTCATTATGCAAAAGAGTTTTTGTTTTTGTATTTTTTTAGAGAAAAATCTCAAAAACAGCTGTTGTCATTGTGACAGTAGAGTTGATGGTTTACAGAATGTAGTAGATTATTTTATGGCGCAAATAAGCAAGTTTAGGTTTCTGAAATTTCAAATTCAGAAATTGTTTTCTTTGGCTGTAACTTTCACTTTTTTTTTTGAGTTCCTTTTTGAAAATCATCTTCGATTATTTGTTCTTCGTGAATTTTAACAGCTCTGTTGTATTAAGATATTTGTTATTAAAATAGTTTTCATAATTTGCAATAAGTTAAGTGTTTTTCGATTAATTTTACACTAAAGGAATATTATGAAAAAAGTTTTGTATTTAATTTTATTCAAAAGGTTTGCATTTGATATCTCACTATTTCATCTGTCGTAAAAATGTCACAGACGAAAATACATTATTAGAACCAAAATCACAGCAAGTGTTTTTATGTGAAATTTGTTTGTTTTATTTAAAACCTTACTTCATTTCAGAGTTGAACGGATCGACATCGTTTTTTTGTAGTTTCCGCTTTTATACTACGTTTTCACCAAGAGTAAATCCGCTAGAGATTTAAAATAAATCTTGAAGTGTTTTCACCAAAGAAACTGAGATTTATTTGACGTTTTCACTCTGTCTTGTCATTCAATTGTCAATTTGGACAAGCGAAAAAAAATTGCATAGGGTAGTAAACAGGAAAAAAACAGATATTTCTATTTTGTGTTGATTGTCAATGAAGAAAGTGGGTGTTCATAGGTGCGTTCTACAAAATAAGGTTTGTTTGTTTTGCAAATCTTCTGATTGCGAGAAGATTTCAAGGAGATTTATTTTAAATCTTCATTTGAGGTGATTTATATTTGTATGGTAAATCTACGAGATTTAAAGGAGATTTATGGTAAATCCACTTAAATCCCGGATTTACCTTTGGTGAAAACGTAGTATTAGTTTTAGCTTTAAGGCTCGTATTCACCGAGCGCTCCTAAACGGCTCTTAACTTTACGAGGCTCTTAACTTGAAATTTCTGTGGGGTATTCACCAACCACTCGCAAGTGTTTTTCGAAGTTCGAAAATGAGAGCCACTCTCTCTTGTTCAGGCATACCCAAACTGTGAAATGTTGTGTAATGTTGGTCTTGACAGCAAATGGATACTCTTCTACTTGGCATTGCTCACATGGATTCGAGTCAAATGCGTGCGTGGCACACGCACAAGCGAACAAATTTTTGAAGAGAGCGCTCGTAAGTTAGGAGTGGTCGGGACCACTCCTAACTTTTAAGAGCGCTCGTAGATCTTCACTAATATTGCTTGGTGAATACGTTTATGAGCTTCTTAAGTTATGAGCGCTCGGTGAATACCGACCTTAGACTTTATTAATGCATGTTCATAACTGAATTTAGTAAGAAATTGGTTGAAATAATTTAATTTTGAAATATGAATTTGTATTAGTTTTAGGTGTATTCTTACCCTGGACACATTTAACAAGTTCAGGAAAATGAGGTATCTTACAAGTCTTATTTGAATTCTGTTCATGTTTCTGAGATTTCTGGGAATACTCCTTAACGTTAGATAAAAGCAATTTTTAACAAAACCTCGAAAATATGTCTAAATCTAGACCTATAAAATAACACAAATGTCATGCTCTGAGCCAAGAAACATGTGGAATGCAATTTTCATATTTCTATTTAAGTAGACTCAACGAGCAATTTTCATAACATATGTTGCTATTTAGTATTCTATGAAAAAGTGCTGGATAAGGCACCATAATGTTAAGAGTTGGGAAAAATTTAGAAACTGTTTGCAAATTGCAAGCATTATTCAAACAATAATATGAAAAATAACTAATAAATGCTTAAAAGACTGCTTTTAAACGAAGCAATATTACCTTGCGATTTTTAAGCCCGTAGGAGAGAGACGAGTATGGTGGCGGGGGTACACAAAATTGCTGGGGTTGGAAAAATTGCAGAGTTATCGTTCTTTCTTCTTTGTGGTTTACTTTACTTGTCAGGTATGTTTCATTTCTATTTGGCCTTCGCTCAGCATTCATGCAATCGAAAGGAAGTCAAAAGAGAATCAAAGATTAAAAATCGCTTTCGTCTCGTGTAAAAGCAGTCAAAGCAACTTTGACAGCCAATACATGTGGCAATTGCCTGGCTACTTATGTCGCCGTCGGTTTCTTAGCGCCGCCAATTGAACTTATGTTATGGCCTTTAATTGTTGAAATTATCAAATGTCACTTTTAATAGAAAAATATGAGTTTTTTATGGTGGCGGTGAATGATTTGTCTTGTGGTGCAATTCAAAATATCAACAAACATGAAACTTGTAAGTAAATTTAACAAAATAATAAAAACAAAACAATATTATATCTTCCTTCCTCCCTTAGTACTGCTTGAGCAACGATCTGGCCAAACCATGTTATGTGATTACATTCAAGGGACTCCGCATCATGCTGGATTGTGGCCTGACTGAACAGACTGTCCTCAACTTTCTACCGCTGCCATTTGTCCAAAGTTTCAAGTTATCCAATTTGGCCAATTGGATCCCAAATCGAGAACATGACCAACAAATGGATGGCGAATTAAAGGAATGCTGTGGGCGCATCTTTGTTGACTCAGCTCCCGAATTCACTCTACCAATGGACAAACTAATTGATTTCAGTGAAATTGATGTGATCTTGATTTCGAATTATCTAAACATGCTTGCCATGCCTTATATCACTGAGAGAACAGGTTTCAAGGGCAAAGTCTATGCAACAGAGCCAACTCTTCAAATCGGACGTTTCTTCCTTGAAGAACTCGTGGAATACATTGAAGTGGCGCCCAAAGCAAACAATGCAAATCTCTGGAAGGAAATGTTACACCTGCTGCCGGCTCCATTGTGTGATTCATTTAGGCCAAAAAAGTGGAAACAAATTTTTAGTATTAAGGATGTCCAGAGCAGTTTAGCTAGAGTCACTATCACTGGATATGATGAGAAATTGGTTTGTTTGCCTATAAGACTTTTAATTAAACCTAACCTGTTTTTTATGATAGGATATCTATGGAGCATTTGTTGCGACACCAGTTAGTTCTGGATACTGTCTGGGTTCAAGTAACTGGGTTCTAAACACTGCACATGAAAAAGTTTGCTATGTTAGTGGGTCCTCAACACTTACAACTCATCCGCGACCTATCAATCAAGCTGCTTTGAAACATGCTGATGTACTTATCATGACGGGGTTAACGCAGGCACCAACAGTGAACCCTGATACGAAACTAGGAGAACTCTGCATGAATGTTGGTAAGATCTACATAGATTGGATCCCCAATGGGTATTCAAACTTCGGAAATATTAGGATCTCTACAATTTAAATCTTAACCACAAAAAACAGCGAAAAAGGCTATTATTAATTAAAAAAATCTTGTTTACTTTAATAAATTAAAAAATTTGCTTTAAGGATGTATGTAGATTAAAAATTCTTTCGTTTCAGCTGTCACGATAAGAAATAACGGTTCGGCCCTAATTCCTTGCTATCCATCCGGAGTCGTCTACGATTTGTTCGAATGTCTTACACAGAATCTTGAGAATGCTGGCCTAAATAATGTTCCAATGTTTTTTATTTCTCCAGTAGCCGATAGTTCTCTGGCATATTCAAATATTTTGGCCGAATGGCTTAGTTCGGCGAAACAAAACAAGGTCTACCTTCCCGATGATCCGTTTCCGCATGCTTTTTATGTTCGGAATTCAAAATTGAAGCACTATAAGCATGTTTACTCTGAAGGGTTTAGCAAGGATTTCCGTCAGGTTTGTGAGATGTATACATATCGTCGTCCTTCAATCAAAACTCAACTAATTCTTTCTGGGTTTGTGTTATTTTTTTTAATTAGACTTTGGGGAGTTTGTTATTTCGAAAAAGAGAAACATTAGATCTGAAGAGAATACACATATGTAGGTGTTAAACTAAATATGGCATTATTTCCTGGGTTATCTCAGTTTCCCAAAACAATAACCTAGTGAGTTTCCATTGATTGACGGCGATATTAGGTTCATACTATCAATACACATGTACATACACATAATGTTCATATTCAAAGGTTGATTTAATTTTATTTCAATTCATCATATTTTTTTTCTAGCCGTGTGTCGTCTTTTGTGGCCATCCGAGCTTAAGATTTGGCGATGCAGTGCACTTTATTGAAATGTGGGGTTCGAATCCTAACAATTCAATTATTTTCACAGGTTCGATGTCGTAATGCTTATAATTTTAGATTTTGTATAACGTTTTTTATCATGCAGAACCTGACTTTCCATATCTACAAGTGCTCGCTCCATTCCAACCGTTGGCCATGAAAGCATTTTATTGCCCCATCGATACCTCACTAAATTATCAACAGGCAAACAAGCTAATTAAAGAGCTCAAACCAAGTGTCTTGGTGATACCTGAAAACTACACGAAACCTCATCCAGCTGCACCACAGCTATATATTGAACAACCAGTAATATTCTATTTCAATGGTTTTGTTTTTTTTTTTATTTATAATGAATTTCTCCATTTTCAGGATAAAAAAATTATAACCTTCAAATGTGGCGAAATCATTCGATTGCCTCTCAAGAGAAAATTGGATCGAGTCTATCTAACCTCAGAGCTCGCAGCTAAAATCTTACCTCGTGAAATAAGTCCTGGCGTGACAATGTCTACTATAACCGGTGTGCTTCAAGTCAAAGACAAGGTGCACAATATCGCTCCTTGTGATGGGGAATCAGATAATAAACCAAACACAAGTACAAGCACAAATCTACATCCTCCTAAACGAGAAGAAGTCCTCAAGAAGGTGAAATATGAATACGGAGGTGTCGATATAGATTTGTTTATGAAGAAGTTAGCGCAGGATGGAATTACCGATATTAAAACAGAACGAAGTGGAGGCGCATTGACCATAAGCATACCAAGTGAAGATACGACCATAAAAATTGAAGACAACTCAACGCACATTGTGTGTGGTGGGAAACAATCTTTGCGGCTCAAATTGAGGGATTCCTTAATGCAGTGTGTACAAAGTTTTTAAGTTTTTAAGAAGAAATATATACAAATAGTAATTAGATGGATGTTTTTTTTTTATTTTGAAGCACAAATTATTTATTTTCAGGTACTGAATTTATACACAATTTTTAAAAAGTTGAACGGTGAGCATCTGTTAATAAATTCAAGGCGGGTTTTATTTGGCTTAACTAATTGAAAAAAAAAATAAAATATTTGAATGTTTTCAATTATATTATTCGAAATCCAAAAAACAACCAGCAGTAAGAATGTCTCCAGCGAACATAACAATTCACAACTCTAATAATAATAATTCCTTTTTATTTTCCGAACAATGCAAATTGCTGCTATTTCACTCAACACCCTCGCTTTTTCAAGGATAGAGAATTACCCCATTTCGTTTGCTGACATTCCTCATAAGTCAAGAGTGACGATGGTCCTTCTTTTCATAGTAAAATATTACAGTTTTGTTTTTGTTTTTTGTTTTAGATAGAATTTTCAAAATAGTTTTACCATGTCTGTTATTTTTATATCCTTAAATCCATTAATTTTCTTTTCTAGGAAAATTCAAATGTTTTGTTCTACTATATGTACTTTGTTGTTAGATTTCTGCTGGAGAGTATTCCAACAATTCTCATTCAAATATCAGAGATTTTCTCTCATGCAAAAGTTTCTGCGGTTGTCGTTTTAGCTCTTGAAATCATTTAACACTTTTTCAGATTTGTCTTTGTTTTGTGTGAGTAAAGAGTTGGAAATTGTAGAGCATCATAAATTGTTTTAAATGAGAACAAAAGATAACTGAAGGAATAAAAGAACTTTTGATATGATTATGTTCTAAAAGATGGAACTATTTGTAATCTAACAATTGGAGATTTTAATCAATTGAATTTGATATAAAATAAAATGCATGAAATTTAATTAAATAACATACTTGCTTTTATTAAATACTTGCTAGTATAGTACTTGTTTTAATAAATATCTACCAATTAATTATTTTTTTATTTAATGAATTCACTTGCTCAGGAGGTATTCTTCCTATGCTAGTGGGTGCTGTGACTTTAGTAGCGTATTTCACTTGTCTAGGAGGTATTCTCCCTTGACAAGAGGTCGACGCTGGACTCTTGAGTTACGCCTTTTTCTTGCCTGGGATGTATTCTCCCTTGACCAGAGGTCGACGCTCCTCCTGTTGCGCGGTCTTGTGTGTTCCCCTGAGACATCTTCTTAAGGTTCTTACATAACTGGTTTCAGATCTTCACCACGGAGGTCTTTCTACATACGATATGCGTATTCTCTTGCGGTAACATCCCACGGAGTGTTGAACTTTTTATAGTTTTTGTTATTTTTTGGCATAATTGTTCCCATGAGAAGCTAGAGAAAAATAATGGGGTCCATCATATCAGAGCTCCGCATAATATGGTAAGATTTAGGTTACTCTTTGGTGCGATCTAATTTCAAAGAAGTTTCTTTACAATACAGCCGGTATCCTCCCTCCAATGAGCACGTGTCACTTTACACCCTGGATTAGGGAGGGTAGTTCCTGATTTTCGCTCATCAGCTTCTCTACCGATCTGGGGTCATCCCAAAATGGCAGATCGGATGAGTCTGTGCTACTTAAGCCTTCACCTTACGTCTTGGTGACTGCCTTCGTAAAAGATCTTATGATCTAAAACAGTGCGAGCGTTTAGGAAAAGTGGAGAGGATTTAATAGGAGATATCGATGCACATTGGTTTTTAAAGCTTGTACATCACAATGGTGGGGTTATCGAGAAAGGCAAAGTATTCCACATTCTATTCGTGCTGCTAAAGAAAGAACCTCTATATTTGACAGCACGTCCGAAGTTAGACTCAAGGCTAAACTGATAGCTGGACAAGTATTACGGTAATGGAATTAAACAATTCCACCGTAATGGAATTTTTCTTGAATCTTTTAAGAAAACCTAAGCATTTCGCTGCGTTTTATTCATTCCATAAGAGATGATCAGTAACATATTATGTACATACCGACAGTGAAAAGCTTTTCGGTTTCTTTGATACAAGTGCCATTCATGGATAATGAATGGGTGGTATATTTCGCTTGGCGGACATAAGACATTTTTTGTGTTTTCGAAGCATTGGATTACACTCAGTTTTTAATTCCCCATTGTATAATGTTACCGAGATCAAGGTGGTTACTTTGTGGTACACCAGAGTCGAATTGTTAATTTTTTATTAGTAAAAGTGGATTGGGCTATCTAATGTCGATTTCCTTTACACATGAGAAATCAATTTCTGTGTGAAGATTTCGATCTCTCGACAGATTTCACGTTCCTTTACACCAAAAAAATCGATTTTTTTTTGACAGAGATCAAATCCCTCGAATCCGTATTTGAAGGATTTACATGTATACTAGGGTGTGTCAAAGTGCTCAACTATGGTATTTTCAAATGTAATAGCTTTTAAAAGTTGCATTGCTTATCAAAATTAAATTCTGCGTTTACAATTTTTATTTTAATTAATATCTTTGGCTCGCTCAAAAATAGGATCAAATCCAAGAAATTTTGATTTTTCGAGATTTTTGAAATATGGTGTTGTTTTAAATTGCACCGTGTGGATACAAAAAAATTATATAAAATATTTTTAGGTTTCCAAGTCAAAGATAATTGCAAGGAAACACTTTTAAGCTTATATTTGCTTAAATTGAACACTTGATAAAGAAGTTATGAAATAATAAAAGAAGGAAGAAAAATCATTTTTTTATGTAAAATCGTTTTGTTTTTTTTTACAAAAAAAAATTCTTAAAAATCAACGGAACCACCTACAATATCGTGGTATATCTTTTTGTAAAGACAAAAATTCTTTCTGTATTTTGACACTTCTGGATTTTGACGTTGAAAGCTTGTGGGCGTGCTTCTGGTTTGATTCTTTTTTTAAATTCAGAATTGATTTTCTCCTCTTTTCTTTTTTTAGTTCAGAGCAGAGCATAATTTGTCAAAAAATAAATTCTGATTAGGCTTATGAGTTTTTCTTTTTTAGTTCAGAACAGAGCCTGAGTTGTCAAAAAATAAATTGTGTTTCTTTTTTAGTTCGGAGTGTTCAGAGTTTCGAAAATGTGTTTCTTTTTTCATTTTGAACACGTTCTGAGCGTGTTCAGTGTGCGCTCGATAAGCTCAGAATAAAGTAAAAAGAGTAAAATGCAAGCCTAGTACGCAGATCGGGAAAAATTTTGTCTCCCATACATTTTTTTTCCTGGGACAAATTTTGTCTCGGATATTTTTCCGAGCAGTACGCAGTTCGCGCGCAAAATTCATACTATTGTGAATTGCTCTATAAAATGCCTCCACTAAATTTTGCCAGGAAAAAGAATGATACAAGCATTATTTTGCGGGACAAATTTTGACAGCCGAAAGTGATTTTTGTCAAAACTGGTTTTATATGAAAGGTGCTGATGCTTCTCTTGAAAGCATCGAGAGGAGATTCCAAAAAGGTATGAACGACCTTTGTAAGACAACCCGTTCCAGAGATATACTACAAAACACATTAAATTATTTTTTAATTCTCCAACTTCAAACTTTTGCGCGAGATTTGGAAAAGTTTTGTAGAGATTAAAATTGTAGAGATAAAATTTGTCTTGTCTCGATCTGCGTACTAGGCTTTAACACAAGCATTTGACACATGTAAATTAAAAAAAAAAAAATGGCGACAGCAAAGTGTTCAGGTGTGTTTCAAAAAAATACTCAGAGCGCTCAGACCACGTTTGGTTCAGAGGATGTAGGGAACATGCTCGGACTCTGTTCGGATCTCTATACTGAACTAAAAAAGCGCCTATTATTTTTTAGTTCAGAGTATTCACAGCTTCGAATATGTGTTTCTTTTTCCATTCTGAGCATGTTTTGAGCGTGTTCAGTGTGCGCTCTATGAGCTCAGAATAAAATTACTGAGCAGACAGAGTTAAATGCTTAACATTACGAATTTGACAGGTTGAAAATAAAAACAAAAAAATTTGACAGCTAAGTATACAGGAGTGTTTAAAAAACAACTCAGATCGCTCAGAGCACGCTTGGTTCAGAGGATGTTGAAACATGCTCGGACTCTGTTCAGAGCTCTATTCTGAACTAATGAAGAAAAACGCCTTTTATACTACGTTTTCACCAAGAGTAAATCCGCTAGAGATTTAAAATAAATCTTGAAGTGTTTTCACCAAAGAAACTGAGATTTATTTGACGTTTTCACTCTGTCTTGTCATTCAATTGTCAATTTGGACAAGCGAAAACAAAATTGCATTGGGTAGTAAACAGGAAAAAAAACAGATATTTCTATTTTGTGTTGATTGTCAATGAAGAAAGTGGGTGTTCATAGGTGCGTTCTACAAAATAAGGTTTGTTTGTTTTGCAAATCTTCTGATTGCGAGAAGATTTCAAGGAGATTTATTTTAAATCTTCATTTGAGGTGATTTATATTTGTATGGTAAATCTACGAGATTTAAAGGAGATTTATGGTAAATCCACTTAAATCCCGGATTTACCTTTGGTGAAAACGTAGTATTACAGAACAAGAACTATCACCTGGTGCCAACGAACGATTTCAGAAGCATTCGCGATGCTTCCGGACGATCAAGCGAAAACGCTATTAGAATCCATTATTTCCATTTCTTATTATCTGTCATCTGATTTTTGACAACATGACCAATATACTACAGGGCTTTCTAGGTGTTATAACTTTAACAGATATGAAGTAAGTTATAATAAAGTTAAATGTATTTATTGTCATTTAAGAATATAAATGTATTTATAAAAGAAAATTGAATTAAATTAAATTAGGTTAAAGTAGGTTCGCTCTGGTCACGACGGATGTTCCAACTCAACTCATCTCTTCATTACAAAATGTCGACGTCAAATTATCCTCGTTCTGGTTCATATCATTTTTCTCCAGGGGTGTCAAATCCTTAGGGTGGTAACACCTCCCCTTTTAGATGGTGGTGAGGGAGGAGAATACCTCTTTGGTGCTCTACGTTTACGACCGGATCTTCTCTGACTTTGTGGAGTCCTTATAACTTCTGGCAAAGTCGAAGGATTATAGTTAATCTCAGGTACCTCTGAGTCAAGACATCGTGATTGCGAACTTGCGGTGGAAGTGAGGTTGGACCTTGTGACTTCTGGACCAATTGAAGACTCTGAAACGATTGGAACCGGTTTTATGTTAAAGTCCTGTAAAAGGATTGAAATAGGCAATTGTGTTTCGGATGTTGATGATGTCTGTGTAGATGAACTTCGTGGACGAATTTGATTTGTATGTGCCCGAACTAACCTGTCTCTGGTGTTCACTTGAACGTTGTAGTTGACTGCTCCTACTCTCTGAATTATCTCACCTGAAATCCAGTTGCTTTTATGATAGCGGTATACCTTGACGAAAACAGAATCTCCTACTGCAAATGCTCTATGTTTTGCTCCATGATGGCGATTGAAATTTTGGTTTTGTTTTTCATTTTCGATTGGCTGCTTTATCTTTGGTTGCAATAGAAGATCCAACGATGTTCTAATTTTTCTCCTATATAATGCTTCTGCAGGTGAAGTTCTATTTGGTGTGTTGCAATTAGGAGTTGTCTTGTACATGAAGAGAAACTGTTGAAGAGCATCTTGCATGGTTACCTCCCCTTTGAGTTTTTGAAAAGATCGTTTTAGCGTGTCCACAAATCTTTCCGCTTGCCCATTTGATTGAGGGTGAAATGGTGCAGTTCGAACGTGACAAATACCAGCGGAATCACAGAAGCTTTTGAATTGATTACTGCAAAACTGTGTTCCATTGTCCGATACCAAGGTTTTGGGATAGCCGTGCCTTGAAAAAATTTCTTTTAAGATCTTAATTGTGGCAGTTGAGGTTGTAGATGAGGTTTCTACAATTTCAGGCCATTTGGAATGAGCGTCTATTACTAATAAGTAATAGGCTTTCTGGATTGGGCCTGCGTAGTCAATATGAATACGCTCCCAATGCTCCGCTGCGAGAGGCCATGACTGAAGTGTTGTTTTCACTGGTGACTTAGATGCTGATTGACATTTTGAACATTGCTTTACAAAATTCTCGATGTCTTTGACAATTTGCGGCCAGTAAATGTATCCTCTAGCTATCGCCTTCATGTTCTGGATGCCTGGATGTCCTCGATGTACTTGGCGAAGTATTTTGATTCGAAAACACTCGGGAATCACTAGTCTATCTCCAAACATGATGCAGCTGTTGACGAGTGACAACGCCTCACGTCTATTGAAGTACTGAAGTTCGTTTGAAGATAGATACGATTTGTTTGGCCACTTTGATTTGATGAACTCACTTATTCGACTCAGTTCTGGATTGTTCAATGTTGCATTGCGAACCATGTCAAATGTAAGTGGCAGTTGCTGAATCGTATGACTGAGATCCGCAAAAGCTCTTTCTTCCACAGTACTACTTGCTATGACGTACTCTTCAGATGTAGGCCTTGGATGTTGGCGAATCAACCGTGATAAAACGTCTGCGTTTCCGAAGTCACTAGTAGATATGTATTGTATTGAAAAATCGTACCTGAGTAAAATAAGTGCCCAACGCTGCAACCTATTTGCTGTGTACACCGGAATTCCTTTCTTTGAACCAAAAATCGACAGAAGTGGTTTGTGATCTGTCTGAAAGATGAACTGACGCCCAAGCAGCATGCGGTGAAACTTTTTCACTGCAAATATGAGAGCCAGGCCCTCTTTTTCCACTTGGCTGTACTGCTGCTCCGTTGAAGTGAGAGTACGCGATGCATGTTGAATGGGTTTGATTGTACCGTCTTCAAATCGATGAGAAATGCATGCGCCAATGCCGATATTGGACGCATCTGCAGCAACTATGATTGGTAGTTGTGGATCATAGTGCGTTAGGCCTAGATCTGACGAAAGAATGCTCTTGAAATTGTTGAAAGCATCTTGACATGCCTTTGTCCATGACCATTTACTGTCTTTTTTCAGTAGAGCGTGTAAAGGACCACTTAATTTGCTGATATTTGGTATGAACTTGCCATAGTAATTTATGGCTCCCAAGAAGGACCTCAGCTGTGAAACATTTTGTGGTTCAGGCATCGAAATAATAGCGGCAGACTTTTCTGTATCTGGTTTGAGACCAGTGGACGTGATGATGTGACCCAAATATTTGAGCGAGGGCTGAAAAAATGAACATTTTTCTATTTTGATATGAAACCCATACTCACGTAGTCTTGTGAGAACTGCATTTAATCTCTGAAGGTGCTCTTCTAATGTTTTTCCTGATACCAAAAGGTCGTCAATAAACGCTGAAACGCCTTCAAGCTGCGTGAGCATTGTGTCCATCACTTGTTGGAAACTACCTGGTGCTGCTTTTACTCCAGGAGGAAGCCTGTTGAATTTGTATAGACCTCTGTGGGTGTTGATGGTGAGGAATTTCTTGCTTTCTTCTTCCACTTCCACTTGAAGATATGCGTCTGACAAGTCAATGTGTGTGAAGAACTTGCCATCAGCATGCTTTACGAAAATGTCCTCAGGTAGCGGGAGTGGGTGCTGATGTGGTTGAAGAGCGTCATTCAAACCTGTTGAGTAGTCTGGGCATATCCGTATATTTCCATTAGCTTTACGAACTGCTACTATGGGTGCTGCCCACTCAGAAAAATCTATTGGCGTTATGACACCCAGTCGTTCCAATCTGTCCAGTTTTTCTTCGACTTGCTGAATGGCTGCATACGGTACTGGTCGTTTGGCTCGGAAAATTGGTGTGGCATTCTCCTTCAGATATAACTTAGGCTTAAATTTGGTGCAATGGCCTAGAGTTGCGGTGAAAATGTCAGAAAAGTCTTTTTTGATTTTCTGTATATGATTTTCCACAGAAAGTTTTGATGTTAACCGGATTGTTTTGCTGATGGTGTTAAATGGCTGATCCCATAGATGAAACTCATCTATCCAATCTATTCCAAATAGATTCAGATTTGGAAGTTCAGCTACTCGACAAGCCAATTTCAGTGTTTTGCTTTCCAGTGTAACATCTGCAATAAACGAACCAAGCATGTTTATTAATTTGCCCTGTGCATCAATTACCGACTCCTGATTATTTGCTGATGATAGTTCTGGACTTCCCAGCTGCTCCCATACACTCTTCGACAAAATTGTGACGTCAGCCGCTGTTGTCCAGTTGAAGTTTAGCTGCGATTCCATTTATAATGACTTGAACGAATCTCCGATTTGATTTGCGAAGTGAGTTGACACAAACAACATTTGATTTTCGTTGCCTGTTGTTGAATTTGGCATTCCGTTTAGAAGGTTGATTGGTTCTAGTCTTGGGAAAACAAGAACAGTATCCCTCTTTGTGATCAGTACGTTTGCACGATGAGCATTGGCGGTTCTTGAAGGGGCAGTATACTGCAAAATGCATACCACCACATCCCCAGCATGGTGTACGTGGGAATGACTTGACTGTAGAACTGCTTGATGCACGATGATTAGGTGGAACATTGTTGTTCTGCTTAGTTTTCATCACCTGTTGCTTGCTGCCATAAGAAAGTGCATGTGCTTTGAATGGTGTATTTTCTAACAATTGAGTGTCTTGCTTGAGTGCTGCCATCCTCTGACATTCCATTAGTAAGTTGGCTATTGTTATTTTGGACTCATCGCCTGTTTGCAACAGTGCAAGCAATCTCGATCTTACATCTGAGTCACTTGAAGCGTGTAACCCTTTCACAAAAATCAAACACTTAAACTGTTCACTTGTTAGCTTTCCAAGTTGAAATTGATCACAGTTCTTGTTGACTCTGCTTGCGTAGATCGTATAGTCTTCACAAGTGCTTTTTGTGGTTTGCAAGCAGCGGAAGCGCAAGTTGAAAGTTGACTCCGACTGTCCAAATATACTGCTAAGCTTTTCGATTGTCGTATTAAAATCGAAACTAGCAGGTAAATTCGGTAAAATTAAATTTACATATCTGGAGTACTCTGCTGCACCCAACTTCCTAAGTAAAAGGCGTACTTTGGCGTCTTCCGTCAATGCCTTAGCATCCTCCTTAAATGTGGTGGAGTAACGCTGAAACCACTGAGAAAATGTGACGCCATTCTCTTCATCATAGTGAAATTCTTGAATATTTTTACCCAGCACTTCCATTGTGTATTCTGCGGATGCCCTTTCCGCTTTCAGTCCGAAAACATTTTCTGATAAGCGCTCCATAAGAGCAGATTGATTAGTCATCATCACTTGGAAAAATGAAATAAAATCCTGTGGAATCTGCGGTGGTGGTGGAGGCATTTGAAGGTTATGCTGAAGAGGATTTTGCTGTTGAGGTTGTTGCTGCGGAATTTGTTGCTGAGGTAGGGCTTGCTGTTGATGGACGCGTTGAGGAGGAAGTGGTTGAGCTGGAGGCTGAAGCAAAGGTATCTGTTGCGGAGGAGGCTGTTGCTGATGCCGATCTCTACTGTTCTCTGCCATGATGCGTGGTGATAGTTGATTTTTGATCGACTTTAATTCGAGTAATCCTCGTCGCCACTGTTATAACTTTAACAGATATGAAGTAAGTTATAATAAAGTTAAATGTATTTATTGTCATTTAAGAATATAAATGTATTTATAAAAGAAAATTGAATTAAATTAAATTAGGTTAAAGTAGGTTCGCTCTGGTCACGACGGATGTTCCAACTCAACTCATCTCTTCATTACAAAATGTCGACGTCAAAAATTATCCTCGTTCTGGTTCATATCATTTTTCTCCAGGGGTGTCAAATCCTTAGGGTGGTAACACTAGGATTTTGACAGTTTTATGATACAGTTCACTTAAGACAAATTACCATGACAAGTAAAAGCGAACATGAATATCGCCCTGTGTAAGCTGAGTGATTTTCGGAGCAGTTAAAAGCTGACCCAAGCTTCAGGTAGAAAAACATCTTTTGCAATGAGGCTTTTTTTCGTATGAACGGGTAGGTCAAGCCAAATTTTCAGATTTGGGATGGACCTCAAGTGACAATCTATCTGCAAGTAGTCATATAAAATTGGACCAGTCAGTTTCGCACCACCCAGCGATTTCACAGATACAGATAGTAATAATGATAGGATTTACAAATAAAAAATTCAATGATATCTCAGAGACAAATTGTTTTTTTTTTTTTTCAATATTAACATCATGTTATGATCGTGTGGGAATTTTATCCTTAAGCATGCTTCTATACCATATATCGAAATCGATATGATTAGGTTTAATGAGGATATGCTTTAACATATAGGGGGATATTGTGAATAAAATTTCCCTCGGAATTTTCACCATCTTCGAAAATTGGAAAAGTCAATACTTCTGCACTGTTCATTGTAAGCTGGCGACTGGCCTTTTTTAATGAGAGCCAAAGTCACTATGAAACTTAATTCCCAATATCAATAAATTCCAAGGGAAACTTTCGACATTATCCGAGATGACAATTTTGAAAGTTGGGAACTATTCCCAGGGAAATTTTATTCACGATAGGCCCCATTTTACACTAAATTTCACAGATTAATCCATTAATTCAAAGGCGGTTTGTTCTATTTAGAACAACTTTAAATAAAAGAACAAGAACTAAATTGTATACTAATTTTCATAGATTGGTCCATGCTGATATGTAAATAACTCGTTTCCCTGCGTAGGTACTTTCGTTCTTCAATCTTTCGGCAGATCTTTTCAAGAACTGTTTCCCTAAAGCAAACTCGGCTGAGTCGATTGGCATTGTTCTTTTTTGACTAGACTTTAAAGTGGCTATTTGGATGCCTTCAATTCAAATTTGACCTCAGATCCGCTTCTTCACGTTAAGTTCCAGTTATGTCCATAAGTAATAATATATAACTCCGCTTAAGTCTCTTGTTACATTTTAGTTGTATATATTGCAAATGATAAGCAAAAGACTTCATCTTACAATAGCGTAGAAAAATGGTTTGGAACACAGTTAATATTGTTGATCCATTAGCCCCTACATCTCAAGTTTAAACGTTCAAACTTAATTTAAAATGAAACGAAACTATTATTTTCGATTTCTTGGACTTTTAAACTTATATAAGGTACACTAAGAAGAACACAAATTAGGTACTTAATTACTTATCCAAACCCCCTTCCCGATATCCAGATACGCTACAAAATAGGTAATAAAACGAAATAGTCACGACTCACAAAGTCTTTGGTAGAATAAAGTATCCTTCTTGGATTACGTGTGCACTAAAACATTGAATGGAATCTCTTAATCTCGCAAGAAAATGGTCACTGTATGTCCTTTTTATTTCATTTCAATTAGTTTAAGGACTCATATCCAATGTTTTAAGTCTTTCAAATGCTTTTGTTAACTTATTTGTGTAACAGTTACAATACAGTACATCTATGTACTACTATGAACTAGCTGCAGTGCAGTCCTTCAAGGGCTTCTTCTTTTGCTGATTTAATTTTGTCTGTATTGTTACCAGGTATACTCCAGTGTCATCACATCAACAAAAACCTTACCGCCCAACTTAAGTACCATCAGTAAAGAGTAGGTAACTCTTGCTCTTGTTTAAAACTCAAACCTACCATTGTTGCAGAGAATTGTCGGTAGTTACTCACTCTATTGGGACACAATGAGGACATTAACAGCAGTAGCACCAACATCAGCAATACCCTAGTTCCCATACGTTACAATAAACCGTTGTACTTTAAGTATCTGCAGTTTCTTTTCTTTATGGTCTATCGTTCTTTCACTCTCCCGCGCTATCACATTCATTTTTTTGGCTTATTCCATAATTAAATAGCTTTTGAAAGTGTCTCATAATTTTGTAACCCAGTTTTGGGGCCATATTCAACTGTCTTTATGTAATTTTTCTTCTCAACCTACCGAACTACCTACTTTACCTACTTCTTACCTACCTTACCTACTCCCTCTCATTAAATTAACTCTTCCCTTAAGGTAACGAAATTTCCCGCGAAGGACAATGCTTGAGAAAAATTATAAAGCGAAACACAACACAGTCGACAGAAAAAAAAATATAAAATGAAACTTTTAACTCCGAAGATGCATCTCCAGGTAGCAGGACTTCTCATTGTCTATTCTGATATCTCACTACGGTGCAATGCTGTGAGCACCTTCCTTTTCGTCCTGGTGCTGAATTGCTTGGCTGTGCAGAGTGCACGCGATGGCGTTGATGTCCTTGCCAGTATTCTATCTCTTTTTGTTTAAATATAGAAAGGGCACAAAAAAGTTAATAAAAGAAATGAGTTGTAAAGTTGATTTAACTAGTGCAGTTAAATTTTAAGCTTGACATAATTAAGGTGAATAGCTGAAGGAGAAAACACAGAAGTTGAAAATTGGCGGTCCGCGTCCGAAAGGGTCTCCAATAAATGAGGTCAGGTAACTTGGGATATCTGTGAGGATTCTTGCTCTGCTTCGGTTTGGTCCGTGTTCAGTATGGTTTGTTCAGCTTTCATTTCTCATCTGGGCCTCTTCTTGTTTTTTTCTGTTTGCATATCCTTGTACCTACATAAACGTTGCTGCCATTCTATACCCTTACCGGCTCTTCTAGGCCGCCCGACCATCGTTATACCTTTTAGTTACTTACAATGTATTCTCTGAGGGATCCATTTAATAATTGAGTAAGGTAATTGATATCAATGGACCGGTTGCTATAAAAGCTTACCGAAGTTCTGTGTTTGGTTAATGGAAGCATACCTTTGAGGCATAGTGTTTCGTATTTTGTCTGAGTTCTTCGATTAATTATATCATTTGTCATTCTTCATGTTTTATAAGCTTGAAGAGAAGAAATGAAATAGCTTTACCTAGGTATGCATAGAATCAATATTAATCTTCAAAGAAGTTACCAGATACCAAAGTGTTTCTTTGCTCTCAATGGCAAGGACATTCAAAAGGAGAATCTTATATTTGATTTAGGAAAAAAGAGAATTAAGGGCTGAGGTCAAAATTTTTTTTAGTTATTTATAAATGAATGACATATATATTTATATATTGCGCAAAGTTTTAAACAGCCTAGTATTAAGGTATTATAATATTACTTAACAATTTGCTAACTTTAAAGTAGATTTCTAACTCTTTTTTAATTTTAAACATTCTCTAACTAGTATCTTGCTAAGGCTATGTTTTTTTAATAAATTACTTCTGAACACACCAAAGTAATGACAGTTTATGCAAAATGCTAAGTAAACAGATGTTTTATGACGTTTGTAAATGTCAAAGAGTCATATCAAGTTAGCATGATACTAAAAAAATAAAATACATAGCTATTTGATGATTTTAACTATAGTAAAAAGGTAAAGAAAGTTTGATGCTATATTTGATTAAGACTTGCAAAACTTAATTTCATCCTAAAACAGCTACATATAACATCATATTAAGGTGCGTGTCCATTTGAGAGTTCTTTCGCTAGTAAACTCTCGAGAGTTGATCTCGGGTGCCTGTCCATTTGAGAGTAATTTTTTTGAGATTTTACTATCGCGAGTTTACTAGTTAAGTTTTGGGAGATGATTTTCTGAGAGTACTTTCATAACCGTGTCCACTTGATATATTTTTGCAAAACTATAATTTTGCCCGAACAAATAGAAACTCACGATGTACTGAATGGAAGCTGGCGTTTAGACAACAATTTCGAAAACTCATTTTCCGATCTTCAAAATGGAAGAAGGCAAAACTATAATACTTCTCAAAAGGATTTCAGGGATGAATTCAAAAATTACTTTATGAGCCCATAAGGTGAAGTTCCTTGGCATTACAGGCACATCACAGAAAATAATTAAGAAATCAAATACGTACCAGATTTGACTTAGTTGAAGCAGCCATTAAAATTGGAATAAAAACCTGCAAATTCCGAAAATATGGCAACCTAGTGCTATGCTTCATCAGTTCCGGCTCCACTTTTCGTTTTTTATTTCTTTTTTCAATTCTTGTGACATAATAGATTCAATAGATGATTGACAAAAATTATTTTCTTTAACTGGTTTCGCAAATTATGAAGCTTTCTCTTGATTTCATTTTCATAAGTTCGTTTGTCCCCTTCTGTTCAATGTTTTTACATATCAACTCTCGGACAGCTAATCGCAAAATACGAACTATGTTGGAATTCTGCGAGCTCATCTCCGATAGTAATAAAAAATTGTGTCCACTTGCGAGTAACTCTCAAAAATTTCGTATGTCGAGAGTGAAAAGTCAACTCTCCGCTAGCTTCTCTCAAGGCTGTGTCCACTTGAGAGTTTACTCTCAAGAGTGGCCTGATAGCTACTCTCAGTGTTTTTGCTCTCAAATGGACACGCACCTTTAGTTCAACTAAAATTTTGTGCCAGTATTTTTAAGCACTTCATATTCTCGTTTTCTTATTCAGCAATGTCTTAATTTTCTCTTTGATCAAAGTGGCATTTTTTTATTGATATGTTAATGATAAAAAATATACCTTCCATTTTCACCTTGTAATTTTGCATGTGCCATATTCATCAAAGTGACAGATTCGTAAAGTTCTATAATTAAAGAACAAGCAAACACAACTTGATTTATTTAATATATTTTGATCAATTAATTAATTAATTTCAGTTCAATGAAAAAGTGTAGCATTTTTTTATTTATTTACTTTTATTACTATTGATTTATTTCAGCAAAAATAGTAAGGGTATTCATGTAAGCGCGGAAAACCCTGATAAACTTCGTAAGCCAGATAACTTTATCTCTGCAGAAACGAGCTGTCAAAATTTGAATGGGAAAAACTTTCTGCAAATCTGATAAAATTATCTAACGAATTTGATGCGGAAAGTGAAGAAATAAACCTGCTAAACTAAATTAATATGGATTCTGACTTTTAATTTGACATTTCACAAAATATTTCCACATTTACGCAAGTATTTTTTAGGGGGTGTTCATGAAAACATGTTGCGGAAAATTATATCTTTCTACAAAGCGGAAAATTATCTCGTTTCATGAATAGATACCCTTAGGCTGAAAACACACCGGATCAAACAAAACGTTTTTGATTCGATAGTCAAAAAAACATTTTTTATTTGAACACACCAAACGAAACAGAATAAAACAATTGGTGTGCGTTGAAATGAAACAAAATACGAACTATCGTAAAGGTTTAACTCCGACTGAAAGATTATAACTCTTCGGCAAGTAAATACAAATAACAATTTTGTGTTTACAAAATAGACATTATGGTGTTATTTATAAGAAAAGAGAAAAGCTTTTAATCTTGCCAATCTTCAAATGTCATAGTAGGAAAGTAGCAATCCACAGCTTATCAATAGTAAGTTTATTGGCATGCTCCTTATCTTTATAATTGAGGCATTGAGAGAGCAGAAGTGGCGTAACCCTCATTTGTTTCAATTTTGACTTTATAATCCAAAATGGTCAAAAATAAATTTTCTTCCAACGCAGAAATGAAGTAACTCATATTTGCTCATAAATCAATGCAAAAATGCTGAAACATTGTTTCTGCACGGAACTTTTCCTAGAGCAGAAATGGTGTAACCCACTTGGGAAAAATAGAAACCGTCCGTTTTGTGCCAATCAAATCGATCACAAAATTCTTATGAGTGGCCAGGCTTACTTATACCTTGTGACCAAGACTTTGGTCTTATCGAAAAGCAGAAAAAGTATTTTAAAGACATTTTTGGCCCTATGAATTGGCAGAGGGTTATAGCAGCGGCAAGAAAGAAGGATCCATTTCAAATTATTGTTATGAATGAATCTATGATGTTTTTGACGAAGAAATTGGAAAAGAATATAACAAATCGGAAAATTAATGTAAATAAAGGGAAGGTGGAATGGCTTAAAATTCAATGGCTAGAATTTCTGAAAAAGACACCTTTCAATATTTTTTACAAGTACAGTAATAACAAAGGCGTGCTTTTTGATACTGTGATTTTGAAAAAAAGAACACCTGCACTCATCACAGATCTCGAACTATTGCTTCCAAAATGGAATGCCGTAAGTGAAGCAAAAAAGAAAAACTTATTGGAGTTACTTAATTTTATCCCACCGAATTACCACGAATTTTATAAAAAATTGAAAACTGTTTCTATGGACAGAGACGTCGTTGGGCTGGTTGAGTACGTAGATGACGAAGAAGAATGAAAGTACCTATCATAGTAGTGTAAACTTAAACTTAACTTTCTAACTATTTTGTACTTAAAAGCGATAATAAATTTGTTCTTTTCATAACCTGTTTTTCAAATTATTGGCGTAACCAACTTTCTTTTTTAACTTTATTCCAATATCCAAGAAACAATAGTGGTGTAACCCACATAAAATCCAGTAATTAATAATTTAAAGAGAAGATTAAGGTCTTAAAAATAAGATATCCCACAAGTTATGCCATAACTGAAGTTTATTAACTATTATTTTAAATAGGAAGCCAATAACAAACATTTCTTTTTCGTTAACTTTTCAAACCGTGATTTTCTCAATAAGTGCATATTGGGGTTACGCCACTTCTGCTCACAATGCCTCAATTATAGATAGGGCTTCTTGCCTCAATTAAAAAAAATGAATATTTATTTAAAATTTGTGCACAGAGTTAACGTAGAAGCAAATAAATCTGTAAAGTGCAACGAAAGAATCAAAATTTTGTTTTGCAAAAAACAACAGGTCAGTTATCGGCAACGAAAGATGTTTTTCTGTTTTGCTTTGGTTTTTATGCTTCGTTTCATTCGGTGGGTTTTGCGCCACAAGAAAGAAGGCAATTATCGTCAACCACCCTTGTTCGAAACAGTTTTGTTGCATTCGGTGTGTGTTGCTCTCATACAATGGCATGTATTTTTGACAACCACCACCGAAACTCTTCAAAACAAAAACGTGTGGTTTTGTTTCGTTTTCTTTGGTGTGTGTAGTCTCATAAGAAACAATGTTCTCTTGTTTCACGAAACAAAAAAACACGTTTTGCTTTATCCGGTGTGTTTTCAGCCTTAGTGTTTTTCCATTGACTCAAACATATTTGACATAACCTAAGGCCGGGAATTCACGACACAAAATAACTGCGCAAACTGACATTTCACTCAAGTCGGTTTGTGCAAAACACGATATAAGTAAACTGCACAGTTCTCAGTTTTAAAAAGTTTTCATTCTGTAAGCATGTGTTCATATCATATAATCATCGGCTCCGGCAGCAGCCATTATAAAAAAAAAACAATGTACACAGCGTAAATAAAATTTTTCAACTGAGCGGTTGCACAGTTTTTGACATTCACGACACAAATAAATGCACAAATTTAAGACTTGAGCAAAAATATCAAAATTTTTTGATTTTTACACAGTTAACTGCACAAACCGCACAAACAACCCCATTCACAACACAACTAAACTGCGCAAACCCCAGTTTGCGCAGTTATTTTGTGTCGTGAATAAGCAAAATGGAAACAAATCAACTTTGAGATTCTGATATATTAATTATTTGAGTGTGTTTGTTTCTACTTCTGAGGTGAAATGGGCAAAGGTAATTGGTGATTGTCACATTATGAAAATGCAGAGACAAGTACTTACAGTTGTTATACCATAAATCCATTTAATTTATTTGTTTGTCTGAAAACCGTTTTGCTTCGTATTGAATAAAATTCGTAAACGCTAACTTTTTATAAACAAAAAGAACTGAATGTGTGTTGAGGATATACATAAGTATGTACATACTTAATCGAGTTGGATTAGGATCAAGCCAACTCCTGGACCCAGGTTCAAAAGGTTCAAGCTCGCTTCAACACCTCATATAAACGTTAGTATATCTGGGAAAGGAGTTTTTTATTCTTTGTTTTCATTCATACCTACTTTTTGTTTTACCTTTTTGTTGTGGAATAATCTAATGTTTACACTTTTGTGGGACATATCTTTTTCAAACCGGTGTCAGCGTAGAAAACAGTTAACTCCATTTCTGGATTTTAACCAAAAGAGAATATTGCTCACAGAACAATTTTTTGTACACTCCTTATTTATAAACTCAGAAGAACTCAAAATAATTGATAGATTTTTGCTCTTTTCATCAATTTTCATAAGTCAATTATTATTTAATGACCTACGAGTATTACAACACAAACACTTTTAATTCAACCTGTTGGATTCTGATACTGGATGAGCCATAAAAAAGATTCCTCAGTCAACTTTATTTTTAAGTATTTTGTCCTCGGGGCAGTCAGTCTACTTTCTACACCTTCTTTATAGAGGACTCTTCATCCAAAAGAAATTCGTTTGCCAAAAATTATCATAAATTTCACACATTTTCCATTTCGACACAATTTACTGTATTTTCTTCTTTTAAACCAAATACATTCTGCAATAAATAATTTTTGCATATCAAATAGATAAAACCAGTAGATACACGGATCCACAGACAATTGCACAACCTCCACAGTTCACTCACCACCATCTATCCCCCTTAGAGCAGAGATGAGTATTTACTTCATATGTAGCAGATCTACTTCATTCATTTATTTTTATGCATCTGCTACGTAGCAACTTATTTCTACTTCGTTTTACTTAGTTTACGTACAAATTTGATCGCTCCATTTTTTCTACAAGAAACATTTTCCATATTGTGAACAAGAAAATTTTCAATTATTTGTGATGAAACAACAGATGTCTCTATGCAAAAATGTTTAGTGTTATTAGTTCGTTATGAGCAAAGTACATCTAAGATAGTTGATAAACTTTTAACTTATATAAGACTGAAGCAGTCTAATGGTGAAAATAACTTAATGAAATTATAAATTTTCTGAAGGAAAACCAGATTCCTTTGGAAAATCTTATCCGCCTGGCCACAGACAATGCTTCTCTGAGGAGGGGAGAGCTCACGGGGGTAAAAACTCGACTTCAGGCAACAAAAAAAGATATATTTTATTTAGGATGTGTATGTCATTCACTGCATTTATGTTCATCAGCCGCAATAAGAAAAATTGAATATCAAATTGAAATAATCTTACAAGATATTTATTTTTATTTTGCTCACAGCTCTAAAAGACAAACTGAATTTTGTGAATTTCAAAAAGCTTTTGGCCTTGAGATACATACAATTTTACGCCTAAGTAAGACTAGGTGGTTGAAGTAATGGTTGGCGCTTATAAATTATTTCCATCTAATAGTTTTTGAAAAAACACAAGCGATTTCAAAAGCTAAAAAAATCTTAAACAATTTAAATAATCCAGAAATTAAATTTTCACTTTTATTTTTGTCCTACATTTTGGAAATTATTAACAATTTTAATAAGGCATTTCAATCTGAAAAGACACAGATACAAATTTTGCGTAAACGTGTGCTCATGGGCTTTAAAACCGTTTTATCAAATTTTGTTAAGGCAGAACTACTAGCTGACTCTTCAATACAATTCGTGGAGTATAAAGAAAAATCCAAATTTTTAGATCTAAAACAAAAATATTTTTTGAATTAAAGTCAGCTTCAACTGTGTATGAGGAAGAGTTAAACACGAATCAAAATATGACACGGAGGTGGATTTATTTCAAACTAAAATGTATTTAGTTTCATTTTATGTTGAATTTTGCGATCAACTAAAACTTCGGTTTGATTTAACTGACAAAAAGTTAGAATTGTTAGAACTTTTGGATCCAAAATTAATACAAACTGAAATATATCCGACAATCCTTCCACCTGTAAATGATTTCCCTTACTATGATAATAATACATCTCTGAACTCCGAGTTTAGAACGCTTATGCTTACTAAAAATATCAAAATGAAGGACGACGCAGACGTTGTTAACTTATGGTAGCGACATGTTTAGAGTGTTACCCGACTATATGCTTACACTAACTTGTCTACCGCGTAGCAGTGCAGCAGCCGAAATGGGATTTTCAGATTTCAATAACGTAAAAACAAAAAAGAAAAGAAATAAGCTAGACATAAGTAGGTACCGCTTCTTCTTTTTGTGGCTGGGCTGGAAGATTTTCAACCTCATAAGAAATTATTACGATATTTTTCAAAGTTTAAATATGTTCAGGAGGGCTATGTGTTAAGAAAATAAGAACCGATTAAAATTGTAATCACATAATATAATATATACTTAGTATAATATTGTATGAATTTGTGTTATGTACCTATCCCTTAGAGGAGAATCTAATTAGGTAAATTTAAAACAGACAGTTCCTATTTATTTCAATATAATAATTTACCTACATATTATGTATATCAATTAAGCTACAAAATTTATGAATTTGTTAGACTTATTCTAGTCAATGTTTGTTTTCCTTACATAAATATTAAATAAAATGAAAATAAAGTGGTTTTTTTCTTATATATATTTTCTTGTCATTATCTGCTACATATTTTACAAATCTACTTCGTTTTTTTGGCAAATTTGTTTCACTTTCTGGGCTTAGCATTCTCATCCCTGCCTTAGAGGCTGATGACAGAGAGTCCAAAATGCAAGGTTATGTGGTTGGCGCTGTGCCATGCATGTCGTCGGGAGCAATTTTGTATTTTTTTGTTTTCTTTTTTGTTCTCCACCGCTGAACATTTAAGGAATGCACATACACAGGGATCGCATTTATAAGGATGAAGAGAAAAAAAAATGCAAAATTGTCGTCGTCCTCCCAGCTTGACTGCCTTGCAGGAAGAAATTACGGAGGAATTATTTAATCGATTTGAAAAACGGAGAGAAGTGAACAAATATACAACAGTGAATCGTCCTATAGAACATGAGAAGCAATGAAGGAGCTCCTTCAGATTCATAACGACGCGACGCGACGGACATACTCCTACTTCATGATGACACGCTACATGTACTGTATATATGCCCTTAGTAAAGAGGCCAAAGGACTATCGGCGGCGCGGCAGCAACTGTCAGAATGTGATGTGAATCATAAATAAATTTGTCTATGCATGCGATAGTGTACCTATATTATCATAAATGATGTTCACTGTTCACAACAGTTTATGTATATTGACGATGTTAGTTTTTGTTTATTGAGGTTGAAATATTTTCCAGCCGGCAGCATCTAGTTTTTTTTGTTCAGCTAAAATTCAAACACCAAATAAATCATTTTATTGGATTTGAAAATTTGTATATATAGTCTCTCTACTTGACCATGGAGGTCGATATGAAAGATCCTTTTGATAAACTGTAATAATGTTTTAAGTAATTATTTTTATAATAATATAACTATATAAAGGGCTATTCACATGAGGGCGACTAATTTCTTACGAATAAAAGAGCAAATGGGATTTAAAACATTTATAAGACTTAATTATTCACAAAAACTAGACAAAATGGTAGAAAACTAATTAAAATTAAAGTTGAGATTCTAAAATAAGAGAATTTTAAGAAAATAAATCGGTCGTCACGAATTGCAATCTCAATGTTACAACTTAAAATTCTGTTCGCGTTCCACATACCATCCACAATATCACATACGTCCACATTATCACAAAATGGCAATGAGGGAGTGAAATTTAATGCCTAAAATATTGTCTATAAAGCTCCTGGGTAAGATTCAAAATTCAAGAAAAAGTTTTATCTAAAAATGAGATACAAAATAGGTACATATCTTATGATTTGGGACACAAAATACATCCACAAAGATAATCCTCTTGTCTGAAACATCCCCAAATTTTATTTGAAAGGAACTAGAGAAAATTTTCTTAGTCTTTTCACAAGAAACCCAAACCACGGTGTTCTCGCAAATATCGGATTTGGATAATAACCTTGATGTAGGATTTCTTAAATTACAAGTTTTGAAATCTTTCAAGAAAACAGTTGAAATTCAGTCAGAGATTAACTAAACAAACACACCTTTTAAAAAATTAAACACCTAATAAAACGTCAAAAAAGAAACGGAACACGGTCAATAGTCGATGACATCTGTCAACAGAAATTCAAATTTGAATTGATAGAAAAATTGAGATTTAGTTTACCTTGTCCTTGGTAAGTCATATTGTATATAAAGGGTGGTCCATCCAGTGGTTTCATTTTAAATCATAGGTTATTTTGATACTTGTACTCGTAGCTGCTTTCCGCAGAACGAAATGAGTCGCTTTACACTTGAATAACGTTGGGAAATTTTGAAAACTTATTTTAAAAGTGAGTGTTGTGTAGCCCAAACAGTGCATTTTTTTGAAAAGAAGTTTTGGACGAAATGAAGCACCCACTAACCGCACCTGCTGCTGCTGTAGACAAGTTTGTGCAAAAAGTTCGTGAGACTGGTATGCTAGTGGATAGCACTCATGGTGCCCGTCGTCGTACGGTGCGCACAGACGAGAACATGCTATATAGCCGAGAGTGTGAGACTCAATTCGTGAAGGATTGAGGAGGATTCTGCACAAAGATCTCGCTTACAAGGTCCAATTGACTCAGTAATTGAAGGCGCACGACCATCCGCTTCGTTATAGCTTGGCAGTTTTGGTCTTAGAGCATCTTAAGTTGTACAACGATTTTGGGTGAAAAATCATCTTTTCTGACGGGGCGCATTTTCATCTCGGCGGCTGCTTTAACAAACAAAATTGCCACATCTGGATCTCGGAAGACCCGCACGTTATTGTCCAAAAGCCAATGCATTTACAGATATTAATAGTGTGGTTCGGATTGTATGGTGGTGACATTATTGGACCATTTTTCTTCGAAAATGAGGCTAGGACAACGTTACGGTCAACGGTACAGAGTCATAACTATAACCGAATTTTTTTTTTTACTGAAATTGAAGACATGGATTTCAAGTAGGATGGCGCGCCTCCCCATACAGCCCATGCCACAATCGATCTTTTGCTCTACAAATTCCCAATTCGTGTTATCAGCCGTCTTGGCGATTTCAATTGGCCGCTTCGGAGTTACGATTTGACCCCTTTGGAGTTTTTTTGTGCGAAACCGTGAAAAACTGATGTTATACCATCATTCCAGAAACGATACAAGTAAGCACTTAAAGGTAATATCATCTAAGCAATCCGTGAGCTATAGCCCGAAACCATCAAAAATTTCTTGGATAATTGGAGTGACGAAATGCGATACTGCGAAGCCAGCTGAGGCAGCCACTTGAACGACGTTGTGTTCCGTAATTAACGGGGATATTTGCTCTTACTAATAAAGCAATAATACATGGATAACATTTAATTTTGTTTATTTTAATGGATTTTTAAAAAGACACTTGCTTTTGGCCCGCCCTTTATAGATTCTCGTTAAATAACTAATAGTCGTTCTTATTTCCAGAACATGGTAGAAGATGAGAAGAAAAAGAGCGAAAATAAAAAATTTTTAGTTTCGCAACTGTTTAGTTGCTAAAATGAAACATATGGGCTTATATGGGACACCGCACACTTAGGCTAGGACCGCACTTGCGATTTTTCGTCGAGGCGATTAAAAAGTCGTAGTCGCTACAAATTATTCTCATGCACGCACTTGCGATTTTTTTGCCGCGCGATTATTTAATCGCGAAAAATAAAACACACTATTTTTTATGTGAGTGCACGCATTTGCTACAAATAAGTAGCGACAAAAAAATCGCTTGAAAAAATAGAACTTGTTTCATTTTTATAATCGATGCGATTTTTAAGTCGCATGTGCGTGCATTCACATTTAAGGCCATGTGTCTTACTTTTTGCGACTAAAAAATCGTGGATTAAAAATCGCAAGTGCGTGCATGCCAATTTCTCTTTGCGACTACGATTTTTAAGTCGTAGTAATTTAAATCGCAAGTGTGGGCATATCCATTTGAGTACATGTGTTTCATTTAAGTTTACGACAATCGCATCGCAAGAAAAATGAAACGAATTGCGACTTTTAAATCGTCATGATTTGTTGGTTGCAAGTGCGTTTATTCTCATTTAAATTCATGTGTTCTATTTTTGCGACTAAAAAATCGTGCGATTGAAATCGCAAGTGCGGTCCTAGCCTTAGAGCAACTCGATTCGAGCAACTAAAAAGTTTGTGTTTTGACACAAACTAAACGATTGCCTTCGCAACAGTTGAGCTGTTTTCTATAAGAGCAAGAGAGAAAAGAGTGTGAGCGTAAGTAAAGAGTTGCCAGTGCGCCGTTCTCTTTCAACTGGTGATTAAACTATTTGATTTCGATCACAGTTGCCAGTGCGCGACTAGCCTTAGTGTCCTTCATGCCAGAATCAAAATAAATCATAAATGATGATGTTCTCCAATTTTTCCCATTCTATATATTGAAAGATTTTTTGGGAGGTGCAACGAAAGTAGATTTCAATGTAGTTATAAGTAGTTTTGTATGTCTCATAAACAAGAAAAGTTCGAATACAACAAGAGACATTTTAGGAAAGTGTAAATAACGCTTATACATATCTATATTAAATACTATTTCCTTTCAAAATAAAAATTCTAAATTCAAATTCCGATCCTCGAATTTGTGTAAATTTTGCGGTTCCATGTTTTCTGTTTACGACTCTGGTCAGAGGTAGAACTACCAAAAGACAGAAGCACTTAAGCTAATTATCATTAATCAATTAAAGAAAAGTAGCTTCTCAAACAGACAAAAAGAGTTTTCACCCCATCCACAATGCCCTTAAGAGGATTTTCCTATACCTGAATAACGAAAAAAAAATGGCGATTCACTCTGGGGTTTTATAAAGTCATTTATATGTGGGTATATCAATCCACAAAAAATCAAAGCTTAAATAATTTAAAAAGTTTTCAGCGAACGACTTACATGGCTGATGTAGTTCTTCACTTTGAGGTTTTGAAAGAGAAAGTTGATAGACAAAACTCAAAAAGTCATGATCGTTATTTCTCATATCGTTGTGGTATTTTCAACTGGTAAGACCATTTTCTTAAGTTCTTAACAACTTTTCATGTTTGAAAGTCAATGACCTCCTTTTCATGTCGTGTCGTCTCGTTCTCTGTACTTTATAATAATCATAATAAAGTACTTTCCAGACCCGTTTTGACTGCGTTTCATAACAAAGATACTTCGGTTGTTCATGATTTCCCCTAATTTAACGACAAAAAACTACATGAACAGTTAGGAGGTTTTCTCGTCGACGAGACGACCATAAAACAAGGGAAATTCAGATTTTAGCAAAACTTACCTATTTTAATATAAAATCTTGGGTAAAGACTACCAACGACTGACAATGAACTAAAACTGAAAACTTTTCTCCTTAAGATGATTTAGTACCAAATTAAATTTTCACGATGCTTTTTAGTGCACTGCCAAACACAAAACATAGTCAAAAGGATTCTTCTCTAGTCTATGTTCTATAGTCTGTATATTGACTTTCGAATTGAAGGAATATAGAGAGACAGAAAAGCATCCCGAAAACGCATACAAGACTCACAAAAGAAGTCCTTTTTATTAAAATATGCGAAGGACGTGCCAATAAACTTGAAACCTGTGAGTGAGTAGGGAGGTACATACACATATATGTAGGTATGTCTTTGGAACCAGAAAGTTTTTTGTCCTTTCTTTTTCAGTCTGCCGTCTCTTTATTGTTTTCTGATTTTTAACTCAAGTTTCGTTTTTTTTCCAATATAGAAATTTGTCTCCGATAATTCAGTTCGTACTATGTGCCTAGGTTGTATTTTTTTATTTCATCCTTCGGATCTGAAAATAACTTGCAAAGCATCTGCTTTAATAGAAGTCATTCGATATTTGTTAAAAGTTTTGTTTAATTTACAGGCAACCTTATACATTTATCATTGGAAGTTGTCCTTGTGCGTTTTCATTTTCGGTATCAAAGGATATGGAAGAAATTAAGGACTTTGCGTACCAAATATAAGGGACATGTGCATTTAAGACGGTGAAGCCGGGTCTTATAGCCATATTTGTTCAAACTCAAAGAGTCATAAATTTGCAATTAGTACGCAAACAGCTTAAGAACTTCTCAAAACAAAGATTGATATACCCTGCCAAGTATCTACGCCCATACATGCCGTACTTTACCCAAGGACATCAGGAAACAAGAAATAGTCTAACACATTGGTCATAATTGCGGATATATAGATATATGTAGTTATAAATATTCTGGCTGTGGCAATGATTTACAAAACAAAATGTAAGGACGACTTACATCCTTATGTTTTGAATTCATAATAAGACAAAATCCTCACTATATTGTATCCTTTGAATGTGTTTCTTAATATATATTAGTCCTTCAGTCAGGCGAAGCAACTTCGATGATGATGCCACAGTACGGTGGATCTTTTAGACAAATATGTGGACATAATTCAATTTTCGTGGGGTTGATAAAAGTTAAAACATTTTTCGAATAACAAATGCTTTATTTGTAGAATTATTCATCGAATTAAATTATGCTTTAAATTAACTTTCATGTAAAGCAAAATGTCAAGGGTTTAATAAAACTTGACACCACGACGGACGCGATGATACTCGTATAAATGTACGATGGAGAAGTCCAACAAATTGTTTGTCCATTTTCACTGTAAAAAGGTTGAACCATATTTCTTCAATTCTGATACACAGCTGCAACGCAATATGCAACAATTTTGGTTTTCACCAAATTTTCTCAAAAAATGTTCTTCGAACCTGTGATGTCCTTAATGAATGTTGGGTTTTGTCGAAAAAATGATATAACCAAAATAGAATGTTGATATTTTTTTTAAATTGTCTTATTTTCGAATTATGATAGAATGGATCCGTAAAATCCCTCAGTCCACTAGCTTGGGATTTAAGGAATCAAACATAAGGCACGACACAGAAGTAACCGAAGTTCGTCGTGGAGCCATCTTGTAGAGTTGAGAAAATATATTAAGTCTTTGGTATTCATTTTCAAAAGTTCTACAATGTCGTGAAAAAATGCCCTTCTTAATGATTGGACAATTGCGGAGAAAATGAACAACTGTTTCCTTTTCCTGCTGGTCTCCACAGCTTTGATAGTTAGTGTTGTAAAGAAGCCCAGCTTCGCTGCATGCACTCCTGTTGGCCAATGTGCGCTACAAGTACCAATGATCCTGGCTTTATCTTTCCTGGTTCTGCATATCAGATGAAGCGTTTGGAAAAAAAGGTGGGTCAAATCTTTCTAGATATAATGCATTTAGTTAAAGAGCTCCACCTACGGTATGATTCATTAAGAAAAATTGAGAGAATATTGCCCTCCTTATCTCTGAGCGGAATGTCAACTCTGATCCTTGCCTGGCCAGCTCATCCGCCCGCTCATTCCCATCAGCGCCACAATAACCTGGAACCCAGATACGAGTTTTAACAGCCACCCAACTTTCTATGATAAAAGCCGTATTCCGGTTCTGGTTTGAATCCGCTAAATGCACTCAACTTTGCATGCTTCCCTGATAGCCAGTAATTCATCTTGAAAAACTCTAGCAAAGCCAGGTAGCCCATAGTTGTTATGTATTCCACTTAAAATTGTTCAAGTCGCTTCGGATTTTGCTTGTGATGTATGGGAATGCATTCTTAAAAAAAACTCGAACTCAAGATTTTGATTAGACTTGACATTACGATGTTTTTCTTTTTTTTTTAAACTAAAAATAACTGTACATGCCATACAAATTGTTTGAAAAAAATTTCATTTGGTAACCGCTAGGTACCTAATGTTTAAATAAAGTTTTCAAAAAAATTTGTATTAATAGTACCATTTTTTTTTTGTTTTCGATTTTCTCAAGAACGGTACAACTGATTTTGATAATTTTTTTTTAAACTCAATATTTCGAAAACCACATTTTCAATGTTTTTTAAACTTTAAATACAATCTAAAAATTGCTCTTTTATTTAAAAATAACGACACCCATCATACAAAATAAGAAACAGGGGCCAGATTCTGTAAAAAAAGAAACGAAAGCGATCGTTCGTTTTTCAAAAACGAAAGCAAATACGAAGCAAACCGTTCGCACGTACGAAAACGTTCGTTCGCTTTTGCCATACAGAATGTCACCCCAGGTGTCGAAAATCGTATTTTTTCCGAAAACGGCGGGCGACTAGAATTTTGATAAACTTTTTTCTGTTTCTCTTAACTTTAACGATCTGTATTTCAATACAAAAATTTAATAATAAGACATTACCATAGAACCATTTTTTTATACACAACGTTCTGAGGCTTTTTTTTAAATGTTTAAAAAATGTTTGCCTTAAAGCTTATTTTACCCAATTAAAATTAAGAAATTTTAAAAAAAGGAGTTATTTTAGCCATTTAAATGTTTGTATTATTATTATATATTTGTTAACTTGTAATTAAAATTACAGGGTAATATAAGGATTTTTGAGGCTAGCTGCAGAAAAAACAATGAATTTTATGCTTCTGAGTATTTTTCACTACTATTATCTAAATTTATTAAACATAAGAGCAAGTTCATGCGACCCGGTTGCCATAGGGTGCTGGTAATCAGTGACAGATATACCGTTTTTCCAATGATTATTCCTCTATATTATAGGACAAGTATTGGTTTCATTAAAAAAATAGCTTCTATATGTTAAGATTGAAGTATGGGTACAATACAAATCTCTTAGGATTAAACATTAAAAAATTTCAAAGTTCTATTTATTGATTTTATTCCAGTTTAAGAGACAATATGGACCACTATGCGGCTGTAAGATTCAATACAAGATGATGATCGTAATAATAATAATAACATATAAAATAGGAATGCCCATGAAGAGAAACTAGGTTCATGTTTGTTCTTTTTCGTCTCGTTGTTGTTGTTGTTGTTGTCAGCTGTCACTCTAGCTATTTCTTAGTCCTTTTTCATCATTCAAAGTGATTTTCCCAAGTGAATTTCAATTCACCAGAGATTTCACTTGCCCACTTTAAAAGTGTCTTGGGAGAGTGAACAAGGAATTTACCCATCTTGGGCTACATATATGTGTATGTGTTTGTTTGTATAAATGAATGCTTTTGCCTTCATCCATGATCTGATGCAATTTTCTTCGTCTATTAGTGAATGAATATGGCGTTTTAGAGACTACTCTGCCATATCTATAAAGGACTTGAAAATAGAACAAGAACAAGAAGGTGGGCTTAATCATGAGAATTTACTTGTAATAACATTTCCGACATGAACACTTTGGCAGTTGTACAAAGAGGCAAAAGTGATTGCCAAGGACTCTGCAAAAGTGTGTGTGAAACAATTTGCCAATATGTTTTCTTAATTGCATCTCTTAATGGCCATTATATAGTTGAGGCGTTTACGTGTGTATTTATGAGGAGTTATGTAGTTCGCTATAGTATGTATGTATGTATGTGGAAGGATTTGAAATATATGTTTAATCCGTTTGAGGACATTTTAATTCATAAAGAAAGAGCGAGAGAGGAGGAGGAGAGACGAGGAGGAGAGACGCTAATGGCTGGCATTGATTGCATTGTGCAGACACGGAGCGTAATTATGTATGACTTGATTTTTATTTAATGCTTTGGCTAGATATTCGTCTGCATATTATAGCAACGACTATAAGTTTGTTTGCTAAATTGTCCATTGTGAACAAAGCAGGATTAAAATCAAACTTGCATAAAGTCTAGAGAATTTATCATGGATAAGTGGTCATGATTATTCTTCCTTGAAAAATTAATACATTAAGTAGTAACAAAGGATTTCAAAAGGTAATACTAAAAGCTGTGTTGAATAGAATTTCAAACTATAAATGTACATTGTCGTCATTTAATGCAAGCTCCTTAAGTGTATTTATTTTTATTTTAAGGAATTCGCGCTTCTTATGGGTTTCTTTCTGACAACAATTTGAAAGTGTTTATATTTAGCAAGATATGTAATTTATAGAGCTTCGACAGAATTTTTAATTCGGTATTTTTTTTAAATATGACGTATTAACGAGAGTTTCGAAAAATGGAAAAGAGAGTTTACATTGCACGACGACGATATAATAGAAAAATGAATATTCATAACAACTAACTTAAATTAAATTTAAATTCGATAATACTCGTACCAACAATAATAATAGTTAAATACAATGGCGCAAAATTTTAAGCAGCCTAGTTTAAAGGTATTTACAATTTGCTAAATTTAAAGTAGGTTACTAATTCTTTTTTATTTTAAACATTTTGTAGTATCAGTTTGTAGAAAAATCAAAACTAACAGATCTTTTTTGACATTTGTAAACGTCAAAGAGTCATTTGAAGTTAGCACGATGCTGAAAAAATAAAATAGCTATTTGATGATTTCAACTTTAATAAAATGTATGAAAAAGTATGATGCTAAACTCAATTAAAATGATCAAAACTGTTGCGTTCGCCGCGCCGTTTTAAAAAAGTATTGTACTCAAACAGTTTTAAATAATTCGTAAATTTTGCCCCAATAATTTGAAAAGTTGAGGTCTTAATTCTCTAGATCCAAGGTAAACACAAAATTATGTATTTAAAAACTATTTACGCTTAAAATACCGCATTCTATATTGAAAATAATAACTGGGAGCCTAGATTAGTACCATCGTATTTTAACGAAAAAGTCTGAAGAAAGTCAAAAGTAAACAAATTTACTTCTCTGATTTTTCTATAGCTATACAAACATTTTACAGGCGTAAAATTTAATAAAAACCGTTAAGGCTTTTCTTGAGAGTATAAAAATAAAATGCACGACTGGGCCGCACGAACTTGCTCCTATGTGACTAGGAATTTTAAACTGATTGTTATTAGAGAAAATTGTTCGTAAGGATAAATTTTATTATTTAAACTCTTTTAGTAGTAAGAGATAGAAACAGAATGCTATGCAAATATGAATTTATGCAAGAAGTTGAAGTGGTTTCTTAAAAAAATAAGCTTTTAATACAAAATTTTTGAAACATATTTAAGAAAATAATTTGGTACTCCAATTTGAAGTTGTTATTATTGTTCGAATAAAAATTAAATTTACAAACAAAATATTGAGCCGTTTTTGAGATAGTGAATTGGAAAAAAAAGATTTTTTTTTAAATTCAAAAAAATATTTTTGTTAAAGTTTTGAAATGCAATCTTTTTAAAACTTTTTAGAAGCTTTTCTATAAAAAAATTTCATTAAAATCCGCTATGCCAATAATGCGAAATTCGAAAAAATCGTTCTATGGTATACTCTGTCCAACAAAAATTGTCAGTACAGGGAAGTACATTCTGGTTGCATTGCCATGCATAAGTGTGTCGCCTTTTAAAGCTCTCACAGGGATTCCGTAGTTTATATTATAATTTATAAATCGCCGCAAATGAGAGTAAAAAACGCGTAGAGCTACCGTCTGTCGATTCAAAACGACTGAAAACAATATTCAATTTACCTTTTCCCACAACGCCAAGCGGTAAGATAATATGCGCGTTTTTTTTAAGTTGAAAAGCAATACGACAACACTCAACATACTCATCTTCTTAAAATGTGTTCTCAAAAGCTACAAATCCCAAAAGCTCCTTAATAAAAACCAATGAAAAAGTTCCTTGCTTGCAATTGAGAATGATAATGGTAACTCTGTTTTGATGTAGATAAAGAGCGCACGATCGTATTGAGTGATACTTAACCAGTGTTGTCACTTCCATTTCGAAACCCGAGGTAGATTGAGATAAAAAACAGTGGTAGATTTAGATTTTGTGTGGTAGATTTATAATTTCCCAAATGATAATAATTCAAAACGACGAAATCCAAAAATATTAAATTATATGCCAACAGATTGGGCAATTAATATTTATTGACATTATATAATAGTTATAAGCAAAATAAGTAAGACTTAGTTTTTATTCAATATTTTGTATTTATTATTTTATTTTTATTGAAAAAAAAAACGAAAAAATAGAGCTTATAATAGATAATATATCGTCACTGTAGATCGAATACCTCGTAACCCAGAAAAAACCGATTTTTAGGTAATGGTGCAATTATATTATTGTGAAAAAAATTCCGGATCTAACAAAGTTTTAGAATTTGATCTTATCTACAACGAAGTACTCATCAGAAGGAACCAAATGAAACTAAATAAAAAGCTACGACAGACTCTGCAGGGTTGCCTTCGAGTTTTATTAAATTTCCCTTTGAAAGAACATTAGAAAAAACAAATACCTTAATTCTGGCAATTGTCTGCGGATCAGTGTTTGCTAGAGTTGTCTGGCTATGTGGATAGATTTGTTTAAAGTTACATTGCGGTTACTGTAGGTGCTAATGGTTATGTGACAGTGCCAGGGCTGCAGAAACCAATGGGCCTTACTAATAATCAAACGCTAATGTCGACTATTACTTAACTCGAAGGTTAAAACAAAGTGCTGAGCTTTATTAAAATGCTACCAATAAACAAGTTAATGCTTTCACTAACTAATCTCCAGACTTTCATTGAATCTATTACAAAAATCTACAACAAATGAGAAAAAAATGAATGAACTGTCAAAATTTCCACCAAGGGCTGTAAAGTTAAATTTTTTTGTTTTCGTGCAAGAGGAAAAATATTAAAAATTTTAAATATGAGTTCAAGTGACGAAAGTTTATATTTAGATTTTGATTTAATCGCAGAAACTTCTTCATCTCGTAAAGTGAAAATTTATAAAGAAAGGATAGATCCATTTACGAAGTACGATGAAAATGAATTCTTTGGTCACTATAGGTTGGTTTAAGTTCACTTTCTATTATTTGAAATTAATTTAAGTGTTTATCTTATAGATTTACTAAGCAAAATGCTAGATTTATAATCGAAACAGTTAAGGATGATATAGCATCTCGGACGAATCGTGGTGGAGCGCTTTCACCTGAGCTTATTGTACTGGTCTCTTTACGATACTTGGCCAAAGGATCGTACCAAACTGATACCGGTAGTTATGTCATCTATCTGTTTTTTTTCTCAATCTCACATTATTTATTTTTAATAAGGTGATCTTCATAACATTTCTCAACAATCTGTCAGCAATTGTGTGAGAAAGTTTGTTACAGCACTAGCTTCAAAAAAAAGAACGTTTATCAAGTTTCCAACAGATATTCGAAGCTTGCAAAGAATGAAGCAAGATTTTTTTAGCATTGCCATGTTCCCTCAGTGCATTGCAGCGGTAGACTGCACACACTTTAAAATTAGAAACCCAGGTGGAGAGTTTGGTTCTCGCCATAGATGTCGAAAGAATTTTTATTCAATTAATGTTCAGGTAACTACTATTTACTTGTCCGAAAAAGTTTGTTTCAAAAACTGATTTATTATAGGTTGTTTGTGACGCGCATTGCAATATCCTAGACATAGTTGCTAGATGGAGAGGATCGGCTCATGATTCCAGAATATGGCGAGAATCTGTTATTGCAAACCGGTTGCAAAACGTAGATTTAAGAGGGGGAGTTGTTTTGGGCGACGGTGGATACGCATGTTCCAAAATATTGATGACACCGTTCCGAATATCGGCCGAACTAAATCCAGCAGAACAGCGCTACAACAAATCCCATATACGCACAAGAATTACGGTGAACAACTGTTTGGGCAGCTCAAAAACAAATTTCGTGCGTGTTTTAATGGGATCAACATAAACTATGACACAGCCAAAGCAACAATTGTTGCAATTGCAATATTGCACAATATTTCAAAAAATGATTCAAATGGTACTTTCACATTCGTTTTTGTTTTATTATAAGCGAAATAAAAGTTTTCTTGCTTACTTTTAGGCTTCTTAAACGACTCCTCATTTATTGTGAGTTCTTCAGAACCGGATATTTCCGAATTTGAAGAGGAAGAAACAATTCCTTCAACAACACATGTACGTGGAACTTTCTATAGAACCCAATTCATTAGAAAATATTTTTCATAAGTAGTGTATGATTTAATTTACTTTTATTTTTTAATATGAACGAAATTAACATAACAATAAATAAGAATATAAACAAACATAAAATCAGACTTCAAATTCAATGCACATAACTAAAAAAAAGGAACTTATAAACTCAGACTTCAAAAACAATAACAACGCAAAAAAATCATTGAAAAACAATGATAAATAAAAATTCATAATACTATCTTATGCAAACAAGTTTAAGAACTTTCTTTCAAACTTCTTATTTGCATGTTCAAGAGACACAGCTTTTTTCGTTGCACTTGTATTTTCATACGCTCCTTTTTTTCTTTTAGTTGGAAGATAATATTTTTTGCTCTCGTTTCGTCTTCTACCTGCAGTGTCCTCTTCTGGAGCAACTCTTCTGATGAGACAACAGTTGGAAAGGCTCTTTTTTTGTTGACGGCTGATCTTTTCGGTGCGGTCACTTTATCCTTTATGTTTGTAGTTGTTTTGTTTGGTATTCCCCTAAAGCAATAAAGAAAAAAATAAATAAAGAGAAAAAGCATTAATAAAAAACATGTACTTACACTTCCTTAATCACCAAACTCTCCAACGGTTTAAATTCATTTGGTGATTTGTTTTCTCTGGAATTATATAATTCAAAAAGTTTTAATATTTTATGAGTAATCTAATAAATTGGATACATACATTTCTTCCTGCCCGTATGCATAATCGGCATCGCAGTCGTATGCGGAAAAATCTTCGACAAAGTCATCCTTTGCGATCTCCTCTATTTCATAATCCATCTCACTGGGCTCTTTCGGAGGAGATCCACCGCCAGTTTGCCTTTGCGCCCTCTTATATGTTGATATTTTGTTGCGGGATACTTGCTTACGACGGTTCCACTGATCCCTTAGTTGCTTAGTGGAAGATTGATATCCATTTGCCTCGAAGGCTTCTTTAATGGTGTCCCAAGCTTCACTTTTTTGTTTGATCATAGGCAGGCTGTTAAGTTTACTATCTATTATGTGACTGTGGGGTTTAATTAGTGAAACTAGTAACTGGATCATTTCGGGTGTCCAGTTGCTGGCTCTTTTTCTTTTATTTTGCGTATCCATTATTGTTTTTTTTTTTCTAAAATTATTTGATAGGAGCACAGACGACAAACGCACGACACAACACAAATAAAAAATCAACAATGTAGGAACTGTCATAAATTTCTCAATACTTGCAAAGTTAAGTATTGCCGTTTTTACAGAAAGTATTATAGTACTTAAAGTATGTCAATTGATTTGAAGTGTCGGAGCGACTTTTTATTTTGTTTTTAATTTAACCCATATTATTTTTGAACAAGGATACATATTTCTTTATTTGTTTTATACAATTTTTAATTCATTGTACATATAGGTACCAAAGTAAGAAAATCTTAAACTTTTAAAATAAAAAGAAGTTAACTGGCATAATATATGTGAAAATTTTTAGGTTTTCTAGTAGTTAACAGTTTTTTCACAGTGTGTCAATAATCCTTTATTATTTCAACGCGTTATAAAAAATCCAAAGTTTTTAATCATGGATTTAACTAATCACCAGATTTGATTAACACCATTTAATTAGAAATTATTATTATAATGAAAGCAATATAAAAAAACTTATCCTAGTGTGAACAAACTGGCCCAAAAAAAGTATTCACGCACGGCACAGGCGCTAAGTCGTTGTAAGAGTCGTCAACTGCGTAAATCTGTTACAAATTGTTTACGAAACGTTTATTTAGAATTTAACGCCTTTGTATTTTTTCAATTTAGATCATTATCGTAATTCCGATTTTGGAAAGTGCATTGATGTATTGACCAAAAAAAAATTATAATTTCGTTTAGATCAATATTGGAAATCTAAATATAAATACCAAATAAATAAGAGTAATTTTAATTCGTTTAATCTGTTTCTGTTGCAAATAAACAATAAATCAAGTACTTCTAAATAAAGTACTTCACTTTAAAACAAAAATCTGAGGATTGAAACCAACCCATGAATATAGGTCTTGAAATGGACCTGATAACATGGGAGTAGATTTAAATGTTAATTACAAATTTAGGTAGCGTAAAACAGCACTAAGGTAACACTTTTTATTTAGTGTTCGACTTTAATCATGGATTTCCATGTATTAAATTTTGACATATAACTAACGACTAAACTGGAGATTAAATAAGTTATTGGTATGGAGATTTTCTAAAATCTGGAGATTTTCTTTTAACCTTAACACTAAATTTGATTATTAGTAAGGCCCAATGAGTTTATGGAAACATGATGAAGATAGGGCTTTTGGAGCGTGGAACAAAAAAATAAATTCATAAAAAGTCCTCACAGTCAACTGATGAGTCCATGTGAGATCACCGGGACGAAACGTCAATTTTGAGATTAATTGTGAAGTTACATAGAAGGTCACTATGTTTGTATGTGATTTTTAATAAAATGGTTTCATGTCATACAAATTACGCTCAAGTGGGTTGTCGGAAGCTGCTGTTTCAGATTCTTACAAGAAAAAATCGTATGAAATGACTCCACAACTCAGCATTATAGAAATTGTATAAAATGTTGAGTATAATTAGATACAGCAATAGCAACAAATAGCAGCGTAGTAACTTTCTTTCTAACTTAACATTTAATTTAAAACTAGATAAACGATAGTTTCTGCTCTTGTTTCACTCATCACATTTCCATAAGCTTGTAAATTTCAGCAATCCTGGACTGCCACCAAAAAGCACTTAACGTTGCTTTAATGTAACTAAATGCACATCTTGTCACAAACAACCTTATCGAACACTGATCCGCAAACTACTACCAGATGGAAGATGGATGGTTGTCAAAGTTCAAATATATTCTGGTTTTATTTTTTTTTTCAGAGGAGCTATTTGCTGGACGTGTATTGTTTTGAATTCTGTTACTTTTGTTACTTTATCAAAATTTGTTTAATAATCTTGACCCTAAGAATAATTCTGACATGAAAAAATATTAAGGAAACTTACGTGTAAGGTTGATAATTTTTATCTTTTTGAAAACTTTTTTCGCCCGAATAAAGAAGTCTGTCCAGAAAATGTAGTGGAATGCTGACGGCCGCATTCAGAAAAAATTGAGACAGGCAAATTGTGTTGCAAGATTAATAGCAGATTTTGTTTTAATTTTTCTTTTTGGAGGGAATGTAAGAAATAGTGGTAGAATTTTGAACAACCGTGGTAGATGTGGTAGATTTTGCAATTCTTAAAAAGTTGTGGTAGATCTACCACAATTGTGGTAAAGTGACAACACTGTACTTAACAGTTTAACACTCTTGACAGTATCTCATCAGCAGTGGGATACGACGGTCATGTTGGGGTGTACAACTTTTTGCAAAGAATTACAACAACAATTCCTTAAGAAAAGTCAGTGGCTTGCTCTTTTTTTAGTGGCATTTTTCCCAACGCATTGTAGTGAGGGTGCATCAGGCGCCAATGCTTTAGAAAAAGCTCTCCCATAAGGCCTGTACTGACAATTTTTGTTGGACAGAGTATAGGTACAGTCAGTAATATCTTGTTTTCAAATTTTTTTTTATTAAATTATAGATCGTAAGAATTAATCGAAAGAAAAAACATGTAAGCAAAATTATCGGAACCGTTTTCGAGAAAAATACGATTTTCGAAAACCATTTTTTAACATTTGTATGGAGGGTACCGTTATTTTTAAGTAAAATAATTTGTTTTTCTCATATCTTGTATAGATTAGATTAAGAAACTTTTATTTATCAAGTTTTAAAAAATATCGAGCAGGGGGGGGGGGGGGGGGGGTGCCAAAAATAACAATTTTTTGGAATTTTTTTTTTTCAACCATGTCAATGCTTTAACTAAATGAAATTTTTTGAATTTTTTTTTTAAATCTGTGGGACAGTTTTTGAGAAAAAAAAATATTTATAAAATTTCGAAAAAAATTCGTAAGGCAGGTACCGTTATTTTTGGTCTTAAAAAAAAAAAAACGTGTGGGGAGGAAAAATTTAAAACCATATCTACCAAGTTTGAAAAAAATCGACCGAGCCGTTTAGCTGTAGTCGAACAGACAGACAGAATTGCGAGACCCACTTTTTTGGTCTTCGATATCATCGTAATGTCAACTTTTATCAAAATCTCGAGTTCGATTTTTTTTACGAATGCATAACTTGCCTTATAGTACCTATAAGTCGCAAGTAAAAATTAGTTGTATGACAGCTAGACGTTCTAGACCGAATTTCGAATATCTTCGCTAGTGAATGAAAAACATCTCTATAAACCAAATCTGTCCATTCATATTGAAACACAGATGCAATAAACACGAAAAGAACACACAGTGATGCAGAAAGCAATCAAAGATAACGTTTAATGTTAGCTTACCAGGTTTTTTGAGACGATGAAAAATTACCCTGATGTCACGAAGAAATACCTATGTTGGTGGTTGGTTTTTGGAATGTTTGTGCATTTATACTTAAGTGCATCCGCAGAAAGTCACTATTTCGTATTAATTGTGGGACGCTGCTATCTAACGCAGTTGGTAAGCGCTTCTTCTAAAACGAGCTTCTTCTAAATGAAAATGTCATAACCATCAACGGGGAGCGCTATATCGATTGATGATTGATACCCAATTCATTTTATCACAAATTGAATAGTATTTATGTGAAAGATATGTGGTTCTAACAGGATGACATTACGTGTCACACAGTTGATTCCATCATAATGGACATTCTGCACAAGCGGTTTTAGAATATGATTAGCTTAAGTAGAGATGACGTGAAATAACCACCGAGCTCATGCAATTTGATCCTTTTTGAGTTTTTCTTTTAGGGTTTTCGTGGATCCGTGGTGTATGCAAATCTGACATAAGCAATCGATATCATGGCTCAAATTTTGTCTGATTAATGCGCCTGAAACATCAAAAATTGGACCACCAAGATGCGTGTATATTTGTACGCCATCATCTAATTTCCTCAATAAATATGAATTCAAAAAAATAGTACGTATACATATAACATTTTTAAATATTTTAGGAAATAATTTTAACTTATTTAAATAATATTGAAAGAACTTTATCAAATTTTTCGATTATACAATTTCTGTTTGTGTAATTGGTGATTTTAATGAAATGATTGATTTAAAATGAAAATAAAGTGCTGCCAGTTTCACTTTCAACGAAAAAAGAATTTAAGCTCTATTGATATCTTATTTGCCTTGAATTTAAGCCAAGAAAGTTTCGTTCATAACTCATTGCAAAGACTGCTCAATTTGGTTTTTGTTAATGATTCTATTGAAGTTAAAGTTTCGGAATGCTTTATCTCAAACTCAACTCATCATGTTGTCATGTCATTTTTTTCGAAAATTATTTGTTTTAAAAATTATGTATAATGCTTCTAAATTTGTTTATTATTTTAAATACCATTTTATTCTATAAATTTAAATGCTCACAATGAATCATTTTTGGCATTGATTGGTAACTAAATATTGGAAATAATTTAGAAGAAATCTTTGAATATTTTTTAATCAATTTTCTTAGAGAATTGACTACTTCCGTTCTACTTTCTTTACTTAAGATACACTCCCATTCTCCATGGTAGATTTTCAGATTACGAAAACTTAAAAATTTTAAAAACAAAGCTTTTAAAAATTACAAAAAAAAAACTAAAAACAACGATGATTTGATCTTTAATCCGTGTCTGAGGAAAGAGTACGTTCTTGTATCAATATTTTGCTATATTAATTGTGTTGATTCAACTGAGATCTATTTGAAGCAATATTCTAGAAAATTTTAGAAACTTGTAAACACAAAACGTAAATCTATCAATTTTCCATTAGTAATGGCATACAGTAACAAAACTTCAAGTGATTCTCAAAAAATTGTGCACTGGTTTGGTGAAAGTTTTCAATAGATGTATTTATAATACTTCGGACTTAAAAATTTCCTATTGTAGAATTCAAAAAACTTTAGTTTCTATAGCTGATTGCTGAAATTTTTCCGAATGTATTAAAATAGTATTCTATATCTTTAAGTTATCCTCTTGGGTTAGTTTTTAATCAATCACTTTCAACTGGAAATTTTTTCAAATGTATGGAAAATCTCATATACTCGTATAAGTCCTATTTTCAAAAATGGAGATAAAAAACAAATAAAAAATTATTTCCCAATATGTAAGCAACCTATTCCAAAGCTTTTTGATAAAATTGTGAAAAATAAATAATATGATATAATTAGATGCAATTTTTTTAACAACCAACATGCTTCTAATTTGGCTTGTTTTTCTAACCTGTGTTTTAAAGACTGGAAAATCGATGTCAAATGGATGTGGCTTATACTGATTCCACAAATGTATTAAGTAGAGTTAAATACATAGAAAGCCTATTGTTCATTACCGTAAATTTTTGAATTTGTATTACAGTTATCTGGACATGGTCGTAAAAAGATCTAATTTTAAAGCTTCTCTGTGTACTTTGTTATTAATTAATTACTTTATCATAAATATTTGAATTTTATATTATATTTTATCCCTAAGCAAAACGAAAAATCTTTAGATTTTAACATCGTAGATTGAATAAATAAAAACAATGGTTCACCTGTTTTCAAGATATTGAAGTTTCCAAACAAAATCTGATTTTTTTTTTAAATCAAAAAATATTTTATATAAAAATGTTATGTGCAAGATTATTTTGAAATTCAAGCCCCGTTATAATGAAAATCGAACATAAATAAGCAGGTTTATAATAGATACCGTTAATAATTTTTTTTCTTAAAAATTTTTTTGATAAAAATGTATACCATAATTACAATAGTACACATAATTTTTTCTAATAAAAATTGTTAGAGCCGTTTTCAAGATAAATAAGATTTTTCATAATGGCTGTATAAGAATTACCGTTAGTTTTGGAGCTCAATAAAAAAGTCAATTTTTCTTCTATGGAATCAAATATACCCTCAAGGAACAAGCTTGAAGAAAATCGCTTCAGCGGCTTAAGCTTTAGGTCAAGGTAGAGGCATACAGACAGACATGTTCGCTATCATCGTAAAAATGCCAACTTTATTCAAAATCTGGACTTCGATTTTTTTCCAAATAAAAAACTCGGCCTTTATGTATATCAGAAGTAAACCTCTGGGGAATTTTGAAAATAAAACTCAATTAAGGCATGGAATGAACAAGAAAATGTTTTTCCACAAAACAATTAAAAAAGTGAGTATACGCCAGAGTGTCCCAGCAATTTTTGTTTATTTTATTATTTATTCTTTTTCAATTCAAAGTTCCTGTTAAGCTTAAGAAAAAAAATGGTATTTGATTTTCGTTTCTTGGTTGGTTTTTAAATCTAATTTATTATGCTTATTGGTTTTATAAAAAAAAAATCTAAATTACAAAAGAAAATGTACATGCCTAAGTTAATAATTGCTCTGAATTAAGGTTCGAGTTAAAAATCCCATTTTTATTCTTAATCGCACAAAAGCCACAAAATTAGTACCATTCAATAGTGGCATTTTATTTATGGGAAAGAATAAAGGCTCGATTCATACAAATGCAGTCAGAACTTAACTTATTCCCCTTATTTTGCCCACCTTTTTGTCGTACATAACTTCAAACTCTAGAGGCTTTTTCTACAAATGCTATGAAAACCTAAGTTCAAAGGATGATTTCTAAGGAATTTTCGAAACTACTATTCCTTAAAAAAAAAAAATAAGAGTATTTATTAAATTTTCATGAATGTTTTAAACAAGTTCAATCTTCATGCTAGTTGCAATGGTTAACTTTAAATCCTTCCATAAAACTTGGAAATAATTTTGAGAGTAAATTCCAAAACTGCAAAACCCCAGTGAATTTCCCCTTATCCATTGGAAATGAGCATCAAATAAATGGGAAAAGCGTTTCTCCAAAAGAAAACTAGGCCAACAGGAAGTCCATGTGCTCAGCTCATTTCTCTTTTCGAAGACCTGCGTACCTTATAAGAAAGAATTTTAGGAATGAAGTTGCTCTCCCTGGATCAACAAGTTGTTTGTTGTCATAGGCACCAGGCGGTGGAAGTGACGACAATACACACAACAATCTCCCAAAGAACAAATATAGATTTAAACAACTAAGCACTTGTATCCTGGCAAATAATAAGCAAAACGAAGTTTGACAACAACAGTCTTTAATACTATTATCGTAAGTACGCAATTGGAACCAACAATCTGAAAGACGCAAGGGCTTTAAGGACAACGTATCTTAAATAGATATCTATATTGAGGTTTATTGGTACACTTTCATTTCCACAATTCACAGTCGATATATTTTTATTTGACCTCCATTATTTGGGGTATAGATATCCTTGATGGTCCTCGAGGCACTGCCAAGAGAACTTGTGTGTGTGTGTGCGTGTGTGTACTAACATAATTAGAAGATGAAGCGCATTGATTAACTTAATATGTTTTCTCAAATATTATCTCGATTGAAGTCAAGTTGATATCAGTAAGAGTGCGATGACAAACACATATAAAAGATGTGACGCAGAGATTGAATATGGGACTCCTCTAGCGGTAGGATTATACATCTTCAAACATCATCGCACTTAGATATGGAAAGACACAAAATGATGATGACGAGGAATGATAATAATGATGACAACGTTGATCATGATTACGTTGTTGATGATGCTCTCAACGAACACCTTCTTAAGGGCAGATTTTAATTTCAGATTTTAATACACAAGTAGAGAGGAGAATGTCCTTTGGCAAGTTAATGGATGAATGGTATGGGTTGGGGTTTTTGTTGCTAACCCACTTTCTATGAGCATGCTAATTTGATTAATTAGAACAAGTCAATGCGTTCATCATCATCATAAAAATCATCCGAGAAATGAAGGATAAGAACATTGTGTTGGTGAAAGTGAAAAAAACTGTGATACTATGTCTACGATGGCTGTGAAGGAGATAGTGTCCTTTCTTGTTCAAATATGCCCTGTGGTTGTTGATAAATTAATTTCAAATGTCATATCGTGTAACACTTTGCAAAACTTGTTGATTATGTATTTGAGGTTGTGTATTTTGTATAGATAAAGGCTACAGGGTGTGTTAAATATGTTGCGACTGAATATTTATTTCAGTTGGAATTTTTTTGAAATTGCTATATCTCCAGCCTTAAATTGGTAGTAGCACACTTAAGTTGTGGTTTTTTCTAGTATTAAGCTAAATATCATTATTGTGCGTATGATTTACTAACAATTTTGAAATTTTTCTTGACAATTTGACAAGCCTTAAGCCTTTCAACCAAACTCTCTTTTATATGTCCAATTTAAGGAAAAATTAAAGAAAGCGAAAGGACCACAACATACTTCTGTTAAATTGCTATTAACAAAATTAAATTAAATTTCAGGTCTAAAACCTAGTTTAAAACCAGGGCCTATTGACTTACAACTAACCAGCGTGCGTGCTGTCAGTAGCACTAGAGGAGACTTATAATTTTCTGAAAATTTATAATTTTTAATGAGGATTTGTCACTTCCCCGTAAGAGGAAGTATCCCTGTTCTTTTTAGAAAGCAGCGGCAGTGGGTGAGAATTGAACCAATATTCCGGGAAAACAACAGTTCGAAGCACTTACCATTACACCATGGGGTACTACACTTTTGAAAAGGCCAATGTTCATCGATACCTTTCATTATCTCTCTGTTTATGTCAAAACTATACGGGTCTCAATAAACCCTAGATCGCGAATGAATTATAAAAATAAAAAAAAAATACGAAAAAGGTTTTTTAGGCTTTGGCTTAGATTACCACATTTAGCACCACACAAAGAAGTGCATACTTAGTTGTTAGTATCACTTATTCGTATTATGTTTTCTTAAGTCTTTGTTTGAAAGCGGATGTAAAAATTTTAAACTGTTGGCTTTTTATAATGGTTTTGTTAATTATGATACGAATCAGCTAAATAACTTATATTTGTATCAAGATTTTCTTTTTTAACTAAAGATATCTTTTGTGGGTTCCAAATGAATCTATTGATTGTATAAAATTGTACCTTTCACAGTTTACAATTTACTCGTACTTTGTATTAATTTACAGAATTCTAGTTGGTATACCTCAGGGTTCCGTCTTTTCTACATTATTATTACAAAGTTGTTAAAATAAATTTCTCACTCATATTCATATACATTTATTGTAATAGATTTATACAACAAGACACAATATCTTCTTAGATGGTATAAAAAAATAAATTATACCGGGGTTATGAATACCTTTTTAATGTTAAACACAGTACGATCAATTGGGAAAGTTGGATAGGATTAGAAGGGAGATACCAATGCATATTTTTTTGAATGTCTGCATATTGCAATGAGTGGAAAATATTGAGCCGGGTAAACCATTCAACATTCGTGTAGTGCGGTTAAAAAAAGAATCTCTGTACTTAATGCATTACGGTTTAAAGCAAATTAAAAACTTTTTAGTCTAATCTAGTACAGCTTATCATCCTTAAAGATCGCATTAGAGAGTTCTACAGACGTATGGCATTAATACAGTATTGGCGCTCAGGTACTAAGAATGTATAACGTAAAGGCGCAAGGTTCAAGGATCTAACACAACGTGAATGAGTTTTTTTTATAATAAAGGTAAGGTGGTTGACGTGTTTGTAGGGCATTGTTAAGTAATGTTTGTTAACGTTCTTAGCTTGAATAGATTTTCAATATTGATTTCTAAAGTGGTGAAATGTGGTCGTAATTTTCCTAATCCAAATATATACGTAGCTATACTATTATAAGCAACGTTAAGTTAACGCTTCATAGCAGTAAAGAATCATAGGGATAAGTCATGTTTTGACCCAGGAGTGTTTTTGAAGGAGTTGTTATATGATTGCCCCATATAATAAACGAAGCCCTACATAAACCCTGATATGGTGAGTCCAAGAAAGTGTCTTTATTTGTTATTGATTTACGTGACCTTTTTTAAACGAATTTAATATGAACTGGTTAAAGCGGGCTTTAGGTCAATAAAAGATGTTGATTTAATGCAACGTTTCGAACGTGTATACGTCCTTCATCAGGCAAAAATTATGTTAAAAATGTTCTTAAAAAACACAGTAAGAATCAAAATTTAATACAAGAATTAAATGCATTGCAATTATTATAGTGCAAGCAAAACTAAATTATTCACAAAAGAAGAAGAAGAGTAATAACAATCGGCTTGTCATCATCACCCCCGCACAAGCAGAAAGTGTGTCTGCTTGTGCGGGGGTGATGATGACAAGCCGATTGTTATTACTCTTCTTCTTCTTTTGTGAATAATTTAGTTTTGCTTGCACTATAATAATTGCAATGCATTTAATTCTTGTATTAAATTTTGATTCTTACTGTGTTTTTTAAGAACATTTTTAACATAATTTTTGCCTGATGAAGGACGTATACACGTTCGAAACGTTGCATTAAATCAACATCTTTTATTGACCTAAAGCCCGCTTTAACCAGTTCATATTAAAAAAGAAAGTGTCTTTATACACGTGATACCTAAGATTTAAAAGATTCGACAAGCTCGAAAACTTTCTTGAAATGACCAAGAACTTAGATTTCAGCGGGTTCTTTCACAGCCCATTTTGACCATTTCGGAGACCAAATATGTACCTTGCATGCTGCATTTTCAAACATACCAATAGGAAAGGTATTCCTTATTTGAACATCATCAGCATACATATCTGCTTACCGTTTTTAAGATAAAGTGGCAAGTCATTAATGTCTATGGAGAACAACCATTGAACCATGTGGCATCACCTGTTCAACTCAAGAAGATCGATTTGCAAAAACTGCCAGATATGACTGAATAAACAAAATGAAAAATTAAAAATGATAAATTAAACTGTTTCATCACCTTGCTACACAGGACTTTATGGTGGACCGTCTCAAACTCCTTAGAAAAGTACAAGAGAACCAGAAAAGTATCATTGTCACAGTCAAAAGCTTGTCTTATATTTTCAATAACATTTATACGAAAACCAAAAACCGGACTGATTTATACAAATGTACATAATTTTTGTTATTAAAAAATGTTCGTATCTGGAAATTCATTATTCTTTCCAAGACCTTAGACAAAAAACGTAAAATGGCAATAGGCCTAAACTCATTTTGATTTTTTGGTCTTTTTTAAACTTCGCTTGTTTTCAGGCAGAAGGTAAAACATTAGATGTTAAGATTGTGTTTGAAGTATAGCTTTAAAGAAAACCGGGTGAATTTCATCTAGTCCGACTGCATTTGATTTTATATTTATGAAACTCTCTAAGATGTAAGGTTACTCTTCTGGTAAAAAAAACTAAAACTTGGAAACGAAAACAAGCTGTTCTCGTCTTATAAGGTCGTTGATGATACAAAGACTACTAAACATGAAAGAGATATAAATTTCCTATTGAGTTCATTATAGTCAATATTATTCTAAGAGCTATTTTTTTATTTACCCAACACCGATTTCATGCAGGTTTTTCCAAAGTCTATGTCCAACTTGAGAGGGATCCAGAAGGGCAAAATCGCGTACTGCAGTTGTTACCTTTTTTCTCAACCTTTTATAGCTATTATACAACACATTTAGTCGAAAACGCTTCCAACATTTATAAGCTTGCTCTCGTTAAAATATCAGATTACTCATGTGGGTATTGAATAATTGGATATTTTTTCTCCTTTGTAATAATTAGAATGTGTGTTTCGAATAAGTTTTTAGTATTGTCTTGAATGAAAAACTCTTAATCATCTACATTCTACAGGAAGCATTTCATAGACCCACAAAATTCAATTATCCTTGAATCATCTTCCAATCAACTCAGATGTATGTGTTTGAAATCGCGAAAACTTAAAGTTCTATACTTACATTGAAATGTCATTTGGATTAAGTCGTGATACGAAAATACAAGAAATGACATTTGATTGAAATCAAAAACAAGAGATAAATCTGAAGCTATTTTCGAAACACTTTTTTATTGAGTTGATGTTCATTTCAATCTCAAGTTTTTTGTCGGGATTACAAGGAATTTTACATATTTTTAATCAATTATCAATTGACACAAACATTTTTAACTCCCCTTTTTGAAAGTTCGAATCTATTCAAAAATCATTCACCAAGTATTTTACTATCAAGTTAAGAACACCCTATTTGTGAATGTATGTATGTATATATATATGTATTTACATAGCTATGCGTTAGGAAATAAGTGAGAAAATTGACCCACCAGGACACCTGAAAATTCATCTAAAGTCCTGAGGGTTTCTTAAGAAAAGTGTCTGTTCTATCTCAATTTTTGTATTTTAATACACTAAAAGAGACTGGGTGATGTTTAAACATTGAGAATATATTGATTTTCGAAAAGAACACTATGCATACTGAAATTGGTTAAAAAAAAAACAAATCTAGATATTTTTAGTCCAGGCATAGATAGATGTGAAGAAATTTGTCAAGATAATCGGCTGGTCGAATATTGAAGGCCTATTGATTGATTTCATTCATTTGGGAAGAGAATTTATTTATGTCTTTTATATGATGGGTCATTTTTTTTAAGGGTGACATACTGAGTGGGATTTCTTGACCAATTTTGGGTTAAAATTAGAATACACACTATGATTTATATATATAAAATAGAAGAAGTGATGGTGAGTAGTTAGAGAAAAATTGAAATAATAAAACACATTCGTACATTACATACAGGAAAATAGTTTTATTTTTAAAAGTAATTTTAAAATGGAATAAAAATATTCTGAGAACACTGATTGAAAATACTTTGAAATATGCTAAACTATCCAGTGACTTACACGAAAAAAAAAAATAAAAAACGAAACGAACCTATTTCGTATTCATGTTTCTTAAGAGTACCATATGACCAGATTCAGAATATAGAGCAGATATCAATCTCGGTACGATAAAATATTCTTACACATAAAGTAATAAGCACATTCACACTATCGACACTGGATTCGCTATCGATCCTCGAATTATTTCTTGTGTAAATATTTTGTATCATAGCAATAGAGTATCGAGATCGGCCCAACAGGGTGAATCTGGGGCCAAATTACCGCATCAGTTTTCGAGTAATACGTGACTGAATTATGTGAGCTTGGCATTACCGCTTACGTCATCGAACAATCGATTTGACATTTTTATTCGATCACTGATGGGACTCATTTACTCGGTCACTGAAGCATTAATTTGGCCACTGGTCTTAAACTTAAGAATAAAGCGATAACAAAATGTCGACTTGATGAAATAACGATTTATATCGATTATTTTTAGTTCCAAGCCACGATCAGCTAATACTATGTTGACATTTTGAAATCTCGACTTCAAAAGCAAAGTTGAATGTTATGGACATTTTTCTTTGAAGTAAATTTGGAACAAAATACTTATTTATTATTTTCAATAGTCCGCCCGATTTTCAAAAAAAGGTTTGATACAAAATATAAATTCAAAATGTAGTTGATTGAGGTGAATAAGTAAAATATGGGAAATACTTGAATGAAAAGCTCAATAACTTGGAGAAAGCTTTTACAGTAACAAAGACTAAATATTTGAATCGCGCTGTATGCTGCACTATCCCTTAGAAGTCATATGAGATTGTAGAAAATTCTTTTTTGAATCTATATGAGAGTGTGCTAATAAGTCCTGGGCCTTTTTTCCACTTTTATTTGTTTCTGTTCATATAATCCTTAGAAATGATAGTATGCAATGGTGTTCTTATTTAACAAAATGTATACCATTTTTAAATGCGAATCATTGAGCTTCAGCAGGAAGCAGGAACCGTTCTGCATGTTTGGGCTATTGTATACTTTCAGGGGTGTAGTTGTGTACGCACCGACATTAAAATCCATCGGAATATCGATTGAAGAGCTCTAAATTCTTACATGATACCATTTTCCTGGCAAAATGTTTTCTCACACGATAAAGCATCCTCCACCGTAGTCCCCATTTTACTAGAGTTTCTTCGTGCTTTAAATATTTTATTTATCTTGAACAATTTTAATGCACGATTTTCCAGCACAACCTTGTAGATTATATTGCTAGTTACTGCTGTCAAAACTTGATGATCGTGAGGGAAGAATTCTAGAGTTACAAAATATAATAAGCAACAACTAAAATCATTTAAACCTAGAAATTATGAAATAAAATTCCATAGACCTCATTATGGCAATTTGAGCACATCTTACCATTTTACTGTCATTTTACTTTTATGGAAAAGTGCTGCCGTAGTCATCTGACATAATATGCAGAGTTTAGCTGTTTGTTTAAAATTATGAACGTAATTTGGTAGGACTGTGGAAGTCTTAGAATAATGAACTCAGCCATATTTTCTCTGATAAATTTTCTACCCATTTTCATTACCCATGGGTTTCAAGACTATTTGTGAACAAAATGTAGGTTACAAAAATCTGTTTTTTTTTTTTCAAATTTGTAAGAAAAGAAAATTTCCCTTACATTTTGAACAATTCAAAAACCATTTTAAAATTACTTAGTACCTATGGTTTGTCAATGTCCTAAAATCTCCTAAAATGTTTTAACATGAATTTAGATCCGATGGGCACTTATGATACACAGACAAGACATGGATTTTATCTCTAAGACCCTACCTGTCAATTGTGTTGACATTTTGATCTTGCGAAAAGCTTACTCAAACTGTTTTTAGATAGAACTGATGTTTGAGACAATCAGAATGAAAAAAATCTCCAATTTTCTCCCATTTATGTTGATTCTGTCATTTTTAAAAATGCTAAAAAACAGACACTATTTTGGACCCTTGAAGAAATTCTTTATCCCTATTGAAGATTTGAAAAGTTTTCATTGCCTTTTGGCCAAGTCTTGACAGCGTTGTTAGATATTTGTGTCATTCATTTTTAAAACGTACGTATCGTGTAGTGTTAACGTAACTCTTTAGCTGCATGTGTGTTAAATTTTCGAGACGATGTTTTCATATATTAGGTTTTTTTTTTAATAAGAAAAAGATGTTGAAATAGAATAAATCAAAGCGACTTCAGAAAACCCCACAAGAAAAAGTCTAGCGGGGTAAAATCGCATGATCTTGATGGAGATATAACCTAACCTCAAATCGTTCATGCAGGATTACAATCGTGGCGTCCGCTGTGTGGCACGTAGCGCCTCGGCCGTCCTGCTGGAAACACATGTCGTTTAGGTCCATATGGTTCAATTTGGGTCACAAAAAATTGGTTATCATCGTTATGTAGTGCTCGCCATTGACGGTGACCGCTTCATCAACATCGTTTTTTGAAAAATGCGGACCAATGACGCGGGCGTCCCAAAATATCGTACACACCAAACGGTAACTTTTTGAGAATGTATTATCACCTGGTGAACTTCATTTGCTTTACTTGTTTACCCAGCCAAGCATCTAAACTTGCACCTCTTCGCTAAGGATGATTTTTCGGCCTGAATTGCGGCACTTTCCCAAATGTTACAAAGCCTAGTCAGCGAACAAGTGGCGTTGTCTATACCCATGAACTTTGAGCTCCTGGGTCATTTAGATCTTGTACATGTATAGTCCCGACGCAAAATTCTCCAAGTTGAAGTCTGCTTAAGGACAAGTTCTTGTGCACGGAAATGAATCAGCTGGCTCGGATAAACTTTACGGACCGTGGCCAATCCTGCGTTCCCTCGACGTACGCATTTCGGCTGATTGATTACCATCTTAAATTTAGCCACCAAACGTTGAAGAGTCGCTGTAAAGAGCCACCACGTCTACCGTAAAATTGTATAATAGCGTGCAACGTTTTCACTAACAAACACTCATTTTGATAATTAAATCTTATCATTTAAACGTGCTGTTCAATCTCGTAACTTGCCATAGCGATTTGCCCTCAGTTTCTGAATAATAAACAATAGATTTGACAGATGTCACCAAAACAACATGGCCGCCAAAAACTACCCACACCAATTCCAAAACCATTTATGTATATAGGAATAGGCACATATTTTACTTTTAAGCAATTTATTTTATTAAAGTCTTAAGAATTTCTCCATCCTTTATGCAAAGTTAATTTCAGCTCTCTCACTAATCTTTTAACTTTTAACCCTGATCTGTATCTTCCGCAGAACTCCTTACTCCACCTTCAAATGTCCATAAATCTTTACAAAGAAAACCAATATTCATAGTTTTTTGATAAAAATGAAAAAGTTTTTTCCCCGCTCCATCGAAATAAGATGATTAAAAATATATCTTTGAAGAAAACCAATTTTAATATCCCAAAAATCAAATTCTTTATACCACCATGACCTGCGTATAATTCAACGAATAAGCAATTTTTAGATAAAATTCATTCCACTGAGCAATTAATACAAAGAAAAAAAATCATCTCCTGTCCACCGTTGATAAAAAAAAGCTGATCAGGGTAGAAAAAAGTAAAACGAAAAAGAAAACTGAATTCTTATCTTAATCAAAACAAACTGATCTCAAAAATTGAAAAGGGTTCAAAAGGATTCTTTTGCCAATATAATTCTGGGAATTGTTTTACAACCATCCTTTTTTTGCTTCATCTTTTATTAACCCTTCCCTTCCAGCACTCTGTCTTTCACCCTCTTCCTCTCCCAATCTCTGTCCCTGAACATAGCTGTGTAAATATTAATAAATTATTTTTTAAATCATTGCACGCACCAAAACATTTGTGCCCATCCATCCATCTCCATAACTACGAGAGTCACTGATATAAAAAACAAAAAATCTCCAATGAAAAACAAAGCAAAGTCAAAGACTATTTGGGTTTAAAGACGAAAATCTTAAAAGGAAATCTCTTGTCTTGGCCCAAATCAGTACGGGAAGCCATAAAGAGGTCCTTCGCTAAGATATATCTACAAACACTTGAGTAGGTAAGCCCAGACCAGACCAGACCAGACCACGAAACCAAACCAGATACCAGAACCATAGAAGAAGAGCCATCATCCCAACTCCCCACCAACTATGGCCAATAAAACATAACAAATTTTCAAAAGTGTCTATGGGTGGATATGTGTGTGCTTGATTCTCCGGAAAGACGGCAAAAGTGTCTTCAGAAGTTCTTGAGCGAAAACTAAAACAAAAAAAAAAATATAAAAGAAGACGAAGGCTTTAAATAATTTCAAAGTCTCATGAACCCTCCTCAAGGAAAGGTTCCTCCTCTTAAGCTTGATGCTGATGGCTATGGAGGATGAATCGTTTGGTGGTGGAACGGAGTTTTTTTTTTAAAGTGCAGATATTAAAGAAATAATCCGCTATTTTATTGACTCTTTCCCTTTACTTTTTGGGTGTTCACTGATGAGAACGAGAAGGGTGGGCTATATCAATTATTCGTAGAGTGGGCATTATCTATTTTATAGGAAGGTATGGGAAAGGTAAGGGGGAGTTATGCATTCGAAAGAAAATCGAATTCGAATCGAAGATTTGTTATAGAATTCCCTATTTTTTTTTAACGGCAAGGAATAAGCTTTGGCAGGTTTTTCCACTGAGATATTAGAGGGTGAGTCAACAAGTTAACGAAAAATTAATTAACGAACACTCTTTTCGGCTTAAAGACATTTTATTTCTCAACATAATCTCCTTTTAGCTTGATGCACTTCGTCCAAAGTTTACGCAATTTTTTGATGTCTACAAAATAATCTCTTACCTCCGAACCATTTCTTCATGTTTGTAAACAAGATAAAGTCGTAGGTGACTTAATCTGGCGAAAATGCTGGATGAGGGAGAAGTTCGTAATCTACCTTCTGTAATTTTACGATTGCTACTGCGGATTTGTGCGCGGGTGCGTTATCCCAGTTGTGTTTTCTTCGCCGGCGGCGTTTACTTTAAATTGGCCTGAAATTAAAAAACTATTGCCATGATCTTGTTTGTTGACAAACTCATCTTGGTCTTCTTTGAATTTGATTCACCAGAAGAAATCTATTGTTTCTACTATTTTTGGGCCTCTGGGATGTTTTGGTGAATGCAGGTTTCATTCACGGTTCCGAAACGGCGGAAAAAATCGGTCGAATTTTTCTCGAACATCCCTTAACACTCCTTTGAAGTTTTCAAACGATTGCGTTTGTTGCAGATTGTGAGCAAAGGTGGACCCCATCTTGTAGAAATGTTTTCAAAAACATTTATGTAAAAATTGAAATTTCGCATTCCTGTGATAAGACTGAGGACTTTTTAAGTTCGCACGCCTTCATTCGCCAATCTAATCCATCATTTCTGGTGTGATGACAAGAATTGGACAACCAGATCGTTTGGCGTGACTTGTGCTGGAACGACCGTATCAAAATTGAGTAAACCACTAGTGTATAGTTCCAATCGATGCTGAAGAGTCCCCATAATATTTGTCAAGCTTCGGTTTGGTTTGCGTGATGGTTTTTGCTCGTAAAAACTAGTGTTTAATGAGCACTTGAAATGATCGTAGGCATCTATCGGGTTTTTCAATAAGAGCGTTACAAAAGTTTTTTTTTAAATAAAACGAAAACGGTTTTGGATATCAATGAAATTCTTTATTCCTGTGAAAGTACGTTCGAGGCCATTATATATGGAACTTGATTTCCTTTGCATGGCCACCACGGGCACGCTTGCAGAAGTCCAGACGCTGAACCCAATTTTCGACGGTTTCAAAATTTTTGCAAAATTCGCCACAACGACGTCACAGAGATGCCCAACGCTTGAGAACGACGTGTGAGAGACACATTTGGGCTTTCTGCAACTGAAGCCTCAGCGGCAGCAATATTTTCGACACTACGGGCATTTCTTTGTCTCACTGGCACGGGAACATTTTGTACTGTGCCTGTGGATTCAAATTTTTCCACTAGACGCTCAATTGTTGATCTGCTAGGACGATTATGACGACCATAAATTGGACGTAGCGCTCTTAACGTTGAGGCCACTGACTCCGAATTTCGGTAGTAAATTTTAATAATTTCGACTCGTTGTTGGCTCGTATATATCTTTGCATCATGAAATGGTAAACCTTACTGAAGAGAAATGTCAAAAGAGCGGAAAGAAATATGGCGTCGTTTGCTGTCCCTGTCACTCTACTTTCGTAGCGTCCCTGTTGAAAAACCCTTTACATAAAGTGGCTGCCACAACAAAACTGTTTGGCAGATCTTCCTGAATATTTGGATGCGTTGTTTTAAAAGATGCTTCTTGACATACAAAATGATGGATTTAAGGTGGCGATCCATCCCCTTTGTTTTTATTTTTGTATTGTATCAAATAGTTTACATATAGGTTTGTCTAGTCAAATATTTTATGTAGCATTAAGTCTCTGTGGATATTATTTTTGTGAACCTGCGAACAATCTTCCCAATCGTACTAAATTGTTGGACTTTATTCATGCAATATGCCCATTTCTCATGATGAAATCAATTCGAAACAGCCCAGCAGGTCTCCAAAACAAAATTGGATCACTCACCGTCACCACACTCATCCGAAGCCATCCACACTGTGCCAAGCTAGGCAGCTTTTTGGCTGATGCCTATTCGATTGTGTGATCATTCGCCCTCCTATCGTAAACATCTTTAAAAGCCCTTGGTTCGCTAGCTCAGGATATAAAAAATTAAACAGAGTGCTTTGCATAGAAGGAACCTAAGTTCGTCCTAGAGCCATTTCTTTGCGTTGAGAAAAGAGATCAAGTCTTTGATCTTCATTTCCAAAAGTTCGTCAACGTCGTCAAAAAATTCCCTTCCTAATGATTGTGCTCTAAATTTGGCCAGAGCAGGGCATTTGCAGAGGAAATAGAGGACTGTTTTGTTTTCCCGCTGGTCCCCACAGCTATGACAGTGAGTGTTGTGAAGAAGGCTTAGCTTCGCTGCACGCTTTCTTATTGGCCACTGTCCGCTACAGGTAGCTACGATCATGGCTATGTCTTGCCTGGGTTTGCATATTCAGATTCAGTGAGAAATTGAGAATTGAGAAAATAGGGCCCTTCATAACTCCGAGCGGAATGTTGACTCTTTCCACAAGTGACTTATGAAAGGCTGATCCTTATCGTCATCAATATCACAATGACCCGGAACAAAGATAAGAGTGACATTGTAGTAAATATAGAGGCTGGCAGGTTCATTCTAGATGTACTAGAATTAATGGGTTTAGCAGCCGGGCAACATTTCCAGCGCCCATTTACCGAACTCTCATCCGAATGAAATGATAAATCTTACTGAATATTTTCCCAACAGAATGACGTTTGCAGCTTTGACAGTTGTTCAAACATAACATTGGAAAACACTATCATTGCTTTCTGGTCACCTTTTGACTTTGTTTTTCAATGTGATGTTTGTTGAATTAGATCCAAATATAGAAAGGATTAATTTTGTTTATAACGAATTCTGAGCATGAGGGTGTAGCTTGATTTTGGAAAACTTTAACACCTTTTAGAAATTGCAGGCAAGTTCGTACGACCATCTGAATTTGAATTGACTCAAAGTGGCAATGAAAGCTTTAAGACACCATAGTTCCCCTTTCATTACATCACTCGGTGCAATAGGAAATGTCCTTTCCGAATAGTAGCTGGTCCTGCGTAAAAGGGTGAACAAAAAATACAAGACCTGTGAACTCTTAATCTTGATTTAATGTATTTTCTGTCTGTGGATTTATGCACACACACACACACACACACCTGCCAACTTTACCTTAATTTTCGAATGGAAATGTATTGAGAAAATATAAGAAGGGAACGAAAAATTACTCCAACAAAAGCAAAAAGCTATTGTGACACAAAAGTGAAATATAAAAAAAAAATTGATTCTAAAGTAATTTCTTATTAAGATTAATGTATTTCCGTTCTGCTGTTCCGGTTGGTTTTTTCTTTCATTTTATATTTTTGGGAACAGGAAGACCCAAAGCTGAAGCTAAAGCGAGCACCTGTAGCATTTGGCGTTTTCATTTCACTGTCTCTTTATTTTCTTTCTTCACAAAACAAAATAATAAAATTTTCCTTTCAGGGATTTCAATGTTTCTCTAGTTAGATGCTTTATTGTAAGATGGATATGCTCTTGAAGTTTGTGAGACATAAAATATAAGGGAATAAGCTTGTTTGTCAATTGAAATCTTATCTTAAATTAAGTAAGATGAAGAAGGCAACCGAAAAAAAAAAAACGGAATAAAAATAAGGACCTACATAATATTAAGATGTAAGAACAGAGGACGAAATTAATTTCTCTTTTGGGGTTTATTTATCTTGTGACTCATCGCAAGAATGATACGGAAAAGAGAAGTGAAGACACAACGTTAACTTCAGAGAATCACATAACCTTGCCTTAAGAATATAAAGTACTAGATAGGTACATACTCATTCTACATTATACTCGTACAAGCGCATATTGATGAACATTTCTGAATCAAGTCTAATTTATTAAACAAGTACATAAACGAATTTGTATGGTTTGAAAGAATTTTTTCTTAGATGAACGGCAGATTCTACAAATATTCCTTTCCTCGTTCTCTTTTAGTACGACTTTAGGCTATAAAATCTAAGGAGGAAAAAAAAGTTCAAAGTATGTATGCAGTTAGGGGTTCAAAGAATGAGTTTGCTTGAAATTATTACTTTAACTTGATTGTTTGTTAAGAATATGTAAATAATTAAAAAAGAATGATTAAGTCGTTCATTTAATTACTCAATTGGCTTCGGTTCAAAGTGGGTGAGTCATATCAGTATAATTGAAAATTACTCAGATACAACCCACCGTGTTAGTCTTCATCAGAACTTGCCCTAATATTTGAGAAACTCGAAAATTTTAAAATGAACTGCAGAAAAAAATTGATGTTATTAGTGAAAAGTAAACTATAAGCTATGCCATGTGATTTATTAAACAAATATCAATATACAAAAAAAAAATTTTTTTTAAATAGTTGGATTTAAAAAAATAAGTTTTTATCTATTATATAAAAGTGTTCTTTTGAATGAATGAATGAATGTTTTATTGAGTCTTTAGGTATCATGTACAAAGTCGTTTGTACTATCTTTAACAAAAGTACAAAAGTGGCTGTAGAGTATGGCCTTCTTTGACAATCTTACTTTATTTAGGGTTAAGCCTTGTGGCATGTCAATTTTTAAATAATAATATAGTTTTGTTCTGCTCGTGCTCAAGAGCGTTATACATTTGCGTGAAACGGAAGTTTCGTTGACTATATACATATTTACAAATTTAATAAACTAATACTAACTTAAAAACTAAAGAACTAAAAACTAAAAAATAGCGCTGAGCGCTATATTATATGGTATCTTTTCTATTTTTACATAAAATGTTGATATTTCTTGTCTTTTTTGAAAATGAGAGCGAGAACGCTCTTTATGTTTGAAATTTGAATAAACGCTGTGTTGAAACATTTAAAGGGTAATCATAATCTCTTGAGCGCGAGTAAATTATAAAAAAAAAAAAAAAAAAGATGAGTGATAGAGTGAAAAAGATAGTCAGATATGAGCGATAGCTCTATACTGCTTACATGTTTACATTTAGAATGAGTGAGAAGATTATACGATTACACTAATATCACATGACAGAGATAATAAGTTGAGAACGATGGCTCTATACTTATACATATATAATATAAATATACAATTCGAACGTAAGAAAGGAAATATATAGAATACATAAAATATTAGGAGTGGTTTTAACACTGAAGTTACCAATTCCGTGACTTGCTGCATTTGGTGGTTATTTTGTAAGCCCCAGTTGTTGGCTAGTGCCGTTAGAATCTTCAGTCCCAGACCCAGGATTGAGAATTAGTTGTTGTTCGGCGGACTATTGCCCGCAGAACTGCAGTTGCGGATTTATTTTTTCTTATGCAGGTTCGCTTCCTGCTGGGAGTGAGCCATGTGTCGGCGTCGTCGATTTTTGTGTTCTGTATTACACTGTTGCTTAGTACAGGGAGTTAGTGGGCTGCATCAAGTTTCCTTTTTCCGTTTTTTTTTTGTTATCCACTTGTCAAGTTTATACCTCATTTCGAGGTTCTACTTTTATCATCTCGCTGGGGAGAACTTATGGGCACTTTGGGTTAGGAAAGTGATCCTATTTTTTCATTGTAATCACAGCACCGTCCGGTGTTGAATTTAATTTAGGATGTTTAGGAAGTTCGCTTTTAATGTTAGCGAATAAAATTTAGTCTAAAAAGACATTAAAAACAGAAAAAATTTAATTTAAACCGTAACACGTTTTTACTCGGTTATGTTAATTTTATTTTTTGGAGAATGCAGACGTGTTACGCAGAAACACGTCTGCACTCTCGGACACTCCAACCCAACCTCCAAAGTGTTCTTTTATTTGTTTGTCAGTTTGACAGCAAAATTAAAAAATAAAATACTTAAAATAATACAAACATTAAAAATTTTACTATTCTATTATGTTACATATAAGCTCCATCTGAAAGTGATACACTTGCTAAATAAACAACATATACTAATAAAATTAAAAACATACTATAAAAAAATCGTATGAAAACAATTTGAAGAATTCCATTTGTGAGTGCTTTGTAATTTCTTCTTACGAGTATTTGCGGTCATCTTAACGATAACAGCGCCAATGGTCATGTTTTCATTCCACTTAAGGTGCGCTTATACATGCGTCTTTATGTTTGTTTGTTTGGTGCAACAGCTCGGAGTGAACCAGGACCTAGTGACTACTCTCAACCAATCCTGTGTGCGTGTTACCAGGAACGGAGGGGACCTACAATTTTCTGCCGATTCCGAACGGCTAATGAGCAGCACTTTCCATGACAAGAGATACTCTTGGAGAATTTGTCAATTTCTCGCAAGAGGCAGTACACTCCTGAAAAAAACTTTGCAGTGGCTGAGAATCGAACTCGAGACCTTCCGCATGACAGTCCAACGCACTAACCATTATGCCAAGGGGTACTACTTGCGTCTTTATAAGACCCTGTTAAGATTGTGACTTTTCATTACGCCAGCCATGACAATGTGTTTGTCGATGAGATCCGTGAGGAGCTCTGTACATTATTGGAACAAAGTCTAATTGGTATTACTCATTCGATTCATCCAGATTAAAACTTAAATCCGGACTAAAATTATACAAATTCAATGTTAATACATCCGGATGTATCGAATGAATAATAGGGGCGTAAGTGTCTGTTTTCATATTCATTTTACTGAAAAGCCCGTACAGTGCGACAGCAGTTAGGTTTTATATCCGTAAAGAGATTTCACCCATCCGAAATCTACGGATATGCCAGTTTCCATAAATATCTTCCAATTTATCAAGAAAAATTGTGTATTTCGTGAGAGATAGATTAATTTTAAAGGTGTGATATGGAAATCACCCTTTTCATAGTACAGCTCGTATATCTCTGTTTCGATAGCTAAAACACATTTCCAAAGTGTCGCTTTTTGATTTTCAAAGATATTTGACAATTTAAGTTAATTCTAAATTGAAAAACTATTTCTGAGATAACTTGGGTTCAATTTATTTGCAAGTTCTGCTCAAAGTTACCACCAGTACTAAAAACTGGGCGCAAATATTCTAAAAGCTGATACGTGAAACACGCTTAAGAGAAACCCGCTTAAGAGAAAAACCCGCTTACCTGAAACACTTTCTTTATCCCCAAGTATTTTCCGACCAATTTCCCTTAAAACACTCCGCTTAAGTAAAACTCGCTTAAGTGAAAAACCCGGATAACTGAAACATATTTTCAGTTAATTTTTAATATTTTTCATTGAAAAAAACTCTCTTAAGTGAAAAAAAAAATTGAATCGAACAGAACAAAAATTTGCTAGTTTTCGTTGTTTAATAAATTTTTTTTGTGTTATTTAATCGTTGTTTTTTTTTTTTTTTTTATTTTTTTTATTTAAAAAACAACATAAAAAAAATATTGTTTCTAGCATTAAATCTCCGCTTAATAGAATTTTTAAATCCGCTTAAGTGAATTTTTTTTTTCACTTATCCGAACTCCGCTTAAGTGAAATTATTTTTCACTTAAGCGGGGTTCGCTTAAGTGAAAAACCCGCTTAAGTGAAAGAAATACTGTGACATTTTGCCGTTTCTCTTAAGCGGGTTTTACTGTAATACCTTTGTCATTAAAAAAGGGTAACATTTTCAGTCCTGGAATCAATTCTGGGATAATCCAGGGTTAATAGATATTCCAAATAAATTGAATTTAAGTAATCTCAAAAGCAGATTTTCAGTTTAGAGCTTTCAGTTGTCAGTAAGTCAGAAAGTTATGCAAGCTTTTAAAATGTAAGTCACAATAATTTTTTTTGTGCAGTTGCAAGATAACTCAAAACAGAAACAACTAACGTATAAATTGCCTAAACAGTGTTGAGGTCAACTTGAAGTACCCTTCGATTTGATAGATAGACACAGTAGTCGCGTTTTAATATACTATTTTGTTTGTGGTTTGTTATTCTTTCTTCATTTAATTTGAATTCAACTCTAAGCCGATCGTTCAACTCATGGATTGAAAATCTAATCCAAATCGATCCTTAAATGATGAGAAATGAGAAATAATGGCGCAGTACGCACGAATAAAAGAAACTTCAAGACAATTCTCCTTTTTAATTATCCGTGGATGGAAATTTCCTTAATTGTAGAAATTTGGAGAGCAGGTGTGTTCATGTTTACTTTGCAAAATTGTTTGCAAAATTTATCAAAATTATACGAGCAGTTTGAAAAAAAAACAAGATTATCCAAAACGGTTTTCAAAATATTTTTATGGAAGCTGCCTTTATTTTTGGATTCTAGAGATGTTGGACATGCAGAAATTCAAAACTCAATATTTCGAAAACCCCATGCTCGATTTTTTTTTTAAACTCGGAAAATAAAAGTTTCTTGATATATTCTACAAGATGTGAGAAAAATATTATTTTACTTAAAAATAACGGCACTATACAAATGTTAAAAAAGCTTCTAAAAAGTATGAAAAACATTGCTTTTCAAGACTTAAAAAAAATCAATTTTTTTTTGGAAAAATTGATATTTACAAAACGGTTCAATATTTTCTTTTGGAAATTTATTTTTCATTCGTACAATAATAACAACTTTAAGTTGGCGTACCAACATTTTATATTATTTTTTTAAGAAACCACTACAACGAGTTATAATTTATGTTCTTGTATAAACTAATATTAGCTTTAATCACATGGCATCCTGTTTTTAGCTCCAACTACTAAAGGAGTTGTTTAAGTCATTAAAAAATTAAATTTATGGTTATGAACAATATTTTTCTGTAATAACATTCATTTTTGGAATACTTAATATTTTACATAAGAGCAAGTTCGTGCGACCCATTCGTGCATTTTATTTATAAGACGTTTACTAATTTCTATTTTATAATGTTTTAGTAAAACTTCGTATCCTTAAAACCGTCGAATATGTTTGACCTTATTTTGTCAACTCTGTGGGCTCAGAAACTCAAGCTTAAAATTATTTTGATTTAGAATAAGATTAGAATAATTTTTATTTCCTTTTATTTTGTCCATGTCATTTTAATAGCTTTTCGTTGAGATGCTTATTCATGTTTAAAATTTTTGTGAAAAGAACTCATATCTATTTATATCTTTAACAATCTCTATTCTATTCTGCACGAGCGATTTAAAAAAATAATATATGTATATTTATTATCGTAGAATAAGGGCTTTACAATTTATAATGATACACAGCTTGCACAGAGATATGATATTTAGTTTATATCTTACAACTGAAAAATATATTCAAAATGATGGTAAGGATTTACAAAAGAAAAAATTTTTATTTTTTATTTTTTTGAAGGAAAACTACGTAAAAAAACCTTCATTTAATATTCTTAGATTACTTATATGGAATTCTATTTAGAAGTCTGTTAAGTTGGTAAAAGAAACTTAAAACTAATTGGATTGCCAGATAATTGATTTGTTTATTATTATTTAATACAAAATATTTATTTTAAGTATACAATTTTTTTTTTTTTTTTTTTTTGTTACTAATCAAAAATCGATCAATTGCAATATAAATAAATAAACATTGAAAGAAAAACAAAATGAAATAAATAAACAAGTAAGGAAAATAAATAAATAAATAAATAAATTAATTAATTAATAAATGAATACATATAGAATTAAATAAATAAATAATAAATACATATATAAACAATGCACAAGTGAATAAATAAATAAATAATAAATAAATAATTTTTATACAGGGAAACAAAATAAACAAAAATATCACAGAGTTCATTAATACAAATGTATATATAATATAAAAAGATAGCATTTACAAGTTTTTAATGAGCATGTTTTCAGAATATTTACATTTTTCAAAAAATTTTTCGCTGAGTTTTTCAATTTTTTCAGAAATTTTTAGTACTCCACTTTTGTCATGTAAGCGCGATGTTGAGTAATGCCAGGGCACATCTAACATCATTTTCAATGTTTTATTTTGGGAGATTTGAAGTTTATTGGTGTGTGATCTTGCGCACTTTCCCCACACGGGGCATGCATATAGCATAATTGCTTGGAAAATGACTTTGAATATAATAATTTTATTATAATTACTTAAATTAGAGCGTCGACAAATCAATGGATATAACATTTTAATTGCGATACTTACTTTAATTAAAGTGTTATTTACATGTTCCCGGTAAGTTAATTTCTTGTCTAAATACACACCGAGATATTTGACAGAATTTACCCACGGAATATCACAATTGTTAATTTTCAAATGACTTAATGGCAAAGCACAAGGTTTTCTTTTCCTAGTGAAAAAGATTGCTTGCGTTTTATTAGCGTTGATTTTTATTTTCCATGAATCAAAGTAATTTTGAATAGTGTTAAGTGCATTTTGAAGTGAATCTTCAATATCACGCCCTAATTCACTCGAACTAATTATAGCAGTATCATATGCAAACATAGCTATTTTGCAATTAAAGAGGTCGGGGAAATCAGCAACGTATACAATATATAAAAGAGGTGCCAAAACCGATCCTTGTGGAACTCCCGAGTAAATATTTTTTGTACAAGAGTAAACATTATTTAAGTTTAATTTAAATTCTCTGTCTTGTAAAAAGCTTTGAATGATCTTTATAAGATACAATGGACAATGGAAACGCTTAAGTTTGTGTAGGATACCTTCATGCCATATACTGTCAAATGCTTTTTCAACATCAAGGAGCACAAGGCCAGTGGATTGTTTTTGAGAAAATTTTTGATTCACATGATTGCAAATCCTTAATACTTGATGAGAGGTATTATGTCCCTGTCTAAATCCGAATTGATTATTGGGGATAACATTATTATTCTCAAGAAAACTTAAGAGTTTAAATTTTATAACTTTTTCTAAAATTTTACTTAAATTGCTTAAAAGGCTTATTGGACGATAGCTACTTGGTTTATTCGGTGGTTTACCTGGCTTAAGAATGGGAATAATTTTTGCCATTTTCCATATTTTTGGGAAATACTGTAGCTTGAGACATGAATTTATTATAAAACAAATGAAACAGATGACCGATTTTGGCAACTCTTTTAAATAAATATTTTTTATGCTATCAAAACCAGGTGATTTTTTATTGCGAAGATTACTAATAATAAGCTGGATATCTTCACTGGAAACATACATTTCAGGGGGCAAGGGTTCAAAAGTGTTGCTTAAATTATTAACAGAATCAGCAACTGCATTTGAAATCGTACTGACCTGTGATAAGAGAGGGTTGTTGAAATTTTTTGCAAATGTATCTGCAAGAATATTAGCTTTATCTTCATGAGATACAATGAGCTCATCATTATGTTCTAAGTGGGGTACGAATTTATTTTTGTTTTTTAAGACCTTGGCAATATTCCAGAAAGGTTTCGAATTTGGCTCCAGTGAGCTAAGTTTTTTGTTCCAAGAATAATTTTTGTGCCTTGAGATCTCATAACAAATTTTCTTTGTGAGAAAGCTCACTAATACGTAATCGTTTTCTTGTTTGAATCTAGCCCATTTTCTCCTAAAATAATTTCTTTGTCTTATCAAATTTATAATATAAGAAGGTAGAACTGTTGTTCTATTTGTTATAGATTTTTTTGGACATGCATCATCGATACTTTCCAGTATACTTTTTGTTATAATATCAACTTTTTCATCTATTTGTTGGTAATTATTAACATTTTCAAGGTCACAGGGTATATTACGGATACTCCTTTTTACTTTTGTTCTAAAGCGATCCCAATTATCATTTTTTAAATCTAGGTATTTCACGTTTGATCTTTTACCACTTAGTAGAATATTAAAGTTCAAAGGTATATGATCGGAACTAAGAGCATATAAAGTAATAGGTTGTGTTACCAGTTCTATACAATTTGTAACTATCAAATCTATTGTTGAAGGTGAAGCCTTTTTATTAGCTGGAAAATATGTTGGACCATTAGGATAAAGCAAGCTTAAAGGGTTTCTTGTGATAAAATCTAAAAGTAAATTTCCCCATTTATTTGCTCTTTGGCAACCCCACGAACGATGTCTGCAGTTAAAGTCACCTGCAAATTAGAATTTCGAGTCATTTCTTACTAGTTTTCTTAAGTCACTTTTAAAGTAGCTAATTTTTTGTGCATTCGATGTTCCACCGGGAAAATATACTGATATTATTTTAAATTTTGAGTTGTCATTTAGTGAAATCTCAATGGCAATTGATTCAAAAACATTTGTTTTCACAATTTGTATTTGATTGTGCACTAAATTCTTTTTAATAACGATGGCAACTCCACCCCCAATATTATCATTATCATTATTTCTATCTAGTCTATAACAAGTATAGAGACTATGAGAGAATTTAACACTACTATTAAGCCATGTTTCACATACAAGGCATACATCTATTTTGTTAACACATAGAAAATTGAAAAACTCAGTACATTTATTTCTAATACTTCTGGCATTCCAGCAAATAACATTCAGATAATCTATTTTACTTTCCATGATTATACAAATATTTTGTTGCAAGCTGTGCAATAACATTAAACTGGTCAAATTTAGTTTTACAATCACTTAACTTAGATATCATTTCCATAGTAAGAGAGCATAACTCATCTTGTGAGAAGAGATCATTTTCTCTATTATTGTTGTCTCCAGATTTGGTGCGGGTGATGTTCGTGGTCCAACGCGGTGGCTGTGCTTGTGCAGAAGCAGCAGTTGATGTAGATGATGAAGCTTGATGATGACGATTATTATTTATCGGAAGGGAGGGGAACTCATGAGAGCTCATGTAATTTGGTGCAGATCTCACCTGATGTTGAATACGGTTTGTTTGATGAGGTGATCGGATTTTTTCAGAGGTTGTTGAACCTCTAATTTGCAAATACTTTTCTCTACGTGGGCATGTTATGTCAGTTGACTTGTGGTTGCCTTGGCAGTTTGCACATTTAGATATGCCGTTCGCTTTGCAGTCCACTGTCTTGTGGTTCTCAGAGCAATTTGCACAATATGTTTTTACTCTGCAATTTCGTTCACCATGACCATACATTAGGCAATTATGGCATTGGGTTATTCTACCTTTGGATTTTCTTTGAAACTCCCATCTAACTTGTGTGCGAAGAATGTATTTAATGTTTTTTCTTAGATCTGAGATTTTTACAGATCCATTTTCTAAGAACACTATATAAAAAACTTCAGTGTATTTTTCATAATTTTTTTTAATCATTTTTAAGTCTTTACATTTAAGTCCAAGTGAGAGTAACTCGGCTTTTAGAGTTTCAATCTTAAGTTCATCTAACCCAAAGAGTATTACTTTGAATGCTCTATCACTTTTATTATCATGAGTGAAGAATTGACACTTTTGTTCAATAAGAGCACTACACACTGTTTTAAATGAGTCTGAAGACTCACAAAATATTTTTATGCCAATAGAAATTTTTTTTATAAAGTAGTCCTGGATTTTAATATTCTTCATCAGGCTATGTACGAATTCACTTGATTTGTGAAGTAATTTTATAGGCGGTGTTTGTACCTTTTTAATGTTACGAGGATCGGCGATCGACATTTCATCATCGTTATCCTCCGTATCCGGATGAGTTTGGAGCGGGGCCCAATAATCACTATCCTTAAAGTTTACTCTAGGATTAATTGACCGAGAAAACATATCGTTCTTTTTCATTTTGGCGATTGAAGATCTAAGATCTTCGTCACTTTTACTACGTTCTCGTTTAGGGGCTATTTTGACTATCACTTTGTATTACAAGAGATAATGCACGTCTGACTCATATGAGATCGCGACGAGAACTTTAAAAAAATAATTATCTCACCAAGAGGCGAATTAGAATGGCCATGATATTGCATGATTTAACTTTCTCTTGTGGGCTTTTTCTTAAGTTATAGGTCTTTACTAATAATTGGCAAGTCGGTATCCTCAAAGTCAACAAAACCGTTGCTAAGTTGGGCCTTTCTAATGCGCATTCCTTGGTCGAAGCCACTGCTACCATTTAAAGATTTAAAAGATAACCTTTCAAATAAAACAGAAAAATCAATTTAAACATCTCCCTGTCCCTATTAAAAAATTCTTTTACAGAACAGGGTAATGAGGAGTTTGAATCCAATATCATAAACTGGTTTTTCAAAAGCATGGCTCTGTGGAGAATGTTCCGCTTAGAAAACAAGTAAAATTGTTTTTGGTTCAAACCATCATAAAAATCTGACCAAAAACCATTCATAATTTCAAATCTTCCCAAGTTTTAATTTAAGATATTCCATTATAGTTCTTTTAGTATAGAAGGGTCAGTGATGTATTCTACTGAAAAGTCAAGCGGGGGATATTCATAAGACTAGTTATAGAGTAAGTTCTGACTCGAATAACTATAATTGTTCCTAACTTCATTCAGCCAATGATAGAAATACACAAAATATCTTCCTCAAAATTACTGCCTTGAAAATTCCCTAAAATCTTAACTTAACTTCCGCATAATTACTTTATCACCCACTTTATAACTTTGCATTTAAAAGTGATATTTACTATCATCAATTCTACTGAATAATTTCTCTGTTTGTTACCTGGTCCTCCACTCACAAATTCTAATTTGAAAATCTTGTAATTTTTCAACCTGAATAAGCCCATAAAATACTCCCCATAATTCCCTTCGATTCTCTGCAAATTACTAACATAATCTCTCACCTATTCTCGCGCTCAGCTAAGTCGCCTTATCGATGTGATCCCTATCTGCAATCTAGGTAAGTCCCTCAGCGAAATGGGATTATAAAGGATATATTTGTGAAATTTCCAAGTGATTTTGCTAGCAAGAATATAGGGGCATATCAGCCGGCAGTGATGGTGTTGCATTACAATTATCCATCCATCCACCCAGTTCCTTGGGATCTCTGAGGATTGGTGCGTCATTGTACCCACCGTGTCGTCGTCGTCGCCATCGTCATCATCATCGCGTACCATCGTGGCTCCATCATCCTGGTGTAACATAAAAGCATTAAACTTCGGCAACAAGCAATAGAGCGAGCATCCAGGTATAAAGTGATTAATTATCCAACCCCCTTCTCCCTATTTGAGTTGATTAATTTTGGTGTATGAAATAATTAATTTTGAGTTCCTTCCTCGTGGTAAAGTGGAATTGAGTCATTAGTCAATGGGAACTGCATCGTCGTCGCGTCGAAGAAGTTGGACTGTCAGCATGACCGACCCAGGACTAGACAATAACACCGAAGTTATTGTCTTCGTCATCATCGCTTCATCAGCATTCCGGTCAATATTCCTTTGACAAAGTCGGTTGCCTATTCTCGTGTCTCCCTACATTCCTACATTAGGACCAGGTTCAAAGACAAGGCTCCTGCGGCTTGCCGATCATCATCGGTGTAATATTTTCTGTTAACGGAATTTTATACACGTGGGAGTGTTCTCCAACTCCCCATAGGAGTATATGGCAATGTTTAAGGACAACATCGAGGCCGTCGTCGTCTCCAAGTATAAGGACGTGCTGAGGCAATGAAATTAATTTAGTATCCTTGCAGATGGAATTTGTCACCGTGGTCGTTTTGTTGTTAGTCCCATCGCGCATCTTCTTCCGCCCGGCAACGGTTGAGTTATCTGTCTTTTAGGGTTACGATCCCTTTAGTTATTTCAACCCAACTTGTCATGTAATTCCTGCACATAGGCATCCTTTTTAGTGGTAAAGAATGAAAATAATTATCTTAGCCCTTCTACGTGTTGGTATTTTTCTTTTCTTCACTTTTTATTTTTACTTCACGGGTTAAAGGTTTACGGGTCGCTAAATATACAGCCTTCAACCGTTATGGTTATCAATCCGTTTTTTTTTACTGCTGCTTTCGAACCTGCGAAGCTTTTTGATGCGGTACAAAAAAAAAGGAATTACCAGCGTGACTTGTTAAGAAAATACATTAAATTAAACATGGCGTGGGTTTAATGGGATCGTAAAGATTTATTCAGAGGATTCGTCAACCTTAAGTGTTAAAATTTATCTTTGTAAGAAAAATATAATATAATATTACAACCTTGCCAAAAAGGTAATGATTTGCAAGGCTCAATGTTTTGGCTTTTGTAATTGAATAAGGTTAGTATATTTTATTACTTGCCAAAAAGAAATGGGAGAGAAAAATAAATTTTATTGCAAATAAATTTCTATTTTTTACGAGGTCTCCTATTCTTCTGAATAGGTACTTTGTCAAAGTTGCTATAAAACTTCTATAATTAAGTATTGGAATATGAATTCGTGACACAAATAAAATAATTAATTAAAAACAGGCTATCAATAAATCTGATCGGAAGAATTGAATTGAGAAAACCAAGGTTTTTGGTTGGCCTTGAAATTCCCCCAGATGGTAAGAATTTTGTACGCGTGTCTGAACATTATTCACAGTACAAGTTCTGATTAGTTATCCGACACACAATTATTATAAAGGAATAAGGTAAGGTGAAGTTTTCAATATTAACCGTGATAAAAGCAACAAAACTAATAGTGAATACAATTTTGGTCAGCTCTCAGTGTGAACATAAGGTGAATTTAACTTGTTAAAGGTTGAGAGTTTAGATGGCGCTTAATTCAATTGCAGAGTAAATAAAATGCACGACTGGGTCGCACGAACTTGCTCTTATGTAAAAGACTAAGAATTTCAAAAATGAATGATATTAGAGAAAAACTGTTCATAAGCATAAAATTCATTTTTTAAATGACTTAAACAACTCCTTTAGTAGTTGGAGCTAAAAACAGGATGCCATGTGATTCAAGCTAATATTATTTTATACAAGAACATTATAACTCGTTGTAGTGGTTTCTTAAAAAAATAATGTTTTATATAGAAAAATGTTAAAACATTTTTAAGATAAAATGTTGGTACGCCAACTTAAAGTTGTTATTATTGTACGAATAAATAAAATGCACGACTGGATCGCACGAACTTGCTCTTATGTAAAAGTACTTTGGAATTTAAGATACATCTTATAAATATAAAACATGGATTTAATGAGATAATAATGTTCAACTGCATAAAATTGCCGTCTGGTTTCCGGAAAAGTATGAATTTATGCAAATAAACCTTAAAAAATCGTTTTATTATTAAATAAATTTTTTATATAAGAAATTTCTCTAAAATTTTTCAAGAAAAAAATGTGGGATGCGGATTTTAAGTATTAAATAATATTGGTTTTAGGAAATAATTTCAAAAAATAATCGTTCATAGGTTTTGAAGATATTGATTTAAATTTTTTTTTTTTTTTTTTTAAACCCAATAAATATTTTTTCGAATATTTTTATATACAATATTATTTTAAACTTAAGGGGACTCCTGCTAAAAATTTTGGGATAAAATCCTTAGAGCCGTTAATAAGAAAGTCGAAAATTAAAAAAAACGGGTCTATGGCAGGTACCCCTAATAACATTTTGCCCCAAAATTTTGTTTGACCAAAATGTAGTCCATGTCCATAATATCACACTTAATTTTTTTTATCAAAATCGTTAGAGCCGTTTTCGAGATAAATAAGATTTTGCATTACGGGTGTATGGGGGGTACCCTTAGTTTTGGAGCTAAAAAAAAAATTTCAATTTTTCCTCTAGGGAATCACCGAAGACTCTTAACTACCGATATTGAAAGAAATAGGTCCAGTGGTTTAGGCTGTAGTGAGAGGTACAGACATACAGACACACCGAAACATGTTTTTTGTGTACTAAATTTTACTTAAAATTTGTATAAAAAAAATTGGTATGCAAATTATTAGTATTTAATAAAATACATTTTAAAACATAATTTAAAAATTTAATCGTGTATGGCTTTTCAAGATATTGAATTTTCAAAAAAAAAATTGTATTATTTTTTTAAAAATCCAAAAACTATTTTTTCGAAAAAATTTTTAGTTTATATTTTTTAAAATGCAAAGCAGCTCCTGCACAAAAGTTTTGGTTAAAATCGTTAGAGCCGTTGGTGAGAAATTCGAAAATCAAAAAAACCGTTCTATGACAGGTACCCCTAATAACATTTCCCCCCCAATTTTTTTTTGACCAAAATATAGTCCATGTCCATAATATCACACCTAATTTTTTTTATCAAAATCGTTAGAGCCGTTTTCGAGATAAATAAGATTTTGCATTACGGGTGTATGGGGGGTACCCTTAGTTTTGGAGCTAAAAAAAAAATTTCAATTTTTCCTCTAGGGAATCACCGAAGACTCTTAACTACCGAGATTGAAAGAAATAGATCCAGTGGTTTAGGCTGTAGTGAGAGGTACAGACATACAGACACACTGAAACATGTTTTTTGTGTACTAAATTTTCCTTAAAATTTTTATAAAAAAAATTGATATGCAAATTGTAAGTATTTAATAAAATACATTTTAAAACGTAATTTAAAAATTTAATCGTGTATCGGTTTTCAAGAAATTGAATTTTCAAAAAAAAAATTATATTATTTTTTTAAAAATCCAAAAACTATTTTTGCGAAAAAATTTTTAGTTTATATTTTTTCAAATGCAAAGCAGCTCCTGCATAAAAACTTTGGTTAAAATCGTTAGAGCCGTTGGTGAGAAATTCGAAAATCAAAAAACCGTTCTATGACAGGTACCCCTAATAACATTTCCCCCCAAAATTTTTTTTCACCAAAATATAGTCCATGTCCATAATATCACACTTAATTTTTTTTATCAAAATCGTTAGAGCCGTTTTCGAGATAAATAAGATTTTGCATTACGGGTGTATGGGGGGTACCCTTAGTTTTGGAGCTAAAAAAAAAATTTCAATTTTTCCTCTAGGGAATCACCGAAGACTCTTAACTACCGATATTGAAAGAAATAGGTCCAGTGGTTTAGGCTGTAGTGAGAGGTACAGACATACAGACACACCGAAACATGTTTTTTGTGTACTAAATTTTACTTAAAATTTGTATAAAAAAAATTGATATGCAAATTATTAGTATTTAATAAAATACATTTTAAAACATAATTTAAAAATTTAATCGTGTATGGGTTTTCAAGATATTGAATTTTCAAAAAAAAAATTTTATTATTTTTTTAAAAATCCAAAAACTATTTTTTCGAAAAAATTTTTAGTTTATATTTTTTAAAATGCAAAGCAGCTCCTGCACAAAAATTTTGGTTAAAATCGTTAGAGCCGTTGGTGAGAAATTCGAAAATCAAAAAAACCGTTCTATGACAGGTACCCCTAATAACATTTCTCCCCCAATTTTTTTTTGACCAAAATATAGTCCATGTCCATAATATCACACCTAATTTTTTTTATCAAAATCGTTAGAGCCGTTTTCGAGATAAATAAGATTTTGCATTACGGGTGTATGTACCGTTAGTTTTAGAGCTAAAAAAAAAATTTCAATTTTTCCTCTAGGGAATCACCGAAGACTCTTAACTACCGATATTGAAAGAAATAGGTCCAGTGGTTTAGGCTGTAGTGAGAGGTACAGACATACAGACACACCGAAACATGTTTTTTGTGTACTAAATTTTACTTAAAATTTGTATAAAAAAAATTGATATGCAAATTATTAGTATTTAATAAAATACATTTTAAAACATAATTTAAACATTTAATCGTGTATGGGTTTTCAAGATATTGAATTTTCAAAAAAAAAAATTGTATTATTTTTTTAAAAATCCAAAAACTATTTTTTCGAAAAAATTTTTAGTTTATATTTTTTAAAATGCAAAGCAGCTCCTGCACAAAAATTTTGGTTAAAATCGTTAAAGCCGTTGGTGAGAAATTCGAAAATCAAAAAAACCGTTCTATGACAGGTACCCCTAATAACATTTCCCCCCCAATTTTTTTTTGACCAAAATATAGTCCATGTCCATAATATCACACCTAATTTTTTTTATCAAAATCGTTAGAGCCGTTTTCGAGATAAATAAGATTTTGCATTACGGGTGTATGGGGGGTACCGTTAGTTTTAGAGCTAAAAAAAAAATTTCAATTTTTCCTCTAGGGAATCACCGAAGACTCTTAACTACCGATATTGAAAGAAATAGGTCCAGTGGTTTAGGCTGTAGTGAGAGGTACAGACATACAGACACACCGAAACATGTTTTTTGTGTACTAAATTTTACTTAAAATTTGTATAAAAAAAATTGATATGCAAATTATTAGTATTTAATAAAATACATTTTAAAACATAATTTAAACATTTAATCGTGTATGGGTTTTCAAGATATTGAATTTTCAAAAAAAAAAAATTGTATTATTTTTTTAAAAATCCAAAAACTATTTTTTCGAAAAAATTTTTAGTTTATATTTTTTAAAATGCAAAGCAGCTCCTGCACAAAAATTTTGGTTAAAATCGTTAGAGCCGTTGGTGAGAAATTCGAAAATCAAAAAAACCGTTCTGTGACAGGTACCCCTAATAACATTTCCCCCCCAATTTTTTTTTGACCAAAATATAGTCCATGTCCATAATATCACACCTAATTTTTTTTATCAAAATCGTTAGAGCCGTTTTCGAGATAAATAAGATTTTGCATTACGGGTGTATGGGGGGTACCCTTAGTTTTGGAGCTAAAAAAAAAATTTCAATTTTTCCTCTAGGGAATCACCGAAGGCCCTTAACTACCGAGTTTGAAGAAAATACGTCCGGTAGTTTAGGCTGTAGTTCGAGGTACAGACATACAGACATACAGACATACAGACATACAGACATACAGACAGACAGACGGAATTGTCGGACCCACTTTTTTCGTCTTCGCTATCATCGTAATGTCAACTTTGATCAAAATCTCGAGTTCGATTTTTTTTCCAAATGCAGAACTTGCCCTATAGTACCTATATCGCAAGTAAAAATAAATTTCCAAATGAAAATATTGAACAGTTTTGTAAATATCAATTTTTCCAACAAAAAATTGATTTCTTTTAAGTCTTGAAAAGCAGTGTTTTACATACTCGTTAGAAGCTTCTCTATAAGAACTTTCATTAAAATCCGTTATGGCGATAATGAGAATTTCAAAATTCGAAAAAATGGTTCTATGGTAGGTACAGTCAGTAATCTCTTAATTTCAAAATTTTTCTCATTAAATTTATAAAAATTTTGAATGCACAGTAATATTCAAACTTTTGGAAAACCTTAGAATAAAAAAAATTATCGAAATCGGTTGTACCGTTTTTAAGAAAATCAAAAACAAAAAAATGGTTCCAGGGGGAGTAACAGACATAACCATTTTTTCGAAAAATTTTTTCAACTATAACCTAGTTTTTTTTTTTAAATCTGTGGCAGTTTTTGAGAAAAACAAAATATTTATAAAATTTCGGAAAAAAACGTGTGTGGGGGGGGGGGGGGGGTAGTTGAAAAATAAATTTAACGAAAGTCAGCCTAACCGGTTTTGCTGATCAAAATCTCGAGTTCTATTTTTTTACGAATGCATAACTTACGTCAAGCAATTCATGATATTATAGTGCACGTATGGGAGCAGGAACAAATGCCAGAAGACTGGCGAAAAGGCATAATATGCCCCATACATAAGAAGGGAGATGTCACAACGTGCAGCAATTATAAGATACTCTCCTCTATCCTACAAGACCGGATAACCCCATACGCTAAAACCGTCATCGGACAATATCAGTGTGGTTTCTTTCCAGGCAATGGAAAAATGTCTAGAATTTAACATCCCAACATACCATCTGTTTATAGACTTTAAGGCCGCCTATGATAGCATAGCCAGGGTAGAACTTTACAAAGCCATGAGAGAATTCGGCATCCCAAACAAATTGACACGACTATGTAGGTTGACCATGACCAACGTAACAAGCCAAGTAAAAATAGCCGGATTGCTATCCAGACCAATCAAAATCTTTAATGGACTCCGACAAGTGGACGGTTTGGCCTGCCTCCTCTTCAACCTGGCGTTGGAGAAAGCAATCCGTGACTCTGGCACGGCAACAAGAGGGACCATCGTCAACAGGTCCAGCCAGTTACTAGCTTACGCAGACGACATTGACATCATCGGAAGAACCGAACAAGCTGTACACGATTCCTTTATCCAGATCGAGCAGGCGGCACAAAATCTGGGGCTGCACATTAGTGAAGGTAAAACAAAGTACATGGTGGCGTCGAATGCGAGAGGAACAGTTGGTCAAACAATCAAGGTAGCGGAGCACGAATTTGAAGTGGTGCAATCCTTTAAATATTTACCTTGGGTCAATAGTAGCAGCCGATAACAATATAGAAGAAGAAATACGCGGGCGTCTTCTCAAATCCAACAGAGCCTACTATAGTCTGTCAAAGCTTTTCAAATCCAGAAATCTCACCATAACTTCAAAACTGCTGCTGTACAGGACCATGGTCCTGCCAGTACTCACATATGGATCCGAGACTTGGGTGCTTAGCAAAAGGCACTCCGACCTCTTAGCTGCGTTCGAGAGAAAAGTCTTAAGGAGAAATGTTGGCCCCATATGTGAGGAAGGACGATTCCGGAGACGGTACAATCATGAATTGTACGCAAAAATCGTGACAAAAATTAAGCTCGGTAGACTCCGGTGGGCAGGGCACCTAGCTCGCATGAGCGAAGAGGAACCTGCTCGGAAAGTTCTTTGTGGTACATTCTATGGTAGACGACAGCGTGGTAGACCATGCTTGCGCTGGAGAGATGGCGTAGGCCAGGACGCCCGAAGCCTTGGGGTGCGCAACTGGATGGCGTCGGCTAGAGACCGGGATAGGTGGAGAGACTTGTTGAAAGAGGCCAGGACCGGAACCCGGTTGTCGAGCCGATGATGATGATGATAACTTACATTATAGTACCTATAAGTCGCAAGTAAAAAGTATAAAAGAGAAAAGTTGAAGTTTTATTGAATGTTATTTGAATCACATGAAATACCTCATGTAGCAATCTTGACATTACATCTGCATTTTTCATCAGTATTCAAATAATGGATCAGCAACTGCTGGTGAAGACGTGGTAGGATTAAACATTTCTTTTAATGATTGAGTATCTAAATTAATCGTGATTTGTCTTACATACATATACCCGGACTTATGGATTTTTTAAAATGAATACGAACTCTCGTTGAAGCTGTGAATAATTGTATTCTGTGGAACTAAGATTGCTTGCCATAAACAGCACCGTACTCTCGACTCCATCGATCGCGTGAGATAGAATTTCTTCCACCCCGTTTGAGCTAGCATCGCAGAAAAGTATAATCTCTTTATTTGGATCGTAGTGTACGGGTAAATTATTTTCTAATGAGTGTTCTTTACTGCTCATAAAAGCAAAATTACATTCCTTCGACCAACTTAATCTGACATTTTTCTTCGGAAGATCATATAATACCTTTAGTTTCTGATGACAAATTTGTGCAAACTTCGAGTAGTAAATTCCCAAATATGTATGACCTTAAATCTTCCAGATCCGAAGAAATGGGAACATTTCTGATAGCTTCTAGCTTTTCGGGATTTTTTTTAGTATCTTTAGTATAAACAATCTTCGGTATTTTTTCGAAAAAGAAAAAGCTTAAACTTTAAATTATGAATAACATCAAATTTTCAAAAACTTCGATTTTGAAAGTGAAAAAAAAACAAAAATATGTAGTTAAATGCATTTATTACAAAACTTAAAAAAAAAGAAGAAACATGGCCCCTCTTACATTTGTATGTAATTTCCATCGATTTTTTCTTAAATCTGAATTAAATCGAAGAAGAATCATTCTCCTAAAGGGAAATAAAAGCTAATAAATACACTATGCTAATATTTCTTTTCACTATGAAACCCCCAAGGACGTTAAAAAAAATTATTTTTCTAATCTCATTCCAACAGTCATCCTTCTTCTGTTCCATATAATGCATAATGAATTTTAGAAATCACTTCAACACTCTTTCCATTAACATTAAGCGCTCCAAGGTCTTACAACATGAAGAGCAAGTCAATTTATCATTAATCATTTTTTGCTTTATTTTTTGTATCGAACCCTGGATTCTCTCTTCTTCCATGACTGGCATAACCTCGCAGTTCGTTAAATATACTCGCCTCCTCATGTCAATCAATTCATCGTGTGCACCTTGTTTTTTTTTTTTTTTAATTTTATTTTTAGTTTTATGTCTGAAAAGTTCCACTCAAGTGTAACGAAATTATGAATGCACTTGAGCACTAAACAAAAAACAAAAATTGCATACAATCTGCATCACTCAATCTGTGCACGCTGCCGCCCATGTCAACGACCCCTTCCGCACACACGTCAAGCATAAGAAGAAGAGCAGGAAGACTGTGAATACATCCTTCCACTGAAATTTTCAACGACGATGATGACGATGGTGTTCCTACAGTTCGGTTCTCGTAGAGCACATCCCGCCATCGACTCCCATTTATTGGGGCTTTATGTTTGTGCATAACTGTTCAGCAGTAATAACAACAAAAAACAATAGCAACAACAACGACAAACTCAATCGTACAAATTGACCCAAATTCAATCTCATAGAACCGAACTGTGCTGTTGCTGCAGCAAAAGAAGATACTTAGACTACTTGTTGAGCGCACTGGCACTAAGCATTCTCTCACATCAATCTCTAGAGATCCCACGCATGCTCCCCGGCAAATGGTTACTGTACTAAGGCAGCAAGAACAAGTTGTCAAATGGAGCTCTTCAACAAAAATTTACTTGGATCTTCCACAGATTGGTTAATAATTGTTTTTATCATTGAGAAATCCATGAAGAACTCATCCAACGTGCGTCGCGTCGTTCCTTGGCAAAGACCACCCTGGTGCTGCGTCCGATTGAAGTAAACAAAATGACATTGACATCGACATCCGGATCTCCGATGCTCCATGGATATTCTTAAACAAAAGATACAGATTTTTGTATTGAAATATTTTGAATGGACGGAGTTTCTTAACAAATGTTGCCAGACATCATAATTATTGCAAAAAAACCTGCGTGTGCATTTATGCAACATGCAGTGTTGCATTCTTTTTATTAGTAGTCAGAGAAATAAAGTTGCCTTTAATGTAGTTGTTCGTTTTGCAAGATACGAGTACAGTGAAATTCGCATATAGTGACTTCGGTTATAACGAAATTTCGATTATAACGACCATTATTACGGTTTGTCATGAAGTTTGGATATAACGACCGAAAACAAAATACAAGAGAATTTTCCCAAGATTATTCCTTTTTCCTGTGTTGCGTGTCTAGACATTATACAGTTAGTTTTATTTGAATGCTTAAATAGTTTATTTTGTTTGATACAAATTTGAGTCAGTTGTGTGTTATTTTTCATTGAGAACTACTTAGTTGATGTAAGATAAAAAAACGGTATAATAGATATTGAAAAAAAATTGTCTCGTTCGGATATAGCGACATCCGCTTATAACGACCGAAAATGTGTCTCCCGTGAGTGGTCGTTATAACCGAATTCTACTGTAGTTTGATCTAATGATGAGCAATTCGTGGTGTTATTAAGTAGTTTTTTGAAAGGTTTTATTCAAAGTTGCATCAAATATTTTAATCGGGCTTATATGTCAATTGAAGATACGAGTTAATATGACGCCAAAAAAGCACTGTTACTCGTACGAACGAAATCGTCGAGAAAATTCGCAAGACCTTCCGGGTCTGTTTCCTCACTGATAGAGGCGGTCGAGTAAAAGTGAGGTAAAAATAATGGGATTCTCATGATGTACGAGTAGCTAATTCATAGAAAAAATAAAATGCACGACTGGGTCGCACGAACTTGCTCCTATGTAATAGACTAGGAATTTTAAAAACGAATGTTATTAGAAAAAACTGTTCATAAGGATAAAATGAATTTTTTTAATTCTCTTAGTAGTAAGAGATAAAAACAGAATGCTATGCAAATATGAATTTATGCAGGAAGAAAAATTATAAGTCGTTGTAGTGGTTCCTTAAAAAAATAAGCTTTTATGTACAAAATTTTTAAAACATTTTTAAGAAAAAATTTTGGTACGCCAACCTTAAGTTATTATTATTAGGTGTGTTTTTTTGGGAAAATTATCCGTAGTGAAGTAGGATTTCCCAAAAAAACGTATCCGCAGTTGGGCGATTTTTCTACTTTAAAGTTGGTACCACTGACTAGTTGTCAAATATTTAATTGAAAAAAAAAACAACCAATAACTTTTTGCCAAGTAATTTTCATGTTTCTGAAAATATATATGGAGGTTTTTATTTATGAATTTCAATTTAAATCATTTTGTATTTACTTTTTCTGTTCACCAGCCATTCTTCATAAAGCAGAAGTTTTGTTTGTGAATTTTTTTTTGTTGACAATTATTATCACCACAAAAGTCAAGGGATCTGTTCGCAGACTTTAGTTAGTTTTGGATTTCTCAACAGCTTTTTTCATAAGAAGGCTTTGTCGCGTTAGTAACTCTTAAATGTCGCTGTTTAACTAAAGTATAACAGCTGACCACGACATTTCGCTCCTACAAAAACGCGATAGTTATTAAACAGCTTTCTATAGTTATTTAGTTGGACGAAAACAATATGTCAAAATTGGTAATGTCCTGTCAAATGAAATCATAAATTTTTCCGGTGTACCACAGGGCTGCCATCTTGGACCGCTCCTTTTCATTCTTTTTATAAATGATTTGCCTAGTTTTATTTCATATTCAAAGTACTTATTATATGCCGATGACCTCAAGATTTTTAGTTGCATTAAGTCTCCACTAGATGCGTGTAAAATTCAAAATGATCTTAATAATATTGTTCACTGGTGTAATCTAAATGGATTATTTTTCAATAATAATAAATGTAGTGTTGTAACTTATGCAAGATTACTCAATCCTATTTGTTTCGATTACAAACTTGGTGGTCAAAACCTACAAAGATTAATGAGTCAAAAGGACCTTGGAGTTATCTTTGATTCTAAAATGAATTTTTCGCTTCAAATTGACCAAGTAATCTCCAGAGCAAATTCGATGTTGGGTTTCATAATGAGGAATTCAAAGTCTTTTGAAGATCCTTACACCCTTAAGACTCTGTTTTTATCTATTGTTAGACCTCTGCTAGAGTATTGTTGTGTTATTTGGAATCCATATACTCAAACAAGCATTCTTCGTATTGAAAAAATTCAGAAAAGGTTTACTAAATTTGCTTTGCGGAAAACATTTAGAAATGCAAATCTTCCGTCTTATGAGATCAGATGTGCCTTTATTGATTTAAAGCCCCTAGTACTCAGAAGGAAACTATATTCTGCTCTTTTCGCTTTTGATATCCTCAATTCAAATATTAACTGTTCGATGCTGCTTTCAATGTACTATATTTATGCACCTTCCCGTATTTTGCGACCTAGAGATGGAAATCTCGTTTATGTTCCATATCATAGTACAAGTTACGCCAAACATAATCCAATTACTAGCTCTTGTATTGCTTTGAATGATCTTGATCTTGTCATTGATTTTAATAAAAGTAGGATAAATATTAAAAGAGATATATTGAATTCATTATAATATTATTATTTTTATACTTTGTAAATATGTTATTTATTCGTTAGTTTAAATTATGTATATATGATAGTCTTTATAAAGATTTTGTAACTTGATTGACGAAATAAATAAATAAATAAATAAAGAGTTCGACACCAACACGATACAAAATGCAGCGTTTTTCTTATAAAAATGGTTTTGTAAAAAAAGACTTAAACTCTCAATGGAAAATGCTAAACAACAAACTACTTTTCGTACTCTACGAACATGCCTTCGAGATACAAAAGAGTTTTCAATTGTACCAACATTTGTATTCGAGACTCGAGCAAACGTCAACATTCTATCCGCAGTTGGATCCTACTTCTACTTTTATCGGCAGTGAAGACTTTGTATTTGTAATACGAATAAAATCTTACTTCACTACGGATAGCTTTGCGAAAAAACACACCTATTGTACGAATAAAAGTCTAATTTCCAAAAAAAATACTAAGCCTTTCTTGAGATATCGAATTTTTCAAAAAAAAAAAATGACTTTTTTCTAAAAATTGAAAAAATATTTTTTCTTAAGTTTTTAAATGCAATGTTTTTTAAACTTTTTAGGAGCTTCTTTACCCTGCACCCGTTGCTAGCCAGAAGAACCGGACTAAGCCAGCCAGTGAAGCTATTGATATACAAACAGCTCATCAGACCCGTCATCAGCTACAATTTTCCTGCATGGTACACCATTTCGAAGACAGCAATGCTGAAGCTCCAAATCTTCGAAAGGAAAATACTAAGGATAAGCACCGGACTTATCTTTGATCGACAGCGAAGGAAGCACTTCAGCAATGAAAGACTCTATGAAGAAGCAAAAATCAAGCCACTGGACCAGTTTCTTGTGCAATTATCGAAGAAGCTTATAGCTAGCACCACCAACCACCCAAACCCGCTGATGAGAAGGATGACCACCCAGGAACGACATCCAGAGCCTAGATACCTCACTGCTCTGGATATGATAGAAAGGATCCCAGCCGACAACGAACCAGCAGTTCGTTTCTACGCTGACGCCGAGTCAGCATATCACCGTGGCTGAAAACATCAAAAAACAACCCCCAGCAACCCACCAACTGGACAACCGGGACTGAACAACCCGAGTCAAAAACCAAGACAAATTAATCATAATGCTAATTTTGAACCATGTACATTACAAATATTATAATTTTTAGAGTTAAGTCATTTTATAAGTTAGGCCCCCTATGTGCCAACAAATTTCTACCCTATACATACTATCCTCAAGTTTCACAATTGTATATATTAAGTTCAATAAAAAACCTTGAAACCTTGAAACCTTGAACCTTCTTTATAAAAAATTTCATTAAAATCCGTTATGCCGATAATGAGAAATTCGAAAAAATCGTTTTATGGTAGGTACAGTCAGTAATATCTAGATTTTAATTTTTTTTTATTAAATTATAGATCGTAAAGATTAATCAAAAGAAAAAAAATTTTAGCAAAATTCTCGGAACCGTTTTCGAGAAAAATACGATTTTCGAAAACCATTTTTTAAAATTTGTATGGAAGGTACCGTTAGTTTTAGATAAAACAATTTTTTTTTATCAAATCTTGTAGATTATGTTAAGAAACTTTTATTTGTCAAGTTTGAAAAAAATCGAGCATAGGGTTTTCGAAATATTGAGTTTCCAAAAAAAAATTTTGAATTTTTTTTAAAAATCCAAAAAATTAAAAATTGAAAATTTGAATATGTAATAATATTCAAACTTTAGAAGAGCTTTGGCATAAAAAAAATTATTTAAATCGGCTTTACCGTTTTCGAGAAAATCAAAAACAAAAAAAATGGACCCAGGGGGGCTACCAAAAATAACAATTTTTTGTAAAATTTTTTTCAACCATTAGCTTGTCTTAACCAAATAAAATTTTTAAATTTTTTTTTAAAAAATTCTGTGGGACAGTTGTTGAGAAAAAAAAATATTTATAAAATTTCGAAAAAAAATCGTATGGCAGGTACCGTTATTTTTGGTCTTAAAAAAAAAAACAGAAAAAAACGTCCGGGGGGAAAAATTAAAACCCATATCTACCAAGTTTGAAGAAAATCGGCCGAGCCGTTTAGGCTGTAGTCGAACCGACAGACAGACAGAATTGCGAGACCCACTTTTTTAGTCTTCGCTATCATCGTAATGTCAACTTTGATCAAAATCTCGAGTTCGATTTTTTTTACGAATGCATAACTTCCCTTATAGTACCTATAAGTCGCAAGTAAAAATTATTTGACATGCAATGTTTTTCAAACATTTTAGAACTACATATACAAAATTTTGTCAAAATCCGTTTTGCCGATAATGAGAACAATGGTTCAATAATATCTTAATTAATTAAATTTTTGTTATAAATCGTTAAAATTAAGAAAAATACGTTTTTTGAAAACCATTTTTTAACATTTGTATGGTGGGTACGGTTATACATATATAAATAAAATAATTTTTTTTTCCTCACATCTTGTAGATTGTAATACAAAATTTTTACCTGTCAAGTTTTAAGAAAATTGAGCATGGGGTTTTCGAAATATATAGTTTAAAATTTTTTTTTAAATCCAAAAAGCAGTAGCACTAACCAAATGAAATTTTGTGAAGTTTTTTTTAAATCTGTGGAACAGTTTTTGAGAGAAAAAATATTTTATAATATTTAAAAAAAATCATATCGCAGGTACCGTTATTTTCGGTGTTGGGGGAAAAAACTTAAAAATGATATCTGCTAAGTATAATGAAGATCGGACAAGTCGTTTAGGCTGTAGGTGTTTTTAGCAATACCTTTCATAGAGCCGTTTTTTTTTTATTTTCGTCTTTCTCTGGTTCTGCTGGCCCTTCTTGAAATTTAAAATATAAAATACAAATTCTGGAAAAATATTTTTTTTGATTTTTGAAAAAAGAAACATTTTTTTTTGAAAGTCCAAAACAAGACAACGGACGATTATTTTTTGAAATTATGCCCTTAAATTTATATATTTTTAAATATGTATTTAAGTTTGGCTAATGGAAATTTCGTACATAAACATTAAATTTACTCTTGGGCTAAAATAATTTGTGGAATTGTTTTCGTAACTCAAATGCAATGCACGATTCGATCACGCGAACTTGCTCTTACGTATAAGAGACTAAAAAATTAAAAAATGGATGCTAAAGAAAAATGGTCTTAACCATAAAATTAATTTTTTGGTAGTTGGAGTTGCCATTTTAAATCATTGTAGCCGTATTTTTCTTAATTTTTGTGTAAAACATTTTGATATGCAAATTTTATGGTTTTATCATTGTGTAAATAAAATTGATATGCAATGATTTTTAAACAAATTTTAAGCCCCTTCATTAAAAATTTCATTAAAATCCGTTATGTCGGTAGTCAAATGGTTCTATTAAAGGTACAGTCAGTAAATAATTTCAAATATTTTCTTATTGAATTTGTAGATAGTAGAAATTAAGGGAAAACAAATTGTTAGTGCCGTTTTTAAGAAAAATACGTTTTTCAAAAATCTATTTTTAACGTTTGTGTGGTGAGCGAGTTTATTTAAGGAAAACTGTGCGAGCAGCTTAGGCAACTTAGAGCAACTTTTTCGAATTCCATATAATGGTATGGTTATGTCCGGGCTGATCAAAGTCTCGAGATCGAGTTTTTTAAACGAATCCATAGCTTGCTGTATGTGTATATCACAAGTAAAAATGAATCTTATGCATTTGAACATTTTTCTGTGACTAAAATCCATATTTTTATGCGTACAATTTTTTATGCACTATCTTATTCTTGATCGAGAAATTGATTGTTTTGAAAATTAAAAAAACGTAGTGTTTTTGCGGTGTTATACCAATCAAAATACTTTCCACTCAAAAGTCGTAAGGCAATCTTAAGATACTTTGTTGTTCTCGCCCTTTGAGGATTGAGAAAATTTGTGATCCCATCTCTTGTAAATTGAGATTCGTTTGTCCAAAGAATTTTGCTAATAAGCTCGTTGTCATCTTTTCCAAATCATCGGGAAGCAGTTGTTACACAGGTGTGTGGTAATATGGATAAAGTTTTTCTCCATGCAGTATATCAAAATTTAAGTCTGGCAATATTGAATTGCAAAGCTAAGCGTCTAATGCTGATTGTTGGCTCATTTGAACAGTTTTCAGTATTCTTCGATCAGTCGAAGTTCTTCTTACTTGTTGCACTCCCGCGTTAGGTCGTTTCTCGAAGCTTTCGATATGTATTTCCAAATACTCGTAAACTAGAAAGTCGACGATTTGGATAAAGTTCCTGGTATCTTTGTCACTCTCTAGTTGAAGTTCCATTGTACAGCACATAGCCGAAAATAATGTTTGCGTATTCTTTGTTTGTAAATGTAGACATTTCAAACAGCGTTTCTAATCAAATGTTGCCTTGACGTTATAAATTAAACTGATGAATTAATATCATTTTCCAAAATCAGAAAACCCTTTTCTTACCTGCTGCAAGTATTTCTAAAAAAAAAAAGGAAAAAGCACTTTTTTTTTTAAATTTTACACGTTCCAGGTTTTTGCCAAGTATCATAATTCATAACATTTATAAAATTTATGGGTTTTTCCGCAAACTTATCATTAGGTGTGTTTTATTCATTGCTGCATAGCCAGCGCAGCATTCAAGTGCAAATAAAACACGATCAAACTCACTCCATATGTCAATTTCAATTTATATTTCATTGTTGGCCATTATTATACAAAATGTAAAAATGTGATGTCAAAACATGTACAAGTATGTAAGAATTTAGATTGTTTTATTTTAGTGGTATCACCAATTTATGAAGACTTACAAAGCCGGCTGAAATTAGGTTTTCCACGAAATACGATGCTCCTAATACCAAATTCAAATGTAAAATGTCATTTAACCTTCTAAAGCGCTTTAAAAATTTTTTGACATTAACATGATTATTTCTGTTGGCTGTTGGTAAATCGTGTAAATCTAGTATAAGTCGCTTTTTTAAAACGTTCGTTAATTATGTAGAACTTAGGTTAGGTTAGGTAAGGTTTAAGTGGCTGTCATTTAAAGCATCTCACACACTTAGACCACACTGAGTCGGGCGGCACGCGTGTCTACCTATAGGACAGGGTCTAGTTATGACACCTATTACGGAGCTGATCTGAGATCTACAGAGGGACAACAAACAATTTGACCGTTTCAAATCTATTTTGGACCAGATTCGTTTGGTCGCCAAACAAGTGGTAGTGTTAAACCGTCTTGTATTTGATTCTTCCAGAGCAATTCACTTCAGCATAAGTTTACTAGTAGCTATAGACATACCTATATTTACCCTATCGGGTATTTCCGGCATTTCCGTTTAAATTCTGGCGAGTTCGTCGGCTTTACACAATTCCGCTGAATATCTTTGTGTCCCGGCACCCAGAATAGGTGAATACTAAACTATTTGGCCATTTCCATCAGTCTGACTATCTGGGAAGATGCGGATATCCAAACTAGATATCACGTTTTCTCTAAGCCAAGACAATACTTCCTTTATCGCCAGAATTTCCGCTTGGAATACGCTACAATGGTTTGGTAGGCAGAAGGAGAGACTAAGGTTTAGTCTATCTGCGTAAACTCCACCATCCACTCCGTTTTCGGTTTTCGATCGATCAGTATAAAAATGTACTGATTCATTTTCCATAAAAGCCCCTTCTTCCCAAGCTGACCTTGGGGGAATGGTGACTTCAAAGTTCTTATCGAAAACCAGCAAGGGAGTGATGTAGTCGGAGTGACTTGGAAATGTCCCGAATAAGTTCAGAATGATGGTGTGGCCAATAGAGCTATCGGTCTATTGAGAGATCGTTTTGAGACGTACGGCTGTGCTCGCGGACATTTTTGTTTGCTGTAAATATCGAGGGGTGTGAGGTCTGCTGACTGACCTTCTTGCAGTAAAGTAAAACTTAAATCCATGTCCATGTTTTAGAGTACCATAAAATGGCAATTTTACAGACGTTTTTGTCAAACGATATCCAACGCGTGGTACCTAGAAATTGACTATCTGTATGTATAAAATTGTATCGCAACTAATGTTGATTTCGAACCAATAAAAATGTCGAAATCACCTTCAGAACTTTCGAAAATCGATAAAAAAAAATTTTAAGTTTTATAGCTTTCATATTTATAGTTATAACATCCTTGTTAAGTAAATCTAGTTGCATCTTAATGCAGCAACAGTTCATGTAATTCGTCTACTTCAAGATTCAACAGATGAAGGGGTTGTATAGGTATTCGTTCTAAATTTCCAGCTACAGGAGAACCATCTCACCCTACAGCGCATGTCTGAAATATAAATCCAGTGGAAAATCTTTGCAAAAATGCCGTCTCCCCTTATCCAATTTACCGGGTCAACACAAAACAACTTCATCCCCCGCTGAATCAACAGAGGGTTGTTTATTTTGCAAATTGTGTCACAGAGCCAAGTGGCATGCTTTTCCTAGGATCCTATTGCTCTATAATATAGAAATAGAGAGGTACCCCTTTTGGGTTGTTCGAATGAATTGGGGGTGTCCATTCCGATTCCATTATGTTCCCTTATCCAATTCACACACAATATTATAAATGTAGAAGAGCCGCCCGGGCACTGATGATGATGGTACAACCAACAACGTTGAACCAACAACATTCCGAAGCATAATAATAATTCCACTACGAGATTGGGTCGTCGTCGTTGTCGCCACCGATTTTGCAACACAGAAGTACGTGGTCGTTGGCCTCGTTCGCATAATAGTAGCGCGTTAGTAGCAAAAATTTTGATTGAAAAATTAAAAAAAAAAAGATTTAAAAAACAAATAAAAAAACCTCGGCTCGAGTTAATTGATAGTTATTAGTCATTTAATAGTTGCATGCAGCTATAAAGGCAGGCGGGCTTAAATTAAAATTTTTATTGAAGTTGAAAACTTTGGCTATAGAGGGTGATTCAAGTTACTCGTACTAAAGTCTACCGGTATGACGGGTTCGAACTTCGCTTAGTGTCTCCTCGAATAATTCAATTTTAGTCTTGGAATCTTGAATATTAACAGGACCCTTTTTAAAGATTGTTTTTCACCAAATGTAGAGTTTTGAATCTCTTAGCAAAGAGATCTACAAACAGAAAAATACTCGAAGCACTTTTTTGTCTGTGAGATATTTTTAAAAGGATTCATCCTCTCGGAATCGGTACAAGTTGTAAAAAATCGTTTGTATAATAGATACATTACCAACCCATAAACACTTAAAGAAATATACAGTTAATTAATATTAATAATAATTCCCTTTGAAGGACCTCTATAGCTCGGATCGTAAATTTTATTTCCGATAAATTTGTAAAACAAACGCGATTAAAAGTTTCATTGTTCAAATAAATAAAAAGGATAACAAAAAATACCAGTTTTATCCTTTCACATCCTTGAAGTCCTTTTGTGCCAATCATTAATTAATCAAAGTGCAAGTGTGTTCATACTGTGTGACAGAGCAAACGAAAAAAATTATCCAACAAGAATACAATCTCTTTTCCGGTTGATCCTTTTCAATACTATTGTGTCCTTCGTCATTTGTGATACAAGCAAAAGTATAACACACAAAAACGAAAAAAGAGAAAAACAAAAGGATTTTCAACTGTTTTGCACCTTTTCAGCAAGGCAGCCAAGAAGAAGAACAAGAAGAAGAACCAACTAGAACTACACGAAGGATTGCTGCAGCGTGTGTAAGTTTAGATTTTAATTAAAAGCGACAAAAGAAGAATGAAAGTGATCCTTAAAAATTTCCTGGCAAAAGGATTGGGATTGGTACTAACACAATTCTTCGTGTGCATTCTGTCGACGACATGGAATGGTATCCTTACGCCCAATAGAAACCACAAACTGCATGTGGTATTACGACCACCCTTGGTGCAGGACTATGTCCAGGCAGATAATGTATGTGTGTTTTTAAGGGTCTTCGGGCTAAGGGGGTTGGTGGTGGAAATGGGTGAAGCCCTGCAGCTGGAGATGGACGGTTGGTTAGTTGAGTTGATAGTGCATCTAACCTGCCTGCAGCCAGCACTCGTCGTTCAAAGTTTTGCGGTCACTGTTGGTGCGGGGTGTGCCAGCGCTGCCGTGTGTCCAATGTATCAATGACAAGGATTCATTTTCGTTTCGCTTGTAATTTTAGACTTCAGGTTGAACAGTGATCCTGGGTTGGGTTTTTTTTTTTTTTTTAATTTTCGTCCCCCTTTTTTTGAGTTGGGTTACACCTTGCGGAGGGATCTAGTGTGTTATATGAGATCCTGGAGGGCAGGGAAATTGATTTGATTTTTTTTTGTGTTCGTCCTTTGAAGGTATAATAGTTGGGGTGGAGCACAGAAGACGGTTTTGCGGTTTGTTGGTTGGTGAAGAGCTTTGATTTGTCTTTCGAACGAGTTTCATTTATTGTCGTTGTCGCTGTCATCGTTGCTCGTCGAGCTTGTCGTTTCTAATGCTCCCTTTTTGTGGTTTTGTCAAAGATTCCTAAAGTGTGTATACTTACATCGAGGAAGGGGTAGGTATAAAGGGATATTTTAATTTAATTCTTTTTTCTTCTCTTTCTGTTCTGGGTTGTTTGTTGATTTTGTAATTAACAAGCGATTTGGTTAACCGATAAAAGTCCACACTCCTGCAGGGAATGTTTATTCAGAAATCAGTGTTACGTAAGAATAAAGCAAGCAAATCAAATTAATGAGGTTTGAAGCAAAACTTTTCAAACCAACAAACTTTGCCTTATTATACTTTTTTGTTGGTCTTGTATAGCTTAAGAGGTATAGAGGTGTCCATATTATAATAATCCAGTGAGTGGGGTTATTATGCAAGGAGTAAAGGAGGAATAATTAAAATAGAGAAACATGGTTTTACGCTTAGTTATTTTTGTGCTTGTTTGTTTTTTTTTTTCGTTTTTGTAGAAAATTAAGAAACAAAGTCAGAATTCTTAATGAATTTGTACTTAAGTTTCCTTGAGCCAGATGGAAATATGTGTATTTTTTTTGTTTAGTTGCTTGTAGAAAGTTATGCTTTCACAAAGTAAATAGGTACGTGGTTTTCTAACTTTTGTACCTAGGTCCGTACCTCCTATAATTTCTTCATTTAAAACTTAAGGGTTAGATGAGATCATAAATTGAAAGTAATTAAGTTCGCATTTAGTATTTGTTGTGGTTTGTGAATTTAATTATAATGGAAGGCATAACAATAATGGAATTATTTTTGTTAAGCGGAGAAATAACTTCTTGCACTTAAGAGGTAAATTTTAATAAACCTCATTACTGAGTTTGCTGATAATCTAAGAATTTTCTTATTTATTGAAATATTAAAATTTTTGGTTTAATTAAATTAACTACAAAGTCGACGAATGGGGTGCATGTACATGATAGCAAGTTCAAGATTCTTAAAACATTTATAAAAATATGAAAAAATGGATTTTACAAGAGAAAAATGTTCAAAAATATTAAATTCGTTTTCTAAACTTCTAAAACAACCCCCTCAACAAGTTTAGTTAGACAAAAAGAATATCATTTGAATTTTGGAAAAAATATAAATGTATGCAAATAAATGTTTAACAAAATTTACTAGCAGTTTAAAAAAAAATAATTCCTTAAATATGTTTATATTTTTCTAAATAAAACTTTTAAATACATTTATTTGTTTTTACTTTTACGAAGCTTATTCGAATGGCAAATTAATTTTAAAAAATCCATCAACGAGTTTTTGAAAGATCGAATTTTCGAAAAAAAAATATTGATTTTAATGTTTTGATGTGATACTTGTAAATTAAAATTTGTAGGTATATAAACTTCTGTGTACAACATTTTAAGCAAATCAGTTGAACCGATTATGAGAAAGCAGAAAATCACAAAAACTGGTTCTGTAAAGGGCTTTTGAGCATTTTTTCCAATTCGACAGTAGATCGTATAAATATTGATAAAATATTGATATTTGATATTTATTTATTTTGAATCAAGCTAATTAATATCTAGCGTACAAAAATATTACTTAGAATTAAGAATTATATAGAATATTTTTTTAAAACCATTATTTGATATATCAGAAAAATTTATTAATAAATTATGATTGACGTTATGCAAATTAAACATTTTATTCAATGGTGAATTCTGCTCATAGTTCATACGATAGTGTTTTATGTAAATTGGGTCACGAAAACCTCTTAGATTACGATTTGGAATATTAAAATTAACACGAGACAAAAGGTTTAAGGCATCGATATTACCATCAATAAGATTAACAATAAAAACAAAACATAAATAAGAACGTCTGCGCTCCAGACTGGGTAAATCTATGAGTTTTAAACGGCTACTATATGAAGGAAGATTCAATGGATTCTGCCACCCTAAACCTCTAAGAGCAAATTTTAGGAACCTTTTTTGAATTTGTTCAATTCTTATTTTGTGATATTGATATTGATAAGATATTTTTAATTGCGACTTACATATACATATTTATATCATAGGTACTATACATTGTAGATACTATGTGGTACTATGCATTCTTAAAAAAATCAAAATTTTGATCAGAATTAACATTAAGGTGATAGAGAAGACAAAAAAAGAGGGTATCGCGATTCTGTCTACCAGTCTGTCTGCCTGTCTGTCTGTTGAGTCTAAGCGGCTGCTGTGCCGATTTTCTTCAAACTTGTTAGATAGCATTTTTTAATTTTTACCCCACACGTTTTTTTAGCTAAAAATTTCGATACCCCATTACCTACTAATTTTTTTTTCGAAATCTTATAAAATATTTTTTTTCTCAAAAACTGTTCAATATATTTAAAAATACATAAAATGCACGACTGGGTCGCACGAACTTGCTCCTATGTAATAGACTAGGAATTTTAAAAACGGATGTTATTAAAGAAAACTGTTCATAAGGATAAAATGAATTTTTTAAATTCTTTTAGTACTAAGAGATAAAAACAGAATGCTATGCAAATGTGAATTTATGCAGGAACAAAAATTATAAGTCGTTGTAGTGGTTCCTTAAAAAAATAAGCTTTTATGTACAAAATTTTTAAAACATTTTTAAGAAAAAATTTTGGTACGCCAACCTTAAGTTTTTATTATTGTACAAATAAAAGTCTAATTTCCGAAAAAAATACTAAGCCGTTCTTGAGATATCGAATTTAAAAAAAAAAAAAAAAAAATATTTTTTTTTCTAAAAATTGAAAAAATATTTTTTCTTAAGTTTTTAAATGCAATGTTTTTTAAACTTTTTAGGAGCTTCTTTATAAAAAATTTCGTTAAAATCCGTTATGCCGATAATGAGTAATTCAAAATTGGAAAAAATCGTTCTATAGTAGGTACAGTCAGTAATATCTAGATCTCAAATTTTTTTTTATTAAATTATAGATCGTAAGGATTGATCAAAAGAAAAAAAACTTTAGCAAAATTCTCGGAACCGTTTTCAAGAAAAATACGATTTTCGAAAACCATTTTTTAAAATTTGTATGGAAGGTACCGTTAGTTTTAGATAAAACAAATTTTTTTTTCTCAAATCTTGTAGATTATGTTAAGAAACTTTTATTTTTCAAGTTTGAAAAAAATCGAGCATGGGGTTTTCGAAATATTGAGTTTCCAAAAAAAAATTAGAATTTTTTTTTAAAAATCCAAAAAATAAAAAATTGAAAATTTTAATATGTATAATATTCAAACTTTGGAGGAGCTTTGGCATAAAAAAATGATTTAAATCGGCTTTACTATTTTCGAGAAAATGAAAAACAAAAAAAATGGACCCAGGGGGGCTACCAAAAATAACAATTTTTTTGTAAAATTTTTTTTCAACCATTAGCTAGTTTTAACCAAATGAAATTTTTCAAATTCTGTGGGACAGTTTTTGAGAAAAAAAAATATTTATAAAATTTCGAAAAAAAAATCGTATGGTACCGTTATTTTTGGTCTTAAAAAAAAAGAAAAAAATGTCCGGGGGGAAAAAATTAAAACCCATATCTACCAAGTTTGAAGAAAATCGGCCGAGCCGTTTAGGCTGTAGTCGAACCGACAGACAGACAGACAGACAGAATTGCGAGACCCACTTTTTTGGTCTTCGCTATCATCGTAATGTCAACTTTGATCAAAATGTCGAGTTCGATTTTTTTACGAATGCATAACTTGCCTTATAGTACCTATAAGTTGCAAGTAAAAAATTGCAAAATTTCATTTAGTTAAGGCTAGGTAATGCTTGAAAAAAAAAATCCGAAAAATACTTATTGAGGGTACCCCTCCCAGAACAATTTTTTAACTTCCCATAGGGAGTTATTGTAATCGGTCCGATTTGTCAAATTGGAATTTTTGACATTTCTCGACGTTTCAAGGTCTCTAGAAGCTATATCAATCATTTTTAGAGAGATGTCTGTGTGTGTATGTGTACGTAAGTTCGTACGGCAGTACGTTCTGGTACCATTTTTCGTCATCGATATCTCAAGAACGAGTAAAGATATCGACTTCAAATAAATTTTGTTTAATAGATAATAACTTCGAAAGAGGCTGAAAGGGCGTTTATTAAATTTTTTCCTTTTATTTTGTTAATGATTCAACAAATTTTGTTCTAATCTTTTACAAAAGTACTACAACAAACAACTTTTTTTAACTCTTGACGAAGCCCCCGTGTCGTCTGAAAAGAAATTAATGTTTTATTACTTTTTACTTTTTTTTCCAATTTTATATAATTTTTAATTATTTTCAAGAATTACATTCGCTCTGCCTAATCTCCCCAAGAAATGGTAACTCATTTGTTTCAAAAAGAAAGATTTCTTCTAATTGAGCTCATAGCTGTGTATGTGGCGGATTAACAAAATGAATGTCATTACGTCTTTTTAAATGTAAAACTGTTGCTCCTTGTTTTTTTCTTTTTAAGAAATTATACATCTCTTAATGCCAAATTAGAAAATTTACTGACAATTAAAAAAAAAAAAATCTCTTGACATAAAAGCACAAAAACACAAAACAAAATAACCTACCAACTGTTGCTGTGTGTTTCGTTTCCTTTATACAAAGCCCAAATGTATTTTAACACATTTATCATTTGTCAAACCTTCATCTGTCAGCATCAGAATGCTTTCAGGATAAAAACGAACAAGAGGTGAGGTAAATTTTGCGTATGCCATGGTTTAACTCTGTTAGTGACAAATATCAATCATTTCTCAAAAAGTATGGTATTCAAGAAGAATTCAAGAACTTATTTATGGGGTAAATCCTTTAAGCCAGTCAGAGCATCATTCATCTAAGTCTTAATGCTCCCTTTTCGTGTGGTAATACCCAAAAGTATCAACATTCAGATCAAAATTGTATTTAAACTTTTTTATAGACTAATTCAAATGTGTTTTGCAGATTAATACATTTATTCATACAAAAATACACTTAGAATATTGATTAAGGAATGGGAAAGCCTTTTGAGAAATACTTTTGAACAGATCCTTAAGGATTTCTTCTAGTATTTATACTTTCAACTGCCTATGAGGCTTTTTAATTTTAAAATCATGTAATGAAAACGACTTGGGTGTTTACTGTTAAGTCTTTTATCTAAAGCATTGATTGATTGTCAGCAGACCTAGATTGAAGGCTTGTAGAAGGAGTTTGTGTCTTTTGTAAATCCAATGAAGGAGGACAGCATTAATCAATGCATAAATTATGATTGCCAGACAAGTTAAGATTTTATAGAGCCCGGATGTTTGAGAACATCCTGAGTGTGTAAGAAGGTAGAAAGATGATATTTCTTTAGGGGTACGATAGACAATTCATTTTCGAATCCTGGTTTATTGCAAAGACCGCTATAATTTATAATAGGGAGTTCTTTTCCAACCTGGTGCCATACATTAGATTCTACTTACTTAATTATTAAAGCAGCTCTCGATTCATGAAGAGAGTCTGCCTGAGACACGGTGGTGGCCTACCACCCTCTGCGATCCCCAAAACGATGCTTCTGGTCATTCGCCCCATGTGCTCTGGTATTAGCAATGGCTTAATTTTTAAACCGGAGGATCAGTTCAGGCTGGAATTCCAAGGTTCTTTTGGCTGGAGCTTTGTTGTCCATTGGCGCAATATGTCGACGTGTTCTGTCTTTCTGGACTACATCAAATATTGATATAGCTTATAGAATTTGCAGTTTTATCTTCTCCTATACATTTTACCTCGTCGCGACCAATTATCAAGTATCAGTCGCGCTTTCTTGTTTATAGTCTATTCTTGAAAGCGGAAAAATAGGGCTGGCAGCATAATGGTTATATGTATAGAGCGTTTAAGCTTTGTCTAAGCCTTTTTTGAAAAATTGAAGTAAGAGCGGTTTTCTATTGGAATTTTTCGTTAAATCTCTCCTAATAATATTTATTCTGAGGTAGATGAACTTTTTAATTGCTTCGAAGTTGTCGCTTATAATATTGAAAGATTTGTATTAGTCGATGTTTATTTGTTGGTTCGTTGATAGCAATAAACTCGTAATTCCTTACTTTACTTTCAAGACTAACAAGTTTGGCGATATCTTTAAGTGCCATGAAAGATTCTATTCATGAACATTGGGAATGGCCGATTTCGTCTTGAGCAGATTTGTGGAAAATAGTGCCCTAAGTGTTAACGGCTGCCTTTCAAGAATAATAGTGAAGAAATCGCATGATAGCACATGTGCGAGTGATTATCAAAACCTTATACATGTTTGGAATAGTACGGATGAACTTATCCCTAGTTAATCAATGTCTCACGACACAGCTTTATCAGTTTTTCCGGATCATCAATAGGATGAATGTTATCCTATGCGGCTTTGAGGTTGATGTTCCAACTTTAAAATTAATGTTGCTCAAAGTTTTGCTCGGATTTTCAGGTTTGCCCATGAGTGTGAAGTTTTAGGCTATGGTCGAATCTAAATACCGGGAGTCAAGCTTCTATTTACTGATAACAGTATAGCAGAACGGTTATATGTATGTCTTGATATAGTTCTTGGAAAATAGGGGGTCACCTTTTTTGTTGATGGGTACATGTAGAATATAGTCGTATCATCGGACAGGCTTCCTTTTACTTATTCGATATTCTGGTGCATATACTCCACCGAAACATAAAAACCGTACTTCAAGAAATGTGCTGATAAGCTTTTAAATCCTGCAACCTTGCTTTTAGTTTAGTTTAGTTTAGTTTAGTTTAGTTTATTAGTCAATCAGAAATAATTCTTACAGACTAGAATACATAATTAATATTGATAAAGATTTAACAATAAAAAAGAAAATGTAGATAGGAAATTTATAAGTACATATAACAATTTTAGATTAAAGATTAGCTAATACATTTAACAGTTTATTTTTAAAAGCAACTCTTGAGCAATTCTCAAAAATATCAATTAACATACAAACTGAGTTTACCTCTTTGATGCATCTTGTAATTGGTTCATTGTAACCATAGTTAGTCCGATGAAAAGGAACGAAAAACAAAGCTGTTACCCTTATATTTCTTGAGGGGATACGGAGACCCAATTCATTTAAAAGAGATGAACATTTAATACGATAAGAAAACACATCACGAACAAATATAATAGAGAAATATTTTCGTCGAAGAACGAGAGTTTGGATTCCCATTAATAAGCATCTCGCCTTATAGCTCGGTAAATCACTATTCCAATAATTAAGTTTAAGGATAGCGTATCTGGAAAATCGCCTTTGGACTCTTTCTATTCTATCCGAAGCATTATTGTAATAAGGGTTCCAGATAATAGAGCAATACTCTAGAACTGAACGGACCAGTGAAAAATAAATTGTTTTAAGAGTTAGTAAATCTGAGAACTCACGACTATTTCTTTTAATAAAGCCTAGCATAGAATTACTTTTGCTAATAATATGATTTATATGGGGCTTAAATGATAATTTATCATCTAGAATTATGCCCAGATCTTTTTTTTGAGAAATTCTTTCTATGTTAATATTATTCAAATTATATCTGTAATTAATCCAGATTTTCTTAAGAGAACAGGTTAGAACCTGACACTTAGATAAATTCAGATGAAGGGAATTTATGTCGCACCATTGCGAGAGTCTTTCGAAGTCATCTTGAAGGAGTAAGCAATCATGAAAGGATTCAATCTTTCTATAGAGCTTCAGATCATCGGCATAAAGCAAGCATTTAGAATGAATAAAAATATCTGATATATCATTAATAAATAAAAGAAATAGCAATGGTCCAATGTGGCTACCCTGGGGAACTCCTGAAGGCACATAGATAGGGTCAGAAAAACTTGTATCGATTTTCACGATTTGAACTCGACCAGTTAAATACGATTCGATCCATTTCAGTAAATTAGAATGAAAGCCAAGACAAGCAAGTTTATGGAGTAAAATCTTATGGTTTACTCTGTCGAATGCTTTAGCAAAATCGGTAAAAATGATATCGGTTTGTAAGTAGCTTTCAAAATTCGAAATTATATGATTGACAAAGATAGCTAAATTAGTTGCTGTAGATCTTCCTGGTATGAAGCCGTGTTGAAAGATCGATACATGCTCTCGGACAACGAAAAGTATTTTATCACATATGATTTTTTCAAATATTTTTGGGATAACTGAAATTTTGCAAATTGGTCTGTAATTTGATATGATTTGCTTGGACCCAGCCTTAAAAATTGGTGTAAGGAAAGAAATTTTCCATTCCTTCAAAAATAAGCCATTAACCAATGACTTATTAAACAAAATTGTAAGTGGTTCGGCTAGAGAGTTTGCTGCATTTTTTAAAAAAAGTGGTGAAAAACCATCCGGTCCAGCCGACTTTGAAGTTTCTATTTGCTTCAAGGCAACTAAAACTTCATCAGCGTCGATATGAAGGTAACCCATACTAAATCTTTCAGGTATGTTAGGAAGATTTTGAGAGTGTGTTTCGTTAGTATAGACGGATTCGAAGTATTTGGCAAAAAGATTGCATATTTCTAATATATCACTTGAAATTTTTCCTGCGTGACTCATACAATTAGGAAGGCCTGTATTTTTTCGTTTGGAGTTAATAAATTTCCAGAAATGGCCACTATCATTTTTGATCTTAATCTCAGTAGAAGTAATATAATCATTGTATAACTCTAAATTAAGAGAATCAAACAAACGTTGCAATGCAAGATACGTATTATGAAGATCTTGATTACTTTTATTAGATTTGTATCTCTTATAGGCTTTATTTTTCTTATTTTTAAGACGCGACAACCTTTTATTGAACCAAATAGGATTCGAATTACACGATATTGTTTTTTTGGGAACAAAACGTTCTATAGTGTTATTAATATATATAATTATTATATCTTTGAAGGTATTGTATGCATTCTTTAAATCAGGTTGATTCATGATATCCCCCCAAGACAACGAGGCAAGGTACGCATTTATTGCATCAAAGTAAGCATTCTCAAAACAATTTACAACTTTTGAATGAACTAAATTGCTCTTTTTTAAATAGCTATAAAAAGTAAGATTTCCCTCTAATGCACAATGATGGACTGAGTTCTGAAGCATTGGTAGCAAACATTTTTCAACATCGACATTAAATTGTTTATCGACGAAAACTAGATCAAGTATACGACCGAAATCATTATGACAGTTATTAGTTTGAATAATATCAAATTGGCTGAAAAAATCTACTAACAGTGCCTCAGAATCAGTATTTATATTGAAAGGGATTAAGTATTTCTCATCCTGATCAAAGATCCAATTAATTTCACTTAAATTAAAATCTCCAGCATAAAAAACATGCTGAGAACTAGAAAGATTTTCTAGAATGTTTTTACAATTACTTAGATGTATATCATATAGATCGATAGTACTTCTTGGTGGTATATAACTACATATAACAAAAAGTTCTTCTTTATTAAACAATAAAACATTAATAATTAATTGATCAATATCGTAATTCAAATTATTATTAGCGGAGGAATCAGATTCTAAATCTACAAGTTTGCAAGATAGGCTCGATCTAACAGCTATAAGAACTCCTCCTCCACGCTCTAAACCTGTTTTTTGTGAACATCTATCTTTTCTAAAAATAGTATAAGACGAATTACAAATTTCAGTAGTTAGAAAATTTTCATTTAACCAAGTTTCGGTAAATATAACGATATCATATAATTCTGAAGAAAGAGATAAAAATAATTGATTTAACTTAGTTCTTAAACCACCAGTATTTTGATAATAAATTGATAAATTATATGAATTCGATGAAGTCAATAAAGCACCAGATACATCATTTGCTCTTGAAACACCATCTTTAGTTAAATCCACATTGTTGAGAGTCATGTTTCTTCTATCGCTTTCGAGGCAGCTGTTCTGTTTTTTGGATGGTCAACAAATGGTTTAACCTTGACAGCATAAGGCCAAATCGATGAGTCATTCAAAAGATAATCGACATATTCAACAGGAACACATAATTTGAAGTTGACAAATTTCACATGATACAACGAAATCCCTTTTTTGATTAGCTTAAAGCATTTAAAAGCATTAGAAGAGATGCCAGTTTTAGAGACAATATGCTTAATAATGTCCTCCGGCTCCGTACTTTGATGAAATTTAGAAACATGTATCCATTTCGACTTGTATACTACATTCAATTTAGAATCAAAATCAGCACCAATCAGAACAGAATGAGTTTTTTTATTTGTTATGTTTGAGGTGTTGTTTGAATTTGAAATTAATTTAGAGGCAGCTAATTTGGCTGCTTGCAATTGAGCAACGGGATCAGTATGAGAACTTGAAGTATAGATATCACCATTAGAAAGTCCAACCAAACTAGTGGGATTAAAATCAGCAGTCACAAAATTGCTTAATTTAGATGGTATTAAATCAGCAACAAGTTTCGCAGATTCATTAAGCACTGTACCTCCCATATCGACCTTATTAGCAACATTAATAAATTCGGCATTATCATCATGAATAACAGCTACATCATTACATGGAGCAGAAGGGATAGCGCCGGCAGCAAGTCTTAGAGAATTACTTGATGAAGCTACTCCATCCTTGGCATGTTTAGCAACAGTGACAAAATCAGCATTGACATCAACAATAGTTGCAGCAGTACCGACAGCAGCATTCACATCAACGACAACACCTCTTTTACAAATTTCATCAACATCAACAATCTTAGGAACACCAGCAACTGCAACATCCTCGACACCAGCAGGTTTAAGAGCATCGTCAAGAATAACTATCTCGTCAGTTTCAATATTATCTGTTCCAGCAGACAACGAATGAGTGCATACAGCATCAGCAGTTGATTCGTCTTCTGTATTAGTCACAATCTTATCACTCTGATTTAAAGAGCAGGGATTGTTCATGGTATTAGTTTTAGGTTTTTTATTAGTTTTAGTTTTAGAAGACAAAACCGGTTTTATGAGGCTAGTGGAAATCTTTTTCGCACTATTTTTTTTAAGAATTGATGGTGAGGGGGCAAGACCATGACTTAAAGAGAGCAGAGGTGATGATGGAAGTTTATTGAGTGCGGGGGAGGATGAATATTGTCGATCTTTCATAAACACAGACTGGTTCGACTTACACTGATCATTGCTTTTAAGCTTTGTTTGTGATCGAAGGGTGCGCGGGAGTACCACTGAAGCATCTCCACATAGAGACGAAGAGAACTTTGCAAAATCAGAGCAATTTTTAGAAAAGAGCACAAATAAATCATTGACTCTTGCAACACAAGATAGAATATTGATTTTTTTACACTTGTCACATATCCAACATAGATTGTCATTAGATTTTAAAGAAGAAGAAATTGTGTCATTTACATTTGCACATTTTAAATGAAAACTGGCTCTACAAATTCCACAATTAATAAAGTCAATCTTGGATAATAAGACATCACACTTGGAACAATTAGTAGTCATGATTTATGTAAAATTGAAATCCAATATTGTGAAGATAAAATAATTAGAAGCAGTTGACTGCACAAGAGTTAGTCAGTGACTTTTATGCTTTTATGTGTAAAACTACCTCTTCAACACTGGACTGTAAAAGTGATTCTTCATCAATTGGAAGTGGGTTGCAGCATTACTCGTTATTTATGATATCCACTTAGCAGCTCCACCAAATGCTGCTTGAAAAAAATCTACTATTCCTTGTGCTCCGTTTAAAAAAAAATAAAACTGCAATCTGGTCTTAAAACCAGAAGCTAATTACTTGACTTTTTTTTATAAAATCTGTGGCTGTTTCGATCAGCAAACTCTTCGACTTCCTTCAACTGGAAGGCTGTTTGTACATCTTCTTCTTAAACAGAATTATCTTCTTTTCTCTTTAAGTTCGCTGCTCTTCTTTTACATTGTCCGATATTCGCATGTTTACTTCTGTCATTTTTTCTATGCATTCATTATCGTGAAGAACTTAAGGTGTTTTTTCGGCTGACTTGTTGGTGATACCTTGTGGGCGGTTCGCAATTTCTTTACTTCATCGTCAGTCAGTAAATATTTCAATTTTGATTCAAAAAGAAAATGGTAAGAGCAGTAGTTTTTTTCCTCAAATTTGTCGCGAGTAGCACTTGGTCAATTTGACTGGTCGTTTGACGATCTGCAGTGCGCGAGGTGTATTCCACAAAGGGCTAATTCCTACTGACCTCCGCTCTGATGCGGTTGCTCAATTGTAACACAGTTCACGGTACCATTCATTCACTCCATTTAATTAATTCGCGTTACATAATTCGAACATTAAATGTAGGCTTAACTATAGAAAAACTCTAAATTGACACAAGACCAAGTAGTTCAATACAAAAAAAAATAGTTTCTAGGGAGAATTTTGAACGCAATTGTGTTTAAATTTTGAACTGTTTTACAAAGAAGAAGTTGGTACAAGGAACTGACTGCAAAGAAAACCTAAAAGTATCAATAAGAATACATCTATAACAGCTTGTTCTGAATAAGCTATTAAAGTTGTCTAGTCATATATAGCTTCTGGTATTTTGTGTCTAAAAAAGTGGTAAAAATTCGGAAATAGTTATTCGCCAACAAACAGTAACAGCAACGAAATGTCAAAATTAAAAACTAGGTAATCCTTTTTGGTTCTTTAATAGGAAGTTTTTAGTTCGATTTTTACCTCTTGACTTTCATTTTGTAGAAGTGCGAAAACTTTCGAAATACATACATACATAGTTTCATTAAAATAATTTGTATGTGATATCTTCCCTTTATACAAAAGCTCATATTTTCAAATAAAATTAAAGGCAATGTAAAAACAGTTTTTCATTCCATTATGTAAAGTAATTTTGAACTTTAAAAATGTCCAACATTTCATAATGATCAAACTTATTGCATTAATTAATTTTTGGCTCCGAGAAACTTCCAATCTTTATGGCTTGTAATTTGTTTCCATATTCAAAGCCGTACAAAGTCTCCTTTCACTAATTCAATTGTCATGTCGCATCGTAATGTACACATTTTTTTTTTATTTTTTATTATTATTATTTCTAGGGCTTCTTTATTCTATAAAAAGTGTCAAGCGGTTTTCTTTTCAGTTAGAAAAAAAAAAACTCAGCGAAAACAAATTAATTTACATCCATCATCTTCCTTTTAAAAGTTTAGTAAAAACAAAAAAAAAAAAAACGCTCCACAAGAACCTCTTCAGCATGTCATCGCAAAAACAATTTAAATGTTCCCTTTCCTTATATCTTATACCACATTTTCCTCTATCTAGTCCTTTGTGCAAATTTTCATTCGCCAAAAAGATAAATACCCAAACATTTTTCAAAACCTGCCTCGCTCGCACTGCCCCCTGACCAATGTGACGATGAGAGTCCTTGACCATAATCTCCATCCTGGAGTGCCGCAAGCTTTGTCCAAATAACCAACAAGAATAACAAACAAAAATAAAAGGGACATAAAATTGAATAACTCATTCAAATAATAAAAAAATAAAATAAAATAAAATGATAAAAGGACGAATAGACAAGTGCTCCTTGAAGTGAATACAACATAATTACCAACAACATTTGCTCTGGGTACTCATGCATAAATAAACGTATCGGATGTAAACGTCATATAAATACCCATTCACAGAATCTTATAACTGCTCTTTACCCCTTGTCGTGCAACACAATTGAGGAACCTGGGTCCTATAAGCATCCAACAACAACAGCATTCTATCTCATTGATGATGATGATGATGATGGAACAACATTTCTTATTATCATTTGCCATTTTTGTTTGAGGAAAGGCAAAGAATAGAAGGAATCTCCCAGCGGAAAACGGAAAGACATGACAAGTTTCTTGTTTCCTTTTTTCATACCTAAAAATCTCTCTCTCCCTCTTAATATGTATAAAAACTATGACCAAGACCAACCATGTCCCAGAGCCACCGCAATCCTTCGGCAGTTTTTTTTTGTTTCTTTGAAGAATCCTTTTCTAAATGGGATGACTTTTTTAAAAAAATGATAAGAAAAGGAAAAAAGGTTCTTGGGGGCAAAATTTAAATGACCCAACGGGTTGAATGAGCTTGTTGGAATTTAAACTGACAAAAAAAAAGAAATTACGAAAACAGTAATGTTGTCGTTCTTTTACTATAGGTTTCCGAAAAAGTTGTTATGTATGAAAGAAAATATCCAACAATTACAAAAATTGAAAACCAGAAACACAACGGAACGCACAAATTTTCTAAAAAGTGATTCAAGTTTGATTATAATTCTTTCCAATATTGAGAAACCTTTTAAACGAGTTTTAGCAGATCCGATAAATCGTTCTTAAGATAAAGACATTTCAAGTGAGCTTTATTAGATTTGTTTTGTTGATTTTATACGAACTAAAAAATCTACAAAAAAAAGTTTTAAAAAAGACGAAAGTATTCGCTTTAAAAACTATTAATCAAATTGTCAAAATAATGGCGTTGAGGATGGGGAAAAATGACCGATCATCGTTTCTAATTCCTAAAATGACGGGTTTTCAATAAGAGCAAGTAGATGTTGAAGTGGAACAAAACAAGCTTAGTGTAAGGGTCTAACAAAATTTTTATTATTTGAAAGACCCATGTGTGCCATTATGTATGGAATGTGACATCGTTCAAATGCCCACCTTAGCTCGAATAGACTGCGACTTAACGAAACTTTACAAGAAAAAGTCTAGACGGGTCAAATCGCATGATCTTTGTGGCCAATTCATGTCATCTCTGGGAGAGATGCAGATTGTCAATCGTGGCATCGTGTGATAATGATGCCGACGTAGCCCAAAATCCACACGAAACGGTGGGTTGGTGTCATTATATGAACGGCAATTTGTCAACACAGCCATTCGTCCAAATTTGAGCCTCGTCGCTAAAGATGATTTTTCGGTCAAAATTGGGATCCTCTTCACAAAGTTTCTGAAGCCTAGTAAGCGAACAAATCGTGTTGTTTATAGGCATGAGCTTTGAGCTCCAAATACAATACAAAATTCGTCAAGTTGAAGTTTTCGAAAGCCTCAATTTCTGTTGTACATCTTCACAGAATTGGGCGCTGTTCTAAGCCGATCTTGCATTCGTTTGACGTACGAATGTTGGCGGATTGATTACCAAATTGGTCGTTTTAAATTTGGGCCCGAAATGTTGAAGAGTCAACTGTGAAGGGCCACCACCTCTAGTGTAAGATGAGCGCAACGTTTGCACAAGCGAACACTCATTTTGATAATAATGTTTTATCATTTGGACGTGCTGTTCAATCGTGTGACTTGATTTGGCATCAGTAACTGAATAATAAACAACAGATTTGACAGATGTCACCAATGCAAAATGGCCGCCATATGCCGCCAAAATCTTCCCGTGTAAATTGAAAGACTCATTATATTGTTTTGTAAGGTGGCAGTACTTCTGATACCCGAATTGCTGTTCTTAAGCCGTAAGGGCTAAGGATTGGGAAAAAAAACGGACAAAGTTTTGAATTCGATATCTTGATGTATAAACCAAATAACCCTAATACTCGTACTCTTATCGTTGTTGTTTATTTATTTATTTTTATTTAATGAAAAACCTATGAAAATAAAGGAATTTTGTCGTATAACTAAGACATATAGGCTTCGATCTAACAGTTTTATAAGCTACCATTTAATAATTTTGTGCAAAAGTAAAATATGTATAAAATTTTAACATTATCAATTAGTCTAAAAAACTTATTAAAAGAAAAGAGAAAAAAGAAGGCGAAGGAAGAGAGGCGTTCTTGCTAATAACATTGGCACTAACTTAAATATTATTGCCCACACGGTCCAAACCTACCATTGTGTTTATGTGATTCAATAATTTCAATTTAAGTTCAATTGGACGCAATTCTAAGATATGTGGATGTTTCAACATATTATAGGATCACAAGAAGTAAGAAAGATCATCAATTTTCTAAGACATCACAACCAGAAATCATATAAATATGAGACCATTTTTTTGCGACAGTTTTCAATAAACCCTACCGGGTAACTAAAAGACATTTTTTCGTCACCTGCATACATGTGGATTCAACTGTTTTTTCCACAAAAGCCAATTCATTTACATACTCGTATACATAGTTAGAATAATAAAGGACCCAAAATTGAACCTTGTGGAACTCCGCCTGAAGTTGAAAGGAAATCGTTTAATTGTTGAACTGCCTGCATTGGATCTGTTAAGTAAGAAAACAACATTCTTACAGCACAAAACGAGAATTTAAACTGTTGAAAAAGTTTTTCGCATTAAGTAGAGTGGTCGACCATATCGAAGGCTTTCGAGAAATCTAGGGCTATACAAAAATAAATGTTACTTTTATTTAATGCTTATCGCATATCTTCCGTAACTTTCAAAAGGGATGTGGTACATCCGTTCAGAAAACCAGACTGTTAAGTTGTTATTTTGAAATATTTGTTTTCAAAGACTTGGGACATGAAAGGTAAATTTGCGACTGGCCTAAATTCATCATTATGATGGTAGTGTTTATTATGTGTATCAGTGTTTATTATGTAAGTTACGAAAGGCATGACTTTGGGAAATATCAACTTGAAAAACTTTGTATGCATCTCTTCAAATCCAAAAGCATTTAACTTAATTGATATGATACTTAGAACAACTTCAGTACTTTTAACAGTTCTAAAAGTAAATTCTTAATTGAAGCACCCAGTGCAACAAGCAGATAACTGCACTTTTTTGCGAAGTATGTTTTTTAATGCAGAAATACAAAAAATCCTGCGTCGTTCGGTGTGCAAAAAAACATCTAAGTTGGCTCTTGGATACGGAAACTCATTTTTGGAATTACCACTGTTTCGAAATTTTTTCTTATTTCTTATGTTTGAGATAGTTATCTTTAATTTTCTCAACATTTCAAGTGGAGTTATCCGGTTGTGGCACTGGGTGCTTCAATTCATGATTTACCTATTTCCAAAAAGAAAAAAAGACTTAAATCGAAATGTTTTGTTGAATAAATCTATTGCGTTTAGGTTAAGTTTATTTGCTATTTTATAAAATAAACTTTTCAAAGCTACTCGTATATTAATAATAACTGCAAGTTTACATATGAACTACTAAACAATCATAACAGTTAATTATCGTTTTCATAGAAATTTTGAAGAATTCTTGATAGTTTCTTTCGTTAAGATCTATACATTGAGTTCTGTAGAACGCGTCCTCTTTAGCAATGAATTCATAACATGCCAAACAGCAAAATCCAGAAGACCAGAAAACAAAAAGTAAGCGATTCGTAAATTCACCAGATGTCAGTATCAATGAACCAAAAGAAAAAAAAACAATGGCCGCTAGTCAAAATTTGATGAAAAAAATTAATAGATAAACTATTTCTGGTGCGCGAACAGTGAATAAAGTACGTTTTAAAAGTTTTTTTTCTGGCATCAAAAATGTTTCAAGTTATTGTTACTAAGATAATTCAACAACAAAATGTTTTTTTTTCAACATCTCACGTAGTTTGATTTGACAGGCCGCCTTTTTTTGATGTGAGCTGTCAAAATTAGAAAGAAAAAGACTTAGATATTTTAATAAATGGTTTGCGAAAAGAAGACAGTCGATAAATTAACGTAGCGAATGAAAATTAAAGAACGAGTGGATGAAATGTGAAAAAGACAGTCAAAGATTCTCCGTGAACTGCTATTTAATTACTTTGTTCTCTTTTGTCATTATTTCTTGCTCTTTAAGGTCGTTGTATTTATTTGGACCTGATAAAGTTTGTTTTACGCTACCAACAAACCATTTAAAAAACATTTATAAACGTGAAAACATCATACATACATAGTAGGAATTTTTGAGCTTTGACAGATTATTACGGCCATTGTTGATGCTACATCTGTCAAAGTGGCTGTCATTTTTTGATTCTATTTTGCAAAATTAACATGAAGAATGATAGTCTGCAACAATATATGCAAATGATTACATTGTTTTATGATAGAGGGTCTTGTGTAACACTTCGCGCAGTTCGCCCGAGAAATCATATTCAGCGACGATTTCCATTTCTGGATGAATGGTTTCGTCGAATTTGGGACGATCACAGCCCAGACCAGATCCCCCAAATTACAAGCACAAAAAAAGTCAGAAGTTGGTGTGAATTTTGGGCTGGCGACATTATCAGTTTTTGAGTATTAAGTTGGCCAGACTATCATCGTGAACGACGAGAACTATTGACCCATGATAATTTTTGTTGGCCCGAACTGGATGGTATGTACACCGATAACATGTATTTTCAACAGGACGTGGTACACAGCCAGTGCTACAATTAACATTTTGCACAAGCGATTTCTGTAAATAATTATCTCAAGTTGAGCGATGTGAATTGGCCACTGAAATCGTATGATCTCATCCCGTTAGACTTCTTATGTCATGCGTCTATGATAATAAACCATCTCTGTCAACATCATCAGTCAGTGACCGAATTCAGCCTGATTTATGCACCAGAGTAATGGGAAATTATATGTTTCTAGTGCGAACAACGACGCCACTGCGGATATTTGAATGATGTGTTATATTCGATTCTCAGCCGCTGCTAGAAAGTTTTTTTCAGGGGTGTACTGCCTCTTGCGAGGAATTGACAAATTCTCCAAGAGTATCTCTTGTCATGGAAAGTGCTGCTCATTAGCCGTTCGGAATCGGCAGAAAATTGTAGGTACCCTCCGTTCCCTGGTAACACACACACAGGAATGGTTGAGAGTTGTAAGTCACTAGGTCCTGGTTCACTCCGAGCTGTTGCACCACCAAATTTATTTTTTATTTATGTGTTATATTCCAGAAATAATGGCACTCATGCATACATGGGCCATTAAATTTAAGGAAAGAAAACGCTTAATGGAAATCCTTTACGACGGTAAAATATATGCTCCAATGATTTTAACTTTAAAAATGTTAAAGTAGAATTAAAAACAGAACACAAGAAATAAGTTGCTCGTTTTCAAATTTTTGCGAAAGAACTATTTAAATCCTTTTCAATTTTCTAAGTCAAAAATTATTTTTAATTTTTTTTCAATTTCTGCTGCAATGTCTCGAAGTGATACACGAAGTTCGTATATTTGCCACTTAAACGGGTGAAAATATTTCCAAATTTGCGATTTTAGTGTTTGCAAAATAAGGTAGCACAATTTGTATTTTAACTTCAAAGTATGGTTAATTTTTTAATCATGGCATATAAAGGTGTGTCCAGACCAAAGAAACATTTAAGAAACATTTCAGAAACATTTAAAAAACATTTCAGAAACAGAGAAACATTTCCGAAATGTTTCTGAAATGTTTTCTTTGGTCTGGACGCTCGGATCCACTCTTGACGAAAATTTTAAAAATAAAATCAAAAAAGCCAATGATATATCTGAAATTTGCGAAAATATAAATTGTGATAAAGATGAAGTAGAAAAAAAAATTCATGCGCTTAAAGTACAACACAGGCAAGAAAAAAACTTACAGACAACTCAATCTGGAAACAATGGGAAACAAAGAAACATTTCAGAAATGTTTCTCAAAGCGTCCACACCAAAAAAACAAATCAGAAACATTTCTGAAATGTTTCTGAAATGTTTTTTAAACAAATGGGAAACATTTCAGAAACGTTTTTTAAACAATGTTTCCTGAAATGTTTCTTTGGTGTGGACACACCTTAATAGTACAACTGAAGTTGGGCACATTCAGAGACAATTTTCTTTTTTAAAGTAAAAGTAAGTTCACGAACATACCTAAATGACATACATTTTAAACTACATATATGATAATAAAAACAAAACAGAAAACCGCTGATGTAATTAAAATATAAAATATCTTAATTAGTTTTTCTTTTTCGCGACTCATTCCTATTTTTTGTGTTAATTATTGTGTTCTTATTGCTTTACCATAAACAAAGAATCTTAGACTTATCATCCTTCTTATTCAAAAGTTTTCTTGAACTTTTCCAATTCTGCTCTATTATATTTGTGAGCAATATTTTAATGGGATACAAAGAAAATTTAAAGTTGATTAAAATCTCTATTTGTAACCTACAATTACAATACATGTCCTTTTAGCTGAAAGCCGCGAGGAAAAGAAAGAATGCAAAAGACCTGGTTATAATAAAAAAGGGTTCAAAACCGCCCACAGTATCAAATTTTAAGACGACATCCAGAACTATAGAGGATGATTTGGCATTTACTATTTTTCTTATTCTTTTTCTTATTTGTTTCCTGTGTTTCGCCCTTAACTAACCACTTTTCGCATTCCTTCCATTTGTGTTCTGTTTTTTTTTGCTTTGCATTTCCGTTTGATTACTACCCACAAGAATATTGGTTGAAACGATGTCGTATCCTTGTAGTGGGTGGGCTATTATACATACATAGCTAAAGCTCTATAGTTAGAATGATTGCACAAACAAACAACAAAAAACCGTTCCTGCTTTCGTGCTACTATTTCTACAACCACTTCTTCTGCTAACTACCACTGCTGCTGTTGGTGCTTTTGCAATCTCAGCCAATTTTCTTTTAATTTAATAAAACAGAAGAAAATGCCAGGAATTGAGAGGAGAATTTACCACGAAGGATACAAAAAAATAAGAAAAACAAAAGAGTAAAAAAAAAAAGAACAAAAACGCTAAGCAGGACGATCGTTTTGTTCGTTTCGTTGTGTGCAGCATTAGAATTGCTGTGTCGCACACTTGAGACATGAAACAGGGTTCCTGCGACAAATTGGAAATTAATTTGAAGTCCTTTATCGGCTCTCACACGATATTTATTTTTTCCATCGTCGTCCTTGTCGTCGTCGTCGTCGGGAACAGCGTTTTCCACGAACGAAGAAGACGATAACGACGACTGAAGCTAAGTGCCGACATCAGCTGGAAATTTATTTGGTGACTGAGGAGCTTTCGTAGCGTTGAATAGAATACAAATAGAACAATCATTGGATTAAAATATATGGGCCTTCTCCTCGAAACAACCTAAAGACAAGCAATTTGGTTTGCAATGATTATAGAAAAAGTCCTTGCAATTAAAAAAGGATTGACACAAAATGCATTTCGAATGTCCTCAATTTTGAAAAAAACTCATACTAAGTACGATTAAACTAATTACATTTTAAAGCTGATTATTTCTTAAATTATCTTTTCGAGTTTGACTTTCTGTTGAATACTCAAGCAATCAAATTGAAAATTGTAATGCGCTTAATATGTGACAGAATAATGTCAATAAACAAATCGATTTAAGAAGCAATCACTCCATTCACATTTTCAAGTCGATACATTATAATTTGATCTTGAAGTTCATTTCTCAGAAAATCACAGCAGGAAAATTGAATTTGAAACGTATGCACACACACCTACTGGTATAAGAAGCAGGAAGATTGCCGAGCGCATATTAGGAGGTGTGTGATGCTTAGCGTCTCGTTATTCGAATTTAAAAATCTACATGAGGACTTCGTTGTTATTTATTTTTATTAACATTTAAATTACTTTAGACATTTAAGGAATATACAAAATATTGAAACCATGAGCGTGGGAAAATAAAAGTAAAATTGATATCATGGTAGCTTTACGTTTATGTATTTTCATGAAGTATTTAATGAAGGTCACTAATGAAAATTGAGAAGAGGAGAGGGCCCAAAATTGATCCTGGTGGTAATGCTCATTGATGTATATATATAATTCGACAAGGTATTACCTATGATAATTGCTGAATTTCAATATATGAATGAGATAAATTGAACTGTGTCGAAAGTTTCGATACCAAAATTGGCGAAAACTTTGGAAAAATTCAATAATGCCAACAACGAGATATGATATTTATTTTATCAATTGATAGGTTAGGTAGGTTAGGTTAGTGGGCTGATAGTTGAACTTGTTACCGTCACACTTAGATCAATGTAGATCCGTTGTGATACCCTAGGGTTTGTGACCCCTTGTATTGAAACCTATGATAATCCTATGTTGATCAAGCCCGTTAAGGGTATAAATGTGTTACAGCAATCTTTTGCCTTAAATGTCAGAGGGTATTTCTAAAGTACTCGTATTGAAGATTCTATCGTCACATAATAGCCTGGCTAGGGAGAGGTATACGCTTTATCAGGGGGTATTCCTTTCCTTTTCCTCCACTTGAGCAATCATTCCCCCACCAGGCCCGTAGGAGCATATGGCTCCTTGCAACGTCTGGTAGATGTCGAAGAGGCTGTTTCCATACCAAAGACGATTTTACTAATCTTAGGTAGAGGTGGCCCCATCAACCCACTGATGCTCGTGTTCAACGTAGGAGTGGCAACCGCAGGTGCTTAGGCGAGGTGCCCATTCTCCGTTGGTGCTGCTCCCACAAGGAACACGTGCGTCGTTGTCATTTTCGTTCGTACTACACTATCGTACGGTAGTTGAAGGCGGTTTTCAGAGATCGAGAATTCTCAAGCCATTTGGTATCATTAACGAATTTTAGCATGATTTTGCTTGGAATATCGGAGAGCTCCTCCAAGTCGCCGAAGAAGTGTCTCCCTAGATGTCTGTTTCTTAGATGATATAGCGCAGGGCAGTGACACAGGTAGTGAGGAGTGTCCTCATGTATCTCCTCATCACCGCATCCTCTGCATAGGTCGTCCATACTGAGTTTGATCTTTTTCTTGTTGTAACCGAGTTGGTTGTGACCTGTGATGGTGCTCAGGAGAAGAGAAAGAGACTTTTTATTTATTTGGATGATAACAGCGGTCTTTTGTTTACTGAAACTAGGCCATAATTTTCTGACTTGAACTTGATTAGGATCCAGTGTTGATCATATTCTTGCCAGCTCGTCAGCGCTTTCATTTGCTGGGACACCACTGTGACCAAGAACCCAGTAGAGTCTAATGTTGTGCTGTGTAGCAAGAACCCTAAGCTCTTCGCGACAGCAAGTTACAAGCTTCGATTTGATTTCAATGGCAGAAATCGCTTTTTATTGCCGCTTGGCTATCAATAAAAAAGGTGATATCAGCTTGTGGTATTGCAATCATTGATAAATCTTATGCTAAATTTCCACTTGTCCTTAAAAGGCGCACTTTGACAGGGCAGGTTGCCTTATATTAGGTGTGTTTCTTTGGAAGATGACTACGCAGCGCCGTACAATTTTACACGTTGAACAACAACAATATTTTTATGTTAAGTTTTGTTTAAAATCTTACTGTGTAAAATCTTACTGGGCTGTGTAGTCACCTACCAAAAAACACACCTACAAACAGTAAAAAGCAAAGAGAGTAGAAGTAGAGAGCTGGGACCGCCAAATCTATCGTTTCAAGTCTTTCAAGAACAAGTGGAAACCTAGCATCAGCAGTGCAGATGTATGTACAGCCAGAGATTATTAATGACCAAGATGAGAAACTTTCCTTTATTTTCGTGTCGATGTATAGACGCGAATTGCAACAACAACAAAACGGCGTAAATTTGTTTAGTTTTTGTTGCACTTCACTGTTATTTAATGCCAAAAAAATATCAATTCACCTTCAAATGGTGCCATTTAGATTATTTATCGGGATGTGTTTAAAAACTCGAGACGCTATGGTGTTAACAGAATGGACAGGGTGAAAACAGAATGTATGTATGGTGTTTATGCAAAAGTTTAGGTTTTTAACTTAAGGCTTAACTTAACTTAAGATAATTTTGTAATATGTAAGCACTTTAAAAAACAAGATTTAATACAAAGAAAAAGGTTGTTTAAACTAAATTGTCGATACTTTTTTCGTTTTATTTTGCCATTTTTCTATATTTCCACGACTCATAAATCAGCAAACTATTTGATATTATGTCTTGTATTTGATATATTGTTTTGTCGTACACTTTTATGAAAATAAGAGTAAATGCAGAAATAATTTCGTTTATAAGAACTTATATTTGAAGTACATAACAAATCCGTTGTTCTTGACCATGTCTTTCAATTTATGCACGAATAACAAAAATCGACATCGTAGCCATCCTTTAATGGAATTTGATAGTTTATGACTTGAAAAATAGGGGACGAATTCAGTTATGACGTACATAGAGTATTTCGTTCCAAATGTTAGCCGAAAGCCCTAAAATTGCTCTTTTCCGAAGCAATAAATAACAGTCGTGTTTTTCTTGCAACTCCATATAGAATTGTAGAAAAAAACGACATCGGGATTTAGGAGATTTTTTTCCAAATAGCTGGAAGCACTGTGTACGCTATGGCATTTGTCAGCTGAATTGACGTAGCATCAACCAGCATCCAAAAACGTCACTTTTGACGTCTCTGAGCAAATTATAGATAATACTACTTTGGCATCACCATTTTTATCGGGTCTTAGATAGACTCTCGAAAATTATCTGGTCTTAGCTAACTCTGTATAGATTTAAGTAGTTGTTGCATTTGCATGTAAAGCGCTTAGTCCCGATGTCGTTTTTTCTACAATTCTATATGGACTTGCAAAAAAAACACGCCTAATATAGAGTATTTTGTGAGAACTATGTATGAAAGCCTCAAGTCAATCTTATCATCGAAATCGAAATGAAAATCGAATCGGAACAATATTGAATCATTTGAATGAAATGAAAATGATCGAATGATAGATTGATTCAAATGATCGAATCATTTTCGTAATCGATTGTTGAACGATTCGATCATTTGAAATGAACGATTTACACAGCTCTCCAATATCATTTTAAAGAAAAATAAGCTATCAAAATAAATTTGCAAGTTATTATAATTTTGATGATTTTTTGGTGTAAAACAGTGCAAGCGGTATGGTAAAGCAGGCACGATTTAATAGCAGATAACAATGATTGTTTATCACACTTCTGTGGTGCAGTTCTATATTAATTTCGATTTATGGCTAAAGCCAAACGATACAGAGATATTGATTTTAATGAATTGAATTTAATGTAATGTAAAAAATCAATGAGAAGATTTTATAATAATAATTGAATTATTTATTTATAAATATTTTCAATATGCAATTTTTTTCTATAATTTTACGACCCCTAAAATTATCCATGCAAATTTAAATTGACCGAAAAGCTCTACTTTTTAAGCTATACAATGTAGTCATAGTACAATTAAGTCAAAGATTTGGAAAAGTGCTGGAAAGCATATATGAAGATGCTCAATCAGCTGTTTGGAGTGGAGTAAGGCAGGAGGTCCGAACCTATTTGCTTTGTTTATCAATGAACTTATTGATGTTTTACATGGGGGAGTTCAAATTACTGGTACTTTGATAAAGACTAAGCCATTTGCTGACGATTTGGGCCTCTTCAAGTACTGGTATATTGGTTTTGGTTAAATTTTGAAATTCGGTACATAATATCTCGTAGGAAACCGGAGACTAGTGAATTTCAACTTTTAACCATTCACGTGTGTGTTGTCGGCAGGACTAGTAGGGAACTAAAATTTTCTGCCAAGTCCGAACGGCTAAGATGATAAGTACTTTTTTTAGTACAAATTTTAGTACAAATTGTAATTAAAGGTACGTTTCCTAGAACTACATTTGCGTTCTTAGACTATTTAATTAATGGCTTCATCAATTTAAATCAACATTTTGAGGGTATTACCACTGACCTACAACTTGTGACTATCCCTGGGTGAAAGTTGTTAATCGCCAGAAATGGAGGCAGTATACAATATTTTTGGATTTGTTTTTAGGTGGTGTAGCGTGGAATGCGATCCTCTATTTTTTTTTTTGAAAATTCAATGTTTTGAAAATAGGAGAACGATTGTTTTTGAAATTATATTATTAATTATTAAATTCTGGTTGAAAAAAATGGTTATTAATGGTACCTTTCAGAACCTTTTGTATTTTGTTCTGATTTTCTCCAAAAGGATGTAATTGATTTTGATAAATGTTTGTATGCAAAAGTTCTTAAAAAGTTTAAATAAAATTGTGCTGTTAAATTTTCATAATTTTTTTTTGAAACTCAATAATTCGGAATACACACGACCGATTTTTTGAAACTTGACAATTAACATTTTTTTTTTCACTATGTATAAGATGTAGACACAGAATGTTCTTTTATCTAAAAATAAAGGGTACCACCATACAAACGTTAAAAAATTGTTTTGAAAATCTTACTTTTGTCGAAAATAGTCCCTAGTATTTTCAGAAATTTTCAACTAATTTATACGATTTTTTTTTATATTATACGCGCACTAAAGAGATTGTGAATAGTCTTATAAATGTTAGACACAGTGCGAGCAATTGGTATAGAATTAGAAAGAAGATACCGACGCACATTGGTTTTGAATGCCTCCAATGAGTTGGAAATATTGAACCGGGTACAGAATTCCACATTCGTGTAGTGTGGCTAAATAAAGAATCTCTGTACTTGACAGTACGTCTGCTCATGGCTCCAGGAGTCTATAATTTTTAGAGCTATCTTTTGAATCCTGTCCAAGAAAGTCAAGAGAGTTTTTGGAGCACCAACCCAGATATGGGAATTGAGTTTCGGAAGAATAAATGTTTTATATGGTACATATATTACAGCCAGATCAGAAGGGGTAAACAACTTAATAAATCGCATTCAATTGCGGAAAGCTGTTCAGTCTCCTCGATGCAAGTGCCATCCATGGATAGTGGCATTGAAGGAGGGTTATGCTTTAGCGGCAGTAAACAGCATTGAGTTTTCGAAACATTAAATTCTACACGGTTTTTGATTCCTAATTGGACAATTCCGTCAAGATCAGAATTTAATTAGCTTATCATACGTTGCCGTTGGAAGTCCACATCCAAAGGACAAGGATGTGAATTTAAAAAAGAAAATGAAAAGCAAGCTGAGGGTACTGTCGTCAGTGAAACAATGAAGTGGATTAGAAGTTTCAGACAAAAGATCATTTATGAACATAAGGAAGAGTGTCGGAGACAAAACGGAGCCCTGGGGCACACAAGCGCTAATTTATTTTGTGGATATCAGATTAGAAACCGTGTAATACTACTTGTATTGAACGGTCCGAAATGTAAATTCTAATCCAACGAGAAGAGATTCATCGATACCAAATGCACGCATTTTCGATAAGAAAGTTTGATCCCAAACTCTATGATTTAATAAGAAAATTTTTTGAAATCTAGAAAATACTAACAGTACGTGCCATAAAAAACCATTTAAACCAGATTTAAATTAAACTTTTATACAGAAACTTCTTGAAAAAAAAAAACATTGCATATAAAAACTTAAACAAATAAATATCTTTATCAAAAAAATCTCAAATATTTTTTTTGTTTTGAAAAATCGATATCTTTAAAACGGGTCAATGATTCATTTTAATATTTAATATGCATTTGGTTTGCATTAAAAGCTTAAAATTGGCGTACCAATATTTTTCTTAAAACTTTTTCAAAGTTGAAAAAAAAAAATATTTTTTTGTTAAACCGCTTAAACGATTTTTGTTCTTGCTTGAATTTATATTTGCTTAAAAAATCACATGCAACTTTGTTTTTATTTCAACTACTAAAGGGGTTGATTCAGCCTTTTAAAACAATTTTTCTCTATTAATAGCTATTTTTAAACTTCTCTGTCTCCTAAAGATAAAAGCAAGTTTTTGCATTTTATTTTCAGTTTTACTCGAAACAACTTTTTACGTTTCAACTCGATCAAATTAAATACATTTTCATATTTTTAAATTAAAAAAATCCGGCATTCACTTTCTCTCTCGAAGTAGAGTTATTATTAAAAAATAATTTTTGAAAATAGTTAAACTGAAATGTTCCTACAGGATTTTTTTTTTTTTAATCAACGTAAAACTTTTATTTCATTCCTGACAGCATGCACCCAGATCTAGTTATAAAAAAAATATCTTTTTTATTTGTTCTTTAACTTCAGATAAAAGTCAAAATATTGCACACTCTCGAGCAAGTGAAAGATGGCAAATGAAAAAAAAATTTATTTCAATGTCTGAGGAAATACATTGCCATTTCGATGGCAAGAATCTCCAGGAGCCAAAAAATCCATCTAACAAAAAATTGAGACAAAACAAACTTTTCTCGAGAAGTAGAACATAGGAGGATAATTCTGTTGGCAAAAGTACCTTTTTTCTTAAAGTTTGTATCCAAAAATAAAAATAGCCAAAAAAAGAAAAACAAACCAAACGCAAATAAATAAAATAAACTTCAAACAAATTTTATCTGCAACCAATTTTCATCACATTTTTACAGTGATGGTTGTGTTTTATGGGTTTGCACTTCTTGAGGTCACACATTCTCTGCAACGTAGAAAATCCTTTGGCTATATAATTTGAGTTTGTTGCTACATTAGCCAAAAGGACTAATTTGTTTCGTCCTGTAGTAGGGCTTGGGAGAGAAAGGGTAGCTAGGGGTTGTATGGAGGGACATTTGGGTTTGCTTCCTATTTTTCTTCTTCATCATGAGGACATAACATGGAACGCTTAAGTTTTCCGCTTGTTCGCTCCCTTTTAGTACCTACTGCTCGTTGAATTTTTGTTTTAAGTGCCTGGCTTCCTTGTTAATTTTTTTTTGTATTCCTAAAACAGCATTACACGAAAAAGGTTTGTAGAATGAAGTTTTTAGAATGTTTTCTTATACAGTGACAACCTAATTGCAAACGAACTCCACTTCCTTTCTACAGGATTTCTTATTTTTTTTTTGAGTTTAGTAAGGATAAGGATATGTGTAACGTTGATAACGTTTTGGGTGGGAGAATTAATATAAATACTTGTTCCTAGCTACGTTTATATGAAGTCATGAGAAAAACACAAACAGCGGATATGGAAGTGAAGAGTTCTCAGGAAATAACTAGGTAATCTTGACAGGCACTCCAAATGAATGGTTGTTAGAGGGTATTCTTCCACATACACTCTCGTGTTTCTTCTCGGCCCTATACTTGCCCTGATGGCTTGTTTTTGTAGTGTTATTCTACACAACTGTATTTTTGACTGACTTTCCAGCACAAAAGAAAAGTGTGTACTTAAGGTCCGAGGAGTGAGGACAACGACGACGACAAATTTAAACGACTGTCTGTACCTGTAAGGTTCTTGTTTTTAAAACCGACCTGCTGTGTTCAACAATAGTAAAATGAATTTAGATAAAAGTTGTGTTATTAAGTTAAAAATTATTTTTGTTATTCGTTTTGTATCCTCGAAAATATTAAATGTATGAAAGGAATATAAGAGCTATGAATATACATATGTATATGCAGAAAGTTATCTATTCATATAACGTATCTATTTGGGAGGTTAATGTGTTTTCGAGATACATTTGGCAGAATTTTGACCCATTTGAATTTCAACTTTTTGAAGATGAGAGTTAAGCTTTTGAATTGTGCACCCGAGGAAAAAAAAGTCCTTTACTTCTTTTAAATCTACCAATGAAGATTGATTTGCTCTAATTTTAAATATAATAACGGCTTATATACATACATATATATTTCTATCAAAAATTTAAAAATTTCTTAATCAAAACCAACAAATATTATGAATTGTTAAAAAATAAAAAGCACGACTGGGTCGCACGAACTTGCTGCTTATGTAATAGATTAGAGAAAACTGTTCATAAGGATAAAATTTATTTTTTTTTTTAACTCTTTTACTAGTAAGATTTATAAGAACAGAATGTTATGCAAATATGAATTTATGAAAGATCAGAAATAATAAATCGTTGTAGTGGTTTCTTAAAAATTTAAGAAAAAAGTTTGATACCTACGCCAATTTTAAGTTTTTATTATTGTGCGAATAAAAATCAAATTTCCAAAAAAAATACTGAGTCGTTTTTGAGATATCGAATTTTCCAAGAAAAAAAAAATGATTTTTTTTTTAAAAATTCAAAAAATATTTTTTTTTAAGTTTTGAAATGCGATGTTTTTCAAACTTTTTAGAAGAATCTCAATAAAAAATTTTATTAAGATCCGTTATGTCGATAACGAGTAATTCAAAATTTAAAAAAATGGTTCTATGGTAGTGCAAGCTGTAATATCTTAATTTCATTTTTTTCTTATTAAATTAAAGATCGTAAAAATTGATTGAAAGAAAAATTTTTTTATCAAAATTCTAGGTGCCGTTTTCGAGAAAAATACGATTTTTGAAAAACATTTTTTAACATTTGTAATTTTTTGTATTTTTATTTTTTAAATCTGTCGAACAGTTTTTGAGAAAAAAAAATATTTATAAAATTTCAAAAACAAAATTCGTATGGCAGGTACCGTTATTTTTGGTCTTAAAAAAAAGAAAAAAACTTGTTGGTGGGGGGGAAATAAAAAATGATATCTATCAAGTTTAAAGAAAATCGGCTGAGCCGTATAGGCTGTAGTCGAACAGACGGACAGATAGACACACGGACAGACAGACAGAATTGCTATCATCGTAATGTCAACTTTGATCAAAATCTCGAGTTCGATTTTTTTTACGAGTGCATAACTTTCCAAGTAAAAATTATATTTTATGTAGTAGTTAGTTCGTTGAGCTGTCAACTTAAAGATATGAAAATCTATACTCAGCCGCTGTCATCTTAATGTTAAAAACAAAATTTTTCAGGGGCATGCCTCTTTTTGGAAAGTCGCAAATTCTCCAAGAATATTCGTTGTCATAAAAAAGGTGGTTTCTCATGAATTGCTTCCAGGGATTCTGTAACATTGATTAAGAGAATGAATGTGTCATTCGCTATTTTCTAAACAAAATTTTAATGCAAATACACCCTTCATTGTTTTTATGATCTGTCATGGTAAGGTTCACGAATGAGTAACACGTTTGGAAATTATTAGAAATTACTACCAAAATTCGTTCTTTCAAATTCATTACGGAATGTTCGTGTGTCAGTGAAAATAACGCACCGTTAGCGAAAGTATCACAGCCGTAAGTGTTTCAGTTTAAAATGAACCAAGTCAGTCGATTCCACGCCACGCACAGGAGTTGGATAGCTCCCAGACTCAGTGACGAATTTTTTAAATAACTTCTTTTCAATTTTTAAATTCGAATTACGCAATTTATGTCCGTGAGGGACCCCTAGTGGGGCATAGGTCGTCCACAACGCCAGCTCGCCATCGTGTTCGGTTCCTGGATATGAGTCGCAACTCCCTCCAACTCTTGCCTAGCTGGGCTGACTCCTCCTAGACTGTCCTTCTCCATGAGCTTCTCGGTCGTCCAGCTCTTCTTCCTTCTTGAGTGAGCGGATTCCACTGAATTGCATGCGCCGCAATACAGTTGTCGCCTTTTCGAAGCGTGTGTCCGATCCACTGAAGCCTCTTGGTAATTTGAAACTTATCCTAATTTTGACATCTCGATTTTTATGGAGAATAAAAGTGCAAAAGACATTTTATTCAACAGCTATTGGCATTGAGGTTCCAAAAACCTTGTGTTGCCCTTGAATCAATAATAAATTAAAACAGGGGTTAGTTCTCTTATGATCTTAAAGTCTATTGTGCTCTGAGCTCAGCAAGATTGCTTTTGAAATACGTTCAGAATTTGCTCTCTTTTTTTTATGATGATATCTCAGATACCCAACTACATCTTTGGTATATCACATCTACCTAATATGTGATCCGGGATTTCTTCCTGAATATTGAAATCTGCATATAGCACCATACACCATCAGGCTAATAATACTGATTTGTATTCTCAGTTCACAGTCACCAGTGAAGAGATCCGAGATTGTTTAAGCTGATTCCAGATGTTAACCTTAACCGTTTTCGGTTGTAATTCCCACAAAGTTGTTTGGCCTGCCTTAGCTTTGGGAGGTTCCTTTTTTTCCTGTTCCACAACTGAGTTCAGGGGACATTTAAAATGACAATGCTTTTATCTATTTTCACTAAAGTTCCCAACGAAGTTTGACTTTTTTATTTTTTCCAAGTTTAGCCTTTTCATAGACTTGCACTTGGCTGTGCGACATGATGGGAATGTTTCGATAGTTTTGCTAGAGATTTGGTTCACCAAATTTCCCTTTGGCGTTTGCTTACGCTTGGAAAATGCTTGTGGATTGTTCCATCGGAAAGGAAAGTTTGATGCTAGCCCCAAGAATTTGTGCAGTTGATTCGTTGTCTTTTAATCAGTTGTATACAACTTGATGGCATTTGGATTTGTAGTAGTTAACACTTCGCCTTTACTCACTTTTTCTGCTATTTAACTCCATCCCAAAGTTTAACTCCAGGGTTATACGTTTTGAACGTACAATCTCTAGGACTGTCAAAGAACCTTGCTACTGGGTATGTGTAGATAGAACATCTTAGACATATTCATTTCTCTACCTTGGTTTTTTTTTTCTCTGCCGATCTGATAATGGCTCCCCTAGAAGATCATTCTATCGCCACTTGTATTGGAATCAGACGAAGGAACCTCCCTTGCTGCAGATAGAGAAGTTCTTGTTTCTCCAGTAAGGCATATGCGTGAAAACCTTTGCGCTGTTTTTGGTGCTTTGCTTGCCATACAACTGGTAATTAAAGGTCTTTCAAGTATTATAATGGTTTAGCTTTCAACTCTATAATTTATCTTTAAGCTTCTTATATATCATAATTGATTTTATCGCTTTTCCGACTGTCATTTTGATATGTTTATTCTATAGTAGCTTAAGGGTACTATTACTATCCAATGTGTTGTTTCATAAATCTTTATCCCCATCTTCGCTTCGATGACTTCACTAGATATCCTAGATATCTTAGTAGGCTTAAAGTTTAATCCTACTGATGGACAGCATTTCTTCTAGTAATTGTCAGAGCTATTTGTATTATATCATAGAGATTTTCTTCGAACCTTCTTAAGAAAATTCCGATACAGTCGATTCAAGGGATCCATGAATAAAGTCGAGATGTGAGACTCTATTCACTATAAGACTACATACGTATACGTACACAGTAAAGGTTATAGTACCTCTCCCTGAAGGCAGCCTCATGTTTTGAAGATTTTATGGACATTTTGTCCTTTACGTTTTGAGATTTGTTGGCAGAAATACTCTCAGGCTGATAGGAAAAGTTGGCCGATGTTTAAGTTGAGTTGAAGTTAACGAAATCAGTTATAAGGTTTCAGAATCCATAGCGTACACATAAACATCAATTATTTAGAGCGATATATTTGAACAAAATATGTGTTGTACAGCTAGAATCAACAATTTCATTTTGAAGTAGAGTTTCGTGCCCATCGACTTAAATTGTTTAATAGATGGTCCAATTTTAGCTCTTGGCATACAAATTAGTGCGTTGGACTTTCACGTAGAGGGTCTTGGGTTGGATTCTCAGCCACTGAAAAGTTTTCAGGGGTTATTAACTCTTGCCGGGAATTAAAGAATCCGCCAAGAGTAACTCTTGTCATGAGAAATGTTGCTCATCACCCGTTCGGAATCGATAGAAAATTGTAGGTTGCCTCCAATACTGGTATCACACACACAAAAATGGTTGAGGGGTAACTAGGCTTTTTTTTTAATACATCTGGGTGTAATTGCTCATATATTATGAATGAGATAAGAAGTGCATGACAAGAAATTCTCTTGCAGGATTTGTGATTTCCTCGACAGTATTATGTTCATGGTTAGACATATATTAACTCTAAAGAGCACGAAGTGGTCGCCCCACAGTTACTAGTTTAGTTACCTTTAAGAACGACATAACAAAAGCTTTCATTTCTTCTACACAGACTTTTCGAAAGCATTATTTGACAAAGTCATTCATGAAATTAAATAAACAAAATTGGGTTTTATTCAATGGTGTAAATTATATCTAACCGCAAAACCACATAGATGTTATATAAAATCAGTTCGCTTCCAAACCATTTTACCACCATCCATCTGGAGTTCCTCAAGGTTCTGTTTTGTGACCTGTAACATTTCTGATTTACATAAATGATATTACAGAAAAACTAGCATCCTCATCATTGTTATACGCTGATGATCCAAAAATGTACCGGCCAATTATTTATGTCGGTGATTGTACATATAAAACTACAGAAAGATCTGGATATCCTTCTGGAATGGTGTGCTACGAATGGACTTCCTGCAGTCTATGCAGTCTTTTACTCATAAAAGATTGCGCTTTGATTTTACAACGAAACGAAATTAATTTTTTTAAATTTGGATCAAATTGTATAAGACCAAATTGTATTAGATCAAATTCGGTACATTAATGAAATAGACTGGTTAAAAATCGGAGATTGAATTTCATCAAAATCGAAAAGAAAATGGAATCAGAACAGTATTGAATTATTTGAGTGAAATGAAAATGATCAAAAGATCGATTGATTGAAATGATCTTTAGTGGAAAAATCGATTCAATGAATTTACTTTATCACAATTAGCAACCTTCCAAATTACATTTTGTTGAACACATTTAAATTTAAAATCACTGATCTACAGGATTCAAAGACATTACAATAAATTGTTCAAATCATTCGACGTTTTGTGTTTTCAATGCATTAATCCAAAGAAAGTTATATTAAGAATTGTTCGTGAATGTGGTTTTCTTTTCCTCTCAATTTCGAAATGATATAATTTTTAATAACATAAATGTTTGAACTTTTTGCTTATTATTATTTTTCTATGGCTTTGGGTTTTTTCCCTTTTTTATCTTTTAATTGTTGGCATCATTTTATAAAATATTTAAATGATTTACTTCGATATATTAATTCTTAAAATTGATTAATTAAATATTAAAGCATTTTGAAGTCTTGTAGCTTGTTATAGGTTGGGAAGAGATATTATACTTTTCGTCAACTGTTAGCTATTGTATTCAAATACAAAAATACAAAAAATTATATACCAAGTGGTACTACAAAAGGCAACATTTAAGCTTGGTTTAACAACTTGGCTCTTGAGCTGCAATCAGACCTAAAGTGTAGCGTTGCGTGGTATGAATAAAACAAAACCCATACTCAAAACTCCGCTTTTCGAAGCAGAATCTACATTTGCTATGAATAAAATTTTTTAATACAAATATGTGCATGTCTTCACGAGCACTTGCTTAGACTATACGAAGCATCACCTACTCTAACCATCACATGCTCCGATTTATTCATATCAACCACAATAGTTTTTTACTAAACAAATAAAAATTGCTGCCAGAGCAATGTACCAATGAAGTGTCCAACTATCTCATGCAAAAAAATTTATAAACGAATTGAATTTTTTTTTTAGAAAATTCCAGGTATGGTCTGAATTTTTGAAATAAATTTCATTAACGCAATATTTTACCACTACATGGTAGAGCATAAAAAAAGATTAAAAAAAAAAATAATGAAAACCCAAAACATGCTCGTATATCATTTTTTGGGTAAGAAAAAAAAAGTGCCAATGACACTCTAACTCGCCCTGTTTGAGGTGGGAGTAGTGTTTGCGGATTCCAGCTCTTATAGGCTGTCACCTGCAGCAGTAGTGCAACTATCATGCCATATACACACTTTCGTTTGTGTGATAAAAGGTAAACAAACGGTGCACCGAGTGATAACACTGTGGACTTTCGGAAATTGCATTTTTTTTCGTAAAGTTCTATGGGGGTCCTGTGTATATATGGAGTTGACACTTGAATCGCATCGAAATTGATTGCCAACAGGGGGGAAGGATGTACACAGATACTAGCAAAAAAAATAAAAAATAAAGAGAATATAAAAGACACACATAGAAAGCATAGAATGATATTTCGAAACACTCTGTGAGCAATAAATCACGGTATAATCGATTTTGTGACGATGCGACACGACAACATTGTGACAACCTTACCACTCCCATTTTCACGCCTCCACCTTATATTCAGCAGCAAAGGAAGGCAAAAACAACAACATCAAAAAAATCAACAACGTTAAAAAAAAAATATTTTGAGTGCTTTCCATTCCATTCTACGACAAAACAGTAGCACATTTTTATACCGTTGCCATCGTCGTCGTCCCTATGGAAAATATTGAACACTGCCAAAAATGAAGGACGACACAACAAACGTGTTTTGGCTAAAATTGAAGATGTTATTTGCGAGATTGAGTGCTCTTAATCAAATATGTATTCATATTCAGGATATATGGTTTTTTTGTATTGCGTTAAAATGTTCATGGTAATAAAGACAACAGATACACACTTCTGTTTGCAAATCATTCTGTGCACAAATGAAGTATTATTTGCTATTAATTTGCAGAACACGTACAGCGCTGCTGCAGATATGTGTTATCAGTCTGTAGATCAATTTCAACAAACAAAGTATCCGCGAGGTGACGGTTTTAATCTGTAAGTTGCAAATGACTGATTTGTTTAGGTAGAGATTTTTCCGTGGCTTACACAGTGAATGAATGGGAATTTTTAAAAACAAAAATGTCCGTCTGTTTGGAATGAAATGACTCCCAGTCAATAACTAACAAAAATAAGCTCTAAAAATCCTCAACTTTATTTGATTTGAGCATACAGAACCACTCAGGGAATGGATAGGACCGTAATCGCTTTCTGGAAACAAAGAACTGGATCGCCCTAGTTGAAAAGCCTGTGCCATTTCTTCTTTGATTGGGTTGTTTATGAAAACGAATATTTTTTGAAAAATTCTAGAATTCAATATAATAAGGCCATTGATTTTTTTTTTAGTTGAGCACACTCAAGGGAGTATGACTCTCGTTATAAAGTTAAGGTGTCACACAAGAGACAATGCAAGCGTTTATGTAAAGGGAAGAGGAGGATTCAATAGAGTATTTTGATGCACACTGGACTTGAAAGCCTGTACGTTATAATGAAGGGGGAAATCAAGGGCGATAAAGTATTCCACATTCTAGTAGTCCAGCAAAATAAAGACCATCTATATTTGACAGTACATCTGAAAAGTTAGGCTCAAACTGATGAACATTCTCAGTTAGACCAGTATTACGGTAGAATTATTTGAGGTGAGGAATGCAACTGGCTATTTCAATTGAACATTTCAACGATGTTCACGAGAGGCGAGCGTTTTCGTAATCCATGTGTCTCCTATTAGTTTTAGGACTTAGTTCGATCCTTGAATAATTTATTCTATTTTTAATTATTATTATCCTGTATAAATTATTGATTACAAAATAATTTATAAGTATTAAAGCATGGCATCTGCCGTCTGCAAGATTGACAATTACATATATTCATTACGAAGTGTCTTAACAAAATTAAGTTCAAGTTCTTGTTCAAAAATTTTTACTTACAATTCTATTTCGATAAGTTAATGTAGTTTTACAATTTTGTACATTTCGGGTATATCAATTTAATTTAATTATTTTACAATTATTTCTGCTTACTTCACCAAACACTCATGTCTTCTTGTTTTTCTGGACATCTCCCAAACAGATGAATATCTTTTCGTTGAGCCATTTTATATAGCTTACAAGGACAGATAAATCCTCTAGATGTAATAAATGTTCCATAATTAATTTCTCATTCCAAAGGGTCTTGATTCAGTAGCTGAGAGAAATGATTACGCAAGGTTAGATTTCGATTTATAACATATATTTTTCCATTAAGACTCTTGTATCTACTTCCAAAAATCACTTGTGTTGTTTCAGTTAGTTAAGCTTTTGGCTTTTCCTTGCTGGTAGAATTTCTTCTTTTCTTTACAAAATGCTTTAAACTTTCAATTATGATGATCAATGTATAAATGCTAAGCGCATTTATCATTGGTTCGCCTTAACTGATTAAACCAAGCATAAGATAAGTTTCTTCCTATCATGCACGCTTTATCAAAACATGGATCCTTAAAAGCTACACGCCTAATCTCTTCAATTCAATCTAGGCATGAGTTTTAGATACACTCTTCATTTTCAATATCACCACATTTGAAGAAACAAAAATCGGCATATGGTCTGACATGTGACGTTTGGTGTGCTGTTATTTTCACGTAAAGGCGATGTGAATTCTCTTCCAAGATCATGCGATGCTATCTCATGGATAAAATAAAAAAAGTGTTAAAAATAATAAGTGAATAATGGAAACATTTGCATGAATTACCACAAAGAATGACACAGATTACTTATTAGGTATTAGTGTACTCCACCTGGATTCTGTAACTGAAATACACAATGCCTCTTGTAAATTACACCAAAAAGCCTCAAAGTCAAAATCCAAATCATATTCCTTTCAAAAATAAATATTAAAATTTCAAAAGGTTGTACTTCAAATCCAACTATGAATTCTTGTGCTAATTATCACCCTGCTTTAAGACAATCCTCAAAGATGCATGCTTAAGACAGTTCTCTAACGTATTTGAAAACTTTTCAAAAACGATATCATTCTCCTTAAAAACCAAACAACAAAAAAAAAGACCTTCAAAATGAAATATCCAATTCGAAATAAAAACTTCCCAAAAGAGAATTAATTTCAGACAAAAAAACTTTTCTGTTTTGAAAAATAAAACACATCTGTATTTATAGCTTTCAGTTGCATGTGTAGATAATACAAAAAACTACGACATCAAAAGTTCAGTTCTTTAGTTACTTTAACAATTTCTAGCAAAGAGAACTCGTTTACCGTTCATTGTTACCAATCGGCATCCTTATTCCATCAAAGTTACTTCATGATGCTTTATTCCACATGTGATGTGCATTTTCAACATCAACATTTAACATCATCATCAACTTCATCATCATTATCATCAAAATGATAATCTACATCAACCTCTGCTTTATCTTCGTGGTGCAGTGGTGGCGAACCTATATGTTTTTGAGTTTTGACAGTTTTGGAAATAATTTCTGAAAATATCAGTTTTGTGTTTTTTTTTAAGTGAAATGAGTATTCATAAAAATCAGTTGCCAAATTACCGCTTCAGTGAACGAGTGAGTGAGTCCCATTAGTGATCGAATGAAAATGTCAAATTAGCGTAATCGATTGCTCGATGACGTAAGCGGTAATGCCAAACTCACATAATTCAGTCACGTATTGCTCGAAAACTGATTCGGTAATTTGGCCCAGGTCAGATGTATAATTACTAAAAGTGTTACAAGCTCCTCTAGTACTCACGGGTCCTACCTCAAAAACTCTTTATAAAATTTCTAAAAAAGATAGGTATTCTAAAATCTCAGAATTCAGCTTTTCCCAAAATTCTATTTTCCTGTATTTTTTAAATAAGAAATTTCAAAAGTCTAACGCGTACCATAGGTTCGCCATCCCAGTTCATCTACACTATTGCACCCCCGACATTCGGTCGTAGGATGCGAAGCAGAAGTAAGGCAGTCAGTCAGTCAGTGAAGTAACAGTAGCTTCATCTGTTGAATGTTTTTCCAACAAAGTGCACACTACAGTAGCACATCCTGCGTCAGGATACATACGGCATACGAAATGCTGCCCATCCTCTATCCCATTTTGTATAACAACAACAAATATGACGCTCATACTGAGAGTTTGTTTTTGTCTGTTTTTTTTTTTGTTTTTTTATTTGCAGTACAGTGGCAGTCATAATTTTTTTTGCCTTCACTTTTCAAAAAATGTAAAGAAAATTGAAACTTTTTGATGTCATGTTTTAGACGTTGGCTTGCATTCATATTTATTTTTTCTGCTGTTTATCCCCTGGAAGAGAGTAAAGTTTTATAAGGGAGACGATAGGAGTTCTGCATAGGCGAATATCTATCTATATGCATGAAGTAAGGCAGCTTCAGCGGATTATCTATTCTACACTCTGTAGAGAACGAATCCCGTAATTTTACAAACTCTTTCACATTTTAATCTAACCAAACAGTGGGAGTGTATGGTGTGTGGCGTTAACAGACAGCAATCTTACGCCCTCAAACTGCCATCAGCAAATAGCAACAACGGCAACGTCACAAAAAATGGCGCCCGGGACATGAAGATTACAAAAAAAAAAAAAAATCTCCCAGATGAAAGGAAAACAAGGATCTTGTTTTCTAGAGAAAGAATAACTTTGTGGTAACTTGGAGAGAAAAGACGGATAGTTAGGCTATATTATATGGTGCAGTGGAAATAGGAAATGCAACAAAGCAAGCAAGAAGTAATGCCACATTACTTCTTTGCTTTAATTTCCTCAAGAGCGGTTTTAATTTAGAGTTTTGAAACTAGTTCACGGAGAGAATTTTTGTTTCTTTGTGTGTGTTGAAAAAGTGCTTGTTCTTTTAGATTTCTTCGCAATTCTTAGGTTTTTAAATTTAACCTGAAAGAAATTAAAATTTTTGATTTTGAATGAGTTTTTGATTAGAACAGTACGAGGGCCCAAATCCGCAAGGTCTTATCTTGATTTTTTTGATCCAATCAATAAGAAACGAACAACAGCGGGTTAGCACAAAGTAATATTAGTAACAAAGAAATGTTTAAGATGAAGCAGTAAGTAATCAGAAAAGTTAGTTTTTTCGAACAATATTTTCAGGTTGCCACTTTACTTCGCATGATACCAAAACTGCCTTTGCACTGTTAAGACGTCACTACTTTTTTGTCTGAATTGTCTGCTCCGCTGAAAAATCAGCAGCTTAGCAACCGTCTTTTGGTCAAGTATTCAGTAAAAACTAGGAATCCGTTTTTCCTATTTCAAATCCGCACTTCATCTCTTAGGTCAATCTTTTAAATGCTGAAGAAATTAGCGTAAGTTAATTCTACAATAAATTAACTGGAGTGAAATCATGAGTAGTTTTTCAGTGGGAATCAACTTTAATTTTTGGTTGTCTTAAAACTATTTAAATCGGAGTACGGCCCCTTGCAAATTACCCCGTCCTTAGTGTGGTAGTTTGGTTTTCATAGATTTTTGACAAGCATATGTCAAAAGTGTTTATTCAGTGCCTAGAGTTGTCTAATCTTTTTCGTTGAGTTAACTCATGATCTAAATTAAATGAAAAGAGTGTTTTAACTCGAATGTATCCCTGAAACTATGAAGATCTCGTACTGAAAACTGAGTGGCAGAGTAGACATCGTCATCAGAGTATGTATTTGCAAACCCTATTGATTGCTGTCTTACTATTGTGAACCGGTTCAACTAACTGACTAACCATTTTCTTATATAACCTTAAATTTTTTTAAAGTATTTTTTCTGGAAACAAAAATCGATGACTTTTCCTTCTCCACTATTCCTAATACTCTGCTTTCAATCATGCACACTGAATTAGTGATTTATCTTTAGACTAAGAATACGTTTCTTAGTTTCGACTTATGTAGATCTGGGTTTTTATTGAATGGAGCTTTGCTACGATTCTCTCAATGGATCCTAAAAAATGTGGTCGTCAGATTCTCGACTTTTTGAACAGTTCAAATAGTCCATGGTTTTATCTGTTTCTCAATTCGCCAACTTGCACAAACGACCAAATATCCTTCGAAGAATTTTTCTTCAGAAAGATTACAGTATCAGCCTTAGTATTTATCGCTCAATACCTTACCGTAAAATAAGTATTCTGTAGGCTGAGCATACTGTCTGACGCATGAAGCTTTGAACACATTTATTTCACCAAATCGAAGTAACATAGCCCGGTCAAAATAGACATTCAAGGTTACATTAATTCGCACAAAGCTGAAAATTGGCATGAATGTTGAGAACACTATTTCAAACAATTTGTAGAAAGTCCCCATCGATCCGACGCACGTGTGGAAAAAAAATTATTCAAGGTCAAATGTTGCAAAAACCGGTTTTTTGCATTTTTCAGCTAAACGGCAAGTTTTATCATAAAATAGGTGAGACAAAAATTATTCATCATGCAATTATCTATAGAAATTGTCTTAACACTTTTTCTCCTAAGAATCACCATTTTGGAGATACAGCGATGCAAAAAGTTGGAAAAGTTGTGTTCTTCATAATATGTATGTCAATTACCGTTATATACATTACAGAATGGTAATACAAGTAAAAATATTAGTTTTCGTGGCGTATACATACATATTATACAATTCTAAAGCCATATATACACTGTTCAAATGCATGACAAGCACGCGCAAGTGTATTGGTGAAAAAATCACACGTATAGAGTGAAATTCTTTTGATTTTCTTTCAATCTAGCCTCCTGCATTGAAGTAGTGTATATGCAAGATTGATGATTGATCATGCATTGATTGGTTCATTTGCGTATAGTACGTTGAAGAGATGAGAACACAGCACAACATAAGCACATATTTAAATATTAAAACAGTAAACAAAAATTGTATGATGAAATGGACAGACAAAATAAAACAAATTACCTACTCGGATAAAATTGAAAAAATCTCAAGGAAATTCGTAAAATCACAATTTTGCCGAAAAAAACTCACAATGCGCAACGTCCTCTCCGTCCATGTAAAAATAAAAGATTGAAGGCTCATGCTTGATGTGTGTATATGCAACTTTAACCCGAATTTACGAATACACTTGCACGTGCTTGCCATGCATTTGAACAATGTATATTTGGCTTAAGAATATAAACTCGAAAGAAAACCCAGTCCCTCATTTTATGTGACCGTACGGCCTTGAGCAGCATCAATTGTCTGTATGGCGACGCTCGTATACTTGCTCCGTTTCTAAGGGCCCAAACAAAATAGTATTATTCCCAAGCGTTCCTTCGTAGTAAGAACAAGTAGTTATTGCAAACAGAATTTGTGCAGTTTCTTGTTTGTAAAAGAAATGTCTCAATTTTGCTTTTATTTGTAGTAAACATTTGGCCGAATGTGAAATTGTTACTGTTGAGCGTAGCATAAAGACGTTAATTAATGCAAGCGTTGAAAGAGGTGATGAATTTCCGGAATACTTAAAAGACCAGACTTCTGTGACAATTCATGTGCAGTGTCGGAAAAAGTACACTCGGAAGATTACCATTACCGCAGTTAAAAGACGTCACGAACAAGAACAAGCTGGTACATCAAAAATATAATAAGTCCTCCTCGTACTAGAGCACGCATAAATGAATCAGTTTTTTGTTTAGGTTACGTTAGGTTAAGGTGGCTGCTGACCGGAAAAGCCAACACACTTAGACCAATATTTGGTCGGTTGTGATACCACAGGATTTCAAAAATCACCCTTACTCGTTAAACCATTTGAGACAGTGAATGCGTCGGAATTGTTTTTTGTTTAAAAGAGTGCTGTTTATTCTGTGGCAATGAATTGAATAAAGCGTTTGAAGTGAAAAAAGGACTGCAATATCGGCGTCAAATTTGTAATCTAATTACGTGCTTAGATAAGTTTCGGTACTTATCTTTTGTAAAAAATACTCATAATCGCTTTGGTCATTTCCAACAGTAGTATTTTTCAATTAGATACAAAATTTTCAACTCAACAGGATCACAATAGATCGTTGAATAGGCCTAACGGGGAAGCCACCTTAAATAAAACGCGCCAAGTGCACTACCTCACGGGTGGCGCGGAACCGTGTTCATATTATTAAGAATTCAACTTTTTCAACTTTTTGCATCGCTATATGTCCAAAATGGTGATTCTTAGGAGAAAAAGTTTTAAGACAATTTTATAGATAATTGCATGATGAATAATTTTTGTCTCACCTATTTTATGATAAGACTTGCCGTTTAGCTGAAAAATGCAAAAAACCGATTTTTGCAACATTTGACCTTGAATAATTTTTTTCCACACGTCGGATCGATGGGGACTTTCGACAAATTGTTTGTAACAGTGTTCCCAACATTCATGCCAATTTTCAGCTTTGTGCGAATTAATGTAACCTTACCCCTATTTTTGAAGCTAATTTGACCGGGCTAACAGGGGTATTCTAAAGTAGTTCTTTGCCAGATCTCCAAATTTTATGTGGCTTTTTGTGGACTAAATCGGTTGATTGCTGTTTGTTTGTTGATAGCATGTAGTTGATTTTGTCCTCGATAGCTTAAAAATCAGCAAGTTTCACTTCTTTTTCGTTTATCTTCAGACGGATAGAGTCCAGACCCTTATCACTTCACCTCCATATGTATTTGAATATCTCTGCTGAAGACATCATCGACCTTCATTATTTTTACTGTGTGATGGAAATGAGTCCTCGTTGACTAGAAATAGATTCTGTATTTGCATTGAACGAGTACTCATTTCACATAATGCCTATTTATCGGTTTGAGGTAGTTGTTGCTTAAATAAATCAACTTATATCTACGCTTCTATGACAAAGTAACTTTCGCTCTTTTGAAGAGTCTGCATTATGGTCTTACAAGCAGGAAGCAGTTGTTTTTCGTTTTACTTGCGTCTTATGGTTGCTATAAGGCAAGTTATGCATCCGTAAAAAAATCGAATTCGAGATTTTGATCAAAGTTGACATTACGATGATCGCGAGGACGAAAAAATGGGTATCGGAATTCTGTCTGTCTTTTCGACTGACTACAGCCTTAGCAGCTAGGCCGATTTTCGTTAAACTTGGTAGATATCGTTTTTAAATTTTTCCCCCCCACACATTTTTTTTACGGTATCTGCCATACGAGTTTTTTTTCGAAATTTTATAAATACTCATTTTTTTTTAAAAACTTAATATTTCGAAAACCTGATGCTCGGTATTTTTTTTAAACTTGACTTATTAAAGTTTCTTAATGTAATCTACAACATTTGAGAAAAAATAATTTATTTTACCTAAAAATAACGGAACCCATCAAACAAAAAATATTAAAAAATGGTTTTCGATAATCGTATTTTTCTCGAAAACGGCTCCGAAAATTTTGATAATTTTTTTTTTTTCGATTAATTTTTACGATCTATAATTTAAAAGTGAAAAATTTTAAATTAGGATACGAGTATTACTGGCCTTACTTATCATAGAACTATTTTTCGAATTTCTCATTATCAGCATAGGAGATTTTAATGAAATTTCTTAAAGAAAAGCTTCTAAAAAGTTTAAAAAACATTGCATTGACCTTAAAAAAATATTTTTTGAATTTTGAAAAAAAATTCGATATCTCAGAAACGGCCCAATATTTTTTTTTTGAAATTTATTTTTTATTTTTACAATAATAAAAACATTAATTTGGAGTACCAAACTTTTTTTTTCAAAAACACGTTTCAAAAATTTGTAAAAATGTACATAAAAGCATATTTTCTTAGGAAACCACTACAACGACTTATAATTTTTGTTCGTGCATACTCGTACATAGCATATAGCTTGAATCACATGACATACTGTTTTCAGCTTCAACCATTAAAGGAATTGTTTTAGTCATTTAAAAAATCATTTTTATGCTTATGAACAGTTTTTCTCTAATAACATTCATTTTTGAAATTCTTCTGTCTTTTACATAAGAGCAATATCGTGCGACCCAGGCGTGCATTTTATTTTGTTTAATAAATCAACCGCGCTGATAATAAAAACACAGCCCGAGCGATAAGAAAAATTTAAAAAGAAAAATGTTTGTGTACTCTAAACGCATGTATTTATTATCTAACAAAAATTATGTTATTACCTAATAAAGTTTACGAGAAAAAAATTCCAAAAAACAGTACCTTAAAGGGAAGTTATAATAATCCCTTTATTAGTGTATAGAAAATTAAATTTAATAATTAAGGGATTATTATAACTTACCTTTAAGGTACTATTTTTTGGAATTTTTTTCTCGTAAACTTTATTAGGTAATAACATAATTTTTGTTAAATAATAAATACATGCGTCAAGAGTACACACAAATTTTTCTTTTTAAATTTTCGAATTTTGGCCGAATTATAGAGGGCGCCAACATCGAATCATCAAAAAATAAATTGTCCCATCGCGGACAGTTTATCAGAATTGGCTGGATTACAACAAAAAAAAAAAAAAGTGGGTTATTTAAACGAAGGTTTCTTACGAGACAATTTACCACAATTTGTTTAAAAAGTCAAAACAAAAAAAATCTCAAGCTTTCAAAAAAAAAAATTTTTTTTGGCAATTTTTTTTGGCCATTTTTGGGTCACCATTTTTTTGTTCAAATTGTGGTAAATTGTCTTAGAAAACATAAAAACAACCAAGTTGCAACAAGTTTTTTGAAAATCGGTTCAGTAGATCCGGAGATTAACTGTCCGCAATGGGACAATGTGTTTTTTGATAAGTCGATGCGACGTTGTCGCCCTCTATAATTCGGCCAAGATTCGACAAACTAATTTTTTTTGTACACTTGACGCATATGTATATTCATTATCTAAAAAAAATTATGTTATTACCTAATAAAATTTCCGTTTAAAAAATTCCCAAAAATCGTGCGTTTTTTTGGCGTTCCAGACCGTACGAGTACCTTAAATGTGTGACCATAGTGCGAACGTTGAGTAAGAGAGGATTTAAAAAGGGATACGAATTGTTTTGAATATCAACGGGAGGGAAATATTGAGCAGGGTAAATCATTCTACAATCGTGTGGTGAGCTGAAAAAAAGTCTTTGAACTTAACAATACATCCGGTAGTTGGGCTCAATGCTATGAATAATCTTGGGCTCTAGGCTTAAGGGTAAACTAGTGGGCATTCCTTGAAGCGAGAGTATTACGGTCTCCTCACGATATAACATTTTCTGGCTCGATATTCTTTTGCCTCTTTGATTGAGTTATAAACATCATTCTGGTAGTAAGCCTACTAGCTATGGTTCTTAAGATAAATATTGGCATATAAGATCGTGGAGGTGAACCACTGGGCCTCATGGATTCATTTTTATCTCAAGTTCTTATGGTTTATGTTAATTCAGACTTGGTTTATGTTCTTAACATCTAAATCTATTATTGTATACTTACCAATTTAGATTCTCTTAACTTATATATAACAAAAGGTTATTGTTTTGGGTATTGTCATTATAGCACTTCCAGGTTAAACTATCTTTTCTCAGTCCTCGTGCCTTTCGTACTACTTATTTAAAGAGCTTGTGGTTGTAAAACTACCATTTTAAGTTCTCAGAACAAATTTACTCCAACTGTAAAAGTAGGTCATATACTATCTTAACATCAAAACTCGATTTTCTGAACTTTGTGACATTAGTCACTTGAATGTTGAAGCTCATTCTAAAACTTAAATAAAAAAATCACTCAAAGGTAATTTGCAGTTAAAGTTTTTATAGTTTAACAATAATATAGAGAATAGTTTTCTTAAGTCCTTAATATACCCCTTGATGAACTCTATTTTTGCTAACACGAACACAAGAATAGTTGAGTGTTGTAAGCCAATAGGTATAGGACTCGCTGGTAATAGTCAAGAGATTATGTAATACGTTTCTGTTGAATTTTTAGTTTTTGTTATGATCTTTAAGGTTTTCAGAGCCCTATAACCTAAAAACCTTCAATTCCCTGAAAAACAATACTCTGAAATTCAAATAAATTAAAAACCTATCTATCAACATTACCTCGATAATTCAAATCAACAAGGACTGATTCCTTCACTGACGAAAAATTCCATTTTTCAGTATTTTTTGAGAATGTCAAGTGACTTTCAATATTCCCAACAGACAGACACAACCTTAAGGAACATGACAAAAACAAAAATAAAAGTCAACTCCTCGAATAACTGTAATCAATCACTTATCACCAACCGCAGACATATTACTTATAAACTTAAGTAATTTATCGGTTTTTGGTTTCAGCTTCTACTTATCTTCGATATGACTATAACCATAAACTGGTAAGACTTTTTTCTCCATCTATTTTTTCCTCACTATCATCACAGATGACATACTTGACACCATCAACGCTGGCGCTGTTTTCAATGTCAAACTTATTTCCATATCTTCATTTTGGTACTACTTACGAGTATAATATGTTGAATTATAATATGTCCTTGGAATACTTTTTCTGCCGACACATCTTTGGAAAAACAATTTTTTTCTCTCTCTCTCTTAAGCCCCTCCCTTCTAACAGGCTTATCATTGCATAACAACATCGCCCATTTGTTCCATAAATTAGCGAAATATAGACATACTCGTATCAGAGATTCACAAACAGATTTGTTGCCCCTACCATCCCAGCAGTGCCATGCCAAGCCTGCCACTCATGTTGTTCTCACCGACAAACCGCCTTTTTCTTGTCTGAACAATCTTATACCGCCAAAGCAGAGCAGTGCTGGCTTTTTTCCTTTGCCAAGCTCTTAAAGTGACAACATCTTGACACACAACCAAATCCTGCTTACATTCCTAAATGTTTGTCCTCGAACTAAAATATACAAAGTAGGTATAACCGCTCACGGCCTTTGCCCTCTGCCTCCCCCTCTCATTATCTAGAAACGAAGGCGTTCAAAAACGAACGAGGGAAATAGAAAAATCTTTTCCCTTATCAAAATCGAACAACAAACCCACACAAACTCACGCATCGATATCTCGAAGGGACACGAAAAACATAAGCATATTCTTGACAGTTACAAAAGATTTATAATCGAACCCTTAGAAAAGCTGTCAAAAATCCCCCCTCACAATATAAGATTGAGGTATCAAAGCCGGTTGCTAGGTAAAAACACTAAACAACCAAAACAAAAAAAGAAACAGGCACCGCCGAGGACGGTAACGACGGTTTTTCTAGAGAAAGGTTGCCATAACTCCTGGCCCCATCTGCGGAAAGTTTATAGAACTATTTCGTTACAACCGTAGCTCTTATCCTTGCAACCGCCAGCGAACACATTTCGAGGCCAAGAATGTGATAAAAGTTTTCATCTGATTCGTTTTGCCTTTTTACGATCAAATAGTTATACCCAACCGGGATTTAGTGCTTGTGCTCCTAGTTGCCATTGTTTCTGTCATTTTGTTTTGGTAGTTTTTGGTGGTGTTCCTTAATTCGGCAGAGACAAATTTTATAGCTGGCCCTAGGCGAATAATAAAGCGCACCATGAAGAGAGCTCCTTCGATAATGCGAATACATTAAATTGACGCCCTTTAGCGCGCGCCATACGAGTATATGACTTGACTATATGCGGTAAGAATTTTCGTTTACCACAAAGTAGCACCTTCTGTAAAAGTATTCAGGGTCTTACAACCCTATAAATTGTGGAACTTCTAGAGAACAGTGGGGTCAAATGTAATGTGTTGCAAGTCAAGTCAAGGTCGTATGAATGTATGTATATTATTCAAAGTTTGTTAAAACTTATACCTTAACTCTGCTTATCGTAGGGTGATTGGGATGTGCCTCCGGGGCACCATGATTCAAGTTCGCGAGCCTTAAATTTGCCTTAGAGACTTTTAATTTGATTTATTGGATATTCTTTTTGACAGATAAGATTTATAACTAACTTTTTTTTTCGCGTGTTAAAGAAGTTGTGAGATAAGAATTTGGCCTTAATTAGAGCAACTTGTTTGGAAGTTTTATACTACGAAGTGGCTTAACTAAATGGTTAATACATTATGCTGAACTTTGATGCCCATATGAAAATGTGTCTATGTACATATTTGTGTTTGTGGAACTTGCACTATCTTTTGTTTATTTTTTTTTTTTTTTGTAAGGAAAAATGTTTAGTCGAAAAAGTTTTGACATGCTTTTAAAGGGCGATTTATTTGAATTCATATAGATTCAATGATTGTGGTTATAGATGGGAATAGTTACTCAAAAAAAGTCTCAGTTTTTGAGCGATAAAAGCTTGTCCTGGACCTTTTAAGCCACTTGACAACTTATTTGACGAGAAAACTGCTTTCAGAGAATACTTTTACAAAGACCTGGACGTAAGATCTGCCATAAGGGATGATCTAAAATTTTATTCAGAATTCAGGACGGTTCTGCGAGGCACCTTCTTCTTTTTACCGGTTGAATGTCCGAAACTAGCCCCGACTAGAAAAGCGCTCTTTAGAAAATACTTTTTTGTAAAGCTGGGCTTAAGCTCTGCCGTTAAGGAGAGTTCTTAAGATTCATTCAGAATTCAGGATGGTTCTGGGAGGCACCTTTTTCTTTTTATCGGTTGAATATCCAATCCCAGCCCCGACTAAAAAAGTTTGCTTTAGAATACTTTTTTGTAAAGCTGCACTTAAGCTTTGCCACAAAGGGAAGGACTTAAAATTCATTCAAAATTCAGAACGGTTCTGGGAGGCACCTTCTTCTTATTCCAGTGAATGTCCGATCCTAGCCCCGACTAGAAAAGCTTTCTTTGGAGAATCTTTTCTTATAAAGCTGGACTTAAGCTCTTTAGGACGGTTTTGGGAGGCACTGTCTCCTTTATTACCGGTAAGCCATATGTAATGCCTGATTTCTGACTTATGTAGAGGGTACCAAGATGAAGATGTGGAAGAGGTAAAACAGGAATGTCCGAAGGTAGCCCCAACTAAAATAACTGCCCTCAGAGAACACTTAATCGAATAGTTAGACATAAGCTTTGTCATAAAGAAAGATCTTAAGATTCATTCAGAATTCAGGACGGTTCTGGGAAGCACGACTTACTTTTTTACTGGTAAGCCATTTGTAAAGTCTGAGTTCTAAATTATGTAGAGGGTACCAGGATGAAGATGTGGAAGAGTTTAGAGATTACTTATCAGACTCTCTTTGTGAATGTCTAACCTTTGCCCCGACTAGAAAAGCTGCTCTCAGAAAATACATTTTCGAAAAGCTGGACTCAAGTTCCGCCATAAAGGGAAAGTCTTAACATTCATTCAGAACTCAGGACGGTTCTGGGAAGCACCCTCTCCTTTTGTACCGGTTAGCCATTTATATTTCCTGAGTTCTGACAGTATGAAGATGCGGAGGAACTTAAAGAGGAATTATCAGACTCTCTTTGTGAATGTCCAAATCTTACCCCGACAAGAAAAGCTGCCTTAGGAAACACTTTTTCGAAGAGCTAGACATAAGCTTTGGCATAAGAAAAAATCTTAGTATTCATTCAGAATTTAGGACAAGACAAATCATACGTAAATTTCCACTCAACTCTTGCCCCTACCTCTCCTTAAGGGGGAACTTTCTTACATTTTTAAAACATATAGAACATTGTAATTAAGTGTCCATAAAATGAAGACTAAACCAGAAAATGTAGCCAAATATTCGTGGTTTCTACTCCTCTTGAAATGGAGTATACAAAATTTTATCCCCAAATGATGAACTTGTACTAAAACTTTTTGTTGCGAAAATTAAACTGCGATTTATGTGTTTTTTAGACTCCACTGTGAGAAAAAAAAAACAAAGTGCTCCTTTGTATTTCTTTGTTTTATTTCCGCATCTATAAATAAAAACCATTATTTTATTTTTATACTCGCGCTCAACCAACAAACCCTAATTAAAGTTCCTCTTTAAGTTTCTCACACTCTGTTGTTTATAGCAAATCATCAACAGACATCGATAAATATGGAAAAGTGCAAAAAAAAAACACACTAAGACCACAAAATGACTAAACACACAAACACACCCAGTAGCAAAGGCAGTTTATTTCAGCAAAACATTTTCCATTTACACAGTTACGATATCATTCTGCTATACTCGGCTCGTCATCGTGTATTCTATTTGAATGGCGCCCGGGTAAGGGTGTTCTTTATAAGTAGAACATCAAATGATATTATTTTAGATTTCGTCACCTCATCAGTCTTGTGTGCCCCCTTTTTTTTGCTAGGCCCAGTCCTTTAGTCCTTGTTGAAGAGTTTTACGCCAAAAACAAAATGTCGCTTCTATGTACACTGAGAGAAAATCTGAAGAGGTTTTATATTTCATTATTAGGCAGGAATCACTGATCACACATAATTTTGTTCGTACTTTTTATTAATAAATGAAATATTAAAGAACGTAAAAAGTACCACGATGTTATGAGGAAATATTTTGACACCATTTTATTTGATGGAGAAAATGATATTTTCTCAAATTAAAGCACAATCTAGATATTTTTTTTTTTGTATATATAAAGCATACCGATTAAATCGGTTAAAACCATTTAGTTTATTTGAAATATTGTTTTCCATTTTTTTTTAAACATTTTTGTTCAGTGTCTTTGAGTGAGTGTAAGTGCCTGATAATAAAGCTCATTGCAGCTCTTGTCATCATTTTATATAGAGACAGGAAAAAACAGTACAGGCATAAAGAATTTTATTTTTAAGCCTCTCTAAGGATATTATACCCTTGGCAAACATATACGATCCGTCCAATCTATAAACGCCCATATTTAGAATGTCTACGAAGGGATAAGTATCACCTACACCGACTGACAACATATGGGAAAGTAGAACACTTTTGCCGTTATATTTATTCCACTAAAGAGGCAAACTTTTATGAAGTGCCAACAAGAGGCTATAAATTACTCTAATATAGAAGGACCCCTCATTGTTGCAGGATTTGTGTGCTGGACAAACTCATAGTCCCACCATTACCACCCGATTGACCGAGAACGATGACGACGACGCCATCGCTATACAAATTCCCCAATGGGCCAGCAAAAACACCATGAGGATATACCATACTATTTCTCTACACCCGTTGATCCTTGATGGCTAAATGGGCATTGGACAAGCAGGACCATAATATCACATCATACTCCATACCATATAAAACCATACTCCACTACACCGAACCTCATCTAAACGACGAATGCCAACCAAAAGGCAATAGTTATGGGCGTTGGGCGCCATTTAAGGCGATTGGGATGTGGAAATCTATGTCATTTTTGGATTATGGTGAGACAGTTTGTGCTATGGCATTAGGTAAAGCATAATAGTGCGTGGTTTGTATGGATACGGGAAATGGAAAGGATATAAGTGAATTTAATTATGGGACCCTGGTTAAGTGGCGGTGAAACGATAATAAATCAAAAATATGTCACTGCCTGAAGTCAATTTAAGAGAAGTTAAGCAGGAAGAACAAAAAAAGCGATAGAGGATATGTACGAGGTACGACAACGTACGAGAAAGACGAATTGAAGTAGAAATAATAACGGTGTTAAAACCCGTTAATCAAAATGACCAACACAAGAGCCAGAGAACCGGGTAAAGAGAAGGGTATTTTATGAGTTTTGTATATTGTTTATTTATTAATGTACGATCGAAAAATGGATGATGCCTTAGGAATTCCTCAGTCTTACACTGAAGAAGCTCATATCAATGGCACTTAATCTTTGATGAAATATTATCACAAAATATGTCTCTGGAATAAAAAAAATAAGAAAAAAACAAGAGGAGTGAATCATACGTTGGAAAAAATAAATAGAAAACAAAAATATTGTTTTGAGCTTATTAATGTTTTTGAAGGCATGATAGAGGATAACAATAAAATGGGCGACATTCAGTCTCTGTCTTTAATAACTTTTTGATTTGGGGTTTTAAGGTGAAGTTTTTGTAGACAAATCTGTTTTTTTTATTTTAAAAGTAGTTTTTGTTTGCCAATGCCTAAGTCTAGGAAAGCTGATTTTATTGCGCAATTATTTGATCGCAAAAATACGACATATAGCTTAAAATAGCGTACGCTTCGAAATATAATTGCTAATTGAATGTATTTAGTTGTCTTTCTTTCCATACACTTGCGGTTATTTGTCGCGTGAATATTTAAACGAAAGCAAAGAAATCACGTTGCAAGTGTGCGAAGGCAAATTTCATTCCATACAATATATTCAATTTTATTTCAGAAATGATTGCTTACAAGATAGAACTACTTTTATAAGTTTTGCGGCTATGTGAATTCAAATCTCAAACTGTGTTTCTTACTTCTGACTGATAAAAAATCGTGCGATTAAAAACTACAGGCGAGTGCATGCTTATTTCTTATTTTCATTACGATTTCTTTAGTGTGAGTATGCGCAAAAGGGTGAAAATGTATTTAATTAATTTTAATTTGCGACAATCGCAACTTGAGAAAAATGATAAGAAATTTAGTTTTAGGCATCGCGATTTCTTCACATCATATGCGTTTATTCTTATTGAAATTCATGTGTTCTATTTTCACGACTGATAAGTTGTGCGAATAAAGTCACAAGAAAGTACTTTTTATAAATCGCTGCGAATACTTCAAATCATATGATTGAATTTGTATTACAAGTTGTAATATTTTGCTATTAAATAATCACGTGGCAGAAAATCACAAGTGCATACATGGTGAAAATTTCCTACGGCCACGATTTTTTAATCGCAAGGACAGAAAATTGCAAGAACGTTCCTAGTCTTATCCTTGGGAATTGAAATAATATAGATAGAATAGTTGAGCAATTTTGTAGACATTTTTATAATGCACATCCTCAAGTCAAAATATCACCCCTTGCAGGCCAATTACTTAACCTTTTTTTAGTCTTTTAGCCTTAGTCTAACTATGTAAGTAGCTTTAATTGGTGTAAGGTACGCATTGGAATAAAACCATTGCCATGCCATGCAAATATATTATACTCGTAGTAACGCGATTCAAAAGAATACTCTTATTTTTCCTCAAAAGAAAAACAAGTTTATATTTCCCACAAGCCACAAGTTCAAGACACCAAATTGTTCTTACTTGTGATAAAAAATCTTTTTCGACTCAGTAACAATAAACACGCAAGAAAAAAACTAAACAAAAACTAACCCAACGCGATTTGCTTGATTCAAAGCGAAATTAGTATATTGCATAGATAAAAGTACAAAATTAAAAAATAATTACTTTATTATAGATCCTGTCTATATAGCTTCCTTGCCTTAGAATCGTTAGTGTTTACAAGCTAAAATTTAAGATGATGCGATTTGCGCGATTCAAATAAAAACTTTATTTCGCATGGATAAAAATAAAAAAATAAATTGGAGAACATGATGGGCCATAGAGAGAATAAACCTAGTGACTTACAACTCAACCATTTCTGTTTGCGTGTTTTGAGAAATCCCAAGCAAACACAATTGTCTCTTACAGATATCTTGAAAAGCAATTTTCCAAGTGTTTTCAACTCTTTGAACAATCTTAAAGAGGTCTGTAATACCCAAAAAGGCCTAAAGAGGAGGAGCCTATTGTATATTGAAGAAAGAGTTCTAAGTAAAGTGTTTGTAAGACTTCATAAAGATACTTTCAAGCAGTTTTCAAGATATTTTCATTTTTGAGTACAAAGTGTAAACTTCGAGGAAGAAAAATATATGAATAATGTCTTTTTTTTCACGCAAATACAAGTTTGATGCAATTTTAATAAAATGGATTGAGTGAAAATAAAATGCCAAGACATGGCGAATTCTTTACTTTTTTATTATGACTGGATTTTCAATATTCATATTATTACCTTTTACAATTGTGTGTTCTGATATGCGAGAAATTAACGCGCCTTCAAATAAAAAAGTATTTACAAAGAAATATTTAAAAAAATAATGTTACAATAATAAAATTTTCTCATAACAGAAAAGAAAAGACGTTTAAGTATGCAATAGCCGATTCATGAAAATTTATTCTGGATTTTTATTGCATTTTTTGAAAATTCAAATGTAAGTTGACTGGTTTTACACATCTTACAGAGAAAAGATACAGAAAGACCTACTCTATGAAAATAAGTCAAAATATATTTCATTCCTTAATTTGTATTCCACAAAGTGTTAATATCCCCTGGATTAAAAACCTGTTGACAAGATATGATAACTTGAAATTTTATGGTTTATATGGAAATGGTAATAAAGGGCGACATTGAAAACCTACTAATATGAGTAAACCAAATTATATATATTTTTGTATCTATGTGTCAAACCAGTACTTTCTTGTAAAAAGTCAAACCAGATGCGTCAAAATTCTATCAAGATACAAAACATCGAATTTAATTGTCAACCGATTAAGAAATCACTGAAAATTCAGAAATTTTGACATTATTCAGAATAAAAATAATATCCATTAACACTTTGGCAGTATAGTGCAATACTTTAAATACCCTAAAATTTTCAACATTTCTTTCATATTCGTCAAAATACTGGCAAAGTTTTTCAAATAACAACATTTCCATCTCTCGTTTAGTTACACCCTTAGAAACTGACACCCTTCGTAAAGTAAACTATAAAACATAAAAATCTAGTAAATATATAATTTTATCTTAAACGTGTACATTTAACAATGTCACCCTCTACAAAAATATATGTATTTTATATAAATACACTATCCATTTGTTAGGAACTCCTTAAAACATCTAAAGCACTTCATGATAAGATATCGGAACTGAAATTGAAAGCAAAGAGTGAAAAAGGTGTAAACAAATAGTAAAGAAAGAAGATAGCTGTTAACATTCATAACAGTCAGTCAAATTCAAAGAAAAAAGAGCAAACAAAGTGTAAGAGTAAAAGAAAAAGATAACAAATTCACAACAATAAGTTTTTGCCTATTTTGTGTTAAACATAATCAAATGCAATTACGCGCACATTCAACTAAATAGTTGAGTTGCATAAAAAAGAAAAAAAATTATCAATAATTTCGTTTGGTGAAACGACAGAAGAGAAGAGCCCTACATATAAAATTAACTATACTCTGTCCAACAAAACTTGTCAGTACAGGGAAGATAAGACTTTTGTCTCTCATTCTGGTTGCATTGCCATGCATAAGTTTGTCGCCTTTTAAAGCTCTTACAGGGATTCCGTAGTTTAGATTATAAATTGCCGCAAATGAGAGTTAAAAACGCGTAGGGCTACCGTCTGCCGATTCAAAACGACTGAAAACAATATTCAATTTACCTTTTCCCACAACAATAAGCGGTAAGATAATAGGCGCGTTTTTTTTTTAAGTTGAAAAGCAGTACGACAACACTCAACATACTCATCTTCTTTAAATGTGTTCTCAAAAGCTTCAAATCCCAAAAGCTCCTTAATAGAAACCATTGAAAAAGCTCCTTGCTTGCAATTGAGAATGATAATGGTAACTCTGTTTTGATGTAGATATGATAAAGAGCGCACGATCGTATTGAGTGACACTTGACACTCTTGACAGTATCTCTATCTCATCAGCAGTGGGATACGACGGTCGTGTTGGGGTGTACAACTTTTTGCAAAGAATTACAACAACAATTCCTTAAGAAAAGTCAGTGGCTTGCTCTTTTTTTATTGGCCTCCTGTACTGACAATTTTTGTTGGAGAGAGTAAAATTTTCTCTTTTATATGTTCTTGATTGCTTGGGAAGTGTTGCACAATTCACAAATGTCGGGCGAAACAAAATATTTTTTTCAACCAAAGAGGAAAGTTCTATTACTTGAAGAGACAAAGTTTAGCTTTCATAAAGACGTTTTGGTGAAAACGTCCACAGAATATCTTCAAGATGTATTTATAAGATTAAAATGAAAAACTCTTTCAGCATTTTAAAACTACTCCTTTTAAAAAGGTTTTAAAGAGTGTATATAGAGAGTCAGTATAATGACATTTGTCATGAATATCTCTAAGATGTTTAAAAGAGGGATTAATAGTATAACAAAAAGAACACTTTTAAAGAGCTTTTAGCAGGTCATAAAATGAAATGGTATTAAGAAGATTGAACTAAACTAAGAGCTGATGCATTTATTGAAGTACTCTCCAAGAGTTTATGTGTTGCTTGGAATCGGGAGAAAAATGTAGGTATTTTCTCCCGATTCTAAACTGCTAAGGAGCAGCACTTTTCATGGCAAGGAAAACTTGATGAGATGAGAACAAGATCATCTTTCCATTATTTTAATGACCAAACTTTTCTTATATTTTTGAATCAAAATTATTGTCTGGCTCGGATTAAATTAAGTTACAGAAATACTTATCAAAACTTTAAATAATGCGATTGGTGTGATTCAAAGGAAAACTCTTATTTTCCATCGATATCATTGCAAGTTTATTTTTCATTCTTTCAAACTCACAGATTTTGTCTTTGTAGTGATCAAAACCATTTTTAACTCAATATTATTTAAGTTACATGAAAAAAAAAATCATACAAAAAGTAAAAATGCTGCGTTTCGCGCGATTAAAGAAAAAAAATTTAATTTCCAATGATATAAATACAGGCGTTTATACATCTATTATTTCAAACCAATTTTTTCGTGCTTTCTGATAAAAAAACTGATTCATCATCAATAAAGTAGCCAAAAACTAACCAACACAAAATTAAATGACGCGATTTTCGCGATTCACAGGAAATTCTTGATTTCTATAGACAGAATGACACGTTTTTGTGTACATCCATTATTTCAATCAAAAAATCTGTTCGAACTTCTCGACTGAAAAAAAGTTTCAACAAACCGAAAAAGATGTTATAACATATGAAGCGATTTGTACGATTCAAGTGAAGCTCATATTCCTATGCAAAAACTTTTCGTACACTTATTGATCACAAAGCTTTTTTGGCTTTGTTTCAATAAAGTTGCAAACCCAATGACTTTAAATCTTGTAAATTAATGTTTATTCCTATTCAAATGTATGTTTTTTTTATCAATTTATTCTAATACTGATGCAGGAGCAAAATTTAGCAAGCATAAATGCACATTTGGTTGTCCCACTAAAACGCCTTAATCATGTGTGCCTTGTATCCTCAAATTAAATTTTGATCACCAGAGAAGTGTCTTATGATGATGATGGAAAACCGTACTATCATGCATGTGACGAAGGAAATCAGTTCCCCATTTGTCAATCTAAATTGACTTCCTCGCAGGGCATCATTAGAACACAAGAGTGCATACCTACCATATACTTTAGTGTGTGAATAAAACCAACATATAGTGGGTTCGTGGACGACAGTTGTATAAGCTTCAACGAAATTGTACACCATCATCGTCATCAGTCCAGTGTAAAGGATATCCGTATCATAGTTACCTAGACACCTAGATCCCTTCCATCCGTTGGGCAGAGGGCACCCAACTCGTGTGTACATGGTTATAAATTGCTCAAAACCAAAACCTCCCCTGACCACCCTGGCAGTGCCAACAACTAAGTGAGTGTGTACAGAGCAAAGAGGAGGTACCTTATCCTCCACCCCGTGCGATGTATTTTAAAGGATCTTCACTATACCGCCATAGTAGAGCTGCATAAACACTGAAGGTTGGTTTAGTTCGGTTTTTATGTTGTATATGTGTAGTGTGTGCAACGGCAACTGCAACAGCAGCCAGTAGTAGCAGCTCAGAACGGACTATAAGGATGGCAATTTATTTTGATTGAGTTGACTCTGGTGTAATCTGAGCTTTGCTTAACTCTCATCGAGTTTCAATTTGTTTGCTATAGGATTCTTTTTGCTCGCCTTTGCTCGTTGTCCTTTTTCCACTTGCTCCACTCCCATTTTGCGCCCATTTGTGTCAACGTTTATCTTGGCTTTGATTCTAGTTCCACATTGGCTATGCTTTGGTGCTTTGCTCTGCAATTTGACCCATGTCCTTTTCTTCATTTGCCTAGTATAGAATAGTTAAACTCGGTCATCGTCATCACTGTCTTCCCAAAGCAAATAGTAATGACGCCAGAGAATGCTGCTTAATTGGTAGCTATTAGACGAAGAAACCAATGTGCCAACAGCAAAATTATACAGACACACATAAGTCCTAAGGAACACACAGGACATTGCTCCTTTTTCCGCGATTCAATTTTCACTTGTTTATTCTATATCTAATTTTCGTCTGCTTTTTTTTCACCTTCTTCTTTGAGGTGATTAGTGGCACTTATCACAACGTCCTTAAAGGACGATAAATAAGGGAATTGCATAATTACCCACTAAATACCCAAATGCGTAAAATTAATTTTTCTAAGTCAATTCTCGGTTGGGTAGATGATGATGGCGAGAGGCCGCCCACTTTATTGCCTCATCGTGATGGAGGTTTCGCAAATTTTCTCATGTTCCTTGCCATGGCGCTGCTGAAATCAAGATTTATTGAGGTGATTTATTTGAATGATTCTTTATTTTGTTTGGCTCTCTTGTTGTTCTTATTTTTGTTTTTTTTTTGCTTGCCTTCGTTTGAGCTTGTTTTTGTTTTGCTTTTGGAATAATTCTTCTTCCTCTTCTAATATTTCTCATCGAACAATATTGTTTGTTTCGCTGTTTTTCATTATTATTTTTTTTTAATTTTTCAATTATTTCACAATTTTGCTCTATTCATCCATTGAAGAGCCGGGGATTATAAGACAAAAGCGAATAGGTCTTCATTCCTCAATAAGCAATAAATCTAGTTTCTAATTAATTGGTATATCAAATCAGAGTTAAATATTGCAGTGAAATTATTTATTAAGGATTTTGCTAGGGAGGTCGTGCTTTTGTCTTCGGTTGACCCTTCTTATTTGTCTGCAAATAATTGTGAGCTGATATTGGATAGTGATTTTTGTTGTCGAAGTTTGAGCGTAATTATTAAAAAATCGGACAATAACGAAGGACTATAAGGACAGAAGATTTGTGAATGCAATTTTTAATGGAATTCTTTTTTTTTTAATAATTAATGCGCAGATTTGATAATTAAAAGCAAAGGTATTTGTATTTATCTGAAAACTCAGATCCATAGATTTTCAAATAAAAAGGAATAGAATGCACCAAGCATCGCTGGATCTTTTGGTTCAAGGTTATAACGTTTGCTAAGTATTGAACGTGTAAAATATTAAGTGTAAGAACCTAGTATCGTGTTAGGGCTAGGTTTTAGATAAATGTAAAAAAACTGATCCATCTGACTTTTTGACACTTGGAATTGTGAAATGAATTTAAATATAAGAGGATGTATGATGCTAAAACGAAGATGAAGAAAAATGGAATATTTCGTCGGATTTTTCATTTACAATTCACACGGGTTCAAGGGTTTATTGAGACACTTATAATGTTGAACACAGCACAAGCAATGAAGAAATTAGGGAACGAGGAAAAGGAGGTGTCCATGAATATCGGTTTTGAATGCTTGCAAATTTGAATGGGAAAACCGGGCCGGGTAAAGTATTCCATAATCTTTTGCTGCGACTAAAACATTAATCTCTGTATTTGACGATACATAAAAAATTAGGCTTAAGGGTGAATTGATGACCATTCTTAGGGGCTAATTCGAGTGAGCATTACTTGTGAAAAAAGCGATAAAACAAGGAAAGACATGTAGGATTCCGACGATATTCAAGAGATGGAAATTATTCCATAATAGTTCTGTTTCCTGTTCTATTCTATCCAGTAATTTAGGAGAAGTTTGGGCTGCACCTGTCTAAAGATGTGAGTTGTACTCTAGATTTGGACGTATAAGACCTTTATAAATTATAGCCAGATCAGAGGAGTTGAAAAATATTTTACATCGATAAAGAAATCCTAAGTATTTAGCAGCATTTTTGACTTTCTCAAGACCGTGGTCATTCCAACGAATATCGTCGATGACACACACATAGAGTACTGGGAGCTTTTCGGTTTCCTCGATGAAAGTGCCATTCAAGGACAGTGGCAAAGGTGGTACATCTCGCTTCAAAGATATTAAAACGCATTAAATTTTCGAAGTATTAAACTCCACATGATTTACCCCATTTCACAATGCTTTGAAGATCGGAATTAAATTAGCTTGTTATAAGGTGCCTATATGCAATTCCACTTTCGAAGGCAATGGATGTGAATGTGGGAATGAGTATAGAAAGCTGAGTGAAGAGTAATCGCCCAAAACAATGAATTCTATAAGACAAGAGATCATTTATAGAAATAAGGGAGAGAGTCGGAGACAAAATGGAGGCTTGGGGACACCACCTTTTATTTTTTGAAGATCAGACTTGAAACCGTCCAATACAACATGTATTGAACGATTTAGAAGGAAATTTCTAGTCCAAAGAATAAGGGTTTTGTTGATACCAAATGCACGTATTTTCGGGAAGAGAGCCTGGTATCAAACTCTATCAAATGTCTTAGAAATTTATCAAGGGCAATATTCTTACTTTCTCCAAAACGATGTTGCGGTCAATTAGAAAGCTTCCGATCTTCGAGGTATTTCTTGAGCTGATGGATTGATCAGTGATTCCATGACCTTGGAAAGAAGGAACGAAAATGTGATTTGTCGGTAAGACGAGGGGGAGAAACGGTTGCATATCTTCAGACCATGCTGGGCAAATGTTGTTTTTCAATCTTCGAGGTAAGATTGCAGAACATTAAGAATGGTGGAAAAGCTTACGCAATTGGATTGGCAGTGATAAAGAATGAGGATGTAAAATCGGGACCAGGAGGATTCGTTTTTATCAAAATATCGAAGGGCTCTTTAACTGTATTGTACGAGTGCTGATATATCTGTGCTATTGAATGACCTACGTTATCAAGTATAAGAGAGACAATGTTGCTATTTGGTAACTTAGAGCTAGAAGCAAAATGAGGCATTTATGATGTTAAAGATAATGTTGAATTTTTTACGTTCTTGACAATTGAAGGCAAGGTTCTACTGCCTTTGGAACATTACAGGTTTTTTTTGCCATAACTTCGGGATATGTAAGAATTTATTTCTTTTTATAACAGCGTTGCATTTGTTACTGACTTGTTTGTGATTTTTTCGATTTTCCTCAGTTGGGTTCTCTTTGTAAAAGCAGAAGCTTACTTCTCTTCAAAAAGCTTCTTTACAGCGTGTAAGGAAAAAAAGAATTTTCCTTAGGTTTTATACTCTTAATTCTGCTGCAAATAAAAGTACGCATCCCCTGAAAAATCACGTTTAGTTTTTGGCATTGCAAACTTAACTTTCTCTTTCACTGGAAGGTCGGGTCACAAGAAATTTGCTGATATAACACAATGGTCCGAAGTGCCCAATGGACGGGTTGCTTTCAGAGTGTGGTGCTGCGTCTCAGCAAAGACTGCTCTCTGTCCCGAATAGCAGTCAACTTTAATTCTGTACACTGAAGTCACCCTCAATAACGACTTCAGTGTGAGGTTACAGGCAAAAAACTCTGTAAATGGAATAAGACCGCGCATCAATTTTATTGAGAGTTCGATTGCTGTCAAGATTTGAACTCCAAAGGTGGAGTTCAGGACACTTGAACTTTCAATCGATTAAATTTAAAAATTTGTCATTTTACCCCAAGTATCATGAAGAATAGTTTCAACATCGTAAAATAATTCGACTTTGATTTTGCGCTCTTGAATTTTATTCAAGTCAAGAAATGGTGCCATGATTTCCATTATTATTTTCACCAAAAATATTGTTTTTACATTATATGACTGTAACTTCTTAAAAGGTTTAAAATATTTTTTTCTTTTTCGTTTCAGAAGTTCCAATTTCAAAACTGGCATTCAAAATATATACTACTAACCGCAGGTAAGGCCAAAAATACGTCAATCTTTTCAGTGGGTAGCCAAATTATTAAAGGCTGCAAAGATTTTCTGTAACTTTTAAGTTTTAATAATTTTCTTGGTCAGTGTTTGTCCACGTGCCTAGGTAATATGCATTTTGAGGTTGGGATTCATTTTCAAAATATAGAACTTTGTTATCATCACTAAAAATAAAGAATAACTTCAAAATTTAACAAATATTATAAAATCGTACCTATGGTACGATTGCTGTTACCGAGCATAGCATCTTGGCAGACTTTCCATGCAGAATTTTACATATTGTCAAAGACTGGGATTGTGATGCTGTATTTTTATGAAATCCTCTAGGTTTCTCATGCTTTCCAAAGACACTAAATTATAGAAATCAGCGTCGGTAACAGATCATTTGACATAGGCTGATGCCACGGACAGAGGTGACCCAATAAACACTTTGGTTTCATGTACATATTGGCATGAATACAATTTTCAAATTAATAGGTTTGTTCGATACGATGATTTAGTGCGCTCTAGAGAACGTCAGTGCATTTCACAGAACTGTCAAAAAGGTTTATTTGATAATTTGGGTGCTAACACATTAATGACTTTCAATTCGATTTATTCAAAAATAACTTTATATTCTTACATTTTTTGTACTTATGTACATGCATAAAAATATGTATAATGAATATAGAAAATGTATTTTATTTTTCGTATGAAATAAGCAGTAAGCAAGCACGACTATACTAAGCTTCCAGCAAACTTCCAGTTTTCTAAGGATAGTTTACTTAAAAAGTCAAGTGAAAACTAAACTAAACTAAAACAAAGACTGGTGATTTTGTTCCGTCATGTAATATTTTACACGTCACTTGTACAAACGTTGGTTAGTCTTTGTTCAAGATTTTAATTAACCAGTCTTGGCGGATTAACTTAGGTTCAATTATGCAATTGACTATTATCACCTATTATCTATTATCACTATTATTATCTAGACCACGGTAAAGGAGTTAAAATTACACACTCACACACTAATATTATATTCAAATATTTGGAATCGGCATACAAATTGTAGGTCCTCTTCATTCCTAGTAATACAGACACAGGAATGGTTGAGAGTTGTAAGTCACTAGGTCTTGGCTCTCTTCGAACTGTGGCACCACTATTTTTTTTTTACATTTAAGGAAATTACTTGTACTTCGAAAAATAGTCGTTCACCCGTTTTTAAGATATCAAAAAGTTCTAATAATAAATGGCAATTTTATTGCAATCACCTCTCATGTATTTTTCTTAAAATCTTATCAAAATCAATAAAGCTGTTCTAGAGAAATATTGAAATAGAACAAATTGTTGTTATTGGAATCACATGACAATGCATTCTACCAATTTCTTCAATTCGTGCAGCCGATCACTATCTAGCTCAATAGACAATGGACACACGATCACAGATTCTCAGATTCCCAGAGGAACAGACTTAAGACATAGACGCATCGAACTACGGACGCACAAACTGACAGAAATTACTATAAAGCAGAGCTTTTTGGTCATATTTATCATCGTAATATTAAGTTTGATCAAAGCCCGATTTCTTTGTATAACCAATTCCTTGTCGTATAGAGCAAGTACAAATGTTAATTCTTGTCTAAGATAGTTCCAAAATATACCAAATATCAAATCTTCCCTATACGGAAATAGCATACTTGAAAAAAAACTGTAATCCCTTGCGTGTGACCTTCCCTTTTCAATTCCACGCCTAAGCAAACTTAACGACCTTCTCACTAATCCCCTATCCCAACCACAAAATCTGACCCACAACTTGAATACCATTTTGCTGATTTGTTTAACATTTTTGGCAAAATCTCTTCCTAATCCTTTCAAATTATAAGTTCTTCCGGTGGTCTATTGCCACTATACCAAATGTCCCACAAATAACTACTATTAAAGCTTGATTTTTTTTTTGTTGGTCAATTTCGGTCCTTGGATAAGTAAATACACATAAATTAACTACACATGCATGTATGCTTGGATGAAATGCCCCGATTTGAGAGTGTATCACTTTTGATCTTATTTTAACCCCTTTGAGCTAAATCTGGTCGAATCAAAAGTTATACTTGAGTATTATCCTTGTGCCCATTTCCCAGTCACCTATGTCACTCTGTGATTGTTTACTCTCACACAAAACACCATCTCAATCATACTCATACTGTGTATCTATATTGTTGTCTGCTGAATGGACAAAACTCCCTAACCATAAACTGCAGGATAATAGCCAAAGAAAAGGATGTCAAAGTAAATCCTTATAGTAGTATAGCTCACATTCCGGTTAATACTTTGATCAATTTGTTGACAATGTGGTTGACATGAATCCTAAATTTAACGTCCTTCGTCCCTTTGGTCTTATACAAATATATACTACATACACACACTTAGCCCTTGGATAGATAAGTTTGGTTGATTCGGTATCGGAGGCAGCATCATCGTACACAGTGACCATAAATGCTGTTGGTCCTTATTTAAATGTGAAGCCAGTTTGGTTCACTTATTACAGCTATGATGGTTATGAGAGAGCTCTGATGGGATTATCCGGACCACTATTACCGTTATACCAAAACTAATATTAGCTTCCTTTTCTTTAAGCTCCACACAACAATACAGACGTTGCCGATGGTAAGGATTCTGTAGCGGAAAGGTCAGCATCTTGCGAACACCATTTTCTGTATATTTTGTCACTTTGTCTGAAAGGAAAGGCATTCAACGACAGAAAAAAGGGTTTACAGCAGATCCTTTGATATCTTCAGGAATACGTCGCTTTTTCCACGGACTGGGAGTTAAAGACATATTAATAAGCATGATGAGTTTCCTAGTCCCACAACATATATCACAGATCAGTCCACAATTAGGCTTATGTCTGCTCCAAAAAATAACATCCCAACGATATGGCTGCTGACGAAGGATTAAAAGTCAACAACAAATTAATTGTGTGTCCTGTGATTAATACTTCTGCCATTTTATCGTGTTTATTTAATTAATTACCATCGAGCTTGTGGCATTTGATGTTGCTACCATGGCGCCAACCACCTATGGCAACGGGACAAATGTCAACAATCATTTGATTTAGAATTCAGGACACGTTATAGTTTGCTGTGTTCATTTTAACATTGATGGTAATTCATCATGTGCGTTGATTAACTCCTCTACATGGCGTCCGCCCATCCGTCGCGTCATCGTCATCATTACCCGAGTCGTGATCTTCCTTAAGCGAAGGATAAGTTATGTTCGAAGGTCCTTTGTCGCAGAAGAGCATTTGCCATTAATGATGATGTTCCGTTTTGGATAACAGATACTGAGCGCTGGAGCTTATACTCTTCTTGAATATTTCTACGGATTGAAGATTTTCTGAGCTTTCGTTGACTGAATTCTATTAACCATAAAGCTAAGGGATTGTGCCTAACTTGTTGAAATATTTATATAAAGGAAATTTCTTTCTTACTGCCTGCTTGGGACAGAAACGGATGTTCAAAGAGCCGTTAAAATACTGTAATTTACATATTTTATACAAGGGTGGTCGGTTTAGTTGGCTATAATGTACGTCCTAGTTCTTATACACCGAAAAAAAAGTTACAATATGGACTTAGGTGGGACATTATTTGCCTTGGAGTTAATGTGTTTGAAGAATAAAGGGGGGCGTTATTATTTGGTTTTAAGAGGAAGATCGTTCGTGAATTTGAATAATAAATGACCGAAAATAAGACCAACTTGGATCATATGGTTCAGAGGAGCTTCAATGAAAGTTTATAAAAAGAAAAAAAAAAGAAAAAAAAAAAACAATAATAAAGTAATCATGGAACGAGAAGAAATATGTTCTCCTTTGTGTAAGAGAATTTTTTAAACTGGTAATGGAATGTATTATATGAGTTTTTTATTTTATGTAAATCCACAGAAATTTATATTAACCTAGATTTCGTTCTTGATGGCTATATGAAGTTAAAATGCATTAAGTGAGAGCTAAAAAAAACCTTTACCATTATTTTTAAAAAGAATTAAAAATGATTTTAAGGCAAAGATTTATCTCATGTTTAATGCGTTATTTCATTAAAATTAAATTAGTCGGAAATATTAATTTTTTTTAAGGAATTTTTTCACTTTTTTTTGTATAGGGTGTATACATACGCAACTTTTTTTTTGGGATTATATAATCGCTTATTAAAATAGGACTTCATATTTAATTATTTAAAGTAGGTTATTATGAACTTATGTTTTCTTAGATAAATGATTTGAAATGAAAGACGATTAAGTGATTAGGGTAATGTCTACACTCTGCATCAAAATATCGGATTTTTAAGGGAAATAACTGCAGCAAATCTTACTCCATTTGCAGAAAATTTTAAACGATTTAGTAAAATGCATTTAAAAAAAATTAAGTTACTTATAAGTTAAAAAGAAGATTTTACTAGTTTAAAATGATTTTATCATTTTACCATCTCTTGACATTTTACTAAAGTTAAAACCACAAAATGGCTACTTTAACTGTTAGTAACTTGACATCTGTCATTTTCCTCGAAAAAAATGTCTAAGCAATTTTATTTGAAAAAGTTAAGTTGTGTCATTTTATGTTTCATGAGCTAATTGTTTTTCAAAGTAAATAAAATAAGATGAAATGTTTTTGGAAGATGAAGATTTCGATGTTTCAAGACTCAGCTTTGTGCAGATTGATTTGTTTCGAAATGAGAAGTGAAATAAAAATCAAATACTTCGTCCATTGATCTTTGAACACTGTGTATGTACTTTAGACTGTCGGTTACTTTGTTGGAATGAAATAATATTTTTCTGGGAACCTTGGCAGATACAGTTTGAACTTGTTGAAAACAAAGAAGTTAAGAAAAACGAATCAAACGATCTACTCACTTTATTATTGTATTCTTCTTTCATTCTTCTCTGCCTTTAAAACAGAAAACTTATTACTTTCTTGTGAAAAGGAGAATTTTATATTTTCTAAAAAGAAAATTGAAATAATATTATGAAATAAATACATATGTACATACATACCTTCAATGAACACTAACTACGCAAAATAAAATAAGAAAATTAAATGTAGGTTGTCACAAAGAAACAAAAAACTGATCAAATTGTAGGTTGTCACTTTGACATCAGAGTTTCTGACATTTCAAATTATTAAGTCCGTTCTCCAAATTTAGGTTTGTTTGCTTTGTTTTTTTGTGTCACGAGCTGTCATGGCTTAGACGTATTCAGATGCACGGTTTTTAATAAAAGAGAATAAGTATTTTATTAGTTAGTAAAACGAATAAAAAAAAGGATTAAAACTTTTGAACAACTAGTGAATTACTAAATGTTTAGAAATTACAATAGGTTGTTTTAAATTTTGAAAAATACAATAAAAAATAGGAATATAATTTTAAGTATACACATATGCTGTGAAAAAAAATAGCGAAGTTCATAATTTCTCCTAATTTTGCACCGTCGCGTGCGACGTTCAAAGATGACTGACTAAAAAATCATGCAAAATAGAACAAAGAAAATGCCCTATTCAACATTGTCATCTTGAAACTCATTATGACTTCTGTTTATGTGGGCTCCCAACCATTTGGGATCATCAAAGTATATTTGGGTCTGTTTTTTTGTTTCTAAGAATGTTTGAGCTATTGTCTTTATACAAGGTGGTGCAATCATCCAATTTTGGTTTTGAATTACTTTTTTAATAAATAATAAAGATTGATGAAAATCTTTATTTGGTCCTTTTCTGTTAAGTGGAAAAGATTATATCCATCAAGTGGGTGCCGCAAGTGTTGATATACATTTGTGCCCGTTTTATCGCATTTTCCATAAGTTTTCGCAAGATTTCCACATTCCTGTCGAATATTCTCTGCAATTGTCTGAGGCTTTTTAGCATAAGCTCGCTACTTCAAATAGCCTCAAAGATCCTGCTGGCCATGGCAAATCGCCAAAACGGCAGATTACTCGACCAGGAAACGTTTCCTTTAAAATACGCATTGTGACTCGTGCTGTGTGAGCGGTTGTACCGTCTCATCCAATTCCGACAGTAAGAAGTCATTTATAATGACCCTGTATAGTGTTCGCCAGTAACAATGACTGTATTGTCGATGGCACTCTCAAAAAAATACAGCCCAATCACTCCCCTCGCGTAAACACCGCAACACACAGTAGCTTTGAGTGGACGTAATGGCTCTTCCTGCATTACACGCGGATTTTCAGTGCCACAGAAACGAAAATGTTGCTTATTGACGAAAACCACTTAAGTGGAAATGCGCATAGTCGCTCATGTTAATTTTCCACACAAAATCGCCCTCTTTGTTGTTGAGATTGAGGATGGTTTGACAGTAATTCACATGCGACCGACGGTCAGCAGGAATTACCTAATGCACTGTTTGCCCTTTGTACGGGAACAGATGTGAGTCTTTCACTAAAATTCGCTGTAGGGTCCGTCTGGTGATGTCCAATAACGTAGCCCGTCCTTTGGTTGATGTTTCTTCGTGATATTCTTGGCCGAACGACCAGTCCGGTGGGGGTCAAGTTCTACATAGTATCCTGTGGTTCCAGTCTGTTCCAGTCGAGTAGCTATGTGCCGCAATGTTTGCTCAGTTGGCGTGACACGATTAGGAAATCGACATCGAAATCCACGCTGCGCTAACACCACCAAAAAAAAAATCACCGATTATAAGCTTCTACTTTTCGTCAAGTTTTGTTCATTTTTGCTTTATCGATTGCATACGAAAGGAAACGGGAATATAAAATGACCATCAGATATTTTTTTTTAATTTTTTGACAAATAACAGAAATGGTTGAACCTCGTATGGGTTGGTATCGTCCATATACAGCAATTTTGATTGTTAAAACAGTTATCATCAAAAAATTCACCTCATCGCCAAAGATGATTTTTCGGCCAAAATGATGGTCCTCTTCCAAACACTCCTAGGTCCAGTCAGCGAAAAAAGGGAGTTGTACTAACAAACACTCATTCTGATAATTGTTTTAACGTGTTGTTTAGTGGTGTAACTAGTGATTTCACATCAGTAGCTAAATAATAGGTAATAGATTGGACAGATATCACAGAAACAACATGGCCGCCAAAATATACCCGCTCCAATTGAAAAATCCTTTACAAGATTTTCGTTAAATTGAAAATTGAGGTAAGCCCAACGAAAACACCCATTTTATATAGAAATGTCAATACTCGATGTAAGAAGAAACTGAAACTGAAAGAAAAAACAACAAAAACTTCCTATTAAGGGCATTCACATTAATCAATATGTATTGACAATGTGAAAACTGTTCGTTCAAATGAAATGTCAAGCATGCTTGAAGGATTTAAATTTTCGATGATATTTTTTTGGAATGACTAACATAATATTTGAGATTGGGAACGCATATTTTTAATTTCTTCAATCTTTAGTCTAAAAATAAGCAATAGAGTATCAAAGTCTCGAGGAACTTAAGTGTGCCTTAAAATCATCCCTATAAGGTGCAGCGACATGGACGCTGTCAAATGTGGATAAGAACGCTTAAGAACGTTTTGTATGAAGAGAAAATTTTTAAGATGAGTACGAGTAGATCAAACGATATGGGCTGTAGAGTCAGTCTCACCGTCCTAGCCAAAAAGTAAAAAGCCAAATATTGTACTCTTATACTCCGAGCTTAAAAGTTTTTGAATCCAATTCCGGTGTATGGTGCACCCGAAAAACACCGCGACACAGATTGTGCTTACAAGAAGAAGAGGACTTCAACCATTTGGCATGCGAAACTAGAGGCAACAAGCTAAGAATCGAGTTTGCTTAAAGATGCTTGGTGATTTAAATCCTAGTGTTTCAAGTTGTTCCCAGTACAAAATTAATATTTAAAAAAGACCTATTATAAAAGTTTACAATACAAATTTAATTTCCTTATTATAACATTTTAAAACAAAACTTCTTTTAGACACGTTGCCTTAGTTTCTGCAGAATACACAGCCACAGGGGTGAAATGTCAACATTTTTGAATGGACCTAAGATCCATTAAAAGCTATTTTGAATTAATAATTAAATTTATTTTAACTGAATACTTTTCATCAAAATCAACTTTTCGGCGCACGTCCAATGCAGAGATGGATGCCTACCCTCTAAATAATTTATCTTCATCAAATTATCACAAATTCTAATAGATATCTATTATGGCAGGTATTTATTATTACAAAATTCAACATGGACTTCCATAAATAAAATCTCGAAGACCCTTAATTTTCCAATCCACACCATATATTTTGTATTCCCTAATTATGGAATCATCATCGTTCTTCTCTCCAACGTTCAATCTGATAAAGATCCATTATAAGGTTTGATATTCCTGTGTCTGTTCCTGTTTTGAATGCTATTACTCCATCGCGTGTTCGTATTTTTGCCTTCAGTTTTATGTCACTGTGTAGATAAAAACCTTAAAAAAAATTGACAGAGGGTCTTTACCTTTGGAAAAGAAGAAGCAGAAAACGAAGCTCGATGGAGTGTTCCGGGAACACTTTTGTACTTTATCATTCGATTTGCAATGTTGTTATTCGAAAAATGTCCCTTCATTATCGTATCTATTTTCCACTCTATCTATCTTGGTCTTTTTCTCTTCGGATGGTAATAACTGCCAGATGGTTTGATGATCTAAAAGGAAAAAGATAGTGTTGCCAACTATGATTATATTTTTGACTTTAGATTAATAAAACCAATGATCAATTCTTACATTGTTTGATATGATTTCTTTCATAAACGTTTTTTTATATCTTATAATTCATATGTGTATGTAAGGGTTTCCAAATTCAACTTCGTATATAATTGTTTTACTAAAATTTTGTTTAAAGTGAAACAATCAATTTTTACTTGATCTAAAGGGCAACTATTGGTGAAAACACAACAAAAAAAAACGATGTTTTAATCAGAACGATAATGGAGAACTCTAAATATTACGACATGACAGTTGTCCGCTTGTATGACTGTGTGTCCGGCCAGGTGCTCAGCGAGCTACAGCCTATATGAAATTTTTGAGTAAGTTCAATATTAGATGTGTTTAGAAGTTATCTATGCTTATTCTCATTGGCTGTGTTTGGCCTGGCTTGATCGGAAATTTACGAGTCTTCCTGATGCCATGACTTTTTGATACCAGTTGAAGGAGAGCCGATAATTTTTGCGATGCACCTCTACATCAAGAAATGATATCGAGCTACTTTTTTCCCTCTGAATTGTAAACTGAATTTTTCCATGAAATTGGTTGAGGCATTTCAGCACATTATCATGTGCGACCTACATTATATCTATCCCTTACGAGTATGTATTTTGTATAATATGCTTTTTTGTATAATAAATAAAGATCTCCCCTGAAGAAGACGACGTGCGCGAATTGTGTGATGTGCCTAAAATGTGAACGAATGAGGATCATGTGGTTATATTTCAAAATTTAAGTTACAATAGAATTTAGCCAGAATTTCAAGTAACTAGTCAAAACAAATAAATGCTTTAATTCGAGTGATTCTGTGAAATCAATTTTTTTCATTTATTGCAATGTTTTATGTTACACCTAATTTTCGTTTCAGATATTTCCTAATTTGAAAATGTTACGGGAAATTTTCCCAATTTTTTCTTTCTTTCTTAATGGAATGAAACATTTAATCTTTTACAGGACTAAATGAGTTAGTTTCAAAGAGAATTCTTTATACAACTGAGGTTGTAAAGTGGTTATCAGGTTGAGAGACTTGAGCTTCCGATGTTATAAAACAAAACCCACTGAGGAAAACCGGTTAAAGTACAGGCAAACGAGGAATAGCTGTTATGCTCATATTCAAAGAACAAAGGTTCTCAATGCTCCAAAGGTAGTCAAAATTTCTGGTCTTTTGTACAAAATATTAGAAACTGTTCTAAGTCATCGCTTTCAACAATCGTTCCCTTTAACACTCCTTTTGTCAGCTCGCAAGAAAAATTTGCTTGCGAAGCTGTAAATTCGACTTTGGCATACAGTTCTATATGGAATAAATCTTCTTTCGCACTCCTACAATCGCAAAGGTCCTCAAAGATCTTGAAATATATACTTACGTTACATAGATCCGCTGATCCAGATTGTCTTTCCCCTATAGTTCTGAAGAGGTGTTCTTCTGCGCTGGCAAAACCATTGCGTAAGCTTTTCCATCTGTCACACTCTTTGGATATCTTTCCGAGTAGGTTGAAAATGTCATTTATCTATCCGGTCCCTTAAAATGGTAAATCTTCCTTCCCTTTCAATAACCGACCAATTGCATTAACAGCCCTCACCAATGAGCTTATAAATTATCTCGAAGAAAGAAAGATCTTTAATCACCGCCCGGCTGTAGGGCTTTCATAGCAATAGGTCCACTGGTGATCTGACGGAATATCTCAACATTCGAGTTGTTCTGGAAGGTTTTAAGTCTGATATTCATTTAATGCTTCGAAAACACAAAGCTGTCTTCTGTTGGTCAAGGGAAATATACACCTCATGCCTTAATCCATCAATAGCACTTGCTTTGAAGAAATTTAACACACTTTCCTTAGTCGGTATGTTTGTTAATGACCATTTCTTATGGAATGAACATTTATTCGAAGTAGCCAAAAACGCAGCAAATGGTTTTATTATATGCAAGAAGGTTGAATCCCTTTCTGATCTTTCTACTATTTATGTATAAGGCATACAACCACCAAAAACTTGAGAATTACTCATTTGAACCAGTTGGATAGAATTCAGAATACATCGTTTAAACTTATAAGAGACACATCCATTACGGAAACTTTTGTTTCTCTTGAACATAGTCGTAACTTCTCCTGTTAAATGGCTTTTTCTATCAAAAATATTCAGTTGAAATAGCAAGTTGCATTCCTCCCTGAAACAATTTCCGCCATAATACTCATCAGTTTAACCTTGAACTTAACTTCGGACGTACTTTCAAATATAGAGGTTCTTTCTTAAGCCGCATTACTAGAATGTGGAATACTTTGCCTCTTTGGATTTTTCACACACATTATGTTTGTGATGTACAGGCTTTCAAGGCCAATGTGTATCGAAATTGCTTATTAAATCCTATCCACTTTACATAAATCTGTTTAGTATGTAGATTATAGCGTATACGAAGAAAATGACAGTTCTTAAAGGGTTTTTTCAATAAGCCAGGGTGAATTTTGGCGGTTGGTGGGGGCCATGTTGTTTTGGTGACATATGTCAAATCTATTGTTTATTATTCAGTTATTGATGTCAAATCACCATTGAACACCGCGCCCAAATGATGAAACTTTATTATAGATATATGTATTCGTTAGTGAAAACGTTGCGATTTTTCGCCTAGCACAATCACTCTGCCTTTCGCAGACTTTACTTGGTGAATTTTACGTCGGGCGGTACTGGCAGCTCACCCGTACAAGATCCAACTAACTCAGGAGATCAAAGTTTATGATCATAAACAACACCGTTTGTTTCCAAACTGGTGTTTGGGCCGTTTGGAAGAGGACCTCAATTTTGGCCGAAAAATCATCTTTAGCGACGCATTTGTGGATAAACAGCTATGTTAACAAACGAAATTGCCGTATACAACAAAAAAAAAAAAAAACAATTTTTTATTATTGTTATTACAAGTTTTCAAATACCTTATTTATTTCAATACATTAAATGCGAATGTTATCATTACAATGGGGCATATTTATTCATTAATGTTTGCTAGACTCTTACTAAGTTGTTATTATGCAAGTGTAGAGCTTAGGCTATACTCATAAATAAATGTATACCTATAAACTAAGGGCTAAGTCTGTGGTCTAACTTGAAACATAGAAAATGCTGTGATTAAGTAGTTATTATCGCAGCCAAATATTAAATTTAATTTTTTTACGTCTTCAAAAGTTTACAGAGAAGTTTATTTCAAAAAAATTTTACATATATTTATTGGCAAGAAAAATGTCGATTGATATTTTTTATATATTTTAGAGGAGTTTGAATTTTAAAGTGAAGGGCAAAATGTACCATCAAGAAGAAGTATAATATACAAAACACGGTTCAATCCATTCTACTAAAGATATCTCTTGGATAAAGAAACTATTGAAGAACTTTCAAGTAAAAGCATATTGCCTGTTCAGGCAGTATCTAGGTTCTAACAGCACTTAGATTTTGTATCTATTAGAAATGTCCACCAAAGTGGTATAGGTAAGAAAAACTCGATTTATTTCTAGACCAGCATATGACTATTAAACCCCTTCTTTTAATTGAAGCTGATCTTCAAGTTATTTTGAAGAAAACGGTTAGCAGAATAGTTACCAAAATTGGCGCAACTTTCATCCGATGCAACTGTTCTTTAAATTTTGGTATTGGCCTACATATTTCAACCAGCGCCCTTAATATTATGGTCTATATCGGTCCAAGCTGCTTTCTTTTTTGATATCATCTGGATATCATTTCTCTTATCATCAACGATGTTGATGTACCCAGTTCCCGTAGAAGTTTCTTCTCTGGTTGCGATCAGTTTTTTCGGCGTTCGCGTTTAGTATTTCTTTTGTTGTTAATCAAAAATTATTTTAGAATATTTGTTTGATCTTCAATTTTGGCTTTTTACTTGCGACTTATAGGTACTATTAGGCAAGTTATGCATTCGTAAAAAAAATCGAACTCGATATTTTGATCAAAGTTGACATTACGATGATAGCGAAGACCAAAAAAGTGGGTCTCGCAATTCTGTCTGTCTGTCTGTCGGTTCGACTACAGCCTAAACGGCTCGGCCGATTTTCTTCAAACTTGGTAGATATGAGTTTTAATTTTTCCCCCCCACACGTTTTTTTTCTTTTTTTTAAGACCAAAAATAACGGTACCTGCCATACGATTTTTTTCGAAACTTTATAAATATTTTTTTTTTTCTCAAAAACTGTCCCATAGAATTTTTTTAAAAAAATTTGAAAAATTTCATTTAGTTAAAACTAGGTAATGTTTGAAAAAAATGTTCCAAGAAATTGTTATATTTGGTAGCCCCCCTGGGTCCATTTTTTTTATTTTTGATTTTCTCGAAAACGGTACAGCCGATTTAAATCATTTTTTTTATGCTAAGGCTCTTCTAAAGTTTAAATATTTTTACATATTCAATTTTTCAGTTTTTTATTTCTTGGATTTTTAAAAAAAATTTCCAAATTTTTTTTGCAAACTCAATATTTCGAAAACTTCGTGCTAGATTTTTTTCAAACTTGACAAGTAAAAGTTTCTTAACATAATTTACAAGATCTGAAAAAAAAAAATTGTTTTATCTAAAACTAACGGTACCTTTCATACAAAAGTTAAAAAATGGTTTTCGAAAATCGTATTTTTACGATCTATAAATTTAATAAAAAAACTTTGAAATCTAGATATATTACTGACTGTACCTACCATACGACGATTTTTTCGAATTTTGAATTTCTCATTATCGGTACAACGGATTTTAATGAAATTTTTTATAAAGAAGCTCCTAAAAAGTTTAAAAAAACATTGCATTTCAAAACTTAAAAAATAAATATTTTTTCAATTTTTGGAAAAAAGTCATTTTTTTTTGGAAAATTCGATATCTCAAGAACGGCTTAGTATTTTTCTTGGAAATTTAACTCTCATTCGAACAATAACAAAAACTTAAACTTGGTGCACCAATTTTTTTTTTTAAATGTTTTAAAAATTTTGTGCATAAAAGCTTATTTTTTTAAGGTACCACTACAATGACTTATAATTTTTGTTCTTTCATAAATTCATATTTGCATAGCATTATGTTTTTATCTCTTACTACTAAAAGACAATGTGCGGGTTTGTCGGTGGTAAGTCAACCACGGATGCAATCCAGAGTATAAGAATAATTATGGAAAAGCATCGGGATTCTTTGGAGGATTTGCATGTCGTATTGGTTGATTTTGAAAAAGCATTCGATCGGCAACCACGAGATCTAATATGGGTGGCCCTCAGGCAACGAGGAGTTCCAGAAACCTATGTGCGGATAATTATGGACATGTATGATGGAGCAGTTACTAAAGTAAGATGCGCAGCTGGAGTCACCGAAGAATTCGAAATCACAGTAGGTGTACACCAGGGAAGTGTCTTGAGTCCCCTGCTGTTTATTACAGTTCTTGATTACCTGCTTGAAGGCGAAGTGACGGATCCAAAAGTACATCAGTTATTCTTTGCTGACGATGGAGCCATCATAAGTGAAGACCCGATATCCCTACAACGAGCACTTGACGTATGGGTGGATGTTCTAGAAGGAAGTGGGTACCGCATAAGCGCGAAAAAGACAGAATACCTATGCTGCCCATTTTCTGATCCACACAGGCCTATTCCAGACATTTATTTGAATGGAGTAGTGCTTCCCAAGTGTGAAAAGTTTAAATATCTGGGGTCTATGATAAATAACGAAGCTACTTGTGATGACGATATCAATCATCGCGTAAGCGTAGGGTGGATGAAGTGGCGGGAAAATTCTGCTATCTTCTGTGACCGAAAAATGCCCCCTAAGCTGAAAGGAAAGCTCTACACTTCAGTTGTGCGTCCAGCACTCACATACGGTTCACAATGTTGGACAATGTACAAAAAGTATGAGAGTAAGCTAACGGCAGCTGAGATGAAGATGCTTCGTATGACAGCAGGAGTTACAAAGCTTGATCGAATTAGAAGTACGAAGATCCGAGGAAGCCTTCATGTTAAGAATACCATTTCCCAAAAAATTGAACACGACCGACTCAGTTGGTATTGCCATGTTCAAAGGAGAGATCCTGAGAACCCCGTCAAAAAGGCAATATCATACAACGTTCCAATTCGGAATAAAAAGAAAGGTAGGCCTAAACACTCCTGGTACAATCAAATGCAAAAACACCAGCATTCAGTTGGCCTCAGAAATGGAACAATACAAAACCGGGAGGCTTGCCGCCGATTTCTGAGGTCAACCCGGCGAACCCCACAGGCGGATCACTAGTGTGAAGCAGATACGTGGGAGAGTTATGATCCCCTCGACATCGAGATCATAACAGCGCCGAAACAAAGGAAGAAGAAGAAGACTACTAAAAGAATTTAAAAAAATCATTTTATCATTATGAACAGTTTTCTTTAATAACATTCGTTTTTAAAATTCCTAGTGTATTACATAGGAGTAAGTTCGTGCGACCCACTCGTGCATTTAATTTATTTAATAATTGCGTTTTACTTTCTTTTTTCAGACGTGGAATATCAAGAATGACTGCACAAAATTTAAACTTTGGAAATATAAGAGTATTTTTTTTTGACCTGTCATTATTTGAAGTATAAATGTAGTAGAATACAACATTAACCTGGGAAACAGCTGAGAAACTAACTATGAATAGTAGTTGTGTTTATTCAACCAACAAGCCTAAAACTATGGATCAAGAAATCACAACTTTAGTAATACTCTATGAATATGCCTCAATATGTTTAAAAATCAGCCACGATATAGCTTTCATTCACAAGTTCTATCAAGTCATGTATTTTTTTTTCCTCTCAATTGGCAACCATGGCTAACCCAAAACAAAGACCTTGTATATTCAGATAATCAGTTCCGCCGAGAGCTCTCAACAAGGTAGTTATCAAAAATTGGAAAGCGGAAATGATTTGTACCATTGGGTTATTCAAGTCCTTTTATAAGTCCTTCGAACACAGTTCTTATACATCCTCACTCTCTCTTTCTCTTTCTGCTTTTCCAACTCTCATTCAAAAAAAATTATCGAAGTTCGATAAGAGAATTATTTTTTGAATTTCAATTCAAGCATGAAATTTGACGGAATTATTTATTAAACTTCAATTAGCATAAATGCAAATTATAATATCGACCAAGAGACATCGTTGTTAACTTTTTTTCCGCAGTTCTTGCTCGATGAGGTTTTTGCTAAGTAGGTATACCTTCTTTTGGCCATCAGGAGAATATTAAATCAGTGGAAGAATGATTCGAAAATGGCCTTACAAGATGAACATTTCCATTTTTTTATATTTTTTTAATGAGGATATAAAATCACAGGGAAAGTAAGTATACCCTTATACTTACATTTGGACTCAAACGTTGTTTGTCAATTTGCAGTATTTTTTTCGGGCGTGTTCTTCAAATGGAATTATGCCAGTCCTCGCGGCGATTCGAAACCGGAAGTAGAGATCTAAATATTTTTGTCAATTTATTAGATTTTCTAGCTCAATTGGGACTTTAATAAGTTACTTTAAAGCAGAATAAAATATTCGTTAATTTCAATTCATTTGGATGCAACGATAGTAAAAGTATGGATCATGACGCGTTGCTATTTTGCGAAGGATAAACAAAGACCGACTGGGGGTTTTCTTGTCATTTGTATTCGTTAACAATGCCATGGGGAAAAGTTTAATCTTGACATTTTTGCAGACTAAGAGACGGTTCATTTGTTTTCAATAGCTTTTTAGCTGGTTTCTATAGCTGATGATAATGGAGTTGGCGTATGGGGTATGGAGGATGGCATTGGTTTTGGCTCATGTGCGTTGTGTTGAAATTAACCAGAGGGAAACAATGGCGGGTTTTGTATATACTTAGCATTGTTTGGTAGCAACATCAACAAGGATGCGAGAGGAGGTTTTTCAACTACTTGAAGAAAGTTTGTTGTTTTTATATTTTTTCTTCTGATGATGGTTTTCAAGTTTAATCAACTATCTTCTTTCTGTCAGAGGGGTTGTTTGTAAAATGGGGTAGAGTGATGCAAAAACAGTTCCGCTGAATCTTTTGGAAGTTAAAACGAGGACAAGGACTTAGAAATCTTATGGTTTTGTTAAAGTGGTTTTTACAGTATAATTTGGTAAGTTAGAAATTGAAGTTACAAATTTTACTATTTATCTCTAGTTTGTTTTAAAGAAATCAAGTGAACAGTGTTGTAATGTTGAGTAAGCAAATTCAAAAATAAAGTTAAACTTTATTTGGGTAAGTGTAGAAGTGGAAGCGGAAGGGAGTTATTCAAATATTTCCCTAGTAGAATTATTGTTTTTAAAGTCGAAAACTATTTGAAAATGGAATATGTATGTCCATTATCTAGCATTTAATATATTTGATAGTTAAAGAACAAAAAATTAAAAATAGGAATGTTTAAATATTGGAAGTATTGGTTTCTTTTAAGAAAAAAGATCAACGTTTTTATAAAACTTAAGATTACAATGATCGAAAACTCTAACAAAGGAGTTTTCGTAATACCATTCCGGCATCATGTCTGCGAATCTTTGCGTCTGTACGATAGCGCGTATATGCATTTGTACGTTCGCTGTACCTACAACACTAGACTGGTTTACTTCAAATTCGGTACCGAGAATTTGTATCTGATTACCTAGAGGAGAAATTGTAATTTTCATTTTATTTTTTCTAGAAATGTTAGCTGCCATACCTTCTGACTTAGCTGGTTTCCAATCTATGATGGGTAGCTGTCCATTAGCCGATTTTCTCAAGGTTTTTAGTCATCTAGGCTAAGTGCTCTGGGATCAACGGTGGCCTGGTTCTTAGACCGGGAGATGGGATTCGAGGACTCTCTTTGTTGTTTTAGATGATAACGTCCAAATTTATTCGACCTCTAGTCATTTTCTGAGCTACATTTAAATCTTGGTACTGGGTGAAGAATTTCTTCTTCTTAAAGAGAAACATTAGCTCTACGCTACTTCTAATCATCTAACACTCGGCGCCGTATAGTATACGGGTTTTTAGAGAACGGACTTCGTCTTTCGCGTGAATAATTTTGAACCAATTTTCGTAGCCTAATCGAAGTAGTAGTGGTTTCCTCCAGTAAATCTTTGTCGAATCTCTACTAAGGCTTGATTAGTTGATTCAATATTTATTTTTATGAAATCCTTAACAAATTCCTTTTCACCTGGTTGGTAGACCAATGCTTACTTCTTCGTTGATAGCATGTAACTTAGTCTTGTCTCTATTTACATATAGAAAATGAAGAGTTTGCCCAGTTCTTTAATCGGTAGTAAAATGTTGAACAGATTTGTTGAATTGAACCCCTGCCCTGCAAACTATTTGTTACAGAACGATATTGCGCATCGCCTTGCCGAAACCCTGTTCATATTTGGGAACGTTTCGGGGTAGTTATTACTGAGTTGCACATTGCATCGTTTATTTTTCAACAAAACTGGATCAATTTTCCCCGATTTCCTGAGTTTGATAAAAGCCATATGGGGCTGCTGGTGATGAACAATATCATTTGCTGTTTTGAAGTCGATGAAAAGTTAATGTGTTTTGACTTGAAGTTTCTTTAAAGTTTTGCAGGATTTGATACAGAGAATTTGATCGGAAACAATATTGATACTAGACGCTTCCGCAGTGCGTTGGCTTGAATCGTATATGCAACGTTTAGAATGGATATGCTTTGACAATTTGTTGCGAGGTTACTGCTTACTCTATATAATATTGATTTAGAACAGATTTGCAAATGGTGCTTAAATATAAAAAGATCTACTATTTTCTTTGATGCCGTGACTAGCTAGCCCTTTTTATTTGGTCAAGCTTGGAATAAAACTTCTTAAAACTAGCAGTCTTTTTTATAAAATCTTCGGGTTTCGCTTTGATTGCGAGACTCTTTAATCTTCTTGAGCTAGGAGAGTGCATTCACCCTATTCTTTCTAAGGATCTTCATTTCCATTCTTTCTCTTCGTCAATGCTCTTCGCTCGCTATCTTGTTTTGCGCGATGAACGCAAGCATGTTCATCATCATACCATTGGTTCTTCTCCGGTGTGATTGATAGCCTACAATTGTTTTTGTGGCGTCTGATATCATGATCACAATTCTCCGACTACTGACTGCTGTCGTGGTAGGTAAATGTGCAGCCGATAGATCAGGTAACTGTTGGAGAGTCCGCCAACTCCAGGTGAAGCAAATCACCTAACTTCAAATTTATTCTTCCGGGTGGTTTGGTGGTTCGGTTGGACAGTCCAGCTTTGAATTTTGCCACAACGTGAAAATGGTCAGAGTCGACATTTCAATCCGAAATGTACCATGTATAAACTATCAGATACTTGTTTTGTATCGATTACCATATGGTCGACTTTGTTATTGGTTCCACCAACGTGTGCTGCTTTTTCGTTTGGAGGGTCTAAGGCTCCGAATAAAATAACGTTTTTCAATACTGCTAAATTCTTAATTAATTTATTTCGACGTCTTTTTTATTTCTAATACGGTATTACATATAATTTTGGAGAGCTGCAGGTGGCTTTATGAATTCCTAGCCCTGGAAATCTAGGGCAACGTACCACAGTGTTACGAGCTGGTATCAAGTCTATGAGTCGTCAGACGTAATTTGTTATCGTTTCAAAAAGGCTGTGCCGAAGATGAATTTCTATTCGACTTTGGCATTGGAGTCCCTGAGTAAAATTTGCAATCGTACTCCAGAATTGTTTCGAAGAATCCGTTCTTGATGTCATAAGACTTCTCCATAAATCAAGAAAAGGTGAAGAATGGGATTGGGTGTGATATAAAAATTCTGATTTTGTTTGATTTTTTTTTTATATTTTACGCGCAGCCAAGGGAATATGAATAGACTTTATATATAAGACAACACAGTGCTAAATTTAGAAAAGTGGAGAGGATTCAAAAAGAAGTACTGAATCATTAAATTTTACACTGTTTCTTTTTCCGCATTGCATAGTTTTTTCAAGATTAAAATTGAATGAGCTTATCATACGAATTGGGTTGTCTTTCTAGTACCATATCCGAGAGACCGGAGTGTGAGTTTTAAAATGAATATATAAAGCTGAGAGTACAATTGTCAAAAGAGTAATTTATTAAATTAGAAGTTTCAGAGAGAAGATTTAATTTATGAAAATGAGGAAGAGGAAGAGAGTCGGAGACAAAACGGAGCCCTGTGGCATACCAGCATTTATTTTGTTGGTATCAGGCTTAAATTAATGCAGTTCTTTTTGTATTGAAAGTTTTGTTAGACAATTCCTAATCTATCGAAGAAGAGAGTCATCGAAAACGAAGGCAAAAATTTTTCATAAGAGAGCCTGATTGCAATTTCTTGGAAAATCAAGCGCTTTAATCTTGCGCTTTCACCAAACAGATTTCTTCCAATATTTCGTGAGATATACCATCAGATCACCAGTTAACCATTTGCTACCCATCGTTCTCCAAGATAGTTTTTTAACTAATTGATCAGCGTTTCGATCATCTTAGAAAGAAGGGACGTAAATGCAAGAGGTCGATAAATAGATATTGATAAAGATTCCACATTTTCAAGGGCCGGCTGCACAAATGCTGTTTTCCATTCATTCGGAAAAAGCCTTGTTGAGTAAGCCGATTATCACTATTTTTATTTTATTAACAATTTTAACCTCAGCAAAAAACTGAGTTTAACAGATATTTATTTAATTGATGCCTTCCTTAGAAATGGAGGTTTAAAATCACAAAAGAAGTTTCACTTCTTTCACCTGTCACCTCTGCAGTTGAGTTACACATACTCTTTTCTATAAGACTTTAACTAAGTTGCAATAGCGTTGCTTTAAAATGATTTTTGAAATTTATCGAACTAAATTTTCTTAAATTTTTGCAACAAACAACGTGTAATAAAATGTTCTTATATTGTAATTGTACATATTCTCTAATAAAACTTGGACTAAAAATTCTCATTTTAACCTAACTACTAAATTTAAAACTAAAAAATGTTTTACAATCTTCCCAAAAAAGATGCCTATGATAATTTAGAAATGAATACAAATATTTACCAAGATATTTCAAACTCTCTAAGTTTCCGGAAGGTATTTTTTATGGGTGATTCAATTGTCTGTAAACGGGTACCCATATATTAACTTCTTACAAAAACGTTTTTCTCTAAATTTCTCTTGTCCCTATTTTCATTATTCAAATTTTTTTAAATATAACCTAATATTTCTCCTTTATTATTTCTTCAAAGTATTCTTTTTTATCACTTATGGAAAACTTCCCTGGTTGTTGACAAGTTTCTTAAATTATTTATTAAATATTTACAAGGAGCCTAACTACACATCATTCGTATACCTAAATAAATTCACCATATAGATGATACAAAAAAAAACACACTTCATGAAGGCCACATCGTATTATGAATACCTAAAACATTCAGCAAGATATTCATAATATATCTTCATACCTACAATATCCACAAAAATAATGTATTTTAATAATAAAAAATAATTTCTAAAACTTTTGTCGTCAGACAAATGAAATTCGTGACGAGACTTTGAGAATATTTTTTTTTTTTATAAAAATAAAAAGAAAACACTCCATCGAACAAAAGAATCTGGTATCTTTCAACATCATTTCACCCAACAATACCTAACTAAACCCACCTCTCTGCCTCAGATCCTTGTTTTTCCGCATAAGGCAAAGGAAAACTTTTTCCACATTTTTCAAAAAAATAAAAACACATCACTGACAAGCAACCATATTTTTGTTAATAATAATTTTCCTCCTCTATAAGAATTATGATACACCAAAGTCTTCAGCTCCATCTAACCCACCAAATAACCAAGCGCCATTTCCATTTCCACCAACCATCATTTGTCAACTCCAACATGTCTGCCAATTTTTTCCTCATATTTTCCATATTTATATGGAAGAAGAAAAAATGTGTTAAGAGGCATTCCATATTCCATATTCTTGATAAAAAATTCAAATTCATATAAATTTACATTTACATACTTCCAAAAGAAGTTCACTCTTCGAGGCAAAGTAATATTGCTTATACATTCCGGACTCGACAAAAAAAGAAAACCGTTAATCAAGTTTCTAAAACTTATTCTCATTCATAAAAGTCTTGATAAAAGGCTCTCAGTGATGGGGCTCGTGCCTGTGAGCCTACTCCTTTGGTCTCCTTATACCTACTACAACTGGTCGCTTGACAACGGTATATCGATGCCAAGGCTAAAAAATATTAAACGGTTGACATGATTGAGTTTGTGTTGCCTTATTTGGGCCTGCTAAGGAGGCTTAGGCTTTGCCACATCAGAAACAAATAATGTTGGTTGACACAGAAGAAGCTTAGTGCCGTCATCAGCCACCCATCGCCAGCGAATAAAAACATTAACAACTTTTCCCCGAAAACCAAGACGAAGAAAAAGTTAAGTTATTTTGTCAACTTTTCTTTTTTCCAGGATGATAACAAAAAATGTAAGCAGATATTTGCTTATAAGTTTATGATTGCTTGGTTTTCCCTGTCAACAACAACAACTTTGAAGTCTCTGAACTATAAGGACACGTTTACATTATCTATTCTCTGATGACATTGCAAGAAAACAAAACATAAAAAGGGGTAGAAAAAAGAAACTAGATACTTAATTAGTATGACATGGTCGTACAAACTGGCTTTCGCAGGTAATGATTTTTAGATCTTTTCATTTTGGCTTTGCATCTAAAGTCATTCCAAGGTATTGACAGTATTGGGAAAGGCTACAGCTTTACTGTTGATATAAATTGGAAAATTCTTGGCTCCTCTCTCTAACCCTATATCGACTACATTTTTTCAAATGTTCACTAACCCTAGTAACCGATTTATCAGGCATCAAGACTACAGTATAATCAACAAGGGTGGTCATGATAACGTTGACATCCACTGTAATATCCCTCCTATACAGCATAAACAGAGTTGGTCCTAGGACACTTCCTTGTGGTACTTGGTACACCAGCTTCAATTTTATTATGTTCGGCGTTATTTTGTCCGTACCGTATTCTAAGGAGTTGGTCCGTAAGAAAAAGGTAGGATTTTAGTTCTTCGAAGTACTGCATTGAAAAAGTCTCTATGTAGTTTATATTCAAGTGCCAAACCTTGTCAAGGACTTGAGCATCTAAGAATTGAGCGGAACATAATAAATTGTATTTATTTTCTTATAACATCCACAATTCGAGGCACTTGGCCCATTGTGGAATGTATATTTTCTGATGAAAATTTCCTGGCATAGAAGGGATCTTCAATTATGTTGAAAACAATGCAATTCGATAAGCCTAAACCTCTATTAGCACTGATTTGATGATATCACATTGAATTGATTCCAGTCCAACGAAAATTGTCAACGCGGAAATGAGTGATAGATATATACAAGTAAGGACGTTCTGAGGTACTCCGCAAGGAGAGGTCATTACTCCTATTTTTAACAAATTTGATCGTTAATCAGATTTCAGTTCAGCTACACATTCTTACTACATATGTACATATTAACATTATTTGAAAAGTTCCATACATACATATAGCAAGCAAGAGAAACAAAAATGATTAGTTTCCAAATGTGGAACGCAATAGTACGTCACACTTTGATAAAATTCGCCTCAACCGTGTGAAAAGACGAAAAATTGCTCTTTAAACATTTTTAACAAGTTCTAGCTATCAGCCACTAGTAATTCGTTCAGCCTATTTGTTTTTTAGGGAAGTAAAAATAATGAAACTTCTATTATCTAAGGATTAAATGAAAATCGCGATAACGACCTCCGTGATAATGTCCTTTAATCCTTTAATAGTGTGAGCTCCTACAAAAAAGAAAACCTAAACAAATGGGCCAGTAGCTGGATACTTAACATAAAACCAGTCCGGACTAGGTTTTGTTTAGGAAAAAAAGAACATTCCAAATATAAAAACCTCAATTTTTACCATAAACGAGACACAGCTCCATAATTTTGGTTCTTAAATAATTCTTAATAATAATTCTTAAATAAATACAAAATGGAGGCACAACGGCTCGCAGAGAACCTGAACCTTGTAGTTTACAATTCTTAACCAATCATGACTGCAGACATCGAGGGCACCAATAATTTTCTAGCAAATATGAACGGTTAAGGAAGAAATTTGAATGATGATAGATAAGATTTTTCGCAAAAGAAAAATCATCTATCGCTTGGCAACATCAGCAAATCAAACTCAGACCTTCTGCATGACAAGCCCATGCCCTCCTATGCCAAGGAGTTTGATAAATTTGAAAGACGACATTAAAAAAAAGAAAAGCAAATAGCTTTTCCATTCTCGCCGTTGAATTTCTTGGGTAAGAACTGGGGAACCAGCCCTTAACCCTTTTATTAATGAATTTTGTCAGTCATAATAAGCTGATAAAAGTAATGGTTGATTTAATGCAATTGGTTAACAATAAAACCTGTATTGAAATATATGAAGATAATCTAGTGCCTTCGGTGGGGAAATTCGTTGAACATTAGTCACTGAACCGGCTTCCTCCAAGTTTAAATCCTATCAATAACGGTTGGAGAAAGTTTTTCGATTGAAGATGAACATTCCCAAAATACAAGTACCAGAAAAAAGAGAATGGAGATCTGGTTGGTTCCTGTGAAATAGCTGTAACTGTAGTTTTAACTTGGATCACAATGGACCAACTTATGGTCTAAGTGTGTCAAGCATTCATGCTGAAAGCCAAGCTAACCTAAACTAGTCTTAACTTGGCCTGCGATGTATGGTAATCATTCAAAATATTCACTTACAATATTTAAAGTAAATATCAAAGACAAAATTGAGATTTTTTAATGAATTCAAAAATACATATATTTTTTGAATTTAAAAAAAAAAATGCCAATGTATAAAGGTATCTGTCATCTAGGCTTAAGATAACAATAAACTGATGTTGAAAATACTTTACAAGAGCAATTTTTATTTTAACGATTTTCTAAGAACTTTCTTGAGAACTATTATTCTTCACTACATATACATATGTATGATGCAACAGTTAGTATGAAAAAAGTATTGCTGATTTTTTTTAATTTGCTGAGAGGGACACACAATTTTGCGAATTTTGTTTATCTAAGCTTTTTTTTATTCCAGTAAGACTCGAGTTAAGGCTAGGACCGCACTTGCGATTTTTGGTCGAGGCGATTAAAAAGTCTTAATCGCTACAAATTATTGTCATGCACGCACTTGTAATTTTTTTGCGCGCGATTATAATCGTAAAAAATAAAACACACTACTTTTTATGTGAGTGCACGCATTCGCTACAAATAAGTAGCGACAGAAAAATCGCTTGAAAAAATGGAACTTGTTTCATTTTTATAATAATCGCTACGATTTTTAAGTCGCATGTGCGTGCATTTACATTTAACGCCATGTGTCTTGTTCTTTGCGGCTAAGAAATCGTAGATTAAAACTTACAAGTGCGTGCATAACAATTTCTTGTTGCGACTACGATTTTTAAGTCGTAGTAATTTAAATCGCAAATATGAGCATATCCATTTGAATGCATTTGTTTTATTTTAATTTACGACAATCGCATTGCGTGAAAAATGAAACAAATTGCGACCTTTAAATCGTCACTATTTGTTGGTATCAAGTGCGTTCATTCTCATTTAGGCTAGGACCGCACTTGCGATTTTTCGTCGAGGCGATTAAAAAGTCTTAATCGCTACAAATTATTGTCATGCACGCACTTGTGATTTTTTGCGCGCGATTATAATCGCAAAAAATAAAACACCCTACTTTTTATGTGAGTGCACGCATTTGCTACAAATAAGTAGCGACAGAAAAATCGCTTGAAAAAATGGAACTTGTTTCATTTTTATAATAATCGCTACGATTTTTAAGTCGCATGTGCGTGAATTTACATTTAACGCCATGTGTCTTATTCCTTGCGGCTAAGAAATCGTAGATTAAAAATTACAAGTGCGTGCATAACAATTTCTTGTTGCGACTACGATTTTTAAGTCATAGTAATTTAAATCGCAAATATAAGCATATCCATTTGAATGCATTTGTTTCATTTTAATTTACGATAATCGCATCGCGTGAAAAATGAAACAAATTGCGACTTTTAAATCGTCACTATTTGTTGGTATCAAGTGCGTTCATTCTCATTAAGGCTAGGACCGCACTTGCGATTTTTCGTCGAGGCGATTAAAAAGTCGTAGTCGCTACAAATTATTGTCATGCACGCACTTGCGATTTTTTTGCCGCGCGATTGTTTAATCGCGGAAAATAAAACACACTACTTTTTAAGTGAGTGCACGCATTTGCTACAAATAAGTAGCGACAGAAAAATCGCTTGAAAAAATAGAACTTGTTTTATATTTATAATCGCTACGATTTTTAAGTCGCATGTGCGTGCATTCACATTTAACGCCGTGTGTCTTACTTTTTGCTACTAAAAAATCGTGGATTAAAAATCGCAAGTGCGTGCATGCCAATTTCTCTTTGCGACTACGATTTTTAAGTCGTAGTAATTTAAATCGCAAGTGTGGGCATATCCATTTGAGTACATGTGTTTCATTTAAGTTTACGACAATCGCATCGCAGGAAAAAAGAAACAAATTGCGACTTTTAAATCGTCATGATTTGTTGGTAGCAAGTGCGTTCATTCTCATTTAAATTCATGTGTTCTATTTTTGCGACTAAAAAATCGTGCTATTGAAATCGCAAGTGCGTTCCGAGCCTTACTCATTAAATTTTGTAGACTACCTCGGGCTTATCCCGGAGTTCGACTCGAAAGTGTCAATTCCTAGACCAGCAGCTTTTCAAATTTGATTCCGAACCAACCCAAATCTAAAATGTTACAACCGGGCTTTAGCATCGAGTTGTTCCGGACTCAAATGAAAAAGTTTCAAATAAGTACCTTTGATTCGGATCAGATGCGAGATTGAGTTTGGATTTAAATCATACATGACTGGATCATACGAACTTGATCTTGTAGTTCGAGGCTATAATTTGCCGCAGTTTGTATTGAATGCATAATTTTAATCTTTATAATTAATAGAACTCCTATTTCTTCTTTTTGAACTGCGAGAGTATGCAACCTATTATTATATATCTAACTTATTGCACTTAATTAATACCAAAAGAAAATCTGATGATTAACTTTCCACTTTAAACTATCTGAACTCCAGTTGAAATATTTCATCAATTTCCAATTTATTTGCCCAATTTCGTAGTTAGTTTTTTTCTACTTAAAATGCAGAGCCTTACGAACCTAGTTTTTGTAATTTTAAATATGTAGCTTATCTTAAAACAAGCAACCAAACAACCATGACTTTCAACCTAATACCATGAGTAATTATTGAAGAACAGCTTGAAAAATTGTATTCATATTTAATAGGACCCCTGACTGCTATTTTTCAACTTTAAATAAATAAGTTGGTCTTTCCTTCTCATTCGAAAGACTCATTTATAATTCCTATTTATTAAAAAAGTCCAAAGAATTATATTCATTCATACTACCACATTGCCAAATTTTCATGCGTCCCTTAGTTTTTTGAAAATATTATTTACGATACCACCACCAAGCACCAATTTGATAAAATTTTTGTATTAAACCTTATGCGCTCTTGAGAACAGAAAAGAAGTTGATGCAATTGCAAAGAACCGACAAAATGAATAACTCATTAATTTTTTTCTAAGCTTCAATCTGTTGGATTTCAACCCAATTTCTTTAAATTGTGGCTTATGTAAAAGACCAAAAGTATAAAGTTCTTCATATAGGTCATCCATTTCTAACCCTTTCATTAATACTTCTGGGGTACCCTAAGGAAGCCATCTTGGCCCTTCTTCAATTTTAATTTTTGACGATCAATATGTTTCCAAAAAAAATTTCTAGTGCCAAATGCTTTCAAATGTCAAGCTATAACCTCCTCGCGCATACATCTGGCTCCTAAAATTTACGCAATTATCAGCAAAAGCTGATTCTTGGAGTTATCTGCCATAGAAAAATAAGTTTCTATTCTCATATTGATAATGTCTATTAAATGACCTTATTCAGCACTTCTTCTTTTTTTTTTTGAAACGATGTTACATTATCTCCGTTCTTAACATTTGTTAGACTTCTTCTAAAATATACCACGAGCCAAGTCTGGCCACTTTCTAACCTAGCTCACTTCTACTAAGCATCAAGGTTGTTGAATGTTAACTTATTCGTTTCGCCCTTCATTTTCCTCCTAGGTCTAAAAGATAAAACCTCCCAACATATGAAGACGGTCTAAGGAATCTCAAAATTCGATCCCTGAAAAACCCCGTAAACATTGACTGCTTTTTTTTCTTCAAAAAAATATCTCTAAACACCAACCCTTTCCTCTCTCTGGCGGTGTTTATTGCTATAATAAATTAGATAATCATATTTGGATATCATATTTTGGACAATTTTTTTTAATGATTTAGAACCTTTTATGTGCAAAATAGAGACAAATCATTGGTCAAGTAATTAATGAAATACGAGTATATCGGAACAATGTAAAAATAAAATATTTTTTTTTTCAAAAACCTTTTTCCAATACATGAAATTTTCGCCAAAGGTTAAAAATGGAGGAAATTATTACAATTTAGTAAATCACACGTACAAAGTTCAATACAAATTGTTAAAGTCGTTTTTTAAAAAAAAATTGAAAAATGTCATATGACTGCTGCCAGTTCTAGATGAGTAAAAAAATGAATTTTTCCCTTAGGGAATCCCATAAAATGTGATTTTGTACTAAAATTGAAGCTAATCGGTTCACCAGTTTAGGGTCTAACTCGTTGTACAATCGACTTAAAAATAGCTAGACGCACAGAACGACGATTGGTACGACAAATGCCACTTTGTCCAACTTAAATATCATCACAGTGTAAGGTTTAAAAAATAAAACCTATAAAATTTTTGTTCACACAAACCCAATACTTGCCCCATAGTCCATAGAGGACGTAAAAATGATAACATGTCGAAGGAAAAAGTTTCTATTGAATCGAACACATGTCTTCGTATGTTATATTTATTATTGTTTGTTTTTGTTGTGTTGTTTTGTTGTTGTTGTTGTTGAACAGCAGAAATAAAAATACAAAATTATAAGTTCAACAAATCACTTCAAACTATTCCTTCTTGGTTCTTGGTCGTCGTCATCGTATGTGGGGTGATGGATGAGTTTCGGTTAAGAAGGATAAGGATGATGGTCAGCAAAAAAAATAAAAAAAGTAAAACAGTCCTGCCCCAAATCCTTACCAAACACATACTCTGTCAAAATAAATCGTAACATTTTATTTTGACCTCAATTTGACTGCAATAACACAATCATGTGTTTGGACGCATACCCATACATCCAGAAGAGCTCCGGTGCAATTTGTCAAAACTTCATGCTTAGCACTTGGCACGACTTCTCACATTTTTTTTTGTGTTGTATTTTGTTTTCATTCATCACATCCGGTTTCTTATTTGGCCAAAGGATTTAGGTTTTTTTTTGGTGTTAGGACAGGGTGTTGTTGGTCAAAGTTTGTAAAGAGATTTTTAAATTTTTAAGAAATTTCAGCGAGTTTCTAAATTCTTACATTGCGAGAAAATTAAAAATCCTTCCAGAGTATCTCTTGTCATGATGAAGCTTCTCTCATATAAGCATTTCAGATTGTGCTGATAACTAGTCCATTCCTGTCGATTGACAACATGCATACATGAATGGTTAAGAGTGTAAATCACTAGGCCCCAGTTCTAACTAGTTGCAGTTATTGGCTGTTCTTTTAAACTATCGTGGATCTTTTGAGACTGATCTTTAAGTAACCTACCACTTATAACCAGTTGCATCCAATACTTTTTTTTTAAGTTTTTGCATACTTATAGGTACTTTAAACGTAATAGAGAGACACTACAAAAAACTTCCTAATGAAACCAATTTTAATACTGACAATCATGTTATTAAAAAGTCGCAAGTGCGTGCAAGATTATTTAAATCCATTGGATTTAATTAATTTTGCGACAAAAAAAAACCATTTGAAAAAATATAACTTGTTTCATTTTTATAAACGCTACGATTTTTAAGTCGCATTGGCGTGCATTCACATTTAACGCCATGTGTCATATATCTTGCGGCTAAAAAATCGTGCGACTAAAAATCAGAAGTGCGAGCATTCCCATTTCTTATTGCGACTACGATTTTTAAGTCGTAGTAATTTAAATCACAAATGTGAGCGTATGAATTTGAGTGCATTTGTTTCTTTTTAACTTACGACATTTGCATCATCAGAAAAATGAAACAAATTTAGAACTTTAAATCATCACGATTTTTTCGTATGATGTGCGTTCTTCTATTTTGCGACTAAAAAACCGCGTTATTGAAATCGCAAGTGCGTTCCCTAAGATAATAATTTGTGGCGATCTTGATTTTTGAATCGCCTCCACAAAAGATCGCAAGTGCGTTCCTACTAGCCTAAGGCTTTCAACAAAGCACTGCTGTATCGACACGAATATTAAAAGCTGTGTTGTATTTTATCCGATTAAATAATCCACGACCGACAGGAAACGTCAGCTGCATGCATGGTCAAAGTTTGCTATGACCACGATTTTTTACAAATTTATGACAACCCCGCATGATTTATTGATATCGTGTGCCTTAAATTACACTTAAATAATCGTTTTACCGAAAGTCACAAGTGTGTTTCTAACACAAGGTTTCTGTATTGTGCCTCATCACTTATCAAATTGAAACTAATTAGCGCAAAATTTTAAACATTTAAAACCTGCTCTAAAGCAATTTTATAATCGACTCTTTAAACTATGTGTACAACGAGAACCGACTTTTTGTTCATTTTAAATGACATAAAGTATGCTTTAACGTTAAAGCGCTCTTTAAACTCTAACAGCAGCGAAAAGTTGTTTTATCTTTTAAGAGTAGATATACTTTATCCAGATTGACAATAGTCATCTCATACCAAAACGAAATGAAGCAAAAATGTTTACTGATATTTTTATTATTTTTTTTTCAATGATGTGCTTTGTAACAAGATTAAATATTAGAAACGCGAAACAATCCTTCAAAAGAGCTCTACGAACTTTAATTTTGAAATATTGCTACGGGCGATGGACAAACAACTCAATACCTACAGATTTTCATCTTGCAATATCAGCTTCTTTTCCATCTAAAATATAAATAATGTAAATAATGTTTAATTATTAATCACAATCTGAATGTAAGTATGTATATTATAAAATGTGCTCTTTTGACCGACAAATTATTTGTTTTGAAGTTGTTTGCATTCATTCTCCATTTTATGTTTGTGTAGTTCTGTTTGAGTTCTTTATCTGTCAAATTTAGTGTTGTTGAACGTAAATTTCCTTATGTTCTCTTTAACGAGAGTTGTCTAACGTGTTTTATTATAAAAAAGTGGAACAAATTCTCGCAACTAAACGAATGTCTTAAGTTTTGCAGGTATTTATTCCTTAAACGAGCAATTTTCAAAATGTTTATAAATCACCCGTATTCTGAAACTCGTATTTATGACTCGCATTCGACTATAGTCGTATGTTGGTATTCCAGAAATCGTACATTCGACTTCACTTGTACTAATATCGGGAAACGCAAAACATCGCATACGACTATTCGTATTTTATCGTTATTCCGAATCTCGTATTCGATTTACTTGAAGTCGTATTTGTGTACTTTTTTACTCGTATTAAATTTTCTAGACGAGACTTGTTTTTTTTTTTTCGATAAAAATGGACAAAAAGTTAATGTAAGTACATTGGTACCTCTTGGCAAAATGGTTAGGCGTTAAACTGTCATGCGGAAGGTCTGGAGTTCGATTCTCAGCCGCAGCAAAAAGATTTTCAGGAGTGTAATGCCTCTTGCAACGAATTGACAAATCCTCTAAGAGTATATCTCTTGTCTTGGAAAGTGCTACACATTTGCCGGTCGGAATCGGCAGAAAATTTTAGGACTCCTCCGTTCCTGGTAACACGCACACAGGAATGGTTGAGAATTGTAAGTCACTATAGGTCCTGGTTCACTTCGAGCTATTGCACCACCAAATTTTTTAAAGCACATTTTTTATTGGTTTATTATTTGGACTCAACATTATTAACGCGTTCATGTTTAGTAAAATAATAAATCGTTCTCAATTTGAGACATTAGTTTGTGCATTGGAAGAAAATTTGGAGGTAGCAAGGGGCCATAGGAAGAGTGGAAAACTCAAAGCAAATAATTAACAGTTTTGGGCGGACCTTCGGATAAAAATAAATAGCCTTGGGCCACCCATCTGAAATGGTCCAGCTTGTCTTAAAGTAAGAAATATTTAACAAATTGTAATTCATGCCTCTTTAGGTCTGCAATGATCAAAAGTATTTAGTTAAAACAGAAACTGCATCACAATAAACAGCAATTTAAAGGCACAGGCGTGGTGAAATTACAACCATATGCTAGAGCAAATTTGAGAAGTACATTGCTAACATTTTAAATTTAAATTGTTAATCCCCAAGGATCAAACATTGGAGTTTTTCAGCCTCCTCCTGTAATCGACACGATAAATACTGAAGATGAAACTGACATAGTCCAAGAATATAACCAGTATTCACAAGCCAGTAACACCACTTAGACCGAGAGCCCAAAGCAATTTTTGTGTGTGATTGATAACAAACAATAATTAGCATAATTAGATAGACCTTTTATAGATAGTTATTTACAAATGTGAAAGTCTTGCATTCTCTAGTGGGCGCAATAGTGCATTATAGTGCATTAAGTATGCAGTTCTTTCCAAAGTCTAAAAAAATTGGGATACAAAATTTGGCATAACTTCAAAATGAAGAGCTAAGTGCCCTGATTGCAAATATCGAGGTCCAAGACGTTTTGAAGGTGGCCTTATTAGTGCAAGAAGTAGCATATTCTTATCGCGTCTGGCAGGCAGAAGGGTGTCTGTAAAACGTCTTGGACCTCAATATTTTCAATCGGGGGCTTAACTCTACATTTTGGCAAGGTTCTTATCACAATTATTCGGACTAGGAAAGAACTGCATACTTGATGCACTATTGCTCCCACTAGAGTATGCAAGACTTTCACATTTGTAAATAACTATAAAAGGCCTATCCAATTATGCTAATTATTTTTTGCTATCAATCACACATAAAAATTGCTGTGAGCTCTTAGTCTAACTCGTACAAACAAAAAACAAAAAGAAAAAACAAATAAAATAGAAGAAGAGCCACTTCAAATCTATGGAGCTCATCAGAATTTCATTATAAATAAAATAATTTAATTGAAAAAACAACAAATGACTTTTTCAATTCAATTTTATTGATTTTGACAATTACCTACGGGCGACAATATACGTTGTTTTTTTAAGCTTCTCGTACGCAACGTATACGACTTGAAGAATAACGATTTTGATACGAGACGAGTTCGAGTTCGACTACGACTACGAGACAAAATACGACTTGTGGAATATGGGTGATTGAAGTGGACTCTAAATAATTAAACATACCAGCAACTTAAATTCGCGGTTAAGTGTAAGCCCCACGTTCATACGTCATTTTGACAGGTCAAAGTGAAAGATAGAACGATAAAAAGCAATTATTCTTCTTTTCAGTCTGCTTCTGTGTTGAACGCAGGTAAATATCTTTTTTCAAAAAGTTGGCTAAAATGGCTCTCTCTATATTGAAAGGTGAAATGATTTACCAAATTTTAAAATTTTTATTTATTTTATTTTACCATTTTTTATGATATTGCAACAAAACAAGTCTAACCTCTAGTGCCGAAAAAAGTTTGTGCTTCGTCCTTATTCTTCCAAAGGATTTATTCTATTTTTTAAATATTTTTCGTTCTCAGAGATTTTGCCACCTCTTTCAAAATATATGTCATAATTGACTTATGAATTTATTTGTTTTTCAAAATAACTCAAATGTCATTGCAACAGATGAATTTTTGATAGTGAATGTAGTAGATTTAGTAATAGAGCTTTGATTTGTAATACGCGTGCTTAACTTGGTTATTGCAAACGCACAAATTAATTCGTCTTTAAACCGGGTGTTTACATAAACGTTTGTACGTTTATAGAGATTAATTTTATATAAGGCCAATTCTCTCGGGTCTTCAGCTTTTTCGCAATTATAACGATGGAGATTTTACTGAAACATCAATTTCAGTTTTATTTCTAAAAGAAGCATTTTGAAGAGAACTTCAAATTTGACTTTAAATTACTTTTTCTCTTTTGACAAATGACGTATGTCGGTAGGAAGACCAGCACGAACTTATCTCTTTTCATGCAGTTTTTCACAAAAGAATAGAATCTGGTGGTTAACTGGATGTAATATACACGGATAATTCTAAGGCTTTTGAAAGTGTGCAGCATGTTATTCTTTTAAAAAAATTGAGAGCCTTGAGATTTAATTCAAATATCTTAAAGTGGTTTCAACGACCTTCCTGCTTGGGTGAATCATTCTGAAAATTTACTTTTGCAGACATTTTAGTAGACCGTTATTTAAAAAGGCGTTAATACTAGTCATCAGTAAAATATTAAATTTTAAGTGAATAAATTGTTATTTACTAACGATATTGATTCCCATATTCTGCGCCATTAACTTTTTAAGTCTAAAAGAGATTGTAAGCTCAATAGAAAAATAGTTAAATATAACAGCAGGTTTTTACTTCGATATCTGTTAACTTTCGATTCTTATAAATAAATATGTAATATCCGATGACATGTAATAATAGGCCTTGTGAATAAAAAAATAGCTAAAGCTGAAACTTGGATTTTTAAGTAAAAGCTTGATTTTTAGTAAATAAAAATAAGCTTAAGCTAGCTAGTTAAAGATGTTTTCTAGTAATAGCTATTTAAAAATAGCCAAAGCTAAATTCATTTAGTTTTAGCTTGTTTTCCTAGCTTAAGCTTCAATTTGTGTGAATAAAAATAGCTTAACCTAGAATATTATAGTTAAAGCTACAAAAATTTCAAGATTTTTTCGACCTGTCTAGAAAGCTTTGACTAGGTCTTATTTTCAGTACTAACTTGTGCGAGTTGTTAATTAACCATAAGGGAATATCTCAAGAAATAGGACTGTGAACGTATAGACCCAGAAACTGACATACGAAATGTTAAAAACATTTTTTAGCCGAAACCAATAGTTGCCCTGTAGAACAGATAACAAATTGAGGCAAAAAAACTTCCTTTCGGTCATACATGTACCAGTTTTAGCTAAAGCTAATTAGCTTAAGCTAGAATTTTCCAGCATAAGCTATTTAGCGTTATCATTTTTTTATTCACATAAAACAAAGCTTAAGCTAGTACTGTCTAGCTTTAGCTGCTAGTAAGAGCTATGACTAGTTGGCTTTAGCTTCCTCCAAAAAAAGCTTTAACTTTTTTTTTATTCACAAGACCCAATGATTGGATAACTTTGACATCATAAGCTTGATAGAAATGTTTACTTTTAGAAGCGTCATTTAATATATTGGGTACATGTATTAGAATCTTACTACAATTTGGTGAAGTATTGCCGTGATGAAGGATGGAAAGGTATCATAAAAAGGTTTTTTTAATAAGAAAAACTATCAAACAGAGTTATTTGTCTGCCAGCTTACAATTATTTTAAGAGAAGGATATAATGTTTTTTTTACAAATTACAAATTGTTTTTGTACAAATTATATATATCTTAATCCCCATTAAAATTACAATTTTTTGGTAAAAAAAAAAGTATAAAAAAAATATTTATCCCCTCGTTAAATATTAAAGAGTTAAAATCATTGGAATAGAAAAAGAAAACAATTGCGAAATTCTAAATACTTCCTGGAAGCAAAAAAGTTAACTGCCAATTAAACACAAACTGATTATACATAATTTTGAATCACCCTGTATAAGAAGTATTTTAAGTATATACAAAGTGGAAATACAAAAACTATTCCAAAATCTTTTTCCGTTTTCATTGTACAGCTTATCCGGAGATATTTCCTCTGGAAGAAATTCTTGGATCTGTTTTCTCGTTTTTCGAATTTTTTGTTAGTTGCCCACTCCTGATGGAGGGCCAACAAAAGCATTCAAGTCAAGGTTGGCAAATATATATAAAAGACCGAAAAAGGGTTATATGCATTTATCTTGTTTTTTTTTTTATTATTATTATTTCTTCACCATGGTGCCATGGGAATGACATTAGAGACACAACGCCAAGTTGAACTCATTTATTTGTCCAGAGTGTATAGCGGGAGAGTATCGGAGGTAGAGCTTAGGAAGGAGCAATATGGGAGATTTGGGACCAAATCGCAAAGCATAGTCGAACCACCGACGAACGCTGCCGCACCTTTTAACTTTTATTTTTAGTAGCACAACAAAATTTCAGAGTGCATAAAGAGTATATAATACATGTGTGTACAAATTTATGTACAGAAAAGAAAAGAATGAAAGAATAACATACAAAGCATTCGAGAAGAAGAAGGTTTAAAAAATCCTTATAAACCAGGACAAAGGAAGAGAATCTGGGTTAGTGGTGAAGTGAGTACTCTCGTTTGGTCTTATTAAATCGGCAAGCACCAAGAGCAGAGCAACTCAGGCAGCCATCAGAGTGCCAAAGGACTTGCATATAAACTTTTTCCCAGGATTAAAGACCGAAATTGATTTTAAATTGTTGTAATGTTGATGTGGGCAGGGGCATGGGCATTGGCATGGGTAAGGAATGCTACATTGAAATTGGAAGTTAGTCTTGGCTATAAGGAAGGAGGATTGTATGAGATGTCTTGTGTGTGCCAATCTCTGGTGCTACAAGGATTCGAATCCTTTTAAGAAATAATATAGGTTATATGTGTGTGCAATTTACGATGGGAAAGGGCGTGAAATTAGAGTTCTACTCAAACGTCGGCGTCGTAGTCACACGAGGTATATGACGTTCCGTTGGCGGAAATGAATGGAAATGAGAATGTAAGATTTGTGAGATGTGGGAAGGAAATGAATGATTCATAAAACTAATATTGTGAGCACATACGAGTATGGTGTGTATTTGGAAAATTGTGCTGATGGAATTGAAAAAATTCTGATTGTGGGAATAGCACGATTTTTGGTGGAAATTAGGATATAAAATTGGTTTTATTTGAAGAATACTTTTCATTTGACGGATTTTTCGAAGAAATTCGTTGACATACACAAGTAAAGCAGATTATAGCCCCATACTTAAGGAAGAAAAAATAAAAAGAAACAAACGCTTTGCCAATAACAACCCACATTAGATTATGAAGTGGTGACAATAAATTTGTGTCCTGTTTAATTATGTAGAATCAAGAAATTTCATTTGTAAGTCCCTTTATATTGTCTATTTAGTCCTTGAAAACAGAGCACTTACGGATTTGCGGCTCAAAACTAAGTTCACTTGTAAGTTGTTCACGATTAATTTGTATTCATTTTTATCGCTGTGCATATTGAAGAATTATTTTGTTCTTGTACAAGAATTTGTATATACAATATTTATACATATGTATTTAAACTTAAAGATTATTTTGCAAGGAAATATTAACTAGCGCGAATATGTACAAAAATGGCCGATTCTTATACCACAGAAATTTGTTATAATTTCACTAAATACAAAAGGTAGTTTTCATATACAAATAGCCAAATACAAGTTTCTTTTCAAAAATGCAATAAAATAAACAAAATAAAATTTTTCTCATGTTTTACGGCTTTATTTGTAAGTGCAAACATTCCCATTAATTTAACGGAACACAACGTAGTTCCGGCGGATGGTCGTGTGCCTTCAATTGCTGAGTCAATTGGACTAGCGAACAATCCGGGATCTTTGTGCAGAATTCTCCTCAGACTAGCTATTGAAATCGATGGCGATTTGATATTTGTGAGTTAAATCTCAAATGTCACACTCAGGATTTTAACCTTGCTCCGTTTGGAGCAAATTTGCTCCACTTTTAAAGGAAAAACAAAATCTACTCGATTGCTCCGATTTTTCGAGATTTACTCCACTTTTTCAACACAGACAAATAGTCTAATTTATATATACATACAAATATGAAATTGTTCAAAAAAACCATTAAGCCTTTGTCAAAAATTCTTTCTGAATTTGTAATTTGTTTATTTTTGCAAAATAATTTTTGAAAATAATACTAAGTTTTCCCATGAAACCTATGATTTATTTTTCTTTTTTGCTAATACCTTTTTTATGTTCCTGAAAAGTAAGGATTTTCTTTTTGTTTCAAATCTACTCCGGAAATCTTGCATTTGCTCCACTTTTTTTCAAATTTGCTACGAAATTTCATGATTGAGGTTCGAACCCTGGTTACACTCTCGACTTCAGCAGCCACATTCTCGACGGGGGACTCATCAGTTGACTGTGAGGACCTTGTCAATACGCAATTTTTGTTAAATTCAGTTCAACTGATGAGTCCATGTGAGATCACCCGGACGAAACACCAATTTTTGTGGACTAAAGGCCAAAAAACCTATTTTTAATTAAAAAGTCGCTCGAATAGCCCAGAAAATTCGCTAGATTTGTTGAAATTTCGAATACGAAAAGTTGCTAAGTGTCGCAAGAAATGTAAATAAAATTTTGTTTCATTTCTTTTAGACTCTACAAGAACTTAAACTTAAACACAACAAGCTGTTCCCATTGAACAAAATGTATATTTTTCCATTACCTTATTTATATATGTATATCTTGTTTAGTGAATTTTTGTATGAAAGTACTATACAGATCGGTGGATTTTTATAGAATTTAATGCATGCTCCAAAAATTAGAAAAAAGTAGAGAACCGACTTATGCAAGAAAGTCGTAATTTTTTACTTTACAAGCTGAAGTTTACCACTTCTCATCCCATGTATTCCTCTCCTTTGGAACCTAGTCGTAAATGAACTACTAGTGATTCTTGAAGGGGAGGGGCACAGGGTGATTGCCTATGCGGACGATGTTGCGATAGCGATATCTGGTAAGCATCCTAATACTCTGAAGGAACTCCTACAAAATGCTCTAAACAAGCTTACTAACTGGGCAGATCAATGTGGACTCGGTGTCAACCCCCACAAAACTGAACTTGTCCTATTTACCAGGAAATATAAAATCCCACACATAGACCCTCCCCTCATCAAAGGTATACCGCTTAAATTCTCAGACAAAGCAAAATATCTGGGTCTTATTTTGGACAAGAAATTAAGCTGGAAGCCCAATATCCAAGAGAGAGTCAACAAAGCCAACATAGCTCTTTTCTCTTGCAAAAAAGCCGTAGGTAATAAATGGGGTCTACAAACTCATATAACACACTGGCTATACATCTCAGTCATTAGACCGATACTTACATATGGAGTGACAGTATGGTGGACTGCGCTGGAAACAGCAACTAACCGCGATAAGCTCAGCAAAGTCCAACGAACAGCCTGTTTAATCATGGGTGGAACTCTCCGCTCAACTCCTTCTGCTGCACTTGATGTTCTTTTTCATCTCATACCGCTAGATATTTTTAGCAAACAATCGGCCGCTAACACAGCCATTCGACTTAAAGCCTCCTCGCAGTGGATCAATAATGATATTGGTCACTCTACTATACTGAACTCGTTCAGTAGTCTACCTAGTAACGTCGATTAGACCACCCCTCATCCAAAATTTGATAAAAATTTTCAAGTATCCATCCCTTCCAGGTCTTCATGGGAAAATGAGTCGTTTTTGATAGACGAAGCAATTCATTTCTATACAGATGGATCTAAAACCGATGAAGGGGTCGGTGGAGGCGTATACTCTGAAAAATTAAATCTTTGTCTATCTTTTCGTCTTCCCAATCACTGTAGCGTGTTCCAGGCAGAGCTTTTAGCAATAAAAGAAGTCCTCTCTTGGCTAAAAGAAAACGTTATATCGACAACCGATATACGTATCTTCTCAGAAAGTCAAGCTGCCTTAAAGTCACTGGACTCTGTCTCCATTAACTCACAAACAGCCCAAAATTGTCGATCATCTCTGGTGGAGATGTCAAAACAGTTTAACATTCACCTTACATGGGTGCCGGGGCATAGAGACATTCCAGGAAATTGTAAAGCTGACGAACTTGCAAAAAACGGAACAATATTACCTTTGTTGGATAGCAAATCTAACATCGGTATACCCCTAGCTACTTGTAAACTTATGCTAAAGCAAGATACCATAAAGAAAGCCAACCACAGGTGGACCAGCACCCCAACTTGCCGGTCTACTAAACTGATTTGGCCATTGTTTGATGCTAAACGCTCAAAACAACTAATTTCTATTGGTAGATTGCATATTAGCTCCATTATAGGTGTCCTTACTGGGCACTGCCTAATAGGAAGACATGCTTCTCGTCTTGGAGTTCCTGCAAATGACTTTTGCAGAAGCTGCATGGATGAAGAAGAAGAGGAGTCAATTCCCCACCTTCTATGCTCTTGTCCTGCCCTAGCGCAAAGACGTAGACTCCACTTGGGAGACTACTACTATAACGATCCTAGTGATCTAAATAATTCCGACATTCACTGTCTCAAACGCTTCATTATTAGCTCAAAATGGTTTAACGAGTAAGGGGGATTTTTGAAATCCTTGTGGTATCACAACGGACCAAATATTGGTCTAAGTGTGCTGTCCTTTTCCGGTCAGCAGCCACTTTAACCTAACCTAACCTATTCCCAGAGGGTATAATCCTATATACCAAAATAGAAAATTAGAAAACCGAATAAATATTATATTATATTGTTCTGAAGGTCAGAATTCTGAACTCCGAAAAATACTGAATAAATTCAGCATATGATCCCGGATTTCAATTATTTTTCAGTATTATTTCAATTCTTTTAAAGAAATCAAATCGAGATTTTTACTGCACATTTCGGATTTTGGTATTCGGATTTTCGTACCCGACACATTCATTGTTTATTAAAATAAAATGCACGACTGGATCGCACGAACTTGCTCTTATGTAAAAGTACTTTGGAATTTAAGATACATTTTATAAATATAAAACATGGATTTAAAATGAAATTGCCGTCTTATTTCTAGAAAAGTACGAATTTATGCAAACAAACTTTAAAAAATCGTTTTATTATTAAATAAATAAATTTTTTATATAAGAAATTTCTTAAAAATTTTTCAAGAAAAAAATGTGGGATGCGAATTTTAAGTATTTAATAATATTTATTTTAGGAAATAATTTCAAAAAATAATCGTTCATAGGTTTTGCGGATATTGATTTTTCAAAAAAAAAAATTTTTAAAAAAAAAACCCAACAAATAATTTTTCGAATATTTTTATATACAATATTATTTTAAACTTAGGGGGACTCCTGCTGAAAATTTTTGGTTAAAATCGTTAGAGCCGTTAATGAGAAAGTCGAAAATCAAAAAAAACGGTTCTATGACAGGTACCGTTAATAACATTTTGCCCCAAACTTTTTTTTTACCAAAACGTGGTCCATGTCCATAATATCACACCTAATTTTTTTTATCAAAATCGTTAGAGCCGTTTTCGAGATAAATAAGATTTTGCATTACAGGTGTATGGGGGGTACCGTTAGTTTTAGAGCTAAAAAAAAATTTCAATTTCCCCTCTAGGGAATCACCGAAGACCCATAACTACCGAGTTTGAAGAAAATAGGTCCAGTGGCTTAGGCTCTAGATCGAGGTACAGACATACAGACAGACAGACAGACAGACAGACAGACAGACAGACAGACAGACAGACGGAATTGCCGGACCCACTTTATTCGTCTTCGCTATCATCGTAATGTCAACTTTGATCAAAATCTCGAGTTCGATTTTTTTTTTCAAATGCAGAACTTGCCCTATAGTACCTATATCGCAAGTAAAAAATAAAATAGAGAGATTTTTACCCTTACTTCAAATTAAATTTTGGAGTGTTTCAACTAAAAGATACTCGTAAATCGGTACAGGTGGTGATAAGTGACGATTGTCGTAGATAATGGATACACAGATTTATGTGATAACTTTTTCGTGTGTTCACTGCTGTGGTTTTTATGAGCCTTAACTGCCAAATAATCGTAAGCGACAAAATTAAAATTGAGCAGGAAACGTATTGTTTGTTTGTTTTTTTTGCTAAACAATGAAACGAAATCAGCATTGAATATCATTAATAATACTTTAACTGAAATCTGATAACACAGCTTTAGGAAAAAATCAAATAATTTATTTTCCATAAAATTTGCATTTTATCGCTAACGATAAAATGGCTGAAAAAGATTAATATAATGGTAAAATGCCATTGAGTGGAATTCCATAACACGCTATTTTCCAAGGATTTTCCAATAAGGTAGGGTCGGTGTTGAAATGGAATTAAACAAGATGTGTGTGAGATAGTTACTTTTTTATTTGAAAGTACCATGTATGGAATATGAAATCGTTCAAATTTCTGCGATGGCTTGGTGGCACCAATCCGAGATTTCCAATTTTCAATAATTGCCACACAGATCAGGCTAAATTTGAGCGAAGTCCTGACTTTGAGGAGATTAATAAATTAAATTTGTAAAACATTTTAAAAATTGATCCAAATCCAGATCCATATAGATCCATAAATAATAAAACGTACCTAATAGTTCTGCCCTTCATAAATGGTCTTCTATTAAACTACGACACATTTTGTTAACCTTACTTCATAAAGAAAATTTTGGCTCCATATTGGAAAATGTGCAATACCATATCTAATGGCTCCTCTATGGACGTCGGTTTCTTGTTCGCACATCAAATGATAGTGTGCAAGTGATGGCGTTACGCGTCCACACGTGGGACACTAATCATTGTGAATACATTGCAGCATCGACAAAAACGTCTTCATCCATCTTCCACAGCCATCGCATCGTGTAGATACAACACAATCATTGGATACCCATCTCATCGACTATCCTGTAGAAAATCCATAAGACGTTTTTTGATCCACACAAAGTTTCAATACACGTAGAGAAAAACTTTAAACACTTTAAATTGGGCAGTAACTTTTTAGTTGATAACCACTTTACGACCAATAGTAGCTTAGAAAATCGCATCAACCCATCATAAAACTTTTTTTTTTTTAAATGGCGATTGATGTACACATTTCTTTTGTTCGAATTTTATTGATTAATACTTAAGGTGCCAACACACCATGCGAGGAAAGTATCTGCAATAAAGCGTGTTTAGAATTGCTATTTTTAAATGTGCGTGCAAGTACTTGTTGAGAGCATTCCATGCAAGAAAAGTACTTGCAGAAAGCGTTTTTTTGCTCACAAGCAAATAAATTAGCTGAAAGCACTTGACGAATTGTCACACCATGCAAGCAGGCTTTGCCGAAAGTAAATACTTGCTTTGTTTGAATACTTGTCATTTTCAGTTTAGTTTCTTTTCTTGTTTCATTGAAAATAGATACAAAATGAAGAAGCGCAATTTGTAACGGAACCGAAGGTGTAGTCGGCTAGGTTCCAAGATGGTATGTTCCCTTATCTCGCTCAAGCAGAGGTGCTAAAACCCACAGAAATAGAAACAAGCAGCACATATTCTGGAACTACCTATCAAAGAACCCAAACCTTCCCTTCCCTCACCACCATTACAACCCATAGCTTACAGGTACTATAGGCTGATCCTGGCAGCAGGAAGAGAAGGGTGTCCAGGCCACGACAGCGCGGCATGCTAGCGGATAGCACGTTCTAGCTCGTCGGTGGGGGGGTCCTTGCTGTTGTAGCACTGGACGGTTGTTACGATATTATACATGCCGGAGGATATTTAAATTAAAAAAAATCGGGTTCAAAAGATGAGATCCCGAATTCGTCCTGTTAGGTTAAATTGGTCCAAAATTTCGTAGTGAGGAGGGAGCGAGATGAAGTTGCCCCTCTGAGGAAGTACCCGCCCGCATATCCTGATTGATATAAACCTGGCTATTATGTCCTCGAGTTTTAGTAATAGCCCCTAAAATAATATTGTTGTCCACTAAAACGAAAACAAATAAAACCTAAACCGCATAACTAATCGTCAACAAAGTTCTATTTATTATACATTACATATTATATTATATACGTATATTCTTCCGGTCTACCATTATCTTCTGTAGATTTATACCTACATGATTCAATCATCTAACATCGCCAGCTTACCTGGTCACATCCACCCATGACGTTTTATAATCAACGCTCCATCTTTAAATTATTCTTACTAGAACTTAAAATCCGAGAGAAACAACTTCCCATAGATAATCTTACTGCAGAGAGCGGAACCAATTAAGAGACGAAACGTTTTGATTTTCATTTAATAATAATTTTCAATTTTATTGAAAAACAAAAAAAAACTTAAAATGTATCTATAGGCTAAAGTCTAGAATCTAGATCCTTAATTCATCGAAACAAAACTAAAACTTCCAAGTAAAAAGTAATTCAAAAAAATCTCGAAAACCAACAGTCAACAGTGTCTCAGGAATGTTACCAAAATATTTTACTTAAAAAAGAACTATAAACCAAAAAAATTTAAGTTCCTAGAAAGTTATATTTACATATACAAAATTCGTTTTATTTATATTAAGCTGAAAATTATAGTATTTTCCTTCTTTAATTAAATTTATTACTCGTATATGAAAATTAAAAATTAAGTACTGAGTATTGTTTGGATAATAATTTTACAAAAAGAAAACAACTGAACTTCATTTCGAATCTTAGTCGAAAACCAAAGAAAAAATTAATATTTTTACTTAAAAAAATTATGTCTTCACCTCACTGTCTCTTACAAAAAAATACTACTCTTTATTAGTTAAGCAAAACAATTAAAATCTTAGCGATAAGAAAAAAACTCATTTAAATTCGCCGTGAACTATGAGAAGTGCGATATGATAAACTACACTGCAGTTCTATGTTGCAGATCGTTTGACATTAATTTAAATAACATAGACATTTCTTTATACATAAAAACTTACCACACTTCTGTGATGAAAACTTTGATGAGGTGCACCGCTCCAAAGCTGTTGTTATTGTTGCAGGTTATGCTATATTAAATAATCAAACGATACACACACATGCTACCTGTGAATACTTGCACTGAATGACTATTGGTATTAATTTTTTTTCATAAAAAAAAATTTGTTTCGAATTTGCACAGAAAAAATAAGATTAAGAATTGATTTAAAATTTTAATTAATTTTTTTTTGTAGATTTTATTCAATATATTTTTTTTTTTATTAGAGAGTAGGAGGGAGACAGATATATGAACATACAAAAACTAGATAGATTAAATATATAAAAAAAAGTATATAAAGAAAATAATTAAAAGAGAAACACTTTTGACGGTATTTAGCTGCTAATGGAGATGAGGTCTTCGTGGTCGATGGAGACTTAGCTTGTCAATCCAATCAATCGTAATCGTATCGATTTTTAGAGGTGTTTTGTTCATCCATATTGTTTGCATGGTTGGTGTTTGTGCGAGTGTTTGTGTGATATGGTTATGTTCTTGAGTGTTTTTTTTTCTATAGACGTATTTACATTTTGGTTGTGTTTTTTCTTTATATAGGGTAGTGGTCAGAAGTAGGGTAACTTAGATAATTTTAGAATATTTTTTTTTTTTTTTTTGCATGGTAATATTTTTTTTTGTATAAGTACATTTACATAGAAATTTAAGTGTGTTTTTTTTTCTTTTCTCTTTTTGGTATTTTTTTGTTTTTCAGGTCAGGGCACTTTTTTTTTAAAGATACATTTTCGGAACATTTATTTACATATATACCGTTTTTTTTCTCTTGTAGGACGTAGTAAGTAATATTTTTTTTTTCTCGTGTAACTTTACTTTTCTATGCACGTTTTTTTTTCTTCTTTTTTTGCTTTTTTGCCTCTTTTACGTACAACTTTTGGAATATATTTTATACATTTTTACGTTTTGGAAATTCCCTTTTTCTTTTGCACGTTTAGGGTATTGGGTATAGCACTTTTGTTCTTTGTCAGGTCTAGCTTGCATGTGTTTTTTTTTTTTTTTGTTTAACCGGGTTTTTTTATATAAAATTCTATACGTATGTATGTTGCCTATGCGTTGCGAACCTCGGTTTTTCCGTCGTATACGTATTTGGATCTAGTTGCGAAATATATTTATGAAAACGCGATTTTAACTTTTAGAAAATTTTCGTACTTATTATTTTCTTTTTGTTATTCGAATTGAAAAAGAAACTTTTACTTATAAAAAGAAAAGGTACGGAATTATTTTGCCACGCCGTATAATTTTAAGTCCCGCCGCACGGCTGCAGGGTAGCAACTTTCTTAAAATCCCAAAACACAAGAGAGCAATTCTTCTGTCGAGGGCCCTTTTATAGTCCCTCAGCCCCCTTTGACACGATTTCCGTTTCGAAGAAGATCGCGAAAAGAAAATGGCGTCGAAACGATTCCGGAACAGGGATTTCTGGCTAAGTTTTAGACCCAAAATTATCATATTTGGTCTCAAAAATCATTTCAGAATTTTTCCAAAATAGATGTGGCCAAATACCAAACTTTAAATCTAAACCCGCTCAAAAAACACGATCGGAAACGCTTCCATATTGGAGCAGATAAATGTAGTGGTGTTGACTACGATTTTTGTTATTTGTTCTCTTATTCCGAGATTCGAAGATGGGATGAACAGCAGCTACGACCTACGAGTATATTATCTCCACTCTTCTCTTTCTCAATTGAGAAAATTCGATTAAATTTTTTCTACTCTCATCTCCATCATCAGCTTTAAGTTCCACAAAAATTGAGTGAAATTAAAACTCAATACACAAGTTTTTCTTTTAAGCTATCATGAATTCCAGGCTTTCTAAAACTGTGATGACTGTTGGTTTCAAATTTGTTTTGAACTTAGAAAAAATTAAATATCTAGAAAACCTAAAATAACGAAGATCGTTTCCTACAAATTGTTGGCGTTGAGTCAATTAATTATTATCAAGATCATCAAACGGATGTAGTAGCATTCGAGACAGTAAAAAATTCAGCTGATCGAAGAGCAATTTGGTTGCGATAATTTCGGGAATGCGGTGCTGAAAATCCGTACTATGAAACAGTGATGAAAATTTTGCGCAGAAGGAGACGAATTTTTCCAAAATTTTGATCACGTTTCGGAGGTTCAATTCATGTTTTTATCAGCATAGAGGAAAGAGTCGTGTGCCACAAGTCGCTCGATCGAAAAATATTCGTTCGCTTGTGCAAGCAAAACTTTCATATGAAGCTCGTGCGAGCGGTAGGTGCTCGCAGCAAGGAATTTGAAGTGATTTTTTTGCTTGAACTACTCTCTTACAATGGAAGTATTCCAGGGGTAAGTATTTGCAAGCAGCAAATGATTTTGAGAAATCCCTTGTACCTTTCGAATCATAACACCATGAGAATTTTGCTTTTAGCATTTTGCAAGCACTTTCCTTCCACGGTGTGATGGCCAATAGTATAATATAAAAATGCTGCTTTGATGGTTGTTTGTATTTTCATACTAAAAATAATAGCTAATCGAAACTTGTCGTACAGTTTGACATTTCAGAAATGTATAAATAAACCTAGAATCGCTTATTTAAAAACATTAAATTGACTAATTCTACTTGTTAAAATATATCTTTTTTCTTACGTGTGATCAAAAATTAACTTTTTTTTGAAGAATTTGAGTGTTCTTAAATTGAATTCGAAGCTAACAAAATTTCCAGCACTTCACATTTTTGAGATATTCTAAAAGGATTTGTTCATACTTTTGAGATTATTACAATACGAAAAATGAAACGAAAATATTTTTTAATACTTTTGACATTTAAATTTCGGGATAATTTTTATAGACGAAATGAGACTAAAAAAGACTAAAAAGTATATTTGTGTGGTCCCCTTTAGAATTCAATTAATTTCCTTGGAGTGAATATAAGTTTTTTAAAGGCCGTTGCAAGTTTATTGAAAATAAAACTATTTTCTTATGAAATTAATCATTAGAACAGGGCTTCTTGCACTTTTAGATTAGAATATTTCGTGGATTCGAATTCGTATTGAACACAACGAAACCTTGGAAAAGGTAATGTTTGACTTTTTAGTAAAAAATGATCTTGTAAAACTAGTGTTGTCAATTGACAATTCATATATAGGATTATCAATAGAGTTTTAAAATGTTTTATGAACTTCTTACAACTTCGTAATTTGTTTAAAAATTCTGGGGATGATATTGCTTCTTGGACGAAACTAGCTTCTTGTTTATCGTAAGGTCATTTGAGACGCAAGAATAAGTTCAGGTATTGGAACAGTACTTAATAACTCTGCAGTGGACTTTCCTTTTTTCTGTTCAATACTGTTGACTAAATCAAGTGCAGGGTGTCCAGCGAATGAAGTATATTTTTTAAACGATCAAACTATTTTTTGTTTCAGAAGAAAAACAGTTTTTTTTTGTGTGAACGATGCCATTTTTTTTATGAACTGGGATTTAAAGTGTTTTAAAGCTAGGTTTAAATTGATGATTTGATTTGGGCTGCACTAACTCTTATTTTTAGGTAGAAATCAACATCTAAGAACTTTTGGTAAATATTTTTTGTTTGCTTGAGAAATAAATTTCGATCAGTTTTTTCTTCAGCATTGAAAATTTTGCTCTTCAGAATTTAAAAAAAAGTTGCAAAGTGCAAAATGAGAAATAGTTTTCAAAAAGTTAAGGGGCAAGTTAAATACGGGTTATTTCCTTAGGTTTATATATTAATTTATAATCTGACTACTTTTTTAATTGAAAATACTGTAAGCTGTAAATTTTTAAATCCTACTTAATCTATTACATAATATTAAAAATAGAGCCCCCAACATTAAAAAAGCAGTTTTGAGATTGTGTTGAAAAGATGGACTATGAATTGCAAATTTTAGATGCCTATTTTCTTAAAAAAAAATTTAAGAAGATATTTTATAATAAAAATTAGCTATCAGAAATTGAATAATAATTTTTTATTTTTTTTAAATAAATATATAAAAAACAGAAATTTTTTTACGCTTCAAATTTTTTTTGGCATGATTTTAGAAAATCGAATAAAAATATTTGGGGCAAACGTCAAACACTTTTTTTTGGCATTTTATTGGTATGACATTCCTTAAGCTCGCCCTACTTTTAGACCTGGCTTACTTTTGCCCTAATAGAAGATAGTGAAAAAAAAAAACGTAACAGAAAGCCTGTACAAAATGTCAAGTTTTTTATTAAAAAAAATTTGTTTCCAGTTTTTAAACTTTAACCGCAATCTACATAGCTTTATGTAGGTTTGACATTTTTTTAAACTTTTTTTTCTGACTTTATTCTGATGTTATGGATGAAACTTAATTAAGCCTTTCTTAACACTTTTTAAATAAGCTATTCGCGCACCTTAAATATCAATTTTGATCGACTGTCTAAGTAAATAACAAAAATTACACTCTTCATATCAGATTATCATTTAACTTTAAGGGAGCAAAATCTATTATCCCGTTGCTTTGATTTAGCAAGGTGACATTTTTATCATCGCCATGTATAGAGAGGTCCCACTGTGCGGAGCCTAAACAATTTTTGTAAATAGTAAGTATAAGTAAGTAATCAATTTATTGATATTATAAAAATACTACATGATAAAAATTAATCAATAAAATGAAGAAATGGTATTGCCGTCAGCGAAGTTGGCAATTAATATTTTTTTTTTTTTTTTATAATCTACACGCGCTCAAGGGATTATCACTACCCTTTAAATGTTTCAACACAGCGCGGGCGTGAAGTTAATGAAGATAAAGAAGGATAGGAAAGATGTGTGGCACGATATTCTGAGACTGAAGGTTGTTGTGTCAGATATTTTATCTCCAGGGATGGCGGCTGAACTAAAGCGGAGAATGCTGTGTCTTATTTCTATGTCGCTTATAATTCACATTATTTTATTCGTGTTCATCCTTGTTGGGCATACTAGTTTAACTCAATTACATGTTTATTTATTTATTTATTTGTATCTATCGAGCTTACAATCTCTTTTTAGACTTAACAATATATTTATAAATACGTATATTATGTACATAAAATTATGGGATTAATATCCTTAGTCAATAAAAGTTTAATGTTGAAATTTAATGTCTTACTAACAGGACTAAATAATTTAGCATATCACAAGCATTAATGTCTTTTTAAATAAAAATCTGCTTAAATTTAGGTCGATTATGTCACAAACAGAGTTGAATAATGTGCAAGAGCTGGATACTGGGTCACTTTTACCATAATTTGTATAAAAACGTGGCACGTAAAAAAACATTTTTCTTTCTCTTAAGGGTCTTGAAGGAGCAAAGATCGGAAAAGAAGCAAGAAGAGCGGAGCAATCAATATGCGAACATAGGACATCTCTTGCCAACATAACAAGATAATGCTTACGCCTGGATTCTAGAGTTTGCATCCCTAACAGGAGACATCTTCGCTTATATGGAGGCATAACATTATCGATCCAATTCAGTTTTCTTAAAGCATACCGCGTGAATTTGCGCTGGATTGCTTCTATTCTATTTACGCTTACTTCATATGATGGATTCCAAATACAACAAGCATATTCTAGATTTGACCTAACTAAACTAATATATAGGGATTTCAAAGTATGTGGATCTTTAAAATCCTTAGAATTTCTCTTTAGAAAGCCTAACAATTTATTTGCTTTAGAGACAATGTAATCATAATGGCGATTAAAATTTAATTTACTGTCAAAGACAACGCCCAGATCTTTTATGCTATCAACTCTTTCTAGTTCAATACCATTAATGTTGTACGAATACTGAACAGTTCGAGGAGATCGAGTAAAAGAAACGAACTTACATTTAGAAATATTCAATTGCAAGCAATTATCTTCACACCACTTAGACACTCTATTAAGGTCGTATTGTAGAAGTTCGCAATCGGTTGCAGATTTTATAAGTTTGAACATTTTAAAGTCATCTGCAAACAGCAAATTTCCAGAAAATTTCACCCAAGAAGGAAGATCATTTATAAAAAGATCAAAAAAGAGAGGTCCAAGGTGACTTCCTTGAGGAACTCCCGAAAAGTTTTTAATTTGCTTAGATAAATTATTACCTATCTTTACATATTGTATTCGATCAATAAGATACTGATGAAACCACTTTAATAAATTAGAGTGAAATCCAAAAGCTTCTAACTTCTTCAATAGAATAATGTGTTGAACTCGGTCAAACGCTTTCGAAAAATCCGTATAAATCACGTCGACCTGACCACCACGCTCCATACCCTTAGTACAAAATTGCGAAAAAAGAGATAAGTTGGTAGTAGTTGATCTACCACTAACGAATCCATGTTGGTTTTCGGAGATTCCACGGTTTATGTTTGCATACACACGTTTTTTAACCACGGCTTCAAACAGTTTTGGAATTGTTTGTAACATAGTAATGGGTCTATAGTTTGTAATATCTTGCCTGGAGCCGGCTTTATGTATTGGTGTTATGACCGAGGTTTTTGAGATTATTTAGGTCATATCGTTGGCAGATAAAGGGATCTTCAAGTTTTTTTGGTTCTGTTTAAAATATCTAACTCGTACCCCATCAGGCCAAAAACTGCGATTAATTACTGAAGAAGCACACTCGATTGGAACTCCGATTTTGAAGTTCACAGTTTGGAGATTTTCAATGTCTTGATTAGCTGGGATCAACTTATAGCAAGCAATTTTAGTTTGGTGAACATTAAGCTTTAAAGCAGCATACTCGATTATGGCTTGGAATGTAGTTGTTGATAGAAAACTTGATAAATGGAACCATTCAAATTTCTTCGCAACGAAAATTCCTTTAAATACAGATAAACTGTTGCAGATATTGGATTTTGACTGTCGTGAACGAATGTCATCATCAACATCATCTACATTCTCAGCAGCACCTGTATCAACTTCCTCAGATTCAACAACAGCAGCAACACCCTCAACAACCTCAGCAGCAACATTGTGTACGGGAACATTATTAGAATTAATAAACATAGCACCAACACCAGCAGCAGCAACAACTCCAACATCAACAAATCCGGCGGCATCATTACTTCCAGGAACATTACTTTCGATATGTCTGAAAGCGTCGCTGCCTTCACCAACCTCCACATCAGTTGAAGAAGAATTGTTTGCATTCTCCTCCGCATCGACAATAGTATTTGTTTTTTCATTTTCGGCTACAAACGAATGCAAGTCAGCATCAACTTCAACTGTACAATGAGCAGGTACCTCTTGGTTCTCACCATCAGAAACAGCACAACCAAGAGTCACAAAAGAAGAAGGGAGATTTGTTTTTGCATTAGCCGTAGTTCCAATTCCATTCCCACATGACTTTCGATGGCTATTTGTTGTTGTATTTTTATTTTGAGAGACATTACCAATGACTTTGGTTTTTGTTGTTGTTAAAGTGTCTTTTTTTACATTATTTTTATTGTTAATTGGTATTGTTCTCGAAAGAGGGGAAAGTGTAGACTTATTTAAGTTTTTTATCTTTGGTCTAGAAGTGACAATAGGTTTAGGTGTTAATAAGCTCGAAGGGTCAGTGACATTATCTTTAATTTTTTTAGCGCGAGTGACTCTATCTGCACCAAGTTTCGGAGTGTTTGTATTTGATTTTGTTTTTATGAACTTTGCACTCTCTGTATTAGTAGAGCTTTCTACGTTGCAATGTTTATTCTTTAACTCAGAGAGCTCAGATCTTAATTCATTTACTGAGATTTGCACTTTTCGTATATGAGCATATGAAAACAAAGGGAACGAATAATTTTTTGTTTTTATTTGTTGTTAGTATTATGCCTGAACAACATGTAATGAGTAAACCAGCAACCCATTGATGACAATTTTAGAAGGTTTTTAATGGAATTAAAACGACATAAACGACGGCAGGGATCGAACCTGTGATCATGAGGTTCACAGGCGAGCACACATCCATCGCGCCACGGCCACGCCATTTAACAATATAAAAATCTGATTTAAGAAGGTAACATAACAATTTTACTTCAATCAAATTCCGACATCAATATTATTTGATATTTATAAGTGAAATACAGAGATTCTTTCCTTAGCCGAACTACACGAATGTGGAATGTAGATCTATTTTTCCTTCCCATTGTAATACTCAAAAATTTAAAACGAGTGTGCTTCGGTATCTCTTTTTAAACCCTTCCTTGTTTTTCTAACGCTTGTACTGTGTTAATAATTTTATGGGTAGTAATAACCCCTTGAGTTCGCCCCAATTATAAAAAAGCAATTTCATGAATAAATAATGATTTTCCCAATTTAGGTACCTAATTAAGAAAACCTACTGTTTCATGCACCGTTAAAGAATTTGCTCCTAAATATTTGTGAATTTGTGCTTCATAAATTGTACACACTCCAATTAAGTAAAAGCAGCCTTCTTTTGTTTTAAGGTTACACAGAGTTCAAAACTGATAAAAGCTTCAATTGTAAGGCTCAATGACTTCGCATCTAGTTTTAAAAATCAAAGGTATTTATTTGTAGCCACAAATATTGCAAAACAGTTATCAGCTTCTATATCAAAATTGAGTTTTTAATACAAAAGTCTGGTTTCCGTCTGCTGGGCTTCCATTACAAGCGATTCCCTTTCGATATCTTCAAACTTTTGGATTGTACGGTACAATCGATATTTTAATGTATTTCGATCACCTGGAACTGTGTTCGTATCTTCTCCATAAGTTTCACCAAGATTTCGCCATTTCTTCATCTACCAATCTTTATTTCTGAAAATCTTAAAATAGTTTTTCGATCACCTTGGACAATTTTACAGAATTAATTCGGTTGAAAAGTTATCAAAGGTCTTAAATTCGACTGTAAATCTTTAGTTACTATTTTATTAATATTCAAGTGCGACCCAATAATCATTTTTATATTTTTAACGGTTTTATCAAAACATTGTCTTAAAACACATTGACTGTGGTATTTCATATGTATTTTTAAAAAGTAGAATAAGCAATCAAAATGTAGTCTTGATGTCCAATCAAAATAATTGACGTGACCTATCCATAACACAAATATTAAAAAAACTGGATTTACATTGTTCAATACCATAAATAATTTTAATGCTGTCAAAATGAAGTACCACTGTTTTTCTACAATTATTGTTTTACCTATGCTTTTTTATTTCCATTTTAAAACTGACGCTTAATTTTAGTGAGGGAAAATTCACTTCAAAGTAAATATATATACCTACGAGCAATGACCCAATTTCATTCTGAAAATAAGAATACAAAAAAATATTGAATCAAACCTTCAAACTGTGAACATTGCAACACTTTAAATTGACAACTACTGACAATAACACTCATTGAATGCTGCCAATTAAGGTTAACTCTTACAGCCATCAACTGAAATAGAGACATATAGAGTGCCATTACAGAGACACCACTCTTTTCATATTCAGATCAGACAATGACCAAATTAAACCGAAACCAAAACGAACCAGCATTCGATTCACTTTAACATTCAATTATATCCGGCGTCAAATATGAGCTCTTGCCAATTTTCATTTGCCTTTCCCAGAATTCCTCTCGTGCTAAAAATAAAAATAGTAAAAATCCTGCATACCTACAAAGAAAATAAAATTCATATACCGAACAACAAAAATACGTTTATTAAGTCGCGAGCATCACAAAAGTCCTTGTTGCACAAACAATGAAAACAATGGAGGCTTACCGACGCCGAAACCCACCGGAACGAACAAGGACGACTGCTGGTGGAATGAATTTAAAGCTCATCGTTGTCATCCTTTCGTAAAGTGAACTGTTTTTAATATAGGTATACCTATGTACAATCAGCATCACACATGTATTTCCGCTTCCAAATTTATTATAAATAATCCACGAGGAATAAGGAATCCTTGTTGCAACTTATGCCTCCTTTTCTTTAACCGCCTCGAAAATTTGCTGCATTAATAATGCCGAACTAATTAAGAGACCGTGCCTAATGAGCATGGGAATCAGAAGTGGGATATAACGAAAACGACGACAACTGCCTACAGTTTGCCGCGCGTTGTATTTCTCTGTGAATTTGTGAGAGAGCTCACTGTCACTGGCACTAACATTGGCACTGGCATATCCCTATATCCTACGTGTTTGGATGTGTCTGTGTGTACTTCATTAAGTTTTCCTTCAACAATTTCCATGGAAATGCATTTTATTTATTCAAATGTGAAAGTTTTGTTTGTTTTGTGTGTATACTTGCATCACCATTTTCCGTTTTTATTTTTCTTCATACCAACAAGCCCTCCTCAGCCAAACGCTGAACTTAAACACAAAGCCGAATCCAGAAGCCGACGAACTATTACGTAGAAAACAAGATAAAAACACTTCATTTTGCATACCTCCGACGACGACGACGACGACGACGACTCCACGGAGTCGGCGGCGGGCGACAAACTATGAGATACCGTTAATGAATGAAATTGAGGTGTGACATAAGGTGTAGATGTAGATAGGGGAACACCGGGACAAGGAGCAGCAGGATAATTTGTTTTGTATAATTAAAAATTTAAATTCCGACTGATGTGAATGCTTGAATACGTGTCAGAATTGATTGAAATACGAATTTCTCTTTTAATTTTGTGTTTTTGTTTTTTTTTTTCTGCGGCTTTGATGTGCAGTGACATATCAAATTTAAGCCCCTGCTGCACTGTTTTGTGTTTGTATACACATAGGCATCGTTTGTTTTGGGTTTAATGTTGGTGATATTTTGCGAAAAAGGAGCCACAGACACGTGGCCGGGGGGAAAAAGTGAGCTTTAGGAATATTTCTGAAATTCTTTAAAAGACAGACAATGGTGAATGGTCATTATGAGGAAAGCTTTATTTTTCAACACAAACAAAAATAGTATTTAAATTTCAAAAAAAAGTTACTTTCGTTGTGTTTTCGAGTTGCTCAAGAGTCAAAAGGGCATTTAAAAAATACATCACGCCATCCATAAGCATATCTACTTATAATTTATTGCACTTACTCCAGAGTTGGCAGCACTTTTCTTTATTGGATAGACCGTCATCGCCATGTGTCAGATTAAAATGCAAACCAACCGTTAGTGAAATGTAGTAGTAGTGGTAATTCCCAAAAAAAATAAAATGCACGATTGGGTCGCACGAACTTGCTCTTATGTAAACGACCAAGAATTTCAAAAATGAATGTTATTAGAGAAAAACTCATAAGCATACAATTAATTTTTTAAATGACTAAAACAACTTCTTTATTATAGTTAATATAGGTTTATGCAAGCACAAAAATTATAAGCCTTTGTAGTGGTTTCTTAAAAAAATAAGCTTTTATATGAAAAATTCTTAAAACATTTTTAAGAAAAAAAATTTGTACCTACGCCAATTTAAAGTTTTTATTATTGTTCGAATAAAAATTAAATTTACAAAAAAAATATTGAGCCGTTTCTGACATATCGAATTTTCCAAAAAACTAAATATTTTTTTTTTTTTTTCATAAATTCAAAAAATATTTTTTTAAAGTTTTTAAATGCAATATTTTTCAAACTTTTTAGAAGCTTCTCTATAAAAAATTTTTGTCGGCAATGAAAAATTCTAAATTTGAAAAAAATGATTCTATGGTAGGTACAGTCAGTAATATGTAAAGGGTTTTCCAATAAGAGGTGTTATTTTGATATTCAAAGAAAAATGGCATTTTTGGAGATAAATGATCGGATGTTTATTTCATTATAAAGAGGAAGGTATGCCGTTAATAATGGAACACAACATCAGCCAAATGGCCGCCAAGATCACGCTTACAGGACCATATCCTTTTCATGAAATTTTCCATAACCAAATCGCAAAGTGGCTGATGAGGCCCATTTCCACCTCGGAGGCTACGTCAACAAGCAAAACTGTCGCATCCGGGGCTCGGAAAACCCAAGAGTTATTGTTGAAAAGCCTCTCCATCCTCAACGCGTGGCTGTTTGGTGCCCAGCGTCGATTCAAGACCTCAAAGATGAAATTCGTGAGGCTATCGAGGACATAGGGCAGCCACTTTGCGATTTGGTTATGGAAAATTTCATGAAAAGGATATGGTCCTGTAAGCGTGGTCTTGGCGGCCATTTGGCTGATGTTGTGTTTCATTATTAACGGCATACCTTCTTCTTTATAATGAAATAAACATTTGATCATTTATCTCCAAAAATGCCATTTTTCTTTGAATATCAAAATAACACCTCTTATTGGAAAACCCTTTATCTTGATTTCAAATTTTTTTTATTAAATTCTCGGAATCATTTTCGAGAAAAATACGATTTTCGAAAAACATTTTTTAACATTTGTATGGAGGTTACCATTATTTTTAGGTAAAATAAATTTTTTTTCCTACATCTTGTGATTTATATTAAGAAACTTTTATTTTTCAAGTTTAAAAAAAAAATCGAGAATAGGGTTTCTGAAATATTGAGTTTTGAAAAAAAATTTTGAAAATCCAAAAAATTTTTTTAGAAAATTTGAATACCCAATAATATTTAAACTGCTGGGGAGCTTTAGCATAAAAAAATGATCAAACTCGGTTGTACCGTTTTTGAGAAAATCAAAAATTGGTTCCAAGGGCGGTACCAAAAATAATCATTTTTTATTTAATTTTTCAACCATTTCCCAGCCTTAACTAAATGATATTTTTTGAATTTTTCTTTAAAAATCTGTTGGACAGTTTTTGAGAAAAAAATATTTATAAAATTTCGAAAATATCTTATGGCAAGTATACCGTTATTTTCAGTCTTTAAAGAAAAGAAAAAAACATATGGGGGAAAAATTAAAAATACTATCTACCAAGTTTAAAGAAAATCGGCCGAGCCGTTTAGTCTGTAGTAAAAAGACAGACACAATTGCGAGACCCACTTTTTTAGTCTTCGCTATCATCGTAATGTCAACACGAGTTCGATTTTTTTTTCCGAAGGCATAACTTCCCTTGTAGAACCTATAAGTCGCAAGTAAAAAACAGGTTATTATTTCGAATACCTATAATGTATTGCACTTACTCCAGAGATGGCAGCACTTTTCTTTATTGGATGGACCGTCATCTGTCAGATAAAAAGGAAACGAACCGTTAATAAATAATTTATAATAAATAAGTCATTTTTAGGAAAGCAGGTACGAAATAAATTGTTGCATCTTTTTTATTAACTTAAGCGCAAATTTAAAAATTACTGCATTCAAAGAATGTGGCTTTTCTGATCGTGAAATTGTAAGAAAACTTAGTAGATCAAACACAATAATCAGTAACTTCTTCACATGAGGTGAAAATTACTAATCATGACCCTAATGAAAAGCTTACAGTTTTCCAAGTGTGACTTATATAACATGAAGCAGGTAAAAACCAGGGTTGTCAAAGCAAGTACTATTAATTTAAGATTAAAAATATTGAAATCGGGAAATTAATTACACAACGACCATTTGCAATAGTCATTTCTTTTCCATTTATATATTCTTTCACAATTTTTGTGTTCTCTGCATTCTTTGCATTCTTTTACATTTATTTGGAGAATGCGAAGGCATTCAAATACAAGGAATACAGACTGCGAATGGAAGGCATTCAAAATTTAAAAAAAATATAGAGAATTGGTTTGAGATGAAGTGTTCTTATTGTCAAGTTAATTCATTATACAGTCTAGACAAGAGGATGTCATTTAATTTGTTTTTAAAGTACAACAGCCCCGATATTGCCCAACATCAACATCAAGGGATTCAAAACTTACCAGAAATTTAAGTTAAAAACAAATTCTTCCCCAATACAACCGAAGTCTCAATCCCAGGACTACGGACTAGTGAAACCAACGCCATGAGGATGACTTTGGGAAGAGGTGAGAACCTTGCAGAGATCACAGCACATACTCCAAGTATTAATCCTCTGCAAGGAACATACAAAGTGACCTGCACATCCTCAACAATGTTCTGAAGCAAAACATTTATGGAATCATTGGCAGTGACTTCAATGCAAGCCATCACCTATGGCTAGACACAACAATCAGAAGTAAAGGTAAAGCAATCGTAGAGTAGACGGAACTATATCCAAACCCAAGCTAACCTTACCCAGAACACAATCGACGCTAGACTTCTTCCTGGTTCCATCGAACCTTGTGCACACTCTTCCGGAATTATACCTATCTGTACATGAGTGCGCAGTGTCTCCGAACATGAACCTGTTCAACAACCGATAAACCTCAAATAACGCATACCTCAAACAGTAATCTTCTGGATACCTAAATCGATGCAGCAATTGGCAACTTTAAACATGCCGTATCAGATGCTCTGGATAGTTAAAAGCAATCTAGAACTTCAAAGGATAGGTACTAGCATCTTCCCAAGTGTGTATGCTCAAAAGAAAACGGCTCCAGCGAATCCATCAAAGTGAATTGAATACGACCATCATAAACTACCAGATAGTTTTGAATGAGCTTGAGTCAAGATCATGTTCTGGAACTCCAATCAACACCACAATAACATCCAATACCAGAAAAGCTTGCAAGCAATCAAGCCAGGACCTGATGCTTTCAAAAACATCAATAGGATCATTGAAAAACAGCCGGAAATACCGAAAACCCTCATTATCAACAATACTGAAGCTATCTCAGCCCAAGACAATGTGTAAATGTTCTCCAACTAATTCGAAGGAAACTTTACAACGAAGCCATCTACTGACCCAACTAAGACAGCCTCAATCTCGATAACATCAATCCAACCGATAGTCCACATTTATGCAATCTAGAGAAGTTGGTAGAAACCATCGGCAATTCCAAGCCCAAAAAGTCTGCTGGAGCAGATGGTGTCTCAGACTAGCTGCCACATGCAGTAATGATTTTCCTCGAAATCATTTTAAAAAAACAACTGCATAACCAACTATGACTTCCTCCAGAATAGGAAAACAGCGAAAATTGTGCCAATTCTGAAGGAAGGTGATTTTAACTAGTTTTCAACTACATGCCGATATCACTTCTCAACAACATTAGCAAATTATTGGAAGAACAAATCCTCCGAAGACTGAAGAAATTCGGCAGTAAAAATTTCATCATGCCATCCGGCTTTCGGGAAAAACACTCAACCTTGCATCCACTGCTAAAATTCCAACACGAGATCACCACTGCCCTCAACAGTCATCGCATCTCTGGATGTCGAGAAAGCATTCGACAGTTTACAACAAGTACCTCCGCAATCAATAAAAATTCTCTTTTCTTTCCCATCTTTCAGGAAAGTTTTTATCCAACTAGACAACTGCACGGCACACAGAGCTGGAATCGCCCAAGGCTCAAAACTAGGCCCTTTCCTCTACAACTTGATGAGTTTCGACCAACCTTCTCCAATTGGATGCTAGAACATTCTGAATGCTGATGACTCGCTCATGTACGACACATCAATGTCACCACTTATCGCTGTAAGAAAGGGAGAAACCCACATCAACAGACTCTTCCAATTCTACCAGAAATGGGGCATCCGGATCAACACTTCCAAATTGGAACTTGTCTGCTTCAGGAGACCTTAAACTGGTAGACGCATTCGCACTGCATCCAGTTGCAGAAACCTGGTCCTGAGACTCTCTGACTGATCCACTATAGCTACCAAACGAAACGAGTTGCTAAGGTTTAACCTGCACTCAAGAAATGTGCCGAAAAAAGCCAGTTTGACATTACACCGCTTGTACCCTTTGCTGAAAAGAAGACCAGGTCTAAGCCAACCGTCAAATATACAACCAGTTAGACAATACATAGATATTCACCCCTATTACACAATTCGGCGAATGAACTAAAGTGACAGTTTCAATTCATTTCCAAACTTTTGCTATTACTGAATCCGACGAATGAAAGTTGAACGAATGTCGGTAACAATGCCTGCACCACTGACATTTCGTTCAACTTAAATGGTATTACAGAATACGCAATCCATTTGCACTCCATACAATTTCTATCATTTTACATTCGCACCAATTTCGAGACGAATCTGAAGTGAATTTTTGATTAAACGAAAATAAACAATGGAGAGTACAAAAATGTAAGTCTAAAGCTTAACATACTGAATGCTAAAGTGTTTGTTTAACAAATTTTAATAGAAAACGCACAAATACCAGCGCAACCAGAAAGCAAGAAATCTAAAAAAAAAAAAAAAAAAGAGCACACGGTTGGTTTTGAACCGTCCTCCATCTTCGTACTAACCACTCTCAACGATGCTTGATTTGGTTGATCGAAAGCGATACTATTATCACAGCCTAGGCCAATTGAATAAATGTTTGTAGCTGACAGTGTCGATACGAAAGTTCATAAATGATAAGGTAATTTTAGGAATCGACAATGTAGTTCATCCGACGAATTTCATAATTGAGTTTTACAGCGGATGCGAATCAAGTCAACTCACCGGGAGTAAAATTCTGGGAATTCTGTAATCGACATGATTATGTAGTCCGATTAATTCCCTCAAATATCAATTCTCAAACTTAATTTGTAAACCGCATAAATTAACAATAGGACAATCTAGTTTTTATTCACGAACACGAACATTATGTACTTTATATTTCCCTTCATCATAGGTCATTGCTAGATTGAAGTTGTTTATGCACAATGTTAACGATTTCATATCATTACACTCAAAGAAAATATCATAAAAAACGCTCTGCTCTGCCATTCTGCATAAACTATCCAACTATCACAAAATTGATCTTTGGTTTGTCTATGATGCGAGTTCTCTCTGGAGTTGTGTTTTCAAAACACAAGTAAACTCCGAATTCTACCCAGGGATAGCTAATCTCAATATTGCCATTCCCAATTGAGACGATGATGAGGATGACTAGGACAACGACGAAAACAACCATGACTACGATGGATGATGATGAATCATTGAACTGTACTCGGGATAAACGTTCCTCCTCGTATATCGAGGCGGACATAAAGAATGACACAAAGGATGAATGTACCAGTCCCAGAGCCCTGCGTGTCAATATTTACTTGGGCATAATAACTCTCAAAACATCTCCCTGTTGCTTATGGGAATATAAATGATGGGATGACATTGGGAGTGGGACACACTTTAGGTACTCGTATATCTTTATCTCAACCTCGACGACTCCGAACCGAACATTCATTCCCTGGGGAACTTTGTGAGGACTGTATTCTGACTGCTGTCGAAGGCGCTCTGTGTATCCTCTATTTGCCACATCAGCAGAGCATCCGTTAAATTTCCCATAACTCCTCGAATTCAAAATGACTATCTTCTATTGCCTTTGATCTTATAAGTACCTGGATGATTCTGGAGCATCGCTCTTCAGTAGATGAGATGTAAATTCTTGCTTAGGAATGAGTTAGACAATTTTTGTTTTCTTTTCGCTAAACACTATTCAGGTGGAAATGCCAATATTGATTCTGTCTTTGAGAATAGTTTCAAATTGACCAATCGATGTTGAAATGCAAAAATTTGGCACTTTTTATTAGTTTTCTTGAAAACACAGAATCCCGATTTGAGACTCTAAAATTGTTCAACATTTTCAGCATACATAAATCAGAATTTCGAAACTCATAAAGTGACATTCAACAAAATCAATATAGATACTAGAACACTTTGTATTTCTTTGACAGAAGAATTTGTTTCCTGCCAATAAACATTCCAAGGGACTTTGTTTCGTTTTGTGGTCAATGTAATTACATTCCTCAAACAGTTGCTTGGTGATGTTTATTTTTATTATTTTTTTTTTCTCAAAGTAAATGTTGAATTTTATTTACATCAATAAGGACCAAGGTTGTACTTCTTGCAATATATTTTGTCCAATAAACGATTTGATTGAACATTTTCCATCAAGTTGAAAGAACCCATAAATACCACACGATTGGGTAATGTCCTTTAGTTGTCAGTCTGAGTCTGAATTTCTGGAGAAAATAAAATATCCTTACTCACCATGCTCAGTTAAATAAACAAAAATAAAAAGAAAAATGAAATATCCTTGTGCTGATGCTGCTGGGTCCTGGTTGGAACCTCCCTCGGTGCGCATAATTTCTGTCTCAATGGAGTCCATAAGAATACGAAAAACATGTTTCTAGTTGTTTTTGCAATGGGGACGTTTTTATGGAATATATTTTTGTTTTAGAGTCGGACATGCATACATATGTATGTATTTTCGTAAATGGGTAAAAGTCCTTGCTCATATGCTTAGTAGGTATATTCGGGGAATATTTTGCGTTTTGTGGAGGGTAGCACACGACCAGACTATGATGATGAACAAGTTCTGTATGTTGTTCTTTCTAAAACCTTCTTTTTTCGTTGGACATTTCAGTTTTTGTTTTTTGGCTTGTCGAAGGTCAAAAATACCATTAGCGTAACTTTAAACGATGTACTGACATTCGAGGATGTTTCGTAATCTATGAACTCAGTATTGAATGATGCTCTTCTTTATTTTTTTTTCAATTTTAGATATTAAGTTAGAAAGTCTTTTCGTAAAGTTGTTATTTTTGTAGTTTAATTTTGAGTTCAATGAATTCTACGTAAAGAATGATGTTAAATAGTAGACGATCGCATCCCTTTAAAGATATGATTGTACCTACTAGTCTTTATATAGAGTTGACTTCCCTGGACTAGACTAACGTCAAACTCCGATCAGGTTTTAACCATAAAGATTAAGGTGTTCGAACAGTATAAACAAACAGGTTTGAGCACACTTTGCTTCTTATTTAGGCGCAGTTCAAAGAAAAGTTTTTAAGTGTAGCTAAAAACTTTTCTTCGAAAAGTTTTAAAATTTTCAAATTTCTTACAATTATTGAGTTTTCATTAATTCAATAAAAAAATTCGTTCTCAAAATAAAAAACTTCTTTTAAAATGTACGCGCTCTTTAATAATGGGTTCGATGTCTTGATGTGTTTGATGTAATTTGAAGAAATCTTTCATAATTTTAAACCAAAACTTTTTAAAGATACGTTGTTAATATTAAACTATCGGAAATAAATTGCAGGATTCTGTTAGTTAGATTTCGGCTTAGGGAATTTTTAAAATTTTCCACAAACAAAAACCGATATTACCACCTAGAGAGAAAAATGTTCAAAACTATGAAATTCATTTTATACAGGGTGCAGTTTGTGTTTCAGGTTGATTGGAATTTGATAGTAGCAGAGAGTGGTCGCTAACAATTTATTATGTAGCATCTCACTGTTTCTATTTTATTTTGCGTGATGAAAATATTGAAACAATTTATTTAAATATTTGTTCAATTTTAAATCCGCGGACAAAATTACGTGACTTCTTCAAGTTTATCATGTGCCGAGATAATAATGAATAATAATATAATAATTTTGAAAACTTCATAAACTTTGAGATAAAGTAAAGGTTGGGCGACAAGTAAGCTAGCGTACGTCAGAAATGATTGATGCAATGAGACAGAGAGTTGCTGAATCTACGAGTACTTCTCAATAAATTGGGAATGTCTCCGTCATGTATGTTAAAAATTTCCAAAAATTCCGTACAAAATTAATTTGACACAACAGTTGCAGTGAAATGACAGTCAACCATATAATATATATATTTCATTTAAATGCTATTGAAAAAAAAACATGGACTAGGAACAGGAACCGCCCCTGATGTACTTGCGACATATTTTCGGCGGCCCAGGAAATATTTTAACATCCGTTCAATTATTTAATCTGATTTTTACTTGCGATATAGGTACTATAGGGCAAGTTCTGCATTTGGAAAAAAAATCGAACTCGAGATTTTGATCAAAGTTGACATTACGATAATAGCGAATTCGAAAAAAGTGGGTCCGACAATTCCGTCTGTCTGTCTGTATGTCTGTATGTCTGTACCTCGAACTACAGCCTAAACTACCAGAGGTATTTTCTTCAAACTCGGTAGTTAAGGGTCTTCGGTGATTCCCTAGAGGAGAAATTGAATTTTTTTTAGCTCCAAAACTAACGGTACCCCCCATACAACCGTAATGCAAAATCTTATTTATCTCGAAAACGGCTCTAACGATTTTGATAAAAAAAATAGGTGTGATATTATGAACATAGGCTACATTTTTGTCAAAAAAAATTTTGGGGCAAAATGTTATTAGGGGTATACCTGCCATAGAACGGTTTTTTTGATTTTCGAATTTCTCACCAACGGCTCTAAAGATTTTAACCAAAATTTTTATGCAGGAGCTGCTTTGCATTTGAAAAAATGTAAACTAAAAATTTTTTCGAAAAATGGTTTTTGGATTTTTAAAAAAATAATAAATTTTTTTTTTTGAAAATTCAATATCTTGAAAACCGATACACGATTAAATTTTTAAATTACGTTTAAAAATGTATTTTATTAAATAATAACAACTTGCATATCAATTTTTTTTATAAAAATTTTAAGGAAAATTTAGTACACAAAAAACATGTTTCAGTGTGTCTGTATGTCTGTACCTCTCACTACAGCCTAAACCCCTAGACCTATTTCTTTCAATCTCGGTAATTAAGGGTTTTCGGTGATTCCCTAGAGGAGAAATTGAAATTTTTTTTTAGCTCCAAAACTAACGGTACCCCCCATACACCCGTAATGCAAAATCTTATTTATCTCGAAAACGGCTCTAACGACTTTGATTAAAAAAAATTAAGTGTGATATTATGGACATGGACTGCATTTTGGTCAAAAAAAATTTTGGGGCAAAATGTTATTAGGGGTACCTGCCATAGACCCGTTTTTTTGATTTTCGACTTTCTCATTAACGGCTCTAAGGATTTTAACCCAAAATTTTTAGCAGGAGCCCCCTTAAGTTTAAAATAATATTGTATATAAAAATATTCGAAAAAATATTTATTGGGTTCTTAAAAAAAAAAAAAATTTTTAAATCAATATCTTCAAATCCTATGAACGATTATTTTTTGAAATTATTTCCTAAAACCAATATTATTAAATACTTAAAATCCGTATCCCACATTTTTTTTCTTGAAAAATTTTAGAGAAATTTCTTATATCAAAAATTTACCTATTTAATAATAAAACGATTTTTTAGAGTTTATTCGCATAAATTCATACTTTTCCGGAAACCAGACGGCAATTTTATGCATTTGAACATTATTATCTCATTAAATCCATGTTTCATATTTAAAAAATGTATCTTAAATTCCAAAGTACTATTATATATAAGAGCAAGTTCGTGCGATCCAGTCGTGCATTTTATTTTTATAAAATTTAATCTGATTGATATCTACCTGGCCTAACAATATTATTAGGGTGACCTTATTTTATTTTGCTCAACAAATTCTTCAAAGTGTCTGATTTTCTCAGTCCCCTGACGTGTCCCCAGTGCGTTTTCGCAAAGAAAGATTATTACCGTTTTCTTATTTCAGGTCCCATACTAAGATGAATTCCACCGAAGTTACGCCAAAATACATCTTTGTTACGAATTAGATAAATATTTTTTAGTAATTGATTTTATTACAAAAAAACCTAATTAAACTTTGTCCCCCGAATTTTTTATCAGTCCCCTGGAATATTGAAACAGTCGAAAAAATCAATAACTAGGATCTCGATCGAGTTTCCAGTAGATACTTGAAATTTAGAGTACCAAGTCTCATTACAATAAAATCGTGGTGCAACTCGATTCTGTTTCTTATGTTAGTATTGTGAAAAAGACATTTGTGAAAGAAGTCGTGGATTGTCCGTTTAGTTTATCAGTTCTCTGGTGAGGTTTTACAAAACAAATTTGTATGTAAGTAAGCATCTTTGTTAGTATTATAGTATAGGTTTAATAAAACTGTAATATGTATTATATATATATTTTTGTTTTTTTTTAAGTAAAACCTTAATATCTTTTTCGCGAAAATACCATTAAAAACCTCAGTCCCCTGGCCTCAGTCCCTTGGCTTATAAATGAACAAATGATATTTCATTCAGAAACCTGAGAAATTTTTATGTTGAATTTCGAACTTCATTGTGAAATATTTTTAAAATTTTTAAAAAGAATATAATTTATTTTAAATAGATTATAAGTAGAAAAAAATATTTAATTATAATATATTATATTCTTTTAATAAAATGGTAAGTTATATTTATTAACCATGAATTTGTATGTTTATGAAGACTAATTAAATTTAATTTCTATATTTCATTGTGTATCTAAAAAAAAATAAAGATTTATTCAGTCCCTTTAAAAAAAACTCCGTCTCCCGAGCATCCTTTTTAAAAAAATGTCCCTAAACTTCATTTTTAATTTTTTGACTGGCCGCTTTCAACAATGCAAAGAGACGTTCTAATGATCAACTAAAACAACTTTTACGTCTTTTAGCTTCCAAAAATGTCTTGCCGAAATTTGTAACATTTTATTCCATTGTTTGTAGAATCACACACACACATAAGTACAAAATATATTTCTCGAAAACAGCCACTTGAATTTTAATAAAATTGTTTCCATTATAAGGACTTTGGTTCAAATAAATTTTAAGAAAGCTTTAAAAACATTGCATATCATAACTTAAACAAAAAGTCTTTTGGATTATATTTTTTTCTTAAATTCAATATCTCAGAAATGGGTTAATGATTTTTTGAAATTTAATTTTCATTTGCAAAATAATAAAAAAATTAATTGATGTTCAAAATATTGTCCGAAAAGTGTATTATACATTAAAAAAAACGCTGTAACTGAACATAGGGCTGCTTTTTCTAAAACTTCTGCTATTTGATGCACTTGTTCTATCCTACGAAATTGGTAATGTGACAGCGTGAAATTAAAATAGTGTGAAAATTGACAGTGTGACCGTTTAAAATACAGACATAGCGAAAGGGTGGCCATATTGCAGGTGCAAGTGTTGAAGTTTTAAAGTGTGACAGAGTGTGACTGTATTAAAAGTAACTTTGAAAAGATATAGTTTTGATAAGAATAAACTTATTTCGAAAATTTAGTTTTTGAAAGTTGTGTTTAATGCTGTTTGCAAATTATTAAAAAAGACTCGCTGTCACATTTTCATTCTTTCATACTGCTACACTTTTGCTCTGATAAATTTTCGCTTTCTCTGTATTTTAGAGGGCTTCCAATAGGAATGGGTATAATGTTAAAATGGGCTGGCTGACCAGCATCCAAAAGGTTCAACATGGATAATTTTGAATTTGTCATTTGAGGCTAAATGGTGTACACCTATGTCATAACGAATAGCACGTCGGTGGTTAGTTCTAGTCGCCGCTAACTGAGATAATCTTGTCCTCAAAAAGCTCGTTTAAGATGTTTATTTAGGTAACAGCTGTGTGGCACATTGTGCCTTCTTCTTAGAACCATCATTCATATCCATAGCATACAATTTCGGCGAAAATAAATCTGATATCATCGCACTTCAAAAACTCCAGAAACGAAGTCAGTGAACATATGCGTTGATCATATTGGCCCAGCGTTTTTTTTCAGCTCCCCTCGTGAAACGTTTTATATCTGCCACTAAGCGCGGTATAGAAACAGTGTTGCCATAGATCTTCAAGAAACTGCAAACAAATTTAAAAAAAAAAATGTAACAAAAGCAGAAAAATTGTAACAGAATCAAACCAGCACTGCATACATGATATAGTAAAACATTTTTAAAAAAAATATATACATATATAAAATAGATAATAAAGCAATATTTCGACTCAACTACGCTATCGACTCGAACCAAGCTAATTTCAACTCGATGTAGGAATACAAATAGGTGCAGCTCATTTCAACCACGGATTTTTGACTTATATCTATCAGTTATGTGAAATCAAAATCAAAAATAAGAAAACTGCTGCCAGTTGTACTCGTACTACAAACAAATTATAAGGAAAAAAAAATTCAAGACAAAGAAAGAAAGTTTTACAAAAAGGAAATAAAAATAAACTAAGTAATAACAAAAATATACATATATGTACATTTGTAACATTCTGTGTGGAACTGACATGCATCGGGTTTTCCTGCGCAATCTCAGGTACAGCGGCAATGTTTTCATCTTCCAATTTTTGCAATCAACCGCTCGGATATCCATTTTTATAATAAAGTCTCATCATTTGCACGTAGCACGTGTTACTCCATGCTGTTACTTGTCATGGTGATTTGCCTTTAGTGTCGAAAGAATATGAAATTACATTAGAAAAAAAAACAACATGGCCACCATTAACAGTCACAATCCACACTTCACAATATTTTTCCAGAATTTTTACTTTTTCTTAAATAACACTTCATTTTTTCACCAAAAGATCGAAAACTAATGTCGAGATTGGTGGAGGTGTATACTTAGACAGACTAAATTTAAGTCTCTGTTTTCGTCTTCCCAATGACTGTAGAGTGTTCCAGGCGGAACTTTTGGCAATAATTAAAGAAGTCCTGCCTTGGCTTAGAGAAAATGTGATATCAAATAAAGATACTGCATCTTCTCGGACAACCACAACGATCTTCTCTGATGCAAAGATGGCACAGAAGTTTAACATTCACCTCTGCTAAGCGTCGCGTCGGGCAACAGAGAAATTTCAGAAAATTGTATGGTTTTCAGTAGGTCAAAAATGCTTTCCAGAGATCTTATCCCATAAAAATTCTGCAGAAAAAGAATCATGTGTGTAAAAGGTGTTGAAGGCCTCTGGGGATGAAAAACTATAGAACCTCTATTTTTGGAATAACGAAAACTCGTTCTTCACTTATGAACCAAATTGGATAGCGAAGAATTATGAAATAACTCAAAAAGTTGAAAATTTATCATGTACAGAATGGCCAAACAGATTTGACTTCTACACAGCAAGACTTACCATAATTATCTTCCACACTCATAACTGAAATGAAAGCTGGTATAGACTATATTAGACCCAAAGATTTCTTTTCTCAATCATACCTGATTATACAAGTTGATCATTTTATTCAATCCCTAATAAAGTTTAAAATCTCATTAAGCTATACGAATCAACATAGCTGGGCACCGTTAATCAAACAGTTAACTTCGTTAATCGTTAATCCGCTACTAAAAAAGTTAGCTTCGTTAAACGTTAAAGCGTTAAATTTCGGAAGAATTAACGCAAGTTAACGTTAATCGTTAATCCGTTAACATGTGATAAAAATTGCATTTTTTATATTTTTTACTCTGAGCACCGGCGCTAAGTAATGCCGGTCGTCCACTAGGCGATCAACGCACAAATTTCGAATTCAACGCATTCAACTCTAATGTACGGTGCCTTCAATTCTGTTCAACCAACGGGTTGGATCTAGTTGTTGGCCGTTGCTCAACGAATTGCGCAACAGGTGTGCGGGTAGTGTACGAGCTCGTGTTGCTCCTTGAAAATGTTCGGTCAACACGTTGAGCAACATTTTCAAGATAATGTGTTGCACATTATTTGTTCAACGCGTTGATCAACTTTTTAATTTTATTTGGGATTTCTCAACGTAATACTATTGTGTTGGGTTGCGTTAGTTGCAGTGAAATGCGTCTACGTTGCCATGAACTTGCAGCTGTTGCAACTTGCAAACTGTAGTTTATTTTGGTTTTTCGGCATGGAAGGTGATACAAAAACAGAGTGGACCACGGAATTAAGTTTGCAATTGATTTCAGCAATTGAGGAAAAGCCTAATATATGGGACATTAAGAGCCCCTTTTATAAAAATCGAGATGGCAGGGAATTGGCTTGGTCTCAAATTTCTTCGAAAATGCAGTTGATCGAAAAACTTTTTTTTTCTGTCAAAATCGAACAAGTTTATCAACTAGTGTACGAGGTTATTCAACATTTGAGTAAGTTGGTTAACTAGGTGTACGGAGCTATTCAACACTGGAATAAGTTTTAAGAGTTGATCAACTAGGTGTGCGGGGGTTAATCAACATATGGGAAAGTTGGTCAATTATGTGTACGGTGTTCCAAACGCATTTTGTTCAACTTTAGTTGCTCAAGGTGAATTACGTAAGTTGTTGCGCTAGTGTAAGAGGTTGTAAATTCGTTTATCCAACGAAAGAGTTGAATAAAAAGTTGAACGAAGTTGGTTGAACTTATCGCGAACATAGTGGACAACCGGCATAATGAAATGATCAAACGAAACGAATCTGTTCGCAGTTTTCTCACTCGCACGCGCCGTCAAAATATAATACGTACCTAGTTGGTTTTGTTTCACCCGCGGCACCTGTTTTTCGCGCCGCGCGGTAAATAGTAGGCATTGGATTAACGATTAACGGACTTAACGTGGATTTTTAAAAGTTAACTTAAAAGTTAATCCGTTAATCAAAATTTTAACTTCGTTAATTAACGATTAACGGATTAACGATTTAATGCCCAGCTATGCGAATCAATATGTGTGAAATGCCTTGATCACTCTTTAGCGAACTCTTACCGTGCAACTATTTTTGTAACGAACCTCATAAACTTCAGAGGGCTCGATAAATGTCCAAATATCCCATCTATGTTCATTTCTTCAATTCTTTTGCAAAAATACTTAGTTGATCCTTTATGAACGACGACTATTAATCTTTCACTTTTCATTTCGCAATACTCTGATTTTCATTTTTGAAATCCCTGTGATTTTATTTCATTTCTTCGTTGACTTTCAAGATCCTTCATTATATACCCGGAGCAAATAAAATTCCAAGAAAATTTTTCTTTTTTGAATTCATCAACTCGAATGAACAAAAGTTGCAACACTAAGACCATCATCAACAGGGGATAAAGAGGGATTGTTTTGGGTTATAAATAACAGGTGCTTCATTAGAATTCCAACACTGAAAGCCCAGTCAAGCACAAAGCTATAGTTAGAGCTCTTGGCGTTTTTAATAAGGATTTTCTTGATTTCCTTGATTTCCTTGATTACCGGTTGCAAAAGTTGTTGGTCTGGTGTTGGATCTGCTGCTGCTGCTGCTGGCGCTGTTTCCTTTTTTTTATTTTTTTTATTTTTGCATTTTCCATTTTCACTCATCCGTGGAATGTGAAGGATTTCATGCTGATTTCCAGCAAAATGAAATTCATTTCAAACTCGGCTGCAACTTCGAGGTAGGGAAGATACATAGGTAATGATTTCAGCAGAAAGCCGAAAAAAAAAACATTTTCTTCCACCTAAAAGGACTTGTCACTAATATCTCAAAGCAACAGTAGTTCTAGAGCAGTTGAATAAATGAGAACTCTCTTCTTTGGCAAAGAAGATAGACATCTTTTGCATAAACGGAGAATAATATGAAAAGAAAATCCTTTACTCTTGGACTACACAGAAGATATCTTACCTACTTTTTGCCTTGTTCTGCTTCCAAAGGCACTCAGTCAGGACATATAACCTGGAAAACTGGAGTAAGATAGGAGCTGCTTTCACTTCTGAACACTCGATTTGTTTGGCCTTTTTGTTCGTTTCGTCAGTCAGTCAGTTGAAAGTCGCGTTCTGCCTCTCTCTCTACACTCACTCACAGACAGGTTGAAATAAAAACAAAATTCTTCAACGAAAATATGTCAGTGGCTACACAAGGACACTTGATGTACGATGCGTGTGAATTGTAAAAAATCCTTTTTATTTTCTATAGCAAAACTGTGATGCCGCCAGCAGTTTCCTAACAATTGTTCATACAATTTTATATACACATAACTATTTCACACACACACTATATTGTGTGGCACCTTTTGTTTGTACTCTGGCTGTTTGCAAAAGTGGCACAGTTCAAAAATTTTACACCCCAATAACAGAAATAAAAAAAAGGATATTGTTTGAAAAGTTTAGAGATAAACTAGATTCTAGATGGATGGCACTTGGTAAGCACACATGCTAACAATTTAAAAACAATTGAAAAAGGAGCGATATCCTTTTCATTGTTGTTTGTGTGTTTTATTTTTATCCAAGACCGTACCGCATCTCCGTTTTTGGACAGACTTCACTTAAAGGAGTGTTGATAAATTGTCCATTGTGTGTGTATAATTACTTTGGCTTAGAGTCCAAAATCTGAGGATTATCCAGAAGGTGTTAAAAGGAATTGAAAACGGAATAAAAAGGGAGTGCTTGTGAAAGGCATGTCCTTTTCCATTTAACCCTAACAAAATGGCAATAAACTTTTCGTGACCGAAGTCCATAACTTATCGAATAATTTGAAACACTCTCCAAAAGGTAAGTTGATGACTTATTTTCCACTCGCCCCGGCCCATACCAGGATATGATATGAAGACAGGCAAAGGGTGACGTTGAGGAATTTTGTAAGGATTGCGCTTTTTGGCGATTAACTATTTTCACGCAAATGGCAGTGATGGCGTGAGGATATGCCATAATTACGAAACAACAAAGTAGTCTCCACTCGTATTCATAGAAGCTTATACATCATGTTGTGAAAGGTGTTATGAGGAGGCTCTTGCCAAACGGAAGAGTTAGGATTTATTTAATTGAAAACAAGTGAGTTAGCAATATTCTGGACAGCTCCTTGAAATATGAGTTCCTAATATGGAATATTATATTTTGTGATTAAGATTGGGTGATAGGGAAGTTAGTGTAGAGAGTGAATGATTGTTGGATGTGCTTCAATATATCTAGTGGTGTGAAGTGTTTTTTTTTTTTTTTTGAACATCTAGAAAGTACCGTGGACGGACACTGACTTCATTACCATGCTCGGGATTGTTTAAGATTCCAGAGACAAATGTCCAATTAAGTTGGCTGTTGATCTGCGTTTAAGGAAAATATGATGGATGGGGGAGACGATTTGTTTGCAGTGGAATCGGAGTATCAAGTAAAGTACGAGTGCTTTTAAGGGGTTGAAGAGATTTTAACTTTTGGACGGTAGTTGGAGGTTTTTCAATTGGTGTAGGTAGATTTTGGCGGATTGTGGCAGCCATGTTTATTCCATTTGTTTATTATTCAATAGGTGATGCCAAATAACAGTGGCAAGTAAGACGGTTGAACAGCAAGCCGAAATGATAATATTTTATTATCAGAATGAGTGTTCGCTAGTGAAAACGGTGCGCTCGTTGCGCCCATTTAACGGTAATCAATCAGCCACCATTCGTACGTCAAAGGAAGGCAAGATCAGCCGCGAACATCCCCGCGGTCCCTGAAAGTATTCAGAAGGGCTCAAGGCAATCTATTCATCGCCTTTTACAAGAACTGGGTCTTTCGCAGACTTTAACTTGGCGAATTTTGCGTTAGGACTTGGGCCTACACCTGTACAAGATCCAACTGACCCAGGAGCTCAAAGTTCAAGAACATAGACGACACATAGACGACATGTGATTCCTAGATGGACGGCGCTACTTGCCACGTTTGACGTTCTGCATGGAACGATTGGAGTGTAAGGTTACTCCTAGCAGATGTGACCACCGAGGTCATGTGATTTAAGTCCGTTAGACAATTAACCGATGCCCTTAAAGTGAACAAAACACAGGCCCAAAGCTCAAATTCAGTCGGATCTATGCGGGAGTCATTGAAAATTATACCACTAGAATCCGTGCTTCCGTTTGAAGCCGAGTGATGTTATATTCCATACAAATTATAACTTTGTAAAACCTGTCACACAGCTCGTTTTATTCCATTTCAGCATCTATCCGCTTTTATTGAAAAATGCTTAAGTTTTTGGGATATTTCCTATGAACCCATACTTAAAAAAAATTCTTCCGAAAAGAAGGTAACATAACTTATAAAATCGGAAGCCTTTATAAAGCCTAGTGACTTAAAAATCTTAACTATTCCTGTTTGCATTTTGTTGGCAGAAATGGAGGGAACATACATAATCATAATCCTGTTGTTAGTTCCATAGATAAGGCTAATTTGCTTGTAGAACTATTTGCAAAAAAATTATTCTCTGCCCGATAGCGACATGAATCCACCGGTTCTTGAAAATGCAAACTTTTCAATGAGAAAAATTTATTTTTGCACCCGAGCAGTCGCTAAAATATTAAAAGATCTTGATATTCCCAAATTTGCTGCCCCGGATGGTATATCACCCATCGTTCTGAAGAAATGTTCTTCCACATTGGCAAAACCACTGCGCAAACTTTTTTATCTTTCGTATTCTACAGGGTACTTTCCAAACAGTTGAAAAAAACAGCGTTTGTCCAACCAGTCTCCAAAAAAGGCGCATCTTCTTCACCATAAAATTATCGGCCAATCGCACTGGCATCCCTTTTGTCTAATGTCATGGAAACACTGATCAATCGACAGCTTAAGATATATCTTGAAGAACATAATCTTTTTAATGACCGCCAATATGGTTTTCTTAGTAATAGATCCACTGGTGATTTGATGGCATATCTCACTGAAAAGTGGAACCAAACCTTACATCTTTTTGAAGAAGCCCATTTCATTGCGCTTGATATTTCTAAGGCATTCGATAGAGTCTGGCATTTTGGTCTTTTATGAAAAATGGGTGCGTTTGGTATCGATGTATCTCTTATTTGTTGGATTATCTAATTACCTTTCTGACCGTTCAATTCAAGTTGTTTTGGATAGTTTCAAGTCTGAAGTTCGTAAAATAAATGCTGGTGTCCCCCAAGGCTCTGTTTTGTCTCCGACTTTTTTTCTCATTTTTATAAATGATTTTTTTACCGAAACTACTAATCCAATTAACTGTTTTGCTGATGACAGCACCCTCAGCTTTTCATCTTCATTTCCTGATTCAATTTCTTGTTCTTTGGATGTTGAATTGCAACGCCAATATATGTTGAGCTCATTAAATTCCGATCTAAATAGCATCGTTAAACGGGGTGTAAATAATCGTGTTGAATTTAATGCTTCTAAGACTCAGAGCTGTTTTTTGTCATTAAAGCGGAATATTCCCCCTATGCCCCTATTCATGGATAGAGCTTGCATCATAGAAACTGAAAAGCTATCAATTCTTGGTATGTGTATTACTGACCACCTTTTGTGGAATGACCACATATATTGGATATTGCTAAAAATGCGGCCAAATGCTTAGGTTTCCTAAGACGATGTTAAAACTTTTCCTCCTCCTCTGATCCGGCCACAATTTATAAGGCTTATACGTCCTAAAATATAATACAATTCTCATATCTTGGCTGGTGCATCAAAAACATCTTTACAATTACTAGACAGAATCCAGAATAGAGCTTTAAGGCTGATAGGTGACATAGTAATTTCCGAAACAATTGTTTTGTTGGAACATCGTCGAAATGTCTCTTGTCTATCACTGTTTTATCGTTATTTCTATAAACAATGTTCTATTGAAATAGCGGGTTGCAATCCTCCCTAAACAAATTTCACCGTAATACTCGTGCCGCATGAAATGCTCATCAATATACCCTTGAACCAAACTTTGGACGTACAGTTAAGTACAGAGATTCTTTCTTTTGCCGTACGACTCGAATGTGGAATTCCTTAACCGACTCTGTTTTTCCTCTCCATTTCAATATCCAGAAATTTAAGACGAATGTACATCGATTTCTCCTACTCAATCCTCCCACTGTTTCCTAAATGTTCGCACTGTGTTCAACCAACATTTAAAGGGTAGTCATAATCCCTTGAGTGCGCGTTAATTATAAAAAAAAACCGAGAGCAATGGGCTTTTTTTCAAATCTAGGGGTTCTCTCTTTAGTCGCACTACTAGAATTTGGAATGTGGAATGGAATGCAAAGAATTTTAAAGTTGTTGATCGTGATAAATTCAATGATTATGCCAAAGCGAGTGCCTTATATGTCAGAATTTACAATTTTCTACAATTGATATCTAAACTCTCAATGTTTCAACTATTTAAACTCACACTATGTTCATTCTGATTGTTGACCTAAAATTGTTCTTTTAGCGTGCTAAAATTTGCTGACATGGCTATTAACTTTTTCAAAAAAATACGGCTACTTACTCTTAGCAGTAACACAAATCTATAGTTTCAGATATTTGTATCTTTTAATTATATTGAAAACTGTCGAATGACTTCTTTTCACTAAACTTGCTAATTCTCTTACAGTTTTATGTTTCTCGTAATATAAAACAATTATTTTTCGAATTTCTTCCGACGTTTCTTTTCATGACATGTTGCTTATTAAAAACTGCACTATTAAATCGACTTTTGAACACCGGATTCTTTTTTTAACAATAGCTAGCCAATATCGGAGTATCGAAATGCATTAATCATAATGAACAATCTAAGTCAAACAAAAATGCCGCTATTTCTAGTCTTGTCCCATGGATTTTGTGAGATAAGACTTTATACTTGCTAATTTTTACTTTACTAATTGCTCTTGTCCCATGACTTTTGTGATGCACTGTATGTATGATGTTTTGACTTTCACCAAGTTCTTCTTTAGGCGTTTTTCTTTTTTAGCTCCGAGTCTGGCACTGAACTGTCAAAAAAAGAACTACGTTACTTTTTTAACCCAGAGCGCCCTAGGCGCTCAACTTGCATTTCTTTTTTAGCTCAGGGCTCGAACGGGGCTCGCTCGATGAGCTCGATAATAAATGACCGAGCAGACCGAGCAAAAAGCTGAGCGCGGCTAACTTCATTAAATTTTTTGGAAGGGATGATAGTAAAAGAAAAAAAAAGAAATACAAAATCAAAACAAATGGAAATGGCGGGCGAAGCTGGTTGCTCTCCCAGTTAAGGTAAGGAAAAATAAATATAATTATGAGCGAGTTTTGCTCAAAGTTTTCCTCATCATCAAAATCAAAAAACAAATTGAACGCTTCCCTTAAAATAATTGCTTTTTCCATTTTCATTAATTAGAAATTAATTGAAAACAAGTTTTCAAGAATATGAAAACACAAATTTCACAAACAAAGCTGAGAATTTTGACAGTTTATTTGAAAAATGGTACAATGACAATTCAGTGCTTAGATGTGTTTCTTAAATAGCTCAGAGCGCTCAGGTCACGCTCGGTTCGGAGCGAGCTCTAAGCGCTCAGGCCCTGCTCTGTGCCCTGCTCGGGGCTAAAAAAGAAAAACGCCTTTTAATGACAAACTGAGAAATCTAGAAGGAAGATAATCAATATGCTTTGTCATTTGAAAAGCAAATTTTTTTTAGATTATTTTACTCAAGCCAGATAGAATATTGCATTGCCTGTGAGCGCATTGAATATACAATTATACATACATATATATTCCAAATATAATCTGTACACTGAACGACCTTGACTCTACCAGATTAAATTACATATTTTAATAAAATTTCGACAGATACACGTGACACGTGTAAAGAATACCTTACACACGTTTCCATGAGACAAGCGAAAGGTTTAGGTTAAAATGAAAATAACTCAATTTCGCAACCTCGATGGTGGATTTGTAGGACTTTAATCAGAATTATTTATTTATTATTCTGAAGAATCCACATTTTTACAGCACACAATTTTTAGCTTGCAAAAATATGTAGAATTAAAATTACCCAAGACACCAGCGAAATTTGCTTTTCAAAATTAAAACAAAAACAAAAAACAAAAGGTTTGAGATTCAAAAAGTTGAAAGAATCCTCCTGTTTTGATTTTCAAAGCAAGTTGTCCTTACATTAGCCTCTTGGTAATTTCCAATTTTTTTTCTAATTTTATATGAATGCCTGTGCATGTTTGTTTTGAAATTATGCTTAGAATTAGAAATCTCCTTTATTTTTCCCAGAATTTTATAGGGACGTCGTGTCATCGTTAGTTATTTTCTTTGATGTCGAACTGTGATTTTTGTTTATATTTTGTTATTTTCATTTCGAAAGCATATTCAATCAAGAAGTCAATCGATGTGTTTGCCATCTCTTAATAATGTTTTTTTAGGGATCATAAGGTAATCTAAGACGATAAAAGTCTCTAAATAATTGTTTGTATCTTAAAGTCAGAACTTAATGCCTAAAAACATGCCGAAGAAATTTATTGGGGCAAACCTGATACGTTCATTGATAGATGTGTAAGTTGGTATTCTGAGTATACCTTGGACATATTATAAACGCCTTATAAATTGCGACTGGATCAGAAGGGGGTGTTACATTTTGTTACACCGATATAGCAATCCTAAGCATTTAGAAGCGTGTTTAGCGGTCTCGAAAATGTGCTTATTCCAACAAAGACCGTGGTTGACACACGTACCAAGTACTGAGAGCTTTTTGTATTCAAGGTCAATGGTAAACGGGCTACATTTTTCTTCGACAACAATAGACATCATTGAGAGATTTTTTATACCCCATCAATACGATACCCTTGGAATTCCACTTCCGAAGGGAAGGAGGTGGACGTGAATTGGAGAAGGAGTATAAAAAGCTGAGGGAAGAGTCGCCGGCAAAACAATAAAGTGGGTAAAGAGTTTTAGATAAGAGATTATTTAAAAAAATGAGGAAGAGACTAGGAGAAAAAACGGAGCCCTGCGGAACACCAGCATTTATTTTGTGAACAATGTAAAGATCTGTTCTACTTTTCGGTGAGATACTCGTATGCCATTAGATCACTATAAGTGGAAGGATTGCTGCGAAAGCCGTATCGCCGGTTATTTAGAAGCTTTCGATCTTCGAGATATTGAAGCAGCGATTCCATGATCTTGGAAGAAGTACGAGGAGGGAGGAAGGGTCAACCTTCTTAGGAACAGGCTAAACAAATGCTGTTTTCCATCGTCTACGGAAGATTTCAGAACAGTATGAGCCATGAAACAGCTTACGCGATGGTCTTGCAAGCGATGAAGAATACCCCTTCAGAAGAATGACAGATATATTATCAGGACCAGCGGATTTGCTTATATCAAGATCTCGAAGGGTTCTTGCAACTGTAAGAGTGCTAAAGTATACCTGTCACATTCAATGACCTACTTTCTCAAGTATAGGAGGGGCAATGTTGCTAACAGACGACGTAGATCAAACAGCAAAATGAGGTCAAGTAGATTTGCCATATCGGACGAGTTAGTTATCGGGTTGTCGTCTTGACAAATGACCTGATATTTCTACTGCCTTTGGGACATTGCAGAATTGTTTGCCTTAATTTTTGTCGTTTTTTTTTGGTCGAATTTCGACGATTAGGTTGCATTCGTATAAATTATAATCCAATCTTTTCTATACTCAAATCCGAAACGAAAGAACTTTTTTATTTCAATATCAATAACTGTTTGCTTTCTTTTTTCAAAAAAATAAAAATGCTTTATGTCCCTTCTTGCAAAACTAACTCCTCATAAAAATTGCATGAGGACCATTTTTGTGGCGTATTTTGTACTTTGTTTTAATTTCTTCATTTCAGAGTTTGTAATTTTTATTTTTTATTATTTTTTTGGTTTTTGCTCCCGATAGGGTTTCTTAAAATATACGACTCCCAAGCTCAATTACCAGCAAGCAAGTGGTTTTTTTTTTAATACGCTATGTAAAACAATCCACTTGGTAACGCACCTTTCCCTTTCCTCGTTTTTATTTTATACAAATAAAGATGTTTTTGGTTTTATTTATTTTTTTTTATATTGTAGATTGTTTTTGCTTGGTTTGCTGTAAAAGAAAATAAAACCTTTATTAGGCATTCCTGTTGTTGTTGTTAGCGGGCAATAAAAGATTCCCTGAAAGACTTTTATTACTTGCCTCGCATATTGAAATCATTGGAAGATTTTTTCATGCAAATCCATAAAACGGGGTGGTGGCATGACCCAGGCATAGGCAGTGTTTTACATTTTATAACTGAGTTATTCAATGAACTGGTACACTCGGGTTCATTTGATTGGAAACTTATTTATACAAATATTTATTTAAATATTAATTTTTTGATTTTTATAAAAAAAAACTATTTGAAAGCTGTTTATCAAACATTATGATTTTGACTGCCTTCAACGCATTGACGTATACAGCGTTGATCTGTATTGTCGCCATAAAGATAGTGAATTAGTTCCTTTTAAGGTTTTTTTTTTTTTTTTTTTTTATAGCATATTACCTTACCTTCCCTACCTGGTGTAAAAGATATTGTTGTTCCAACTTAAGTCAACTTTGCAATTTTCTGAAATTTTCCTATAGGCTGGCAGTTAAGGTAAATATTAAATTGATGCGTCATTTCCATTAGAGACATGGAAGGGCTGTATATCGTTTGTAGACCCAGAGTACAAAGATTTAAAAGCAACTTATTAGACGCACTGTAGATTTTATGCAAAATCAAAAATAATTACTGTTTTGAACATTTGATCACAGTAAATTTGTTCTTTTGTATGACAATTGTTATCGCAATTATAAAACACCATTTTTGAATAAAGATGACAGTTTAAAAATTCTAATATTAGGTTAATGCTGCTCCTGCCGCTATGACAGCTTAAATTCTGCGCGACATGCTGTCAATGGAAGACTCGACAGTTTGTTCATTTGTGGATGATGATTCTATGATTGCAAGAGCTGTGATCAACTCTTGAGTAACTTCCTTCTTCATCAGTTCTCATACATTTTTAATAGGGTTCATGTCAGTGCTGTTACCCGGCCAAGCCAACAAGGAGACGTAAGATTCTTGTGAAAAAGTTTTTACAGACCGGGCTGTGTGAAAGAGAGCTCCATCTTGGGTTAAAACAAAAGGTCTACCATTGGAAAATCTGACTTGGACAACAACCGATACCTTATGCCCTTCTTTATACTGGTCCTGTCAAAAATAAATGCACATAACCTAGAATAATGAATTTCTGAAAAATCCATAGTGCGTCTTATAATATCGCCAGGGACTATATATGAGAAGACTCGGATATCTGAAGTCGATATCTCATTTACTACCAGCTAAAATAAGACATATTTTACCGTCAAAATTTCAACTGGAACATGTTACAACAAAACGGATCGTCACTTTTTGATCCATTGTCGTTTCAGGTAGATCTTGAACCAATGATTGCTTGAAAGTTTTTGTTAAAAAAGGAATTGAGGGATAGTGTAGAAGAAGTTGAAAGTGATCGAAATCAGTTTAGAATTGCGGAGTGGCAACTCTCATTGACTTTGCTGGTAATCATTGCTTTTCTAAATCATTGAGGCATATCAGAATAAAACAGAGCAGAAAATTGGTTATTTAAAAATAAAGTAGTAGTCGTGTGTAAAACTAGAGAACTGAGACTGATAAATCTGATAACTTTTTAGGTCACACGGTTAAAATTACACGACTCTATTCTATTGAGAAATATTGCTTAATTCTACACACTGTATCGGTTAAAGTATACTTAATTTTATTAAACTACTTCCTCGTCCTAAGTTAAAGTCGTTAGAACAGCAGATTAATTATTTATTTATTATTCATCAAGCAGAAACATACTCGTAGCTCTTATGGATTACTTAAAAAAATACTTAATAACATATGAAAAATATAAAATATTTAAAGAAGAAAACACTTACCACCGTAGTTAAGACTAATTAACAACCTTTTATTTTAAACACTCTCTATAAGTATAAATTAAAATCGATAACATTAGATAGAAAATTTGTATGTCTTAAACAGCGAGTTAGGGGATTATTGATTCCATAATTAACCCTATGAAAAGGTACATTTTTAATAAACGATTACTTCGTAATCCACGGCTTGGGACATGAAGAACAATTAACCAAAACAAATGAGGGCAATTGATTAATTACATATTGGTTACAATAATGACATCGAAATATGTACGTCGTAATTCCAAGGATTGAATGCCTAATAACAAGCATCTTCTATTAAATGATAGCATATCAAGCAGCATTGTACAATTGATCATACATAAGAAAAATATAAAGATCTTAGAGTAAAAGAGTGTGAGAAGACTTTGGCCTTAATTTTAAATCAAATATCGCACCCATTTTTTTTTCTGTAAACCTTCAAAAGAGAACAGCCTGAACATTTCTCAAATTCCATCAACATTATTTGTTGATTTAAGCAAGGCCTTCGATGTCGTGAACCATACTTTATTATTTGATAAATTTAATCAAGCAGGTTTTAGGAGCTCCATTTTTAAGTGGTTTTCTTCTTATTTATCAAATTATAATCAAGCTGTAAAAATTAAAAATACTTTCAGTTCACAATGCTTCTTAAATACTGGTGTTCCTCAAAGATCAGTTCTGGGTCCAATTCTTTTTCTAATTTATGCTAACTCGTTAGTTTTTTCGAAAAAAAAAACGAAGATCCAAGAAAATAATATTGGCGACGCCGCACAATGGTCTGAGAGTGGAAGAAAGTCTTTATCATAGTCATATCTAGCCTTTCTAGCTTTATGTGTGAGTACTCTTAGATAACCCGAGCGTATGATTTTTCTGATTTACAAGCCCTCAGAGTTGAAAAATAATTTTATTCAAATCGCGAACCATATTTTCAACAAACTTTAAGATGTCTTTTTCATTTCAGAAGTTCCTATAAATTCTGTAACTTCTTATATCATTTTATTGGTCTATTTTTGACTGTCTAAAAAAAATAAAATAAAATTGATAATTTAAAAAAGAAGCCTGAAACATTTGTACTAAGAAAAAATGTTTTTTTTTTTAATTTTTGATTAAAAAAAAAAGCTCCAAAAGACCCCAAGCAACGAAGTATACCAACGACGGTTCCATACTTTCAAGTTAAAAAAAAATCAGCTGCTGATACTTGCAGATGTGGGAGTTATGTTCAAAATTGTCTCACTGAATCGGGTTTTGAAACACTTCGCCTTGACAGTGGTGTTTATCAAAAAGTTTGATTTCTTTGGTACTAATTGTTAGTTTAGTCCCTTATTTTTAGAAAAAATGTTTACCTTTATTTAAAAATTGAAATAAAATTAATATACTAACCAAGGTCTGAGAAATTCGATATTTTTGCGAAATCATTAATTAAAGTGTTTCAACTTTCAACTCAAATTTTTGAAAAAGGTCAATAACTTTTTACTAATTATTTTTTCTTACCCTAATTCTAACAAAATATGTATAAGACTTATCTTAACATATGTGCCAAATTTTAATTAAATCCGTTTAAAAGTTTACACTTTACAATTTTTTTCTTCTGCTCTACCATGCAAACTTAAAAACACTTCCGATTTTAGAAAAATTTCAATAACTGTTTTTCTAATTATTTTTTCTTAAACAAATTTTGACCAAATATGTTTAAGATTATTTTAAACATGTGTATCACATTTAAATTAAATCAGTTTAACAGTTTAGATTTTACAAGTTTGTTTCCACTCTCCCATACAAACATGAAAACCTTCCAATTTTATAAAAATGTTTATAACTTTTTTTCTAGCTATTTTTTCTTAACCAAATTTTAATAAAATATGTATTAGACTGATTTAAATATGTTGCCAAATTTCATTTAAATCTGTTGAAAAATTCAGATTTAACAGACTTTTTTTCCGCTCTCCCATTCAAACCAAGCCACTATAGCCGCACCATGGTAAAACATCATACTATGACATTTAGAAACATTCAAGTGCAGATTGTTATTAGTACACCAGACAGAAAAGTTATAAAGATAAGTTTTGCAGGCTTGTGCACTCTGAAATAGATTTTACTCGTAGGAATAATTTAAGGTCATCAGCATACATTAAACATATATTATTACTCAAAACACTCGGAATATTATTGATAAATAAGAGAAAAAGAAGGGGTCCTAAATGACTTCCTTGTGGAACGTCGGAAGTTGCAACAACATGGTTGGAAATGAAGCTTTTAGTTCGAACGTGTTGAATCCTAGCAGTAATATAAGATTCAAACCATTTTAATAAGTAAGAATGAAAACCTAAATTATGAAGTTTGACAATTAATATTACATGATTAACCCTGTCAAACACTTTAGAGAAATGAGTACATACAACATCACATTGATACCCCTGTTCAAGAGCATTTAAAATATAATTACTAAAAATCGTAAGATTGGAGTTCCTAATTAAGAGTGATAATTATTTTTATAGATTTAATTTTAGAATCACAAAGTATGATTAATTGAGATTTTTTTGGGCTAGTAATTAAATGAGCACCAGCTTCATGCTCACAGAGACGGGCTATTTCTAGAGCGTTTTCTATAACTTCATAAGACATCATTTTAAAATTAGGAAGAAACTTCTGATTCACCCTGCACATATGTATGTACATGTATGTACATATGTATGTACCAAAAAAAGACTGTTTATTTGATCCAGTAAACTATCGAGGAATTTCCTTCCTGAATGGTACATACAAAATATTTACAAAAGTCTTTACAAAGAATACAAAAACGACTTACAGCGTGGATAGAGTCAAGAAACCTGTTGAAAGAGTTTCAAGCTGGCTTAAGACCAGGGTATTCGACAGTAGACAACATTTTTTTTCTGAGGAGTGTATCTGAGAGCTTTCTTTTGCAAGGCAGAAAACTTTATGTGTTCTTTATCGACTTCAAGGCAGCTTTTGATACCATTGATCGAGGAACATTGTTTTACGAATTATATGGTTTGGGACTATCGCTTAAGTTTGGTCGTGTACTAGAAGAGTTGTTCAGAGCTACACAAGCGGCAGTTTGAAACGGTTCTGATCTGAACTTTCTGAGTGGTTCGAAACAAATTCCGGTGTTAGACAGGGATGCTCATTTAGTCCCAACTTCTTCGCACTCTTCATTGATGACCTGATTGATTCTATCTGGCGGAGTTGATTTTGCAGGTATGCGTATGAAGGCATTACTTTTTGCGGATGATATAGGCATGTTTTCATAATCCCCCGAAACGCTACAGCTCATGATAAACAGAGTGTGTGACTATTGTCGGATATAGAACCTAATTGTCAACACTCAAAAGTCTAAGGTTATGATCTTTAAAGGAGGTGGTGGACGAAGAGCGGCGAATGAGAAATGGTTCTTTAATGGAGAAAGTATAGAGTGTGTCAACGAATACAAATATCTTGGCGTATATTTTCCCAGGAACCTTAATATTGAGACACGATGCCTTGAATTTCTTACAGTTGACGGATGTCATTATTTGAATTTAAAAATTCAAAAATAGATAAAGTGACAGTTAGGACTTCATTAGGCGTTTTTCTTTTTTAGTTCAGAACAGAGCCTGAGTTGTCAAAAAATAAATTGTGTTGCTTTTTTAGTTCAGAGTGTCCAGAGTTTCGAAAATGTGTTTCTTTTTTCGTTCTGAGCATGTTCTGAGCCAGTTCAAAGTGCGCTCTATGAGCTCAAAATAAAATAACTGAGCAGGCAGAGTAAAATTATTAACACAAGCATTTGACAGATGGAAATAAAAAAAAAAAATGGCGACAGCTAAGTGATCAGCAGTGCTGCCGTTTTAGTGACTTTGTCACTATATTTAGCGGAATTTTCAAAAGTAAAGTGACAAAAAATTATTTTTTTTGTCATTAGATAGATAATTCTAGTTACTTTCTAGTCTAGCAAGAACATATTTTTTGTAAATATTACGCCCCTGGTGAAGTTACATCCCTGGCATTCGAGTTTGGCACTTATGAAATGATATTCGATCGTGTCTTTTTTTGAATTTGAAACTAAACCATACAAAAGAAGACCGAAACGAGTGTAATTGCGAGTGAGCGGGTATATGTTTTACAAACTAGACAACCTAATCATTTCGTTTCTATGATTTATTTTGGGTACAATTTTAACTTTAATTGTTTTTGTTTGGTTTTGTCGAGTCGGCCGAAGTGGAGATTTCGGGAGTAAACTTAACTATTTGTTGTTATTTGTTAGTATATAGTATGTACTTGTTTTACTTTTATAAGCATTATAACGATAATCGTTTCAATAAAATTCCAATTTTCGTTTTTAGAGCCTTTGTCGTTTTACTGGCATTTTAGTAAAACGACTATCGGAATAAGTGTGAGTATCTCTACAAGTTGGTAATTTTGCAGAAATTCTTCAAACGCAACTTCAATTCCCCGTGAAACACATGTGATCGCTTCTCAAAAACCTTCCAAAAGACTCGATTGTTTTCTTTTTCCGTGATGAAGTTAATTTTTATTTGAGTGGATGTGTCAAGAAACAGAGCTACTGGGCTACTAAAACTAATCCCCAAAAGAATTTCATCAAAGGCCTTTGCATTTGCCTATAGAGTCACAGTGTCGTGTTCAATTTCCTGAGCTTTGATTACTGGGCCGTGAGGACTGTGAATTAAAACTGGTAAGTGAACATGTTGGAGGTTTTTTTTCCACTGCTTGGTGAATTATAAGACTTAAGTGACATTTAATTCTAACACAACGGTTAACAACGACACACTTCAAGGGCAATGATGGTATTTTTTTTAGATGAAGACTTGCAAAGAAACCTCCTTTTTAATCCTCTTCACTTTCCAAATACTCGTACTGTATTTTTTAACATATGAAGGGTATTCATAACCCCTTGAGTAAAATAACAATTTCAAAAGCTTAACGTTCATCATTTGATTCGACCAAAATAAATGTCCGCTACAAGAGGGAACGTGATCCTTCAATCAAGGGACGCAAACATGGAAAGCATTTTTTAACACCGATTTTAATCAAGATACGTGGAGTGTAGATTGGATAACATTCATCACGGATAATTCGGCAGGAGGAGGACATTTATTATTAACTTTTTTTTTTGATTTCTTATATTCAAGGTCATGAATATGATATAAGACACGAGTCAGCATCACTTCTGTGGCCAAAAGTGATTGCTGTTATTTGCCAAGGCGTTAGCTGTCTTGTGCAAAAACGGTCCACAGAGACTGCTTTGCCATGCAAAAACACCGTGAATTCCTTACGATGATGGTTAGGAAGACGTATTTCTTTTTGACAATTTTTCAAAAATAAATTCGTATTAAAAGTGAAATTTTCAACTGAGCATCGAAAAAGTAGGCAGGGACAGGTGCCTTCTCTGCGCCACCTTAAGCCACAAGCTGCTTTTAATTTTTTTGTTTTCGAATATTTCTTAGTAGGTATCATTGTTTTTTTTGTATTTTATTATTTAATGTCGTCAAGGATTTATTTAACGTCCTGATTTTGAGGGCTGTTATGTCATGTTGCGCCAGGTATTTAGCATAAGTTATTTTGGTTTAGGTTTTTTTTTTGTCTTGGTTTGTTTTGGAAGAAGGACTTTTGGAAAGCACATTTCAGTTTAGTGTATCTGGATCTCTGATGATGTTGCGTTGGATGGAATTTTTTATTAAAGCCGCCTCCTCCAACTTTTCGTGCTCGTCTATATATCCAATGTTGTTGAATAAAAAATAAATGAAATGGTTGTAGGTTGTAGGTTATCCCTTGTGAGTATAACAGAGTTGATCCCGAAGTGTGGAAAAAAAACAAAAGTTTTTTTTATACACATACTCGTAGATATAGGAATTCTACTTTGAGTTGAGCTGAAAGTTCCTTTTTTTCCTGGTCACTGGAGAGTCATGAAAGTAAAGGTGCATTGGCCATGATGATGTAATCCATGTTGATGTGATGTCCCTTTCACTGGGATGCATGTTCATTTATTCTTTTTCTTTTTTTCTTTTTTTTTATTTTTGTAATTTGTTTGTATTCTCCCAAAGGTGAGAAGCTGAATTGGTGTAGCTTTAAGACCTCGAATGAATTATAAAAAATTCAACCACAACGAAGGAGTCGGCTTTGAGTATATGTTAAGGGTAGTTATCTACTTTGCCATTCCACAAAAAGTCATCAGACCTTTGATGGAAAGGTTTTCCTTTTACGGATTTTATTTTGTATGCTTTTAATATGGAAGGCCATGTTGAGATGGCGGCAAATACATTTAAAAGAGACTTGAGAGCTTGAATAACAACAACATGCCTATCATAGCAATTTACAAGGACAATTTGCAGTTATGGTTACGATTGCTTCATGCTTATTTCGGAAAGCCATTGAATTTGAATCCTTTTGCAAGACAGAGCTTATGTATTTCTTTTTATGGATCAAGAGAACCAAGAGAGAAGTTTTGAGTTATAAAGAAGTTTAATAAGTTTTTATTTTCAAACAAAAGTTTGTAGACAGAAAAAAAGTCTGATAGATGAGAATCTGAAAACAATAAAAGTATGGTAGTATTTCTGTAAAAATTTCGACTAATGAGATATTTAAGGAGAAGTCCTTTTTTTCTTTATGATAAAGGTAATAAAAAAGTTCATTCACATGTTACAACTAGGTTTTCCTAATAAAGATTTCTGAACTTTGACAGCTGATTGCGGCCATATTTTTGAAACTTTCTGTCAATTTGGCTGTCATTTATGAAGTCTGTTTGAATGCCAAATCAACATGAAGAGTTATAGCGTTTAAAAACATGTTCAAATGATTAAATTGTTTTATGAATTTGGGTCTTCTGTCCGAGAAAAAATTCGTACGAGACCCATTTCTTGATGAATAGGTCTATCAACAAGCAAATTTTAGAATTTGGGACAGTCACAATCCACACGAGATCCAGCAAATTGCAATGCATCCAGGAAAAGTCGCTGTTTGGTGTGGATTTTGTGGCTGCCGGCATTATGGGTCCTTCTTCTTTAAGAACGATGTTGGCCACGCCATCACTGTCAGAAGCGAACGACATGTGGTTTCAATTGGACGAAGATGCTACATGCCACACAGCCCGTGTCATATTGAGCATTTTGTATGAGCGATTTCCGAATCTTGTTATCTCATCTGAGGTGATGTGAATTGGCCAGAGCTCGTGCCACCGAGAGGCAACATAATGAGAGACATAAAACAATGCTTTGGAAAAATATAGTTATTTTTTATTCGAAGAAAAACTTAGCAGAATTTTTGGCTCCATCAATTATGCAATAATTCCTCAAAAAGTGAATTGCAATAAACATATCGGATATTAAAATGTGTTTACCTTCTTCGAAACAAGTACAATTCATGGACAGCGGCATGGAGGGCTGGTTTCAATTCAACAACAAGAATTTTTGAAGTTGTAAATTCTACCTGGTTCTTGATTCCCAATTAGACAATACTTTCGAGATCTGAATTTAGAAGTAAACAAATATGAAACTTTTTTGGTAATGCTGTCAGCAAAACAGCTTAATCGACAGGAAATCTTTGATGAATATTGGAAAGAGAGTTGGAGACAAAGCGGAACCCTACGGAACACCAGCATTTTCTTTGTAAACACAAAAATTGAAACCGTCTAGTTCTACTTGTAATTTTTAAAATAATTTTGAAATGTTTACATATATATTTTATTAGCATTCCGACATTTTACTGAGTTGTGAATTTCCGTGTCTAGAAATTTTTGGAACAGATAATCACAGATATACGCAATTTTTAACTTTATGAAGAGTGCTCTCTTCGGTACTTAAAGCGAATTGGTAATTATAAGTAATAAAATGGTTAGGAAAAAAAATGTCCGTTTTAAAAACGTAAGTCTATTTCAAAGACGAAAATGCACACTCCTCACTGTTCCAATTAATGATGACAACTGAGCTACAATGAAATAAAGCTTAAGAGTCGAAATGAGACTGTCAAAATGAGACAACTCCTTCCCGCTACGGCTACCCTACAACCGGAATGACTTCCTTTCAGAAAAGAGACTAAGCCCATTCAGATTGATATAATAAAGGATATTTTTTTTGAAAGTTTATAAAATGTTCAAAAAGTTTTGTTTCATGTATTTTAAGTATTATGTTGAAAAATTAGTGAGATATTCCCGAGAGGTCCAATTTTCAATTACTCTTCCCTATAGATAAAAAAAAATTAGGATAAATTTGAGCGAAGATCTTTATTATTTTAACCTTAATGGGTTAAAATATGGGTCGATTGTTTCGCATAGACCGGAAACCCTACAAGAAAACAATCATTCATGCAAATCATTCGTGCAGTATGTCAATCGTAGCGTCCGCTGTGTGGCATGTAGCGCCATCTTGCTGAAAACACCATGTTGTCTATGTCCATAATATGCTTCAATTCTGGCCAGAAAGAATTGGCCTGCAGCGCTTAAAGATGATTTTTCGGGCAAAATTGGGGTCCCATTTCAAACACTCCAAACCCCATTCAGTGAACAAACGGCGTTCTTTAACGTCATAAACTTTTAGGTCCAAGTCATGCATGGCGAGGAATCGACTGAATCAAGTTCTTCTAATTGATTACCGAACCGGTGGTTTCAAATTTGCCCACCAAACTTTGAAGCGTCGACTGTAAAGAGCCACTACGACTACCGTAAAATGGCCGCAAAGTGCGCAACTTTTCCACCAGCGTTGTTTCGTTCTGATAATAAAGTTTATCGTTTGGACGTTCTGTTTAATCGTGTTGTACTTGCCATGATGATTTAACATCAGTATCTGAACGATAAACATTAGATTTGACAGATGTCACCAAGAAAACGTGGCCACCAGAGGGCACCTATTTAAAAAAAATTGGCGGCCAACACAAATATATTTTAATCCCGAAAAGTTTAAAATATACTCACCTTTTTGATAATTGGTATTACAGCCTTTTTTGTATATTCCAACTTGAACAAGTACATTTCATTACAATACAAAATCTTACTGAAATTCACAAAAAAATAGCTTCATTAAAAAGTAGGTGCCAGTAATTTTACGAAGAATTTGTCGTGGTGATTTACACTTTGAAAGTATGTAAATACCTTTAAGTGGTACACTGATCAAGATGGTTGTTCTTCAACCGAACCTTTTCACACCGATTATGGATGGAAAAGTCCACAAATATCTTCCAGTTGGGGGTGCATAGGAAAGGTATCTGTTTTGGCGCAACATTGCTGTAGCACCAAAATCTTCAAATTAAAACACTGAGAGCGCAATAAATAAAAAACAAACGATTTTTAACGTGGAAAAAGGCTTAGCCAAAAAAAAAACCACGATATAACTTTATTCTTTCCGAACATCTTTCCGAACATCTTTCCGAACACGTCTTTCCGATTACCAGGTTCTATATGAACTGAACTAAAAGTAGATTGTTTCTCTCCAAAAGGAAGGAGAAAAAGCTCTTTCAAAACCATCGAGGGAGAATTCATAAACCCTCCATTCGGTGAAAACTACCGAGTGAGTGTTAATGAACTCTCCGTTCGATACAGTCCCGGCGAAAACCTACGGTTTTCCACCCTTTCGCATTTTATCAATGATCTCCTTCCCTTTCCTTTGCTACAATACATATACAATATTCAATTCTCTACTGGCAGAATACATATCTTCTGAACCGGCCTTGTTAGCTGATTGGTTGCAGTCTGTATCACCACGTTCCGGACCAGCTCATCTTTCCCTGGTATTACCTTCACAATTCTGCCCATCGCCCATGCTGATGGTGGGAAGTTTTCGCTTTTGATGATGCATAACTGACCTTCCTTTATATTATGTTTCTCTTTCCGCCATTTCTTTCGTTCCAATAGAGTAACCAGATACTCTTCTTTCCATCTTGCCCAAAAATGTGCAAGCATTGTCTTTCGTTCTTTCCATAATCTTAAACCATGAGTATTCGGCAGTTCTCCAGTAATAAATGGTAGTGGTAGCACTAATGGCTCACCTACCAAAAAATGTCCCGGCGTTAACGCCTGTAGGTCATTTGGATCATCGCTGAGTGCCTGCAGCGGTCTTGAATTCAAGATCGCTTCTATCCCAGTGAGCAAGGTCAACAGTTGCTCGTAAGTCAACACCTTGGCTCCTATCACTCTTATCAGGTGAAATTTCATTGATTTCACAGCAGCTTCGTAAATGCCACCTTGATGAGGCGCTGCTGGAGTCATGAATCTCCATTCTGTCCCTTTCGCACCTAGGAAGTCTAATGTTTCTTTCCCTTGCCAGATTTCTTTCGCCTTGTGCAATTCTTTTGCGGCTGCGACGAATGCTGTGCCATTGTCGCTGTAAATTCTTTCGCATCTTCCTCTTCGTGCAACAAATCTTTCGTAACAAGCGATGAACGCTGTTGATGTTAGGTTGGATACCAAGTCGATGTGTATCGCTCTAGTCTTGAGACAGACGAAAACAGCGACCCAACACTTTTGTCTTATGATCTGCTCACCTGCTCTGTCAATCATTTTTATTTCGAATGGTCCTGCGTAATCTACACCTGAATGTAGAAACGCCTTTCCCGGAGTTACTCTTTCCTTGGGCAAATCTGCCATCAGCTGAGCTTCGTATCGATGATTATATCGAACACAGACTAGGCACTTATGTATAAACATTCTCAATTCTTTCCTCAATCTCGGAATCCAAAATCTTTCCCGAATGTGTTGCATCGTGACTTGAACAGCCCCGTGCTTTGTTGCTCTGTGAGCACTGTCCATTAGCAGCCATGCCAACCTACTCCCTGTAGGCACAATCGCTGGATGCCTCCTTTCGTACTCTATCTCCGCTCTTTCCAAACGTCCGCCGACCCTTAGGATATTTTTATCATCCAGTATCGGCTTTAGCGATTCTATGCTACTCTTCTCCGGCATACTGCCGGTCTTTCCAATGACCTCTATTTCTTTCCCAAAGTATCTTTCTTGTTCTTTCCGTAGCAAATATTCAAACGCATTCTCTTTCTCTAACGATCTCAGCTGTATTGGTCTTCTTTCCGTTCTTACGGTTCGACGTGATGAACGTCTTCGCTTCTTTCCATATTTTCTTTCCCTTTCTTTCGTTTCTTCCATCTTTATCTTAACTGTGTCAATAAAGCGGAAGACGTAAGCAATTACATTGATTGCCTTTTCTAACGTACTGGTGCATTCGTGTATCGGAATGCTCACTCCAGTGTCTTTCGTCTTTGTAAGAATGATGTCGTGGAACCTGGTAGTAAGCACCACTCTCATCTCATCCCTCCCCCCATCTGAAACATTTGGAACAAAATTTTCAGATCTCCATTCGGACCGGGGTTGCGACAGCCATTCTGGGCCTTGTAGCCATAGCTTGCTATCGACCAGTGATGATGGCTTCATTCCTCTGCTTAGCAAATCTGCGGGATTTTCTTTCGTTCCTACGTGTCTCCATCTCTGAATTTCAGTATTTGTCTGAATAGATGACACTCTATTACCAACGAATGTCTTTAAATCACGTGGAAATTTATTTATCCAGTGAAGTGTGACAAGCGAATCTGTCCAAAGCTTATAATTTGTTCCATTCCATTCCATAGTGTTCATCACACTGACGATCAACTTTCCCATCAGCTCTGCTGCTGCCAGCTCTAGACGTGGTATTGTCACTGTTTTCAGCGGCGCTACACGTGTCTTTGCTATAAGCATTGTAGACCTGATCTTTCCATTTGGGTATTCTGTTCTAACATAGATAACCGCACCATATGCTTTTTCAGATGCATCTGAGAAACCATGTAGTTCTTTCCTTACATCAAAAGATGTACCTATCCATCTTTCGATTCTGATTCTTTCCAAATAAATAATTTCTTTCCAAAAATCTTTCCATCTTTCCTGAATGTCTTCCGACAATTCATCATCCCAATCGACCTTAACTCGCCATATGTCTTGAATAAGAATCTTACCAAGAATTGTAACTGGAGATATAAAACCATTTGGATCGTACAGTTGAGCGACACAGCTGACGACTTTCCGTTTTGTCATTACCTGTTCGGTTATTGGCGTTCTTACCACGAATGTGAACTGGTCCTTTTCAAGTAACCATTTCAGTCCCAAGATCGATGCCTTGTCGTCTTCTTGGAACAGTATTGACTCTTGTTTTTCGGAATTCATTCCGTCTATAAGTGCCTTGGAATTCGAACTCCACTTTCTCAAATGGAACCCCGCACCTTTTAAGACGTAGTCTATTTCTTTCGATAACTTTATCGCTTCTGTTTCAGAATCTGCACCTGTAGCGCAATCATCCATGTAGAAGTCTTCTTGGATTGCCTTTGCTGCCTTAGGAAACCCTCTTTCCGCATCTTTAGCACATTGCATCAATGCTCTTACAGCATTGTGAGCTGATGATGCCATACCATAAGTGACCACTGTGAGCCAGTATTCTTTCAGTCTTTCCTGCGGGCCTTCTCTCCAGAAAATACGCTGGAGGTCCCACTGTTCTTTCGCAATTTTTATCATACGGAACATCATTTTGATGTCCGCACTTATCGCAATTTTGTATCTCCGAAACCGCATTACAATGTCATGCAGATCTTTTTGGAGTTTCTCTCCGACCATCTGAATTTCATTCAGCGAAATTCCCTTTGCCGTTTTACAACTTGCGTCAAAGACCACCCTGAACTTCTTTGTAACGCAATGATGTGGAATGTGATACACCATCTTTCCTTGAGATTCTCCAGTAACTAGAGTCATGTGTCCCAATCTTTCGTATTCTCTCATGAAATCAATATATTTTTGTTTCAATTCAGAATCTCTTTCCAATTTTCTTTCCAAGGCAAAGAATCTTCGCTTGGCTACAAGCTCAGAAGTGCCTATATCTTTCCACGGTTCCTTTAAAGGAATCGTCACAACAAACCTTCCTGAACTGTCACGTCTGTATGTTTTTTGGAAGTTCTCCTCCACCAGTTCTTCTTCTTTCGACTTCAACGATGAGTGACCAGTCTCATCTAGTGCCCATAGTCTCTTAAGAGCTTCATGTAGCTGCTTATTATCTAAACACACAACGTGCGCCTGTTCTATCTCTTTCCCAACGAATAAATCTTGTTGCTGTCCAAAAATTATCTTTCCGAAAGTAGTTTCCATGCATACTAAGCCACATGGATGGCGACCTAAACTTGACATAAACATCTCAGCTAGGAACTTACATCCTAACAATAGGTCCACCGACCCCTCTTTCCAGTATTCTGGGTCAGCCAATGGCATCTCTTGAGCGGTACTGGACACTGAACGTGTCAAACGCTGTGCTGGTATCATTGGCCTCCACTGACCCTCTTTCGGCAAAACCCAAAATTCCTGCTCAATCCAAACTTTCGAACAGAACCATGGACTGATCTTAATCGTCGTCCGATACCTAATGTGGAATGGTTCTCCATTGATTCCTATAGCTTTCCTTCCCGCCTGCCCCTTAGGCAGTGACAATCTTTCCACCAACTGGCCGCTCACCAAGTTGGCTTGAGATCCAGTATCCAGCAGAGCTCGGATCGGACCATAATCTTTCCCATCTTTCCAAATTGTTACCTGTGCCGTTGGCATAAGGGTATAACCTTCTCTTTCCCTACAAATAAAATTCTTTCCATAATTTTTAAACTCTAATTCTTTATTGTAAACCTGACAGGTTGGGTTTCTTTTAAAATCTTTCCAGGAGGTCTTGCTGCTCGTGCCCTCTGACTCGTCGCCGTCTTTCCATGTTTTCTTTCCTTCGTCCGCAAACTGTGTCTTTCCCTTATCTTTCCTTATGCTTCTTTCCGCATCGAGTCGTGGGCGTTTGGCTAGCTCGACTCCTAGTCAATCGGCTTTCTGTTTCTTTCCTGCCTCTTTTGGTACGGGCCTCTTTCGAGCTTGCTCTTGGACTCTGAGCACTGTCCCCTCAGCCTTCTGCAACTCCTTAATTGGACACAGGGCGCTGTTGTGTAATTGGCGTCCAGGGCAGCGGGTGCATGGTCCCTGGAAGCACTCTTTCGGCCGATGCCCGTTTTTGAGGCAATTCTCACAGAGCCCCTTTTGTCGCACCAATTCCTGGCGTGCTCTGAGATTTAAGGCCTGGAACTCTGGACAATCCCATACTGGATGCGCCATTGAGAAACATGACTGGCATGGCATCTTCTTTCGTCCGAGTACTCTTTCCTGGCGAGCTACATGCCGCTGTCTTTCCATACTTGTCGCTTGGTACGATCTTTCCATCTTTCCACGTGCTTGGAGGGATGTGGTTGGCATCTCCTCCCTCCGACGACAGTCCTGTGCGCTTTCTAGAATGATAGCGCGTCTTTCCAGAAACTCGCATATTTCTTTTACGGTTGGTTGCTCGGACTTTCGGTTCTCTTCCCACTTGCAGGCTGTCTCGGAGTCCATTTTGTCGTGGAGCACATGCACCACTATCATATCCCAACCGTCAGTGGGAACGTCTTGCGCCTTGAGCTGTCTTAAGGCCTCATGGGTCACATTCGACATTCTTTCGAGATCGCCTGCCTTCGGCGGTCCCTGGAGAGCGGGCAGACTAAAAAAGCGACGGAGAAGTTCGCGGCAGGTGGCATATTGGCGGCTGAAGACGTCGTTCATGCGCTGCCATGCCTCTACGTAGTTGGCTTCTGTCAGCTGCCACTCCCCCAGGGTACGCGCCGCCTTTCCAGTTAGCGACCTTTTCAGGTACGCGAACTTATATGCCGGGGAAATGCGATCGTTCTCATGCACGGCCGCCATGAAGCGGTCGCGAAATCCTTGCCATTTCGTTATAGTGCCATCGAATTCCCCCCAGGTATTGCTGACATCGTGTTGGGAGAAAGGCATGGACACCTGAACGGCAATTTGGGGTGGTTCTTTCGCTGACACCGTCGGTGTCAAATCTGTCCTCTTTCGCTGGAGGATGGCAGAAGCAGTAAAATAATTCTCCTCTACCTCCTCCATCCTCTTTTCGACCTTGGCGATCTTCGTACGATCACTGGTCCTGACCAAATTTCTCTCGGCTGCCTTGGCTTGTGCCCAGGCGTCGGCCAAGGCCTCAAGCCCGACCTCTATTCCCTCCAGCGGGGTTTCGTCCAACTTCGGGCTCTTCACAAACGCAGCCATCCTTCGTATAGCATGAATGGCCGCTTGAAATGAATACTCGCTGTTGGGCTCTGGTCTTTCCATCCTTCCAAAATTTCTTTCCTCTTTCCTTTTCTTTCCGTTTGCTTAAAATATAGAAAAGTAATTGCTTTTAATTTCGAGCAAAGTAATATTGTCTGAAAAATAAGACCCCCAGGAGAACTGAATCAAATCGATTTAATAGACCCCCATAAAATCTAAAAATGCCCCGACCGCGACTCCGACCCGACTCATCCTCGTTAACCAGGAGAATCGCTCTTGTCTCGGTCCTACCATATCAAACAATACCTAAGTTGATTCAGCTCAATCCTTGGGTAAATAAAGGCAATGTAAATGTTTAACCCACAACTCAATCCTTGATTTAAGACTTGAAATATTTAACCCTAAATCGAGTCCTCAAGGAGAATTGGATAAATATCAAAACAATACCTGCGCTGAAATAATGAATATATGATTGATAATTAACCCATACCCAAGCCCGATCGCGTATGTGTTTGTGTTGTTGTTGTTGTTGTCTGAATATCTTTCCTGAAATATAACCAACCGGTTGTTATTTCTCTTTCCACTTGCAAGCATTCTTTCCAGCTATGGTAACTACGCAAATATGCTTTGAGTTCCAGCTTTCTCTTTCCTTATTTGAACTCGCATATTCATGCTTTTAGTTCTCTTTCCTTCCAAATCTTTCGCTATTTTTCAATTTTCTCTCCTTTTTTTTTTTTTACATGGAGACTTACTTCCCCTCTTTCACATTCAAACCAAACCAAGAAAATTTCTCAAAACCGAACACATCAATCGCTCTTTCTCTTTCCAACTTACTGACTTTTTAACCAGCCACACCAAGTGGGAACCCGCACATTCATTCTTTCAACCAAACATTAAAACAAACACACATTCTTTCCTAAATCCAAATGAGAATAGCCTGAAAGGCCGTCATTTTATTTCTTACTGAATTATATTTTCCAATTAAAATCCTCTTCTTTGCATTTATGCAAAGTCTTTCGCAATCTTTTGTACAACCACAACAATCTTTCGATGCACAGTGAATCTTTCCTTCTTCTTTCCAAATTTATTATTATTTTTTCTTTTCTTTCCGAACAACAACAACACTTGTAACTTATCTTTGAAAAAAATATTGATAATAGTGGACTGTATTTCTCTTACCTTTGATTCTTTCCTTAGTCTAAATTCTTTCCTCTTTCCTCTTTCGCCTTTTTTTCTTTTTTTTTTTACAACAAAACAAAAAAAAAACTTTCCCTAAATATTTAAAGTTTTCTTTTGAAAAATAAGAATTAAATATTTTTTCTTTGAATCTGTTATTATTATTATTTTTTTTTTCTCGATACTATTTATTTTGTTCACCGACCAACTGCGTAGCTTGACTGCACACACAATAATGATTAATGAAAAAATAAAACTTTCCATCCACCACTGCGCCATCAGTTCAGTGGGTTCTTTCCCCTTTCGCACACAAGTTCTTGTGTGTGTATATATGTATGCATGACTTACCATGACGATGCATGTATCTCTCGCAGCTGCCTGAGTTGTTCGTTCTCGTGGCAACGATATTGAGCAGCCAAAAAAAATAAAAGTAAGAGGAGGGTTGTTTTGTGCCGTTCTTTCGTCATCACAACCATGCTACATGGCTGGTGGTCTGTTCTTTTGAAGTAAATATGTATCTTTCGTGATGTGTGTCTTTCGTAGTAGCACGTCGCGACGGCGCGCGGTGCGTCGACAGTGCTTGCTGTATTTGCATGTATAAAATTTTATTTGTTTAAAAACTTACCCCAATTAATGTGCGTGATTTCATCACGTAGCTCTTTCCTTTTTTCCGATTGTGTGTGCATGTGGATATTTTGCACCATACTCTTTCGTGTACATATGTGGATATATACGTTCTTACATATTAGCTCTTTCGAAGTAGGTTCACTACCTTATTATTTATCTTTCCGCGGCGCTAGCACAAATATGTGGCTCGAATGACCAATGTTTTGGCGCAACATTGCTGTAGCACCAAAATCTTCAAATTAAAACACTGAGAGCGCAATAAATAAAAAACAAACGATTTTTAACGTGGAAAAAGGCTTAGCCAAAAAAAAAACCACGATATAACTTTATTCTTTCCGAACATCTTTCCGAACATCTTTCCGAACACGTCTTTCCGATTACCAGGTTCTATATGAACTGAACTAAAAGTAGATTGTTTCTCTCCAAAAGGAAGGAGAAAAAGCTCTTTCAAAACCATCGAGGGAGAATTCATAAACCCTCCATTCGGTGAAAACTACCGAGTGAGTGTTAATGAACTCTCCGTTCGATACAGTATCAAAATTTGAACAAATTGAAATCTTAGTTCTTTGGGAACATAAACTGCTATTGCGAAATCCTTCGATTCTTTTAAGTTACTACCAGTTATGCAATTTACACGTCCAAATATTGCTTTACGGTTCTCATCATACCTTCCAAAATAAACTGATTAAATAAACTCATCCTGTCAAAGGCTAATTCCAATAAAATTAAATAAATTCATATACAAACAAAACAGACAAACAAATACAAAAAAATACCCAAATAAATTGAATTTTAAATCAACAAAGAACCAAAATTAAATAAATAAATAATAATAAAACTCTTCCTCATCATAGCTTGGATAATAAATAAGACACACAACACAACAACAACATCATCATCTCGTTGAACTAATAATAATAATTTTATTTTAGCCATTAGCCAGAATGTGTTTTATTTTATGTTCGAAATTGTACTTGCTCACGAACCGTATAACCGCAATAACAAATTAAATTCCAATACTGGGCTAACCTAACCAGTAGCGGAGTTTGGTCACACTACAAATACACACGCACATCATTGCACACCCACAAACCAACACATCTAAATACCATCAGGGATAATAATATGCAATGCGTCCAATTAAGTAATAATAGTTAAATTTTTTTTCTTTTTTTGTATGTTTTTTTTTTGAGCTGGCCTCATAAGCTTGTTAGCAAATACACAAAGTTACACGCAGACAGCACGATGAATTAAATTTGCACAAGGATAATTGTTTTTATGTGTAAATAGCTCGTAATACAAAAAAGTTTATGTTCAATAGTATTGAAATGAGTATACGTATCGGTATTGTGGGTAAATACACCAAACAATAATAATACGAGTATTCAAGGATCAATTCTACAGTGAAAGCAAATTAGGTTGAGAGTACAAATTTATAATCTGTTTGATGTGAAATTACAATTACTCGTATATAAAACTTGACAACATATAAATATAATTAAGTGTGTGTGGATTCGTTTTTTGAAAAAGGATTCAAATTGAAATGCGAATACTAATTGTAGTTTAATAGAAATGCTAAATTTATTTTATATTTCTTTTAATCAATTTTTTCGTGCATTAATCCAAAAAACATATTTATATGTTAAAGGGATAAGGGATGTAATTTAATTTCCTTTGATTTATCTACAGCTCAATTTTCTACTAATTCCAAGTTATCAGGCAGTGTTATTTTGACTTTCCCTAATGATATTGACAATTACATAGAACCAATTATACTTTCGGGTCGATAACACAAATCTGTTGGTTGCTTTTAGTGCCACGGATGTTATTGCCAACATTAGCTTCTTTTTTTTAATTTGCTTTTGAAAGATGACATTTCTACAAATTTGTTACATTTATCAAATTTTTATCCAATATCGGCTTTTACATTTGTGATATTTTACTTCGCCAACTCTTAAGTCATCTCCGCAAGAAGTCTCTCCAATCTCTGATTAAATCTAAAACAATCAGTAATTTAGCGAATAAATGAAAAATCAGTATCGGTTTGTTGACAGAAAAAGTTAAATTTAAATATCAATCAGGAACCTGAAATGGTTAACTGGACTAACTCCTTCGACTTATTTTGACATTTTAAATTACTCGTATCTTCTGTCGCTTTATGATGAGAAAGCTTTTTTCTCAGTGGAACAGTGGAACATTCTGATTGACAATCTCTGGTCGCTAAGTCTTAAACGTCAACAATGCCTTCGAAAAAATATTAATTGAGCTCTATCCAATGGGACAACGCAATATCATATCAGATACTTAGTTTGGTTAAGGCGGGACATGACACAATTCATGCCGCATCTAAACTGGACTCTGATATATCCAATGGAACAAATCTTAAAAGCGGTGGTCAAATGAGGATCTCTATTTACATATGCAGCTGATGAGACTTGAATTAACTAAACCACTATGCATTATGACATGCTCAATGTTAGAAAGTTTGTTGTCAAAAATGGAACTACTTTTGAAATTTTTGATAAACGAAACGGTCTTCAGTAGAAAGTGGTTTACATATCGATTCTTTTCAGCATTTACACCAACGATAGATAGGATCAAAGAACAGCCCCAAACGTCTAGGTCATCTGAATTGTTTTTGAGCGTGACTTCGATAAGATTCAGTGATATTGCGATTACTGTTAAGTTGAGAATAAACTGATTTAAATTTAGATGTGCTTCCAATAGGATGGTGTCACTTGCCGCACAGCCAACGAAACAACGATTTCGATCATGTGATTTGACACAGTTAGACTTCTTCCTGTTCAAGTCCATTCAGGACGACGACGAGTTGAGGTTGACGGCTCATTTGCCACACTATCGCGACAACAGCAATGTTTTCCGCAGAACGAAATGGGCGAGCATGCACAGGTGTTTTCAAATTTTCTACAGATCCGGCTTGCTGAAATTTACGCACAATTCTACCGAGTGTGTACACATTTGGTCGATTATGCTGACCAAAAAAATCACGAAGTGCCCGAAATGCATTTTGATTTGAACGGCCATTTTCGGAAAAGGCTTCAACAATCTTAACGCGCTGCTCAATTGCGTACCTCTCCATGTTTGAATTTGTCAAACACTGAAACAAAGAAATGTCAAATTAAGTTGGGTAAAAAACTTGACATTAAGGTATGACGCTTAAGCGTCTGGTTAACTTAAAAATGCGTGTTCATACTTCCTTTGTCTGTTTAATAAAACAGAAAATTTTGTCATGAATATTGAGTTTTTGATATATCAAAGATTTTTCTTCATCAAATTGACTGAGTAAGACTTTTTTTAGGCTTTTGCTCCATCCTTATGAATGTTTTTATTAAAAGTTCGATTTATTTTGACACAATAAATTAAAACAAATCGAGCTTTTAACCAAAATTAACATAACGCTGAAGCAAAAGTCCAATAGGTCGTTTTCGTTTTGCCTTCCATGTTTGTTACCTAAGCGTCCAAGAGTATATCGGGCTAGAGCTTAAGCAGATGGAACGATTAAATTCAAATTTAGTACATAATATTTGTATGTACATTGATTTGCACTACACAATTGCGTACCTGTAATGCTTAATGCGATTGAATTAATTCTGGAATTAGGATTTTTGCAGAATAATTCACTTAACAAAAAAAGATTTGTTTTGACGTTTAATTTTAATTTTTTCTTGAGTTGGCTAAGATATCAGCAATCTGAACTCGCTCATTTATGTAGCTCTCGCACTGTATTCAAACATTTAAAGGGTCGTCAATATCTTCTTTTATTGCGTTTTTGGACAGTTCTAGCTAGCATTTTTGTTTAATCATCTTCATAATTTATGTAAGTGCATTCCAAAAGTTGTTTAAATATGACCTCATTTATATAGTGTTATATCTGTAATCAAATATTATCAAATGAATTAATCAATTTGAGTGAATGTTTGGGTACGTTCAATGAACTTGTCATTCATTTCAAAATAAGAAATCAAATAGACAACAAATTTAAATGTCAAAAGCCGGAACAACACCTATCATGTGTGTGGTGTATTTAGGAGTGGTGTGTCCTCATAGCGCTCATATTTTTCATATGCCTAAAATCATATTTGTGAGATATGTTGTGTTTGGAAAAGAGAAAATACTGCTCTCGAAAATTCAAACAATTTTCTTCAATTAGGAGCATTTGTAACGAACCAATCTTGATTATTGTGCACTGTCACACATCAATCCCCAACGCACCACATGAGACAGGTGAGGTTCTCGCTTAAGTAAGAAAATTATTATTGATGAAAAATATGTATAAATAATCTTTTGGGTTAGGACAATTGTCTAATGTTTGAAATTATTCTTTGGCATGGAAACGGCGGAATATATTTATTTCGAAGTTTTTTGTGGCAGTTCCCTTATTAAGACATATGTATAGGTACCAGCGCTACCACTTTCAGAAAAAAAGGAAGTAGATTTGAAGAAAAAAGCGAAGTAAATACAGAAAAATCGAAGTAGATTTTAAAATGGCTTTCTACCGACTAGCTTTTAGAAAAAATTGTACTCGTGATTTTCATCAGTTGACAATGCAACATGAAAAAGTAGTGATTCCGTTAGTCTGCAGGACTGTACCTCAACCTGCATCTTAGAAGAGAAACTGAAATGCTTTGTTTTTTTTAGCTTGGCTCTTTTTTACTTTATCGATTCCAACTTTACGGATTTCGGTAGAGCTTCTTTGATTTTGAAATAATATTGTATACAAACATTTTTAATTTTAAAGAAATTTGTAAGAATTAATTTATTAGTAAAATTTTCTTTAATAAAGAATAACATTAAAATTACTATAATTGAGTATAATTTAGATTTGAAATAAAAACACACACGCAAGCGAAATTTTCTATGCTTTTAAAATTACTAATTTGTGTATTTCTATTGTGTTGGCATTAATTTTTTTGGGAATGCTGGTGCTTTATACTACCCAGAGTTAAATAGAGAAAAAGAAGTAGATTTGGGCTTTTTTTTGTAAAACTGAAGTAGTTTGATTTTAAAAATGAAGTAGATTTCAGTATTTTGCTGATGGTGCAAAGTAGGAAATAGATTTTAAAATATTTTGAAAAAGAGAAGTAGATTTATGTACTTCAATTGAAGTAAAGTGGTACCACTGATAGGTACCACTTACATTTTCTTAGACGTGAGATAAAATTAAACGTGTTTTTTAAATAAAAGAAAATTTTTATATACACGATAAAAGGTCACACTTTTTTTTGTTCTATTTCTTGGATATCGGATATTCTAGTTAAAGTAGTTCTTTTACTTAAAATGAAAAAAAAAAAACAAAAGCAAATCCTTTAAAATATTAGAAACACAAAAATATTTATTTTACTTTCACTTTATAACTCAGGGATAGTTTAATTTAATTTACGTGCAAGATGTTAAGAGTCGACTATATTATAGACTAAATATTATAATATGAACAGAAGTGGACTTACGATCTTAAGTTTAAGATATCACTCGATCTCCAATGAGAGATAATTTTGTATAGAACTAAATACATTTAATAATAATTTGTACGCTTGCAGCCTTATTTACTAACTTGTTTTAGTGACGGAGTAAAGTTACTTCGACTTTACAACGACTTTAATCCTGAAAAGCTTATTTACAACAAAAATGCTAAAACTGGTTCATGGGATGTTTAAGGCCGTTTTAGTACTAAAATGTCATTTTGAGATAGCATCTCGTGAAATTTACAAAACGGAGTGTAAGCAATTTTTTTTCGTTTGTTAGTAAGACAAAAAGGATAGATATTTTGCATTGATAAATGATTTACATTTTTCAAACGTTCTAACAGTTGTACGATATTGGGGACACAATGTGGTTCGTACATTCATTCAGAGGATTTGAACTTCATACAATCCAATTTTAAATGTAGCCAATTTCCAAAATGAATAAAATGAATACTAATGGGCAATCAGCTGTGGTTTTCTTACGTTTATAATAACCAGAGTTTTAGATTGGTAACTTAATTTGGTAGTATATTTGACATAAGGAAGGCGTAGCTAAAACGGCTAAGAAAATATATTTTATACTAAAACGCGAAGCCTAAAACCATATTTAAAGACGAAGTAAATAAACGTCTGAAAATATTGATATAAGACTCACATTTTTTACTTGCGACTAAAATGGTACTATATAAGGCAAGTTATGCATTCGTAAAAAATCGAACTCGGGATTTTGATCAAAGTTAACATTACGATGATAGAGAACTCGAAAAAAGTGGTTCTCAAAATTCTGTCTGTCTGACTTCTGTTCAACTACAGCCTGTATGGCTCGTCCGATTTTATTTAAGCTTGCTAGATATCATTCTTAATTCCCCCCCACAAGTTTTTTTCTTTTATTTAAGACCAAAAATAATGGTACCTGCCACATGATTTTTTTTCTTTGAAATATTCGACATATTTTTTTAAGAAAAATTCAAAAAAATTCATTTAGTTACAGCAAGGTAATATTTAAAAAAAATTTCCGAAAAATGGTTATTAATGCTAACCCCTTGGAACAATTCTTTTTTGTTTTTGATTTTCTCAAAAACAGTTCAACCGATTTTAATCATTTTTTGTTTGCTAAAGCTTCCAAAAATTCGAATAGTACTGTATACTTAAATTTTCAAAACATTTTTTTTTTAATAAAAAAAAATCAAAATTTGTTTTTAAAAACTCAATATTTCGAAAACTCCATGCTCGATTTTTTTTTAAACTTGACAAATAAAAGTTTCTCAATACAATTTCCAGGATTTGAGAAAAAAATTTTTATTTTATCTCAAAATAACGGTACCCACTATACAAATGTTTAAAACGGCGCCTAGAATTTTAATAAATTATTTTTTCTCCCAATCAAAGGGCACGGTAGTACCCAGCCAAATTGTGGCACTACCCCCGTTTTACAGGAACAAACTTAGGCGGTTTTTGACGCCTCCCTATCTTCAGTACCAATGAAGTCAGAAACTTAAAATTCCGAATATTTGCTAGGCTAGTCAGGCACAGACGCCTCACCAAATCTCACCCAAATGCTCAAGCTGATGAGTCAATCATGTTTTATATTCAAAAAAAAAAAAAAAAAAACAACCCTCCAATGTCCTACCTTAATCATTTCCAATAAACAATAACTTTCCCGATGTTGGCATTGGGCTATCAACAAACCCGTAATGAATCCCAAAACTCAAAAAGATCATTATGAAGCTACTTTATCCTATTTCAACTGTCCAATGACGTCAAGAAACCATTCAAACTTCAAGGAGCATACATAAATCATTCATGGATGAGTGATATGGCCTAAGCACTGAAGAAGCTGCTAGTCTTCTATGGCATTATGTTATCCAGTTACAACTGTATAAAGCAGCAGCGAACATAATTAATGTTACCAAATTCAGTGACTGCACTTGGTCCACCACAAGGTACCTATTCTACCTACTTGTTGATGATGGGCACTCAAATGCATTAATTATATCCAATATTTGCTTATACCAAAATGAGTAGACGGCTAAACGGGTTCTCCGGCCAACTGAGCAAATGTACACAAACATCATATGGCTGTCAATGAATCGAAATAATGTCCGTGCGTTTACACGCGAGTGGTAAACACAACCGAAACACTATTATCCCGAGCTTATACATACTTCTGTGTAAATATGTGGTCGAAAATTCCAATTGCAATATTAGTCAAAGAGTAGGTAGTAGTTGTTCAGTAATCGGTCCTATTAATGGCTCAAACATGCCCCAATGCATTTAACATATCTATAGCATTTAGTCTCCGCACGACAAAACATAGCATCGGTTTAATATAGATATGAACCTCGCCACAGGACTATAACTGGCCAGGACAAGCCATCATCAGCCAGATAGCCCAGTTTGTTCGTGTGATTTGTTTGTGTTTCCGGCTAAAAACCTCCCAAATGAACCATATTGACAAAACAAATACTTAGAATCCGTTTCGAACGACCGGGATTTTCGTCCTTCCCCAAAACCGATATAAAGGTGTAATCGAAAAATAATCAAGCCATGACAATACTTACCTGATAATTGCTTAACGGTAATTTCCTTCCTTTCTTCGTGTTGAAATGTGATCCATTGGAATTCCCCCATCTCCCTTATATCTCCGTCTATATTATGGTCTGTGAGAAAGGGGGGTGCAATGAAGTGGTCTTCTGTTCTGGATAGCTCTTTCAATGTAAAAGCTGTCCTTACCGGAGAAACAATTAGGTGTGGATAAACAACAGCTATACTCATGTAATATAACGGTATAGAGTGGTGTTGACTTTGAGGCAAGAAAGTGTTGTTGTACGGGTTCTAATTGTATTTGCTAAAGCTTCTAGCTTATTCTTCTGCTAAGGGTGGACACACCAACACCAGTTTCCAATATGAAATCACTCTTTAAGAAAGGTAAGGTCGGGGGCGGTATTTGAGGAAAGCAAACGATTACGGGATAATTACGGTGATTTCACATCAATATAACCGAAGTATAATATTACATTTAATGATTGAGGTACCTACTTGTTTATTTCTTCGTGATTTATGTCCTAACATTGATTTTATTTTTTTTCCCCAATCGGATCTATTTACGAACAGTAATCACAGATGAATGTTAAAATGTCCTTTTAATATCGTCGTGTGTAGATTAGGTAGGGAATTCTATATTTGTTTGATGATAAAATGGGGATATTCGGCAGAGAGCATTTTTAGATAACTCAAGCTAAGTCACAGTAGCTGGGAAGTTAAGGTGAACATACTGACAAGAGCAACAAATCTTTTACAGCTACTACTAAGAAGGTTAACTTTCGAGATTCCAGTTAAAATAGGAAGGAATTTTGTGTATAGGTGTATTTTTAATATCTGAGCTTCTGGCACTTATACGATAATTTTGGAACCGCAAAATAATAAGGTATTAATTTTTGATATAGACAACTTGATTCAAAAATTAAGTACCTGGCTTTCAAAACAGGTAAAAAGTAGATGAAGGAAAATAACGATGACAATGTAGAAAAAATGGGTCGGAAGCATTTGATCTTCCATGAAAATGATAAGGCGTCTTTTAAATCCCAACAAAGGTGAAGACGCTACAATCCTGTTCTGTTCTTCGTTTTTTCCGATCCGAGAAATCATCCTCTATTTGCTTTTAGAACTGCTCTTCGATATCCCGAAAAGTCAACACAATCCCATTTTAATTGATAGCGTTGTTTAAATCCCACTAATTGTTTCCTCTCAAAAAAGTAATGATAACATTTTTAATAGGTCAAACGAAATAACTTCACTGATCAACTCGACTTACATATGCTTCATTCTTCTAATGTAAAAGAATTATCAACGATTTCTAGGGATTGTAAACTTTGTGGTTTTCGAAACGAGTAAATTTCTAGATGACCAGAAGAACCGGTGAAGATCCGGTAGTTGACCAGGAAGTGCTAAAAACGTTTACAACTTTATCTTCATCCACTATAGCGGGAAATCAGGGATTTTTTTATGAAAACTCGGAGCTTGTGCTAGCTGATACGCTACAAGTTTTTGCAATTATCCGAATAAAGTGGCTACACTGAAGCTTGCCATAGTCATATCCGAAGAGGTCAGAACTGTTTAATCGGCAGTAAAAACTGGGAAAGAAGTGGGGTTCGATGATATTTACGCGGAATTTCTTGTACAAAGTGAAGAAAAAAATTCGAAGAAATGGCTAGCTGAATTCTACAGGAATAATGGAACTTGAATACGGTACAACACCGACCGGTTGCAACCGCACACAAATTATTGTTATTCTCAAGCCAGGTTAACGTAACGACCCCCCAGAAAGCTATCGGTGTATAGCTTGAGTAAATACATGTTAAAAATCCGTGTTAGATGTGGACGGCAACCTATTGGTGAGTATAGAAGATCAGCTGCGAAGTTGGAAGGATCACTTTTGTACACAGCTCAACAGTGTCCAGGGTGCAAATCTGGATCCTCAACTTAAAAATGCATGCAGATCTTATAGAGGTATTGACAACAGTCCTCCAACAAGTGAAAAATAAGACCCGCGATGGCAAACCTGCAAAGTTCTTGAAAGCAGATGTTAATTATTGTAGTCTGCAACCATTAGTGGAGGCTGTTGGGGAAAATGAAAGCTATCTCAGTGATTAAAAGGAAGGAGTTATAGTTAAGTTGCCAAAGAGAGGTGATTTTTAAAACTGTAGTAATTGGATTGGTTTCAACGTTTTATCTGTGTTCCTGAAGTTGATGAGAACTATAATTCTCGAACGGATAAAGCCAAGGATAGTGTTGCGAAATAAAAGAGCAAACTTTTTATATTTAAAATTAACAAATTAAATTTTATTTCTTAAGAAGTTGTTGTGGAGTAGTCGACATCAAAAAGAGTAGTAATTCAATTTAGGTAGTACGAAATTAGCTAATCATAGATGTAAGAGATAAGAAGAATTGGAGAAAGTAAAATGAAAGAATGAAAGATAAAAGGCTTGCAGCTGAAGGCTTAATTTGTTGTGAGACCTGTTTACATTATTTTAAATCTGATGTACAGTAAAGTTTACATGAGTGAACTTTAAGTTTATATTTAGGATTTGACGTTAGTTTAATGTGGATTTATTATTATATTTTCTAACATACTCCCCCTCTTTGAGCGGACGAGCTCAAGCAGTCAGTATTGGTTTGGTAGAAGTGCTAGTTGTGTTATTCCACGTTTGTACTCTCCATGTTTTGTTTTGACCTTGACAACACGAACAACTCCTTCTGAATCTGGTGTAACTTCGAGTACTCTTCCTAATGGCCATCGTAAAGGATCTAATTTGTCCATTTTCATAAGTACCATATCTCCTACCTTGACGTTCTTCTCCTTAAATCGCCATTTGGACCTTGGCTGCAAAATTTGCAAGTATTCCTTATAATAACGATCCCACAGCTGCTGCTCGCAATATCTCATTCGTTGGGCTAAATGAATACAATTTGGATTTTTAGGCAATACGGGAAGCTCAGGTATTGCAATCAGAGGCCCACCACACAAAAAGTGACCAGGCGTAAGAGGCTCTAAGTCATTTGGGTCCGCTGACATGGGGGTTATAGGTCTCGAATTCATAATGGCTCCAGCTTGCTTTGCTACAGTACGCAATTCATCTTCTGTTAATTCCATGCATCCTACGATGTTATGTATTAATCGCTTCATGATCTTAATTGAAGACTCCCATAAGCCTCCGTGATGCGCCGTTCGTGGTGGAATAAAGGACCATTCGATGTATTCCCTGCTGAATTCTCGTTCAATAATTGGGTTATCTTTTTCCATGTTTGATTTAAGCTCGCGGAAATAGTTGGATGCACCAACAAAATTAGTTGCATTGTCGGAGTAAATCTTAGAAACTCTACCTCTGTCCGATATAAATCTTTTCAGTGTACGTAAAAATGCTTCAGTGGAGCGATCGGGAACCAGCTCGATGTGCACAGCTTTTGTGATAAAGCAAACGAACAACGCCAAATGTACTTCCTTACTTTGTTTACAACGAATGTGGTGACGAACGCTAATTGGACCAGCAAAATCCACTCCAGTAACTATAAATGCTTTATGTTGCATCGGTACCACACGATCCTTGGGTAAGTCACCCATAAACTGAGAGATGAGTTTTGGATGCATTCGAAAACACCAAATACATTTGCGGACGATGCTTTTCGTCAATTGTAATCCACCTATAGGCCAATAGCGATTTCGAACTGCTGCTAATACCATTTGTGGTCCTGCGTGACGGACTATGTGGTCATGGAAATATGAGATTATTGAAGTAGTAAAGCGGTGATTTTTCGGCAATAAAATTTGATGCTTTGCATCATATGCTATATTTGCCTTCTTTACCCGTCCACCTACTCTAATGAGGCCCTTGTCATCAATGAATGGAGCCAAACTGTCTAATACGCTGCCCCGAGGAACTGGTTGCTGTTTTTCAAGCAGAGAATATTCTACACAGAAAACTGATTGCTGAATAGCCTTTATAAAAACTTCCTCTGCATGAACTTCTTCTTCCAATGACGGTGGTTTAACATCAGTTCTTGCGTTTGGCCTTGATAAAATTTGCCACTGTCTTATGCCTGGAATTCGATTACGTTTATGACACCTTTCAATAAAACGTAACACGTATGCAAACGCTCGACGAGTTCCTCGAAAATAACAGGAATAACACATTGACTGGGTGACATCAGCTTTGTTAATAGCCACTAAAACGCATTTTTGAGGGCGCAATTCTTCTAATTCAATCTTATTTGTCATCGGCAATTTGAATTCTGCAGGCCACTCCGATAGGGGTTCTCGTAAATAGGCAGGGCCCTTCCACCACAGAGAAGACTCAGCAATCTCACTCGGCAACATTCCACGAGTGATAAAATCTGCCGGATTTAACACACCTGGAATATGGTTCCATTGATCAAAATTTGTGACTTCTTGATGAATATGTGCAACTCTATGAGCAACAAATGTGTTCCATTTAAATGGTTCCTCGTATAGCCAGCTTAAAACGATAGTTGAGTCAGTCCAATACGAAATTTTGTCTATTGCAATCTCTCGGAACACCTCGACCTTTAATCTTTCAATCATGTCTACCAGCAGCCTTGCAGCGCATAATTCTAGCCTTGCTATCGTAAGAGTTTTATTAGGGGCAACTCGAGATTTAGCTTCCAACAACATAACAGTGATTTTACCATTGGAGTGTAAACACCATGTATATACACACGCGCCGTAGCTCTTCTGACTAGCGTCACAAAACCCATGTAGATTGAGCAGTTTGACATCATTGCTACCCAAAGCGTATCGTGGTATTGAAATATCATTTAGTGCTGTTAATTCATTTCGAAAATTTTTCCATTTTTTAGCAAGATCATCAGGCAGTGAAGTGTCCCAATCCAATTTTCTTTTCCATAAATCTTGGAAAAATATTTTTGCTAAAGTGACCACAGGACAAATAAACCCAAGCGGGTCGAATAATCTGGCAACTTCTGACAACACAGTCCTTTTTGTGAGAGTTGGGCTGACTTCAACTACATTGTAAGTACAACGAAAAATGTCGGCATCAGGTTGCCAGGTTAGTCCAAGCGTCTTTATCGTATTGTGGTGTCCGATTTGAAGAAACTTTTCTCTAAGGTCCAAAGGAACATCTGCTATTGTAGCCTCTGAATTTGAACAAAATTTAGTCAGCTTGAATCCACCTCGATTCAAAATTTCAACTAGCTGACGTCGGCACTCGACAAGCTCTTCAATACTATTCGCCCCTAGCATCGCATCATCGACATAGAAATTATCTTTCAACGATTTAGCCCCCATAGGATACTCTTCAGCTTCATCAGTTGCTAATTGGTGTTATGTCTTGATTGCTAAATACGCTCCGGGAGCAGTACCATATGTAACTGTGAGAAGACGGAGAACCTTAAGTGGATCCTTCTTCTCTTTACGCCATACAATCAATTGAAAATTAGTATCAGCGCTGTCAACAAGTATCTGCCTATACATCTGTTGTATATCACCAGTAATGACGTATGCAAACAAGCGAAACCTCAAGAGAATTATCATCAAATCGTCCTGTAACTTAGGCCCTGGATATAATAAGTCATTCAGAGAGACTCCATTTGAAGTCTTGCACGATGCATCAAAAACTACTCTAATTTTTGTACTGGAGCTAGACAACTTAAACACAGGATGATGTGGCATAAAAAAATGAATTACTGATGGATCAAAATTAGGAACCACCTCCAAATGGCCACGGCGTTCGTAGTCGTCAATAAAATGTGAATACATCTGCTTCACAAGCGGCTGTTTTTCGAATTTCCGTTCAAGATTCAAGAAGCGACGTGTAGCAATATCCAACGAGTCGCCCAGAAGATTAGAGTCAGCGCAGAAGGGAAGGCGCACTATGTAACGCCCGAAACTGTCCCTTCGAGTCGTATGCTGATAATACTCCTCAGCAGCTTTGTCCTTGGGACTAAGAAATGGATTTACCTTATTATTAGGACCAGAATCAACTTCCCAAAATCTTTGCACTAGCTCGTTTAAAGATTCTAAATTTTCGAATGGAGCTCCAGATGTATAAAGTGCTCTATGATGAGGCATTGGGAATGAAGCAGCAGCTCCAACAACAATATATCCGAGTTTCGTATTACACAAGTAAGGGAGGTCGGGGCCCAAGGGATATTGCTCACCAGTTAATAACTTCCAAAATAAACCACCACCTATCAAGAGATCAACATGCTTTGGTCTATTAAAGTAAGGGTCTGCCAATTTGAGATGAGATGGTATTTTCCATTCCGAGATGTCAAAGGCAAGTGGAGGATATGAGTCTGTAATTTTTTGTAAAATAGATGCGTGAATATTGAATTGCTCAGAATCATTAATTATAGAATAAAAAGTTAATTTGCAATGTCCCTTCGATGAAACTCCAATGCTTCCTATGCCTCCTATAAATGTGTCATTCTTAATTCTCTTGGCGTTTATTATTTTGGCAAACCTTTCCGATATATAATGGTCGGTGGACCCACAGTCTAGTAAGGCATGACAAGGGATGGCTGAGCCATTTCCATCGTAAACGTTTACGACTACGGATGCTAAAAGAACATGCTCGTCTTCACACGATTGTGATGCAAAGAAGGCCCGTTGTATACCATTATTACTTGGTAAGGACTCAACGACAGGTTGCGTGTTTTCAAAATGTAGTAGAGTGTGGTGCTTCCTTGAGCATTTCTCACACCGGCCTTTACAGAACCTATAAGAGTGCGTTGATTTCAGACATGCTACACATACGCCTATACGCCTAACCTCATCGGAACGACCTCTAGGAGTAAGAGCCAGAAATGTAGGGCAATCTTTTAGTCGATTGGCATTTTAAACATTTGATTTCATGCAAGCTAGCAACTAAAGTTGTATGGCACTTCTTACCAGATTGGGGCTGTTTATCCATTATAGATGTTTTATATACTTGCTTTCTGGACTGATCCACGCGCTCCTGGGAAGCTGTAAACTTTTCGAAAAAACTTGTGAAGTTCTCCCACGTTGCGATATTTTCATTGGTGTGTTCCTCCCACTTGGTTTGAGCCTTAACATCAAGTTTTCCAAGGATAAGGTTGATCAACAAATTCTCCGCAACTAATTCGGCAGACCCCAATGACAATAATGATCGATAATGCGCTTGAGCTTTGTCAATAATATCCCTATAGGCTTGTGGACCTCTACCCGACACTCCCTGTAAGAAAATAATTTCATTAATATGTGACGTAAATATGAGCGCTTCATGGTCATATCTGTCTTTTAGGGCTTTCCAAGCCTTTGCAAAATTTGCTGCTGTGACTTCCATATTAGAAATAATACGCTTCGGTCCATCACTCAACGACGATTTTAGATATCGGAAGCGCTCGACATCACCGAGAACTGTATCATTAACAATCATCGATTCAAACTCATTTTTAAAGTCCAACCAATCGCAGTATTTGCCCGAAAATCTAGGCAGCTCCAATTTGGGCAATCTTACAGGACGTGCCACTGATGCACCAGATGGTACATTTGGAAAGACGGTAGAGTTCAGATCAATTTTCTTCTCCTCTATTAAGTCCATCACTTTAGTCTTGAGTTCAGTGTAAGCTGCAATAAAAGAAGCTTCCTTCTCACCAGCATCTTGGTCTTCTTTTTCATCCTCGCTCAATTCCAGAATGTGTTCCGTGACTGTGTTATGCCGCTTATGATAATCATCAATGAGCTGCAGCATTACCGTCAAAGCCGAATGGGTTATGAACGTCGCTTGTTCATTAAAAATATTCCGCTGCTTTGTCAAAAGACCTAATATTGACGCTCGAATCTTCTTGACCTTTTTTAAGTCTCCACCTGATGTCTGCATAATGTCAGCTTGTTTGTTACCACTGCCTTTTAAATCCGCCAATGTAGTATCGTCCAAAGGATGTTCACTCAGAGACATAAAAAGGGATGAAAAGATAGATTGGCGGCGGTGGTTATTCAAATAAAATTATTTTATTATCCCTTACCTCCTTAAGGGCAAGAGAAAATCTTGCAATTTGTTGAATTATCCAAACCGAAATCACGTGTTTTGCATATAGATATATATTTAACACGAGGAATAATCTAACCTCCAACTTCGAAAAAATGTGAAAATGTGCAAAAAATTGCAATCCAAAAGGTAATTGACAATTTGCTAATTTATTAATTTAAGTACGTATTGTTTACTGCAACACAATTGGAATTATTACGGTAACCATGTTCTGCTACCAATTTATGTTGCGAAATAAAAGAGCAAACTTTTTATATTTAAAATTAACAAATTAAATTTTATTTCTTAAGAAGTTGTTGTGGAGTAGTCGACATCAAAAAGAGTAGTAATTCAATTTAGGTAGTACGAAATTAGCTAATCATAGATGTAAGAGATAAGAAGAATTGGAGAAAGTAAAATGAAAGAATGAAAGATAAAAGGCTTGCAGCTGAAGGCTTAATTTGTTGTGAGACCTGTTTACATTATTTTAAATCTGATGTACAGTAAAGTTTACATGAGTGAACTTTAAGTTTATATTTAGGATTTGACGTTAGTTTAATGTGGATTTATTATTATATTTTCTAACAGATAGAGTCTTAAGAAGCACCAAGCGCGATTTCGCATTGGTCACCTTGCGAATTATACTTGAGCAATCATCCGAGTATCAAACACTGTGCTGCCTCATGCTTGTTGACTTCTAAAAGGCTTTTGACAAAGTTAATCAGAAATGTATATGTAGATCTCTGATTGGGGCATCCCCACAAAGATAGTTAATGTCATCAAAGAGGTGTTCCGTTTTGCATAATGGACAGCTTTCCGATTCTTTTGAGGTGCGTCAAGGAGTCAGACAAGAAGATGTTCTTTCACCTATCCTGTTTTTACTGGCCATTGATGATGTGATAACTGCTACAGTGGGTTCAAACGAGAGGACGAGAGGAATGTAATACAATGAAGACCGTTTGACAAGCTCAGCCATATAGACCATGCCGATGATATCTGTCTCCTGACAAATAGCACCGGCGGCGTCGGTGCGGCAGCTTGAATTAAATGTGTCAATCACTGCTAGTAAACGGAGAGGTGGCTGACTCAAGGATTGCCGTCAACAAAACCAAAAAAAATGGACACCGGCCAAAGCATTTAACGGCAAATTATTCTTAGTCAGAGGATCATTGAAGAGGTCAAGCAGTTTAATTATGTGCGTAGTTGTGTAACAATTGATGATGGAGCAGACCTAGATGCTAACATCAGATAAGTAAGGCCCGATGCATTTGGAATCCTTTCTCCCGTGTGGAACACTGGTAAAATATCAGTATGCATCAAGTTCAAACTCTTCGAATCTTATGTAAAATCTTTAATGTTTACGCCTGTGAAAGTGCTCTGCTAACATCTCGAGCAGGTTACAGGCTTTCGTTAACAGATGTCCGTGGTACATTTTGAAGATTTTCTGGCCACAGACCATATCAAATGTCGAGTTGTGGAAAATAATCAGGCAGATAAAAAGTGTATGTAGACAATATGTAACGAAAGTGGCGGTGGATTGGCCATACATTGAGGAAACCTGACAATAACATCTCGAAGCAATCTTTTGAATGGAATACTGAGGGTGAAATACATGTTGTAAACCGAAAACAACCTGGAAGTGAACTGTATTGGTAGAAGCAAGGTCTCAGGATATTCGTACCTGGCCACAGCTAAGACCGCTTGTGTCAAATCGTGACAGAGGCAGGGATTTTTTTGCTGCCCCATGCTCCAAACGGAGTTGAAGTGCTTCTCAAGTAGCCGGAAACCATATATACTATTCATAATCGGATAAGCTCGTAAACGGAAATCATACACATGGAACAGGCTGGTTTCCGGTTGGATAAAAATTTTACGGGTGAAGTGTTATCTTTGACGACACACATTAAGGCATGATTTCAAACATTCTACCGACTTAAGCACAGCATTCGAAATCGCTGAAGAAGATGGACTCTTATTGCTGAAAGTAGTACTCTGTCTAAAGACATTGAGCCTTATAAACAACCTATTTTCAAACCGCTGTATACAAGTTTTATTACTGACAACAAAAATAAAGCCATAAAGGTATTCACCTTCACGGGCTGCCCCAGGGCTCCGTCCTCGCTCCTATATTTTTTTTGTTCAATTCGATGAACGTGTGATATCGATAAATGTTACTGTCGATTGGCCGAGTCATCGAAAATTGGTAAGCCCACTTAACAAACGTGTCTCAAAAAGGGCAATAACATCCTGCATCCTACATCAATCATTATTTTAAGGCAATCACACTAGCACAGGAAAAAAATCATTCGCATTTTTGAACTTTCTTCCTTATACTGTAGTATTTTGTTTAATATTTTCCGTTAGATCTGTCATAAGTACAACTAATTGAAAGTTGTATCAACAGTGGCAGCTACGTTATTGTCAACCAACTGTGAAAACTGCATTAGTGAAAATACTTGCTTAGTTGATCAGTTGGTGATAAGGTCTGGAGTGGCCAGGGCTTCAAGCAACAAACTTCTTTCAGCCAGCTTATCTTCCAGTTGGCTTCTCCGGGAGGGAGCTGCTACTCTGTAAATAACCTCAATTGTTTTTTTTTTCCAAACCTTCAATTTGAAAAAAGTTTGTTTTTTCTCCACTATTTTTAAATACCCCCTCAGTGTCAAAAACGTGACCATAAATAAAAGCAAAGAATAAATTATTTCGTCAAGTGGCATTAATTAACTATTCAACCGAACAAGTTTCATCTGGGGAAATTTAGTGCAGCCATATCATATTTCCATTCTCATAACTCATCCACTTTTAACCTTCGAGGTCGAAACGAATCCCAACTGAATAGCACCATTGGGGTCCGATGATGAAGTTCACTGCAACCCAGGCAGCAAGCTATATCCTCTAATTAAATCGGTCGCAAACTGTATGAACAAGAATCCACTTCAACCCATTTACTAAATTACACGCAAAATGCATTCATCAAATAAAGTATCCTCTTTGATAGTTTCCTATTCGGGCCGCAAGCCACCAACAGCATCAGCGCCACTACCCAAACTACCCGACCGAACTCGCAAGATGATGAGATGAGCAGGATCAGCGAAGGCGAAGCGAGATGGAGAGCGTGTCCTAGAAATGTGAGAAATACCACATTAATTTCCCACAGTACGCCACAAGGATTCACGCTCAAAAAACCATCCAACTAATGTGTGTGTATGTGTGTAGAGTAAAGTGTCTGGGGCTCTAGTGGGGGAGGTGATGATAATGCTCCTTACGTTCCTTAGGCGACAAAGAAAACGACGGAAGGTTGGCGACGATATTATGATGGCGATGATAATGATGGTGATATGCCTCTTCTGCTACTTTCAATTTCAACTTTCACTACATGTGCCGTTGTGCGGTGTAAAATATGTCACACATTTGCAATTTGCATGCAAGCATGCACGACTACACACACTCGCATGCTTGGAGAAAATGATTATCCTTGCGGAAATATGTTGCGCAGCGATGTGACCTCGCCTCCTCATGTAGCTGATGCTGCTGAAAAATAAATGGAAAACTAGAAAACTCTTCAAGGACACACAACACACATGAACTAAGGTGATGATGAATATGCGAAAGTGGGTAACGGCAGAAACCAGCTCGAGCCAGCAAAATGTCAAAATCCATACCACTATATGTAATATCATTATTCCATTTTATCCTTCGTCACCCTCACAATGTGTGGAAATACTAGATGGGATTTGATTTTATTGCTGTCTTGTGTAATCTAGGAAAGTTTCATTATTAAAAAGATGGAAAAAATATGCATTAACTGTACATTAGTGATTCGTTTATTTATGCAAATCTGAATTTAATTTAGAAGCACAGTGAAGTTGCTTCTCAATTCAATCTAAAATGTGCCTTTATTTTGTAAATATTTTAGATTTAGAATATCCCAACAAGACTACAAGAATCAGGATTACACTTCAGGTAACGACAGAGATCAGAAACTTGATTTTTTGATACCGTTCAAGTATACAGGATACAGGATATAGATTGTGGAGTTACCGAAATGTACCAAAGAATTCTTAGGAAAATATTGAGACTGTGAGGGGTGCTGAAAATAATGTGAGTGCCATTTGCCGAAATCAAATCTAGTTTAATAAGCGATTGCTGTACCAATTCTATCATCGATATGACATGAGATTTTCTCCCTACTCGTTGAACCATTTAAAGCTTGCTATTATTACACACTATATTGCACTGCGCTAACTCGCCAAGTGCCCTTACAGGTCAGATTCGAGAAGCGAACTCAACTTAATACGTCTGCCTCACTTGACGAGCTGCATTGTGCAGTCCTACTCTAAACTGTTATACCTTTGAGCAAGAGGGATTTCCCTGCTCAGTAAGTTATACTGCTCCTAAGGATGGTTTACACTATGGGTTACACTATAAAGGAAGATAGACTGTAATTATTATCTATAGTAATTAGATCACTAGCTTCCGGGAAGAAAAACTCTCCAAAATGGAGCCTACGTTAATGGGATAGAGCAGGGCATTTACAAAGAAGATGAGGAACTGATTCTACCTATTCCTCATCCATGAAGGATCTATTCAACAAACCCTGGCACCCAACACGGACAGAACGATATTTAGCGACACCAATCCAGCGAGTAACCTAGTTGACAGCTCAAACCTGAGCAACACAGCAGTTCTAGCTGAAATAATCAGTAGATGCAGGCCTAAGAAATCAACCGGACCAGATGGAATATCGAACTTTATTATCAAGACGATGCCAGAGACAGTACTGATCTTTTTAACTATCATCTTAAGCAACTGTGTCAACAACAACTACTTCCCCAAGAAATGGAAAACTGCAAAGATAGTGGTGATCCCGAAGAAAGGTGTAAGGAACATGATCTCTAACTATAGGCCAATATTGCTACTCAGCAATCTAAGCAAGATTTTGGAAGAGCTGATACTAAGGAAACTTAAGAAGTTCTGCAGCGACAAAAACTTAATACCTGACATGCAGTTTGGCTTACAGAGAAGCACTCTACATCACACCCACTCCTGAAGTTCCAGCATGACACTGCCATTGCTCTCAACAGTCTTCGTGTAACAGTCGGATGCTTTCTGGATGTTGAGAAAGCATTCGATAGCGTCTGGTTAGACGCTCTTATACACAAACTACATCTGCTACATCTACCCCCGCCACTAATAAAAATTTGTTTTTAATTTCTTTCATCCAGGAACTTCTTTGTGCAGTTAGGAAACTGCACTTCAACTATGAAGAACGTCAAAGCCGGAGTCGCACAAGGTTCAAAACTTGGCCCCTTCCTCTACAGTCTGATGACATCAGACCAGCTGATGACTCACTTATATATGCAACCTCAATGTCACCACTAGTCGCTGTCCGGAAAGTAGAGGCTCATATTCACAGACTGTTTCATTTTTACAAAAAATGTGGCATCAAAATCAATACCGACAAATCGGAGCTTGTCTGCTTCAGGAGACCTCGTGAGTGCAGATCTCGCTCAGCAACCACCAGCAGAAATTTAAGCCTAGTACGCAGATCGAGACAAGACAAATTTTACCTCTACAATTTTAATCTCTACAAAACGTTTCCAAATCTCGCGCAAAAGTTTGAATTTGGAGAGATAAAATCTAATTTAATGTGTTTTGTAGTGTATCTCTGGAACGGGTTGTCTTACAAAAGTCATTCATACCTTTTGATGCTTTCAAGAGAAGCATCAGCACCTTTTACATTAAACCAGTTTTGACAAAAATCACTTTCGGAAATACGATGGCTGCCAAAATTTATCCCGCAAAATAATGCTTGTATCATTCTTTTTCCTGGCACAATTTAGTGGAGACATTTTGTACAGCAATGCACAAAAGTATGAATTTTGCGCGCGAACTGCGTACTGCTCAGAAAAATATCCGAGACAAAATTTGTCCCAAGAAAAAAAATGTATGGCAGACAAAATTTTTCCCGATCTGCGTACTAGGCTTTAGTTCTAAAACTTCCAGATGGATCCACCATTGCAGGCAAAAAGAACGTCAAGTACCTGGGTATCAACTTCAATGAGTTGCTAAGGTTCAACCCGCACTCAAGAAGTATACTCAGAAAAGCCAACTGGGCATTCCTCCAGCTACACCCTTTGATGAGGAGAAGACCAGGACTTAGCCAACAGACGAAGGTGCTCATTTACAAACAACTTCTGAGACCAGTTACCAGCTACTGTTTTCCAGTCTGGTTTGCGATCTCAAAGACAGCGATGAATAAACTCCAAATCTTCGAGAGGAAGAAGTTAAGAATCTGCACCGGACTCCACTTCGACCGGCAGCGAGCAAAACACTAGAGGAAGGAGGACCTTTACACAGAAGCAAAAATAATACCGCTCGAAAAATACCTTCTTAATTCTGCAAAGAAGATGGTTCAGAACACCGTCAATCACCCTAATCAGCTTGTGAGAAGGATGGCCACCAAGCAACGACATCCCGAGCCAAGGTACCTCAGTGTGATGGAAACCGTGGACGACACTATTTTCACGGACAACGGCGAAGCAACGGTTCCCTTCTACGCTGACACAAGGTCAGCCTACCACCGCGGCTAAATGCAAACACTTTTCCAAATCCAATTCAAACCCCCACTGGACAACCGGGACGGAACACCCCGAGAACATTAAAGTCACCCGACTTCTCATATTAAGTTAAGGTGCAAAATATATATTTATATTCTTTAAAATTAACCCATTGCATAGGGTTAGGCCCCATATGTGCCATAATTTTTTTTATATTTTCAATGTATTATTTTTAGTTGTAAGCTAACACAAATTGTATATATATGTTCAATAAAAATCGTTAAATCAATAAATTAGCCGTACAGTTCTCTGGAATGCCCTTATGTCCTGACATCCAACAGGGGTAAATAATGAACTGCTGCGCCATTTTCATAAGAGATGAACGGCATTTAAGGGCTGTTTTAGAGTTGGAACTTAGAAGTGATCAAGTCTATTGATTTACTAGCTGCTAGACTATCTGAGAAGATGTGGATATCAGTAGCTGATAACACGTTTTCTTTGAGCGAACTTCCTTAATCGCCTGAAACATGCCACAAGGATTATTTCATAGGTATTTATTACATTTGTATTTGCCTCCTATATAATTGAAAATAAGAATGTAGTTGAAATCAATTAATGTTGTTCCAAAATTCATTTAATTAAAACAATAACTTCTACATTACACCCGAATGAAGGAATCAGTAATTAATTAGGATTTTCCCTCGGACCAAACTTAACTCTGATTAGGATTTTCATTTCAATCTTTTATTCATTTAGAGACCAACAATTTACAAAACAGCTTAAGCTATTAGCTCGAATAATCCGCTCTTAATCCTTGTACATTTCGCCCAACAAGGCCTAAGGCAATTTTAGCCAACAACACGGCTGACCAAAACAAAGGCTTTTTTGCAAGTGTTTCTCAACTATAATCCTTGCACAGTCGTATTGAATTAAATACTATTTCATCTTATATAAGGCTATACATACGTACGTATGATGTAATAAATATAAAATAAAATCAAGGACTAAATCCTCCAAAAGTACAATAGTATACAACAACCAGCAAACTAATGGCATATATTTGATATAATCCCCCAATTTCTATTAAATTAGTATATCTACTTATTTATTCCATTAAGGATTTATTCAATATAACTGGGGGTTATCTTCTTGACAATTTTACCACAATCTCACATGCAGACAAAATAAATTTGTTAGTAACCACTAATTAGTAAAATAATAATTATATCTGGCAATTAATTTATTCAGCAATATTATTCTCATTTCAGATTGTTTTTGGCTGAATAAAGCAGTTAGCGGAGAGTTAGCTACGGCCTCTCATTATAGGGGAAATCCTTTTTTGGATTAAAGCAAAATAATTGAACCGGAAAGGACTAACGCGCTCAGGTAAATTGCATTTTCATAATAATAAAAAAATATAACTCACAGAAACGTGATGTTTTTAATAAGTATTACTTTACATTTGTTTATAAAAATATTGCATATTCGGAGGATTAATTCAATTGAAAGTTAAGAGCAAATTCCAAGAAAATAAAAAAAAAACAAATATTATGTTGATTACGTTACGGCTGTTCCGAGATCGGTTTGTTAAATTCGTTTCAAAAGCGTTTGAGGAATTGGAAATTTGTGGATAAATGGATAATTATTATTCATAATTATGTTAAAAATTTAAAACTTCTTTATATTAGCTTTTTAGAGATAATGAATAACTAAATTTAAGGCTTCAATTTTCGTGACTATTCAAGGATTTTTCAAAAAACCCAAAAGATATTTTTTAGAATATTTTTATATAAAATATTATTTTAAACTTAAGGAGGCTCCTGCTGAAAATGTTTGGTTAAGATCGTTACAGCCGTTGATGAGAAATTCGAAAATCAAAAAACGGTTCTATGACAGGTACCGTTAATAATATTTTGCCCCAAAAATTCTTTTTGACCAAAATGTAGGCCATGTCCATAATATCACACCTATTTTTACTTGGGACTTATAGGTACTATAAGGCGAGTTTCTCGTATGCATTCGTAAAAAAAAATCGAACTCGAGATTTTGATCAAAGTTGACATTACGATGATAGCGAGGACCAAAAAAGTGGGTCTCGCAATTCTGTCGTTCTGTCTGTCGGTTCGACTACAGCCTAAACGGCTCGGCCGATTTTCTTCAAACTTGGTAGATATGAGTTTTAATTTTTTCCCCTCACACGTTTTTTTCTTTTTTTTTAAGACCAAAAGTAACGGTTCCTGCCATACGATATTTTTTCGAAATTTTATAAATATTTTTTTTTCTCAAAAACTGTCTTACAGAATTTTAAAAAAAAAAATTGAAAAATTTCATTTGGTTAAAACTAGCTAATGGTTGAAAAAAATTTTCCAAAAAATTGTTATTTTTAGTAGCCCCCCTAGGGTCATTTTTTTGTTTTTGATTTTCTCGAAAAAGGTGCAGCCGATTTAAATCATTTTTTTATGCCAAAGCTCCTCCATAGTTTGAATATTATTACATATTCAAATTTTCAATTTTTTATTTTTTGGATTTTAAAAAAAAATTTAAAATTTTTTTTGGAAACTCAATATCTCGAAAACCCCAAGATAGATTTTTTCCAAACTTGACAAATAAAAGTTTCTTAACATAATCTACAAGATTTGAGAAAAAATTTTTTGTTTTATCTAATACTAACGGTACCTTCCATACAAATTTTAAAAAAATGGGTTTCAAAAATCGTATTTTTCTCAAAAAAATTTTTTCTTTTGATTAATTTTTACGATCTATAATTTAATAAAAAAAAATTTAAATCTAGATATTACTGACTGTACCTACCATAGAACGATTTTTTCGAATTTTGAATTTCTCATTATCGGCATAACGGATTTTAATGAAATTTTTTATAAAGAAGCTCCTAAAAAGTTTAAAAAACATTGCATTTCAAAATTAAAAAAAAAAATATTTTTTCAATTTTTAGAAAAAAAATCAGTTTTTTTTTTGAAAAATTCGATATCTCAAGAACGGCTTCGTATTTTTTTTTTGAAAATTAGACTCTTATTCGTACAATAATAAAAACTTAATGTTGGCGTACCAAATTTTTTTCTTAAAAATGTTTTAAAAATTTTGTACATAAAAGCTTCTTTTTTTAAGGAACCACTACAACGACTTATAATTTTTGTTCTTGCATAAATTCATATTTGCATAGCATTCTGTTTTTATCTTTTGCTACTAAAAGAATCTAAAAAAATCATTTTATCCTTATGAACAGTTTTCTTTAATAACATTCGTTTTTAAAATTCCTAATCTATTACATAAGAGCAAGTTCGTGCGATCCAGTCGTGCATTTTATTTTTTATCAAAATCGTAACTGCCATTTTCGAGATAAATAAGATTTTGCATTACGGGTGTATAGGGGGTACCGTTAGTCTTAGAGCTAAACAAAAATTTCAATTTCCCCTCTAGGGAATCACCGAAGACCCTTAACTATCGTGTTTGAAGAAAATAGCTCCAGTGGCTGTAGATCGAGGTACAGACATACAGACGGAATTGTCGGACCCACTTTATTCGTCTTCGCTGTCATCGTAATGTCAACTTTGATCAAAATCTCGATTTCGATTTTTTTTTTCAAATGCAGAACTTGTCCTATAGTACCTATATCGCAAGTAAAAAAGTGGGCGTGGCTATTGATTCACTCTTGAGTTTTCGAGAGAATGATAAATTCATTATATTTTTAGTATAACTTGGTATACATACATCGCTGTGCTTTTGCGTATATGATAACAAGCATTATTCTCAATGGGATAAAGACTCTTACTCTCAACAGGACTAAAGCCAAAGGTGTCAATTCCAAAGAGAATTCTTGCTACGACTTTGACTGTAACGAGATTATTAGGATGAGAGAACAATTCTTCCGTTTTTGTAGCCTTCGTTAGGAAAACCGGAAAAAAACATAAATTGGCGCAGGTAGATTTTAGCGGCCTGTGGCGGCCATGTTGTTTTGGTGACATCTGTCAAATCGGTTGTTTATTATTCAATATCTAAAGCAAAATCATAATTACAACTGACGCGATTGAAAAGCACATTCAAATAAAAAAAAAAATTGGTGGTGCGACAGCTCGAAGAGAACCAGGACCTACTGTCTTAAAACTCTCAACTATTCCTGTATGCGTGTAACCAGGAATGGAGGGGACTTACAATTTTTCTGCCGATTCCGAACGGCTAATGAGCAACACTTTTCATGACAGGAGATACTCTAAGAGGATTTGTCAATTTCTCGCAAGAGGCAGTACAACCCCGAACACTTGCAGGGGCTGAGAATCGAACCCAAGACCTTCAGCATGACAGTCCACCACACTAACGATTATGCCAAGGGGTACTACAAATAAAGTCCAAATGATAAAACTATATAATCAAAATGAGTAGACGTGGAGGAGCTTCACAACCTACTCTTCAACGTCTCATGGCCAAATTTGAGTTCGGTAATCAATAAGCCAATATTCGTAGGTCAAAGGAACGCAAGATCGGCCCAGAACATCGCTGTGGTACAACAGAACCCGAAACAGTCAATTCCTCGCTGTGCCTCGGCTTTTCGCAGACTTCAACTTGGCGAATTTTTCGTTGAAACTTGGACCTATATACGTTCAAGATCAATCTGACCATGAGCTCAAAGTTCATGATCATGACATAGACAAAGCCATTTGTTTGCTGACTGGACTTCGGAGCGTTTGGAAGGGGACCCCAATTTTGGTCGAAAATTCGTCTTTAGTTGGGAGGCGCATTTTTGAAAGAATGGTTGTGTTGACAAGCAAAAGTGCCGTATATGGGGCTTAACTAACAAGTATGAAATTTACCAGGCATCCTCAAAAGGTTACCGTTTGGTCCGGATTTTGGGCCGGGCAGCGTGAATGGCGAGCGCTAGAGAACGATAATAACCATTTCCATGTGGTCCAAATTGAACCATAAGGCCCTAGATGGCATATGTTTCCAGCAGGACAGCGCTATGTGCCTCACAGCGGACGCAACTATTTACATTCTGCATGAACGATTTGGGGTATGAATAATGAATATCTCTCGCAGAGGTGACGTGAATTCGTCATCAAAATCATGCGAATTGAACACACTAGACTTTTTCTTGTGGGATTTCCTGATGTTGCAGGTCTAAGGTGAACATACTCGTAACATTAGCCGAATCCATCCGGAAGTGATCGAAAATTGACCCTCTCGGGTCCGTGCCACCATAAGCTGGAGAAGAGCATTTGAACGACGTCATAGGCGATTTTCGAAAACGTCAAATCAAAGTTAATTTGATCGTCAAACTATCGTTATTTTTTGACGCAGATATTGCTATTGTCAAATATGCGATCGTCCTGCTATTTCATCAACGTCTGTCAATTTTCTTGCAAACGCATTTGACGATTAATTACACACTCGATGGCTTATCAATATTTTTGTCGTCAAATCGATCTTTTTACTGCCGCAAATGATTTTATTGAACATATATGATTTTAGCAAACAGCGGCGTTATCAAGTACAAATTTCGTTTAAGGTTTTCTATTAGTTGAATTTTGAAGTTTGCGTTAAAGAACATCTTGCAATTGTATTTTTAGTGCAATTGACATGTTAGAAAACGGTCTTTGTTGATCTGCGTTTGACGAACTCAAGAGTAGAGATACGAGTAGCTTTGTTAATAAAAGTATCAATATGGGAGCGAAAATTAAGGTGAGAGTCGTATTTGTCACGGACTGAACACTGAAGTGCCTTTAGTAATGGGTTCGTTATTTATAACAGACTTGCTTTCGACACTTGGTTATGGATTGACATTTCCTTCTTGGCATGGCATAGCTATGGGGATTAGCGGGAAAAAGAAACACTCCCCCACTCCTTCTGCAAATGCCCTGATCTGGCCAAGTTTGGAGCACAATCATTAGGGCATTTTTGACGACATTGATGAACTTTCGGAACTGAAGACTTGATTTTGTTTCTCAACGAGACGAAATGGCTCTCCGACGAACTTCGGTTACTTCTGTGCTATGCCCTCCGTTTGACACCTTAGATCCTGTAGGCATTCTGTATAACAACACTGGATTCATGCACATTTTATAACTATGTATATACATTCAGTAAAGACATAAATTCACATACAAAAACTTCTAATAGAACTGTAAAGTCGAACGATCTATTATATACTTAATGTTACAAATATATAATTTAAGTTTCACATATGTATGTATTTGTATTAGTTGTAACATTTGCCGCATAGCAACTCGAGGCCAATATAAAATTATTCATTCTTTTGCCAGACTTTGTCACTTGAAGGTCTTAGAATAAATCTAATCGAAAAGTTAACCTGCGTTTCACTAAATTTATATGTAGTGTTGTGAAATTTTGGCCGTCCTTACAGATCAGAAGTGAGATACAGGACACGTGAACTTAAAAATTTACATTGTAGTGTCAATATACAAAATTTGTGTTAAGATGGAGAGTACCATCACAGAAAGAGTGAAATTTTTTTTGGATACAGCAACTGTACAACAGCTTAAAGAAAAGCTAAATAACCTCAAATTAGTGACAACTGGTACGAAACAATCGCTATTACTACGTCTCCAACAAGCATGGGATAACCTTCCACCTGGCGAACTGGACCAACATGTTCCCGAATTGGCTGAAGATGACGAATCATCTGGTTCAACGGGAATTGCAGACGATGATATTCAACATGGCACGTGCAATCTTGATCAAGAAATAGAAAACCTACGGCAGCAACTCCTTAAGAAACAAGAAATAGCTAGACTCAAAAAACAACTAGCTGATTTAACATCCATAGAAGAAGCCACCAAAACTAAAGTTCCCCATTTCCATTTCAAGGATATTGAAGAATCGATTCAACACTTTAGTGGCGACGACAATTTTTCCATTGAAAAATGGGTTAATCAGTTTGAAGAATCTGCCGAAGTCATGGAATGGGATTCTAGAATGCGTTTCATTTATGGTAAGCGTCTTCTCAGTGGAACGGCAACGCTCTTTTTAAGAACAATTTCCATAAAAAATTGGGAAGAACTTAAGTGTGCGCTGTTAAAAGAATTCTCCAAAAAAGTATCACGTGCAGATATACATAACCAACTCCGCAGCCGAAAGAAAAAACGTGATGAATCCTTTCAACAGTATATTTTTTCAATGCAAGAAATTGCTTCCTTTGCGGACGTAGAAGAGACTGACTTGTTGCAATACATTATTGATGGTATTCCCGATGCGCAAACAAACAAGATGATTCTCTATGGAGCCAATGATCTAGACGAGCTTAAAATTTTTATGAGAAAATATGAAAAAATTAAAACTCTAATGCCATCGTTGAGCAGTACATCATATCCAACGAGAGTTCGTCCATCGACGTCAGAACAAAAACCGGTTTTGCCAAACAACAACATAAGGTGTTTCAATTGCAATGCTAATGGTCATTACAGCACTAGTTGCCCGAAGCCACGACGACCGAGGGGTCCATGCTTCCAATGTGGAAGTCATCTACATCGCGCAGCAGACTGCCAAACAAAGCCAGCTGTTTGTACAATTGAAACAACTGGACATAATTTTCCCGATCAGCAGTATCAAATCGATGAACATCAGGTGGATTGCAGCCAGGTTATTTGCGTTTCTAATAATAACAAGTTTGAACATTACATTAGGTACTGCTTTAAACAAAATCAAGATTCAACATCGAGCTATTCTACATCTTTACTCACACTTTTGGATTCTGGCAGCCCGATAAGTTTTATACAACAGTGTTTTGTCCCAACCTTCTTGACAAAGCCCGTGCATGCAGCCGACAATAAATTCACCGGGATAAACAACAGTCCATTGGAGGTAATAGGTAGCGTAAGTTCACAAATTTATTTTGAAGATAATTCCGTTAGATTAAATTTAATTATTGTAAGTAATGAAAGCATGAAATATCCAGTTGTCTTAGGTAGAGATTTTTTAAAAATAAATAATATGGAATTGACAAAAACTAGAAAAACAGTTGATGTAAATGTAGTTAACAAGCTGGTTCAAATAGATAATGACACACAAATCGGGTTAAATGATAATTTTGAAAATCAAATTCTAAACATCGATATCTCAGACGACGATACTAACGATAATTATCCAATACAAAATATAAATATAAATGAAAAATTACCATTCGAAATTAAACTTAGTGTAAAGAAAATGGTTTCGGAGGCTTGTTCAAAGAAGTCATTGAATTCTGAGACAGGTTTGCCAAACGAAGTCAAAATGGAAATTAAATTAAGCAAAGATGAGATTTTCTTCAGTACCCCTCGCAGACTTCCTTATGCACACAAGATAGAACTGAAAAAAATTCTTGATGATTTAATTCAACGAAATATTATTCGTGAAAGTAATTCACCATACTCTTCTCCAATCGTTCTTATCAAAAAAAAAAATAACGAGTTTCGTCTTTGCATAGACTATCGTGTCTTAAATAAGCATACTCTCAAAAACAATTATCCTTTGAACTTGATAGAAGATCTTATCGATAGACTAGAGAACAAAAAATATTTTACTATTTTAGACTTACGGAGCGGATTTTACCATGTCAGTGTAGCCAATGACAGTGTTAAATTTACATCGTTTGTGACACCTTTTGGCCAATATGAGTTTTTGAAAATGCCATTTGGTCTCAAAAACGCTCCCGCGGTTTTCCAAAAATTCATAAATGGTATTTTCAAAAAATTAATAGATGAAGGCATTGTCCTTATATATTTGGACGATCTTTTGATAGCAAGTGAAACCTTAGAACAACATTTAAAAAGTCTTGAGAAAGTGCTGCAATTAGTTTTCGAGCATCAGCTTGACCTACGATTAGATAAATGCAAATTCGTTTTTGAAGAAATGACGTTCTTAGGATACACGGTGAGTTGTAGTGGTATACGTCCAAATTCCGAAAACTTACGTGCAGTAAGCGAGTTTCCTGTGCCACAGAGTGTTAAGAATGTTCAAAGTTTTATTGGGCTCTGTTCGTACTTTAGGAAATTTATTTTGAACTTTTCTCTAATAGCAAAACCTTTATACGATCTTTTGCGAAAGGATGCTGTTTTTGTTTTTGGGCCTGATCAACTTAAATGCTTTGAAGTTCTTAAATCTAAATTATTAGAGGCACCTATATTAGCAATCTATAGTCCACATAATGAAACCGAACTGCATTGCGATGCAAGTAGTATAGGTTTTGGTGCTATACTTTTGCAACGTCAAAAAGATGATAAATTTCACCCTTGTTCATATTTTTCAAAAAGAGCAACTGATGCAGAATCAAGATACCATAGTTTTGAGCTGGAGACCCTCTCAATCATCTATGCATTAAGAAGGTATAGAATTTATCTATCAGGAATTCAATTCAAAATTGTAACTGACTGTCAATCTCTTGCTCTTACTTTGAACAAACAGTTTTTGAATCCAAGAATATCACGATGGGCGCTAGAGCTTCAGGATTATGACTACTCAATCCAGCATAGATCTTCAGAGCGCATGTCACACGTAGACGCCTTAAGTAGATGCACAAACGTAATGGTAGTAGAAAATGATTCATTTGAGTTTGCGTTGGCTGCAGCCCAAAAACAAGATCCTACTTTATCTAAAATAATTTCCGATTTGGAAATTAAAGAAAGTAGTCATTTTGATTTAGTAAACGGTCTCGTTTATAAAAAGATGAATGGCGATATAAGGTTTTATGTCCCGATTCAAATGGAGCATCAGGTTATACAAAAACATCATGAATCTCTTTGTCACCTTGGGGTAGATAAATGCTATGAGTACCTTAATAAAACGTACTGGTTCCCAGACATGAAAGGAAAGATAAAAAAATATATTGCGAATTGTTTAAAATGTATATATTTTTCACCTAAATCCGGTAAAGTTGAGGGAACACTGCACAATATTCCAAAAGGGAAAGTCCCTTTTGACGTAATGCATGTTGATCACTGTGGTCCTCTATCGTCCACTCGAAAAGGTAAAAAGCACTTGTTCGTAGTAGTAGATGGTTTCACAAAATTTGTCAAGTTATACGCTGTCAACACTACAAAAACCTGCGAGGCTGTTGAATGTTTGAAATCATATTTTGCTGCATATAGTCGACCACTTATAATTGTGTCAGATCGTGGAACCTGCTTTACCTCTCAAGAATTTAATGATTTTTTGTTGAGTAGTAATATTCAACATATAAAAATTGCAACCTTGAGTCCACAGTCAAATGGACAGGTTGAAAGATTCAACCGTGTTCTCATACCGATGCTTTCTAAAGAATGTGAGGAAGAGTCAACCAGTAACTGGGCAGGGAGCTTGCTGAAAGTCGAATTTGCGTTAAATAACACTGTCAACAAAAGTACTGGATTTCAACCTAGTGTGCTACTCTTTGGTGTTGGTCAGAGGGGTGATGTTTGCGATGAAATATTTGAGCATCTGCAGAAAACCAACTTTGATGACAAACTTCGCGTTGATTTGGTTCAGGCTCGAGAAGAAGCTTCCCAAACCATTCAAAATCATCAATCCTACAATAAACAATACTATGATAAAAAGCATAAAAAACCCCATGTTTATCAAATTGGTGATTTCGTTATGTTAAAAAATATTGATACTACCCCAGGCGTAAACAAGAAGTTGTTAGCTAAATATCGGGGACCCTACGAAATCGTTAAAATATTGGATAATGACAGGTATATAGTCAAAGATATTGATGGTATGCAAATTTCTCGTATACCTTATAAAGGAGTTTGTTCTCCATGTAATATGAAACTCTACGTTTCAGGATTTTAAGAAGATTTGAACCTGATTGTGACAGCATGAAAGATATTTATGTATAAATTTTGTATCGTTTATTTCAAATTTTAAATTGTAAGACATACCAACTTCAAAAGAAAAATATTAAATATGTAATTTTAAATGTAATAACACGTTGTGCATTCGCATAATTAAAGAATGATTTGTTATATAAAAATGTTCGAGACAAAATGATAATAAAAACCTAAATTGTGTTCGAAAAAAACATTCAACATAATAAAGTATTTCTATGTATATGATAATAATCGGGGCGATTATATGTCAGGTATGGCCGAACTGTAGGCATTCTGTATAACAACACTGGATTCATGCACATTTTATAACTATGTATATACATTCAGTAAAGACATAAATTCACATACAAAAACTTCTAATAGAACTGTAAAGTCGAACGATCTATTATATACTTAATGTTACAAATATATAATTTAAGTTTCACATATGTATGTATTTGTATTAGTTGTAACATTTGCCGCATAGCAACTCGAGGCCAATATAAAATTATTCATTCTTTTGCCAGACTTTGTCACTTGAAGGTCTTAGAATAAATCTAATCGAAAAGTTAACCTGCGTTTCACTAAATTTATATGTAGTGTTGTGAAATTTTGGCCGTCCTTACAATCCCGAGCTAGCGGACTGAGGGCTTTGACGGACGACTACTGTGCGGGGGCTGGATAATCACTCAATCAGAGTGGCTACTTTTTCAGAACCAGTCAACAAGCTGCCTAACTTGGCACAATACAGATGGTGTCGGATGAGAGGCGATCCAGCTGAGTGAATGGTCCAATTTTCGGATGATTGTGGAAAATCAATCACACAATAAGAGACATCAAAATTCATTAGTGACTTCTAGAGCACATAGCATAAAAGACACAATTTTTTAGAAAATTCATCTTATTAATCACTGAATATATCAATATTGATTGAAGAATATAAGAATACTTAAGTACCAAAAACTTAAATTTTAAATACAAAAAAAAAAACACTTGAATTTTTTGTTTTTATTTTTTATTTTATTTTACTGTTTTAAAACCCATATATTCTAATTTTCAAGTTTCTATCAAAAATCTTTAGGTCCATTAGGTCCACCTCGTGGGGCTTTCTGAACACAACAACTCACTCTACCACCATTGAAAAACTTTCACTTGAAAAGCCTCACGCAGGCCGTTCATCAGAAAGACATTTTGAAGTCCTCACCGCCTCCTATTTGTCTCCCTACAAGTCCCATTTGCGTTTCTCTCTTTTGTTTTCACTTAGTTAAACACTTAATGACAGTATCATCATCCATCAGTTCCAAACTCTCAACTTGAGAAAAAGTTTTGTTTTCCAAAGCCTCTTTTTACTTATTATATTATATAGGTTCGTAACGCTCCATTGCCACCGCGCCGCGCCGTAGTTGCCTCTGCAATCAAAACAATACCACTCGACTTGAGTAGGATACACACTTATCAAAACAAAACTTGTGATTTTTTCCCACGAGCATAAGTTCGAGTTTCTCTCGCTAAACAGTAATTAATTAACATTTTAACATAGCGGAAATGAAAAAAAAAATAAGTCCTAAGGCAACTATAGATACACCTACCACACCCTCGTAATATTATGAACTACTTGAAGAACTCTTCAACAATGTTGCGGCAGTTCATCACACTTTTTTTTTTTTTTGAGCAGAAACATCCTTTTGTGTAGTCCCTCAGTGCTACAGTACTCGTATATCCAGATTTGGGAATAAACCCGTCAGATACAGATCGGATATGAAAAAAATAAATATTAAGCTCACTCTATAACCAACAGAGTACCTAAGTACTGGCATTTGACATGAAGTACCCGCGCCGCTGACATGTAGATGTCAAGACTAATGTTTTGCGTGTGACGATGTTTTTTAAAAAATACCCGATATACAATTCGACACACAATGTAGGCTGTGGAGAGGCATTTCGTGGAGGAAAAAATCCGATGAAATTTGTTTCCATGTTTTATAATTTTGTTTGGGAAGAAAGATAAGGATTGTTAGTCAATTTGTTTGACAGGAACCTGACCATTATTTGGAGCGGAATCTGAGCTGTCAAAAAAACAGTCTTGTGCGTGGTTCTTAGTTCAGAGCGTTCGCAAATCTTCTTCTTTTTCAGTTCCGAACATGTTCAGAGCGCCCTCTATGAGCTCCGAATAAAATAATTGAGTAGAAGAAATTAAATTCTGAAAACATCCCGTTTGACAGTTGGGGACAAAAGGAACAAAAAAATCCAAACCAAATAAAATGGAGTATGAGGACGGTCTACGCACGGCTATAGAAAGTAAAATAATTTTGGAAATATCTAATAAAATTAATTACATAAAAGTTCGTGTCCTAGTGTGTTTTATAAGTTTTCCAGAAAGCTCTAAACAAACACTGCTTAATCTATTCGATGGGATATGCTCCAGGTAAAAAAAGAAAATCACCTATTCTATGATTGACCTCGCAAGTATCTTAATACATTGCGACTCCCATTATACCGACGAAGGTCTCAAACAAAGTTTTTTCTTTAACTAGATATTGCTTTTTTTAAAGCCCATTTGATTTTGCAGCAGCTGGCAATAAGATGATGATTAGCACTACGTTTCCAGGACTAAGGTGCTGCTCGAACCAACAACCAAATCGACCTCGTGTTAAGCGACTCAAAGAGCTATTCAACATTTTAGACGTTTAAACGTCCATTCTGGCCATTTTCTTGTTGGCAGCAAAATGCAGAGCTTGATCAGCACATTTGAAGTTGCCATTAAGTTCACGAAGAGCATTTGATGTCCATTCACTTTATAGACGACAATGAACAGTGATCCCAAAAGCTGATATTTCATCAAGTAGGAAACAGAAATCTCCGTAGGCTACCAACCATTCCACAGAACGAATCATCGGTATTATAAATGAATTCAACTAAAGAAAATGCGAGAAGATACACATTGCACATGCTATTATGCTGCGGCGAAAACCAAGAGATGCTGCGTAAAAAAAGAAGATTTACGTAGCCTTCTTTCCCCAGGAAGTCGAAGAGTCTGGCGATCGAATCAATATCCGGAAATATTATTTAAAAAAAGCTAATTAACTGGCTGCTGGTTTAAGAACAGACAGGCAGGCTCTTCGAAATAGAAAAGGCAACCTATTCACCGGAGCACAGGGAACATCAGATAGTTTCAAACAGCATTTTCACCAGCTGCCAAATGGGACACTGGTAGAAAGAGTGTTAGGGCAAGAAGTGTACCCACGTGAAATGAAAACCCAGATCCGCCACGAAGTATAAAAGACGCAGACTTAGTTATAGAAAAGTTAAGAACAAAAAGATTTCCAGCGGAGCTTAACAAATACGTTGTTGATAGTTTGTTAGAATGCGAAGGATGGAAAGAAGCACGCCCGATTACCGGTTACCATTTTCATATGCACCTTCAAAACGTTATCGATACACATAACTAGCAAACGTAGGATGCAGACCCAATCCAGTCTTAAGACGTTCTGCAAAAATGTAATCGGCAATTATCAGGTGTTTCCACTGGCTATCAAACGGCTCTTAACCAGATTATCAAACAGATTTGCCATTGGCTTCCGGGGCTCCTAATAATATAATATACAATTATCAATAAGTGCTGCCTTCAATGGATTTCCCCGGCCCTTAACCGGCTTATCAAACAGTGTTTCTTCTGGCTATAAAAAAACTCTTAACTCTTAATAAAAATGGTTGTCTTGGTTGCCCTCGGGCTGTTCCATCCCGGTTGTTCATTTGGGGATTTTGGGATAGTTTGGGGTTCGTTTGTTTAGCCACGATGGAAGGCAGAATCCGTGATAGTGTAGAAGGAAACAGCATCTCCATAAACAGTTGGGAGAATTTATTTCTGCCGGTCGTTAGCTTAGTCTTATTTAAAAATTGGTTTCAAGTGAATGTCAACTATAATATTTATTATAAAACAAAAAAGTTTCATATATTCGCCTACTCTTGCTTGATGCAATCTATTCATGTCATTGCATAAGGGCTTTACGGGTCAAAAAAGCCTATAACATGCAGTTTTCAGTTGTTCAGTTGCAGGTTTCTGCCTGGTGCTTATTACGTTTTTTTTTACCATAAGGGAAAGCGAGAAGAAATGCTTGATGCACCGTAAGGATGTCTTGGTGTTGAACCGTTGACCATCCCCGTGTGTCGAACTCGCTACATACCGACTAAAACTCCTCTAAAACCCTTATTGACCTACCGCCCGGGACCTCTCTTTGTATTACTTCAGGGGGGTTGTCATGTTTCTCTAGCGGGATCAACTAGCGGGCTCCACTGTTTCCCGATCGTTTTCTTCTTCTCTTTTTTTTCTTCTGAGAATATACTCTGTGAAGCTACAGATGTCTTGCCAGTTTTCATAGCTTTGTAGCATCTTCTCTGACCTGATGGCGCCAGTACTTCTTTGCAAATCTTGATTGAGAGACATCCATCTTTAGCATCGTCTTCTTCTGAATCCTCGTACTCGCAGGCTGCACTGTTTGTTTTTCCGATCTGGTGGAGAAAGGCGCTGAAATAACCGTGTCCGGTGAGTAACTGGTTGACGTAGTAGTTAACCGTGTTTCCGGTCACCGTGTTTCCGGTCGTTCCACTCAGCCACGTTCCTGATCAGCCTCGCTGTCCATCTTCCTCTGCTCTACCGCTTTTGCTACTTCTGAGTTGTAAGTTGCTTGGGCCTTTCGGATGCCGCTTCTAATCCAATTTCCGCCTTTTTGTCGTAGACGTAATTCCTTTCTGCTGCTAATAGATCGATGGGTGTCTCTCTTGCGACTTCAAGAACGGCTGGTTCTTCATTGGCTTGCATAATTGTGTCAGCTTTTAAAGCTCTCACAGGGTTTCCCTGGTTTACATTATAAATCACTCAACACTCAACATACTTAACTTCATAAGATTTGTTCCCAAAAGCTTCAAATCCCAAAAGCTCCTTAATAAAATCCAGTGAATAAGCTCCTTGTTTGTAATTGAGAATGATAATGGTAACTCTGTTTTAATGTAGATAACAAGCGCACTATCGTATTGCCTTGACACTCTTGACGGTATCCCTTCAGCAGTGGCATATAACGGTCGTGTTTGGGTATACAACTTTTTGCGAAGAATTACAACAACAATTCTTTAAGGAAAGTCAGTGGCTTGCTCTTTTTTAAGTGGCATTTTTCTCAACGCGGTGTAGTGAGGGTGTATCAGGCGCCACTGCTTGGGAAAAAGTTTTCCCATATAGCCTGTACTGACAATTTTTGTTGAACAGAGTATAGGCTTGGTTCTTCAAAGTCCCCGAACATCGTCTCTTACATTTTAGACGGTTTCCATCTCAGACCAAGGCCACGATGCATATTGGTATTTCTCATGTACCAAGGGGCATTTGTTACTCCACGAAGGACTTTGTTTTGAAAATTTTGGATGGGCTTAGCCTTAGCCTTTGTTTTCTTTGTACAGCCCCATAGCTGGATATCATACATCCAAAAGGGTTTCAGCAGTTGCTTGAATAACATTATTTTCTTCTGGATAGATAGGCCAGAGTTTGTGCTCTTTCCATTTTAGATTTGTATCCAAAGTCATACCAAGGTATTTGGCAGTGACCTCTAACTTTATCAACTGTATTTTACAATTTTTCTGCAGCCTTCGTAATGGATATATCATGCACCAATGTCAGAGTGACGCCAGCAAAGGTGGCCATGACAGCGTTGATGTCCACTGGAATATCCCTAGTATATAACAAATACAGTGTTGGTACTAAGACACTTCCTTGGGGTACACCGGCTTCAACTTCCTTAAGTTGCGATTAATTTTGGTCGTTTCGTATACTAAAGAGTCGTTTCATAAAGTAGGATTTCATTAATTCATAGCACTGCCTGGGAAGGTCCCTATGCAGTTTGTACTTAAGTCCCAAATGCCAAACCTTATCAAATACAACAAATATACAAATATTTAAAATTAATCTAAGAATACAACTGAACATCCGTAATTCTATGCACTTGGTCTATCGTGGAATGTTTAATTCTAAATCTAAACTGATGGATCGGGATTAGTCTTCTTTCTTCAATTTTTTTTTGCTAAGTCTTTTCAGGAGTAGTGTGTCGAAAACTTTTGCCATGATTGGTATAAGCGCTATAGGTCTGTAAGATGTTAATTCTTTTGGTGGCTTAGCTTGTTTAGGTATAACAATGATTTCTGCAATCTTCCAATGATGTGGCACATATCTAAGCTTAAGGCATGCGTTCGTTAAAAATTGTAGTTTTTTGAAGGCTATTGAAGGCATTTCTTTCAAAACCTGAGCAGTTATTAGATCGTACTCTGTTGGTTGGAGCGTGATAATGGGAATTTGACATTCGTCGCTTCTATCCACAAACTATTGAGAATGTTTTAAAGACATTCGTAAGATGTTTAGTGAAGATGTCAGCCTTCTTTTTCGGGTTTCTAATCCAATTTCCATCTTGAGACTTTATTGCTGCTTTCCATAAGAAGTATTCGGTAGAAGCATCTGATTTTGTTTCGGTGAATAAAATTTTAATAAATTTTTCTATTGTGGCAACACTTTCAACAGAAAGAATAAAGAAAAACAAATAAAGAAGATTATAATGAAAGAAAGATAATAATGATTGTATGTACTTAATAGAAAGAGACCGCCGCGCCGCCGGTTAGGTAGAGCCTAGAGCGTAGAGGAATATACTGAGAGAATAAAGATATGATCAGTTTCATGGATCTGTTAAAGAGGAAAGACATTTTATTTGTTTAACCGAATATTGTTTTAGTTTTGTATTAAGCAAAGATTAACTGCTTACACTATTTTAAATTTTTTGGATAACAAATCGTTAGAAATGGAGATAAATAAATTTTTTGATCTTTTTAGTTCTTAGAGGGTAGCAAAAGTTTATAAAGAACGTTTGAACTAAAATTAAGCTCGATAGGTTTCCGGATGGATAACTTACTGTGTATAAAATTATTGAGCAATATTCGACCATCATTTGTGAAAATGTTTCTTGGAAAAGAATCTAATCTCTCTCATTTCAAAAGTAGTTGGGCACTATGCACATATCTATAAGCTTGATAGGTCTTTTCTCTTTCTCAGAGCAAAATTTTCTTAGGAACTGGAATTTGATATCATTTCTTTAAATTTGTCCTTCCCTCAGGAGAAGTAGACCCAGAGTTTCAAAGAAAAGTTGGTACCTACATATATATGTATACAATCAACAGTTTAATTCTGTTAAAATTGATTTTTTTTTTGGGTCAGGGTGTGGAGCTCATTTGGTTAGATATGAGCTAAATTAAATATTTTGGTTGTGTTTTTCTTATTCTCATTTTTTTCAAACATACAAAATGGTCAGCAAGGAGCATACCAAACCTAAAATATACACAAAAAATTCAATTGAATAGTCTTGTGCCCTGTGTATACGATACCAACCAGAAGTTCCGATGAACTAGGTCAAGGGTAAAAATGAAGTGCTTTAATGTAATGGCCGGTCAGAGAGACTAAAAGGTGGAATTATCACGAGGGAATAGTTCCTTGAGTTAGATTTTATTTATTTACGGATAGCTTAAGATATGTTGTATACCCTTACGGGTTTTCCTGAACTTTGTTGAGGGTAAAGTTCTTCCTAAAGTTTGATGTGACCATTAATTGAAGTGGTGATGTGTTGTTCAAATGTCTGTAGTTATTTATATGAGTTCATGCAAGCTATTTTGTTACTAAAGGAATTTATTTTAAGCTTAAGGGTTCTTCTGCGTGACGCAATATACGTATAGGAAGAAATGCTTTTCCAACAACTCGCATGCTTTATTAAATTGAAATCGAAAAAGCACATTCACTTACCAAAGTTATTTTAACTTTCTTAATTTAGATTTGGCTTAAGGGCTTGGAATAGATGTTCGGCTTTAAGTTATCGACACTTGAAATGTAATTTAGGTATTTGTAGGAAATTGTAAAATCTGGATGGTATTTTGAGGAGAATTAAAGGAAAAACTAAAATATACATAAATTAATTAGTTTTTTGTATGAATTTGGGGCAGGCAAACTTTGTTTTATAGATAAACTTGTGATCAAAGATTGCACATCGATCTTCTAGAACTTAATAAAATTAAATTAAAGGTTCTTCGAAGGATTACAATACTTTCTTATAAATACCTTCTTGAATTTCGGTGCACACAGTTTTATTAGTAAGACGATTACTATTGACCTGTTTGATAGCGCCAGACAAAGCTACCCAGAAAGTAGTTAGAAACTTACATTAAAATACTCTTCGAGTATTACACAATGGGGGATCCGACTCAAATCAAATAAATCGGATCTTTTGTTCTCCCGTCACCAACGGCACCCGTTATCGTTCTACAGAAACCTGCAGAAATCATATAGCTTCCTGATGGATCGACAATATCATCCAAAAATAACTTCGAGTTAGCTTCAATAAGCTGTTTAAGTTCACACTTAAGGATGATAAAGAAGTGCAACTTTCCATTCCATCATTCAAAAAGAGGACCTGATTAAATTACCCAACAAACTGCTTATTTTTAAACAGTTATGCACAGGGTTTTTTATTTATATTATACCTGCACACAAGGGTTTATGAATACCCTTGTAATGTTAAACACAGTGCGAGCAATTAGGAAAGAGGAATATGATTAGAAATGCGATACCGATGCATCTTAGTTCAACATGTCTGCACATTGCAATGAGTGGGAAATATTGAGCCGGACGCAGCATTCCACATTCGTGTAGTGCAGTTAAAAAAAATCTCTGTACTTGACAGTACGTGCGAAATTAGGCTCATGCTGAGCATTCCTAGGAGTATGGCTATTATGGTTGTATTGTTTTAGGGGAGGAATGCAATTGGCTATTTCACTAGAGCTCTGTTTATGAAAATTGTGGTAAAATAATCTTCGATCGACAAAGCCGTAAGCACTACAGCAACAAAAGATTCTACAAAGAAGCCAAACACTAGCCACTGGACCTGTTTCTTGTGCAATTGGCAAAGTAACTCATCTTAAATACTGTCAACCACTCTAAACCACTATTGATAAGGAAAAAAACCAAGGAACGACATCTCGATGTACTTAGCATCGTGCTATGGAATTAGAAATACTTCCAGCAGACAACGGAGATGCAGTTTCCTTCCATCTCTCCAACCTCTTTAACTGGGCAAACGGGACGGAACAACCTCAGAAAACCGATTATAATAATTTGTGTTGTAATTTTTAAACATTCCCATTGTATAAGTAAGGCCCCTTATGTGTTATCAATATATATTGTCAATTCTTGTAAATAGTAGTAAGTAAGTAGTAAGCCAATTAGTATGTTCAAAAAAAAAACAAAATTGAAATTAGAAATTGAACCTGCCTGACCATGGAGAAGAGGATGTCCTATACCATCAATACAGACAATTTAAAACAGGAACTCACGGCATCTAAGACTTTGTATTGAAAAAGATTGCCAATACTACCATATTTCTGTTAACGAATAAATTCTTCAACAAAATGGCTATCTTGATGAAGCATGGAAAACGGCGAAAATTCGTTCAGTCCCACAAAAGAGAAACACACAAAAGGTGGAAAGATAATCGCAAATATCGCTTCTTTTGTGCATAACCAAAGTCCTGGAATCATTTCTAATGCGAAGGTTAAAATATTTTTGCCAGGAAAGCAATTTAATATCAAACTTCCAGCAAGTCGAATACCGATCACCACTTCACCTGTTATTCATTGACTTTGAGAAGACTTTCGATAGCGTCAATAGAGAAGGGAGGCTTTCAGAAGAGTTTGAAGTCCAACGTAGAGTCAGACAGGGCTGCATTCTGTCACCAATATTGTTTCTGTTGGTGATAAGCGATGTCCTGCTAGCGGCCTTGACGGGAAACGGAGGAATTCGATGGACTCTGACGTCTCATCTGAAACATCTTGACTATGCGGACGACGTATGCTTGCTCTCTCCTAGGATCATGGATCTCCACCAAATGACAATAGGGGTGGAGAGAGAAGCAGACTGAAAATCAACTCCGGTAAAACAAAGATGATCAGCCTGGGAACCCAGTCATCTTCACTAATTAATATTACTCAACAACCGGTGGAGAAAGTACAGAGCTTCCAATACCTTGGAAGTATCATCTCTACCGAGCGCGAGGGAGGCACCGAACAGGACATCAGCAGTCGAATCGGGAAGGCAAAGGCTGCTTTCGGTATGCTTAGAAATATATGGAGGAATAACTCTCTAAGCTTAAAAACCAAGCTACGGCTGTTTCGATGTTTCAATGTCGAAAGTAACAGTAGGTGTCACTAAGAAGCTGCAAACGTTCATTAATAGATGTCTACGATACATCCTTAGGATTTTCTGGCCCAATCGTATATCAAACGAAGAGCTCCTCAGGAAAACGGCTCAGGAACCTATTGACTCTATAATACGATGTCGAAAGTGACAGTGGATCGGGCACACGTTTCGAAAAGGCGACAACTGTATTGCGGCTCATGCAATGCAGTGGAATCCACTTACTCAAGAAGGAAGAAGAGCTGGACGACCGAGAAGCTCATGGAGAAGGACAGTCGAGAAGCAGTCAGCCCAACTAGGCAAGAGTTGGAGGGAGTTGCGACTCATATCCAAGAACCGAACACGATGGCGAGTTGCCATTGTGGATGCCCTATGTCCCACTAGGGATCCCCCATGGACATAAAAAGTCTGAGGAACTAAGTAAGTAAGTAAGCCAGAGATTGCTGCTTATAAGTTACAAGAGCCTGTCACGAACCTTTGAACCTATTTCTTATGATTGAGGTAGCAGATCAATGCTCATCATAATGTCAGGGAGCATACTTAAGACAACACCAAATTCATTGGTGTAAACTTCACAAACAAGTTTGAGTTCTGCTCAACAATCATTTCATGACAATTATGAATCTTGCAAACCAGGAAAGCAATTTAATATCAAACTTCCAGCAAGTCGAATACCGATCACCACTTCACCTGTTATTCATTGACTTTGAGAAGACTTTCGATAGCGTCAATAGAGAAGGGAGGCTTTCAGAAGAGTTTGAAGTCCAACGTAGAGTCAGACAGGGCTGCATTCTGTCACCAATATTGTTTCTGTTGGTGATAAGCGATGTCCTGCTAGCGGCCTTGACGGGAAACGGAGGAATTCGATGGACTCTGACGTCTCATCTGAAACATCTTGACTATGCGGACGACGTATGCTTGCTCTCTCCTAGGATCATGGATCTCCACCAAATGACAATAGGGGTGGAGAGAGAAGCAGACTGAAAATCAACTCCGGTAAAACAAAGATGATCAGCCTGGGAACCCAGTCATCTTCACTAATTAATATTACTCAACAACCGGTGGAGAAAGTTCATAGCTGACTCAGTTCATAGCTGACTCAGCAAGAAGACGAAGCTTCTCATCTACAAGCAGCAGACAAGGCTTGTTCTTAGCTACGGAAACACCGTGTGGTTCATCATTAGGGTATAACCATCAGCAGTAAAAAGATACAGCTGAGAATGTGAACAAGATTATAACACAACCCACTCATCAGGAAATATTGAACAAATAATCTCGAATGATATTTAAACGTAGAGGGGTTTGAAATTGTTCTGCAGGAAATTTTTCCTAGCCAGAGATATAGGAGTCCCAGATCTCGGTTTCAGAAGTCAGACTCCGGGCAGTATTCCACAACAAAGGAACACCTATCGACAAAGTACCTACACTACACCCTGACATTTTCAAACCTTGAAAATTGTTTACCATTTTAAATGACATTAGAAGTAAGTTAACCCAATTTCAAGCTGATAAATAAATATTATTAAATCTTAACCCAATTTATCGATGACTTTGCTACAACCGCTAGAATAGCCCTCAATTGCCAATCATCTCTTATAAAGGTGGCGGAACAGTTCAACATTCACCTTTGCTGGAAGCTGGAATATAGGTACATTCGAGTATAACATAATCTATTCTAACAGGTAGGAAGATTTTGGTATGTCCATCGCTACATTTTTACTTTTGCTAAAGCAAGATGCTGTGAAGTCTGCAAACCAAAGGTGGAACACCACTACTTCCTTGGCAACAAAACAGATTTTGCCAACGCTAGATTTCATGCACTCTGAGCATCTGATAAATTTAAGCAGATATCACATTAGATCCGTGATAGGTGTTCTTACCAGACACTGTTTAATAGGCAAGCACGCTGGGAGACTTGGAGTCAAAAGGATTTGTACAGAAGCTGGACGTGGCTTGTGGTACCGTCCATGCAATTGACTAAAAAATAACGTTGCAACATTTCTCTACAGTGATGTGATGTCTTTTGACTATTACGCGACTGTCACCGGCATGAAAACGACACCATAAAGTTATTTTTTACCCCACCGATATAGCATATTCATTTATTGTCATTTATTTAATTTTAACTCAAATCAAAGTGATTCTATCTCTTGTTTAACATTTTAAGAAATGAAAATCAAACAAAAACAAAAACTCAATCAAATTAAACCACTTTCGTCCTTTTATAACTGTGTTAATTATTGCCAAGAATTTCCATCGTCAAAAGTATCTTTCATTTTGTAGCTTCTTCGTTGTGCTTAAATATTGTTATTCAAATTCAATTTTTCATCTCAATTCAATTTTGAAAAGTTCACACCTTTTCAACTTTTAGGTACCTTTCGGCCAAGCAATTATTAAGTTTTCATAGCAATCTTGTTAGAAGCATCACCATAAACCTTCTACTCTCAACATCGGCCACCGCCGCGCCGCGCCGAACGCTCCACTGTCCCGTTAAAAGTTGTTCGGTTTTGTATCCTTTGCCATAATGACAAATATCCTTTTCTATTTATGCTTTCAAAAGAGGAACTTCTATTATAACTTTCCTAAAAAAATTGCAGAGATAGTCATAGCTGAATGATATGCGTGATATCGTTCCGGTCGTCGTTTCGTCATCATCATCGGCATTATCAAACATTACTGCAATTTTTATCTATCATTTTTCATGGACTTTGTACTTTGTTACATCCAACCTTTTGGTAAAAAATAACAACAAAAATATACCAAATTTAATTTAAGGGTTGCTTACTTACGACCAGGGGCGGTTTTTCTTCAAATGGCGCCTAGCTTATGAAGACAAAATGTATCTATGGGAACTCATCGCAATTGCAATTGCTCTATCAGGGTATAAGTTTTAGTTTCAGGTAAGCCAAACGATGCGTGACGGGAAGGCACGAACTTACTCCTCTTGTTGTTCGAAGTTATAATTTGATTAAAAATTGAAGGTTGAAGTTTGTAAATTTGTACCTACATATTATAGCATTGACACGGGAAATTGCGAAAAATTCAACAAATAAATTTCTTCTGTGTTTGCTGAACAATTTTGGAACCCAATATTATTTGTATCATTTACAAGTACCTACCTTTGTGCGAAACTGCAGTTTTTTTTTGTAAAAAAAACTGGTTTTTGTTTAATAAAAACTACTGAAGACGTTTTTTTTTTATTCTAAAAATAACCAAAATCAGTTTTATGGCGGGGGAAGCTAAAACAAAAATTCGAATATTCTCTTAGAGAACCACATACAAATCAGCTCTACCTTTGAATTTGTGACACAGGCAAACAAAGGTAGATAGATACAGATGTACATGCGCACGAACGCATAAGCGCACAGGCACACGGCCACATGGACGCATACAATAGACGGTATGCCGATGCCGACTTGTGGCTCTAGCTTGATGCAGAGTGCACGCGAAAATGGTTCCAAAACTTTTAAAAAAAGTTAAAAACTGAAATGTCTAGAATAATTGTTGAACGTTTTCCTTAAAAAAATTCACATAACGGAATAAAATTTTTTTTAAACGATTTTTGACAAAACTGTCTTATATTTTAGTTATTTTCGGTACAATTTTACAATTTTCTTCCAATTTCGAATGCATCTACAATTATGGTGATTTAAAAAAAATGCTTTTTTTCGAATTTTAAGGAGTGCACCCAAAAATATTGAAGCCTAAATCGAAAAAAAAAATTTCCTCAAGATCTTATCAAAATCGGACAAGTTTTAGATAGTGCTACCAGCGGTTTTTCATTATTTTTACTTGAAAATCGTACTTCTTTCCAAATCTTCAAAACTGAATAACTTTTCGAGTTTTAAAAATAGAGACGTGGAATTTTCAAAAAAAAAAATGTTCGTCCAATCATCTATATATAGTTAATGACGATGAGTATTGAAAACGTATTGGAATACATTTTGTACAATTTCTTATGGTCACATTAAAGAAATGAGGGCTTAGAAAAAATAGGCGCCAAAAATTTTGAACATGATTTTGGGTTAAGACTATTACAAATTACTCAAAAACATATCTCCTAAGACAAGTTCATAAATGCGGGCCAATTTTGAAAACAAAAAAATGTTTTCGAACATTTGTCCTGGTTTTCAAATAACAATATTTCGCAACGATATACATAGCCTTAAATGACAATTTTCATTCAGTCGTATTTTGATACCTATTGAAAAATAGGGCTCCGGAAAATATAAACCTAACATTTCTCTAAACATGTATTACATATTGGTATTATTTTGTTGAACAATTCGAACCTTTTTGATACAATTGGGAGAATAGTTTTTGAGATTTTTATAAATTTGAAATAGAAGCTCCAACACCTTGGTTATGTCAAATAACTCTGTATCGGTGTTTCTTCCACTAAACGAAGATGTTCCGCAGGGCTCAATATTGGGTCCACTTCTTCTTTACAAAAATATGATCATATTTCTCATTTCGATAAGCTCTCCTTTTTAAGTTTATAATAAGATGTATATGTCACGATACATAAGAACGTATAATCTAGTGCCAATGCGGTGTATATACTTGGTGTCAAAACGACAATTATTTGTGTTCTCAGTCCGGTTGTGGAATGCTATTCCCCTTGGGCTTCGAATGTACTAAGCTGTTAAGGATGAAACTTAGGCCGTATTGGGAAAGTATATGGTGATGATTTAATGTGTGTTATCGGTGTGTTATCGGTGTTTTATTATTTAATTTAATTTATTATTTTTATAGTTCTTTAAATATGTAAATTTAAATATTTTGTTTAATGTTAATTTACTCATATTAAAAAAAAATAGAACGTAATATTCACATTCATGTCTCCATGCATACATACATATACAGGCATACAAAATTTAATATTTTGTTGTACAGCTGAAATATTAATTTATTAAAATGTTTTGTCGATGCTTGAGCTATTTTTATATGATATTGTATCTATTGTGTTTAGCTATTACTTTTGTTATAAATTAAATTTTAAATTATGAACTTTTCATATATCAATATTTTTGATTTTCTGAAATTCGACAATTTTGATCATAATTTTTTTAACAATATCAATTTAGCACAATGCAATTCAATTGTTATAAAATGAAGTCAGGAATATTTTTTTCGAGAACAAAAAAAAACCTTAGGTACCAAAATTTTAATTATTCACGTATCGAAAAATTAAAAAAACATAAATCTGGGCAGAGATAAAGAATTCATATTTCCAGACAACGGTAGACCTACTTTTTACTTGCGACTTTGTAGGTACTAAGGGCCAAGTTATGCATTTGTAAAAAATCGAACTCGAAATTTTGACAAAGTTGACATTACGATGATAGCGAAGACGAAAAAAGTGGGTCTCACAATTCTGTCTGTCTGTCTGTTTGACTACAGCCTAAGCGGCTCGGCCGAATTTCATCAAACTTGGTAGATATCGTTTTAATTTTTCCCCCCACATGTTTTTTTTTTTTTTTTTTTTAAATCGAAAATAACAGTACCACCCATACGATTTTTTTTCGAAATTTTATAAATATTTCTTCTCTCAAAAACTGTGCCACAGATTTAAAAAAAAAATCAAAACATTTCATTTAGTTAAAGCTAGGTAATGGTTTAAAAAATTTTTTCCAAGTATTGGTTATTTTTTGTACCCCGCTTGGAACCATTTTTTTTGTTTTTGATTTTCTCAAAAGGGGTACAACCGATTCATCATTGGCATAACGAATTTTAATGAAATTTTTTATAGAGAAGCTCCTAAAAGTTTTAAAAAACATTGCATTTTCTTATTTTTTTTTAATTTTGAAAGAAATTTTTAAGAAAAAAATGAAATGAAATTTTTGAAAACTCAATATTTCGAAAACCCCATGCTCGATTTGTTTAAAACTTAATAAACAAAAGTTTCTTAATATAATCTGAAAGATACAAATGTTAAAAAATGGTTGCAAGAATTTTGCAAACAATTTTTTTCTTTCGATTAATTTTTTACGATCTATAATTAAAAAAAAAATTGAAAACAATACCATAGAACTATTTTTCGAATTTGGAATTTTTCATCATTGGCATAACTGATTTTAATGAAATTTTTTTTATAAAGAAGCTTCTAAAAAGTTTGAAAAACATTGCATTTCAAAACTTAAAAAAAAAAATATTTTTTTTAAATTTTGAAAAAAAATATTTTTTTTTGGAAAATTCAATATCTCTAAAACAGTCGAAATATTTTTTTGTTAATCTAATTTTTTTCGAACAATACACAATTTTTCTTAAAAATGTTTTAAAAATTTTGTATATAAAAGATTATTTGCTTAAGAAACCATTACAACTAATTATAATTTTGTTCTTGCATTAACCAATATTTGCTGGATCACATGGCATACTGTTTTTAGTTCCAACTACTAAAGAAATTGTTTTAGTCATTTAAAAAATGAATTTGTTGCTTATGAACAGTTTTTCTCTAATAACATTAATTTTTGAAATTCTTAGTCTTTTACAGAAGAGCAAGTTCGTGCGAACCAGTCGAGCATTTTATTTTAAGAGAGTTTCATGATGAAAAACTCATTAGAACTTATGTAACAAAAATTCAAAAACCAAAATATTTTTCAACGCAAAAAGTTTCACAATACAGAAAAACATTTAGTTTCACTGTCAAAAATGTCATAATTCACACGTTTTCGGACAAAATATCTTAAATCATGAATACTTTTTTCAAAAATTTAACTCAAACAAAAGAAACTGGAAACAATTTTCTATTCATAGCCGTTTTCAAATAAGGTATTTTTAAAGACTTTTTCGAAAAAATAAGTGGTCAAAGAGATCATATTTCTGAAAAAATTTTCAACATAAAAAATTGCTTAAACTGTCAGAAACTATCAAAAGCTTTCATAAAACAAAAGTTTAGAAAAGAACGTTCTATTGTTTCTCTTAAATCCAAAATTGGGAAAGATTTTTTAAAAACTGCCCAAAAAGGCCTTAAAATATACTAAACATAAATTAACAATCCTACGGACAGTCAGTGAAAACATCATGTTAATTTGAACAGAATTTAAACAATTTTCGGGTTGATATTTTTCTACACGGTAATCATGTTAAATGTTAAACAAAATACATGATGTGAAAGCTTAGTTTATTTTTTTTTGAAAGAGAAGACATTGTGAAATCAACAATTTTTTCAGGTCATTTGAAATTTCATTTAACTTTCTTGAGTACTGTTCTAAAATATTAACAGGATGCTCTGTTAAAATAAACAAAAAGTTAAGCCAAGCCAAGGCCAGGTTAAATTCATTAGGTACACAATTGTAAAAATAACTTTGAAATCTTAATTCAACAGGATATAAGATTAAGTTGATAATTCGCAACAGGAGATATGTTAGATTAACAGCAACTTGATAAAAATTAAAACTGCGGTCTGGTCAAAATATTGCTAATTTTTCTTACAACAATTTTCTTTTCAAATTAACACGACACCTTCTTTAATCAACTACAATGTTATCAGAAAAAGTGCCACGTTGATTAAATTATGAAGGTGCGTATTGTTTTTGAAATCTCGAAGTTTTCTGAGTTTTCTGGAAATTAATATTTGACAGTACAGCATGTTAATTTAACAATAAACTTGTCGAATTATTACCTGATGATTCTCTTGCAGTGCAATTTTCTCAAAATTAGCAATATTTTGTTTATTATAGAACTTGGCAATTATATTGGATATACATATGTATGAAAAATATTTCCTTGAATCAAGTTTTAATAATGTTTGTATAAGATCAAAGGTTTTTAAAGTGGAACTTTGGCTTCAAATTTTTGTTAAAGGAAAAGGTTTAATCATAACCTTATTTAATCACGTGAACGGAATGATGTTCAGTTAAAGTTGAGCACATAAATCGATGCTGCCTATGGTGGGACTTAAACTCACAGTTAGCAGTCAAGCACCAACTTAGATCTTAGAATCCTAGATTTAAATTTTTTTCAAATGATTTTCCTAAATATAAAACCTTTTCTTTCGTTTTTGAAATCATGTTCATCTCTCTTCTGTGTCTTTAGGAAATACTCGTGTTTAGTCATTCTGTTAAATTTGGTGCCTTTCTCAATGCACTGCCCCAGAACTGCCCTGCTTTCGACAAAGAATATTTTAATTTTTCAAGGAATGACCTAAATAGTCAACAGGCGGGGCGCACCTTTCTCCCAAATGAACTTAGGGCAGGTGAAAAAGACTCGTCCCTTGCACTTAACCCAAAAGGAAAACAAACAAAAACAACAAGTTTCATATTTCATGAGCTTGATGATTACAGTGACAAAGTTCCATTTCAATTTAATAATATTCACCGTGACACTGACGATATTTTGCGTCACATTTCCGAAGAAGAGAATGTCCTGTTCGGTCCATGAAAACTTTTCCCATTGAGATTGCAAATGGAAACATATTTTCCTTACTTTCTCCATATTTTCTTTTGTTTTATTGGTTCTGTTCTGATGGTTGCTCCGGTATCATCTCTTAACTACTATCTTTGGAGCGCGTTTGTTTTTGAGATAGGAGTACTCGTCGTCGTCGCATCTCCTTTTTAACGTCTTTTCGTCTTGTCCAAGTTACAAAGTGAACGAATTGGATTTGAGGGAAAGGGATGAACTAGCTATTGCTGTGTATAGGTACATTCTAAATCCAATGATGGGATCAAGTGCAGGATGAAAATGTTGAGAAATGTTCGGGTTAGGTTCGGGGTTTGCCCCTTTGAAATGGAGGTGGTGATGTTTCTGCGTTGTTAAAAGTGTGTTGGTATTCCAGGCTACTACGGGTCCTCCTATATTCAAGGGTGTTGATGAAGAGTGAACGAAGACTCTGATGGCGAGATGGCATCATACCAAGAGACAATCTCATTTTGGTATTACGAGTATAAATCATTGAAGTTGGAAATTGCCTGTGATCCTTTTACGTCGAATGTCTTGAGTTTTCAGAGTCTTCATATTGTCATCGTAGTCATCCTTCCTATTTCTCTATTTCTCAGCGTTCGTCCTTGTCGTTTTCTTTAATTTTTTTATTTTTTTTTTTTGGGGGGTTTAACATATCAAAGATTTCTCGGTTTTCATCTTTCAATCGCAAGAGAGTTGGGTAAAAGTTGGTGAAAACGAATTATCTCATTGTTGAACACTTGAACAAGTTTTTTTTTTTTTTTGCTTTTAAATTGTGAAGAGAGTTCTCGAAAATGGAGATGACTTTCTAACATTTTGATTATGTGTTCTTTCATCCTTCAAAGGACATTTGAAGCTCTTTTGATTTGTTTTCTAATTTTTTTTTGTTTTCGTTTTTATGTTGATGTTTGTCTTGTGCCATTTCTATGTGCCATTCTTGAAATTGGATAACAAGTTGTGATAGTTATTATGAGGCTGTGAGGGTTAAATAGTTTTATCGAATTTGAGTGGTTTGGAATTTGGAAAAACAAAGTTAAGCATTGTTTTGGGATTTGTAAGGATAAAGTTCAACGATTGAAATTGATTAACTGAAGAATAGAACAGATTTTACAATTATTTTGGATTTTTATTTCAAAGAGCTTAGAAGCTTCTGAAGTGTGAAATGGAAATTTAAATATTTTCTTATATTTTTCTTCAGAGTTGTGTTACTGTAGTAGCTATTTTTGTTTTTGATTTTAAGGTCACAAAAGTAGAGTTGGGCTTTATTGATTTATTAGAAATATTTTTCAGTATTACAAATCTGACAAGAGAACCGTTGTTTTACTTTACTTTGAGCTAATATTTACATTTTAATCCTTACAACATACTTGAATCAGGTTTTGGCTAATCATTCAACCTAATTTTTTTGGTCAGGAACCCGCTTGAGTTCGAAGTATCTAATAAAAATTCTTATTAAATTTTTTACAAGCTTAAAAAATTTTACTGTCAACATGTTGTTTTAATAAAATGCTGTGAAAATGGTGCGAAATAAAACTAAAAATTAAAGTTTAAAAAAACGAGCCATCAGAAATTGTTGCGTAAGGAAAAGATTTTGGGAAGAGTTTTCTAAAAATTACTGCACATGGGGACGACTATATCAGAGGTCACACCTTACCTATATGTATGAAAAGTTATTTAGGTTTACTTAATTTAATGTTAAAAGTCACAAAAGCACTCATATTTTTTTTTACATACCCGAACTCAAGGGGTTTCGACGCCCATTAGTATGTAAAATTATACTGTATGCAATAAAGATAGTCAGCTGAGGCCTTATGGGAAAGCTTTTATCAAAACTGTGTCATTTACCAATTTCCCATTGCACTGCAAAAGAGAAAATAAATCATCTTAAATACACATTTAGTCCACAGACCTACCAAGATCTCTTCTTGTGATTATTATAAGTATTCAGAATCATTCAAACAACATTAGAGTTACCAATGCTTAACTTAACCACACCAACTTCAAACTTTTCTATAGTTTGTATGCAAGATCTTTCAGGACTAATGCCTTTTTTTAAAGCTTTAAGAATAAAAACAAAAAACAAAGTATGGTCATTGTTTTAAGCTTAATTATTTATAAATCAATGAAGTGGTATTTTTAATTTCCCATAGGGAGTTATTGTAATCGGTTCGATTTGTCAAATTGGAATTTTTGACATTTCTCGACGTTTCAAGGTCGCTAGAGGCTATATAAATCATTTTTAGAGAGATATGTGTGTGTGTGTGTGTGTGTATGTACGTTCGTACGTTCGTACGTCCGTACGTTCTTGTACCATTTTTCGTCGTCGATATCTCAAGAACGAGTAAAGATATCGACTTCAAATAAGTTTTGTTTAATAGATAATAACTTCGAAAGAGGCTGAAAGGGCGTTTATTAAAATTCAGTGAGTAGTTTTTTCACTATAACGGTTTATAAAAAAAGTAAAAATTTTGGTTAGTTTCAAATATCTCACGAAAAAATAATGCTATTGATTTTAAATAAAATTTAATGTACTCATTATAAGGTCATACAGCTTTGGTATGAATTTGGAAAAAAAATGAACTTACCGTTATTTTTTTAAATAAAAAAAAACTGAAAAAAAAAATTTCATAACCCAGATATTCTAAGAACGGAAAACAATTTGAAACTCAAAATAATTTTATTTTACGAAAAATAATGTGTTTGACAACTGGTGAAAATTTCAAAAAAAATCAGTTTACAGTTTTTATACAAAAAATAAAAAACTATATAAAATTCTATTGAAAATTGGTAAAAATTGTTTTTCGACTCAAATTTCTCGAGAACTAGTAGTGATATTGACTTCTAATTTAGTTTATTTTATACATAGTATAATTTTGTACAATTGGTAAAATGTTGACATATATTGAATTGATAGTTTTTTTTTTAAAAAAAAAAACTATTAAAAATTCTAGTGAAAACTATTTAAAATTGTATTTCAAATCGAATTTCTTGGGAATAAACACCGATAGTGCCTCCTAAAGTATGTTGTTTTATACATCGATACCTTCCCTAAGAATGTATACTAAGCGACATTTCTAAAATTGTTCAGGAAACGAAAAAAACCAAGAAAGTTCGTTCGCGAAACCCAGGCCAAAACGTGGCCCTTAACATATATTATATTTCCTCATCAAAAAGTCATTTTCGAAAAAAGTGCCGCTTAGTACATTCTTACGGGAAGGTATCGACATAATACAATTATTAACATATGGTTAAATTTTGACAAGTATCGAATTGACAGTTTTAACAAAAATATAAAAAAAATCTACTAAAAAGTGGTAATACTTTTTTTTCGACTAGAATATCTTGAGAACGAGCAATGATATTGACTTTGCCATTATTTAATTTTATACATAATACAATTTCTAACAAATGGTTTATATTTGACATATATCTAGTTTTAGAGCGGATATATTTTGTAAGTACCCTTCCATCAATAACCAAACCATATCTTTTATATTCGAATATTTCGTTTTTAAATTTTTTTCATTTAAAATGTTTGGAACCGAAATAATAAAATAATTTCTATAATATAATATTAAAAAACACGGAAATCTATAATTCAGTATATAATATGTACCTACGTTCTTCGTAATTATTACAAGTTTTCAAGACCACAAATGGGAATTTATCAGTGTGGGTCGCACCCACCCTCTTTTTTTGTTTATTTTTATCTTTTATTAAAACGGGAATTATCTTCCTGGGGATAACCTAAGAAATAGCATCTATTATAATTATAATACCCCGATTTCGATCAGAAATCAATTTCTTTTTTTCAAAATTGTTAATGTGCGATTTCACTCCTACTATGTGGTAACGCTTATACTGTGTCAATTAAACTTAAAACGATTTAATTATCAAATTACGGCATCGCGGTAATAGCATTTACATATATGCGATGAACTTACGCATTTAACTGCAACCAAACTGCGATACAAAGACATAGTAGTACAAGACATAGTATACGTGTGAGCGTTAGCAGGACACAACACATTAGAGTATCTACATGCTAACTTAACCGGCTCCCGATCGAAAAAGGGTTGCTTTCTGAGTTACTGCAATTTTCCATTTTCGGTTATCCGATGATCAGGATCAGGCTTCCAGTCATCAATACCAAATTATCTGCACATCCGTGATATGTGAAATTCATATACTGCAAGGTTGGTGGTCAAATGTACATATTTTTGTTCGGTGGTCTTGTCCTTCAAGACCAAAAAAATTTCTCCAGATATTTCATCACCGTGTGGATTCTATTACTATGAATGTCGATATCGTTAGGTTAGGTTAGGTTAGGTTAAGGTGGCTGCTGACCGGAAAAGGCCAACACTTAGACCAATATTTGGTCCGTTGTGATACCACAGGATTTCAAAAATCACCCTTACTCGTTAAATCATTTTGAGCTAACAATAAAGCGTTTGAGACAGTGAATGTCGGAATTATTTAGATCACTAGGATCGTTATAGTACTCGTAGTAGTCTCCCAAGTTGAGTCTACGTCTTTGCGCTAGGGCAGGACAAGAACATAGAAGGTGAGGAACTGACTCCTCTTCTCCTTCATCCATGCAGCTTCTGCAAAAATCATTTGTAGGAACTCCAAAACGGAAAGCATGTCTTCCTATTAGGCAGTGTCCAGTAAGGACACCTATAATGGAGCTAATGTGCAATCTACGAATAGAAATTAGTTGTTTTGAGCGTTTAGCATCAAACAATGGCCAAATCAGTTTAGTAGACCGGCAAGTTTGGGTGCTGGTGCATCTGTGGTTAGCTTTCTTCATGGTATCATACTTTAGCATAAGTTTACAAGTAGCTAGGGGTATACCGATGTTAGATTTGCTATCCAACAAAGGTAAGATTGTTCCGTTTTTTGCAAGTTCGTCGGCTTTACAATTTCCTGGAATGTCTCTATGCCCCGGCACCCATATATAAGGTGAAAGTTAAACTGTTTTGACATCTCCACCAGAGATGATCGACAATTATGGGCTGTTAGTGAGTCAATGGAGATAGAGCCCAGTGACTCGGTGTCAACAATTGACCTGCTTATCATCAATCTGATCCAGAAATATATTGAAGAAGTCACATGATAGCTCTTCTCCTGGCAGAAATAAAGTGCATGATTGAAATACTTCAAAGGAACTAGAACTCAGGCAACTTGAGGTATACTTAGAAGCCCAACGCTGAAAATTTATTCTTCGGGTCGGTTTTCATTTTTTTTGTTCAACAGTTGAGCTCTCAATTAAGACGTAACTAGGAAATGGTCAAAGTCGACGGATTCTCCTAGAAATGTACCTCAGTCTAAGATGTCAGCTTCGTGCATTGTGTTCATTAACATGGTTAGTTTGGTTGGTAGTTCAAGAGTTGCTTCAAAGTCTATTTAACGCAATCCATTATCTGTTGTCATTTTGTGAATACTGTGTTTACTAACTAATCACACAATTTTGATATCGTACTCAAAACCTTCATCTGTCATAACACTGTTCTTTAATAGCTCCATAAGATTCATCAGTAAGAGCGTGTTGGCTTACTCACTTATCAGCTTAAATTGAATAACTTTGTTTCTCAGAAAATTTCCGATGATGGAATGTAGCCTTCGTTTCTCTATGAAGGCAGTTATTAGAAGGATTTACTCAAGGTTTTGAGTAGCACTTAAGTGTTCTCACGTTCCATTTACATACTGTAAGGTTGTTATCCTTTGACGTTCCGGGTCTTGTTGTTGTCATTTGAGAGTGTAAGAGAAGCTAACCTGACGACATAACCTTCATTCTCGGGGGACAAGGCCTCTTCTTAATCTTAAAATAACAGGGCCAGGGATAGGAGAGCTGCCATTGGTTCATTCGCCACAAATCACTTTTTCAGCTACCTGTCTGGCACTGCAAATCCTTACTTATCTCATAGTTAAATATGTCAGAGTACCTTACGTAAGATGGACACCAAGGCTAACTGGAGTTGAAGAATTATTTCATTATCGTCTTTTAAAGAGCTCCTTGGTGGGAAAACACATTGTATGTAAGGAAACTAGTTTTGCCATTGCATAGTTCAATCAAAGGTCTACCCTATGAAGATATGATAAAAACCTGTCTTCATTATTCAAAAAAAAGAACATCTTTTTAAGAATTTTGTATATGTATACTATGTAAAAAATATGAGGAATTCTTCCTCTTCCTCGGTTCCTACGCTTGTTTTCAATGACACTCTTTTCGTTACCTCTATTGAAAAAGCTAACTTGTTTGCAAGGCAGTTCGCCGCAAATTTCACCTTGCCGGATAGTGTCATGACTCTCCCAGTTCTTGAGCGCGTTAATGATTCTATGGGACAAATCTTTTTTCGTACTCGTACCGTGGCGAGAGTTCTAAAAGATCTGAACATACATAAGTCCGCTGGTCCGGATGGTATTCCCGCTAGCAAAACCCCTGCGTAATCTTTTCCATCTATCCTGTTCTCCAGGGTGCGTTCCGAGTGGTTGGAAAACTGTATTTGTTCAGCCAATTTCGAAAAAGGCGACTCTTCTTCTCCTTCAAATTATATTGATTGATTGCACTAACGTCCCTTCTTTTCAAGGTCATGGAAACGCTGATTATTTATCAGCTTAAGAAATATCTTGCGGAACGAAAGCTTCTTAGTGACCGGCAGTATGGCTTTCGTTACAATAGGTCCACTGGTGATCTAATGGTATATCTCACCGAAGAGTTGAACAAATCTTTACATCGTTTTGGAGAAGGTAAGATTATTGCACTTGATATTTCAAAGGCATTTAATAAAGTTTGGCATCTTGATCTTATATCGAAAATGCGTGCTTTTGGTGTCGACAAATCCTTTCTCCTTTGGATTGGAAATTTTCTTTCGAACCGTTCAATACAAGTTGTATTAGACGGATTCAAGTCTGAAACCCACAATTTCAAAAAATCAATAGTATCTGATCTAAAATATTAAGTCTTTTGAATCCAAAGATATATACTAGTACTCTTATCTTTAAAAATTTTACTGTACAATACTATATACTTACATAATGTACCATGTTTTAAAAACATGTGCAAATAATTTTTTTTTTTTGAGGTCGAACATTAAAATTTACGAACAAATTATTTTCCAAAAATAAAACCCTTTCACCGAAAAAAAATGGGGAACTTCTTGAGGAAAACTGAAGTTATACAGATAAATCTCTCCTCCGAAATTCAATTTTGTTAGGATTTTTCCAAGTATGGCTTCGATAGTAATCCAGAACTCAATTTTGAAGGTAACCAAAAGTATAGTTTGAATTATTTCTTTTGAATTATCGAAGAAATTCCCAAATAAGTCAAAAGTCAAAAGAAAAATAAATTCCGCGAAGCCAAACCCCATGAGGGAAACGTGAACTTTAACCAATTTTAACTTAAAACGGATCAACTTACGAAGCTTGTTACTATATAAGAGTTTGCGAGAAATTTAAAAAAAAGACTGAATTTTCCTCCTTTCATCTCTCGCCAAAACTTTAGCTCCCAGTCTGAATTAAGGATACTTTTCTTTAGTGTTTTAAGCCATACGAATGTAACTTTCCAAAATTCTGAGTTTCAGTTTCGGAACTTCATTGGATTGAAAGTCTTATTTTCCTGGGCAATAAGTAAAAAAAAATATTCAATTTCAACTACATAACAATTACTCATTTTGTGTTGAGCTTTATAAATTTTATCTCCCTTAATGACATGAAAAATAAGCGAATCAAAGAAAGCACCTTTATGCTTAATGTTATTAATAACTTCTGAATTTATAATTAAGAAATATATTTTATTTTATTAACCGAAACTCTCCAGATATAGTCAGTACCTGCTTACATTATATTTCCACATTGCCTTTAAGATAATTGGTGGTAAAATTCAAAGTACCACTTAAATTTACCGACTGTTAAAGTTTGTCTGCCTTTGCCGCATAAACTTTTGCATCAATCGCGCTAAAGGTGGTACTGTTGTACACTGTTGTATACCTTTACCTACTCCTTGAATATTGTTCTTTATTAACTTTTCCTTAATCGTAAAACAAAACAATCAACAAAAGTTTCATGGCTTCGAAATTCAAAATTTATTGCACATTCACACTCAGTTAACAATTTATCGACAGTGCTCAAAAACATCCCTTATATAGTTCGAGAGTTTGAGTTTATCTTCGGTATAATCACAAGGATATCTCAGAGGCATGGTAAATGTTGAAAATTTAATTTTTACCATATTCTATATTCTTTTACGGACTTTTATAAATGTAGGTATAACGTCTTAACCGTCTCCAAAATCCGCAAACTTGCCATAGTTGCAATTGATCATATTATAGGTCTATGTGACTCCCTTAATGATATCCTACTATTCTTTTACATTAACCTCCCTCATCTTAAATTTACCTTATTTGACCATGAATTATATTGTGTTGTTTCCAATCCTATCTCGGCAAAGCAATGTCATTTCATAGATATCCTTGCAGACTTAAGCCACTGTCAAGTTAGTGGCATTCCAAATTTTATGGGTAGGCAATTAGACTTAATTTTCAAAACAGATCCCACCCACTCTTCAGTCTTACTCAGTCGCCTTTCTCGATCTTCTACGGACAACTGACAGTCCCCTCCAAAATTTTACTTTTAAACATGATTCTCCTACTACTGTCTTCTCCCCGCACATACCTATTTTCTCATGATTTTCATAAAGCTTAATTTTCTCAAATTAGTGAATATATGAACGGGCTTTCCTTTAATTTTAACACACTATCTGTAAATGATGTTATATACATATTTAGATAAATAAAGGGTTTTCCAATAAGAGGTGTTATTTTGATATTCAAAGAAAAATGGCATTTTTGGAGATAAATGATCAGATGTTTATTTCATTATAAAGAGGAAGGTATGCCGTTAATAATGGAACACAACATCAGCCAAATGGCCGTGTGTGTGTCTTTGCTGATTGGGTCCTTGAAATGCATGAAAATGATCCGGAATTTCATCGAAAAATCATCATGAGGCCCATTTCCACCTCGGAGGCTACGTCAACAAGCAAAACTGTCGCATCTGGGGCTCAGAAAACCCAAGAGTTATTGTTGAAAAGCCTCTCCATCCTCAACGCGTGACTGTTTGGTGCGGTTTATGGTCCCGCGGGGTCATTGGACCTTACTTTTTTGAAAATGAGGCTGGAGCAACAGTTACGGTCAATGGATTGCGCTATCGAGAGATGATTAATGATTTTTTATGGCCTGAATTGGATGGTATTGATCTGGACAACGTTTACTTTCAACAAGACGGCGCTACGTGCCACACAAGCAATGAAACCATCGATCTTTTACGGGAAAAGTTTCCGGACCGTGTTATCTCTCGAAGAGGTGATCACAATTGGCCACCGAGATCTTGTGATTTAACACCTTGCGACTTCTTCCTTTGGGGTCACGTGAAAGATAAGGTCTACGCCAACAGCCCAGCGTCGATTCAAGACCTCAAAGATGAAATTCGTGAGGCTATCGAGGACATAGGGCAGCCACTTTGCGATTTGGTTATGGAAAATTTCATGAAAAGGATATGGTCCTGTAAGCGTGGTCTTGGCGGCCATTTGGCTGATGTTGTGTTCCATTATTAACGGCATACCTTCCTCTTTATAATGAAATAAACATCCGATCATTTATCTCCAAAAATGCCATTTTTCTTTGAATATCAAAATAACACCTCTTATTGGTAAACCCTTTACCATAGCTGGGCATTAACTCGTTAATCCGTTAATCGTTAATTAACGAAGTTAACATTTTGATTAACGGATTAACTTTTAAGTTAACTTTTAAAAATGTTAACGGACACGTTAAATCCGTTAATCCACGTTAAGTCCGTTAATCGTTAATCCAATGCCTACTATTTACCACGCGGCGCCAAAAACAGGTTCAGACAAGTATGAGATAAGTGCCGTGCGGCGCGTGCCGCGGGTGAAACAAAAACAGCTAGGTATGTATTATATTTTGACGGCGCGTGCGAGTGAGAAAACTGCGAAGAGATTCATTTCGTTTGATCATTTCATTATGCCGGTCGTCCACTTCGTTCAACTTTTTATTTAACTCTTTCGTTGGATAAACGAATTTACAACTTCTTACACTAGTGCAGCAACTTACGTAATTCACGTTGAGCAACTAAAGTTGAACAAAATGCGTTTGGAACCCCCTACACATAATTGACCAACTTTCCCATATGTTGAGTAACCCCGCACACCTAGTTGATCAACTCTTAAAACTTATTCCAGTTGTGAATAGCTCCGTACACCTAGTTGACCATTTTACTCAAATGTTGAACAACCTCGTACACTAGTTGATAAACTTGTTCGATTTTGACAGAAACAAATTTTTTTCGAGTTGATCAACTGCGTTTTCGATATTGTTGCTCAACCAGTTGATGAACGAGTTGATACCTTCGTACACTTAACCAATGATCACTCGTTGGAAACGCGTTGAACGCACCACCATAAACAAAAAACTCAAACGTCAAACCTGAAATAATTTTGACTTCAGTTCGGTACATACATTTATTGTCGCACGCCTTCGCTTTAAAAAATTCTTAAATTTATTCCGTTTTCCGTATGAGTATGATTTCCTCTAAGAAAAAAAAAAAGTGGCTGCCGCATTAATAATATTAGAAAATGAACGACAAAAGGAATAAAAAACAGCCAAGACGATTCTGGGTAGATGATTTTTTCTTGAGTCGCGAAGAAAATTGTTTCTTCAATGAAATATATGAGAAATTCAAATCGATTGATCCCACCGCGCTCGTGAAATCAGCACATTATCTTGAAAATGTTGCTCAACGTGTTGATCGAATATTTTCAACGAGCAACACGAGCTCGTACACTACCCGTACACTGGTTGCGCAATTCGTTGAGCAACGGCCAACAACTAGATCCAACCCGTTGGTTGAACAGAATTGAAGGCACCGTACATTAGAGTTGAATGCGTTGAATTCGAAATTTGTGCATTGATCGCCAAGTGGACGACCGGCATCACTTAGCGCCGGTGCTCAGAGTAAAAAAATATAAAAAATGCACTTTTTATCACATGTTAACGGATTAACGATTAACGTTAACTTGCGTTAATTCTTCCGAAATTTAACGCTTTAACGTTTAACGAAGCTAACTTTTTTAGTAGCGGATTAACGATTAACGAAGTTAACTGTTTGATTAACGGTGCCCAGCTATGCCCTTTACTTAGTTCTACTTCTCTCCGTGTAGCCTATTCTCGACGTAAAACTTCGTTTTCTTCCCCACCTTGCTTTAATATTAGGCTACAATGATTGCGAAACAAGATGAATAAGTTTTTTACAATTTTCCTTCGTTCTTCGACTGACTATTTTCTATGAAGGCTATTTAATGCCAACTCAAAGGAATTGTATTAAAGAATCTAAGTCTTTCTTTCAGTTTGTCAACTTTAGACGAGAATCCTATGGTTGCCCTCTCACTATCTATCTTTCAATAACGAACCACAAGCAATTGCCAACTTTCTTGCTAGTTTCTTAAAACAATCTCTTACCGAAGACTTCTTTGTAGCTGATTGTAATTATTTCAATTATTTACCGATTTTCTCTGCCGATTTCTACCTCATACCATTGACTCATTTCTCATCGAAAAAAAACCTAAATTTAACCAATTGATCAATGATGAGTGCATTTCCCGCCCAGATACCCTTCAATATTTCTGCTCTTCCACACTCTTTCTTCCCCACTCAGAAATCTTCATTTTATCACTATCTCAAGGTTTCGAAGACCTCTTTCATAACCCCAATACATTAAAAGGGCCCAAATTAACAAGTTACAAACTACGCCGAATTACTAAATTTTCACATATTCCCAAAATCTTTGAAAGCATTTTGTACGAAATTTTAAGTTTTCGTTGTAAGTCTCTCATTTCCCATTGAAAACATGGCTTTGCCAAAGGTAGATCCATAAGAACATAACTAACCTTTTGAATTCGTATTATCAAGCCTCTCAGACTAAGAGAACGAAAAGGAAGTTGACGTTGTCTCAACAGATTTTTCCAAAGCCTGTGACAAAGTTTCACATAAGCTTATTCTATTTAAACTGTCAACCATTGGGCCTGACCCTATCTTCTTAAGACAGATTTCTTTTTACTTGCAAAAACAGTTGCTACGAAGTTCGATTCAGATCTACTTTCTCTTATGATTTCTTAGCTACCTCCGGGGTCCCACAAGGCAGCCAATTAAGACCTCTCCTTTTTATTCTTACTTTTAACGATATTGAAATGTTTATCAAATATTCCAATATCTCACTCTACGTCGATGATACCAATTTTTTCAAGACCATTTCTTCGACACATGATTCTACTCTTCTTTAACTTGATCTTGACGGTTTCTCTATCTGGTGCTTGGAGCTAAATATACAAATCACATTCAATAACCTTTTCACAACAACGCATCCAATCTCCTATTCATCTCATCCTTCTCCATTAATAACCCATATCTACGGCTGAGTTAATGTGTGACCTTGGTGTTTTATTTGATAGACACCTCAACTTTCTCACACAAACTCTGCCCTAGGCTTCGACAAACGGTGGTCTAAAGAATTTTTTGACCCCTACGTGACCCAATATTTATAAAAAACCATTTGCCATCACCTTCTTTAATACACCTGCTAAGTATTGTCGGCCTTATCAACAAATCTATATATCCAGTATCGAGAGCATTCAGAGTCGTTTCCTACGTTTCGTCCTGTCCTTCGTGGTCTGTCTTCGAATAACCTTCGTATCGAGACCGAATTCTAATAATAACCTTGGCTACGCTCGAAGAACGTACAGCAAAAAGCGACATTCTCTCCATTCATCGATTGCTTTAAGGGTCTGTTGCCTGGACAACGCTCTACAATTCCAGCACTAATTCTAAGAAATCCCCGTCTCTTCCTTTCCAATGAACCTCTTATAGTCCCAATGAACCCATTACTCGCCCATGCTTCTGAGGATTAATTCTAACCGTTTCGACTTTAACCTCAGTATAGCTCTCATAAGCTCTTTCAACCAGCCGACAACGAGATTGTAAATCGAATCCAACCACAGTCAAAAGACATAAGAAGGGTCATGAACGACAATCATAGAACGAACGAAAAAGACTGAACGTTGCACGTGTTTCTTACAAGAGCAGCACCAAACGGATAATGGACACCTCGCCTATATACACCAACGATTGCCACTCCTGCGGTGAACAGAAGCGTCAGTTAAGTGATGAGGCCACCTCTCCCTAAGATTGGTAAAATTCTCTTAAAGAGAGGGACAACCTCTTCGACTTATTCAGAAATCCTGAGCAAACAAACAGACAGACAAACAGAAGCCAACCACTAACCTATTCAACTCATCTACCAGACATTTCAAGGAGCCACATGTTTCTACGGGTCTGTTGAAAGAATGATTTCTCAAGTGGGGTATAGGAAAGGATCACTCTCTTAAAAGGCGTCTACTTCTGCTCAACCAGGTGATTAATTGACGACAGACATTTCTTCAATGACTTAGAAGAACTCTCCGACATTTCAGGCTATAACTTTCTGAAACTCATCAACACCCTTAGCGGACTTGAATGGCATAGGATTATCATAGGTTTCAATACATGGGAGTCACAATCCCTAGGGTATCACAACGGATCTAAATTAATATAAGTGTGACGGTAACAAGATCAACTGTCAGCCCATCAACCTAACCTAACCTGAGTTTACCCTGTCTAAAACTCCGTCTTCTAAATTATCCATCAAATTTACTCCAATTTCAGAGCTATATTTAATCCAGATTAAGAATTAGCTTGTATTAAGCCAAATAAATGTTACAATAAGGGGTACTGCCCCCACCGAAATTAAAATTAAGATTTCTGTCAAAACTGTCAAGTAGAATGACCTTAATCATACAAAAATCAACAATACCACCAGGACTATCATCCTTGTATCAAACTTCGCCAAGTGGAGGAAAAAAAAAAAACAGCCCGTCTTCGTCTTGTTAAGCAAAAAAAAAATTACAAAACAAATAAATTGAAGGTAAAATTTAATTTCCTTTTCCCTGAGCCTCATTCACAATCGACAAACGGATTATTTATGGTCGCCTGATTTTCATTTTACTGTAGATATTTTATTTATTTATTTATTTTTTTTAAACAAAAGTAGCTCGACAGAGAAAGTCCTAAATCAGAAAGCACAGAAAATATCGTTTTCTTCAAAATGGAGGCGCTGCAGGTGAATACCCAACACAAAAAACCAACAACAACAACAATACACAGCCATAGAAAATTGACGTCCTTTTATGATTCTCTGCTATCCTTTTAATGTTCCTATTGTATTATAGCCTTAAGGACTTAGGCTGTATTAATTGTCAAACAAAATGGCAGAAAAATAAAAATACGAATTAAATTACTGTCTGATACCTTTAACGGGTTAAATTTGTCACTAATGAGAGGAAAGTTCTTTTTAATAAAAGAATACAACAAAAAAAGGACACAAAAAAATGCCAATTTGAACAAAAAAGGAAAGAAGGACATTTAAAAAAATAAAAAAAATAAAAATTATATCTTGATAAAAATACAAAGTCAGGAGCGTAAAAATTTAATAAAGGACCTTAATTCGTATTTATTTACTTCTATTTACAAAAAAAAAATCTGCTTCATTTATGAAGTAGACATTTTAAACGACACTCTAGACTGAGGCTATATAATTAAAATTGTAATATAAATGGAATCACGAATGACTAAATATAAAAAGTCGACTGTTTGTAGCTGTTGTTACATTTATGATAATGCTGGCTGCTTGCTGATGATGATGGTTGCTGAGTCCTGAGTGCATTGCTGGACGTGTCCTTTTTGACTGATTATCTTTTTATTTTTTTTTTTATTTTTGTTAAGTGAATTAAATTTCTTTGTAAAAGGTTTTAAATTGGTCTCTTGAACAGACATTTTCTATAGTTAAATTAAAATTTAATTTCTTTTGTCATTAATGACACTGTTAATTAAAAAAGCTTTTTTCCAACTGTAACTGGGATTTATTCGTTATTCAAATGATAGGTGGGTGCATAAATGAATTTCAGGGAAGTGTTGGTTTATGGACAGCGATCATAACGGTTAAGAATTAAATCTGTGTTTATTGGTTGGGCCATCTGTATTTTAAGAATTCCTTCATATTTTCCCATAACAGTGACATAATAGATAGTACTAATAACCCTTACTTTGTATTCGAGTTTTTCAAAAAGGGCAGGTAATTGTTGAAATGGAATATAACAAGCTGTTTGTGAAGTATTAACAAAATTCCTTTTTTATTTGAATGGCCGATGAAATATGGCTTTTTTCGACAACTTCACTTGCGTCAAAAATGCAATTGCAAGATGTTCTTAAAACGCAAACTGCAAAAGTCAACTTTTCGAAAACCCAAAACAAGATTTTTTCGATAATGTCATTTGCGCGCCAATTCCGCAGTAAAAATATCTAGTTGAGGAGAAAAATATTAATAAACTAGAGAGGGTGTTTATAAACGTCAAATGCGATTTCAAGAAAATTGACTGACGTTGATCAAATAGATTTTATGCAAGCAGGACGATTGCATATTTGACGATAGCAATATCTGCGTCAAAAAATGACGATGGTTTGACAATCAAATTGACGTTGATTTGATTTGAAAACGGTTGGTCAAATTTTCAATGGCTTCCGCATAGAACCGGCTGAATTTGAGCGATGTTATGGTCACCTTAAGAGTATAGAACGACTGTGTCTTATTCGCACAGACTTTCGACTTCAGGAACGACCACTAGAGGAAGTCTAGTGGGTTCAAATCGTATAACCTTGGTGGATAATTTACGACACCTTTTTTGAGAGATAACCTAACCCTCAAATCGTTCATGCAGAATGTCAATCGTGGCGTCCGCTAAGTGGCACGTAGCGCCATTCTGTTGGAACCACATGTTGTCTAGGTCCATATGGTACAATTTGAGCCAGGAGAAATTGGTTATCATCGTGCTGTAGCGCTTTGACACCGCCGCTGGCCAAAAATCCACAGCTTACCGTATGCTTTTGAGAATGCATTTTCACCTGATGAGCCTGGTGTGGGTTGGTGTCGCCCCATATACGGCAATTTTGCTTGTTAAATTTTGGATCCTATTCCAAATGCTCCGAAACCCATTCAGCTAAGGAACGGCGGGGTCTAATGTTCATGAACTTTGAGCTGGCAGGTAATAACCAAAATTTCGTTTTACGTGGACACCTGTCGTTAAAGTTTTATTCCACGTTGGGCCTACCCACACTAACGGATTCAAATTAAGCGTTTAACACCACCCTGAAATAGCATTATACCGCTCCAGTAGCAATTCTGAGGAGCGAGGCCTATCTAACATCTCTTTCATCAACGATAAATTTTGGACATCAATTGTTTCCGACAAGGGGCCTACCTCATAGATAATCTAAAGCGTAGAGGCCGAGCAGCTTGCTACTCAAGAAACCACTCTATCTCGTGGGCACTATCTCCCATAGTAGCAGAATATATCTCCGGGTGGAGCTTCACAACCGTGAAGGTCATTTCTAGTTGTGTGCCTCAACACTCGAGGCCTAGCAATTTCCGATGTGCACATTTAACCGTCGGTCGACCAAAGTAGAAGCAAATAGTGAAATGTACACACCCACGCCCACAACACCCAAACAACGCGACGAAATCGGATAGCGACACCCACAATCGAAAAATCCCATTCACAGAGAGTCCTACGAGCCTGAAAAAACACCGACATATGACCTAAAAACTAAAACAAGGACAACACAAATACAACAACTAACAGTGTGACTGGTAAATTCCCGCAAGAGTTACTAGCGCTATACGGTTCCACATTGATGTTCCTTATACAAGCACGTAATCGAGAATAACCACAGCCCACGTGCCAGACACCTCAAGCTCCACACAGCGCCTCACCACAGGTCAACGACTTAGGACAAAGGGCGCGATAGCCATGGCAAGAAACAGCACTGGAGATGAGTGAGACCAAAACAGACCCCGACCCGCCCAAAGAGCTGTTGGGTCAGTTAGAGCTTGTCCGGGTGTAGGCCCAGGTCCCGAATTTCGGAAATTTTTTCTACTATTAGCTAGCTTTTACGAAATGAATATTTTGATTTTTTTTAAATCTGTGGAACTGTTTTCTAGAAAAAAAAATATTTTATAAAATCGAAATGCGTACTGGGCGGCCAATTGACCGGCGCCAAAGTGAAATAAACTGTTCACCGAACTCGTCTCTCAATTGGTAAATTGTTACGCGTGCTGTGTGGCATGTGGCACAGTCTAGTTGAAACCACTTGTCATGCAAGTTTTGCAAGTTTTGCACAAAAAAAAGTTTGTTATCATCGTACGGGAGCGCTCACCATTCACAGTAACGTTGCGATTCGCATCATCTTTGAAAAAATACGGTCCAATGATTCCGCCAGCCCATAATTCGCACCAAACAGTGACTTTTTGTAAATACTTTGGTAGCTCTTGCAATGCTTCTGGCTGCTTTTCACTCCAAATATGGCAGTTTTCCTTGTTCACTTATCCATTCAACCAGAATGAGCTTCGTTGCTAAACACAATTTTTCGATACAAAACTGGATCTTCGGTCAAATTTCAAGAGCCCATTCACCAAAAATTCGACGTTGTGGTTCGGCTTCAATTCTTGCACCAGCTGTATTTTGAAAGGCTTCACACCTAAATCCTTCCGCAAAATTTTCCACGTAGTGGAGTAACAGAGGCCAAATTGCTGCGAACGTCGCGTCGTCGCCGAATCGATAATTCACGGTCATCACTAACACTGGCCGATACACTTGCGATATTTTCATCAGTTCACACTCTACGTAAGCGTGTTGGTGGTTTTATGTCCAACAATGTAAATTTGATGCGAAATTTAGTCAAAACAGCCCGAATAGCCGCCACAGTAGGTCGAATAAACTGACCATAAAATGGAAGAGACGCGCGATGAACTTTCTCAACCGAGCACGCATTTTGATAACGAAATTCACTAATTTGCAAGCGCTGTTCGTTTGTAAGACGATTCATGGTTAAATTATAGACCAAACTGAAGATATTTGACAGTGACACAAAACACGAATCGTGCGTGAACGGTCAAAACCAGTGTTGCCAAAAAGAAATATCAAAAAAAAGCACCCGTTATAAGTTTATACCTAATAAAATTTGACCGAACAGTTAAGTCTGTATTTGAACAGAGAGCATTGTGAGACCCCCTTTTATCGTCTTCCCTATATGATCAGAATATCAAGGCCATATTCAAAATCATGAGTTCGATTTTTTTTTCGAAAGCTTAAGTTCCCATTTAGTACTTTTCTATAATAACGACAGTAAAAAAAAAAACAAAATGGAGAACCCCCATTACAACGAACCTTTCAACCAAATAAAAGCTTAACTGAGTTACCTCCAAAATAAGGCCTTGGTCGTTCTTTATGCTTGTTTTATTTTTTATCTAAGACAGTTTCTAAAGGGTGGGGCAAACACAATTTTTTTTTTTTAAATGCAGTAAAATGAACAAAATAAAATTTTTCCTAGTATTATGGCTTTATTAGTAAGAGCAAACCTTCCTAAATCAAGCGAATAACCCGAATCCTTGTGCAGGATTCTCCTTAGGCAAGTGCGTGAAATGTTGACCTGTTGAGATCGATGGCGATTTGATCTTCTTGAATTGAGTCTTACACTCACGCCACATTCTCGTCTGTGCACACCGTACGACGACGGGACCATGAGTGTCGTCCACTAGCATACCAGCCTCAAAAACTTTTTGCACAAAATTGCATACAGCAGACGCGGTGGGTGCTTCATTTCGACCAAAACTTCTTTTCAAAAAATGCTTTGTTTGGGCTATACAGCACTCACTTTGGAAATACGTTTTCAATATTTCACGTTGTTCATGAGTAAAGTGCCTTATTTCGTTCTGCGGAGGTATGATACTGACTTTCTATCAAGGTTTCGAGCGGGAAGCCACTAGATGGCTCACCCCTAATATGTATCAAGCTTAAGAATCTTAATTTAATATAAATAAAGTCGAAAAACGTTGTATCGTCTACTGCCCATAGAGCTTGTTGTGTTCCTCAAACTGTCATTATTTGCCAACGCTCATTATTGAGAGCACTATTTTCCCTTTCACACTCAGAAGAAAATGTTAGCATCCTGGTGTGGTATGGTGCAATCAAAACACGAGGGGCTTCCACACAACACACAGATTATAATGCATATGAAATACATGACAGCAATAGCGACACATCACTTCAGAACATACCACAAAGCGATAAGTGTGGTTCCACCTTAACGCAAAACTAATGTGTTTTCCTCTTTCGGTGGGAATTTTTAAAAATTAAATATACATTAATTAAGTTCAATTCCGAAATTTTCCAGAATTTTGAACAGTAAAATTATTGGTCTAACGACAGTAAGCGTAAAAACCTACTAATTATACACAAAACAAAAACCTAATTCCATAAAACTCACTCGTTATATTAAATTAGGCCAACAAAAGTCATTCAACTCTCAATTAACACCATTAATTAAAATATCTCTATCAGTCGTCCTTTGAACTTATTTAAATACTATGCTTCCAACAGATTGAATTACATTCAATTAATAAAACAAAAAATCATCATAAATCAAATGTTCTCTAATGAACAAACATTAAATGGGAACTCTACTCAACGGCACACACAATCTACTCCCAGTAGATATTACTCCTCAAATTTGCAGCTCCAGACCCAATGCAATTGCACAGTAATTTCAAACTAAACTCACCGGAAAGTTGAATAAAACAAAACATATCCTTGGTCCTTTTTTTTTATTGCCATGGAAACCTATATTACATCAACTGAAAAAAAAAGTTCTACCTACAAGCAAACGCGCTCCATGTTCAAAAGGAATTTATTTTTTATGCGGTTTTCGTTCGGCAAAATATTTTAGTGAAATTAAATTTGTTCAGTGTTTGAAATTTATTTACGTGTGTATGAAAAAGGTGTAGTGGGACGTGGGTATTCCAATTTTTTGTTATAACGAAAATTAATTACAAACAAAAAATCCTCATATTTCCAATTAGCTGCAGTTCAATATTGGTATTGCAAAAGCATAGGGGCTGGACGGGGGCGGAGTGTGCAAAAAAGACAAACGCTATGCAAAATGCTTGTTTGTTTGATATCATAGGGGTAAATAATTATCATGCCTACAAGTTAATATGAAATTAAAAAAAAAAAAAAAACATGGTTTTTATGGAGCGCATAAAATTATTAAAATTAATTTTTATTAAAATTGTTCTGTTGGGAAATAAATATGTTCAAGTTGTGGTTGTGTACAACATAAACTGTTACACAAAGAGTTATTTGTTTGCTTTGTAAATTATTTTCAATATTTAAATTAAAAAAAAAAATGTTAGCAGGGTGACGCATAAGTAACGTTATAGATAAATTATTGAATTCTTTTTTATTTACATATTCTTTTTTTTTGAAAACTAACTTTGAAAGGTTGGGAAGGACTAAGCATATAACAAAGAACCAAAGTTCATTCAATTTTTCGATTTTTCAATTTTATTTCGAAAGTCGAAAATTCATTATTCGAGCTGCGCTCAGTTCTACAACAATTTACCGATTGGTCCAGCGTTTTCAGCAACAAGGAGGTGTCTGTGATCTTGCGCGTGTTGGAAGACCTCGTGCAGTTCGAATATTTTTTGTTATAATTGACAAGGGGTTCTGATTACTCTTAAAATATTTTAACATAGAGCGAGTATTTAGGAAATAGAGGGAGAGTTGAGTAGGATGTACATTTGTCTTAAATATCTGGATATTGAGATGGGAAGAAAAAACAGTGTTGGGTAAGGAATTCTAAATTCTAAATTTCAATATTTCGAAAACCAGATTCTCGATGATTTTTTTGAAACCTGATAATTAACAGATTCTTAATGTGTAAGTCAAGTGGTAAAAGGTACAGAAAAACGCTTAATGCAAGATCTTAGAGACCCTGTGGAGATGTTATATGCTTTAAGTATCTGATTAGTATCTAGCAGTGCATTAAGTCTAAAGAAATCGAACTCTTCGATTGCCAGACCTTATGGTCACAGTTGATTCCAATAGTGATCTTTTCGACTCCCATTCACTACTGCACCCCTTAAATAAGCATATGTAAAGATTTTAAGGTAATACGGCTATTATGGTACATCATATTCCAAATTTGTCCAGCAATGCCGGGATGAACTTGCTACCTTTAATATTAACCAAAATATTACTCTTATACGAGCCCAAACGCAAAATAGTTGGAAAACCTATGATAAAAAACAAAAATATGCTGATTCTTAAATTCCATCGGAAATAAAATCAATATTTTAGTATTTTTCTTAAGATATATTTATTTTGAATAGGAATAAGTAACAAAAACAAAATTACTTCAATTAAATAACGGTATAGAGCAATCTTACAAAATAAAATAACGATTTAAGCATTTTCTTAAGTGCAAAATAGTTGGCCTATGGGTCTTAATTTTTATTTTACCATGGTGTTACGTCGCCTTTGGCCTTGATAACTGCTTCTATGCGTCGTGGCATTGTGTCAACTAATTTTTGACATTCTTCGTACCAAAAGACTCCCAAATATTTATGATTTTAGCTTTAAGGTCTTGAAGAGTCCGGCATGGTTCTTTTCGCAGTTTTTGATTGATTTTATGCCAGCCAGTTTCAATTGGTGAAAGATCAGGGCTGCTGGAAGGCCATTCCAGTAAAGGAATAGCTTCAGTAGATAACCACGCCATTGTAGACCTTGCAGTATGACAAGAAGCTCCATCCTGTTGGAAAATATAGTCTCCATCACTGGCTGAAGTCGTGGTGTTGATGGGAGAAGCTCATTTTCCAGAATATCCTGTACTTGGCAGCATTGACAATTCCATTTACAAAATGTAAATTGCCCAAACCCCACCCCGACATGCATCCCCATATCATTAGAGATGCTGGAAACTTGACCGTTTTTTTAAGGCAATCTTTGTGAAAAACCTCTTGAATTTCTAATGACTCGTTTTCGTTCGTCGCCCACGCTAACTTCAAACCTGGACTCATCACTCCAAATAACGGACCGCCATTGACTTAAAGTCAAGTTTTTACGTTGTTTGGCCCACTCTAGCCGCTTTTTCTTTTGTTTAGGTGTTTAAAGTGGTTTTTCTTTGGCCTATGTTTTTAACGAATTAAAATTGCTCTAATTTAAATAAATCTAAAACAAACCTTATAAAATTTGTATCCAATTTTTTTCATGGTCCGTTTGCAAGTGCCGACCGAAACAATTTTTTTTTTATTCTTTCCCTCCATTGAACAGTTATTGCAGCGGCCGTTTGACGTCGATTTTCTCTTGGGCGTCCCGTTTTCTAACCGATCTCCACATTTCCACTATTTTTGAACTTTGAGATAATGTTTCGAATTGATGAGCGCGGTAAATTCAATTGTTTTGCGATTTTATAGCTCAATAATCCCGTTTCGAAGGCTTTATTTATGGATTCCCTAAGGTCTCTTGATAATGCAACGCCACGCACCATGGTTGACATTAAACTATTGATGGCTTGCATAAAACAGGAGATCAATAAACAACAAAACAAGTGCATGTCATTTTTTTAATAACGGTTAACTGAAAATCTATTTAAATCTTCATAGGCCAACTATTTTGCATCCCAGAGAGAGTAGTCCAACTATTATGCTCTATCTTTGTTTGAGAGAATGCAAACTGGAGCCATATGTGCTTTCTCGAATTAAGTTCTGTTTGGTCTAATTTACTTATTAAATGTAATTTATTACATCGACAAAAAAAAATTAAAAAAAACTGCTTGGGGACCAGAAAATATAGGCACATAAAAAATGTTAATTTGTTAATTGATGAGTAGGCCAACTATTTTGCGTTTGGGTCGTATGGATTCCAGATCATTAGGGCATTGATCAGAATGAACGGACGGACGAGCTGGGCAGATGATGATCAGCCTTTCATAACTCACAGAAAGAGTCAACATTTCGCTCGGAGCTATGAGTAAATTCCTCTCAATTTTTCTTAGCGAATCAAACCGTAGGTGGAGCAGTTTAACTAACTACATTGTATCTAGAAAGATCTAGCTCACCTATAACAAATCCCGAACACTTGACCTTATATGAAAACCCAGGCAAGAAATTGCGGCCGTTATTTTAATAAATAGTTCTCTAGTGAAAGAGCCAGTTGCATTCCTCCCCTCTAGCAATTCAACCGTAATACCCGTACTTCTAGGAATGCTCATCAATTTATATTACCTTAAACCCAATTTCGGACGTACCGTCTAGTACAAAGATTCTTTTTTTAGCCGCACTATACGAATGTGGAATGCTTTACCTTTTTACGGTAAAATTTTCCGTAACAACTTACTGAGAGAGAGAAAAGGGCAGCCATGGCCATGGTCCATCAGCCATCGGTTCATTCGCTCAGTAACTTGAAGAAACAAAATATCAGCGTGTTCAATTTTGAAACTTAATGGACGACAGACGGGTGGTCTGTTCTAATCGCCATTGCTAGTGACAGCTGGTCACAGGAACAGACGGGCGGTCTGTGCACAAAAAGTAACATTGACGAAGTTTTGTTCCCAAATGTTAAAGTTACTCCTGGGGAGAATGGCTGCGTGCCCAACCTAAAACATAAATTTTTATTTCTATATATCGACGGTTAACTATGAATACCTCCTATGTCGCATTTTGTAAACTTTAAAGGGGACACAAAAAAACTGATTATAGTCTCAAAATTAAAACGCATAATAATAAAATTTTATACATAATTATCAGTTTTGAATATCTATGATGTGAAATAGTTTAAATTTTAAAAATTCAGCGAAGCAGATGGAAATTATTAACGAAACTGCATCAAAAAGTGAGTTTCACAAAAAATGTATGTTAGGAGGTATTCATAGTTAACCGTCGATATGTAAAAAATGGAACGTTAACGGCTAGTCCTTAGACATTCCCCAAATCTGCGCAAAAACCCAACGAATCAAGTAAATTCGCGATGTAGAAAATTACCACCAACTTCCTCTAAATAGTATTTTTTAAATTATAGCAACTTTCTGTGCACAGGTTTTCCAGTGTTTCTTACCGGGTTTTATGTTAGAAAAATTAGGTTCCTTTTTTTGGTTTTCAGAAAATTTTGTTTAAAAACTTGTATGGGGATGTTAGGTGGCTGAATGTACCCATTGAATTGCCCACCACTGGAAAGTTATAACGGAGGTCGGCGAATTCAATGATGATGACTGTGCATAAAGCTGGGTGTAAAGTGCGAGTACGAGAAGGCTGATGGGTTCCAACTGCGTTGGCGCACTCTCGCCAATGTGCTGAGTGTTGCTGATAAATGACGCGATCGAAGCCCACGGCACTGATTGGCGGAAAGCACTGGGTTTGAAAAAGAGAAGAATTCTTCCAGGCAAGGTCAAAGCCTGGAAGAACACTTCTTTACGGAGATTCAATCTAGCAAGAAAAAACAAAAATTATAAGGAACAATTTTTATAATGAAAAAATTTTTTTGAAAATTAAAAAGAAAAGGAATTTTATTTTCGAAGCAAGAAAGGAAAATATCAGAAAATTTTAACTGGAGAAACGCAGGAAGATTTGGACGAAGAATTTGCATAGAAAAGTTGAAATTGAACTCGAGGATAAGAGAGGAATTTGGTGGAAATTAAAGCTAAGTATAGTGGTTTCAAAATCAAAATTGTAATTTTAAATTTTCATTGTTTGGTCGATAATTTCGTTTAAAAATTCGTTTTTCCTATTCGTTTGGTTTTTGTAATCGAAAAATTCCGATATTACGGAACGCGCGACCCGTTTTTCTAACACCGTTTGTGCTTTCGGGACCGAGTGTTAACGGTCCATATTAATAATTTAATTTTTTTGTATTCTAATTGTTCAAAAGATCTTGGGTTTTAGCCCTACTTGATTGCAAGGTTTCCCAAACAATTCAATAAAATTTTCTAATTCCCATTCGGTTTCGCTCCAAAGGTTACTGATTTCCTTACCTACCAGTTGCAATTTTTTCTGAACTCGTCTGTCGATAGTTTGACAGTTCGTCATCGGTTTCTTTTAGTCTCCTTTGATTACATAGTTTTTGTTCGATTTCGGTCGCGTCGTCGTATTTCTGCTCGCCATTTCGTTTGATTTTATTTTAATAATTAAAAGTTAAAAGTTCGCGAATTAAAATTGTAATTTCCACTCATTGCAATGTGCAGACGTTCAAAACCAATGTGCACCAATATCTCCTTTATAATCCTATCTTACTTTCCTAATAGCTCGCACTGTGTTTAACATTATAAGGGTATTCATAACCCCTTTAGTGCGCGTATATAAAAAAACTAATAGGCGACCATGCAACGAAGCTAGGCAAATCCGTGGGGAGCGGGAAAAGGAAACAGTACTACGTTTTCTCTACAAATGCCCTGGTCTGCCCATATTTAAGCACGATCATTAGGGAGGGCATTTTTTGACGACATTGGAAATGAAGATCAAAAACTTGATCTCTTTTCTAAATGCGACATACTCGTAAATGCTCTAGGATGAACTTAGTTTACTTCTTTGCCTTGCTCTCCGTTTGACTCCTTACATTCCAAGTTATAGCGGACTCAAGGATTTGACGCAGGGTTACGGATTTAAAAGAAATTTTGTATACAGAAGCTTATAAAAATGTAAAAAAAAAAAAAATCCTTAAGAAATAAATATTTTCCGAATTTTTGAAACTTCGTTATTTCAAAAGCGGATCATCAATTATTTTTTAAATTAAATTTTTATTTGCATAGTATTCTATGTCTTCCGCTTGGCTGATTTATTTCAGTAGTATATAACCTCTATACAGGGTGATTGGCATAAGGTGTGACAAAAAGCTAGGGCGTGTAGGTTGGACTTAGACAAGAAAAAAATCGTATGGGAGGGGGGGGTCTATTTCCCCCCGTTTAGGCGGGAGGGGCAATTTAAGACAAAAATCACTTAAAACAGAAAAAAAATTATTAGAAAATAACGGTGATACCTACAGAGTAATGCTATGGCATTTTGAAAAGCCAGAAATACATTCTTTAATTTTGTTTTTAAATAAAGTTGTTCGAGTGAATAGTTTTTGAAAAATTAATTTTCAAAATCAAAATTTTGAAAAAAAAATGAAATTTTTTTTTTAAACAATTTTTTTTTCAAAATTTTACGTAATTAAGTATTATTTTTTTATTCAATATTCAATGCTCTTATTAATTTTTGATCAAGCACAAAAAACCGGATGTCAAAATGTTTTGTAGTTTTTGAGAAAATCAAAAATAACAAAAACTACTTTTGTTCTAAGAAAAGCCCTTTATTTTAGTTTTTACGTTTTTGGATTCTTATGTAGGTGAATTTACGATTGAAAGGATTAACTTTCTTTTTACTATTCTTTTAATTATCGTCTTATAAGCATACAATAATATGACAAAGTACTGGATTAACCATATTTCACACATTTTTTCATTGAGAACACCTGCGTGAGAGCATTGGTTTAAAATTGACCTGCCACTTTTTTATTATGGTGGGGTCGGCTTGGTTTAGGTGCATTTACGAAAGAAAGGATTAACTTTAAATAAACAGTAATTATGTATTTTATCTAAATATGCATGTATTTATTATTTAAATTGATTTCAAGATTCAGGAACATTTTTGTTCTTATTTCGCAATTGCATTTTTCTGTCACTAGTTAGGGCGTGTAACGCTGCATTATTTAAAAAACATTCGCAGATCAATATTAATCCAATGCTCTCACGCAGGTGTTCTCAATGAAAAAATGTGTTATTGTATGCTTATAAGACTGATAATAAAAAAATTTTACAAAAAAAGTTAATCCTTTCTTTCGTAAATGCACCTAAGCCGACCCCACCATAATAAAAAAGTGGCAGGTCAATAATTTTAAACCAATGCTCTCACGCAGGTGTTCTCAATGAAAAAATGTGTGAAATATGGTTAATCCAGTACTTTGTCACATTATTGTATGCTTATAAGACGATAATTAAAAGAATAGTAAAAAGAAAGTTAATCCTTTCAATCGTAAATTCACCTACATAAGAATCCAAAAACGTAAAAACTAAAATAAAAGGCTTTTCTTAGAACAAAAGTAGTTTTTGTTATTTTTGATTTTCTCAAAAACTACAAAACATTTTGACATCCGGTTTTTTGTGCTTGATCAAAAATTAATAAGAGCATTGAATATTGAATAAAAAAATAATACTTAATTACGTAAAATTTTGAAAAAAAAATTGTTTAAAAAAAAAAATTTCATTTTTTTTTCAAAATTTTGATTTTGAAAATTAATTTTTCAAAAACTATTCACTCGAACAACTTTATTTAAAAACAAAATTAAAGAATGTATTTCTGGCTTTTCAAAATGCCATAGCATTACTCTGTAGGTATCACCGTTATTTTCTAATAATTTTTTTTCTGTTTTAAGTGATTTTTGTCTTAAATTGCCCCTCCCGCCTAAACGGGGGGAAATAGACCCCCCCCTCCCATACGATTTTTTTCTTGTCTAAGTCCAACCTACACGCCCTAGCTTTTTGTCACACCTTATGCCAATCACCCTGTATATTATAAAAACCTTCATATAGAATCAAAGCCAGCCCACGGGCAAAATCTTGCAACGTTAATGATTTCAATTATTTTAATCTTGGTTGGGTATAGTTCACATTGGATTTTTGTCAAAATATCGATGTAAGATAAACTGAATTTAACGAAAATTGCGTATTGACAAGGTCCTCACAGTCAACTGATGAGTCCAGGTGAGATCGCCGGGACGAAACGCCAATTTTTGTGGACTAAAGGCCAAAAAGCTATTTTGAATTAAAAAATTAAGATTAGATTATCACTTATTTAAAAAAAACTTATTTTAACGATTTAAGATTGTTATTCTTTCATAAATTCATATTTGCTTATGGAATTCTGTTTTAAGCTGAAACTCCTAAAAATCGTTTAAGGTTTTCAAGAACTGATTCTGAACATTTTCCTCAAATAACATTAATTTTCAAAATAAGAGCAAGTTCGTGCGACTCAGTCATGCATTTTTATTTATCCGGCTTTTCGAATTTGTAGGTTTGACGTTTTAAGAAAAGTAATACTTGAAATTTGGAACATATTTCTTTCAAAATTGGGCCTTATTACATTATGTTTCATTATGTTTCCATCATGGCAATGTAAGTCAAAAAACCTGAAACGAAATTTTTACTGTCCCCAAGACTTTTTTATTTTGTCAACATACCCACATACAAATCTCTAATTTAAACTTTTAAAATATATTACAAAAAAAAAACCTGCGATCCAATTAAAATCAATTCATGTCAAAAGAAAGTTTTAAGCTCCTAAAAAAGGTCACGGAAATGTTTTGGCAGTGAGTACCTTTTTTTCTCCTTGCTGATTACGTTTATGTTATGTAACTTTTTACCGACTAAATAAATTAACAACCACTCAAACGTTAATTAGACGAGGGTCAAATATTTAAATTTGAAAAATAACTAACAGCACCAATGGCAAGAGCGGAAATTTTTCATAGCTCATTAAATCTGTTTCTAACCGTAGTTTTATCGACTGAGACAATGTGCTTAATAATTATGCCCTTGTTTCTCCTTATTATTTTTTTTCTTGGTTCCTATCCCGAAGGAATGTATATATATATATAATGTGCAGAAGAATTAGACTCCAAGGCATTTACATATTTAATTCTTCCTTCTAAATATATAAAAAACACAAACAAGTATACCTACATATTGTATATAAACAATGGAAGCTTTCGCAATTGCACATGTCCTAGTCTCCTAGCTACCCTACAGCTCCAAAGAGAGCCCTGTTTGGACAAACAAAAATATTCAAGAAATCCAACAAGAAAAAAGTAGGTATATAAACCAAAAAAAAAAAAAAACCGAAACTGGAAAATAATGAAACATCCTGGGTCTCTTTCGTTTGCCAGTTTTTAATTATACAACATTTTATGCTTAGACATGGCGGGAAAATTCCACTTACAGGCATAATGACCATTATTAATATTTATGTACCAAAGCAATTTTTATTCCTTGTGGGCCCATAAAAAGTATAAATTAAATTTCCATACAAACAATGGGGGCGAGCATTCAGCAAGAACCATATATCTACCTACCTCAATGAAAATAGAGGCCATTTTTAAAAAGTAAGGATGAAAAAATGTTTTGATCAAAAAAAGGACAATAAGTGAATATGTATACGTTAACACACGGTAAGAAGTGAGATTAATGAACTTAAGGAAGTTTATAAGGACCAATGTGATATAAATTGGAAAAAGAATAAAACTAGAAATAATGCAGCGGAAAGGGCTGCATTAGGAAATTTAGCCGAACTACTTGAATGTGGAATACTTCTTCTATATTTTCCCCCCTCAGTGTGATGTACGAGCTTTCAAAACCAATGTGCATCGACATCTCCTATTAAATCCTCTCCACTTTCCTTAAAGGCTCGCACTGTGTTACATCATAACATTATAAGAGTAGTCATTAGACTGGGCCAAACAAATTGACTATTTTTTTTTTTTGAAAGATATATCGAGAATATCATTCAGAATGACAAACAAAAATTTTCGTAAAAGTTTGAGCCCTTAATATCAATTTTAAGAGGGCTATCATCGCTAATTTTGATTTTTAGTCATAATTTCATGTTTTGCGTCAGAACTGACAAAACATTGAAGTAAAAAAAATTCATTTTGACTTACTTTTATATAAAATTAAATTCCCTACAAAAAAGGTCTGATTGAAAATTTTCGTCAGACAAGCCGTTTTTGAGTACTTAATTAAGCTTAATAAATTGTTATTTTTCTTCGATTTTACTTTTTTAATTTGGAATTTTGTAACTAACGAAAAATAACAATTTATTAAGCTTAATTAAGTACTCAAAAACGGCTTGTCTGACGAAAATTTTCAATCAGACGTTTTTTGTAGGGAATTTAATTTTATATAAAAGTAAGTCAAAATGAATTTTTTTTACTTCAATGTTTTGTCAGTTCTGACGCAAAACATGAAATTATGACTAAAAATCAAAATTAGCGATGATAGACCTCTTAAAATTGATATTAAGGGCTCAAACTTTTACGAAAAAATTTTTTTGTCATTCTGAATGATATTCTCGATATATCTTTCAAAAAAAAAATAGTCAATTTTCTTGGCCCAGTCTAGTAGTCATAACCTCTTGAGTGTGTGCCAATTATAAAAAATTAAAAATGTGATCCGAGAGTTCCAAATTTCAATAACTCTTTCGCATAAACTTGGCTGAATTTGAGCAATAGCCTGGGCTATGTTCACATAAGAAAAATTCTACCGTGGTCAAATCGCATGACTTTGGTGGTCAATTTACGTCACATGTGTAAGTGACAACCTTACTCGTAACCTCAAATCGTGCAGTCAGAATGTCAATTGTAGTCTCCGCTGTGCGGCACGTAGCGACGCGTCCCGTTGAAACGACATCGACATGTCGTCTAGGTCCATATGGTAGTATTTGCGCCATAAGCAATTGGTTATCTATCATCGTTCTGTAGCGTTCGTCATTGATGGTGACCTTCTCACCAACGTCGTTTTCAAAAAAGTACAGTTCAATGACGCCATCGGCCCAAAATCCAAACAAAACGCTTACTTCTTGTGGGGATGTATTGTCACCTGATGAACCTTGTGTGGGTTGGTGTCATTCCATATACCATACGTCAAATTTTGCTTATTAATAATCATTCAACCAAAAATGTTCTTCCTGAGGTCCTGAGTTTAGTTGGATCAAATGCGGTCGTTTTTGTTTCAATTCAGCGGACAATATTACTCTTTTAAACACTCCTTGGATGTTGTCAATTGAGATAAAAAAGCTCCTTTGTCATTATACAAAAAAGGAATGTAAAATTAAAATAACTAGCCGACCCAGCTCTCGAAATTCGAGTGCATTAAATCTACAATTTATTTATTATTTTTTATTTATATTATTGGCAGTGTTTTCAAGCAAATTTATTAAATTAAATTTTATTTTATGAAATATGCAAAGTGTTCGACAGTGCAAAAACAAAAATGACCCACAGTGTGTAAATGCGTGTCTCAAGTATATTCTGCACATCTCCGTAACTGTGGCTTTCCAACCATATAAAATTTATCGAAATCGGTTAAATACTTTTGGAGAAAAGTGTACCACAAAAAACATGTTTACCGTTTTATTATATGATGATTTATCAAAATGGTAGCGGTGGTGAAGTTACAGAAGAGAAAGAAGGATATGAAAGATGTGAGGCACAATGTTCTGAGACTGAAGGTTTGTGTCTCAGATTTTTTTATCTCCAGGGATGGCGGCTGAACTAAAGCGGAGACTAAAAAAGTAGGTCTCGCAATTCTGTCTGTCTGTCTGTCGGTTCGACTACAGCCTAAACGGCTTGGCCGATTTTCTTTAAACGTGGTAGATATCATTTTTAATTTTTCCCCCCACACCTTTTTTTAAGACCAAAAATAACGGTACCTGCCATACGATTTTTCGAAATTTTATAAATTGTGTTTTTCTCAAAAACTATTCGACACATTTCAAAAATAAAAAAAAATAATGAAAAAAAAAATCTTTTTTTTTTTGTAAAATTCGATATTTCAAAAACGACTTAGTATTTTTTTTTAAATTTAATTTTCATTCGAACAATAATTAAACCTTAAAGTTGGCGTACCAAATTTTTTCTTAAAAATCTTTTAAAAATTTTGTACACAAAAGCTATATTTGTAGTCTATTACATAGGAGCAAGTTCGTGCGACTCAGTCGTGCATTTTATTTTAGACAGATCTGTTTGAAAATTTGGATGCGTTTTAGTTTGGCTTGGAATGTTTTTTCCTAATTCCTTAAAGTTTTTTATGGCCAAAAATTCCGTTATAAATTTCGTTTTTGGAAATTCAAAAAAATATATTTTCATCAAAAACTGTTTCAATGATTTTTATTAAAAATCGAAAAATATCTCTTCTTATTCAAGGTTGTAAAAAAATGTTGATTTTTAAAGATTTTTATGATTTCGATTAGAACAAAAAACTGTTAAACTGATTTTGATGAAAAAATTTTTACGGAAGATCTTCTCAAAAGTTCGGAAAGTTTTACTTACCAAAATTTGTTTGAACTTTGAAAAATAAGAAAAAAATTGGACTCGATACATTTTTCGAAAACCGTATGTTAAATTTATTCTGACATCATTAACAGTAGTACCTACAGTAAAACTACATCTTTTCTTCGTTATTGACTTAACCGATTTTAACAAATTTTTTTTGGATAAAAAATCAAAAATTCTCCACAAAAACGGCATTTTTTTAAATTTGTCCATAGCAATATAAGCACATAGAACATTTTTCATTAAAATTATAGTTTGTGAGGAAAATAAGAATTTTCTTAACGACTGTTGTTGATTAGCACAGTTATTTTTGGATCAAATAATATTTTTTAATTTCCTTCATAGTCCTTTGCAAGAAGCAAAGTCCTAAGATTGGAAAATATGAATTTTTCGAAATTTTGAGTTTTTTAAGAAAAAATAATTTTTCTTTTTAATTAAAAAGTTTTTATGTTTTTAATGTTTTGATACACTATAGACCATTTAAACTTTCAAGAAACAATTTAAATTTTTCATAAGAAATCACTTATCGTCATAAAATTTAACAATTTGTTTGAATTTTTCGCAACTTTTACGTTTTTTTTGTACAATAACTTTGAAATAAATACGAATGTACTAAACTCAAATATTTTTGCGGTCTTGTAAGCACTAAAAAAAATAACCTTGGAACGTTCCTTACTTTTTAACTAAAACATTTTGTTTCATTTTTGTTTTTTTATTTTTAAAAACATTATAATTCTTGGATATACAATTTTTCAAACATTTTAAGGTTTTCCGATTAATATGCCATTTTGAAGTATTTATTATCTACTAAACAAGTTTAACAAATTATTAAATATTTTGAAAATATTTTTAGTTAAATGGTTTTTAATCAAAGATTTGTTTAAGAATTCAAAACATATTTCGTAATCGTATTTTCTCTAATATAATAACCGATTCCAAATTCTGAAACTTAAAAAAAATAAAAAAAATTAAAAATGTATTTTGCTTGCAAATTTAAATATTTTTAAAACGGATTTTCAATAATAAGTAGTTTAAAATGTCATACCAACTTTTTTTGTTGAAAAAAAATTATATATCGAAAATTATTATGTTTTTTTTTTAAATGTCTTTTAAATTAAAAACAGAAATCTTCACAAATTATTAGATTACGATTTAAGTATAAGGGATACACAAAAAAACTATTAAATAAATTTTATTAATATAAATTGGAGTTGCGGGGTGTATATTTTAAGCGACTCCACTTCTTAGCCTTATTTTCAGGTTTATATTAAAAAAAAAACTTGAATTAAGAGTTTTTTTGATTAAAAAACTAAAATTCTGTACAAGTTTAGTCATGGTCCGTTCGATTGAAAATTTAAAAAATTAACGATTTATTTAACTCAAAATAATCGGGTCAGCTGATAATCTAGACACGTTGGTCAGTTTTTCAATGCAAGATCATCCAAAGTCTGGGATAACTTTCGAGTTAAATATTCTAAATTCTAAATCATATTTCCAGTAAATTAAAATTTTAAGTTTTTTTTACAGTTAACCCAATAAGTTTGGTAAATATAACCATTTTTTTTTTCAAAGTTAGCCAACTCACTTATATCATTATGGTGACTACTTGTACCTAACATGTATATTGTATACCTTAGAGATGCAGCCTTTTATATCAAAACTAAATCCGATTCTTGAAAAGCGGTAACACCGACAGGGGTAGAAAACCGCCTACCTATTTAAATAAACTTTAAAGTTGTGTTATGAAAATGTCCTTGTTATATAATCTTTTCATGTCACCACGCTTTAACCATCTTCTTAAGACTTAATACTCCGGAGAGTGATAGAGACTATTTTTGGCTCACAATGGCGAAGGCGTGTTGGATTGTTGGCATTGACCTTGATGACAGTGAAGCCACAGGATGCGGCATCGAATTAAACACCAGCACTCTATGATTTGTGTGGTTTTTTTTTGTTTCTGTGACATTAAAGCTTATGCCATTAGGCGCGCCACTAGAATGTCATATCTCATCATCAGACCTTGACAAAGACCAGTGAAATACAAGTGGCACGAAATTAAATTAAAATATTTCCAACATAACTTATCTTTTGCTGTCTCTCTCTCTGTCTTTCTCATTCAAGAGCTAGCAGGATAATCTGTGAAATTTCTCCCCATACAACTTCATAGAGATAAATGTCGTTCAATTCTTCGGGATGAAGACAGTGTACAGTACAGCTGCAATGAATGGGGCTGAGATAATATACAGAGAAGTGGTGGGAGAGGCACCAAGGTAAAGATAGCATTCAAGTGAATATATTACGACAAAAGTTTTGAATCCGCCTTTCAGACATTATCTTCATCTCGTTTTCATAGTTTCTGTTTTTTTTTCTTATAATCTGTCTTGAGATGACCTAAATTTATATTGAATTCGCGAAATTGCTCTTGCTCGTTTTCGTGGGGGTTTACTTATTTTTGAATTTTTAGAAACGCTAAGGCACTTGACTTTAATTGCGAGCAAAAAAAGAAATTAGTTTTTTTTTTTAATTTATAACATTTAACATTTTGAAAGACAATTTACCTTTGTTGTAGTTTATTTTTTCCAAAGAGGTCAAATTTCTTACTTCAAAATTGTTTAAATTAAAGGGGAGGTTTTAATATACAGGGTTCGTTGTATGTTCCAGGTCGATGTTTTTTTTGAATAACTTTAAATGAAATACAATTTTAAGATTTATATTTTATTGGCTGATTATATGGTCTTTAAAATTCACCCAAATTCTGAAACTCCTATTTATGACTCGTATTCGACTACAGTCGTAGGATGTTTTTTGTTTCCTAATATTAGTACAAGTGAAGTCGGATGTTTGACTCCTGGAATTACAACATACGAACATGCTATGTAGGTTTAATTGATCCAATTTATTTACCAACAAGCCCCGGAAACGGTTACCTTTGAATAATATACCATTGCCAATTTTTTTTTTTTTTTTTTTTTTTTTACACTATCAGAATTGGTCGAAGAAAGCTTATAGCAAGCTCCGTCTTTCGACCAATGGTTTGCCAACACAGAGAACTGTGTTATACCAGCGGCTCATCATTTAGTGCAGTGTTAGTTGTTAGTAGGCAAACTCTATTACAATTAACACTGACACAAGAAAACATGAAAAATAAACAAATAAATAATATTACGTAAGAACAAAACAATAACATAACATGAAACAAAGAACATTTAGGAGCGTGGACCACTGGTTTTGAGAAGGTTTTTTAATTTACATTTATTTATATTAAAATCAAAAATATTTGAATTCCAATTTACAAGTCTACCCATACGTGTCAAGGGCTCATGAATGCCATAGTTGGTCCTATGTGTTGGGACCTTAATCATATCGAGGCCTCGAAGATTATAACCTCCTCCCCGATAATTAAAATAAACCGAACATAAGAGATCTGGTGCATCTGTGATGCCTGTTATTAATTGGTGGAAAAATACCAAATCATTGTTTGTTCTTCTTTGTTCCAAAGTTTGCATTTGAAGAATAGATAATCGTTGGTCATAAGAGATGACATACGAAGGATCACTCCATTGAAGTCCTTTCAAGGCAAAACGAGTAAAGTTTCTTTGCACAGATTCTAATCTCTCAATATGAATATCATAAAGAGGAGTCCAAACCTGTGATGCATACTCAAGATGGGGACGCACCAAGGAGTTGTATAAAGCCCGGGTGACATTGGGATCAACAAATTCTTTAGACCAGCGCTTAATAAACCCTAACATTGAATTGGCCTTATTCACGATTTTATTAATATGAGCAGAAAAATCTAAATTGGGTGTAAAAAGAACTCCAAGGTCCCTTACAGTCATAACACGAGTTAAAATGTGCCGTGAGATAACATATTCATGAGAGTAAGGAGAACGTTTTTTAGAAAAAGTCATAGTTTGACATTTTGTCGGGTTGAGGTTCAGACTGTTCTTTTCACACCACAAGGCAAAATGGTTAATATCATCTTGCAGTAAAGCCCGATCATTTGAAGATACTATATTTTTATAAATCTTCATATCATCTGCAAAGATTAGAATTTCGCTAATGCGAACACACAGAGGAGCATCATTAATAGCCAATATAAAGAGTAGTGGTCCCAAATGGCTTCCCTGCGGAACACCTGATTTGGCAATAAACTCTCTTGAGTATGAATTTCTGAATTTGACTTGATATAACCTATCTTCAAGATATGACGATATCCACTTGATGAAAGGTGGTGGAAATCCGTATGAGTGAAGTTTAAACTTGATAATCTCATGAGACAGTTGATCAAAAGCTTTCGAGAAGTCAGTGTATACACAATCAACATCTTGACAACTTTCTAGAGAGTTTAAACATTTATTCAAAAAGACAACAAGATTAGTAACAGTAGAACGTTTTTGCATAAAACCATGTTGTTGGTTGCAGATAATAGTTTTACATATAAATGTCAAACTGTCACATACAACTTGTTAGAACAACTTCGGAATGCAAGAAAGTTTGGAAATTGGTCTATAGTTGGTAATATTGGCTTTATCTCCCTTTTTAAATACTGGCGTTAAAAATGCTTTCTTCCAAACTGCAGGGAATTTACCTAATTTCAAGGATAGAACAAAAATATTACGCAGAGGAAGAGCTAAAACAGACTTACATTTCTTCAATAAAGCGGGTGGTATTCCATCTGGTCCAATAGAATAGTCGTCTTTTAAATGTGACAGAAAGTCCAAAATTTTGTCATGATCTATTGTAATATTATTAAATGATACCTGAGGACAATTTCGTAAGAATTGAAAATAATTATCGTCAACAACAACAGGGGAATCAATGAAGGATTGGCTAAAATTATTTGCAAATCCCTCACAGATTTCTGTAGTAGTACTCAAGATTACGTCATTATAAACTAGTTTAACAGGATAACCGTCGCTTTTCTTTTTAGAATTTATAAATTTCCAGAAGTTTTTCGGGTCTAATTTCAGGGAAAGCCCCATGGTTTGAAGATAATCATTATAACATTCATAAGAGAGTTTTTTGAATTCTTCTAAAAGGGAAATGTAAACTACTTGATTCTCTACTGTCATGAACCTTATATATTTTTTCCAAGCCTTATTTCTTTTATTTCGAAGGCATTTGAGTTCTTTTGTGAACCAAGGATGACAAGAAGAATTAGAGGGAATAGATCTTTTTTTAGGGACAGTTTCATTTATGCATCTCATCAAAATAGAATAGAAGCTTGAGACAGTTTTGTCAAGATCATTAGAAATCGGTAAACGTTCTATACCGGAAATAATTAAACTATCTAAAAGCTGTTGAAAATCACCTCTCCGAAAGTCAAATAAAGTATAAGAACAGTCGTGGGGATTACTATTTTCTAGTAAATGACCACTCAAGTCAAGAAAAATGTCAAGAGGCGGGTGATATTGATCTATGTTAGTTAAAGCAGAGATAGATTCTACCACTACTGTACTAACGGCGTCAGATGAGAATACAAGGTCAAGTTGTCTATTCATATTATTTCGTATACAGCTTATTTGCTGTAAATCTGTAGAGATAATATTATCCAACATTTGGAGCTCTTGTTGGGGTGAACTTGTGGAAGCTTCAAAATAGGATTCGTCATCAGAGGGAACCCATTCGATATGGGGAAGATTAAAATCCCCTAATAAAAGAATTTTACTGTCAAGGCTAGCTAAACTGAAAATAAAATCGAGTGCTAAAGAAAGTTCAGTGTATACGGAACCAGGACTTTTAGGTGGAATGTAAACATTTAAAACAAATAAGACTAAAGATTCCTTAGTTATTTTGACGCATAACAGATCAATTGTCAGATTGAATGGGAAGACTATTTGTGTTGAGCAGAAATTACCTCTAACAGCAATAAGTACTCCCCCGCCAACTGAATTTGTAACGTCAACGTGACGGTCCTTTCGGAAAACTAAGAACTCATTATCAAAAAGTTCAGTGTCTAATATTGTTGCGTTAAGCCAAGTTTCTGTAAGGGCAAAAAGATCGTATGGCAAAACTAGGGAATTTTTGAAAGTCTTAGAAGTTTTACTTCGAAGACCTCTCACATTTTGGTAGTAGATGCAGAACCTGGGCAGTTTTTTGAATTTATACTAGAAGACGAATTTAAATTTGATTTCCTTCTCAAGGGCGCTGTAAATTCTTTTACCAATGTGTTAGGAGGCCAAGAAGTACTACATATGGGTTCGAAGAGAGAATTGGGAGCTATTATTTTGAAGGAGGCTACGAAGCTGTTTGGTTTGCTTATTTTGGAGCATTTGACGCATGATGAATTGATAATAGCCTTAGTAGCAATCAAATGATCCACAACATCTTCAGGCATCGTTTCGGGTTGGAGACGAGATATAAATATGGCCCTGGGCTTCGGAACTGAAATTAAAGTTTTTGGACCAGTAACGACGGATTTCTGTGTTGGAGTCAAGTCAAGATTTTCGGTGACAGGTTGAGGTGGAATGGGTTCAGTGGGTTCAGAGGAGGTTTCGGTAACATTAGTATTCGATTCATTAATATGGAGTGATTCGATAACCGGGTCGGATAAAGTTATTGAATTTTCAACGACTTCACTACCAATAAGGGACGTTTTTTTAGGTGCCGGGCCTACGTTGGCTGACAAGGTGGTCATGTCCCTTCTTCTCTTTTTACTTTTCTTAGAAGTAGAAGGATTTGATGAGAGAATATCATCCGTTGAAGAGGAATTGTCCGCTACTAGCACCGGAGAAGGGATACTATCAACCGTTGTCACAATACTAGCAAAGTTCAAACTTAACTCTTCAAATCCCTTGGAGATTTTCGTTAGCTCATCTTTTAAGGAGGAAAGCTTAAAACAGAAATGAGCTAGCGAAATCTTTCTACAGTTAGGACAATACCAAAAAGCAATACTTGAAGAATTAATTTTGTCCATTAACGAGTTATTTGTACCGACACATTTGGCATGGAATAGATTTCCACAAGGTCCGTAACACTTGAAAAGTGTGCCAATGGCATTCTCAAAAAAACCTATACCACAATGAAGGCCCAAGTGGTGCCCACTAGGGTTATAAGTGCCGCAATAGCCGTTATTCTGTTAATTAACAAAGCCATCCTAGTCAAAATGTAGTTCGTCGATCGTAATGAATTTTTGCAAATAATGGCGGTCGTCTATAGCCTATTTTTTATATAAAATGTTTTAATAATTTCACCACGTTGTTGCTGCTTCAATGGCTCCATAATAAATTGTTATCGACTATTTTCTACGACTTTCAAATTCCAACAGATTTCGTTCACACAAAACCAAATAAAATCGATCAGATCTAACAAGGCCTTGTTCGACCATGTTCGTCTTTGCTTCAAATTCAAAAGGTATTTTTCTTTCTCTAATAGTGCCTGTAATCTGATATTTTTCTACCTATCTTAGCGCTTTTAATATGTCTGTTTTAGAGATAATGAATCTGATTTTATAGAGATCATTACCGGAGTCCCTCAAGGATCCATATTAGGACCAATTCTGTTTTCTATATTTATAAATGGCCTCCACAATGCAATATCTTTTTCGCTCGTCCATCTTTTTGCTGATGATGCTCAGTTACTCTTTTTACTTGCGACTTATAGATAATCTAAGGCAAGTTATGCATTTGTAAAAAAGATCTAACTCGAGATTTTGATCAAAGTTGACATTACGATGATAGCGAAGACGAAAAAAGTGGGTCTCGCAGTTCTGTCTGTCTGTCTGTTCGACTGCAGCTAAATGGCTCGGCCGATTTTCTTTAAACTTGGTAGATATGGGTTCTATTCCCCCCCCCGGATGTTTTTTATTTGTTTTTTTTTTTTTTAAGACCAAAAGTAACGGTACCTGCCATACGATTTTTTTCGAAATTTTATAAATACATATTTTTTTTTCTCAAAAACTGTCCCACAGGTTTAAAAAAAAAATTCAAAAAATTTCATTGAGTTAAAGCTAGCTAATGGTTGAAAATTTTTTACAAAAAATTGTTATTTTTGGTACCCCCCTTGGAACCATGTTTTTTGATTTTTGATTTTCTCAAAAACGGTACAACGGATTTTGATCATTTTTTTCTGCTAAAGGTCCCCAATAGTTTGAATATTATTGTGTATTCAAATTTTCATTTTTTTTTGTATTTAAAAAAAAAATTTCAAAAATTTTTTTTGAAAACTCAATATTTCGAAAACCCCTTGCTCAATTTATTTAAAGCTTGATAAATAAAAGTTTCTTAAAATAGTCTACAAGATATGAGAAAAAAAATATTTTACTAAAGAATAACGGTACCCTCCATACAAATGTTAAAATATGGTTTTCGAAAATCGTATTTTCCTCGAAAATGGTTCCGAGAATTTTGCTTACATTTTTTTCTTTCGATTATTTTTTAAGACCTATAATTTAATAAAAAAAAATTGAAAGCAAGATATTACTGACTGTACCTACCATAGCACGATTTTTTAAAATTTTGAATTTCTCACTATCGGCATAATGGATTTTAATGAAATTTCTTATAGAGAAGTTTATAAAATGTTTAAAGAACATTGGACTGCAAAACTTTAAGACATTTTTTTTTTTTTGAAAATTCAATATCTTGAAAACGGCTCAATATTTTTTTTTGTAAATTTAATTTTTATTCGAACAATATTAAAAACTTTAAATTGACATACCAACATTTTTTCTTAAAAATTTTTAGTATTTAATTGTGCTACATAACATCTCTATTAGTTATTGTTCTATTTTTTGGTCTAAGTTGTTATTTATACAGAATGTTTGATAATTTGTTTGTGGTTTTGATTCCGGTGGATCCGCTTACTCGAATTTTAGTGCGTATTATTATATTTCTTCTATTATATAGCTATGAACTACGATAATAATGATGATGATTCTGCTGTCGATGGTGGCGATAGAATTCTTCGCTCGATGGTTCAGGTCCTCTGCAAACAAAAGACGGGTTTACGGGTTTGTCATTTAAATGCACAAAGCTTATATTGCAAAATGGATGAGTTTAGAGATGTGTTTGAGGAATCTGATGTTGATATAATCTGTGTTACTGAAACGTGGTGCTCCGATAAAAATGATGATTCAATGTATTGTTTGAGTGGTTTTAGGCTTTTTCGGGCTGACAGACATGGTAGGAGAGGTGGAGGAGCCGCTGTTTATTTTCGTAATGGCATAAAAGGCAAAATTAATTGTAAGTCGTCATCAAGCAGTGAGTTGGATTACTTGTTCCTAGACATACTGGACGACGAAGGTACTCTTCTTTTAGGGGCTGTTTACAGACCCAATAATGATGTAGATATAAGTCCATTGCTTTCTATTTTGGAAACAATTACTCTGGGCCCATCTAAGATCATTATATGTGGTGATTTCAACAGTAATCTCTTGAATCAGTCTTTTCTCGTTGATTGCATGCGAACATTTAACCTAACTCCGGTCAACACTACAGTTGCTACACATTTTTCTAGGGATTCGCAAACTCTTTTAGATGTTTTTTTCGTTAGCGATGTGAGTGATGTCCTTTTGTATGATCAGTTGTCAGCTGCAGCATTTTCAAAACATGATCTCATTTTTTTGTCTTTCAACTTCAAGGTTAAAAGTCCTCAAAATTCTTACGAATATAGAGATTTTAGGAACGTCGACTACACTGGCTTAGAGCTTAGCACTCGAAGTGTTGATTGGGATCAGATTTACTTTGTACTTTCACCTGACGAGAAAATTGAGTTTCTTAACAATAATATTAATAATTTGTTTAATAGATATGTTCCGCTGAGAACCAGATCTTTAAAACAAGGTGAACGTCCTTGGTTTACCAACGAAATTCGTAGGCTTATGGTCCAACGAGATCAGACCTATAATTTATGGAAACGCTATAGATTGAATGTTCACCATATGATATTTCGCAGATTGCGTAATCAAGTAGTCCGCAAAATACGAACCGCTAAAATTCAATTATACAATAGAAAGTTTAGTCCTTCTATGAATGGTCGTCAACTATGGAAAAACTTGAGGGAGACAGGGTTAGTGAACAAAATTCAGGATTGTGACATGAATATTAACATCGATTCACTAAATCATGAATTCGTTACATTACCGTTCCCTGCCCTTCCTAGCTGTTCCCCAACTTTATCTAGATCTCCTTATGGACATTCGTCCGAAGTTCGTTTCGAGTTCACTTGTGTGGAAACCACTGACATAGTTGAAAGTATTTTGTCTGTTAGGTCCAATGCTGTAGGGATTGATGGAATACACCCTGTTTTCATTAAGTCATTGTTACCTATTATTTTGCCCTACATAACACACACGTTTAATACCATAATAATGACAAGTTTATATCCATCTCAATGGAAACTAGCCAAAATTCTACCAATTCCCAAAAGTAAGAGTGGTAATGAATATAGACCTGTTTCTGTGCTCCCTTTTTTATCAAAAGTTTTCGAGAGGGTAGTACAAAAACAACTTAATGCCCATCTAAGAGCCCAAAACATTCTCTCTTCTAAGCAGTCTGGGTTCCGCCAAAAGCATAGCTGCACCACTGCCATTATTAACATTGTTGAAGACATAAGACTTGCCTTGGATGAAGACCATGTCACTTTTCTTGTATTGCTCGACTTCTCTAAAGCATTCGATACAGTAGACCATGCTAATCTGTGTCGTAAGCTATCATCATCTTATGGTTTTTCATCATCTGCTGTTCTTTTGTTGTCAAATTACCTTCGGGATAGAAAACAAGCTGTTTCAGTTGGCAATAAAATTTCAAGTTTCTTACCGACCACCAGAGGAGTCCCTCAGGGTTCGATCTTAGGGCCTCTTCTTTTCTCCCTTTATATAAATGAACTCCCCTCAAGGATTGTTAATTCTTCTATTCAGATGTATGCTGATGATGTTCAATTATACCATAGTTGCCCCTTGGGACTTATTGAAGATTCTGCATACACAATTAATAGGGAACTAGAAGAAATTTCTCGCTGGTCAGCAAGCAATGGCCTGTTCCTGAATCCATTGAAATCCAAGTGCATTATCATTAGCAGAAAAGCCTTGAACCTTGATTATTTTCCAAACTTGTATTTAAACAACTCGAACATCGCTTACGTTTCTTCTGCCAAAAATCTTGGTATGTTATTCAATAGCACGCTGTCTTGGGATATGCACATCAATTCTGCCGTCGGTAAAGTCTATGGAGTACTACGTAGGTTATGGGCCTCACAGTATTTCACCCCTTTTAAAACACGCATGCTTTTAGCTAAAACGCTAGTATTACCAATTCTTAGTTACGGATGCGAAATTTTTTGTGACTGTGATGCTGTCAGCAGGAGAAGACTTAATGTTGCCTTTAATAATACAGCGCGTTATGTATTTGGGTTGCGAAGGTTTGATCATGTGTCAAATTTCTCAATTCAAATATATAACATCTCCCTTGATCACCTTATGCGCTTTCGAACTCTTATATTATTATTCAATATAATCCATACACAGCAACCTTGCAGTCTATTCAACAGGATACAGTTTGGTTCCTCTAGCAGATCTCAACAACTCATTCATCCTCGTTATTCTTGTCTGACATCAGAGCGCCAGTTTTTTGTTAACGCCATCCGATTGTGGAACTCTCTTCCCAGGCACTTAAGGAGAGTAAGCGGCGAAGCACAGTTTCGTAGAAATCTACGTACATATTATCAAAATTAATTCTGTTTTTCTTTGACCTAGTGAATATATTTTTTTTTTCTTTTTTCTAGTTCTTTGTATTCAATAGAGATGTACTGTACTTTTTTGTTTTAATTTTTGTAAAAGGTGTATCTAACTTTTTTTTTCTCACTTGATTTTGATTTTTTTCTCAAAAATATGTAATGCATGAAATTATTACCTGTTTTTTATGCCAAAAATGTTATAAAGTAGTTTTCTTCAAAGCATTATTGAAATAATTAGCATAACACTAATTGATAAGAAGTATATTCTTAATGTGTAGGCATACATTGAATTTAATAAAAACTAAAACTAAACTAAAACTAAAATGTGTGTTTTTTTTATATAAAAGCTTATTTTTTGAAGAAACCACTACAAAGACTTATATTTATATAATTTTTGTTTTTGCATAAACCTATATTTGCTTAAATCACATGGCATCCTATTTTTACCTCCAACCATTAAAGAAGTTGTTTTAGTCATTTAAAAAAATTAATTTCATGCTTATGAACAGTTTTTCTCATATAACATTAATTTTTGAAATTCTTAGTCTATGACATAGGAGCAATTTCGTGCGACCCAATCGTGCATTTTATTTGTGTTTGTTTCGTTGACAGTAGTATCTTACGAAAAGGACAAATTATTGATTTCTTCCTTTTTCTCTGATCTTCTACTTAAAGACAATAAACATAACATACCTCCTACATACATACATATACATATTAGTAAAGCCTTCTTATTGTGTTATCGATTAAGTCACGTATTAAGAGCTTTTGAAATAAATTGTCAAAAAAAAAAAAACAGATGCGTTTAAGACAAATCAATTTATCCCTAGTTAAGTTATCCTTCATACTATAATCCTAATCCTCCCGGACAGAAAGACAACTACCAATCTTCTATGTAGAAATTAATAAATAATTCCTCTGCTTTGGCAAATGAAACGTCCCCAATTTGTAGGCGGTTTGTAAAACACGAATCTAACTTCCGGTACATAATCGACAGATAAATTAATGGACAGAATATTTTATGCAGGGGACGTAACTGAACCTTAAAATTGTATAAGATAAGTAATATATATAATTCAATACAAGTATCCTTTAAATGTACATATGTTTTTTTGTCTTTATGGACTTGGTCATTATTAAATTGAAACTTGAAGGCTGGAAGGAGCCCAAGCTATCTATATTTTGTGAGTGCTTTAAATAAGTAAATTATGAGTTGGGTTTTCAGGAAATTTTAAGAATGAAAATATTGGCACAAAAATAAAATAGATACCTCAGCGTGCATAAGTCATAGCTCAACAAGCACCGTCTGACAACACTATTCGACTTTTGGTGTCAAATATTGTTGAGCTTGGGACAGTGCGAGATCTACGACTTTCCGTTTATCAACGCCCAAGACGTTAGAATGGTTGATAGTATGGCAAAGCCTAACAGTCTCACTTGGATCTCAATGGATTTATTGATGATTATAAATGAAGGTTGTGGTCCGATTGAGTGTGTCCGATTCCAAATGATTGCGCTAAAGCCAACGCACGTCATATCACATCTATTCTATACTTTTTTGAATGCAATCCAAACTGTCAGGGGATGTCCACAATGCCCCATATAAATTCCAGCCCCATAAGTTCCAGTGCCTATCAAACCGACACACTTCATAGCAAACTGCCCCACATGGCTAGACTGCCAATGGTCGACTTATGTTATAAATATTTTAGGATATTGTCAAAAACTGATAGTGTCACAAGGAGTATAAGTCATGTTATAAATTATTGTGTTCCTCAATAAAACCGAAGCAGTTTTATATTTTTTTTAAAGGATATCCGGTGTGTCCTTGCTAAAATAAATTATTTCTTTTTGTTATTTTTCCATTCAACCTATTTAGCTTGAGTCGCAACGTCAGCACAGGACCCAGGGGTGGATTTAATTAACCAAACACACAGAAGAGAAACCAAAATTATTCATTGGCAACTTTGGTCGTGTTGAGTGTCGGTGTCAGTCATAGAGCTGTTCAGATAGCTCCTAGGACATTATCATGCAACTCTTGTCACTCTTCGCCGTCTTAACTATAAGAACGAGTGTTGTTATTCTTTTTGTATTTTAGTGTTATCCTTGCTCATTCAGTCGTCTACTTAGTTTAGATTTTTTTGTATTCTTCTCTCAAGTCCATTTTTATTAGAAAGACAAGCATAAATGGCGTCGAGCAAGCAGTGTGAAAAATGTTCTCTCACAATTTTGTTTTAATTAAAGTTTGTGCACTATATAAGGCTTTGCCTATACAAGCATAGTTTGTTATTTTTTTCTTCCTTTTTTCTAACTCCCTACCTACGCTATTCCTGCTGGTTCTCGTCGTTAAATGGTTAAATATCTCAGGTTCCTTTTTACCCGTCCTGAAAAATGTCTAAACGATGAATACAGTTGGTTTGATGAAGATTTGCTGAACAGAAAAATGAAAAAAAAGCTGAAAAAAAAAAATAGAAAAGCAAACAAGGAAGACAGCAAACTAACATTTCGTTTGCACTTCATTTTTACGATGGACCAATTTTATCCATCGTCACACTCACTCTGCTGCATCCTTTCACCCAGCCTAGACCATACTAAGGGACGAGGACTAGGAGTCCCTTTTAGCCTTTATGCACTAAGCAAGCATGGGAACGGGAAGTGAAAAATAAAGGAAACAACTACTAGCTGGCTGATGGAGCTCCCCTTCACGATACTATTATTGCTCCCTCAGGATTTTCGGTCTCAATCCGATTTGAATGGCAGCATGAAAGGGACATAGAACAAGGATAATGTAGACAGGACTTAAGAGCATTAAGAAAGAATAAGAAAAAACTGAGTTTTACACTCAGAGAAAAAATCTTTAATCTAAATTTAATAAAAACAAACTTTTATAGCTATGGTTAAATACTGAGCCGATTTTATAAGGGTTTTTCAATAAATGATTTGAAAACAATAGAAAACTTCATCAGGCGAATAGGTAGCTTAACCAGTCAGCCAAGTAAAACATTAAGTCTACTGGAATTCCAACTGTTAGGAAGAGGTATCACCATAGCATTCTAAGTCGGCAGCGTTGCCAGCCCTGAAACACGATCTGGCAACAGCGCTTAAAAAACGTGGCTAGTATGGGTATGGGAAAATCCTCTTAAAAAGATTCAAGGACTTGAAAAAGTTGACTTTTAATTCTGCGATGACATCACATTCAGAAACTCAATGCTCCGAGGGGAAGTCTTCTTCGATAAATTAGTTCATCTTGCTACTCTTCGAATATGTGTGATTTGTATATTTGAACGAAGCCTTTGAGTTTCAGTTTCGTCCAATGCTATCATTACCAAGATAGAAAGAATGGTATGTATTGGAATCAACTCAACCTAAGACCCCTAGATCTATTTATACAAAAATCAGCAGCCAATAGCGCACGTCGGACATAGTGCCATAGATCATGCGCAGATTCTATAGATATACACGGGAAATAGGGTGTATACTAGGGTGTGTCAAAGTGCTCAATTATGGTATTTTCAAATGTAATATGTAGCTTTTAAAAGTTGCATTGCTTATCAAAATTAAATCCTGCGTTTAAAATTTTCATTTTAATTAATATCTTTGGCTCGCTCAAAAATAGGATGAAATCCAAAAATTTTGTTTTGTTTTTTTTACCAAAAAAATTCTTAAAAATCAACGGAACCACCAACAATATCGTGGTATATCTTTTTGTAAAGACAAAAATTCTTTCTGTATTTTGTTTAGTTTTTTTTTTTTAGTATACGTACAAAAAAAAATGTACTGTAAATTAAATTTTTTTTTTCAACTTCAACCGATTTGAGCGATCCAAAGACGAACGATATCTTTTTTTTTTTTACATGTTCTTAAACCTCAGACCCTAATACAACTTTTGAACACTATTACATTTAAAAATAAGAGTACTTTTTTGCGGCCATACAAAAGTGACACACCCTAGTGTATACTGACTGCATAACATCCCGCTTAGAAAAGTCGTTCAAGACCGTCTTTCCTGGTAGAGAGGACTGGCAAATCAACGAGCCATCAACCTGCGAATCGATGATAGTATATTTACCACCGGCTACAAGATGGAAATTCGAGTATGTGCAAATTTCTTTTCAGAAACCCTTGGACTATCCAGCTCATTCAGATTTCCTGATTACAGCAGTGCCTTTCAAGCTCAGGTCCTGGCAGTGACGAAAGCTGCTAGACAAGTCTCAATGATGGCAAAACCACAAGCTGATATCACCTTTTGCATTGATAGCCAATCGGTATTAAAAGCGATTTCTGCAATTGAAATCAAATCGAAGCTTGCAACTTGCTGTCGCGAAGAGTTACGAGTTCTTGGTACACAGCACAACATTAGGCTCTGTTGGATTCCTGGCCACAGTGGAGTCCCAGGTAATGAAAGCGCTGACGAGCTGGCAAGAATATGATCAACACTTGATCTTACCATGTAATCTTAAACAGGTAATCGTGAGCCAGGTTCTAGCTATAACAAACAAGACATGGAACTACCTCGATTCCTGTCTTATAACCAGGAAACTATGGCCTACTTTCAGCAAACAAAAGACCGACGTTATAATATATAGAGGATGCGGTGACCGTGCCCTGCGCTGAGAAACAGGCACCTAGGGAGACATTTCTTCAACGACTTGGAGGAGCTCTCTGACATTCCAAACAAGATCATAGTGTTTATTACCGATACCAAATGGCTTGATTCCTAAATTCCTGTGGCAAGGAGCCACATGCTCCTATGGGCCTGGTGGAAGGATGGTTTCTCAAGTGATGGGGATAAGAGAAAAAACCACGCTCCTAGAAGGCGTCTACCCTCTACTTAACGAGGTGATTATGGGACGACAGATATTTCTTCAATGACTTAGCGGTACCCTCTGACATTTCGGACCATAGTTATATGCTGTAACTTATCAACACCATTAACGGGCTTGAATGCCATAATTTCCTTTTATGGGTTGGTAGAAATGATAGAGCGATATCACCTATTCCAGTAGCAACTGTTTTGCATACGAATAAAATCCGACCCAATTCCTTGCGAATCAGTTGACAATCTAGTATCAAACTATTAGGATTTTGAATTTCAACATCAATAGTGATGCCTGTAATGACGTCATGTAGTTCAAAATGATGTTTATGTCTACGAGCTTTAGCAGTTAAATTGAGATCACTTAAGCCTTTTAGTGACTTTCGTCATACTTATAGATGATTAGAAAAATGTTTCAACTATAGTAAATCTTATGTCTAAGAGTTTGCTATTAGGGACCCGGTTGTTAAGAAAAAAAATTGATATGTTAAAAACGGGGGTTCACGCCTCCTGAACGGGACTTACTTTATACGCAAGGTGCAATTCAACGATTGAGTCTGTCCTCACATATAACGTAAACATTACCGCAATCCAGGAGACACAGTGAACAGGAGCATGAATGGATGCATATTCATCGTGGAAATCAATAAAAAATGAAAAGAAGAATATCCTGCGTAGAAAAAAGAGGGTGTCCTGAGCCCCTCAGTTCAATAAGATCGAAGAGTCTCACTATCGGAAAAATTCTGAAGTTTTATAAAAAAAAGTTAAACAACTGACTGTGCTCGTTTTAAACGGGTATGTAGGTTCTTTGAAAAACTTAAAGAAACCTTGTCACCAACATAGATGGGAAAGAATATGTATCGAAGAAGCATGTCCAAAAGCTACTAAAAGGCTATCATGTAGAGTAGAGTGAGAAATAGGACAAGATGATAACCGACATCCAATCAATAGGAAACCAATGCCAGCAACCAGTATCAAAGATGGGGGCATAACTATAAAATGCTGAAGATTAACAAGAGCACTTTAAAAAATGTATGGGTTGTTTTGATATGAATTATATAAAAAGTCATCCACATGAGTCACGTTAAAAAAACAAAAATTTTCACTGTACGAACTATCGAGACATACCCTTCTAAACGGCGCAAAATAACTCAGTATGCAACGTCTTCGAGCAACTCACAACACTCCGCAAGTAACGGTATGTTTTCCGACCCTGCAGATATCGAGGATAGGTCCATAAACCCTGAAAAAATCGACCATATGCCAGTGCTTCAGGCCGAGGCAAATAATGGAAAAGACCAACGAAGTGGAGTGTGAAGTATAGACTCACCACTCTATAATAGGGATCTTCATGGTGATTGAAGACCAGGTTTGGTCATGAAATGAACGAGGCTATCAACAAACAAAAAATACACCTGTTTACCGGCTAGAAATAGCAACCACAGATACCCTAGGTATGTGGCCCACTTAGTACTGAATTGCGCCGTATTGATTCCATAACTCGTTTAAGCTTGTGGATGGAAATGATATGTGGAGTTGTGACCCTCATGAAAACGTCCAGTTTTGATTAAATTCAAAATAGGAAAGAATACGTTATGATGTGTTTTACGGTTATACTTTGACGTTGTTCAAGTCAAATGTAGTAGATTTAACTTTTTCAGCATTGTGTTTGTATCCTAAAGAACGCCTTAAGCTTTATTTTGTAATTCGACTATCAGAGGTCGTTGTTTGTAACCCTTTTTAAGTGGAAGTACCCACTTAGCCATATTGTATGAAATTGTATCCTTCTTCTGGAATTAACTATCGTCGAGGTAAGACGTATCGAAATAAAGAATTGTACCGATTTAAACGAGTGTGTCATTTTTTCATATTTTTGGACTTCTTCAAAGTAAACCGACAGGGGTTGCCCCCAACATTTGGTCCTTCAAGCCGGATAATCACCGAAGCCATTTAAATTATCCAAGATCTCCACATATAAATCCCAAAATCAAAAACTGCATCGACAATCTATACCTACCGAAGAAGCAGAATAGCGAAATTTTCTGCTTAGTTGTCAACACTCCGCAGCATTCCCAGCAAACAAGATTCCTAAATCTTGTCCATTACCGACATACCATTCCGAAAAATCAAATCACCTAAGAATTGTTTTTAAGGGTATCGACGCTTGCAGACATCACAGCAAGCAAAATCCCCAAATCTCGAACCTAACCGAAAATTAAACACCAACCGCAAGACACACCTCGTCATCCATATCATCAATCGCTGCGTCAAGTCCAACCCACCAAGGTCTTATTCCTCAACACATCAAAGTTAACCCGAGCACTCCGATACACTCATCAAACTCATCAGCACATATGCACAAAGCCCATACACATACATAATATGTGCTAGACGAAATCGACATCCAAGCATCCATAAATCGACATAACAACCTAAAAACATTGTCATCCAAGCATCCATCAACCTGCGTCCCGCTATATCGAAAAAAGTAGCAAAGAAGAGACCAGTTTGCAAAATCCGTTAATAAAAAGAACTCATCATCATCAGTCATTATCATCAGAAACAGCTAATCCTCCATCTCATCGAACTCTCTTATCACCGCAATCATAACAGAAGAAAAGAAGACCAAAGCCGCTGAAAGCAACAGTTATAACATCAAAAGAGTCATTTCGTCAGTCTTAATTGTAAATCAGGTGCGTACATAGCTCTTAAGATCGGTGCGATATGTTATAATTTTAGCAAGTACCTACTGTACTTTATAGCATTTGTTAAAACATATTTTTCTACGGTTTAGATGTTTATAGTGTTAATTTGGGCTTATTGTGAATAACGAGAATTAAAAAGTATTATCTAATTATTTTCGTGCTAAGGCCTTTCTCTTTTCAAGTAAAAAAAAAAAAAAAAACGAATTTGTGCCAAATATATCAAGGTATATGCAAAGTGAAGTTATTTGTTTCTTAAAAATTCTTTGCGCCACCGGGTTAAGGATACGTTCAAAAAAGGAAAAAAAAACTACATTATTAAATCCATCACACTTGTTTCTTTTGGTGAGTTTTCCTTTATTTTCATTTAAAGATCATTATTCAATTCCTTAAACAAAATAATTACATCAGCTGATCATCATCCTGAATCCATTTTCAAAAAATAATTAACTTTCCTAGTCAATCAAAAAATAACATCATTCTGAAAGCTAGGTTTTTTCATTTTTGAATAATCAATATGTCAAAGCTCACAGCCTTTATTGTGGCGGCTGATCAGCTCGTTGATTTTAATGCTTGTTTTGATGAAACTCCCATTGTAGACAAATCGTTAAGTTCTTTGAAGGAAAACAAGAAAGAATTACAGGATCTTTGGGATGTTACTAAGCTAAAATATTCAAATTGCATGATGGATGAAGAATCCTTAAAAAAGGATGAAATTGAATCGTGCAAAGCTAAATATAGATCTACTGCTGACACTTATATTAATTGTCTAACAAAAATCATTAATTCATCAAGAAAACTTAATCTCATTGAATTCGATAAAGTTCAAATTGATTCAACCGAATCTCCGATTGCAGATTTAACACTCCCTGTTCATATCCCTCAAATCTCGCAATCCATAAAGGTTCCGCCATGTGACACCGAAATATTTTATGGTGATTACTTAACATGGCCTTCATTCCGAGACATGTTCACTGCCGTCTATATTAAGAATTCTAAACTCTGTTCAGTACAGAAACTTTTTCATCTCCGCGCGAAAACTAAAGGCGATGCAAATAACATCGTTTGTAAGTTTCCCTTAACTGAAACTAATTTTGACCTGGCTTGGAATGCTTTATCCGACGAATATGAAAACAGAAGAATTTTAGTTAATAACCAGCTTAAAAAGCTTTTTAATTTATCTACAGTTTCTTATGAATCTGGTAAAGCGATTAAAGATTTACAACGTGACATTAATGATTGTCTATCAATTCTTAAAGCACATGATGTTTCGACTAGCACTTGGGATCCTATTCTCATATATTTGTGTTCCAATCGTTTACCTGAAACAACGCTCTCGTTATGGGAGCAATCGATAAAAAACCCTCGTGATCTTCCCTTGTGGGATGAAATGGATCAGTTTTTAACAAATAGGTACCGAATTCTTGAAACAGTAAGCGATATAAAATTCATTTCGAAATCTAAAGCTCAATCATTCAAACCACCGAACTCTCAGCCAACATTTAAAAGGCAAGTTTCAGAAACCAGGTCTCAGAACCATAAAGCTTTTCATTCAAAACCAAATTCTATCTGTTGTAAATTGTGTAAGAACTCACACCCTCTTCGTTTATGCCCTAAGTTTCTTCAGTTATCTATTCAAGATAGAATAGCAAAAGTTGAATCGTTAAAATACTGTTCTAATTGTTTGGCTCATACACATTCAATCAAGGATTGCAAAAGCATTTATACATGTAGCATTTGCAAACAAAGGCACCACTCCCTCTTACATTTATCCTCCTTCGAGCAGTCATATCTTCAGTCTTCGTTTAAAGATCAAGTAAGTCAACTTCACTCACCTTCGACATCCACATCTCAATTTCCAACCATACAGTCCATTAATGAATCAAATCAAGTCAATGTTCAGTCCTACTTTTCTAGCAACAACAGACGTATTATCTTAGCTACTGCTCTTATTGATATCCATCACGGTGGAGATACATTTACTCTGCGTGCATTTCTAGATACAGGGTCGGAAGTTACATTAATCTCAGAAGATGCTCAGAGAAGATTACGACTTCCCGTCAAACCAATCAATGCACAGATATCTGGAATGAATTCAGTTGTAACAGGAACTGCGTCTAAGTTATGTACATTGTGCATTGGATCAAAACATGTTCCAGCATTCACTCTCAGTGCAAATGCAATAGTCTTAAAACGACTTACCGGTGATTTACCTTCATGTTCGATACTTCGAGAAGAAGTTTCGGAACCGATTGGCTTAACACTTGCAGATCCTTATTTTTTCGAAAGCTCAAAGATCGATTTGGTCATTGGTATGGATATATATCCTTCCTTTATTAAAGAAGGTCTCCAACATAACGTTTTCGGCTCACTCGTAGCACAGAACACTATTTTCGGATGGGTGTTATCAGGCCCTCTACCACAACAAACAATTAGGAGTTTTTCTACAAGTGTGTCATTCTTCGATGAAATGTCTTTGGATCAACAAATTGCTAAATTTTGGGAAGTTGAAAATTTCCCTGCGTCAAATCAAATGACTGAAGACGATTTGTATTGTGAGAAACTCTTCAACGCTACCACAACAAGAGACCCAAATGGGCGATTTATAGTACGTCTGCCATTTAAGTCCTTTCCTCCTTCGCTTGGAAGGTCGAGAGATATTGCATTAAAGCAATATAACAGACTTGAAAAATCTTTAGAAAGAAAACCTGATCTTCGCGAAACTTACGATCAGGTTTTAAAGGAATATTTAACTCTTGGTCATATGAAATTAGCCAACCAAATCGAAACAAATCAAACCAATCAAATAATTTCGTATTACCTACCTCACCATGCAGTTGTCAAACCAAGTAGCACGACCACGAAAGTAAGAGTAGTTTTCAACGCTTCAAACCAATCGAGTAATGGCACTAGCCTTAATGATGCGTTGTATGCAGGTCCAGCCTTACAAGCTGACCTCACCATCTTAATTTTAAGATGGCGTTTTTTCAAATTCGTTTTCAATTCTGACATTGAAAAGATGTACAGACAAATTTTAGTGCATCCAGAAAATACACTATACCAGCGAATCATATTTCAAAAACAAGATCACGAATTACTCACCGTTACCTTCGGAGTCAACTGTGCTCCATATCTGGCTAATCGTTCGCTCCTATAGAACTAGCTGAAACCGTCAAAACGAATTACGCTCTCGCGTATGAATGTCTTTTAGATGAAAGATACGTTGACGACTTTTTCTGTGGTGCTCACGATTTAGAAACTGCTTTACGTAAACAGTCTGAGCTAATAGAGATATTAGACTCAGCTAAGTTTTCTTTAAGAAAATGGACTTCGAATTGTTTAGATTTGCTTAAACATATTCCATTGCAACATCTTTACGATGAAGATTTTTTGAAACTCGAGGACAAAAGCGTGTCCAAGTCCCTAGGCATTCGTTGGAATGCTAAACTAGATGCTTTTCAATTTTGTTTCGAAACCCTAGCCGAAGATCATAAACTGACAAAGAGAGCTGTTCTTTCAGTAATCGCAAGATTGTTCGATCCTGCCGGTTGGCTGGCGCCAATTATTATCAACGCAAAGATGATAATGCAACAAATCTGGCGTGATGGGACGTCGTGGGACTGTCCCTTAAAGCCCCTGACGTGTCACCGCTGGCAATCATTTTTTTCCACTCTCTCACATATTCACAAAATTGAGATACCTCGCTGGATTCAGTACTCGCCCACAGCTTCCTTCCAACTTCACGGTTTCTGCAACGCTTCTGAGCGGGCTTATGCTGCTTGCTTTTATCTTCGCAGGCAAGTTGACAAAAGTAACTGGACCTCTCACCTTTTGTTTGCAAAAAGTAAAGTCGCTCCTGTTAAACAAATTTCCTTACCCCGCTTAGAACTCTGCGGTGCCGTCTTGCTGGCAAAAATGTTTCAACAGGTCATTACAAAGCTCAAATGTTCGACTAGTGATACATACCTTTGGACTGACAGTTCGATTGTACTAGCTTGGTTAAGTAAACCTTCTTATTCTTGGAAAACATTTGTAGGTAACCGAGTCTCCGAAATACAAACATGTGTTCCTGGCTTGTCCTGGAGACATGTAAAATCAACTGACAACCCAGCTGACTTAGCTACCAGAGGCCTCGCTCCAAATGAGCTTAGAGAAAACCATTTATGGTGGTCTGGCCCTTCGTGGCTTCAACAAGATGAACTCTCATGGCCAAAGTCTATAATTCAAAAACCTGATGAATCAATATTAGAAATTAAACCTATAAGAGTATATCATACTCAGCATACTCGACTTTGACAAAAATGTTAAATGTAGTTTCCTACTTGTTGAGATTTTTGCACAGATGGAAACCTCAATATGAAGGCAAATTTATGTATTCTTCGAGAGCTTTAACTCAAGAAGAAGTTTCAAACACAAAGAGGATAGTTATTAAAATGACTCAACAACTTTATTATCCGCGAGAATATTCAGATCTTTTTAATAAAAAACCGATTTCAAGCAAAAGTTCTTTATTGTGCCTCAACCCATTTCTAGATTCCGAGGGCGTTATGCGTTCCAATGGGAGACTTGCACTATCGAATATCCCCTACAGTGAGAAATACCCAATAATACTCCCTCACGGTTCGCATTTATCTTATCTTCTCGTCAAGTTTGCTCATGATCTTACCATGCATGGTGGTAATCTTTTAGTACTTCGCATCCTTCGATGTGAATTTTGTATACCTAAAGTCAAAACGTTAATTAAGAAATATATAGGCAAAGAATGCAAAATATGCGTTATTAACAAAAGGAAAACTCAAGAGCAAATCATGGCTGCCCTGCCAATCGAAAGAACGACTATTTCTCTACCCTTCACAAATACGGGAGTGGACTTTGCAGGTCCCTTCGAAATTAAAAGTTTCATAGGAAGAAATTGTCGTTTATCAAAGGGATATGTTTGTCTTTTCATCTGTTTCGCAACTCGAGCAATACATCTCGAAGCAACTAGTGATTTGTCATCGCAATCCTTTTTGGCTGCCTTGAGCAGATTTATTGCCAGGCGAGGTATGCCCAAAACTATATTTTCCGATAACGGCACCAAATTCGTCGGAGCAAATAAAATTTTAAACCAGAATTTTAAACAATTTATAAACGAATTTTCGAAAAATGTATCTGAAAGATACAAGGCTCAAAACTTAGAATGGAAATTTATTCCGCCAGGGGCTCCCCACATGGGTGGAATTTGGGAGGCTGGTGTTAAAAGCTTTAAGCTTCACTTCAGGAAAGTAGCTGGTTCTAATAAGTTTACTTACGAAGAATTTTCGACTTTACTAGCCAAAATTGAGGCATGCCTTAACTCTCGCCCTATTTCATCTATGAACGATAATTCCTATGACATTCCTCCATTAACTCCAGGTCACTTCCTTCGAGGAGGTCCATTATTGGCCCCACCCGAACAAGCTCCTGTTGAGGCATCTCTGTCGTATGCTAATCGGTGGGAAAAGATAAAAATATTACACCATCAGTTTTGCTTACGCTGGAAAGAGGAATACCTTAGGGAACTAAACAAACGCTACAAATGGAAGTTTTCTAAAAGAAATATGGCTATTAACGATTTGGTTGTCATAAGGGAAGAAGGCCTAGCTCCGAATGAATGGCGTCTTGGCAGAATAATAAAAGTGTATCCAGGACCTGATCAAAGAGTCCGTGTGGCTGATATTAGAACACAAAATGGTGTTATAAAGAGACCAATTACGAAACTTTGTATATTGCCTAGTTCTTAGCCAAACAAGTGAATTATTTTATCTATATGTAATATATCTACGAATGCGTTTACTTCTCTTTTTTTATCTATGAATTCAATTACATACCTATGCATATAACCGTTAATATGTTTATATAACTTACAATTTAAATTATAAAACAATCGCACAGATCTTTATGCTATGTTCGCTTTGAAATTTAAAATAATTTTTTTGTAAAATTTTTAATTTAACTATATTAGCTGATTTGTGCTTCCGAATTATCGTTAATTATACCATAAAGAAGAAATTTGAAATTTTTCAGCCAACGCTGCAAGGCGGCCGGCAATGTTCAAGTCAAATGTAGTAGATTTAACTTTTTCAGCATTGTGTTTGTATCCTAAAGAACGCCTTAAGCTTTATTTTGTAATTCGACTATCAGAGGTCGTTGTTTGTAACCCTTTTTAAGTGGAAGTACCCACTTAGCCATATTGTATGAAATTGTATCCTTCTTCTGGAATTAACTATCGTCGAGGTAAGACGTATCGAAATAAAGAATTGTACCGATTTAAACGAGTGTGTCATTTTTTCATATTTTTGGACTTCTTCAAAGTAAACCAGCAGGGGTTGCCCCCAACAGACGTACTATCATCAGGAATCGGATTACTTGCTCAACTGGAACACCAACTGCTTCGGAAACCAGCTAAACTGTTCCAAACTAGGCAGCTTGTTTATTGGTGGTGAAGGGACAACCGTGAGTCCCCGTCGAATATCCCAATTCGCTAGCATCCGATCTTTCGAATCCGACCGAGGTCAATTGACAAACCTAGCCAAAGTTTGTTTTAAAGTGTAACGTGTTGTTAAAAGAGATCAAGTCTTTAAACTTCATTTCCGAAAGTTCTACAATATCGTCTAAAATGCAGTTCCCTTCCGAATTGTTCAGTTTCTATTTTGGCCAGTACCTGGAATTTCCAGAGGAAGTTTTTTTCCCTAGAGGTACCCACAGCTACTTCGACCAATCCATACACATGAGGTCGAATATCACACATAGAATTTTTCTCCCGTAGTACTGGTATAATGGTAAATGCATTGGACTGTCATGCAGAAGGTCTTGGGTTCGATTGTCAGTTGTTGCAAAACAAATTTTCAGGGATATTCTACGAGAGAGTGACAAATGCCCCAAGAGTATCTCTTGTCATGAAAAGTGCTGCTGATTAGCCTTTCGGAATCGGCAAAAAATTTTAGGTCCCCTCCACTCCTGGTCACACTCACACTGGAATGGTTGAGTATTGTAAGTCACTAGGTTTATTTTTTAGTATGTTTCTTCCAAATCTAATTTTCATTCCATCTTCACGAGGTCCATGCTTTTTGCCCCGTTCACATGTGCTCAAGGTCTTATAGAAGGTCTCCGTTGAAGGAGGGATTAAATGCTTAAATGCTTTTCCTATCCCGAAGAAACAGCGATTAGAAAGAATGATCCTTCCTCTAAAATCTGAACTGCTGCCATTTTTCGAGATTTTAGTGGAACCCAAGATCCATGACTACCTTGAAGTTATGTCTATTCATCTTGGGGTTCGAAGAATTGTCATCTTATCCCCATTAGCAGCTTAACCTATTCTCTCTAATCGAATGTTCGCTCTATGAAAGGTTTTTATAAAAAAAAACTTGACTCTTGTAACTTATTTTCACTTACTTTAACAGGAATTTATAGAAACTTTCAAATTAGACTAAAGCAGAAGGACCATCTGTAGCTTTCAAAGAAAAGTAGAGCTATGAAAATATCTTGCAGTTTTGTCAGTCAAAAAAGAGACTATATTTTTCTGCAAGTGTACTGCCGCAATAAGAAAGAAGGAAACGAACCAATACAAAAGATCCTTTTCAACTGCGATATATGTATCCTTCGGCCTGACGAAATGCATCCAAAGCCCTTCATTGCAATCAATTCGTGTTCACAAAAGCCTGTGTATCCCATTTGGGACAGATCGCATTTTCCTTTTTGCATTTTTTCTAACCACCACCCTCTAGTTATGGTCCCTTTTCTCATTTTTGTTGCAATTTCATCTGGTTTAATATTTACCTCTCGCACTAATGCACGCTGCTTAGGTATTTGCCAGCGGTACATAATAGAAGATCCGGTGTTTTTTTCTTCTCGGCATCTTTGCAGAACTCCCAGGAATCTCGGAGCTTTTCTTTCTCCGGATAGGTATCCTAAGAAGCTTGCTTAAAAATATTTGCTGGGTTTCTTAGTAGTTTTTTTTTTGTCTTTTCTATTTCCAACCACCTGAATTGAAAGAACGGAAACAGGCATAGTGGCAAAAAAAAAGATTGGCCTTTTCCTTGGCACTTCATATCGTGGGAAAAATATAGTTTAAGTGCTTCCCTGGTTCCTTGCAATTCTTGCTTATTTCTCAATTGCTAAAGGAATAATAAGAAAAAAAGACCGAAGCAAAAAATGAATTTTAGATTATTCATGTTGGTGGCGCGGCAATAGTGGCAGCGTCATAGTCATCGTTATCGTCATTGGTGTTGGGCCAACGCGGGCGGTATGTAGCGTCGTCCAAATGTTATTTCGATTAGTTCACACACCCACCTAAAAGAAAGACAAGCACCGAGGCTAGGTGTAGATATGTGGGATATGTGGATTGGATTTCTAACAAAAAGCAAAAAACCTCTAGACTCTATAGAAGGACCTCCATCATGTTGGTCGTCCCTTAACCTCCTTCTCTTAGTTATATTGGTTGAGTAGTTATTCGGTTCAGTGAACCCAATCGATGCAATCAGATGGCGCTTGATGGGTTTTCCTGTTTCGTTTTGTGATTTCCGATAGAGAAAGCAAGAATTCTGGGCTCTACACTGATGGTGCAATAAATGGCTGGCACTGGGGTGGAGGATACCAAGAGAGTCTAGAGAAATTGTTATCCTGCAGCTAAACGCTGGCGATGCATGTATGATGATGATGGAGGCCAAAAAATGATGTCTTATGGCAATGCAATGCAAATATAACATTGAAACAGAAAGAAGAGAGCTGTGTGAATAAAGGAAGATGAAAAATTGTTGCTTGCATTTAAGGGTCCTTTGATCAGACGGAAAATTATTCCGTTTTTTTTTTTCGACGAAACAGAAAATGTGGGCATGAAATGTCTGGAGATAAATCTTTTGGCATGTAAAGACAATAGAAATTATGCACATTATTGTGGCGTGGGCTTGGAAAATTATGCAGCAAGAATAAGCTAATAGACATTGATTGCAGGCTACGAGATGGGATTGCTTTGTTTTGACTGTAGAAAATGAATGAGGATTCACCAATGAATCAAATAAGGAATCATATATCTTCCTTCACATACTCGTATAATGATGAATTTTTTGAGATTGTTACTTTAACATTAAATGTTTAAGGAAAATATTTTCAGATTATAATTCCTTAGTACCAAGATGTTTCTTATTCAGATCTGCATAAGGGCATACAAAATTGGAATTGATCTCACCGAATTGAAATCTATGAACTTAAATTTAATTTAAATGCTCTGTAAATTATTTGCCAAAGAGAAAAATTGCCCCAGAAACCTTACTTCCAGAAAATGGACTGCAACAAAAGCCTTTTGATTCAAAACTACCACATGCCATTCAATGAATCCAAGAATGCCACTGTATACTGAATACTTACACTAACTAAGATTTGATAAATAATTTCCTTGTCCAAGATAAATTTCAAAACAAATAACTAGGGCATACAAAGAAATATACATTTACTTATAAGTATGTACGTATACATCATTCTCAGTTGATTATGAATATGGAACTTACAGTGCTGTGCAAAAGTGATAGATAAATTCCTGCGCTCAGGGAAAATATCAAGTTAAACTAACCAGACATCATGTTGATTGAAAAATCAACATGGCATCTTTTTTTATAATTCGCACATAATTAAACACTGCCCGGGAGATGGAGAAGTCAGGGGGAGGGGGTAGAGAAAGGAGGTGTCGATGAACATTGGTCTTTAATATTTGTGTTGTGCGGTGTTCAAGAGATTGGAATGAATCCATGATAGCTCTGTTTCCTATCAGTTCTGAATTCTATCCAATAAGTGGAGAAAAGTTTGTGCTGCACCTGCCCAAAGATGTGAGTTACACTCGAGTCTTGGACGTTTGCCTTATAAATGGTAGACAGATCAGAAGGGGTGAAAAATTTCGATATAGAAATCATAAGCATTTGGCAGCGTATTTGGTTATTCAAACAAAGATCGTGATTCACACATCTATCGAGTGCCGACTACCGAGAGCTATTCGATTTATTAGATGCAAGTGCCATTCAAGGACTATGGCATGGGGGGTACATTTTGCTTCAACGACAATTGACATCATTCTTCGAAGCTTTGAACTCCATGAGATCTTGTACGAGTATACCCTATTTAACAATGCTGTAAATATTCGATTTCAATGAGTCAATCAAACGATACCGTTGCAATTCCACTTCCAGAACAGTTGCACGTGAATTTGAGAACGAGTATGAGAAGCTGATAATACAGTCGTTGCCAAAATAATGAAGTGGATTAGAAGTTTCAGACAAGAGATCATTTATAAAAATGAGAAAGAGAGTCGTAGATAAAACGGAGCCCTGGGAAACCGTTTAGTTAGAAATATCAAGGCCAATAATGTTCTGTTCCACTCTTTGGTGAGATGTGCCATATCAGATCACCAGAACCTAAATGTGTTTAAAGTGGACACCTGTCAACTAAGACTTAATTCCACGGTGGGCCTACCCACATCGGAGTCAGATTGAGCGCTGACCATGAGCTCTGATATAGCCGAAGCCATATCAGTAGCAATGATGTGACATGTTGCAGCATGTGCACTTGTGCACACTTCTTGCTATGGGGCGAGGTCTATCTACACCTATGTATCTACACCTCTTGAATTCAAGCAAGCTTGAAAACCATATGTCTCCGCATTCGGAATAAATCACAACCACCATGATACTTCCGCTAGGGGGCCTACCTCATAGATAGCTTAAGTAAAAACGCTTTCTTATGACGCTTGTCAGTACTTTTTATTAGGCACTATCTCCAATGGTGCCAGAATATAGCTTTCGATAGAGCTTCGCAACCGTGAGGTCACTTTCAGATAAGTTACTGCAAAACTCAGGGCCTGTCAACCCTAGATATACATGCTGTGCCAAGATCGAAGTAGAAACCACAACTAAGAATGTATACCCCTCTGGTGCTGGCCAGTTGTTACACACTCCTTAGCAGATTCCAACTTTTATGGATACCGTCCAGAATGTTCCTATCTAGTTAATTTAGTTACTTTCGTAACTTATCCACAGGCACCACGAGGAGGTCGATAGGAACCTGACTGCAAATATACTTACGCATAGTGATTCCGTGTCACCAATAACAAGTTATTGGTGGACAGGTTCGTTAGAGCTCTGGTCTAGCTTTCAAAACTAACTTCAATGCAAGCTACTCCCATCACACCTGCGCCATCAGATCACCAGTAGAACGATTGCTGCCAAAGCCGCATTGCCAGCCATGAAAAAGCTTTCGATCTTCGAGATACTTCTTGAGCTGAAGATCTGTCAGTCATTCCAGAACCTTAGAAAGATGCGATGTAAATGTAATTAGTCGATTTGATGAGGGGGACGAAGGGTTGCCTTTTTTAAGAAGGGCCCTTGCAACTGTACGAAAGCGGAAATATATCTTGTAAGCCTTACATTATTTTAAGTAGAAACTTGTTAAGTTAGTATGAAAACCTAGTTAAATTCATTTGGTATATTTATTATTATATTATTTATTGAACATGGCGTAGTTTCGTAAGTAACCTGATCGAACGTTGAACTAAACAGACAGCAATGTTAAAGTTTAACGAGCGCAAGGACAAATTATATTAAAAATGAGATACGTTTGGTTGACTTAAAACCATTCCTGAAATTCAAGGAACCTACAATTTTCGTTCACGCCTACACAGCTACATACGTTGTTTTATCACTTTTCCTCAAACGAAAATACCCCAGAAATGTTTTAGGTGGCAGTAGTAAGGAGTTTATTGCTTTTAATAATTCTCGAATTTGTAGATTACCTGAAATCTTAAAATAAAAAATCAACGGCCATGTTATAATTGCATGGGAATCAGGTTGAATCAACAAGCCGTATTGTGATCTTAGCTCAGACCTGTGTTATATTTTGGTATTGAATACCCTAGACTTCGAAAAACTTGTTAACATTAAAAAATTGCATGAGACGAAACAAAAATTAAAATCAAAAGAATAAAAATTTATTTAGTACTAATACTATTTTTATCGACTCTAGTAAAATGCATAAGAAACATTGTCAAGTATAATTTTTCCTATGTAAAATTAACATTTGTTGGGGAGAGATGTTTTCTGCTTGCAGTTGTTAGAAAGCTTTAATCATAGCTGCCAGGTTTCTGCCATCTTGATTTAAAGATTAAACTTGGGATTCGCTATTTTCTTAGCGGCAAATGCTAGAAATGTAGATTTATAGATTTTTTTTTTATAACAAGGTTGTGAATAAGTAATGTCGTAATGTGAATGAGCCTTATTTTTACTTGCGATTTAAAGGTACTATAAGGCAAGTTATGCATTCGTAAAAAAATCGAACTTGAGATTTTGATCAAAGTTGACATTACGATGATAGCGAAGACCAAAAACAAAGGTACCTGCCATAAAAAAATTTTTTTCGAAATTTTATAAATATTTTTTTTTCTCAAAAACTTTTCGACAGATTTAAAAAATAAAAACACATTTAGTTAAAGCTAGGTAATGGTACAAAAAAAAATTTTCTAAAAATGGTTATTGAGGGTACCCCCATGGAACCATATTTTTTGTTTTTGATTTTCTCAATAACGGTACCACCGATTTAGAATTGTGTATTCAAATTTTCAATTTTTTTTTTTGGATTTTTAAAAAAAACATCAAATTTTTTTTTCCAAACTCAATATTTCGAAAACCCCAAGCTAGATTTTTTTAAACTTGATAAATAAAAGTTTCTTAATATAATCTACAAGATGTGAGAAAAATGTTATTATTTTATTTAAAAATAAACCTACCCACCATACAAATGTTAAAAAATTAAAAAAAATGGTTTTCAAAAATCGTAAGTTTCTCGAAAACAGCGACCAGAATTTTGATAAAATTTTATTTCTTTAAATTAATTTTTATGATCTTTAATTTAATAAAAAAAAGTTTGAAATTAAGATATTACAGCTTGTATACCATAGAACCATTTTTTCGAATTTTGAATTTCTTATTATCCACATAACGGTTCTTAATGAAATTTTTTATAGAGAAGCTTCTAAAAAGTCTTAAACACATTGCATTTCAAAACTTTAAATTTGTTATTTTTTTTTTTAATTTTTGAAAAAAAAATATTTTTTTTTTGAAAATTCGATATCTCAGAAAATTTTCAATATTTTTTTTGTGCATTTAATTTTTAATCGAACAATAATAAAAACTTTAAATTGGCACACCAAAATTTTTTCTTAAAAAATCTTTTGAAAATTTAGTATATAAAAGCTTTTTTCTTAAGAAACGACTTATAATTTTTGTTCTTGCATAAATTCATATTTGCATAGCATTCTGCTTCTATCTCTTATTACGAAAAGAATTTAAAAAAATTAATTTTATCCTTATGAACAGTTTTCTCTAATAACATTCGTTTTTAAAATTCCTAGTCTATTTCAACAAACAAGGAATGCAGAGACACTCACCTGAATAACGTGAATTTTTTGTTACTGCTTATTTGACCAATTTTCAGTTTGTTGTTCTATTTAAATTTAGCGTAAATTTCTTCGTCACTTTCTTCGTCGTCGTTTACCATGTGCTTGAACTATTAAGCGTTTAACTGAGTGCCTCGTGCAAACTGGGTGGACTAAAGATCTAGCAAGAAGTAGCCGGCCTCGTATTGTCCTAGAATATCGGTGCTGTTGCGGGTGAGGAATTAATAGAGAATCCACAAAACTTGACCACACAATAAGGCATCAGCAGAGGTTCGGTGCAACGAATTTTAGTGAAAGACTTGAAGATGTCCCCGTACTAAGTGCAAACGGTTCATGAATTAATGCCTGCTGACCGTCAAATGAAGCTATTTTTTTTCACTTGCTCTGTTAAACTTGGTAGACGAAGAGGATTTCGTATCCAAAATCATAAGCAACGAACCACATTTCCACATTAGTATCCATGCTAAGAAACAGAGTTGCAAAAAATCCATTGGCTTGTTTTAAGGATTCCACTGTTACAGTAACTGAAGAGCGTTACAGGCAGATGTTAAAAGAATATTTTTATGCAAGCTACTGCATTGTGTCTGAAACATTGATTGTCTCAAAAGGACGGAACCACACAACACCCGTTTTGATGGTTTGAGATGGCCGGCTAAATCGTTAGATCTAACAGTGCCAGACAAGTTTCTTTAGAGTTTTTGAAACTCCGACTTACCGCAACAAAACACAAACCTAGCAAGTCTTGAAAGCTAACATTGAAGAAGTAATCGCCAATTTGGGGCCAGATGTTTTGCGGGGTCCCAATACAAAATGCCATACAACGAGCAGAAATGTGGATCAACTCGCTAGGTTGTCATTTGACCGATATGATTTGTCAATTTAATATCATCCATTTTCAGTTAAATTGTCGTAAAAACCAAGCTAACTTTTTTCATTTATAACAAAACGGTAGCCGATTCACATAAGACGTTTTTCTTTTTTAACTCTCCATAGAGCACTGAGGAGAACCTCAGCATGTTAAGCACTCTCAGAACAGAATTTGATCAGTTCTCTCCGATTTATTTATCAAACATCCTAGAGCACTAAACTGTCAAAGGCGTCGATTTACATTTTTATTTTGTTGTATGTTTTTTTCGCCTTATGTCTCTGTTTTATTACACGAAAAAATAGTAAAGTTAGCGGCGCTCCGGTTTTTACTCCATCTCCTCTGTCAATTTCTTCTGAGCTCATTGAACACGCTCCAAGCTGACTCCGATTGAAAAAGGAAACACAAAAATAAAATAAAATCAGACAAAATATTCAAAAAGACCAAATAACCTTTCTCTTACTACTTGGTTTCTGACGATAATTTGGTACCGTCGATGATTCTGTTGTCTTTTGCAAACTATTCAATAAACTTAATTTGTCACTTACTGCTACCAAACTTCTATTTTCCTATCTTACCGTTCGAGAACAAGCTGTTTTCATAAATAATGTTTTGTCAAATTTTATAGCTGTACCTTCCGGGGTACTTCAAGGTTGTATCTTAGGGCCCATCCTGTTTTCGCTCTATTTCAACGAACTGCCATCTGTAGTGGCCAACTCCTCTATTCAGCTTTATGCAGATGTCGCTCAACTACACATGAGTTGTCCTCTAGGACTTACTGAAGATTTTGTAAGACTCCTTTTTGGACATCTCAGTACTTCACTCTACTACACTATTCCAATTTTGACCTAGGGATTTGAAATTTAGAATACCCCATTTTTCAAAGATAGTGTGTGATTTAAAATTTGATGACTTGCTTAAATTAAGATCGCTTACCATGCTCTTCAACACACTCAACAATTGTTATTTTTTCACAGCAAAAATAAAATCAATGACGTTTTTTTTTTGCACAGCACTTTATATTTATTTAAAGTTATATACACTTAAATGCAAAATGCAATTGCAAAAGGATATTTATTTGAACAATGGAATCATAAACAACTGTTTGTCTTTGTGAACATAAAATGTGTGCCTAGAGAATTTCTGTACTGAATTTCAATTAAAATAGTCCTTCGTATATTATGTAGGGTTCGTAGCCCCATTGATATTATGTGTGTACTGAGAAAATATTTGTTCACAACATTTACACAAAGGCATCGTACCCAAGAGTATCCCAGATGTGTCGACTGGTTGCTCCAGTCCTTCCCTATGGTCACATCTTACTAAATGCTTTCATTGCTATGTGGTTATGGTTGTTCAACTCGAGAAAGATGACGACGACAATGGGAACGACTATACGTGTGCCATTGTCCTTACAGGACCTAGGATAAACATCCTGAATTCTTAGGAAGTTGTCCTTTCTCTGTATTGTATTTATTTTTCTGTTCGCTCTTCCTTTTACTCTTTATTTTTATAATGAACACAAGTAACAAAGGGAATTTTCTCATTTGGAAAAGTGTTTATTTTATCATTACGAGTATTTTATATGAAATTAATTGGAATAGGTACCGAACTCATTGAACTTTTCTGCACCTTCCATTGGTAAATTAATTTGAAATAAAGTGAATGCAATTGAAATGTACACTTTAGAACTGTACGTCTACACATATGTATATGCAATTAAATGCATTGTTCAACTTTTGAATTCGAAGGACCTTCTTTCTTGAGAAGTTTTCATATCGAAACAGAAACTTAAATAAATGAGAGGTTTCTTGTCTTTAGCTGAGGTATTTCAACGGATGCAGGTTCGGAATGAGGAAACCGATTTAATGAAAAGTTCAGAACTCCAATTGATTCCCAGTTTTTATTAGACTTTTTAATCTTACAAAATATTATACTTAAAATGCATTAAATTGTATTGCAATAAATACTTCAAACATTGGTTGACTTATAAGATGACAAGGAATTTAAAATAAATTGCGGTGAAGTGGCAATGGTTGAAACATATGCACAAAGTCGGTTGAATTCTGGATGAAATAAGGCATGTATAAGAGTGGGATTAGTACCCAGCCCTGGTAGAACCAAAGACACAAATGCTGTCGAGAGTTAGGCAAGAGTCCCGGCTCTTGTCGAAACGAGGCAACAAAGAAGGCAGGCATAAAGTTGCCGAAACGTAACGAAGTTACAAATAAGTGGGAGATAGTATCCCCGCGCAATCGAATACTCCCTAGATCACAAAGAATACACTCTAGTTGCATTCCTAGATATAGAAGGCGCCTTCAACAATGTCGACAGCGCCGCAATAGCGAAGACACTGCAGAATCTCAATGTGGATAGCTCACTTGGTAACCTTATAAAATTCATGCTGAAAAGCAGAATTATAAATGCGGAACTAGGTAGCTTTACTACAAGAAGGTCAGTCAGTAGAGGAACCCCACAAGGTGGAGTCCTATCCCCACTTCTATATGGAACATGGTAGTTAATGATCTGCTAATAGACCTAGAAGAAGAGGGATTCAAAGTGATTGCATACGCTGACGATATTGCCATTGCCGTATCAGGAAAGCACCCTCAAGTTTTAACAGAACTTATACAAACCGCTCTCAACAAGCTACTAAAATGGACAGATCGATGTGGCTTAGGTGTTAACCCCCACAAGACGGAACTAGTCCTTTTCACAAGGAAATATAAAATTCCTCAACTAGACCCTCCATCGATTAAAGGTGTTCCACTCACTTTCTCAGATCAAGCTAAATACCTGGGTCTTATTTTAGACAAAAAGTTAAGTTGGAAACCTAATATACAGGAAAGAGTAAGGAAAGCCACGGTAGCTCTCTTTTCTTGTAAAAAAGCCGTAGGGAACAAGTGGGGCTTGTCTCCACAAATTACTCACTGGCTATACACTGCGGTCATCAGACCGATACTTACTTACGGGGTGACCGTATGGTGGACGGCCTTAGATAAAGCGATTAATCGCGATAAACTAAGCAGAGTTCAACGTTCAGCGTGCATGTGCATCAGCGGAGCTCTCCGCTCGACACCTTCCGCTGCACTAGACATACTACTCAACCTGACACCCCTAGATATTTACAGCAAACAAATGGCCGCGAGCACAGCCATACGTCTCAAAGCCATCTCTCAATGGACCAATAACTCTATTGGCCATACCACCATTCTGAATTTATTCGGAACTCTACCAAGTCACTCTGACTACATCACTCCCTTTTTGGTTTTCGATAAAAACTTTGAAGTCACCATTCCCTCAAGGTCAGCTTGGGAGGAAGGGGCTTTGACAGATAATAGATCAGTAAACTTTTTTACAGATGGATCGAAGACTGAAAACGGACTGGGTGGTGGAGTGTACTCAGATGGACTAAACCTTAGTCTCTCCTTCCGCCTACCAAACCATTGTAGCGTATTCCAAGCGGAAATTCTGGCGATAAAGGAAGTATTGTCCTGGCTTAAAGAAAACGTGGTATCTAACACGGATATCTGTATCTTCTCAGACAGTCAGGCTGCTTTGAAATCCCTTGCATCAGTCTCTGTAAACTCCATTACAGCCCAAGACTGTCGTTCGTCTCTAATGGAGATGGCCAAACAGTTTAACATTCACCTATTCTGGGTGCCGGGTCACAGGGACATTCCGGGGAATTGCAAAGCCGACGAACTCGCCAGAATTGGAACGGAAGTGCCTATCTTACCCGAAAAGGCAAATATAGGTATGCCCATAGCTACAAGTAAACTTATGCTGAAACGAATCGCTCTGGAACAATCAAACACAAGATGGCTTAATACTACCACTTGTATGGCGACCAAACAAATCTGGCCTAAACTGGATCCGAAACGGTCAAAATGTCTTTTGTCCCTCAGTAGATCTCAGATCAGCTCCGTCATAGGTGTCATAACTGGACACTGTCTCATAGGTAGACACGCCGCACGACTCGGTGTGCTATCAAACGATTTTTGCAGGAGTTGCTTGGACGAGGAGGAAGAGGAGACAATCCCACACCTTCTTTGTACATGCCCTGCTCTCTCTTACAGACGCAAACTTCATCTAGGAGAATATTTCTATAATGAACCAAGCGATCTCAAAAATAAAGACATTAAAAGTCTCCTTCGCTTCATCAGAAGCTCCAAATGGTTTTAACTAGTAGGAAACTTTTTTGTTCCCTATTAGATCGTGGTATCACAATGGACCTCTAATGGTCTAAGTGTGTCAGACGCTTTAATGACAGCCACTTTAACCTAACCTAACCTAACCTAGTATCCCTGCGCCTGTTTCAGACTAGGGCATGAATATGGCGGTTCTATAATTCTCATATCTAGTACAACAATGTGTCCATGATCTAAAACTTCATTTTTCTTAACATTCCTAGGCTGAGAACCGCGCATTACTTGTGTGCTATGCGGAGTGTCGTGTGGTGTCGAGTGTGGTCACCAATCAAACTTGCTGTTTCGCAAAGGGGTGCAAATGTCGGCGAAGCAGCATAGTATGTCAAAACTGGAATATGAAAGGTTTTCACACAATACAGCACAAGACACCACTCTACAATACACAACGCGAGACAAGTATATAGTTAGTGTAGTTCTGGCTTATCATGCAAAATTATAAAAAGTTTTACCAAACAAAAGTTTTTTAAAATTAAATCTTTGATGTAATCATTTTGGATTTCAAAAATGTTTATTTCCGAAAGACTAATAGGAGCGAAAATTTATCATAAATATTTAAGGTGAAATGGACTGAAATCGGAAACCAAACCTCAACCAAGGGTTACAACAAAACTGGATTAGGATTATATTTTCCCAAAAAAATATTTCGAAAACAAGTTTCAGTGTCTTGTTTTAAGCTTACGAAAAATTGTAGAGTAACAAGAAGTAAGTCTACTTTATTGTTTTTTTTCAATATGGACGGATAGATTTCAAAACCGTACAAAACAAGCCCGCTGGGTCCAAGCTTCTGTTAGCTTTGCGTGCAACGGTTGTTTGGAGTTTAATGGCATACGAGTAGTAATGCGATTTGAAGAAACCCCACATGTAGAATGACTGCTACGGCAGCTGTGTGACGTAGCACCATTCTATTCATGAAATATGGCCCCAAAAGTAGAATTTTTTTTTAAAGTAAACATAGTTTTAAAATGTAGCTTTCCAAACAATTTTTTGATAAACTGTACCTGCCTGGCCAACTCCGCGTGTTCCAAGAATTCTTACTCCCTTTATGGGCCCTCTGTACCGCTCACTATACTGTTGATATACATAGGCACCTGCCTGGCGATTCAAAAGACAAAATTTTGCTGTTTTAGAGCGATATATCATCATCATCATCATCGGCTCGACAACCGGGTTCCGGTCCTGGCCTCTTTCAACAAGTCTCTCCACCTATCCCGGTCTCTAGCCGACGCCATCCAGTTGCGCACCCCAAGGCTTCGGGCGTCCTGGTCTACGCCATCTCTCCAGCGCAAGCATGGTCTACCACGCTGCCGTCTACCATAGAATGTACCACAAAGAACTTTCCGAGCAGGTTCCTCTTCGCTCATGCGAGCTAGGTGCCCTGCCCACCGGAGTCTACCGAGCTTAATTTTTGTCACGATATCTGCTTCTAGGTAGATTGCGTACAATTCATGATTGTACCGTCTCCGGAATCGTCCTTCCTCACATATGGGGCCAACAATTCTCCTTAAGACTTTTCTCTCGAACGCAGCTAAGAGGTCGGAGTGCCTTTTGCTAAGCACCCAAGTCTCGGATCCATATGTGAGTACTGGCAGGACCATGGTCCTGTACAGCAGCAGTTTTGAAGTTAAGGTGAGATTTCTGGATTTGAAAAGCTTTTGACGAGCGATATAGCCATTCTTTTATTTGTGTGTATTTTTCATAATGAAACGATTTTTTTCGAAATTTTATAAATATTTTATATCCTAAAAAGCGGTTTCACAAATTTTTGTTTAAATTCAAAAAATTTCATTTAGTTAAAGCTAGGTAATGGTTGAAAAAAATTTTACGAAAGGGGAGTACCACCCTTGGAACCAGTTTTTCTATTGTTCATTTTCTCAAAAACGGTACAACCGATTTTGATACTTTTTTTATGCTAAGGCTCCCCAAAAGTTTGAATATTATAGTGTATTTAAAATTTTCAAAAAAAATGTTCTTTTTTCGACTTTTTCAAAATTTAAAAATTTTATTTTCGAAACTCAATATTTTGAAAACCCAATGCTGGATTTTTTTTAACCTTGACAAATAAAAGTTTCTTAATACAATCTACAAGATGTGAGAAAAAAAATTATTTTACCTAAAAATAACGGTGCCCACGATACAAATGCTCAAAAATGGATTTCAAAAATCGAATTTTTCTCAAAAACGGCGACTAGAATTTTGATAATTTTTATTTTCTTTCGATTAATTTTTACGATCTATAATTTAATAAAAACATTAAAATTAAGATATTACTGACTGCACCTAACGCAGGTGGGGTGATGGGGTGCTTGGTAGTTTAAGGCATGTCCGGGGCAACAGAGCCCCTCTGCTGGTGTTGCTGTGCACTAACGTGTATGGGTGCTGAAGCGGTAATGCTGGTTTGATGTTCTGATGGGCTCGTCCATCGATTTATCGGTGGGTCGGTATTGCTACCTAGCACAAAGCTGTCACTTCCGATTCCTATCGACCTCCTCGCAGTGCCTGTGGATAGGTTACGTAGATAAGTAACTGAACTAACTGGATAGGAACAGTCTGAATCTGGACGGTGTCCTTAAAGTAAGAATCCGCTAAGGAATATGAATCAACTCACTAGAGGGGTGCACATTCTTAGTTGTGGTTTCTACCTCGACTATATGCTGGGTGTGTGTATCAGAGGTTGACAGGCCCTGAGTTTTGCAGGAACTCATCTGTAAGTGACCTTTATGGTGGCGAAGCTCGATCGGAAGCTATATTCTGGCACCACGGGAGATAGTGCTCAGGAGTCTAAGGGCTATAGCGCACGTCTTCTGGCTCTCCTATTCTATCTTCGGATAGAGAGGTGCAGCTGTCGCGTGCCTGCTCTCTTTCTCGGACTATCTATGAGGTAGTCCCCCTAGTGGGAGTATCGTGGTGGCTTGGTTTATTCCGAATGCGGAGACACATGGTTTCCAGGCGTGCCTGGATTCAAGAGGTGTTAGATAGACCTCGCCTCCTAAGCAAGAGGTGTGTTCATGCCTGCAACATGTCACAGCTTTGCGACCGAAATGGCTTCGGCTATGTCGGGATTAATGCTCAGGACACAATCTGACCCCGATGGAGGTAGGGCTCCCGTGGGGTTAAGCCGGGAAACGGCAGGTACTCACGTTAAACCAAACGACGGTTCTGACTGTACCTAACATAGAACCATTTTTTTAAATTTTGAATTTCGCTTTGTCAGTATAACGGATTTTAATGAAATTTTGTATAAAGGAGCTTCTAAAAAGTCAGAACTTAAATTTTTTTTTGAATTTTTGGATAAAAAAAATCAACTTTTTTTAAAAATTCGATATTTCGAAAACAATACTAAAAGCTTTAAGTTATCCTACCAAAATTTTTTCTTAAAAATGTTTTAGTAAACATATTTTATATAAAGCTTATTTTTTTTACGAAACCGCTTCAATGACATATAATTTTTGATAGATGCTGTTTTGGGATCAACCGATTATGATAGACATGTCTGTCCCATGATAACTAAAATACGAGACATTATAGATGCACTTAAATGTCTTCCGTGAATTTGAGATCAATCAAAGTATTGCCGAGCTCATTATAGGTAGTAGCTAAGAGTAGGCAAAGCGAAACCCCATATTCTTCAGCGATATATGTTATTATCGTTGAATGCTGTTATGGTTGTTAGATGGCATATCAGTCGAATTAAAAAAAAATATTTCTGCGGAATTAATGAATACTAGATCAAAATAGCTTTTTTTGGACTTTAGTCCATTTAAACACTTATGTAGTTATAATTTTCTTTAATAAGCTTATAAGGATTCATTTGTCCCAAGAATGGACTTTTACTATAGTTTCTTGCAATTTTTAAAAACGTTGATACAAATTACGCTGAAAACAACGGAGATGCTTCGAACTTAAATACTATTATCAATACATTTTCTGTGTACCGAACGTATGGATTGCAAATTGGTTTGAGGATAATAACTCTTTGACAATGTTTCAATCTCGTTTCAGCTATGGATTTTGTTTTTGAATGCGAGGTTACATACATCTGTTAACCCTTGAGTCTAACTTCGGACGTACTTTGAAATACAGAGATCCTTTTTTCAGCCGGACTACACGAATGTGGAATGCTCTACCTAGCTCTATTTTTCCTTCCCATTGTAATATTCAGAAATTTAAAACTAATGTGCATCGGTATCTTCTTTAAAACCTTCCTCGTTTTCCTAACGCTCGTACTGTGATAATCATTTTAAGGGTAATAATAACCTAATTATAAACAAAAAAACATGCCTTGTGAGCTTCGAAGTTGCCCCTGACAAGGTCATTTTAAAAGTATCTTGTTTAGGCCCTTGTGACAATATGATATATTGTCGTCGGTTCGACCAGTTTTATCTTAATTGTTGTGGCTTACAACTTTTTGCTCAATCTTAAATTTAAACGCTGTTTTGTAAACTGTGTTCACATTCTCGTGTCTTTTGACTTTGTATTATCTTTTATTAGAAATGCTATTAAATCCATAAAAAGTAATAATGCTGCATGAAAAAGAAACCACAGTTTACAGAGCATGGTCCAGAAAATGTTCCAACAAATTGAGATAAAACTGTTCTCACATTTTGCACTTTTTTTTGAATGAGATACGAGTATGTTTACTTATTGACCTTCATTTAACCTCCACAAAATCCTCTTTTGCCCCAGAAAATAAAATTCTGTCATTATCTATTTATTTGCAAGTCCTTACGCTCACTAAGTCTCTTCAAAAATTAGGGGCAAGCTAATAATTTAAAAAATATATAAACTTATCGCTGCCAATGCCAATCCAATTATTCTGCAAACAAGCTATAACCTTTTGTATCGCTACGGCTAGTGTTTGCCTTGTTAGATTTTTGTATTTATACAATTTCCCAAGTATCCTCTCTCGGTTTTCAATTGGCATTCACTTGGCAACAAAATGAAGAAAAAAAAAAACTAATGACTCTAATTTATATTTAAAATAATTATGTCCTTCGGACGAAGTATGTACTGAATGTATACAGAGTCATGTGCAAACAGCCGCAGTACTTCAAACCCAAAGACCACCAAGCCACGACCACGCAGTCCATGGTGACTGCATTTTCCTTTCGCTTATAATAAAATTATCCATAAGTTTACCCCGGAATGACCTAATTAAGCGCAATTGTATATTTCTATTCCACCAGGACTAGCTATAACTGTGCACACACAGAGGCTCCATGCTATAAGTTCCAGCGGTTAATGCAGGACCTTCAGAGAATACTAACTGACCATTACTATGATATCGTTGGGTTCTATGCAGAGTGTGACGTTTATATGTCACGTTATAATGTGACCATAGGTATAGCCAGTGCGAACTAGATATGTATGAATGGTTAGGTCATTATAACCTTATAGCCTTCGGTGCTCTGTCGACTTGAGCATATTTATACAGCCATCTAATTACTATAAAGAATAATGAAAAATATAACGCACCCTATACCTACAAGCTCGTTCATTCATCCATTTACCTTATTGTTGTAGTATTAGCTCGTAGAATAATGCCTTGGAGTCAAAACCAATTCCCTTGAAGCAAATATGTTTGTAATCGAGATGGAGAGAGTTTTTTCATTAGGCGCGTTTTATTGGTAATCTATAGCTAGCGCAGCAATGCATGTAGGTCCGAATTCAATTTTTATGCACTTCATGTCATTTGTACCCTGTCAGCAGCTGACACGGGAAAGAATTAAACTTTTTGAAATAAAAACAAAAATAAAAGAGGTAAAATTTATAAATTATTTCTTTTATATAACTTTTAACAAATCAGATCTGTTTATAAGAGGTTCCAGACGCATTGAGTGAAAACAGAAATTGGGAACGAAAACAAAAAAATCAAATTTACATTTTCATAAATTTAGGGATGTGTTCAAAAAGTATCATCGTAGCTTTACATACATTAAATGTCAAGTTAAACTAGAGTTGAAATTAATAGTTGTTTTCCAGGTCAAATTGTGTTTGAGCAAGAGTTGAAAGAAAGCTTCAGTTTTTTAATAGATACTATATGTTATAATAGTTCCGCATAAAAGACTAATTTTTGGTAGGGAAAAATAAAATATTTTTTTTTTTTAAACATTACATCTAGCTAATTTATAAAGGGAGAAAACTGTCATGGGAGAAAACTATGTATCTTTTGAGCATGCTATCATGCGAAACAGCTTTCATGCGAAAATCAAAAGTGCGAAAAAAATATCATGCGAGAATATTTTAATAAAAAATTAAAAAATGCGAGAGAAATATCAGGCGAGAAAACTACGATGCTAGAAAACTATCATGTAAAAATAAAAAATGCGATTAAAATAACATACGAGAAAACAACGATGCGAGAAAACTGTGATTCGAAAAAACTATGATGCGAGAATACTATTGTGCGATAAATCTATAATGCGAGAAAACTATCATGCAAAAATCAAAAATGGGGGAAAAATATTATGCGAGAAAACTACCTTGCAAAACTAAGAAATGCGAGAAAAGTATCATGCGAGGAAACTACATTGTGAGAAAATTATCATATAAAAATAAAAAATGCGAGAAAATAACATGCGACAAAACTACCATGCAAAAACCAAAAATGCGAGAAATATATCTTGCGAGAAAACTACGATGCGAGAAAACTATGATTCGAAAAAACTATGATGCGAGAAAACTATCATGCTAAAATCAAAAACGCGAGAAAAATATAATGCGAGAAAACTATGAGGCAAGAGAACTATTATGCAATAAAACTATGATACGATAAAACTGTCATGCGAAAAAGCTAAAATGCAAAATTAAGAAATTGGGAGAAAAATTTCATGCGAGAAAACTACGATGCGAGAAATCTATAATAGGGAAAAAATATAATGAGAGAAAGTAGTTAAAAGCAGAAATCATGTTTCCAAGACACAATTTTATATCAAGACGAAACGACAGTTACACTTGTTAGTTTCGTATGACGAAGTGGCATATCTAATTAGTTTTCCGACAGGGATATTAAATTTTTAACAAGTGATTGCGGCCATATTGTTGATGCTATATCTTTTAAATTGGCTGTCATTTATTAAGTTTGTCTTGCCGAATAGAGGTAGAGAGTTGAAAGGTTCAACAACATGTGCAACTGATAATATTCTTATGAAAGTGGGCCTACTATTCGAGCAACATTTTGCGTGCTTCGTTCATTTTACGGAGTTCTTCCGAGAGGACTATTCGCAACGCGCCGCCAACATCCGTACATCAAAGAAATGCGAGATCTACCAAAAATAACACCACTGTCAATTCCGAATCGCGCAAAGAACTCGGTATTCCGCAGGCCACAACTTGGCGTCTTTTGCTTGGGTTACACCCGTACAAAATTCAACTGACCCAGGAGCTTAGAATTAACGACCATAAAAAACGACGTTTATTCGCTAACTGGGCTCTCGAGCAGTTGAAAATTGACCCAAATTTCGGTCGAAAAATCATATTTAGCAACGAGGCTCATTTCTGAAAGAATGGGTTCGTCAACAAGCACAATTGTCGAATTTTGGGACGATGACAATTCACACGGTATCGATCAAATTGCAATACATTCAATGAAAGTTAATGTTTTGCGCCGATTTCGGGCTCTGAGCATCATCGGTCCACACTTCTTTGAGAACTACGTTAGCTAGGTCCTCACGGTGAAAGGCGAGCTCTGTCGGTCGCTGATAACTAATTTCTTTTTCCCCGAATCTGATGACATTTGGTTTCAACAGGACGTGCCACACAGCCCATGCCACAATGAACATTTCCGAGCATGGTTATTTTACGAGCGCCGCCGCCGACGGCGCGCGATGTAAATTGGCCACCGAGATCGTGCGATTTGACTTCCTTAGACTACTTTGTGTGTGGTTTTATCATGTCACAGCACAGAACTGCGCCAATAAACCACTGCTCCTAAGGCCTACATAATCAATTGTTTATTGGTCAAATTCAGCTTTGCTTATGCACTTATGGAGGTTTCGATTGCGCGCCCTCTAGCAGTGCCGGGGTTGAATTTTGAGTGATGTTCTTTTTTATATATAATGGTTTTTTCTAAATAAGTAAAAAAATGTTAATGATATCTCACTCACACTTTGGATTATTCAAAATTAAAAATAGAAAACGCTAAATAAGATGTTGAAGTTAAATAAAATATATGACAACCTTCTTAGTCGCCTAAATCCGGTTTTATTGTTTTCGCTGGGAATGACATTCCATTGATATCGCAGTCAGTTTTCGGTGAAATTTCTTACTCTTACTTGGCAGAAAGGAAACGAAACCAATGGCATACCTGTAAGGTATTTAGTACGAACTATCACCAGAAAGGACTGATGGTACTCTCGATTAGTCTGTGAATGGCAGTTTTTTTTTTGTGAAAAGCTAAAGTCAACAGCAAATGTTCCTGAACATGATTTCAGAATTGAAGCCAGTATCGTTAAATCCTTCTTCTAGGGACATTGGTAATGTTCGTCTTATCGGAGCATAATTTTTGAAACCTGACTAATTCCATTTCAACTATCCATTTTCTTGGTTGAAACTGCGTAAAATGTTGTTGTCCTACCTGTACATTTACCAATAAGAAAAAAAAACACCTACTTTTATACATTCTGCATTCGTTTTATTTTTGCTCCTGTTTGGTTTGCTTTGATTTTTGAAACAACTCTCTGCTTCTTGTGCCTTAAGAGTTCATTCAATATTCATTTTTTTAAATTAAGTATGCAACGAGTGTAACGATACATTAGAGCTTTTATTAGCAAAAGCAGTGAGCCATGAACCAGGGCTCATGTAAATCCCATTAAAAGTGTGTACAGAGTTTTAACCGGATAAAAGTTAATGGTAAAATGAAGAAGAAAAAGACTTTTATTTTATGACTCAAAGGATGTGCCTTAGCTACAAAAGTTCATCATGAATTTGTCTCTTAAAGCTTAGATAAAAGTTTTTTTTTTTCTTGAAAGGATATTATCATTGACATGCACATAACTTTTTTTATGCCTTTCAAAGAGAGATTTAAATATAATAATTGTGTTTTGTCAATTCATCATTCAAAATTTATGTAGCTCCTAGCAAAGCGATTTAAAATGTTTTTCGTTTTTGTAGTTAAAATATTAAGTCAAAATCGTACTAACATTATTTGTGATGGCATCACCTACTACATGTGTAATAAAAGACAACTCTTAGCTTGAAGCAATAGTCTACGAACGAACCCCTCAACTTGTTTGTTTCTTTTTAAAGCTGTAAAACTAATTTTGTTAATAATTTTCGTAAGCATTTTGTGCCAGTAACAGCTATATTCAATGCTGCCATACTACTAAAATAATAGGGCTGCTGCGGTAGTTAATTTTTTATGTATGATGCCAAAAAATTTATAAACACAAATAAACACAATGTTCGTATACATTCATGGAAACTATCTTATATTGGTTTACTTGCAATATTTCTGAAATTACAACAGAAGTCTGCGAAATAGAGCTTAAAAGAGCTCGCCTTTGCAGGGCCAGGGCCACAAGCGCCCTCTTGTTCACCATCATTTTCTATACATAATGTTAAGGACCATTTATAATAATCAATCAACAACATATAAATCGTAAGATTTTGTTTCATTATTGGAAAAAAATCCACCTGGAAGATAAGACTCACCCTGTATATGACAAGTTATGCATTCGTCAAAAAATCGGACTGGAGACTTTGATCAGACTTGACATTACGATGATAGGTCTGTTCTTTGACTACAGACTAAATGTTTCGACTGATTTTCTATAATCTTGGTGGATATCTGGTTTAAATTTTCTCCCTACACATATTTCTTTTTTTTTGATAGGACCAAAACTAACGGTCCCTTTCTTACAGACATCCTTTGGCATAATGGTTAGTGCGTTGCCGTTAGGCTGTCATGTCTTGAATTCGGTTCTCAGCCGCTGCAAAAAAGTTTGTCCAGTGTACTGGCTCTTGCGAAAAGTTGACAAATTCTCCAAGACTATATCTTGTTATGAAAGGTGATGCTCATAAGCCGGAGTCTGCAGAAAATTGTAGGTGCCGTCCACTCCATTCCTGGTAGCGCGCACACAGAAATGATTACGAAATGTAAGTCACTAGGTCCTGGTTCTCTTCAAGCTGTCATACATACGTTTTTTTTTTCTGAAATTTTAGAAAATATTTTTTTTTTTCAAAAACTGTCCATCAATAAAAGATTTTTAAGATAAACATTCCAAAAATTTCATTTAGTAAAAGCCAGGCGATGGTTGAAAAAAATGTCAAAAAATCTTTATTTACTCCCATTAAACCATTTTTTGTTTGTTTTCAACTGTCCCAAAAAACATAAAAATGACTTCTATACATTTTTGTATGCTAGAACTCGTTAACATTTTAAATATAACTTAGTTTTTAAATTTAAAAAAATGTGTATTAAAAAAATCATCTTCAATCAATCTTTTTTTGAAACTTTACTATGAACAGTTTTTAATACTACCTACAAGATGTTAAAACAAATATCTTATCTAAAAATAATATTAGCGATCATCCAAATTAAAAAAAAAATATTTTTCGACAATCGTAATTTCTCGAAAACAGCACCTGAGATTTTGATAAAAAATCTACGCTTAATTTTAACGATTTATAATTGAGTAACAAAATAAAATGCACGACTGGGTCGCACGAACTTGTTCCTATGTAATAGACTAGGAATTTTAAAAACGAATGTTTTTAGAGAAAATTGTTCATAAGGATAAAATTATTTTTTACATTCTTTTAGTAGTAAGAGACAAAAACAGAATGCTATGCAAATATGAATTTATCCAAGAACATAAGTTATATGTCGTTGTAGTGGTTTCTTAAAAAAAGCTTTTATATTCAAAATTTTTAAAAGATTTTTAAGAAAAAAATTTGGTATTGGTAATGAAAATTAGATTTCAAAAAAAAAATATTGAACCGTTTTTGAAATATCGAATTTTCCAAAAAAAAAAAAATGATTTTTTTTTTAATTCAAAAAATATTTTGTTTTAAAGTTTTGAAATGCAATGATTTCCTGAATTTTTAGAGGCATCTCTACAAAAAATTTCATTAAAATCCGTTATGTCGATAATGAGTAGTTCAAAATTTGAAAAAATGGTTCTATGGTAGGGACAAGCTGTAATATCTTGATTTCAATTGTTTTTTTATAATATTAAAGATCGTTAAAATTAATTGAAACAAAAAAATTTTTATCAAAATTCTAGCGCCGTTTTCGAGAAGAATACAATATTTGAAAACCATTTTTTAACATTTGTATGGTGTACTTTTATTTTAAGGTAAAATAAAACTTTTTTTCATACATCTTATAGATTATATTGAGAAACTTTAATTTTTTAAGTTTAAAAAAAATCTAGCCTGGGGTTTTCGAAATATTGAGTTTTGAAAAAAAAAATTTAATTTCAAATTTGGCGGAGATAAAAATTCACTAAGAAACGGCTAGTATTGAGTAGGTTCGCGCTAAATTTTGATATCTTTAGACGTCAATGTTCTTTCACGAATTCGAATTATGATGTGCACCTAGCTCAATAATCATGCGCGTTGAAAAAAGCGGCATCTGTGCGTCATATGGAGTGCCATTCATTTTGTTCAATCTTGGTAACAAACATACAATTTTCCCAAGTTATTCATTATGTATATGGTTTCCGGCTACTTGAGTAGCACTTCAACTTTATCTGGAGCATAGAGCAGCAATAGCCAAAAATTAAAAATACCTTTAGTCGAATCTGAAGAATTTCTTGATTTTATTGCTCTTTATTCATTATTACTTAAGACGTCCCGATTTCTTTTATAACTTGAAATATGCCGCATCCCCGAATCCGATGTGCGGTTTACTATGGTCGTTGAGACCAGAAAAAGATTCACCATGTCATGGTTACCTCTTGGGGGCTCAATACCATTTGTTGTCATTTCTCATGCACAATATTAAACGCTCCGCCATTGGTGTTTTCAAGGATGTGATTAACAACCCCATAAGCCTTGGTTCGTAGGCACACCAGCCTTTTGTATGACCGAACACATTCTAAGACAGGCCACCCACTATGGGAAAACAGATGCTTTACAGCCGCCCTATGTGGAACCAACGCTTCATGTTTCTACCGTTGACCTTTTTAATAAATAGTGTCATCCACCATCAGACTTCGATGCCGTGGACCGCCATCTGCAGTTCCTCCGTTTTTAAGGAGATTTTCTCCAACCCAAGGACAAACTCGTGCCCTGAACCTGTCCTAGGGCCAAATAAGTGGCGTCCTGGAACTCTCCAGTACTTTAAAAAGACAGATATACATGACTTTCTTGATTTTCTCAATAAATTCAAGAAAGTGCCAGATAGACCAAGATGTCATTTCAAAACTTATTACTTCATTTTATAAATGAAACAGTCTTGAGTTCCAATTTAAGCCTCCTAACTTCTTTTGAAAACCATTTTCAATTCGAACAAATATTTAAAAAAAATTCATTTGGAAGTGATTTTGCCATCTTTCAATTTGCTTAAATATGCTAAAATTACTTTTAAATGGAATTTTTTGAAGTTTCCGAAAAGCACTGCAAGCTAATTTCAAAAACCAACGGAAAGTAGATTTCCGTATCGTAAAAATGGGAGCACACCCCACCCATACTGTACCTTAGATCTTTGTGACAAAACTCATTTTTTCTAGAGACGATAAGTGAGGAAAATTTTATGATTAGATCCATGTTTTTATATTTTTAAGCAATTTTTTAATTCTTGACCTGGCGACCCCAAAGTGCATTTAATTTTATTTTATGGACAATTAGTTTTAATTTTTGTCGTTAAAAATATGTAATAATAATCAAACCGCAAAATAATTTGTAAGTAAAATAGCTATAATTCAAAACATTGAATTACGAGTAATGTCATAATTTTAATAAATTCACAACCCTATTGTTTGATACAAAAAAAAATTAACTTAAAATATCCTGATGATATGACAAAAAAAAAACTAGAAATTGATTGCAAATGAGAAAAAAGGATTAATAAATTGTTGCATAATTCATTAAAGCCTTATAGCCGTCTAAAAGCCAAACGCATTAACACACATCAATCGAGCGAGCGTCAGAACAAATTGATTTAGTGGTAATTTGTGGCCACCATCAAGTTTTGCATATAAATTGGATATTCCATCAATTGTGAATTATTGTATAAATATATAGATGCTATGTGTAGTATAGGGTGTGTCAAAGTGCTCAATTATGGTATTTTCAAATGTAATAGCTTTTAAAAGTTGCATTGCTTATCAAAATTAAATCCTGCGCTTACAATTTTCATTTTAATTAATATCTTTGGCTCGCTCAAAAATAGCATGAAATCCAAAAAATTTTGATTTTTCGGGATTTTTCTTTCTGTATTGTGTTTAGTTTTTTTTTAGAATACGTAAAAAAAAAATTACTGTAAATTAATTTTTTTTTTCAACTTCAACCGATTTGAGCAAGCCAAAGACGAACGATATCTTATTTTTCTTTTTCATTTTCTTAAACCTCAGACCCTAATACAACTTTCGAGCACTATTACATTTAAAAATAAGAGTACTTTTTTGCGGCCATACAAAAGTGACACACCCTAATGTGTAGGCTTAGACTTAAATTGCGTTTAAAAATCAATATGTTCACTGTTGCACCTTTTTTGTTTTTGTTTTAATGACTGCAACGATTGTCTTTAACACATGTCATTAATATATGGTTATTATTTGAGTAATCAAAACACGTTTCTTGATGGGATTTTAAAAAAGGTATAGATTAATAAAAATTAACATCGTTACTCAGGGTATAATTATGAATTTTTGATGACATATCGGGTTTTCCAATATGGAAGTTTTTTTTTTAAATAAAAGTTTGCAATCTTAAGTTTAGTTTAAGTTTATTGACTTAATAAAATTTGAAATACATTTTTTACATTCCCATTTCTTGATATACCTAAGTTTATTAGTTTGGTTGAAAGCCGCCTCGAGCGATTGAGCGACGAGTCGCTGAGCAACGCAAAAAAATTAAACCACATTAAATTGTATGGAGGTGGCCACGTAAGCCCTGAGCGACTTGTGAATGTTTTAAGCGGCACTCGCTCAATCGCTCAGTCGCTGTCGCTCAGTGCGTACTATACTACTACGGTACTATAAGGCAAGTTATGAATTCGTAAGAAAATCGAACTCGAGATTTTGATCAAAGTTGACATTACGATGATAGCGAAGACCAAAAAAAGTGGGTCTCGTAATTCTGTCTGTCTATCTGTCTGTCCGTTCGATTGCAGCTAAACGGCTCGGCCGATTTTCTTCAAACTTGGTAGATATGGGTTTTAATTTCTTCTTACCGGATGTTTTTTGATTTGATTTTTTAAGATTAAAAATAACGGTACCTGCCATACGAATTTTTTTCGAAATTTTATAAATATTTTTTTTTTCTCAAAAACTGTTCGATAGATTTTAAAAATAAATATAAAAAAAAAAATTTTATTTAGTTAAAGCTAGGTAATAGTTGAAAAAAATTTTCCGAGAAATGGTTAGTGAGGGTACCATGGAACCATTTTTTTTGTTTTTGATTTTCTCAAAAAGGGTACAACCGATTTTGATCAGTTTTTTTGCTAAAGTTCCGCAAAAACATAAATAGAATTGTGCACTCAAATTTTCAAAAAAAAAATTCGGATTTTTAAAAAAACCATACTAAATTTTTTTTTAACTTAATAAATAAAAGTTTCTCAATATACTCGTAATCTACAAGATGTGAGAACAAAAATTTATGTTACCTAAAAATAAAGGTACCTACCATAAAAATGCTAAAAAATTAAAAAAAATGCTTTTCAAAAATCGTATTTTTCTCGAAAACGGCGCCTGGAATTTTGATAAAATTTTTTTTCTCTCAATTAATTTTTATGATCTTTAATTTAATAAAACAAAATTTAAAATTAAGATATTACAGCTTGTACGTACCATAGAACCATTTTTTCGAATTTTGAATTTCTCATTATCCACATAACGGATCTTAATGATATGTTTTATAGCTAAGCTTCTAAAAAGTCTAAAACACATTGCATTTAAAAACTTTAAAATAAATATTTTTTGAATTTTTGAAAAAAAAAAATCTATTTTTTCTTTTTTTTTGAAAATTCGATATCTCAGAAACGGCGCAATATTTTTTTTTTGTAAATTTAATTTTTATTCGAAAAATAATAAAAACTTTGAATTGGCGTACAAACATTTTTTCTTAAATTTTTTTTAAAAAGTTTGCATATAAAAACTTTTTTTTAAGAAACCACTACAACGACTTATAATTTTTGTTCTTGCATAAATTCATATTTGCATAGCATTCTGTTTTTGTCTCTAACTACTAAAAGAATTTAAAAAATTAATTGTATCCTTATGAACAGTTTTCTCTATTAACATTCGTTTTTAAAATCCCTAGTCTATTACATAGGAGCAAGTTCGTGCGACCCAGTCGTGCAGTTTATTTCTTTAATACAATATAATTTGTTTTGATTTTTAGGTAAAATTTTATGACTGCAATCTGCTATCCTCAAACTGAATACTAAAATAAGAAAAAAATATTTAAAATCAAAATTGGAAAAATTTTCAAATTTAAGTAATGGACGTATGACACTTTGTTTTTGTTTAAATTACTTTTAATTTAATTTTTCATAAATTTTTTAAAATGTATGTTTCGAATTAAACTTTTTGTTCGTCTCTTGTTTCCTCGTCAGTTCCTTAATATCGTACTTTCAAACAACAAAATTTCATCATTGACTTTTTTGTGTAAAGCCTAGTACTCAGTTCAAGTGAAAATGAAAATTTCATATAAATGTGGCGGCTGGTTCACTCGCATGAAATCCCCAACGAGAGGTGAGTACTAAAATGTGGATTGGAAAAACAATTATGTTCCACAACTTTTTCCACGCCAAATTTTCATTTCTCAATGTACAAAATACAACGCTCAACCACTCCTGTGTGCGTGTTAGTAAAAATGCAGAATAGAAATTTTCATGATAGGAGATATTCTTGGAGGTTTTGTCACTTCCTCACAAAAGGCAATACACCCCTGAACCCTTCTTCCTGATAGTCCAACGCGCTAAACTTTATGCAAAGAACTGCTTCTAAAAACCAAAGTCAAACATTTTGTTCACGAAAAAACTTATATGGTAAAAATGCTTACAATGACTAAATCAGCTTTCGTAAAACTCTATAGTGCCTCACAAGTAACGTGAAATTAATTTATCTATTACATACCAGTTACTAGGATCTACAAATGTTCATTAGATTGTAATAACCTTTTTAATAATTCATAATTCATTTTAATTTAAATATTCTATTAAATAATTGCGGATATATAATCGATTTGACAATTAAATTATTAAAATAATTTAATAAAATTCTGGTATAAAAGTGAGTTCAGTTCAATTTCAAATCAGTTAAGTACATCGTTTTGTTTGTGAATATAATCTAAAAGCAGCTGAAGAAACCGTTATATTTGGTAAGGTTTAGTGCTCATCTCATCATTCTTCATTGAATAATATTAAAATAAATTATTTGAATGCATAAACTGGTCACTAACAAAGCTAATTCCAGTTCCATTATGACTCTGGAAGATGTAAGCATGTTAAAGAAGAAAAACGAAAAGAGGCTTCGACACTTCTTTGCTTTAACATATTCCTTGGGGATAAATTTGAAGACACCATCATCGCGGAAAGATTTACTAAAATTGTGAGAAAATATCCCTTCTTATTTCTAAATTCCTTAAACATCAAAAAATTCAAACTTTAGGATAACTATCACTCTTCTGTTAGCAAGTTGCCTTAATATTTATGGGAGCATTTGCTTTATTCTTCGATACAAACACAGTATAGTAATTATGGCAGAGGTGAGTAACTTGCAAACATATACCCTTCCATTTAAAATCTTTTAATATGTTTCCCAGAGTATTTGCACAATGTTACAAATATTGATATCACTTTTCAAACTGACATATATTCTGTTTGTGCAACATCAATTTTATAAGATGATTAAACTTATTTCAACTCATGAATTGGTGAATAAAATTGAATTTTTAGCTAATGGTAGGACATACTATAGTTTGAAATAATTAAGCTATTTTATATATTTTTGTTTTAACAACATTTAGAGACTCCTTATAACCGGATATTGCGCATTGAAGTTAAAACAATTATCGAAAGCTGTTGGAGCAACGCAATGGCACAATTTATTTTTTATAAATATGCCTGTATATCAATAATCTCTTATTACATTATTTATTCACAAGTTGGGAATGCATATAATTGGTATATTGGAAATACCAATTATACCATACAAATGCGTAAGTAATTTAAATTAAAAATGTAAGTGCATAAGAAAAGAGTTAAGTAGGTTTATAAACCTCCGATCTATAGAGTAAATTAGATAAAACAATTTTTTCGGATTCTGCAGAAAATTGTAGATCTCTTATATGTGAATAAAAAAGAAAGCATAATATATTTTATAACGATAGCTACATATATATGACAAATTTTGTAAACTCTTGCTTGGATATCATGGCATAATAGAAAACTCAATTCCAAAGCTAGAAGTTATAAATGTTCGACGGAGTAGATATTACAAGGATTAACAGCCTCGTGGTCGGCTGGTTTATCCCTTTTTTATAAGATCCTCTATTTGCTTGGAAAACCAAATTATTCTGCTATATATTTTCTGTAATGAAACATAAAAGATATTTTATGATCGATATGACGGTATTCAAACGTTAGAACTATTATAAAAGTTTGTTATGGAATAGTCCAGTAAAATTAAATTAATTAATTCGAAATATCTACAAAAAATATTGCGTCGAATTTTTTTTTTGTTTCTTAAAGAGTACCTATTGGAGAGTGTAAATCCAAAAAGTTCTAACAAAAAGCGGTGTTTACGTTAAAATATCTTCTTTAATTTTTGATGAGAAAAAAATTTGAAACCTCTTTCCAAAAAAAAGTTATCGACGAAAAACTGTCGAGATTTTGAAGTAAAAAATGGTTTTTAACGTTTATCTCGCCTCATGGTCATCTGATCAAAAAAATACTTAACTTGTTTTTTATAGACCACTTTATTTCCTACATTTTGGTATATTTAAATTGTATGTGCGACAAAAACTGTAAGAAATATAACCTGTCGAAATGGCCAATATCCTGCGAAAATTAAAAAAAAAAAAAATTTGACTATGTTCATTATGAAATTTAGAGAAACAGTTCAAACTCTTTTCCACACCACCACCGAGGTAGAGTTACGGCGCATTGTTTTTAATGTGGTGTCCCCATGAGGTATAATCCACACGATTCAATCAGCCTATCGATAGCTCAATGTGGCATAGTTTTTTCATGTCGTTCTTATCTCCTTTTTTTTTGGGCTAGGCGTGCGAACATCAATGATCATATTAACGTTGTTAGTGCTGGGATCGTCATTGGTAATTTCTTCAATGTTTTAAGGTGAGGAAAAGTCTTCACCTGCGTCTTGATCTTCCAGTAAATTTTGCAAGGAAGGAACTGGATTCTTTGCGATATAGCAACTTTGTTAAAACGTCAAAAAAAAACTAAGTTTAATCTATCTTCATTGCCTCCTAGTGCAGCAGCTGCTCGGCAACATACATTCCGTACCAAAATTTACTGGAAGATGAAGACGCATGTGAAGACTTTTCCTCACCTGAAAACATTGAAAAAACTACCAATGACGATCTCAGCACTAACAACGTTAATATGATCATTGATGTTCGCATGCCTAGCCCAAAAAAAAACGGAGATAAGAACGACATGAAAAAACTATGCCACATTGAGTTATTGAAAGGCTGATATAGAAACGAAAACGATTGAATCGTAGATTATACGAGTACCTCCTGGGACATTATACCTCCTGCGCCGTAACTCTACCTCAGTGGTGGTGTGGACAAGAGTTTGAACTGTTTCTGTAAATTTTATAATGAACATAGTCAAATTTGAAAATTTTCAAACGTGAGTAAATTCCTTTTTTTTTTAATTTTCGCAGGATATTGGCCATTTCGACAGGTTATATTTCCTACAGTTTTAGTCGCACATAAAATTTAAATATACCAAAATGTAGGAAATAGTGTGGTCTATAAAAAACAACTCAAGTATTTTTTCGATCAGATGAACTTGAGGCGAGATAAACGTTAAAAATCTTTTTTTCTTCAAAATCTCGACAGTTTTTCGTCGATAACTTTTTTTTGGAAAGAGGTTTCAAATTTTTTTTCTCAACAAAAGTTAAAGAAGATATTTTAACGTACAAACCTAAACAAAATACAGCTCTATATATGATAGGAGCCGAGAAAATCGAGTTCACGCTTTCCAAAGCTTTTTTCAAAATGGCGGACAACGCATGGGCGCTTTTTGTTCGAACTTTCTGGACTTACACTCTCCAATAGGTACTCGTACTCTTTGAGAAACAAAAAAAAACATCGACGCATTATTTTTTGTAGATATAAAATACTAATTTGACTGGACTAGAACTACGAAAACGAAATTTGTTATCAAACTGAACCAAAATCTGCCATCATAATCAGGTGTTATTAAATAAAATATTACATCTGATATAACTAAAATGGATGACGAACAACAAAAACGGTACCTTTTACAAACTTTTGGCATGCTGAATACCAAAAATGCGATTCGTAAAAGATTTGCACTGAGTTCGAACGTTTGAAAGCTTATAACAGATATTAGCATGCCGAATGCCAAAATTATAATTCATAAAAGATTTGTTTTGACAGTTAAACTATTGTATGGAACATATAGCTAAATAACAGAATAGTATTTTTTTTTTTGAAAAATTAAAAATGCGGTTAACTGTAAATTTTTAACCATACTAATTAGCTATATCTACTACATAATTTTAAAAATAAAGCCTCAAACGGTAAGAAAATCAGTTGTGAGATTATGTTGAAAAGATGGACTATGACTTGCAAATATGAGATACATTGTTTTAAAAAAAATATTGAAAAAATTTTAGAAACGATTTTATAATAAAAAAGTTAGCTATCAGAAATTGAATAATGTTCATCGGATGTTTTTTTTTTCAAATAAATATGTACATATATATGTAAAAAAAAACAGTAATTTTTTGACGACACTTTTTTATTTCAGTGGTATGACTTTCCTTAAGCTTGCGCTACTTTAAGACCTGCTTGACTTTTGTCGCAATAGAAGATATGGAGTAAAACCTCAAAGAAAGCCTTAAAAACTTTTTTATGCCAATTTTTTCTATACTATCAACATTTTTGTTTTCAGTTTTTAAACTTCAAACGGTCTACATACCTTTATCTATGTGTGACATTTTTACTTCCGACTTATAGGTACTATAAGGCAAATTATGCATTCGTAAAAAAAAAAATCGAACTTCAGATTTTGATCAAAGTTGACATTACGATAATAGCGGTCTCGAAATTCTGTCTGCCTGTCTGTTCGACTACACCCTAAACGGCTCGGCCGATTTTCGTTAAAGTTGGTAGACATCGTTTTTAAATTTTTTCACCCACACGTTTTTTTTTTATTTTTTTTAAGGACCAAAAATAACGGAACCTGCTATTCTCATTATAGTCATAACAGATTTTAATGAAATGAAAGAGAATCTTCTAAAAAGTTTGAAAAACATTGCATTTCAAGGATCAATATTTTTTGTTTTGGAAATTTATTTTGTATTCGTACAATAATAAAACTTTAAGTTGGTGCACCAAAATTTTTTCTTAAAAATATTTTAAAAATTATGTACATAAAAACTTATTTTTTTAAGAAACCACTACGACTTAAAAGTTTTGTTCTTGTACAAACTTATATTTGCTTGAATCATTTGGCATTCAACCACTAAAGGAATTGTTTTAGTCATTTAAAAATGAATTTTATGCTTATGAACAGTTTTTCTCTAATAACATTCATTTTTGAAATTCTCAGTCTTTTACATAACACTAAGTTCGTGCGACCCAGTCGTGCATTTTATTCAAACTTTTTCTCGGCCTTTACTCTGGATTTTATAGATGAAACTGAAGTAAGCTTTTTTTAACACTTTTTAAACAAGCAATTCGCGCGACTTAAATATCAACTTTGATCGGCTTTTTACCTTCACTAGTAGCCATAAATAGCAAAAATCATAGATTAACAATGAACTTTAAGAGAGCAAACTTTCTTATCCCGTTGCTTTAATCTAGCAAGGTGGCCTTTTTATCATAGCCATGTATGGAGCTGTTCTTTTGTGCGCCGTAGTTTGTTCTATCATTCGGAGTATAACCAATGCAAGATTTTAAAAATAAGTCTATTTATTCTTCCAGTTCTTAGGATATATCACTAATCAGCCATCAGTGAGTGAAATGTATTTCGATTACAGGAGCTTTTTCTTATCTTTTTTTGTCTCAATCACAAAATTATATCATACATTTCAATACCACCATTCCTTAGTTAAGGTAAAAAAAGTTGGTCAGTAATATGAGCGTAGTACCCCTGCTTTTTAAAAATACACAAAGTTTTTAATTTTTCAATAAAATTCGACAACGAAAATAATTATTGTGGTGAAAATATTACACATACGCCCCAGTGAACCTTTTAGTTCAATTAAAGAAATAACAATAAAATAAGTAAGCAGGTAGATATATCTTTGTTTTTTCTTGTTCTTAATAAATGCAGTACCTAATTGTGGTGCTTTGGTAGTCGAAGCACATCGTAGTTTTAGGATCGCCTCTATAAATTTTGATCATTTATTTAAAAAAAATTTAAATTCATTCTTTTCTTCCTTTACCATTTTTGTGATTTTACATTCAATCCATTTATTTTGGGTTTACTCTCTATTTTAAATTTTCTGATTGATCATGTTTTCAATAATATGTTTTGCTTAAGCCTATCCGACGCTTTATCCGTTTTGGGAAAACAAAATGAATAAATGGCCACAATATTTAATTCTTACTTTTTTTGGACTTTCTGCTAGCTTTATTGCTGGAATCGGTACGTAAATACGGAATTATAATTATTCTATGAATTATATTTTTCATTATTCTCAATTATAGGTGCAATAAGTTTTGATGGTATGTTTATAATCATCGCAATGCATTGTGTTGCTCTTATACGCATTTTGCGAAAAATTATTGGATTTTCAACATCTTCTTATGTGCCCAAGGAGCTCCATATGAACTACTTAAAGCAGTGCATAGACCATTATGAAAGAACTTTTCAGCTGAGTATCTCTATTTTTATTATTTAGTTTTGTAATTTAACGTCTCTAGTAATATGTATACATAATAACAACTTATAACAAATTGAAGATGGTTGAAAACGATGTACCTAACAGAATATGTCGTGCTTGATTTTAAACATCTGGAAAAATTCAGCAAAAGCTTTTACTCATCCAAATAAATAATTTTTCTTTTTGTTGAATGTAGGTTCTATAAGGAATTAAACAAGCTTTATTTTCATATAAGCCTTGTGCAGTTTCTTTTAAGTCTTATAACTCATGGCGTGGTAATGTTTCAAGCATCAATAAGCATGGTTCTTACATAAAATAGTTAACAATATTTCGAATAAGTAAAAGAACATTAAAATATCTCTTAGGGCAACGATTTTATGATGGTTATACGGATGGTTATGTTTATGGTTGCATCTTTTTACGAAGTGGTTATTTACTGTCTTAATGGACAAATGGTATCTAGTGAAGTATATTTACATAATGAATATTTTTTCATACAATTAATTAATAATCTATGCTTTGCAGAGCGAGAACTTATCCTATTCTTTTTTTCAATGTAAATGGTATAACGAGTCTAAGGAATTCCAGCAGCTAATCAAGATGATGATCGCAAGGAGTAATCGAACGTTTGAAATGAATGCTTCTTGGTTTAGTACTATGTCCTTACCAACATTAATAGCGGTAACGCTTCAATATGTTACATAATTTGTGTATATTATTGCTTTGTTTTAAATCTACAGCTCGTCAAAACCAGTGGGTCGTATTTTCTTTTATTAAGAAATTTGGCAGTTTAGATTTTATTATATTTATCATATTGCACTTATATTACATACTAATAATAAATAAACACAGAATGCGAGTTAATGGGCCGTACGAACAATCAGGACCGGCCCAAGCTAAATTAGAGCACTGCGCAAGCTTCAATAGTGGCGACCCTCATTTGCGGTGATTAGCGGAAGAAGTCATTTCCTCATAACCCAAGTGGTACCTTTTGCAATGCGTTTTTTAACGAGGTATCCCCAAGACGCCTATTCCTAGATAATACTTATATCTAATTAAAATGAAAATGATTTTTATTTAAAACTAAGAAATCAAAAATATATCACAAAAATAATAGTTACTAAAGAATACAAAAATAATTTTAAACTAAAGTCATAAGATATATCACAAAAATGTAGGAACTGAACAAATATTTTTTGAAGTAAAAAGTATTTAAAAACTAATTCAAAAGCATAACAACATACAAATAAATAATTAACTCATAAATTATTGTTGAATTAAAAGTTTTATATTCATATTTACATATTTATTCAGTGTAGGAAATAAAAATAAAATTATTATTTTAATAAAAATAAATGGAACCGAGTTTATTACAATAGACTAAAACTTTACTTCCTAATGACTAAACTAAAATTTTACTTCCTAATGACTCTGCAGTGTTTCTATTCTCAAAGTTTCCAGCCTCAGATATTTCAATAAGAGCTTCATATTATATCTCCTAGGATTTTTTTAATGGTTTTGAAGCATTAAGTCTACTCCCATCTGGTTTCAGAAAGAGGTTTTAAGGTCATACCAGCGAAATTTTTCTTATATATGTATGTCCCAACGCATTGTTGAACCTGATACAAAGTTTTATATGCATTGAGAAATTCCAAAAAAAAACTTAACAGATTCCAACGAACAGCAAGCTGAATCATTAACAACCAAAGGGAATGCAAGCAGCCTGAACAAAATAAGCTCTTGGTTCAAGACACTTAATTTTGTTTTGAACACTAGCCTCTTTTCCTTTCATGTTTGAACCATTATCATAACCTTTACCTTATACATATACACTACTAGAATAGTAGCGTAGCAAGTTTTATTCTCAATATAGATTCCCTATCCTTTCTTTTTTTTTGAGTTTTTTTTTTAAACAATGGACAAATAAAGTAATTCGATTAGTCAAAAAGCAAAAAGTCCCTTTTTTAACTGGCAAGAACAAAAAAAAGAAAGAAAAGGGGAAATTGAATAAAACAGATTCACTCATTAACTACAAACCTCAACATTAGTCATCGCATCATCATCACCCATTATTTCCATATTTCAATCCTTGGTCTCATCTCGACACGACACACGAGCCACAAGACATGACAGTGATAAAATTTCACTCATAAAGAGAGGCCACTGCCAAAACTAAGACATAGTACAAAAAAAATCAACCGGAAGAGTTTAAATTCATAGACGCAACTTTTAATTTTGCGCGCTGTTATGTCAATGAGTGTGAATTTTGTACCTCAGAACTGTTTATGTTTGAGTAACATTGCTGACTTCGATTTCATATAGAAGAACTGACATCGGGCGCATGTTATCAACATGCAAACTGTTAACTGTCTGTATTTGCTGTTGAAATTCTGTTTTATGTTACACTGCATAGGGGAGGGATAACAAAATAAAATAAATGCCTTCATTCATACACGCGATGGTGAGTGTGAAGAATAACGTAACAGTAGATTGATAAAGAGAAAAATAGCAAATATGTAGGTATCTGTTAAGCGAACAAAATTGTGCACTTTGTAAAGATTTTGTGATGTAGTTTTTTTTACTGTGGGAATGGGGTGTGTATAGGAAATATAACATATATATCTGTCTTTAAATTCAGAATCACCTGTTAATTATATAATAAATACCAATATTGGAGTGAGCTATAAAAAGAAATGAAACTTAAAAAAGATGGTAGGTAGTGGTTATGAAGTAGGTAGTGGCTTTTTTAACGCTTGCCCAAGGCGCCTTTTGAGTTCAGCGCCCTGCGCATTTGCACAGCTTGCATGTATAGCTTGTCCGGCCCTGTGTACAACCATCAGGAAAAAGTTTAAGACAGGGTGGAAAACTGTGACATTTGTCAGTTAATTTAAATATTTTGTTTCAAAATAAAAAATTGAAAATTTATAAACAAAAATAAAGAATGGATAACGAACCTTTTGATACTGCTCTCGAGAGTTTTCTTAATGAAAGTATTCAGTATTTCAGGTGAGTATCAAAAATTCACGTGGAAAAGTTTATTCTATTTTCATTTTTATTCTCCGCGTGTAATTTGGAACGTATTTATTTTTCATTTTACGTTAGGTGAGTACTAGGCTTAAGTAGGTAAGAGAGAATCTAATAATTAATGCTTAGTAAAAAAACAACGAAAAATTAAAAACACTTTTTATGTAAATTACAAAACTCATTAATTATAAATTCCGAATGTAAATCACATTTACTAGAACTCCAGACGTACCCTTAAAGTCAAATGGAAAGTATGTATACACACACATTTTCAACAATTAAGGAGAAAATTTGCATCAACATATAATTAAAGAGGAGAATCGTTTTGAAGTTTCTTTTATTCGTGTACAGCGCCATTATTTCTATTCAGTCAAGGATCGAATTGGATTAGATTTTCGATCCATGAGTTGAACAATCGGTTTAAAATTGAACTGAAATTAAATGAGGAAAGAATCTGCTTATACCGTAATAGAAAAAAAAATCACAAAAAACAAATAAAATATATTAAAACGCGAGTAGTGTGTCTCTGTTTATGCATCAAAACGAAGAGTTATTGAAGTTGGCCTCAACAATAAACATATATGTAGGTAATTATTGAGTTGCAATTTTTTAGTTGTTTCTGTTTTGGGTTGCCTTGCAACTGCACAAAAACATTTATTTTTACTTACATACGTATTAATAGCTTATGTAACTTTCAGGCTTAATGACATTTTTTTTTATAATTCACACGTGCTCAAGGGTGTGTTAAGAGACCCTTATAATGTTAAACACAGCACGAGCGTTGGGGAAATTAGGAGGGGAGAGAAAGGAGATGTCAATGAACATTGGGTTTGAATGCTTTCAAATTTTTGATAACTAAAAATTCTAAACAAAAAAGCTGCTTTTGAGTTTAATTGAATTCAATTTATTTGATATACATATCTACTAGCTCTGTGTGATCCCAGTGTACAAAGTTCCTCACGGATCTCATCGACATCTTCATGGATGGCGTGATGAAAAGTCACAATCTAAACAGGTTCTTGTAAAGACGCAAATATGAACATTGGCGCTCTTATCGTTAAGATGACCGTAAGTAAGAAGATTATTAGAGAAAAGTCAAACCACTCAAAAATGGAATTCTTCAAATAATTTCCATACGATTTTTGTAGAGTAAGTTTTTAATTTTATTAATATAGTTTATTAAGGTAATGGTTCACTTTTAGATAAGATTTATTACATAACAGATAAAAACATTTTTAATCTATGTATTATTTTGAGTGTTTGTTTTTTGTTTGTTTATTAGTTTTGCTGTCATATACAGCCAAACTGAAAGACAAATTAAAGAACACTTTTATAGAATCGTATAGATTTTAAATCTACGAGTAAAATTACAAAAAAATAGTATATATTAGTTAAATCAGACTGTTGTTCCAGAGACAAATTGGAAAGTGTCCAGTCCAATAATAAAGATCGAACAATGAAACTCTATTAACTCCGATTTTATTTTCTGTTTAAAATGTACAAATTAGTATATACATATATACTGAAAACGTATATTAAAGAAAAAACTTACAATTGGTATTTACACAAACAATAAAAAAATCCAATTTGCTCTAAGCAACTTCAAAATAAGAATTAAATACTCTAGTTATTTCTTTACAACAAATTGCAGGGTTTTTTAGACAATATTCTTCTAACCTTAAATAAATTTCAAGATTCGAGATGTCTTCCCGCGCAAATTACATAATAATTATTGTCTCTTTCATTTGAAAGAGATAAAATTATTTTCCTTAATAATTCATTAAATGTTGCCACTTTAAATTTTATGTGGACTCGATGACATTCCGGGGGCCGTCTGAGAACTAGATTCTAGGTTGAAGACTTTAAATCAAGCACAGCGAGTCTTCCAATCGATCTCTTGTTCTTAATAATTCCGCTGGATAGTTTTACATCAGCCATTCTAGCAACTCCATCTGAACCCGGATAGATCTTGATTACACGACCTAAATGCCAGGCAGAACGTATTTCATTTGGCTCTATTACGAGGACAATGTCATCTATCTGTACTGGTTTTGTGTCCTTAAACCATTTGGATCGCCTGGTGATAACAGGGAGATATTCGGCATACCACCGTTTTGTAAGTTCAGCCATCAAGTGTTGAGAACGTCGACTGTAAAGCTTGCTACAACAGTCACTTTCCGAGAATATTCCAGGAGCTGTAACGTCTCGGTCATCTTCACCAAAAAGCATTAAGTTCGGAGTCAGAGGTTTAGGATCTTCAGGATCGACCGGGATGTGAGTGAGCGGGCGACGATTTATTTGGCTCTGAGCTTCCATTAAAGCGTTGCGTAGGACATCTTCTCTAGGCACGACACTCTTAAGAACAAAATCGATGCTTCTTTTGATGGACTGTATAAGTCGTTCCCAAGCTCCTCCCATCCAAGGAGAGTAGGCTGGTATAAAGCGCCACAGAACACCCTCGTACCTTGAAGCATATTCGCAGAGAGAAGACTCCATCTCCTTGACATCCTTATCCAACAAATTTTTTGCTCCAACAAAGTTAAGACCGTTGTCACTGTATAAGAATTTCGTTACAACACGGTTGATCAGGAAACGTCTTACAGCCATAGTGCACTGATCTAAACTAAGATCGTTCAATAACTCTATTTGAACTGCTCTGAATGTAAGGCATGTGAAAATCATTCCGTAGCGTTTGACTGTACCTCGACCGAACTTAACTAACAATGGACCGAAACAGTCTACTCCAACATGAGTAAAGGGTCTGGATTCAAAGGCTAAGCGAGCTTTAGGAAGCTGACCCATTAACGGCATAACCGCTCTAGCTCTAAGACGCTTGCACATGTAGCACTCCCTTCGAGCTCTCTCAACTGCTCCCCGTATGCTGATTATCCATGCGCTTTCACGGATGTCAGATATAACAGTAGCGGTACCTATGTGAGAATTCTTTCGATGATGATAATCGATTAGTAGGTCGACCAAAGGATGTTTCTTGGGGAGTATCGCTGGGTTTCGAGTGGAATAAGAAGCGTTAGCCTTTTGCGCCCTCGATTGCAATCGTAACGTACCTTCCTCGTCAAGAAATGGCGACAGACTCAAGATTGAACTTGATGGGCTGACTCTACCACTTGACTTGAGAACAGCGATGTCAGTCGAAAAAGATTCTTCTTGGATTTTTCTAAACATCCAATTTTCAGCTTGATGGAACTCTAAAGGAGTGACAAAGACTTCCTTATCGGTGGTCCTTTTTTGAAGAATGTGTTTAAAGCGTAATAAGAAGGCAATGACTCTTACTGCGGACGACCATCTGGCTTGAAATCTTGAAGATAGCATGTTATACGCACCATAGTTACTCTTTTGTCTGTAAACATGAAGCAATAGTGTTGGTGTTTTAACATCGTTGTTCTTTAGATCAGACGCAGCTATACAAGATGTGATAGGCCATTCCTCAAATGGACGTTTCAAAAAATCTGGGCCTTTAAACCATCTCGTGTCTTGATCCCACATTGATGTTTCAAATCTCTTTGTGCCATCATCCGCCACGTTGTTGTTGGAGCCGATGTGAAACCACTGTCGCGGTGAGCTTGAGTCCAGGATCTCACCCACTCGAGTTGAAACGAAAGAAGGCATTTTATTGGTGCAGTTGATCCAATAAAGCACAGTCTTCGAATCTGAGAAAAACAACAACTCATCAATTCGTATGGTATGTGAATCTTTAATTGTGGTTGCCAATCGAACGCCAAGTACTGCTGCTTGCAGCTCCAAACGAGGTATGGATAACTGCTTAACCGGCGCAACCTTCGCCTTTGCCATAACCTGTGCTACTTCCACTTCATCTTTGCGGGCAAAACGAAAGTAAGCTACTGCAGCAAACGCCTTTTCCGAAGCGTCAACAAAAATGATCAAACTCACCTTGGATTTGTCAGGGTTCCAAGATACGTAACGACGAGGAATCTTAATGCTTTCTATGTGCTTCAGTTGTTTGATAAAACTCAACCACGAGTTTCTTAAATGAGAAGGCACTGCCTCATCCCAATCAAAACCTTCTCTCCATACGTCTTGAAGTATGATGCGTCCACGGATAATGAATAATGAGATAATTCCTAGAGGATCAAAAACCTTCATGATTGTCTTAAGCATCTGTCGCTTTGTGATCACAGCGTCTTCACAAAACGTTTCCTTCATGACGTCATCCGCGAGTTATACGAGAAGTGATCGGAGGATGGGTGCCAGTACATGCCTAAGATCTTGGAAAACAAACTATCGGTTTCGCTAGGATTAATGCTTACCAACTTTGCATTGACGTTACTATCCGGTATGCCTAGTAAAACATCACGGCTATTTGATTGTACGCCCACGAGGTCAAAGTTCATGGAATGACATATTCGAATGGCATCTCGAGTAACGGCAATAGCATCTTCCACTGAATTATGGCTGTTAAAATAGTCATCTACGTAAGTGCGTTTAGTCAATCCATCAACTGCATCAGGACACTGATCTTTATATAGATTTGCATGGTGATTTTTGACAAATTGCGCACAGGTCGGAGAACATCTTGGACCAAACATCATGACCTCCATGATGTACACTGTCGGATGTCTAGAAGTGTCCCCTTCTCTCCATAGGATACGTTGGCACTGTTGGTCCTCAGCCTTAATACGGATTCTATGAAACATTTCCCGTACATCGGCGTTCATTGCTATTTGACGCTCCCGGAATTTGAAAATACCAGCATGCAATGGAACCAAGTTATCTGGGCCTTTCATCAAGTGAGTATTTAATGATATACCATTGACTTTCGCAGCTACGTCCGCCACACATCTGGGTTTTGGTGGAAATTTGTTATGGTTAACAATGATAAAGGTTGGCGCGTACCAAATCCTAGGCCAATCCTTCTCCAGCTCTTCTTGTGAAGCGATTCTAGCATAACCCTTCGATAGCAAATCTCGAAAATAATTATTTTGCCATTCTAGTAAATGAGGCTTTTTCTTTAACGACTTTTCCAGACCCAGAAGGCGTTTAAAAGCCATATTATAGCTGTCCGGCAACTTGACGTCATCCGAATCCCACAAAAGGCCAATCTCGTACTGCCTGCCCACCAGTTGCAACGAATGTTCCATTATATGGAAAGAGCGACTGACCTCACGACTCAATAATTCACCTCTTGGAGGCTTGACTCCAAATTCCTCGGTAGTGAAATGACGCCAAACTAGATCATGGAGGTCAACTTCCTCTCTTATAGCATCATGGAACATGAGTTTCATTGAAGGTTTCGACACCTGATGCAAGCAGGACACATTCATCGATGGAGCTGATTTGCCATATACGATCCAGCCCAGTAAAGTCTTTAAAGCGTTAGGTTCCTCCTCCTTACCATGGCGTTGACCGTGGCCTAACAGGAATTTAGCTTGATCCAAACCAAGCAATATTTTTGGCCGCGCATCCACCAGATCATAAAGCGGGAGACCTCGAAGATGGGGATACAAAGCTTTCAAACAAGCAACATCAATAGATTGACTGGCAAGACCCAAATCTTTGATTGTGTAGACATTCTTCAGAATATACTGCTTGCGACTCTTAACACTTGATACAGATAAAGATGTGCGTTTGGAATCCTCGACACGAGACACTCCTTTTGTCCACTGCAAAGTCAGTTGTTCAGGCTGTCCATCCAAGCCCAGTTCATTAAAGAGATCTTCTTCCATCATCGACAATGAAGAACCATCATCCAGAAACGCAAATGTATCCACAAACAAGTCTCCAGTTCCATAAATTCGAATGGGAACTATTTTGAACAGAATAGTCACGTCAGTCCCTACATGAGACGAGTGGATATGTGGTTGCGGTACAAATGGAACAGCTGCTGAATTTAGCTCGGAAGTACTGCTAACTGAAATCGTGTGCAACAACGGATGGTGTCGTCGATTGCAACCATCAACGCCGCACGATCTTTTTTTTGCACACGCTTTCCACTGATGTTTTGACGGATCCAAACACGTGAAGCAAATAGACTTGTCTTTAACAAACGTTTGCCTATGATCCGGGGTTAAAGCCAAAAACTCTTCGCATTGGTGTAACGCGTGTTGCTTTTTGTTGCACTTGCAACATAGCCCGGAACTAGTTGATACAACTGGTTGATGCAAAAGTATACGAGAAGGTTTGTTGTAGCCAGCTGGTGTTGACTTCTTCTGTTCAGATGCTCCACCAGGTTTCATTAGATCAGGAGGTAAATCAATGACTTTTTCCGTCAGGAACTCAGCAAATTGTTGAAAATTGGCTCGTGGCAAAACTGACCTTCTCTTTTGCCACTCTTGATACAATCCTGCGCCTAATCTAGAAGCTAAATTGGTAAGCACATATCCATTTGTAAGGTCTTCTTCTCTATTCATCGATTTGATGTCTGCGACAAACCCATTGAGTTTCACCGCCCACAAGCGAAGCTTAGGATCACACTTTGACGCGAGCTTCGGGAGATTTAACAAATCTGACGTCAAGTCGTGAACTAGAACATCATAACGACCAAACATAGTGCGAAGCGAATCCATAATCGCGTTTGCGTCTGATGAATACTTAAGACGATCGCTGACGAGTTGGTACGCCTCCCCCTTTAATGCTTTACGCAGACGAGCAACATTTTCTTTTTCGCTATACCTTCCTTCGACAGTCGTAGATTTGAATACTTCTTCAAAATAAGGCCACTCTCTTTTATTTTCCCCAGAAAAACTCGGCAATTCCTGCACATTACTGCGATTGAGAATCGTGAGAAGATTTGCCATATCTTGGTCTCGAAAAGAAGCATCACGAGTACCTTCATGCTGATTGGGGATTCCTTGCAACGGTGTAGATTGACCTGGTTGCTGTCCGTGCTGTTCTCGCAATGGAGTAGACTGACAATGTCCAATAGTGCTACTCAATAGAGCCTGATGGTTAGCCTGTATCTGCTTAATAATTTCCAGCTTTTCAAATTTTGCAGCATTTGAACTAGAATTTGGAGCACTCAATGAAGAAACAACTCTCTGTTCGTTAACGGTAGATAACTTCGACAACTTTAACTTTGTCTCTGCAAGTTCAGCCCGCAACTGCAAAAGCTCCTTGTCTCGTTGAGCTACCGCAGCTTGCGCAACTGCAGCAGCTTCAATAATTAAATCTACATGATGCTCCACATCATCTGCTGCAGTGCATGGTAGCACAGAACCTCTGCGACTCGTGTTTGCATCACCATCTTCTCGTAAAACACAATCTACCTCCTCACAAAACCATGGAGTTATTGTGTCGTACTTGTCTGGATCAAAATCATGGCAATTGTAGTGCCACCAGCGTTTACACTTCTCGCAAGAAACCATTGAGTCATCGTCCGGTCGTTGACAAGTCGACGAAGTGCAACTGTGTACTACGTTCTGCATCTTTTAATAATCAGGACAGCTGTAGTGATGATCTTTTCCAAACGAAATCGGTGTTGTAGAATAGAGCACCAACAATTAAAATAAAATAATGTTGTTCCAGAGACAAATTGGAAAGTGTCCAGTCCAATAATAAAGATCGAACAATGAAACTCTATTAACTCCGATTTTATTTTCTGTTTAAAATGTACAAATTAGTATATACATATATACTGAAAACGTATATTAAAGAAAAAACTTACAATTGGTATTTACACAAACAATAAAAAAATCCAATTTGCTCTAAGCAACTTCAAAATAAGAATTAAATACTCTAGTTATTTCTTTACAACAAATTGCAGGGTTTTTTAGACAATATTCTTCTAACCTTAAATAAATTTCAAGATTCGAGATGTCTTCCCGCGCAAATTACATAATAATTATTGTCTCTTTCATTTGAAAGAGATAAAATTATTTTCCTTAATAATTCATTAAATGTTGCCACTTTAAATTTTATGTGGACTCGATGACACAGACCTTGAAAATCTTTAAAGCTCTCTAAATAATACTCTCACTTGTGGAGAATTTCGAACGCGAAATTTTTATCAGACTAGACATTACGATGATAGGGACATGGTACCTGCCATAAGATTTTTTTCGAAATTTTATAAGTATTTTTTTTTTTATCAAAAACTTTCCCACAGATTAAAAAAAAAAAATTAAAAACATTTAGTTAAAACTAGGTAGCGGTTAAAAAAATTCCTGAAAAATGGTTATTAATGGTACCCGTAGAACCATTTTTTTTATTTTAATTTTCTCAAAAATGGTACAACCGATGTTAATCATTTTTTTATGTTATGGCTCCTCAAAAGTTTAAATACTATTATGCATTTGAATTTTGATAAAAATATTTTTTTTTTAAAACTCAATATTTCGAAAACTCCACGCTCGATTTTTTCTTAACTTGACAAATAAAATTTTTTCAAATACAATCTAGTAGATTTGAGAAAAAAACTTTATTTTATTTTAAAATAACGTTACAAATCATACAAATGGTTTTCGAAAATCGTATTTTTCTCGAAAACGGTTCCTAGAATTTTGATAAAATTTTTATTCCCTTATTTAATTTTTGTGATATAAGAAAAAAACTGAAATTATGATATTACTGATTGTACTACCATAGACCACTTTTTCAAATTTTGAATTTTTCATTATCGACACAACGGATTTTAATGAAATTTTTTATAGCGAATGTTCAAAAAATTTCCAAAAAGATTGTATTTCAAAACTAAAAAAAAAAATTTAACTTCTGAACATTTTTTTTTTGTTTTTATAAGATATCTCAAAAACGGGTCAAAATTTTTTTAGAAATTTAATTTTTTTTCGTACAGTAATAAAAACTTTTTTTTTTTAAATGTTGTATATATGGTAAAAGTTTATTTTTTTTTTAAGAAACCGCTACAACGACTTATAATTTTAGTTTTTTTTTATAAATTTCATATTTTCTTAAGAAACCACATGACATTCTTTCTTTATATCTTACTACTTAAAGAGTTTGTAAAAATGAATTTTATGCTTTTTCTAATAACATTCGTTTTTAAAATTCTGAAGCAGTCAATAAAATCTTAAAATTTTCAGATTTGTCATTGTTCTATGGAATATTTGACAGTTTATAACGATTTCCTGACAAAAAATGGGAATTTCGTAATTTTCAGATTTTCTTCGAGGTTTTCATCGAGGACATATTTTAATGGAATTTGATAGTTCTCAGTTCGACAGATAGAGGACGTTCTTTGTTTTGAAATGTTTAAAGACTTTCATTCTAAAAGGTCACTCAAAGGCACTAAAATCTCGCTTTCTCAAGCAATAATTAAGATCTAAAAATCCAAACTTGAATGCATCCTTCTATGAAATTTCACAGTTTATAACTTAAATAACTTAATTCCGGAGGAATTTTAAGAAAAAAGAATTTTCATTGGTGTACCCGAACCTTGCGGATATTTCACGTTTTAAATGGCGGCTTCAGTCGTGCGATTTCCAAAATTTAAAATTTCAATTACACCAAAGGGGACCAATTGTGTTGAAAAAGTCTTATTTCAATGAATTTTGGAACCAGATTGACCAATTTGCGGAACTGAAGCTCTGCAAGCCTATTTTTCTGATGGTTTTGGTAACCTGGGTCCAAATTACCCCATCAGTTTTTGAGTAATACGTGACTGAATTATGTGAGTTTGGCATTATCGCTTACGTCATTGATAAATCGATTACCATAATTTGACATTTTCATTCGATCACTTATGGGACTTACTCACTCGTTCACTGAAGTGGTAATTTCGACTCTGGATTAAAATCTGATCTGAGAACTGATACAGATTTTCCATATTCTGCTTTGAATGTAACAAAAAACGGTTTCTCAATATATTTGAGAGCAAAATATTCACTGTACAAAACATTTTGAATTAAAATTCACTTTGAATCTTTTCAATGCTTAGTTTCCTCTTCGGAAAATAAGTACATAGTATGTTAATTGGGAAATGCCATAACTCTTGCAATCGCAGCCCCGATTGGCATTTTTTGGAATTACAATATGGCAAACGGAGGAGGCAACTATGTTTATAAAGCTTAGCAATATTACCAGAAAAATTACATCACTTCGGAGTGGAGTGAATTTCCAGTTTAATCTCTTAACAAAGGCTTCGACTTTATTCAAAACCAACGCTTGTTTTGAAAACCCACAAATTTAACATCAGCTTTTTCCCGGCCCAGCATATTTTTAATAAATTTAAATTAAGTTCAAATTTAAATCCATTCCAGCTATATAACGAGTTCTCTCGTTTGCTTTGAATAAACCACAATATGATGGGCGGGAGACTCCCTTAACCTCTGGTACATCCACAGAGAACATAACTTTCATAATAATTATCAAAGCATCATTTTCCACTTCTTGTCTTTCCAATGCCCCGAAAGCCCCATCATCATCGTCATCATCATCATAACATTTCCCTCTGACATCATCGCCTTCATGATTGTCAGAATCATAATTACTAAACTTTAAAACTCCATGTATGCTTTTTCCTGTGCAATGTTATAGTTAATTTTCCACACATTTTTCCTTTCAAAAAAAAAAAAAAACTAAAAAATTATGTAGATGTAGAAAGGTATGTTTAAAATAAAACATTAAACAAAATTTTAATACTCGTCGTGCTTTACATGCTTGGCGGAAGAACTTTTCGCCAGGTTTTCACCCAAGACCCAACAAGACCCCATCCCAGAAATAAGCTGGGGCTCACCCAACTCTACAACTTTGCTGCCAAGGGCTTTTTAATAAAATATTCATCTCTGTCTTTTTGAAGGCATAGATAACATTCCACAACAAAATTCCTACATACGTGTAACAACAAAAGGGAAATATTTGACTCTCCCTTCTCGAATACCGTTACTATCAGGCATTCCAACATGGGATCTCTCTGGTTGGGAACTGGGACTGCTGGGGCCCATTTCCGTGAAGGTGGCTAACTACAACGCATACCTAACCCAGAAGCTCTCTCTTATTATCATCATCGTCACTGTAACAACGAACTCATCTCCGTTGAGAAGTTTTTTCGTTAGTTTTAAATGTTATCCTTGGCTGCAACCAAGTTGAATATTAAACCCTTTCTCCACACGAAGGAATTGTTCCCGAGCTGCTCCTGGAGTAGAAAGATGATGGAACGAACAATGGCGAATGCAGGAGTGGGCAGAGAGACTTTGCTGTGAAACTTCAAAGAACTGCATGCCGGGTAAATGTTTGCATTAGATTTCAAAAAGCATGACGTCTTGGGTGCATAAATAAGCCCACGGCCCCGCGGCGGTGGGTGGATGGCGTGGCGGGCGTGTTGAAAATATGGCGATAAATGTGCTCATGCATTGTTTTGAGAAAAAAAAACGAAGATTTCTGGTTGCGACTCAACCACTAAAGAGGAGTTTTTGTCGATTGACTGCTCCCGCATTTCGAAGTTATGTACATGCACTTTGACTGATGAGTCCTGAGACCTAAAAGGAAGGAAGAATCTTAGTATCAAGGAATTTTCTAGCTCTGAATGGCAGGGATTCTTAAGTTATTTTAGAAGAGCTGCTCACTATTAAGTCCGCTGAGACCCATCACACCATGTAGTTCATACTCAAATGGAATTTCATTATCTCCTTGAACGAAATAACGAAATATAGGTAAGCATGATGTGAAGAGTTGAAACTGAGGTGGGTGTTGTTGGAAATGTTTAAATTAAATAACATAAGTCTACAGGAAAAGCTCTAATGCCAAAGCGCAATGCAACAACCGTTCAACAATTTTCATATAATTTTGAGTGGAAAGCGGGGGGGAGTGTGTGTATAAATAATGAAAAAATAAGTAGAATTTTGATCGAGAAATTGTTTTGGTGCTGTATATTCTCCTGTGGAACTAAAAAATAACTTTGGGTTTAAATTTAAGTACCAACAAAAGTGTGCGAAATGGCGCTGAAAAATGAATCTCCAAACTACAAAAGACATAAATCTTTGTATTTAAACTCTATACAAGCCCTAACTTAAAGAATAAAGATATATTTGGAGAGTAATCTCATTGAGACATACATAAGTCTCCAAAATCGAAGTTGAAGCTTATCCCCAAAAAGATATGAGATTGGTTCTCAAAGTGAATGAAATTAATTAAATAGCTTTTCAATAAAATCGAACAAGAAAATATTAAAATCTATGTCAAGCATGAAAAGAAGTCAAAACCCCGTTCAAAAGAAGAAAAAAGAAATAAGTCCCCAAATTAGGGGATCTATTGCAATTTGACTAGCACCCCATGGCGATGATCTGTTTGCGTGGTACTGCCTCTTGCGAGGAAGTGAGAAATCCTGCAAAAGTTTACCTTGTCAACAAAGTCCCCTCCATAACATCACCCATATATGAATGGTTGAGAGTTGAACAGGACCTTTCAACGAGTTGTCACGCCTAAAAATGTATTTAGTTTTATTGCATATTTGAATTTACGGAGTTTTTCCATCATGAAATAACTCTCCAATTTTGGGAATAAAATAAATTTCCAAAAAGCAATGAAATAAATCAACAATTTTGGTGAACACTGTTATAAGAAAAAACTCCACAATTCCTTACAGATATTTGGGGGTTATTTTTCATTATTTATTATTTTTATTTTGTATTATTTATTACATGTGTGTATGTACATACATATGTTTCATTGGATGTACTTCCCTTAGCCATTTTGATTGTCCAAATGATTCATTGTTATTGTTGTTGATTGTTAAAATGTTGCCTGTACTTTTTTGTGCCAAAATATTTAAAAGAATGAATTAATTCTCAAATGATTGCATTCAATTGATTGCTGTATTATGAATGGGGGAAAATTGATTGCAATCTTTTTAATTTTAAATGAATGGTGATTGCAGAATTTAAACTCGTAGTCTAAAGGTGAAGTTAATGATAATACAACCCTTTAATTACATTCAATGAATGATTTTGGTTTCTAAATTTAATTCCTTAAAGATTGCATTCTCGTACAATCCTGCATAAGGACCACCCATTGAACGGTATCATATTTTACTCATATTGTGATTGATACGTGTCTTTTTGTAATTTATAAATCTACCTGGCCCTATCGGAAAATATAATAATAAATGGAAGATATGGATTTGTAAAGAAACTGAACTCGACATCTTGCCATAAGGATGAAGTTATGTAAGTAGAGTGAGGAAGGGAAGGACAGGGAGAGTTTGGGTATTTTATGCCTCCCTGAACTATTCTGAATTTTGAATGAATTTTACGATGTTTTTTAGTGAAAGGACAAGGGAGTCGCTTCGTGGTTCTCGATCAGGGTTGCGAATTTTTGAATTAAAAAATCCTTAAGTCATAAGTCTATAGATGACTTGTGAATTAAAAAAAATTAATTCATAAGATATTTGGTGACTTATGAATTAAAAAAAAATTGATTCACAACCCCCAAAGTGACTTATGAATTAAAAAAAATTTAAATCCTAAGTGACTTATGAATTAAAAAAAATTTAATTCACCACCTACTAAGTGACTTATGAATTAAAAAAAAATCAAGTCATCAGGGAGTAAGTGACTTATGAATTAAAAAAATTTAATTCACAAGTTAGTTGGTAGATTGGAAATTTGTAACGAGTTTAAAGTTAATCTTAAAAAAATATGTGGAAAGAAAAGTTAAAGTCGACGAAACGCATATTCATAGCTACCAAGAATCGGCAAACTTACCCTATATTTATATAAAAAGAAAAGAACTTCATTCTTATATTGGAAAAATTTCAACATTACCTTAAGCTTAAGCTAAAGGCTTACCAATTAACCGACCATTTCGATTTCATTCCAAAATGTAGCCATATCCGGTACAACTGGAAGCAGAATTTCTTTTCTCGACATAGTCGCCATTATTTCCGTCTTTCTATTTAGTTCGCCAGCCCGGACGGACACGCGCCAGAGAATTAGGTAAGGAGAAAAAAATACTTAGATAGTGTTCTTTAGCCAGTTAAGTATTAAATTATTCATACTTTTAAAATGCAGAAGAAGGGGGCAAAGTGGATTAAGAGCCTAGAACGTATCCTCTAATAAGGAAAATAATCCGAAACTTACTAAGGAAAAATCAAGATTTTTTTTTTGTGCCAGTAAGCGGTCAAGAAATCGCGTGGTCGAAAGCGCTTTAGAGTGCAAAAATTGCAAGCCATCGTCCAGTCTTCATAAGGTCAAGTTAAATCTCAAAATCAAAGGAATCCAAGGTGCACCAAGCGTTGTTGTAAGACAAACGAAAAAGAAAAAAGCACAAAAAGTCATAATCCCTGCCTACCTTCACTGGGGAAATCCGCAAGAAAGCAGGACAGACAACAAAAAAAAAAACCATTTTTGTACGAGCAACGGAGAAATAGGCGAAATCGTTTTCCCATTTCCTCAACCAAGCTTCAATAACAAAATTGTCCGGGTACATAAACTCACCCCTGTGCAGTAATGACTCACACCTACTGAGTTAACGCGACCGCTTTAGCAAGACATGATGGCGACGGCGCGAAAGAGTAATAGGGAAAATGGGGAAGAATATCTGTACGCGACGTTCTCCGGTATAATAAGTATAATGTAAAAGTTCAAAGAAAAATAAGAAAAAAGAAAGGAAAGAATTAGTTCAAGGGCAAAAGTCAACTCGGGTAGAAAAAAAAGAAGAATGTAAACCAATTTAAAAAAATAAGTAAAATAAAGAAAAATACTTATTTAGTGAAGAAAAAAGATGTTTAAACCGATATGTAGATGTATATTTCAGTGAAATTTAATCATGAGCATAAGATTTAGTTGATAAGTTGTTTTTATCTAAATAAGTGTAAATCCTTCCTCTTCTTTTAAAGATTAAAGATCGCGAGTGTTAACTATGTGGTGTGTGGTACGGGGCAGTATGAAAGCATTGCGAAAATCGCAGAAAGTGTCCATACTATAAAATTTTCTTTTAGAATTTTACACAAATCGTCTGCGGAGGAGTGCACTTCATCAAGGACAAGATCGGGTGAGTGGTACCTATTTATATTTTTATTATATATAGTACAGCACTTTCTAAGAATTCATATTAACCACTAGAACAACTTTGTTTATAAGTAAAAAGAAGCGGAAGTATATAACTAATAGGGTTGGATTTATTTAGAGTAAACAAAAAGAAGATAATCTAAGTTCTATCCACCACAGTGTATAAAATATTGTATTTTTTTTTGAAAGAAAGTAATGATAAGAACCGTAATAAAGCATCCTATCGAAAGGAATTACTTATACATATATAAGGCATAAATCGCTGTTTCGAGTATTGGTTTTGGTTTGTTATGAAAAATAATTACAAGGAATTTGTATGATTTACGAGAAGCGTGAATCGAAGTTAAGATCAAACATATGATGATGAGCTAAGAGGATAACTAAAGGAAGGGGAGAGAGGGGGGAAAAGAAGGTAGAAATGGAGAAGCGCCGAAGGAAGGGTTAGGAGATTGGTTATTGTATTATTCTTATTTTGCCTTAAGGGGGTTTCTTTTAATGAAGACGAGCCATTTAAGAGACCGCTGCAGGGATATGTGGAACTATGTTCGATATATCTTAGGGGAGGGTTAGGCTTAGGGAGATATTAACTGCTGAGTCTCCCATTTCTAATCGCTTGTGTCGTTATTTCCAGAAAAAAAAAAAAAAAAAAAAAAAAAAAAAAAAAAAAAAAAAAAAACTTAACACTAAGACAATCTAACGCTAACTTTGCAACTCAGGGTCCAACAATTATTTATAAAATCTCTGTTCATAACAGCTGAACTTTTAGGTCTGAAAAACAAAAAAAGTAACACCGTCCCACTCCGGCTACAAGAACCCCCCCAAATACGACGAGCTAAGTAAGCGAGCAACGAGCAGACCTAATGTGGCTATGGAATGAGGACAACCTAGGAGTATCACTGCTTGGACGTGCCCGAAAGTACGTAAGGCACTAAAAGTGATGAGGCACCTAGGAAGTAGATTCCTTAAGGTAGATCGAGAACCAGAAGACTTGTTTAAGCTCCTTTTATGTCAGCTGAAGCGGGTGAATCCTCAGCTTCCATAGGTCGATCAATTTTAATCTTCTGAGTTTTCTATCGATTGTAAAGGATATCTTAAAGATTTATATTTGAGTTATAAGGAATTTCCTGTTTTTTTTATTGGTTAAATAATAAATTCCTGAGAACTAGTATGTTGAATTATTGGATATTCGAAGTGAAAATCTACGGTTCGGTGTTTTTTTGTTATAGTATGTTTAACATCGGAACATATTCTTATTAAACAAGGATAAAATAGGTTGAATAGTTATCAAGGAGTTTCGAAGGGAATTGGAATAACTATCGATCGTAGGGAGTCCTTTGTTTTTCTGTAAGGAATTTAATATTAACGTTACAAATTTTTAAGCTTGTTTTGACTACATAATTATTTAAATATAACGAAAGCTTTTGGATAATTGTTTGGGAGTTGCCGTTTATGCAGTCCCTATAATCCAATTAAATAAAAAGCAATATTGATAAAATCTTTGTGTTGAGCAAATGATGGGTTAATTATATAAATTTCGTGAGTGCATATTTTTATGCATATGCCTTTAAATTTTTTGGTTTTCATATTTTACATGAGTTGATTATTTGATATTTTTTTGTAAAATTGTTTCAAGTACCTGAAACTAATTCAATATGTATTTTCAATAAAATTGAAAAAAAAACATTCCGTTTTCTTAATTAAGCACTTCGAATCTTTTGGTATCTACTCAGTAAGTATAACATTTAATTTTAATTTTTTTTTTTTAATAAATTTTTAATTTTGAATATCTTCTTAGCTTTCAAATCTAGTTTTTAAATCATAAGATTATCACGCTAGCTTATAAATTATCCATTTCATAATTATTCAATCAGCATTTATCCATTAACTTATGAATTAATTTGTTTTAATTCAGAAGTCACTAAGTTGGTTTTGAATTAAATTTTTTTAATTCATAAGTCACTTACTTGCTGATGATTTGATTTTTTTTAATTCATAAGTCACTTCCTTGCTCATGACTTAAATTTTTTTAATTCCTAAGTCACTTAGTAGGTTGGGAATTAAAATTTTTTAATTCATAAGTCACTTATTTGCCAATGACTTAAATTTTTTAATTCATAAGTCACTTAGTAGGTTCTGAATTATTTTTTTTAATTCATAAGTCACTAAGAAGCAGTGTTGGGACTTCGCAGAAGCTAAAGAGTGGTAGAAAGGTTGTCAAAAAAGTGGTAGAAATTAAAAGCCATTTTTATGTAGCAAATCGTATATTGAAAATAAATTGATCACATTATTATCTGGAAGAAAGTCACATACATACATATTATACAATTTCATTTTAAACTCGTTCCAAACCAAAAACTTAAATGTCATTTTCTAATGAGTACCTTTCAAAGTAAAGGCCAAAATACAAATGAGAAAATGGTAAATAGTTTTCAGGGTTTCTTACATTTGTGTTTATATTAAGATTTTCTGACTTTACCAAATTTTAGTTTTTTAAGTATTCATACTTTCGATCAAAAAGTGTATTTTTGTGTTCTCAGATTGAAATCTTCTGTTTAACTCAACTCATTTATAATTTTAAGATTTATTGACAAAAATTTCCAAGAAACTTAATTGCCTTTATTTTAAAAAGAATGAGAAATTTTTGAAGCCTTAGAAGTAGGTTCTTCAAACGAGTGCAGTATATATTTAAAAATCAAACAAGGGATTCCACTGCTCTATGATTCTTTTTAAGCGAAGGAGTTTGGCAAACCTTTAAAATTTGATGCTCATTAGCGCAAAGTGCTTTTATGAAAGTAATGAAATCTTTTTGGTTTTTTTTTCGAGCTGTGGCAAAAATAGAAATACATACATATTTATATATTCCTTTAACGATTTTTCTGTTTGCCACGGTATACATTTAGCAGCATAAGCGGAGCACAAACTTAAATTATGACATGCAATCGTTAAAATATTAGGATTAATATTTGGGATAAATTTTAGGAGTGATTTTGGTCATATGGTGCATACATATTTATGGTAAAGTAGAAATATACGAGTAGGTGAAATCTGAGTTGCAAAAAGTGGTAGAATTAGATTTTTAGGTGGTAGGTTTTCATGAACAGCAAAAAGTGGTAGAAATACCACTTAAGTGGTAGAAGTCCCAACACTGCTAAGAAGCTTATGATTTAAATTTTTTTAATTCACAAGTCACCAACTGACTTGTGAATTAAATTTTTTTTAATTCATAAGTCAGTTCCTAGCTTCTGAATTATATTTTTTTTAATTCATAAGTCACTCACTAGCTTGTGAATTAAAGCCAAGCTTAAGCTAACAAGTGACTTACATAAGCTTTTGCAACCCTGTTCTTGATAAGCTCGGGCATTTACATAGGAAGGAAGAGCTTAGCCTCCTCCGCCTCTTCATCATGACACCCCCTACATACATACATATGTAAGTCCAACAATAATACAAAAAATAAATTAGTATAGCAAAATTTTTTCAGGAATGTATTTTTTCACAAACTGTATTTATAAAAATTAGTTTTTATAAAAATTGTGATTTGTTTTTTGCTTTCCAGGGTTGCTCTGAACAAAACACGAAACTTCAGTAAGAAGGTTTTTAAAACCTTATACAAAATCTTTATTGAAAACAAATCTTACGAGTAAATTCATACAACAACTAACTAACATTCTAGACTTCAATTAATTTACACCATGTATTGTGTATCTGTTAAACATCGGTTTTTCTTCTTGTATTGCTCTTGTTGGTTTCTTTTAGAAAGCTTTATTCTGGCATCTGGTTTCTCATTAACTGGTATTCGTTATCGGGATACTCTTTTACAAGTACGGACTACGCTCTTGGCGCTTACAAGATCAGCATTCTCCTGGTGGCACTAGATCAGCAGGTTTAAGGCCCCTAGTGGCACTAGATCATTGCATATGCATTGACAGATCAGCAGGTACCAAAGCCCCTGGTGGCAATTAGGACGTTTATTCTTCGAACCAAACTGAGGAACGAAATAGCTGGACAATTTCAGTGGCCTTGTAAGCTAAAATTGAGCTCGTCAGCTTCATAAGGTAGGTCCTCTTGTTATCTTTTCTGTATAAACTGCGTGTGAACGATATACGGTTCGAACGCAAATTACTAAATGTGTTCTCTCGGCTGTGACGTCATGAGCTTATTGTGACTGTGTATTATATTTGACGTGTCGTCAGTCGGTCGGTAGCTGCTGCGTTGTATGGTGTCGTCGGCTGTTGCTATGGCGGCTGCGGAATCATGGTCGAACAATGATTTAATTTTTGATACTGGTTGAAGCATGGAACGCTTCGTTACAAAATACACTCTAATAATTTAAAATATTTTGAGCATCTTCATATAGGTAATTTTAAGATATAGCGATATAATATTATTATAGGTGAAATAAAAAGTAAATACATTCTAAGTTACAAGAGCTCCTTACGAATCAGGACCTATTAAATTACAACTCTTAACTTTTCCTCTGTGCGGGTTACTAGGAATGGAGGGGACATTCAATTTTCTGTCGTATCTAAACGGCTACGATGAGCAGCACATTTTAACACAAGAAATATTCTTGGAGGATTTTTTAATTACTCGCAAGAAGTAGTATACCCCTGAAAAACTTTTTGATAGCGGCTGATAATCGAACCCAAAACTCTCTGCCTGAGAGTCAAAAGCATTAACCAAAGGGGAGTACATGGGAAGTTTTTTCTTCGTAAAAACCGAGATTTTGATCAAACTATAATAAAGAAGGCTGAAAAAGTGGGTCTCGAAATCATGTCCTTCTCTCTGGTTGTCTATTCAACTACAGCCTAAACGACTCGGTAGATTTTCATTAAACTTATGGCAAATTTTCTCTGGCACGTTATTTTATTATTTTTTTACAGACTAAACATAACGGCCTTATCACATTTTCGAAATTTTAGAAAATATTTTTTTCTTGCGAGCTGTTTCACAAATTTAAAAAAAATGATCAGTCGATCGCACGGACGACACGTGCCTAAGAGACTTAGACTTTAAATAATTGATGTTATTAGTGAAAAATGTTCAAAAGTAGGCACAGTACCAGTTTTAGAATAGATTAAAACAATTTATTTAAAATTTTTGCTACTAAGAACAGAATGCTATAATAAAATATGATATAGAATAAAGATTACAAATAATTAAAATAAGGTTTTATAAATACAATGTTTAAGAAAAATATTGAGCAGGCGAATTTAAAGTTTTTATTACTGTTCAAAAAAAATTAATTAAAAAACAAAAATAAGTGCCCGGATTTAAGGTATCGAATTTTCGAAAAAAAAAATTAAATTCATAAAATACTTAATTTTTCAGTTTTAAAATGCAATGGTCTTAGACCTTTTAGAAGCTTACCATTTTGCCAATAATTATTTAGGCAATAACTAAAAAAAAAAAACGTTCCTATTGTAGGTACCTACTTTCAGCAATAGTTTAATTAAAAAAAAATCAAAAAAATTATGGGGAACAGAAAAATTTATATCAATATTTTTTTCGTTTTAATGTATTAAAAATAAAATAAAGTTAAAAATAAAAAAATTTTAATTAATTAAAATTGAAGTTTTATTTTATTATTTAAAGTTTAACCTTTTTATTACAACACATAATTATTTTATTTTACAACGACGCGTTTCGGATATAAATATCCATCTTCGGGCTTATGTTAGACTTTGACTTTTTTCGATAAAAATATGATTTTCAAAAACCATTTTTTAACATTTGTATGGTGAATAACGCCGTTCTTAGATAAAATTAAAAAAACATTTTACGTCATGTAAATAGTAGGAAAAACTAAAAATTTTTTAAAAATTCCGGCATTTGGTTTTTGAATTATTGAGTTTTTGGGCTTAAACACAAACATTTTAGATTTAAACGCTTAATATAAAAAATAGATTAACTTCCGTTTTACCGACGAGAAAATCGAAACACAAAAAACTGGTTTAATGGAGGGTAACCAGTTTTCAGAAAAAAATATATTGGAATTTATTTTTAAATATGTGAAAGAGTTTTTGAGAAGAAAAAATTTAATTAGAATTTCCAAAAAATGTGAGGCATTATATTTGGATTAAAAAAAATGAAAAGACATGTCAAAGAAAAATTTAAAAATAATATCTACCAAGTTTAAAAAAAATCTGCCTAAGTTTAAGACTTCAGTCGAAATGATAGACACACAAGCAGACAAGTACATTGACGAAACCCATATTGTTAGTCTTCCCTATCCTAAAAAATTGGTATTAATGGTTCCTGCTATAGAACCATTTTATTCTGTTTTAGATTTTCTTAAAAATGGTACAATTAATTTTGATAATTATTTTGTTTATGCAAAAATTCGAAAATGTTTGAATAGGATGTGGTATTCAAATTTTCAAAATAAAAAGATTTTGGATTTAAGAAATTTTTTTTTTCGGATAATTCAATATTTCGAAATTCAAATACACATAAACGATTTTTTTAAACTTGATAATTAACAGTTTTTTGTTTTTATCAAAAAAAAAAAAAACAAATGTGGCCACCAAACAAATGTTAAAATTTTTTTTTTCAAAAATCGTATTTTTCTCAAAAAAACAAGCCTTGAAATTTGATACAAATTTTTTTCTTCTTCGCTAAGTTTTTCAATGAAATAATTTTCAAACTAAGACTGATAGCTACATATGTAGTTCCTATCATAGAATCAGTTTTTTTTATTTTTGACTTTCGCATTATCGGCTGAATGGATTTAACTGAAACAGATGCTTTTGGGTTTATGAAATCAAAATAGATTTTTTTTTAAATTCGATACCTTGAAGACGTGTCCATGATTTTTCTTTTTTTTTTCTAATTATGTTTGTATTTGCACGATCATAAAATCCAAATTTATTTTTAAAAGTGTTTTTGAAAATTGCATATATGTATGTAAGAATTATTTGTTTTTTAAAAACCCCTACAATGATTTAAGATCTGTGCTTTTACATAAATTCAAATTAGTTTAAGAAATCTCTTGGCATTCTATTTTAGCTCCAACTACTAGAGAGTGACACATTCGCACATTTTCTTTCAATTAGGTTTATCATCGAGACAATATACAGCCATCAGATAAGTACTGTTGTAAGTAAAGACTTAATGAGTTTGCAGTTGGAAATACGCATTTTAAACTTAACACAGAAGTAATGCAGTGTAAATGGTTTCAAATATGCCACTAATTCAATTTTTGAATTTTGGCTTTAGTGCTCCTTTTTCTTAGAGCAGAAATAGAAGAACACACCAATGGCTTTATTGGTCTTGTCACTCATTTTTTAAAAGGAAAATCAAATAATTATTATATAAGAAAAATCCGACCTCGGTTTTTTTCAATACCCCAAACTAATCAAACCAATGATTACGAGGAATAAAGTCCACTTCGACTTTAGTTCATGAGTAACTTCTATTAAACCTAAGGATTCGTTATAATCTAGAGACCTCGAACTTTCAAGTAGATTCAATTTATTTTTGTTTTTTTCAACAAATTATAAACAAAATAAAAATTTCCTTTTTCCGAGAACAAAAGTTAATTATTTCCTTTGTTTTTTTTTATTTCAGATAAACACATCATCAGCGGCAAACAGGTAAATTTAAATACCTTTTTTAATATACACGTTTCAAAAGATAAATAATAAATTAATTAATTCTATATAAAAGCAAAAATCGATTTTGTCCTTCATCGAAATAAATCTATGTAAATGAACCTAATTAATCATCATTTGCAATTATCGCTGCGAGAAATTCACCAAAATATATGACGACGAATAAAAATAATAACATATCTGTTTGTATAGGAAAGATGACATAAAATAATATTACCGGACGTCAGCCTATCCAAGGATTTCACAAACGTCCTTCGTGTGGGATGTTTGTTGGGATGCGTGTATCATTTTTGTTTTTTATTAGTCTCATTCCCCAATCTTTATTTAAATCAAATTGATTCCTTGCAATCCATTGATGCTGTATGTACATACATAATTGTGGTTTTTAATCTCTTCATGTGTGCATGTATGAAGGTATATACATAGGTAGATACCTAGATTTTTTTTTATTGTTGCATTTATTTTGCAAAATTTATTTACAATATTATTACATTATTTTAAATTAAGATCATTCACGAGCAATAAATTATCGGCATTGTATTTGTGTTAATTGGTGGAAATATAGTCAACTATAGATACTGGTGGTTTACTGGGGGCTGGTAGTCCGTTTTTCAGGATTCAGTTTATTCAATTTTTTTTGTTTCTGGAGGAAGATAAAATGGCGTGGCCACATACCAGACCTAGCCGGATGGCAGCTCTTATAAGGTCTGTGGTTTTTTTTTTTCAATTCAATATTGTACAAATTGCAGAATCAAATTTATCGAAAGTGCTATCGATATATTTTATTTAACTGCATATACTCCGTTTACCAAAAGTCGATATTAAAAAAAATTACAGGAATTATTGAAATCAGAATTAAATATATTCTTTCCTTCCTCGACTTTCAAAACCCCGGTTTGCCCCTCGGACTATTCTATAGTGCGTCGTTGGTCATTTGTGCGGTTTTATTTTATATGTGGAAACAAATAATGAAAGTTGTTTTTGGGAGTATTAAATCGAGTAGAGGCTAAGCCGCAACATCATAACGCTTTATTTATTCTTTAATAAAATCAATCGTCTACGTTTTGTATTGATATTAAAAACCCGATTCTCCCAACCCTCACATATTTGTTTTTTTATTCGGACCTCTTTTGTATATGAAACCACAGAAAAAACTAAGTCAATCTTAGAACTTGTATTAATAAACTATGGTGGTGTACCTATCATTTGTTGTGTCTTGTTTTTGCTGAGCTCTACCATTTAAATTATATCAGACCAAAAACCTAAACGTTAAAAGAAGCCAAGTTCTTCAATACAAAAACCTTTGTGTAACAAGTCAGCTGTGAAAAGTAGTGAGATCTAAAAGTACGCCAAGTTCTTACTTCAGGAAGGTTTATAACCGAATATTTAAAGTAGAATAATATTGAAACAGCTACAATGTAATAGAGAAATTTTATTATCTAATGATTTACTGACGAAAATTTGATAGGTTCTTTTTTCATTCATGTTAACATATCATAGAGTACCAAATCGAGCACTTGTGTTCTAAGAAAAGTCATGAATTTTCAAGATGCATGTATAGTTTCAAAATGACAATAAAAAGACACTTCGAATGCAAAATCTTAGATTTTCTATTTTTCGCTTTGAATGTACGAAATTTCATCATTTTACAGCATCATTTTACAGTGCTTCATATAAGTAAAATATTTTCTCATAAAGTGGGCGGATACCACGCCCAATATATGGAATATTTAAATTTTTATTTTTGGTCCTTTATATGCAATTTGAGCCCTACCGTTCTACCAAATTTCATTGTTCTACTGCAATCGGAAGTGTGCCATATAATTTACATCAGTTTTAAGGAAGTGGGCGGATACCACGCCCCTGAATGGAAAACCTCAAATTTTATATTTTTTTTTAATGCAATATAAGCCCTGCCACTTTACCAAAATTTCATCATTTTACAGCGGTCGGAAGTGCTCCATTCAACCAACACCAATTCGGAGAAAGTGGGCGGACACCACGCCCCCTGAATGGAAAACCTCAGTGTTTATTATTGGTCCTTTATACGCAATTTAAGCCCTATCGGTTCACCAAATTTCATAGTTTTACAGCAGTCGGAAGTGCTCCATTCAACCATCACCAATTCGGAGAAAGTGGGCAGATACAACGCCCCCTGAATGGAAAACCTCAAATTTTCGATTTTTCCCTCTGCTTGCATGACAAGACCTACCGTTGTGAAAAAATGACAAGATTCTACGATGTCGGGAAGTTCTCCATAATTTTGATGATCTGTCAGTCAGTCAGTCAGTTACGGTTTTTGTGATTTTTGAGGCCTTCTATCTCTGGAACCGCTTATGCTAGACAGTTGAAATTTGGTAAGGCGCCTGTGCCTGGCTAGCTTAGCAAATATTCGGAATTTTAAGTATCTGACTTCATTGGTACTGAAGGTAGGGAGGCGTCAAAAGCCGCCTGAGTTTGTTCCTGTAAAAAAGGTGTAGTACCAGAACTTGGCAGGGCACTACCGTGCCCTTTGATCATTTGAACTCCTTAGAATTTGTTAAGACGAAAGATCCTATGTACCTAACCTCACTTCAGCTAAATTTAAATAGAAGCATAAAAACTTAATTATTTGGCAATTATTTTTTTCCTTAAAAAATGAATACGATTGCTTAAACACTCATTTTATTGATGTGGGTCACTGTGGCGTATGTGAAATATTTTTTTAAATTTTTTTTAATTGTTAAATTAAAATACATTTTTACTACTACATAAAACGCGCCCTGTCATCCATCTTCTTATGAACAACAAAATTAAATCTTCCTCGAATTTCTTCAAATACAAGCAATAAACTATTATAAACAGGCTTACATTCGAAATCTCCAAAGTCCATAAATGTTTAAAAGTTCAACTAAGCTCTCATCTCGACAGGGATTCATTTGCCAAAAATGTCTAAGATTTTGTAAAGTATTGTCTTGTCTAACAAAGATCCTCAATACCCACAATTTCATAAGGTTAAATGGATATTCGAGTATATATACCGAACAACCCGACCTAAGTCCTGGGTATAAAATTTCTTTTTTCTTAGTCTTTTTAAAAAAAACAGTTTTTTAACTTTTTTTTTTTCTGCTCACTCTTTAAAGTATCCGAAGTATAAACCAACACAATTTGTTATTCATCGTTTGCATAACTAAGCTGAGAGAGCTGAAATATTTTTTTTTTATTTTTGTTTACCATGGACTTCTTAAAGGTCTATTAAAAGTTTTCAATCTCTGTCCTTCAGCTGAGCTCGTTCCGGTTTTTGGTCAGTTTTTCTATGGTCAAAGTCGTCTTTGTAAAATATATTTCATCCTTGAATAAGTTTCTTTGAGAAAAACAAAGAAGACAACAAAAAAACAAAACATAACCTTTTTCCTTTTTCTTTTTTTTTTTTTTTGTTGTGTTCCCTTTTTGTGTACCGGGCTTGAACTTATCAGCAGTTGTCCTGGTCTTGGTTTAGGGGTCGGCCTAATTGGCTTAGAAAGAGGTATTAAGTAAGGGCGATATGGTAAGAAAAATGATGAAGGAAAAGAAAAAATGAACAAAACATTTAAGATAAGGGCTTTAGCATAACTTGCACAGGAATTTTTTTCTTACAGATTTAAAGCCAAATATTAAATAGCTAAATTATAATATAATTAGGAATTATCTAGTGGAAAAAAGAAAGAAGTTTGAATTTGTGCGTTTCGTATTTCCTATCGCAGACTTTTCAGGCTTCTTATCTACATAGATAGAGGATGAGCTTATTTTTTATTTAAAAAATCTTTTTTTCTTTAAGCGCATAAGTATTCACGATAAAATATAAATATGAGGCAAAACATCTCATAGATAATCTGAACCTCCTCTTTTTCAACATTCCTGACTACATGTTTTGGGGAGGAATGGAGCGAACCGAGTTCGAACAGCTCAGGTGAGAATCCTTTGACAAATGACATTATTGCTAAATTTTTCATTTTCTTGCAAGTGGCAGTACCCCTGAAAAAACAGTTTTGTTTTTAGTTGACAGCAACGGTGAATCCAACTCATACCTCCGGTGTTACAATCCAGACTTCTTACCATGTCGATTTATGTACGTCTTAATACATAAGTCATTTGCCTTTGACTTAAGGTTTTAAGGTAATTTTTTAATTGGTCCAAAAATAACGGTACTCACCATAAGATCTTTAACAAAACACTTATTTATCTTGGAAAATCATTTTCCTATAAATATTTATCGAAAATTGTTATTAACTGTATCTGCCATAAATTTGTGAAAATTGATCCATATTTTAAAGCAGCATTATGAATTTTTTATTTAAAAAATAAATCTATGTAAGTTAATGCCTAACACCCTTCGTGTTTTTCTGCGAAAAAACAACTGTTGTGTCTATGTTCTAGGGACAGACTGGTCCTCCACGAAACGGTCTCAGATAAGTTAAATTTTCCCCTTGAAATGTTATATCCCGAGACTTAAAAGCTCACGATAATTTTTTTTTCTTTTAAAGGAAAATTTTTTGTAATAAATTTGAATACTTCTGAGGTCGCCACATCAAATATTAAACTGTTGGGGCTCTCGAATATGAGCCTTTATGTGTTTTTGAACCCTATAGAGTTTCTTCATTTAATATTTTGCTTATTTGATTCCACAGAACTATCGTATAATTAAAATAAAGGGGTTTTCAATAGAGCGGGTAGACAAAGGGTCATCCACGAAGATGCATAATTTTGTATCACATTCAGAAAATACAATTTTGCACAAGAAAAGAGGTGATATTTATATCAATATCTAAAGTGAATCTTGAATCGCGTTTTCGAATAATTGTCGCTGTATTTGTTGATTAGTACAACTCGGGTGTCTTCCTTAATCAAGAAATCCCTCGTCCAGAAAATTTGTCACGCCACGTCATAGAGCTATTGAATCACGAGCCATGTGACATTGTGGCGCAAAATTAGAAATGTTAAAATTGAATATAACAAGTTGTGTGTGAGATATTATATTAACTGATTTTTTGTTTCATTTTCGATGATTTTGTCGCATAGATTAGACTGAATTTTAGTAAAGACACGGGTTATCTGTGAATACAGTCACACTTGGTGTAACTTAATGATTTGAATATTCGTGTTTTGAATTTTAAAAAGATTTTTGGGGTTTCACCAACCGTTTTGAAAATAAAGTCTTATCATTGGAATTTACTTTGCCGCTGTTTTTAATTTCTAAAAAAATAAAATTACAGCTTAAAAAACTAGCTGCCATTAACTGTCAAAATCTACCTTGTGCCACCGGAAAACCTTTCATTTGAAATAGGTGTAAGAGATGCACCAGTCCAATTTGACCCTCTTGTTAAAAAAGTAATTAATTTGGTATCGAACTTTTCGAAATTAAAAAAAAAATTCATAGGGAAAACAACCTAGCTAATAGGAACTGCTTTGTTATGGGATATTTTGTATTTTTCTGTCTGAATATTTCCCTGTTATTTCGTTGTCGGAATTCAAAACGGAGCAAGCAATGTAAGCAATTCTCAACAAAAAAAAAAAAAATAACAAAAATATAAATATATTACGATTTTTGTATTGCTGAATTGATTATTTATAATTATATTTTACCTTTAAAGGTAAAATATAAAAATATAAATAAAAATTTGTCTTTTTAAGGTCAACTCCATCAAATACTAAACAAATTCAAGTTTTAATCAGCTTTATGCAAAAGAGCCGATATATCGCCAATGGGTTCACAACAAATCGGCAAAAGCAGATGTAATCAAATTTTGAAAAAAAAAAAAAAAAATAATAATAACAATTGGGGGCCAACCAACAAAATTTATTATTGAATTGAAAAAAGTGGATTATAAATTGATTAAATGATGTTCTTTAAAAATTGAAATACACGACTGGGTCGCACGAACTTGCTCCTATGTACATATCATAGACTAAGAATTTTAAGAACTAATGTTATTAGAGAAAACTGTTCATAAGTATAAAATTAATTTTTTAAATTCTTAAAGTAGAATACTATGCAAAGATGAATTTATGCAAGACCAAAAATTATAAGCCACTGTAGAAGTTTCTTAAATAAATAAGCTTTTATATAAAAAAAATTTAAAACATTTTTAAGAAAAAAATTTGGTTAACCAACTTTAAGTTTTTTTTTTAAATGATTTTTTTTTCAAAAATTCAAAAATATTATTCTTAAGGTCTGGAAATGCAATGTTTTTCAAACTTCTTAGAAGTACCTCTATAAAAAACTTTCATTAAAATCCGTTATGGCGAAAATGAGACTTATAGGTACTATAAGGCAAGTTATGCATTCCTAAAAAAAAATCGAACTCGAGATTTTGATCAAAGTTGACATTACGATGATAGCGAAGACGAAAAAAGTGGGTCTGGCAATTCTGTCTGTCTGTTCGATTATAGCTAAACGGCTCGGCCGATTTTCTTCAAACTTGGTAGATATGGGTTTTGATTTTTTACCCCCGGATGTTTTTTGATTTGATTTTTTATGACCAAAAATAACGGTACCTGCCTTACGATTTTTTTCCAAAATTTCATAGATATTTTTTTTTCTCAAAAACTGTCCCTGCGATTTTCTTAAAAAAATTCAAAAAATTTAATTTAGTTAAACCTAGGTAATGGTCGAAAAAAATTTTCAAAAAAATGATTAGTTTTGGTACCCCCCTTGGGGCCATTTTTTTTGTTTTTGATTTTCTCAAAAACAGTACCACCGATTTTGATCATTATAAATATAAATTCATTTTACCTAAAAATAACGGTACCCTCCGTACAAATGTTAAAAAATGGTTTTCGAAAATCGTATTTTTCTCGAAAATGGTTTCGAGAATTTTGCTTAAATTTTTTTTCTTTCTATTATTTTTTAATATCTGTAATTTAATAAAAACAAATTTGAAAACAAAATATTACTGACTGTACCTACCATAGAACGATTTTTCAAAATTTTGAATTTCTCATTATTAGCACAACGGATTTTAATGAAATTTCGTAGAGAGAAGCTTCTAAAAAGTTTAAAAAACATTGCATTTCAAAACTTTAAGAAAAATATTTTTTTTTAATTTTGAAAAAAAAAATCAATTTTTTGTTTTTTGAAAATTCAATATCTCGAAAACGGCTCATAAATTTTTTTGCAAATTTAATTTTTATTCATACAATAATAAAAACTTCAAATTGGCGTACCAACAGTTTTTCTTAAAAATGTTTTAAAATTTTCTTATATAAAATCCTATTTTTTAAGAAACCACTACAAAGACTTATAATTTTTGTTCTTGCATAAATCTATATTTGCTTGAATCACATGGCATCCTATTCTTACCTTTAACTACTAAAGAAGTTTTTTTAGTCATTTAAAAAATGAATTTTATGCTTATGAACAGTTTCTCTAATAACATTCATTTTTGAAATTCTTAGTCTTTTACATAGGAGCAAGTTCGCGCGACCTAGTCATGCATTTTATTTTTATTAAATCAGAGATCGTAAAAATTTATCGAGAGAAAAAAATGTGTTTGTATCAAAACTCTAGGCACCGCTTTCGAGATACTCGTAAATAAGATTTTTGAAAACCATTTTTTAACATTTGTATGGTGAATACCTTTATTTTTAAGTAAAATAAAATTATTTTTCTTACATCTTGTAGATTATATTGAGAAACTTTTATTTATCAAGTTTAAAATAAATCTAGCATGGGCATTTCTAGAAATTTAGTTTCGAAAAAAAAAATTGAAAATTAGAATACACAATACTATTCAAATTTTTGGGGAGCTTTAAGCATAAAAAAATGATAAAAATCGGTTTAAACGTTTTGAGAAAATCAAAAACAAAAAAAAAAAAAAATGGGTTCATGGGGGGTACCATAAATAACCATTTTTCCTAACATTTTTTTTTTTTTAATCTGTCGAACAGTTTAAAAATATAAAACAAAACATATGAAATGCACGACTGGATCGCACGTACATGCTCTTATGTTAAAGTACTTTAGAATTTTAAAGTTGTTTCTAAGTATTAAAGATTGGATTTAGTTAGATAAACATGTTCAAGTGCATAGAATTGTCGTCTTATTTCTGAAAGAGTCTGAATTTATACAAGCAAATTTTTTTTTTTCAATTTTTCTGAAAAAAAAAAAATGGCTGTCAATTCGAAGTATTTAATAATATACATTTAAGGAAATACTATCAAAAACTAATCGTTCACTCTTTTTCAAGATCTTGATTTAAAAAAAAAATATTTCTTCGAATATTTTTACATAATCTACAATATTTTTTTAACTTCAAAGAACTCCTGTTCAAAAATGTTTGCTTAAAGTCGAAAATTGAAAAAAACGGCTCTATGAAAAGTACCGTTTTTAACATTTTCCCTAAGTTTTTTGTTTACCAAAATGTAGCCCATGCCCAAAATAGCACACTTATTTTTTTGTAATCAAAACTTTTAAAGCTATTTTCGCGATAAATAAGATAAATAAATAGTAAAATCTATATTGTAGCTATGTATCTTTTGTTTGGAGCTAGAAAAAATGTCGATTTCTCCTCTATGGAATCAAGGAAGAACCTTTGATACCAAGCTTGTAGAAAATTAGTTCAGGGGTAAATGCCGTTGGTCAAGGTACAGACATACAGACAGACAGACGTAATTGCAAGATGTATAGTTTTTTTTTTTCAAATGCAAAACTTGCCCTTTTGTACATACATATTTCGCAAGTAAAACGGAATTTAGATCACTTTTGATTCTAAATTTCTTATATAACCAAATCCACAAACGCGTATGAATCGAATACCTAGATTCTTGTTATACTCGGAAATGCTATATTCCCCGGGCCTTTCAACCCTTTTCGTTGTACCCTAACGCTAGCTATATTATATCTTATTAATATCCTTTCAGACGTGATTGAAATACAGACATCAAAATGAAGACACCTGCACATTTGTAATATTTGTATGGGAAGTATCGTGATGATTGTAAATGGTAGATACTTCATTGATAATTCCCTAAGTCTGAGCACCTGCATTTTGAATATTCATTATTTATCATTATGACCGGCACTGCCGGCATGAAATTCTTCATAAGCCTTGCTTGGTTGTTTTCAAAGAATTTTCAAACTGTGAAAGCAATATGATTGATTGTTAAACGGGAGCTATTAGAGATAGTGTATTTTAATTTGAAGGCCCATTACGATAGAGCACCTAATATCGTTGAGATGAAAGTTATTTTTTGCAAATTAAGATTCGAAAGCTTTTTGAAATAAATAGACGAGATAATTGAAAATTCCCAAGGCCATAGGGAGAAAAATTTCTCAATTTATCATTTTTTTTTTATAAATTACTATCCTTCCGCTTTTAAAAATGTACTCTTCAAATAGGTATTCTCCAAAAAGCACAATAGTATCGTGAAAAGCTGATGCTGATGAATTTAAACTGAATGGCAGAAAAGGATAATACACAAAGACGATTCGTTATTATTGAATGGTGTAAGATATAACTCATTCAGCATCAATTCGATAGATAGATAGAAAGTGATGTGATGAGTGAGACACTTTTTCCAATTGCTTTTTAAATGTGCAGACTTCCGAAATGAAGCAAGGAACATCACCACCACCAGCACCAAGACCAACAACAACACAAAATTCTCACATTTTAAAGTAAATATTTTGATATGCTATGATTCAAAGGGATCTCCTCCTAAAGCATCCTGCATTACGCTATTCTATCCGCTTGTGCTTGTGTGTGCGCCCAAAAGAATATAAACCTACTCGTATACTCAAGCTCATTCTCGAAAGTCGCGCCACATCATTTTGCTTCTGTGATTTTTATTATGCTCACAATTGCAATGCCAAACCAAAGATTCAGATGTACGAGTATGTGTGTAGAGAATATACCTTTAGGAGCTCCATTTTTTAAAGAATGGGCCATACAATGCTACTTCTACGGATAAGGATGATATCGCAGTACTCAGTGAGTATATATGTAGTTAGTTGCCTACACTGTGCTCTTAGATTTGATATCACTGACTACATAACCAACCTATAGGTACTTCTCTGGTACTCCCCTGCCTTTTGAGGAAATGAATGGATATACATTTTAGAACTTCTCTTAGCTGCTTGGCTGGCAAATCCTTTGTGTGAGATTGCTGAAAATTGAATTTCAAATAAATTTCGTATTCTTCTTGAATGATTTGGTAGAACCAGCAAAAAAAAAAAAAAGAAATCCCAATGAATTTTGCAACTTGAAAAAGGATATCGTTGGAATGCGCAAAGAAATCATATCATTCCTGTGGAAATTTTTGTTTTTCTTGGTATAAGAGGAGAAAATAATCGTTTATTTATTAATATTTTATTAGTCCCAACTCAGTGAGTTGAGTTGCAATAAGATAGGTGTTTGACACAGGTACGTACTCGTATCACATGCATCAAGTTCATCCAATTTCACTTTGCAAAGGAGATCTTTGCTTACAAAAGTATTCCACAAGTCAGGTCGGATACTGACGCAAGGTTTTGTAGGATCATATGTTAAATTCTTAAAATCCGAAGCTTAATTGCTATCTTTTCTTACTCAAAGCACATTAGGTGCTCACGTTCACGACTCCATAAGTTTGGTAATAAGTCTTTAAAACAATATTGTGAACTTGCAACTTAGGAAAATAGATTTTTGTTGAATTCGAACCTATCAATAGTATTGTTTTGACGTAATAGGTCTTCTATTTTGGCGAACGGAGAGCTGACTTAGGGACTAACACCACAAAGTAGACAAAGATCCTTCGCTTTTTTAAAACTTTTTAGAAAAACAAACAACCCGGCTTTCAAAATAATGTATCTTGAGCAAAACAAAGCATACAAAAGGATTTGTGCACGTAAAAAGGAATTATATCTAAAGAAATCAGCTTATGAGCTTGTAGAATGTAGGGACTCAAAATCTTTCTGGTATAATGTTCGCGGGTCAAGTGATGTTGATTTGCTAGCAAGCTATTTTGAAAACCTGCTGTTGCCTGATCCAAAATAAAAACACTATGAATTTTGCCCTTCCAAACGTCTCAATTCCAGATCTGGACTGTCCTTTCTCAATGCTGGAGCTAATATCTGCTTTGAAAAAATGAAAAACTGCATCTGGTTTTGATGGTATCCCAGTAGAATTCTACAAAAACGCACCCCCGGATTTCTTAGAGTTTGTTTCAATTCTATTCGATAAGATATACAATGAAGAGACAATTCCCGAAAATTTTCTCTCTTTTAGAATTTCTGCAATTTTTAAGAAGGGTAATCGGAATTAACAGAGGTATTGCTGTACACAACACTCTTAGAAAAGTGTTCACACAAATCCTTTATAATAGTCTTCTTACATGGGTTGAGCAAAACAATATAATAAGTTGTTTTCAGGCTGGTTTTCGAGCCAATCTTTCAACTGTTGATCAAGATTTTGTTCTCATTCACCCTTATTCCGGTAGTCGTTTTAATAAAACGCCTTTAAAAAGAGACCACATTTTGGTGTTTAATTAATACGAAAAAGCCTTCTTTATGTTCTTCACTTTTCTAAACATTATAAAACGATAGTCGTTTCAATAAATTTCCAATTTTCGTTTTTAGAGCCTTGTCGTTTTTTAGTAAAACGACTATCGAAGTAAGGGTGAATACTGTGGCAAGACGCTTTATAGACAAAAGAAGTGCATATTTTACAACTCCAAATTAATAAGTTGAAAACCTTCTGCGATATGTGGGATCTCAAAATTAACACATCTAAATCCAAACTAATGGTAATCAGAACCCAAAATCGTTCTATTAACTTTAGTCGTAAACGGGACCCTAGATAATGAAGTAATCAAAGTCGTCAAAGAATTTAAGTAACGACCTCATTAAAAATAATATGCACGATTGGGTCGCACGAACTTGCTTCTATGTAATAGACTAGGAATTTTAAAAACGAATGTTACTAGAGAAAACTGTTCATAAGGATAAAATTAATTTTTTAAATTCTTTTAGTAGTAAGAGACAAAAATAGAATGTTATGCAAATATGAATTTATGCAAGAACAAAAACTATAAGTCGTTGTAGTGGTTTCTTAAAAAAATCTTTTATATACAAACTTCTTAAGGGATTTAAAAAAAAAAATTGGTACGCCAATTTAAAGTTCTTATTATTGTTCGAATAAAAATTAAATTTCCAAAAAAAAAGTATTGATCTGTTTCTGAGATATCGAACTTTCAAAAATTCAAAAAATATTTATTTTAAAGTTTTGAAATGCAATGTGTTTTAGACTTTTTAGAAGCTTCTCTATTAAAAATTACATTAAGATCCGTTATGTGGATAGTGTGAAATTCAAGTACAAGCTGAAATATCTTAATTTTAATATTTGTTTTATTAAATTAAAGACCGTAAAAATTAATTTAAAGAAAAAAAATTTATCAAAATTCTAGGCGCCGTTTTCGAGAAAAATACGATTTTTAAAACCATTTTTTTTAATTTTTTAGCATTTATTTTTAGGTAAAATAAAATTTTCTTTCTCACATCTTGTAGATTGTATTGAGAAGCTTTTATTTATCAAGTTTAAAAAAAAAACTCTAGCTTGGGGTTTTCGAAATATTGAGTTTTGTTTTTTTTTTTTAAATCCAAAAAATCTTGTTTTGAAAATTTGAGTACATAATTCTATTTATGTTTTTGGGGAGCTAAAGCAAAAAAAAAAAAGATCTAAATCGGTTGTACCGTTTTTGAGAAAATCAAAAACAAAAAAAAACGGGTTCAATTTTTCGGAAAATTTTTTTTCAACCATTACCTAGTGTTAACTAAATGAAATTTTTTGTATTTTTATTTTTAAAATCGTCCAACAGTTTAAAAAAAAAAATATTTATAAAATTTCGAAAAAAATTCATATGGCAGGTACCGTTATTCTTGGTCTTAATAAAATGCACGACTGGATCGCACGAACTTGCTCTTATGTAAAAGTACTTCGGAATTTAAAATACATTTTATAAATATAAAACATGAATTTAAAATGAAATTGCCGTCTGATTTCTAGGAAAGTATGAATTTATGCAAACAAACTTTAAAAAATCGTTTTATTATTAAATAAATAAATTTTTTATATAAGAAATTTCTTTGAAATTTGTCAAGAAAAAAATGTGGGGTGCGAATTTTAAGTATTTAATAATATTGATTTTAGGATTGTTGGATTTATTAAGCGAAACTGTGTTGATTTCTCCGACCCTTATGCGTTGATATCACTATATATATCACTTGTTAGATCGATACTTGAATACGCCGACGTTATATGGAATCCAGCCTTTAAGAATCTTTCAAATCGTATTGAAAATGTTCAACGGCGTTTTACAAAATTTATATTTTTTAAAATGAAATGGAATTTTGCCCCCGATTATAAAGCTAGATGTCTACTACTTGGAATTAAATCTTTAGATTCAAGACGAACGATTCATGATGCAATGCTTGTAAGAGATGTATTATGTTATCATATAAGATGCCCTCCTTTACTTTCAATTATGCCAATTTATGCTCCGTTTAGATCACTACGCTCAAGGAATTTGCTTTTTGAACGGTACCACAGGACCAGTTATGGTAGTAATGAGCCTATTTCTAGAGCTATAACTCATTTCAATGAAGTTTGCCGACTTATGAGTATTGATATAAGTTTTTCTAGAAATATCTTTAAAGCTAATCTTTTATTTTTATTTATTTTTTAGCATTATTATGTAGTATATAACTTTAGTTTTAATTTTATCCATAATCTGTTAGCTGTAAATTGCTTGTAGATGTAAATAAGTAAATAAATAAATAAAAATAATTTCAAAAAATAATCGTTCATAGGTTTTGAAGATATTGATTTTTCAAAAAAAAAAAATTTTTCAAAAAAACCCAACAAATAATTTTTCGAATATTTTTATATACAATATTATTTTAAACTTAGGGGCACTCCTGCTGAAAATTTTTGGTTAAAATCGTTAGAGCCGTTAATGAGAAAGTCGAAAATCAAAAAAACGGTTCTATGACAGGTACCGTTAATAACATTTTGCCCCAAAATTTTTTTTTGCCAAAACGTAGTCCCTGCCCATAATATCACACCTAATTTTTTTTATCAAAATCGTTAGAGCCGTTTTCGAGATAAATACGATTTTGCATTACGGGTGTATGGGGGGTACCGTTAGTTTTAGAGCTAAAAAAAAAATTTCAATTTCCCCTCTAGGGAATCACCGAAGACCCATAACTACCGAGTTTGAAGAAAATAGGTCCAGTGGCTTAGGCTCTAGATCGAGGTACAGACATACAGACAGACAGACAGACAGACAGACAGACAGACAGACAGACAGACAGACAGACGGAATTGCCGGACCCACTTTATTCGTCTTCGCTATCATCGTAATGTCAACTTTGATCAAAATCTCGAGTTCGATTTTTTTTCCAAATGCAGAACTTGCCCTATAGTACCTATATCGCAAGTAAAAAAAGGGGTGGGTGGGTGGAAATGAAAAGTGATATCTACCAAGTTTAAAGAAAATCGGCCGAGCCGTTTAGGCTGTAGTCGAACCGACAGACAAACAGACAGACAGAATTGCGAGACCCACTTTTTTAGTCTCCGCTATAATCGTAATGTCAACTTTGAGCAAAATTTCGAGTTCGATTTTTTTTACAAATGCATAACTTGCCTTATAGTACCTATAAGTCGCAAGTAATAAAAAAAAACAAAAGTGGCAAAATTAGCTATAAACACTATGTGGTCTAAGTTCTTTACAAATAAGTATGTAGGTCCAGTTTCACAAAGTATAGACAATGCCACGATTAGTAGCTGCTTTTGCTAGGGGAATGAAGTTTATTCGTATCAACAATTTGACGAAATTGAGGTAATACAGAGATTCTTTTTCAAACGCATCTTTAAGTTGCCTATTAATACCTCAAATTATGCTATTCATGTTGATTCAGGCTTACCTCCACTATTTCTAAGAAATCTAAAGGCAAACGCTGGTCATATAGTGAGGATCATGAAAAGGTCTGATCGAAACCTTAAAAAACGAATACTTTTAGTTTCATTTCAGAAAATGTGGAAGATTTAAAAAAATACCCTATACGATTGTATCGCTATCATTGATGATAAATTGCATCAGTCTTGGCCAGATCATCAACCTCTCGAACTATGTATAAGCATCTCAATTTAGGTTTGGGTATAAATAATTATTTTAGAGAAGAGGTCTCAGCTTTTGAAATGATTTTAATTTTTAAAATTCGAACTGAAATGTTTGAACTAAACTAAAGGGCTCATAGAACTGATATAAATCCTATTTGTTCACTGTGCAACATTAATCAGAACAAAGACGTCTTACATTTTTTGGCGATATGCCCGATACTGCAGGAAATCCGAAGGCTTCATCTAAGTTCAAGTTGTCTTACTTTAGAAGAATGTGTTCGATTTTCTAATGGAGACCGTGGCTTGAAACCACTTATACGCTATATCCTGCATGCAAGATGTTATCGCAATTTTTTCTGAGTCATGGTTCTACCTATAATTTTGTTTTCGCTAAACTAAAAGCCATATTGATTTTTTCGACCTTTTTAAATAACATTTGTAATGTTTTTTCTTTTTATTGAAAAATAAAGAATAAATCTAATCTAATCTTATCTAATCTAAATACAATTATGCTGAAGATCAATCGAAACACAGGACAGCAGATTATCCTGGCGCAGGAGACTATTGAGAAGGTCTTAGTTCCATTACCTACTCATCATTTATCAGCTGATGCTGGACCAGGCTTGATGTTGTCAATAGAATAAACAAAGCTCATAGAACTTTTCGAACTCCAGAATAAAAACGCTATGCACCAAGTTGAAATTCTTCGAGTTAAACGTAAAATAAGTGATTGTTGTACGCCTGCGAAACATACATGGAAATACTCAGCAGACATTTCGAACAGAATTCAGAGTTTTGTTAACCAATTTTTCCGCTTTGTTCTCAGTTTAGTTCTCAATATACGTTGGATACATATCAAATCAAATGTAAAGCTGTGCAATGGATCTTATCGGTGGGTGTGGATCTTGAAATTGAACAATGGAAATTACGCGGGATTGTCCATACATTCCAGAAACCAAACGACGACGTTGGTAGGCCAAGAACAACATGAAGATGAACTGGAGTTAGTGTACCTCAATCCCTTACCATTTAAAGGTGTGATCATCTTAAGTTACATGCCGTGAACGGCGACAGATCTATTGGAATCTATTGTTGATATATGCTCCAGGAGGAGCTAGAGTGGGTGATGACTGCAGTGACAGGACCGTAATCAAGAAAATCAAGGATTCGCAGTAGTTATTAAATTTTTAGGACCTGCTGTTGCTTATTTATTATTCAAAAAATGAAAGGCTTCTGAGAAAGTTAAAGTTAAAGTTAAATAATTAAAATTCCTTTCTCCTAATTCGAAAACCTTTTATTTCTCGATCTTGAATATTGACTCATATTAACGCAAGTCCTTAGGAATATTTTCGTGGTATATCTTTTTACAGAGAAAAAAAAGAGCTGATGTAATAATTTAATATTTTGTTTTCAAATAATTTTGATCTTAGATTCTGTTTTCTTCCTCCTAAATGCCTAAGAACAATATTAAAATAAATTGTAAGGTATCTATTTTTGAAGCTATAATTACTAGAATTGTTTTGCCTCGAAAATAAAGATACGCATTTTTTTTTATCTAGAAGAGTTATTCTCATCCAAGGATAAGGTAGATTTTATCCTCGGGTTGTTTTTAACTTTAGTTTTTTGTATGTAATTGTAGAAGGGTGAACAAATTGTGTTGAAATTAAAACCCTTGTTTGAAGAGCAGATTCAAAAGATACAATACACTTGACCATGGTGATGCGCAGAGATTACCCCTTAGGTAGGCAGCTAATGAGGTGAAGCAAAAACGCTTTTCTCCAGCAGTAGCAGCAACTTTATAATGAATTACTTAACATTGAAGATAATGGATGTAACTCTAGTGTTTAGTTTGTATTTAATGAGGACGAAGTTGGAATATGAATGGACTGTAATTTAGGGTTGAAATTGTTATTTTGATCCTAGATTTCTGATTTAATAGCACAATTTGAAGCAAAGGCTGGCAGATAACGAGGAAGAAAAGAAGGGTGGTGTGTTGGTGTATAGGGATTAACGCACCCATTGAGGGGAAATATGGGTTAACCAAGGATGAATTAGACGACCTATTTAGAAAGGATTTCGCGAATCTCGCCAAATATTTTGGGATGATTCTTGATAGAGCCAACTTAGTGCGGTGGACTTTTTGACAGAGTGAATTGTTCATCACGCATTAAAAGGGACTTGTATATCTGGTGGCGTAACAGCTCCTGCAGAACCAAGGTCTAGTAACATACAGCTTTAACTCTCAAGGGTGATTATTGTCAGCATGAATTTTTTGTGGAATCCAAACAAAGATGATAAGCATTCTTTCATGACAAGAGATTTAAATGATTATTCACAAGTACCCCCTTTAATAAAAATTTTAGTTTTTAAATAACAACGACTGGGAAACGATCCCTTAAACCTTCGGCGTGAAAATATAATGCACTAATTTATCTACACGAAAATACTATCCTGGGTGTCAACTAAGTAAAATGAAAACGTTCCAACTCTATTCTTCTGCACAGGTAGGTAGAAAAAGCAATAGTGGAAAAGGCCTCCGATTATTGAAGTGGTATTTAAAGGGAAGCTCAAATAACGTCGCACTGAAAACTTGAGTTCCTGTACATTTTTAAATTCATAAAAGAATTTGTCAAACAAACTTGTAATATGCCTAGCAGAAACTCACAATTATACTTAAACAGTACCTTCCCGAGTACATTCAGAGTCTGTATGCTCACAGACAACGTCTAAGAAAACGTCTCCAGCGGATCCATCACACCGAACCCACCTACTAACCCAGTGTTCTTACAGGAAGTTGAGGCAACAGTTCAATAAACACTGCAGCCAAATCCGGATAAAATTAATTTTGATAACATCAATCCAGCAAATGATCCCATCGATAATCCACATTTATGCAATCTAGAGGAGGTTGTAAAAATCATCAGCAATTCTAAGCCAAAAAAGTCTGCTGGACCAGATGGTGTCCCCTACTATATTCTGAAAATGCTGCTACATGCAGTAATTATTTCCTCACAATCATTTTAAACAATTGCATCAACAACTGTTACTTTCCCCAGAAGTGGAAAACAACGAAGAACTACAGGCCAATATCACTTCTCAACAACATCAGCAAATTACTGAAAGAAGTAATTCTCCGAAATTTAAAGAAATTCTGCCCGTGAAAATTCTATCATCCCGGATATGCAATTAGGCTTTCGCGAAAAACACTCAACCTTGCATTCACTGCTAAAATTCGAACATGATATCACCACTGTCATCGTGTCACCGTGCGTCGGGTGCTTTCTGGATGTCGAGAAGGCCTATCTTTTTCTATTTTTCAGGAAATTTTTCGTCCAACTAGACAACTGCAACACTGCAAGACCATTGGAGCTGGAGTCGCCCAATCTCGAAACTAGGCTTCTTGTTCTACAATTTGATGACTTTCAACCAGCTAGAAGCTTCTTTATGCTAATAGCTCGATCGCCCACAACTCATCAATGTCAACACTAATCGGTGTCCGAAAAGTAGAAAATCACATCTTCCAATTCTACCAGAAATTGGGCATCCGGGTCAACAAATGGGAACTTGTCTGCTTCAGGAGACCTTCAACTGGTACGGCACTCGCTGCACCCATTGATTCTGAGACTTCTTGACGGATTCCCCAAAGCGGCAAAACAAAACCTGGGAGTGCAGTTCAAAGAGTTGCTTAAGTTTAACCTGCACACAAGAAATGTGCTGTTAAAGGCAACCTGGGCCTTGAGCCGTTCAGCACCCATTACTGAAAAGAAGATCAGGTCTAAGCCAACCGACAAATACATTAATCGACAAGCAGCTCCTGTGACCAGTGATCATCTATTCCTTCCCAGTCTGATTTTCAATTTCGAAGACAGCTCTGAAGAAACTTCAACTATGTATTTGAAAGGAAGATACTGAAGATCTGCACTTGACTCTACTTCGATTGTCAATGACAGAAACACTACAGGAACGAGCATCTCTACACAGAAGCGAATTTAATCCCACTGGACAAATATTTAGTTCATCATCGATCACCCGAATCAATTGATGAGAATGATGACCACCGAACAAAGACATCCCTAACCGAGGGACCTCAGTGTGATGGAAACTCTGGATGACAATGTAATCATGGCCCATGTCCTAGTGGAAGTAGTCTCTTTCTACGCCGAAATTGCTGATTGATTTTTTCCTCAATATACATGTTCAACGAATTTTTGGTTGCCTACCTCTGTTCTCTTAGGTCCTAATTGGTTTTTTTTTTTTTTTTTTTTTTTTTGAGAAAAAAAAGAAGATGATCCTTCAGTTCTAAAAATTTAAAGTGAAAGTTGTAATTTATTTTACTTGTAACGAGTGATTTTTTAAGAGCCATCGGAAATAAAAAAAACAGATGAAATTCATAAAAATGCATGAAATCTTTATTTGAATCGATAGTACGGTCGATATAATTTAATGTTTGAAGATTATTTCATGCAAATGTTGGCCGTGGCTGCGCCTTTAAATGGTCCATCCGCTTAGTCCAATTTTGGCATACTCATTCTAACACTTCGGCCCGGTATCTCACGAATAAATGCTTCAATGTTGGCTTTCAGTGGGTCAATCGAAGCGGACTTGTCGCTATAGACATGAGCCTTAATGTAGCCCCACAAAAAATAGTCTAGATGCGTTAAATCGCATGATCTAGGCAGCCAGTTGACCGGCCCAAAACGTGAAATAAACTGTTCACCGAACTCGCCTCTCAATTGGTCCATTGTTACGTGTGCTGTATGGCTTGTGGCACCGTCTTGTTGAAACCACATGCAAGTCAAGCCAAAGTTTGTTATCATGCAACGGTAGCGCCCACCATTCACAGTAACGTTCCAATTCGCATCATCTTTGAAGAAATACGGCCCAATGATTCCGCCAGCCCATAATCCGCACTAAACAGTGACTTTTTCTGGATGCATTGGTAGTTCTTGCAATGCTTCTGGCTGCTCTTCACTCCAAATACGGCAGTTTTGCTTGTTCCAATATCCATTCAACCAGAAATGAGCTTCGTCGCTGAACACAATCTTTCTATAAAAAAGTGGATCTTCGACCAACTTTTCAAGAGGTAGGTCGTTCGGCTACAATTCTTGCACCAGCTGTATTTTGAAATGCTTCACACATAAATCCTTCCGAAAAATTTTCCACGAAATTGAGTAACAGAGGCCCAATCGCTGCGAACGGCGCCGAATCGATAATTCACGGTCATCACTAGCACTGGCCGATACAGCTGCGACATTTTCTTCAGTTCGCACTCTACATAAGCGTGTTGGTGGTTTAATGTCCAACAATGTAAATTTGGGTCGAAATTTTGTCACAATAGCCCGAATAGCCGCCTCAGTAGGTCTATTAAACTGACCATAAATGGAAGAAGCGCGCGATGAACTTTCTTAACAGAGCACGCATTTTGATAATAAAATTCAATAATTTCCAAGCGTTGTTGGTTTGTAAGACGATTCGTGCTTAAATTATAGACCAAACTGAAGATGTTTGACAGTGACACAAAACACGAAACGTACGTGAGCTGTCAAAACCAGTGTTGCCAAAAAGAAAATAGCAAACAAATCATTTAGATTTAGTTCTTTTTATTAAACGAGAAGCGATCTCATGCTCTCTCATAGTTATTCCAAGACCACAGGATTCCCTGAAACTAACAATGGGTCGTTTAATAAATTGTCCAGCAAACAAGGTACGGCTCGGCATGCTTGTTATCTCCATTGACCAGCTCGTCGGTGGGGTGGGTACTTGTACCTGCCGCTGAACTACCGCACAAATATTCAGCCGATGCAAAAAAATGGTTAATTTAACAAACTCTAAATACAGCACAGAAGCAAAATAAAAATTCTTAATTTTTACCTATTCGGACCCCATATGTAATTTCGGGTCCCAGAGTGTATCCCTCCCTCCGTTTCTTCAAACCTATGAAAAACTCCTTGGTTATTGGGCCACTCGTCAATTTCTTCCAATAACCCCTTACGTAAAGGAAAAATAAAACCCTAAATTCTATTTAACCTCGCATCGTCGATTAGCACCATCGCTGATTTCCCTTCCCTCTGCTTTAGACACAAATCACTGCATGACTCAAAATAATATCATTCATAAAATTGTTATATTGTATGCAGTGATTTTATTATTGTTAAATTCAAATTATAAAATTTCCATGTCTTCTCATCTTCAAAATTCAAAATAATAAAATTACAAATATGTTACATTATTTGCGTAATATTCGTTTACATTTCAATATACTCTTCGAGTATCTGTAAATCATAATTATTTAAACTAAAAATTAAAAAAGAATGAATATGCAGTTTGCAGTCTGAGTGACAAGAACAATAAAAAAAACAAAATTAAGTTTTATAACAGTCGCGGGTTTTATGACAAGAATAAGAGCATAGAGAAAGAAATTTCTCTCACAAAATAAAAAAAAATATCCCAGTGAGTTTTCTCTTTTAATCTTGTTATTCTCACTCAAACTTGATAAAATATATGCACTCAAGAAAAAAAATATTTAAAAATTGAAATGGACCAAAACTAAAAATCAATTATCTTAAGAATCAGCTGTTATCGTTCAATTTGTCAAGGTTATGTAAAAGAAAAAAAAATTTAGACTTACCGGCTATCCAAAGGCGCTGTGCACAGAAGCTTTGTTGTTGCCGGAGCTAAATGATGATAGTGAAATACACAAAAATGATCTTGTCAAGTTGAACGAAATATTAGAATTTGCACTTATGAATTATGATTTTGTTTTTAATCTAGTTAAGTTTAATTTAGTTTTTTAATTAGGTAAGATGAGAGATTTCTTCTGATTTTTGTTTTTGTATGTATGATGTTTATTGAAATTTGTTGCTGTGATGACGTGGGTTATAGGTATTTCTCTTTATGATGACGAAAGAATCGATTTAGTGGTCCGACTTGATATTTTAGGTCTGAGTCTGGGTAGCAGTGTCTACAGACTCTGGACAAATTTAATGCACCTTATATGAGACTTCGGTTTTATTTTATAGGATAGCGATGGAAACGCACTGATAATCCCCTGGACCTGGATGTTGCTCGCAATCGGAGGAGATTTAAGTTTGGGTATCGTATTGACAAATAGACAAGTTTGATGTCTTTTTGCAAGCAAACCTTGTTGGCTGTAATAGCAGAGAGTAAATTTATATTTTTTTGTTCGGAATGTTGATTGGAGAAGGTGCGGGTTGCTTAGATTCGAGAGTGGACTCGATCGAATCTCAATGAGCCTCTTGCAAACGATTGGTAAACTATGGTTTTGCTTGCACGTGGCTGATCTTGAAAGTTTGGTTAAATTGGCCCAGTGAAAGATCGGGAGGATTCCACGAGCACAATTGCTTAAGTCTTGAAAATGCTAGGTTCGGGTTAAAGACAAGATTAGAATTTTGTTTCTTTTAAGAAGAACTTTTGAAACTTACCAATTTGTGATGGAGCACCTGTGCTACGATCACTTATGCAAAATTCGTCGGGCTTCTTTGGTCAGACAACCAGGCAAGCAAATCACAATTTAATGAAAGTCTGATTTTTAATATTCTGCGATCAGTGTTTAAAGTCAAATATAAGGAACATTAGACAATTATTTCGACTGAATTTACGATTTGGCTTATGGACAATTACCTGAGACTTGTAGTCGAGTCACACGTGTGTTCTTTGTTTTTTTGTTTTTTTGTATTTTTTTATTTTTATTTCGCGTTTTATTGCTTTGTACGGGATTACATATAATAATAATATAATCTTTATCTGATGTCAATTTTTATGAACGAAAAATTACTTTCGCAAAAGATAATTATTTTAGATAACTTTCTATGACTTTCTTATGACTATTTGCCACGAGGGTTGAAAATAAAAAGAAAGCTACCCGGAAATTAATTTCTTTTCTGGCTTTGAACATGTGGGAAATATCGAAAATTCTGTTCAATGAATATTCGAATTTTCGCACATCAGTCGTGGTGAAAGTTTTAGCGTTCAGGTAGAGAATGGTATGGAATCTTGGATGAGTTCAACGCTTGAAATGATAGTATGATAAAAATAAAAAAAAAGGGTTTTAAGGCGGCTCACACAACTTTTATGAATTTTAATTGTTTTTCGTACTGAAATTCTTTTTTAAAATGTTCAATTGTTAATCCTATTGTTATATCATTCGACACTAAGCTTTTATGTAAATGAATGATTACTTTTTTTTTATTCTATAGAATGATTTATTGCCATAGTTTTTAATTTCTAAAGAAATGCCAAACAATTATAATTTTCTAAAATCTTCTTATACTTGAATGACAGATATTTGGAGATTTTGGTCGATACTCACAAAGCAAAGCAAAAATCAAAAGAACTGCTTTTTAGATCATTTATCTACATACATATGTATATGTATCAACTTGTGTTATTTTTTTTTCACTCAAAATCATCCATTTTCGAATCAAAAGAGCACAAGGTCTTGTATCAGAGAACAATATTCTTCACACTGTTATAAGTTATTGATTAGATCCGTTTGCTTGTTTCCAGTTTTTTTTTTTTTTTCATTTCATCACGAAAAGGTCCTTTAAACATTTACCTACATAAGGTATATGAATTTATATTCCCTCTCCTTAAACTGACTCTGGAACATTTATCTTCAATTGAGTACTAAAAAATATTGTACCATCAAACACCACAGAAGTTCAATGAAAACGACTTAATCTTTCTAGAAGTTCCTTAGAGCAGGGTTTCTCCTTCCATAAAATTCACACAAAAAACAAAAACAACCCCAATCCACTACTACGGCATCTCAATACTCGTCCTATTATATGGAATAGCCTATCCCAAAAAGAATCCATACCTATTTATATATATGAACGTTCAAACAAAAAAAAAGATACAAACAAACAACTTTGCTCCATTCAGCCGATTTATTTGAATGTTCCAAATATCCAAATAGCGTTTTTGAGCAAGCGACCTACCATAAAAATGCAAATACCCAAGGAAGCTTTATCAATGGTTTAGAAAAAAGTCGAACAAAAAAACAAACAAGAAGCAGGCAGTAAAAAATGAAATCACGAGCATTTTCGTTAGTCTTGAAATCCTTAAGGAATTTTTTCAATTGAATTGAATATAAAATGTTGTATTCATATTGATGCTCATTCAAAGCACACCAAAAGCACATAAAATCTGTGGAATAAGACAAAAAAATAAAATCACATAAGGACGAAAAAAACTCCTTTCAAATGTTTCACATGGAATGAATGGGGAGATATGTGTGTGGACAGTCGACCATGAAAGAATGGCAACAAAATTTGATGGAGACAAATAAGTTTCGGAATTTCTCCAAAAATTCTTCTTCTGGCTGGGGGACCTCGAAATTCTTTATTTGATTTTTAATATTTTTTGTTATAGGGACTAGAAATATGGATTTTTTGTAAGCTCATATTGATGTAGTGAAATGTAAAATTCTAAAGACTATTCCACAATTTTTCATTGGGGAATATCTATCAGTTGGATATTAATAAATAAGATTTTTAACTTAATTTGCCTTTAGCATTGAAAATAAAATGCACGACTGGGTCGCACGAACTTGCTCCTATGTAAAGAGAAGAAATTTTAAAAACGAATGTTATTAGAAAAAACTGTTCGTAAGGATAAAATTATCATCATTTTTTGAACTCTTTTAGTAGTAAGAGAGAAAAACAGAATGCTATGCAAATATGAATTTATATTATGCAAGAACAAAAATTATAAGTCGTAGCGGTTTCTTAATAAAATAAGGTTTTACCTATATAAAATTCTTAAAATATTTAAAAAAAAATTTGGTACGTCAACTTTAGGTTTTTATTATTGTACGAATGAAAATTAAATTTCCAAAAAAAAATATTGTACCTACCATTTTTGAGATATCGAATTTTCCAAAAAAAAAAAGACTTTTTTTTCAAAAATTCAAAACATATTTTTTTTAAAGTTTTGAAATGCAATGTTTCTTATAGTTTTTAGAAGCATCTCTTTACAAAATTTCATTAAAATCCGTTAAGTCGATAATGAGAAATTCAAAATTTAAAAAAAATCGTTCTATGGTAGGTACAGTCAGTAATATCTTGTTTTCAAAATTTTTTGTATTAAATTATAGAGCCATGAGCCCAACTGTCGTACCTGGGCGAAACGCATTTGGACTAGAGGTCACAAAACGCTTTCAATTGATTCATTCAATATAGTCCACAAAAACAAAAACAAAAACTATAAAATTTATTTTTATATTTTTCGTTTTTACTTCTTCGTTTTAAATTATAGATCTTAAAAATTAATTGAAAGACTAAAAATTTAAGCAAAATTCTCGGAACCGTTTTTGAAAAAAAAAGACGATTTTCGAAAACCATTTTTTAACATTTGTATGGAGGGTACCCTTATTTTTAGGTAAAATAAATTTTTTTTTCTCATTGTAGATTATTTAAAGAAACTTTTATTTATCAAGTTTTAACAAAATCTAGCATGGGGTTTTCCAAATATTGAGTTTTCAAAAAATGATTTTGAAATATTTTTTAAAAATCTAAAAAATTATTTTTTGAAAACTTGAATTTACAATAATATTAAAACTATTGGGCACCTTTAGCAGAAAAAAATGATCAAAATTCGTTGAACCGTTTTCGACAAAATAAAAAAATCAAAAAATTGGTTCCAAGGGGGTAGGTACCAAAAATATCAATTTTTTGGTATTTTTTTTTTGAATTTTTTTTTAAGAAATCTGTGGGACAGTTTTTGAGAAAAAAAAAAATATTTATAAAATTTCGAAAAAAAAAAATCGTATGGCAGGTACTGTTATTTTTGGTCTTAAAAAATCAAATCAAAAAACATCCGGGGTGAAATAAATAAAACCCATATCTACCAAGTTTAAAGAAAATCGGCCGAGCCGTTTAGCTGTAGTCGAAGTCGAACAGACAGACAGACAGACAGGCACAATTGACCCACTTTTTTGGTCTTCGCTATTATATTAATGTCAACTTTGATCAAAATCTCGAGTTCGATTTTTTTTACGAATGCATAACTTGCTTTATAGTACCTGTAAGTCGCAAGTAAAAATTGATTTGCAATTTCAAACATAAGGGATACGAGAACTGCTCTTGAACTTTATAAATAGGAAAGAAGGGAACAGTTAATGGAACTGATATTCTTCCAGCTGGGAGCTGAGGATCCTAGGAAATAATTTGGCGAGAAGGATGAATCAATTTCGTAACAAAATATAATCGAATCAGAATCATTATTCCGATCCTCAAAAGCAGAGTGCACCACCTATAAAGAGGTATTAGTCCTGTTCCATTCCATATCTGCTGTCAAATGTACTAACTTATTGTAATCAATGTGACTAATCTATATACAATACGTATTTCTGTGGCCTGAGACTGTAGGAAAAAAGCTACCATATCTCCATACCATGCCCCGAAATGAGCTAAACGGAATTAAGTTAGGTTAGGTGGGGTAATGAGGCGGCAAGCCGTATCACCTCACCCGGATCTCAATGGATGTTACTGTAGGAATGGGAAGGGTAAGGGAAAAGATTTAGTGGAAGTCTAAGGTATGGGGTTCCTCCGTGAAGCATTTTCCGAGGGCATCTTTTCTAGCTTTGGTTAGGCTGGCGCATTCACAAATGAAGTAAGTTCAGCCCTTTTTCACCTCTTTGTTCTGACACCCTCTGCATACATTATATGTGCTGATAACCATTCTGCTCTTGTGGGTTCGAATTAAGTTATGGCCCGTAAGGATTCCAACCAAGAGAGACAATGGGGGTCTGCTAAGCTTCAGTAGATACTCTGTTTTTTTTTCATGAAACCCAACAGGTATCAATTTTTGACCATCTGTCATTTGCGGTCTTGAGGAAAATGTGGGAAATTTATTGTATACTTTTCCTGCACCAATGGCATGAGTACCCAATAAATTGTACTTATTGAGTACAATTTTTCAAGGTTCAAGTGAAGAACCCTTTTTGGCCAGTTAATCAGCCATTTCATTTCCATAAATGTCACTGAGTCCCGGGACCTATCAAAGGGTGACTAAATTTGTCTCGCCGAGCAATCTTAATTCATTACGGCAAAGAGCAACCAGTTTTGATTTCATGGCAATTGATGAAATGGCTCTGAATGCCGACTGGCTATCTATGAAAATATCAATGTAATGTTCTTGTTTGACAGTTAACATGTGGAAAGATATTTTGTGGCCTCGCAAACTGCAAGTACTTCCGCTTGAAGAACAGTTCAAAAGTTTGGTATATTTAATGATCTATTTATGAGTGGATTGTCTAAGAATATGCCTGACCATAGCTTTTGTTTTGGAACCGTCTGAACAGACCGCTACATGATATACATTTAGGACCCGGGTTTCCATCCAAAATCCCTTATTGGAATATATGTTAATGAGACTGAGTTAAAATCCATGCACCGTGAAATATAGTCCATTTGAATGGTTCTGTGACCACAGTCGCCCCTTCTCCAATTTTTACAGTCTTAGAGCCCTTTTAAACACCAACTCCTTCGTTAATAGATCGAATGTGACAAGAGAAAGGAAAGTTCTTAGGGCTGCGGTTGGCGTGGTTCTCATGGCTTTTATTGAGATTGTTAAGATTGTTTTCCCCATCCAAGAAATATCCACCAAACTAAACAGGCGTACGTCAGTATAGGCTTTATAATGGTTGTGTACATTCAATGAATGGTTTTGGGGCTGGGTCTCCATCTCATGCCAAAAATTCTACTGCAGGACTAGAAGGCTATTGCAGCCTTTTTTCCCTTTCTTTGATATTCTCTTTCCAGTTTAGTTTACGATCGATAACTCAACCAAGATATTTGGCAGTGCCAATAATAATAAGCGGTGTCACATTTATGAAAACGGAATAAAGCAAGTTGAATGGTCTAATTTTAACCACCTTTTGATGCTAACCTTCTTCTCCAAATGATGGTAGAGAATGCAAACACTGATATTGCTTTTGTAGGTTGCAATAGAGACCAAAGAACTTCCTCTAAACCAACCAGAAAGCTTTTCTTAACTTCTCCCAGTAAAAAGCCATGTTATTATCGAAACAGTCATACAGATCTCGATCGTAGAATCGATTCCCCAGGCGAGATGGAATTCCATTATGACAGCTTTCAAAAGATCTCGACTTCAAAATAAGATTGTTAAATCCCTTAGCTTGATACTATAAACGACTTACCGCCATCATGATATCCACGGCCAAGATAAATACTCCGAAAGGATTTTGAAAGAATATATTTCCAAATGATCAGAAGAAAGCGATCTCCTATTTTTAAGGGATTAAGACAATTGGAGACACCGAAACTTTAGACAAACTTCTAAGGTGCCTAAAGGTGTGTCCACACCAAAGAAAAAATTCAGGAAACATTGTTTAAAAAACGTTTCTGAAATGTTTCCGATTTGTTTAAAAAACATTTCAGAAACATTGCGGAAACATTTCAGAAATATTTCTGATTTGTTTCTTTGGTGTGGACGCTTTGAGAAACATTTATGAAATGTTTCTTTGTTTCCCATTGTTTCCAGGATGAGTTCTCTGTAATTTTTTTTCTCGCCTGTGTTGCACTTTAAGCGCATGAATTTTTTTTCTACTTTATCTTTATCACAATTTATATTTTCGCAAATTTCATATATTTCATCGGCTTTTTTTGATTTTATTTTTAAAATTTTCGACAAGTTGATCCCACAAAAACTTTTTTTTATTTACACTGACAACCAGGAATGAACACCCTGAGGACAATACAACCGACATTTTAAATTTAATTTTTTTTTTCGTCATGTAAATTTTATATAAAAATAATTATGTAAACTTAAGTCACTGTATATAGTTAGGCCCCCTATGAGCCAACAAATGTAAACTTTCATACATATGTAGTATCTTATTAGTTGTAAGCCAAATTGTAAATAGTATGTTCAATAAAACAAAATTGAAATTGAATTGAATTGAACTTTTTTTATTTCATTAATTTTTATGAATTGGATAACATTCTCGTTGCTCCACACTTTTCGCGACATTTTATATTTATATTAATAATTACTCACGCACTTTCTACCTATGCAAATGCTTGGGAAACAAATAAAGTTTCCCATTCGGAATGGGAAACAGAAAAACATTTCATAAACATTTCAGAAATGTTTCGCGAGCGTCCAGACCAAAGAAACATTTTTGAAACATTTCAGAAACATTTAAGAAACATTTCAGAAATGTTTCTCTGTTTCTGAAATGTTTTTTAAATGTTTCTGAAATGTTTCTTAATTGTTTCTGAAATGTTTCAAAAATGTTTCTCTGGTCTGGACACACCTTAAGGTGACAAAGCACGCATTACAAAGTGGCAACACATATAGTTAAAAATATCAATTTGTTGCATTCGAGCCTGGAGTCTGCTTTGTAAAGTGTGACAATACTATAATAGCTACATCAAAAGACTCAATCAGTCTTAACATAATCTCTGAGTTGTTAAGCTCTCGAAGTTTCCCGCAGAAAAAGCGAAAAGTAAAATAATCCAACAGTGTCTTAAACTACTGAAAAGACTCAACAAGTGCCCGAGTTTTCAAAACTGTTCAACCCAGAAGAAGTTAAAGCGGCACTCCTTTAGCTTAAACCTGGAAAATCACTGGTCCTGAATCACTTATATATAGTGGAATACATTTCTGAATCATGGGTATTTAAAGACATTCTGGAATCTGGAACCTATCTTAAAAGATGCTCCACGCCTTGCCTTGAGAGCCCAAAGATAAATCAAACACTTACTGGTTGAGCGCACTGCATAGTGTTGTGTACAAGATTGATCTACAACAGAATCGAACCTATCATTAGCGAATTAGTACCCGCATCTCTAACACACACATAGAAACGGGATGCCTAACCAAACTCAAAACCTCTGTGGCATTTATCGATCTAACGGCTACGTTTGAAACAGTCTGCAGGAAAAATCTGATCTACAAACTTCTTCAGATCATACACTGCTCCAAAATTGCAACGACTCTGAATAACATGCTCAGTAATAGATCATTTCAGGTCTTCTTCAATAATGTAGAGATCTTGCCAAGAAAACTGAATAATGGTCTACATCAAGGATCAGTTTACCCACCACTTCTTTTCAACATTCACATGTATGATTTTCCAGACACCACCTCAAAGAATTTTGCATTTCCTGACGACCTCACTATAACTTAGCTGCACCAAAGCATACCACAAACGGAAAAAAAACTCGAAAAAGATCTCCCAAGACTGATAGAGTACTTCAAGAAATAAGGCTGTGTCCCATCAAGAGCAAAACGGAAGTGTTTCTCGTTTCCATACCTAAAAATTGATTATTAGAATAAATAACGTCGTTCTTACGTACAACTTTTACACCAAAAGGCATGAAATCACTGAAGACTGGATGTGGTATTTGGTAGAGCACCTAACAAATACTTAAAACGAAGAAAATCATTCAAAATTCGTGGAGTGTGGCTAAAGAAAGAAACTCTATAGCTCAAGAACGAACATAAGACTTTCACGTCCAAAAATTTCCGACAAAGTCAAATTTTTGTGGCGCGCTTAATTTGTATGTTTTGTGCATTTCCTTAAAAGTGGGATTATCTTTCCGATGGGTGGCCGTGGCGCGATGGATGTGTGTTCGCCTGTGAACCTCATGATTACAGGTTCGATCCCTGCCGTCGTCTATGTCGTTTTTATTCCATTAAAAACCTTCTAAAATTGTCATCAATGGGTTGCTGGTTTACTCATTTACATCTTGTTCAGGCATAACACTAACAACATGTAATTGAGTTAAACTAGTATGCCCAACAAGGATGAACACGAATAAAATAATGTGAATCATAAGCGACATAGAAATAAGACACGGCACGGCATTCTCCGCTTTAGTTCAGCCGCCATCCCTGGAGATAAAATATCTGAGACAACAACCTTCAGTCTCAGAACATCGTGCCACACATCTTTCCTATCCTTCTTTCTCTTCCTTAACTTCACGCCCGCGCTGTGTTCAAACATTTAAAGGGTAATCATAATCCCTTGAGCGCGTGTAGATTATAAAAAAAAAAAAAAAAAAAAAAAACATTTTACAACAAAATGAATAAGTAAAATTCTTTAGAGAATAAAATTATCTAAAAAATAAGGTTCTAACGAAATTTTTTACTAAATTCGTGTTTAATCTACAGAATGCCAAAGTTCGCCTATGTCTATGTTTTTGAATAAAATAAGATATATTTCTACCTTCAAAGTTTGTCGGAATTTTTTCGAAATTCGGTGATTTATGTCAAATGAATGCAACTGGCTATTGCAATAAAATTATAAATGCTGTTTAATGTTTTTGAAATAAAATGTACCCCCTATTCCATTGCCCTTGAATGGTACTTGCATCGAAGAAGCTGAAAAGCTCTCAGTACTTGGTACGATATTCTTTGGAATAACCACATTTTCGAGACCGCCAAAAAAGCTGATAAATTATTAGGATTTCTATATCGGTGTAAGAAATGTTTTATCCCTTCTGATGTGGCTACCATATTTATGAGGCGTTTATACGTCCAAAACTCGAGTGTAACTCAAATCTTTCTGCAGGTGCTGTCCAAACTTCTCTTTATTTATTGCATTGAATTCTAAACTGGGCGTTAAAACTGGTTGGAAACAGAACTTTCATTCCCATTTCTTAAAAACCGTCGGATGTTTCATGCCTTTCCTTGTCTTATCGCTTTTTTCACAAAAGCAACGCTCACTCGAAGTAGCAAGTGGCATTCCTCCCATCAATCAGTTCACCCGTGATATCCGTTTCACTGAGAATGCTCATCAGTTCACCCTTGAGCCTAACTTCGGATGTACCGTCAAATACAGAGATTCGTTTTTTAGTCGCGAATAATTTAGTAAGGAATAATTTACCCTGCACGGTTTTCCCTTGCCATTTCAATTTGCCAACATTCAGTAGCAGTGTTCATCGAAACCTCTTTTCTCTCTCCTATAATTTCCCCGTCGCTTGTGATATTTTGATGTTAAAAATTATAAGGGCATTATAATACCCTCTATACTTATATCAGCTATGAAATAAAAATACACGTCGCATGTTAGAATTGCAGACTTTCGCTTCTACGTAGAAAAAAAAATCCATCAAATAAAACTTGCAAAGTTATAATCTTTAAAATCAATGTCTTATAAAAATAGCTCCCAAATTGATCTAAAAATTCATCCCGAATCCCGATAACAATTCGCAAATTGAAACTTCTATATCTATGCTAATTTTATTATTTCATTTGTCTAAGGGCTTATAGCAACATCCCCTATACCCGAACAAATTCCTTTATACTTTCATCGTTAAGCCCCTGGGATCCGATTTTAAAGTTCACTTAATAAACATTAAATTTGATATTCCCATATATTGAATCTAGAAGCAAAGGCACCAAAAATCAACAATACCGATTGACACCTAATCTGAAATTGTCCTGCAGGAAAGCGAAACGTCCCTTTTCGTTCGGTTTCGTTTCGTTCCATTTGAATGAAACCATTTGTATAAATTCACTCATCATCATCGAATTGACTTTAAAGTATCCCTTATCCAAAAAGTGGTCTTGTCGTATCTATGTATGAGTGTAGTTGTAGATATCAGAGGGATCCTTTTTGCCTTTCTTGAAATTGAAAAATAAAAAAGAAGGGAACAAAAATAGCTCAATGGAAATATGTTTGAGCTTTCGTTTATTTTACTTTAGAAACGGTTTCAGGCTTAATTGAATGGAATTCAGATGGAAATTGTCTGCAGAATGAATGGAAAGGATGGGCCTCTGTCGGTAATAGACAAATTGCCAGAATATAGCCATAGGTAGTATGATTATTTTAATGCTGTCTATGGGATACCTATACACTTAGGAGATTTGCTTTGATCATTCGAAATAAATTGAAGGACAAATGTTTGGTCTAAAGTGTTTCGCCTATTCAAATTGAATTTAACGAATCAAAGATAAAGAATCATACGAGGGCGGGTCAATAAGTCCGTGACTTTTTGAATTTCTGACCTCTTTACTGAAACAGCAACACTGCTCCGTCAACAGGCATCTGTCAGTTGACTCCTGTCAAAATTTAAACTTGCTGCGTCAGTTAGTTTGTGTTTGGCTCAGTGGTTTCAATTTTGAATGATCACTTGGGCATGAGAAAGCTTTCCGCTAGATGGGTGCCGCGTTTGCTCACAGTCGACCACAAACGCAATCGTGTAACAACTTCACAGGAAGGTTTGGCGTTGTTTAATCGCAATATGGAGGAGTTTTTGCGCCGTTTTGTAACCGTGGACGAAACATGGATCCATCACAACACACCAGAGACCAAACAACAGTCAAAACAGTGGGTTTCTAAGGGTGAATCGGCGCCAAAGAAGGCCAAGGTGGGTTTGTCAGTCAATAAAGTTATGGCGACTGTTTTTTGGGATGCACGCGGGATAATCCACATTTCCTACCTTCAAAAGGGAAGAACAATCAATGGGGAATATTATGCCAACTTATTGGACCGATTCAATGACGATTTGAAAAAAACCGACCTCATTTGGCCAAGAAAAAAGTTCTTTTCCACCAAGACAATGCAAGGGTGCAGTTGCCATGGCAAAAATCCATGAATTGGGCTATGAATTGCTCCCTCATCCACCCTATTCTCCAGATTTGGCTCCGAGCGAGTACTTCTTGTTCCCAAACCTGAAGAAATGGCTTGGTGGAAAAAGATTTGACTCCAATGATGAAGTCATCTCGCAAAGAAAGGCCTATTTTGAGGACCTCGACAAATCATTTTTTTTTTTTTGGCAGGGATAAAAAAATTGGAGAAGCGTTGGACAAAGTGTATAGAGCTCAAGGGAGACTACGTTGAAAAATAAAATTATTTTTTTATCAAAAAATCTGGGGTGGCCGTGGCGCGATGGATGTGTGCTCGCCTGTCAACCTCATGATGACAGGTTCGATCCCTGCCGTCGTCTATGTCGCTTTAATTCCATTAAAAACCTTCTAAAAATTGTCATCAATGGGTTGCTGGTTTACTCATTTCATGTTGTTCAGGCATAACACTAACAACATGTAATTGAGTTAAACTAGTATGCTCAACAAGGATGAACACGAATAAAATAATGTGAATTATAAGCGACATAGAAATAAGACACGGCATTTCTCCGCTTTAGCTCAGCCGCCATCCCTGGAGATAAAATATCCGAGACAACCACCAACAGTCTCAGAACATCGTGCCACACATCTTTCCTATCCTTCTTTCTCTTCATTAACTTCACGCCCGCGCTGTGTTGAAACATTTAAAGGGTAATCATAATACCTTGAGCGCGGGTAGATTATTAAAAAAAAAAAAAAAAAAAAAAAATCTGTGTTTTATTCCAAAAGTCACGGACTTATTGACCCGCCCTCGTAGTAGGATATTTTTCTATTTTGATGATTTTACAAGATGGTGTGCTAAGATGAATGTTTGTGTTAGCAACGATTTGGCAATGGTTCGGTATATGTAGGACAAGACTGCTAACCAAGAGGAAGTGGTATCGAGCACCATTCTAGGGAGAATTCTTTTCTGTATACACATACACATAACGTAAGATCAATAGGACTAGACTCAAACGAGACAATGAGCAACTTATTCACAAGCCAATAAAAATTCTGTTCTAATATTCTATTCCTTCTAAAACTACGGTGCATTTTTACAGGCCATACCAAGCGGAATTTAAATACCACCAGGAAGGTATTTTGAGGGTCTTGTTAAGGGAAGCCAAGTACTGGAACGATCCCCCCTTAAAGTGCCGATAGTGATGATTGTAAATAATAGAAAGTTCTTGTAGTTAAACCCTAAAATTAGGCGTAGTATTAAAATCCTAAAATTGTAGGTTTATAACACAATCGCATTCCAAAGACCAAGTGTGAAGAAGCCAAAAGAAATGCACATACACAACTACTACCGTTATGTGCATTTTCGCCAAAAATAATTGGAAACACAATTTTACTGCATTATAGGTACACACGAAGGGAGCTTCCCTATTTAGATTAGCTTTAATAAAAATTCGAATTTTACATCAAGGAACTCGTACAAAACTTCTCTGTTCCTAATTTGAAGAAAATCCATTCGCCAGTTTCGGTACTAGCTAGAGGTTCAGTGTAAAAACAAAAGAACACAAAATAGACGCAGAGATGCACAGACGTTGGATTTGTCCACCTTAAAATAAGATTATAGAGCTCCTTTCATAATGTGGGCTCCAAAATGGGGCTAACGAAAATAATAAATTTCTTACTGGAGAACCGAGAACTAAATGAAAAGAACTATTGCTCTCGATTTGATTCATTCTTGAGAAGTAAGAACTATTAATATGAATCTACACGAACTCAATACATTTCTTCAAATATACATTTTTTATATAAACTTTGACAGACTTTCGGTCAAAAATTTTAGAAATAAGTAGGTTTGAACAATACAACAAAATATTAGTCAAAAGCTTACTATGGGTGCTAAATTCATAACTAAATGAAAATTTGCTTCCAACAATTAAAATATGTTTAAAGCATCTCGAGAGGTGAAATCAAAAGTCAATGAAAAATAGACGAAACACAATTATTCTAGTAGCTTATATACAGTGACGAGCAAAAGTGGTCAAATGTTTTCGCTTACTTGAAAAATTGATTTATAGCAGTATAGGGAGAAACGCTTTGGCATACTTTCCACCAAATTATGAAGAAATTGCTCTGGAATACGGCCCCATTCCAGCTCCATTCGTTGCCAAAGCTCCTGAGTGTTTGATAGGTAATTTTTGTGCTGCCCCATCCGTCGCTTCATAATTGACCATAAATTTTCAATAATTGGATTGAGGTCAGCGCTTTGTGCTGGCCATGTCATCGTCGTAAACTGTTAATTTCTCAGCCGTTCCGAGACAATTTTTGACGTCGTTTTTGGATCTCCGTCCTGGTGAAAAGTTATTTCACAATTATTGAAGCCTGTTGATGCAGTAAAAGGTGGTAAATTTGTCTTCAAAATGTCCAAATATTTTTCTTTGTTCATGATGCCATCGATTTTCACCAAAGGACCAACAGATTTCCACGAGAAATAGCCCCAAGCCATCACAGAACCTCCTCCATGTTTCACGGCCTTTTGAACTTGATGTTGTTGAAGTGGTTCTCCAGGGCGTGACCAGTAAAAAGATCTACTAGCCGTTCCTATTCTATTGACCTTCGTCTCGTCCGATCAAATGACTTTTTTGCATTGGTCAATGGTCCAGTGCTGTATAATTGGCTTTAATATTTTTCGCTGAAAGCAGAGACTTCTTCGGTTTCTCTTCAGCGTTTAACCCAATTATTTTGAGTGCCCGGCGTGCAGCCCATTCACTAACTGGCTTGTCTATGTTTTGGGCTGCCTGCGTAGGTGTTTTGGACCCACAACTTCTCAACTCTCTTTCCATTCTTTTAGCTTCCAAATCAGAAAATAGTCGTTTCCGCCCTTTGTTCATTTGGTAGGACATCGATGTTTTTGTTTTTTTAATATTAAGCACAGAAGTTTTAGAAATTTTCGAAATTTTTGATACTTCACGCGATGATTTACCACTTTTTAGTAAAAAAAATAGCGCGGTCTACGGTATTTTTACAATTTTTTTTCATTTTGACAATAATCAGCTTTACACGTTTTAAAATGAACGATTTGCCCATAACAAACTATCAACAAATAAATTTATTTATCTTAACTGTTACTACTGAACAAACGATGTTAAATCTCTTGAAACTAAAAGGTGCATAATTGGACAAAACCAGAAAATTATTATTATTTTTTGTTTTAAATATATTATTTTTTGAAAATTTTACTATACACAATAAATGTGAGTTAAATAAACAAAATAAAAAAATAAAAGAAGATTTTATTTCTATTAAAAAAAATCCTTACTTAAATCAGTTTTTCAAAAAAGCGAAATCATTTGACAACTTTTGCTCGTCACTGTAAATACATACCAATCAATCGCTTAGTTTAATATATTTCCAGGTGTACCCTTCCGACAATTGTAATTCTACCTTTAACGCAGACCAAGCAAAATAAGGGACTAGAATACTGGTGATTTGCAATTCTTGTCAGCAGCTTAGCTCTAAACAACTGTATAGGTCTTCTGTTAGAGCAACATTTCGCGAACTTCTCTAATAAATAAAATCACTGGATAAATTCACGTCGATTGGTTCAGTGACCAATCCGCCAATACCATCAAAAGGTCAACGAAACACAATATCTGCTGAAAATATCGCCGCAGTGAGAGTGTGCAAAGAATCCGAGGTGGTCAATTCCGTGCCGCTCACAGAAACTCAGTCTTTCGTAGACCACAACTTGGCAATTTTTGCATCATGATTTAGGCTTTCACCCGTTCAAACTTCAACTGATCCAGGAGCTCAAAGTTAACGACCATGGACAACGACGTATGTTCGCTAAATGGACCCTCGCGGATGTTGGAAGTTGACCCCAAGTTAAGTCGGCAAATCATATTCAGCGACATGGCTTAATTCTGGATGAATGAATTCATGAAGAAGCTAAATTGTTGAATTTGGGACGATCACAACCCACACGATATCCACCAAATTACTTCGTGTTGCTTTTGGGCTTATGGCATCAACGGTCCATTGTTCTTTGAGGACGATATTGTCCAGGCCATCACTGTCAATCCGTCAACGGTGAGGGCTATCGTTCGATGATAAACAATTTACCAATTATTTTAGCCGGAATTTGATGATACGGATATGCCCAACAGCTCGTACAACAATGGAGGCTTTGAAAGAGCGCTTTCCGAACAGGGTTATGTTCTAATGGATGCGATGTGAATTGGCCACCGAAATCGGGCGATTTAACCCCGTTAGGATTCTTCTTGTGGGGTTTTCTAAATAAGCCACAAGCCTCCACTGCCATGAAAGCTAACATAATTAATCAATTAATGCCATTGTTCAAATTCAGCCAGAGTTTTTGAATGATGCTATATTGCGTACATTCTAAATAAATACAAAAATTAATAATATCTCAAACACATTTCATTTTGTTCAAATTTAGAGGTAGAAAATGCTTAATGAAAAACCCTTTAATTCCATTTCTAGAACGCTCAACCTTGACCCCAAAATTAAGTTAAGAAATTCTATATTTATCCCAACCAAACCTCATTTTCCCTCCCATTCCAACAGTTAGGAATTCAAAACCAATGTATGTATATCGATATCTCCTATTTAACCCTATCCTATTTTCCTAACTCTAGTACTGTGACCAAGATCTTAAAGTAAGCCATTGTCGCTTGATTGTACCCAAATTATAAAAAAATGGACTTAGATTTCCGAACAATGTTGCCTAATTATCCTACAGTATGACCATATTAAAGTTTAAGAGGAGTGTTAGGCCAAGATCTTTGTGGCATGAAAATTCAAGTTATGATTTTTAATACGTTTAACAATATTAGTAAATGTAGCTTTTTATTTTAAGATCAATATTTTTCATTACTTATTTTACTTTTGAAATAAATATATAATTTAATGTTTTAGTTAATAGTTTCCATTTAGGGGCTCAACCCCGACTTTTAATATTTTCATTTTTCATTTCATTTTATTTCATTTTATTAACAAGTAATAGTTTCACATTGAGAATAAATCTCATAGTTTGTGAATGCTTTACAAAATAATTTACAAACGTGATTTCGAGTGATTAACATTAAATATGAGAATTGAGAAGGCGTAAATGACAGCTTTCAATGTTAGATTTGAACAAAAAAGAAAAATCTAATCTTAATCTAATAAAACTAATTTATATAAACTAAATACATTTTATTAAATATTAATACATTATTATTTATATCACTGGCCAAGTGATTGAAAAGAAGAGTTTTGAATTCGTTTGGGTTTTTGATTCTCCTAAGTGTGACGGTTAATGAGTTCCATAAAAGGGTGGCATGAACAAAAAATGTGCGCTCAGATTGCATGCAAAGAAACCTAGGCTGGATTAAAGTAAATGTTCGTTGCGAGCTGACGAAATTAAGCCTACTGTACAAATACTCCGGTTGTTTAGTCTGCATAATACCATGCAATAGATTAATACCTCTGAACTTAATGAGTTTATCGAAGCTTAGGCCCATGATTTGCAGAGAGTAACTTGAAATGTGATCAAAACGGCGTTTTTTTAAAATATATCTTGCTAAGTTATTGTAAATGACATTTAGTTTACGCCTGGTATTGTAATCAACATAGCAAAAGACCTCACAACTATATAACAAAACAGGTAATAAAAGAGATTTTACGAGTAGCATTTTCGTATTAGTAGGTAATGAACTTTGAGTGGACCATAGTAATCGTAGACCATTGTAAACTTTACCAATTGTAACTGCAGCATTATCTGACCAAGTGAGAGTATCATTGAAGATTAGACCTAAATTTCGAGCCTTAGCAACGTATTCGATAGAACTTTGACCTAACTTTATTGGTGGAAATGAGGAAGTATCTAATGGACGCTTGTAAATACAAATAGTCTTTGATTTCTCCGGATTTAGCGATAAATTGTGTTTGAGTGCCCATTGTTGAATTATTTTTAAGTCATCGTTCACCTTGCCAATAGCACTGTTAATCATATGCAGTTGTGAACTGAGGTATAATTGAACGTCGTCAGCAAACATATGGACAGTACAATGTTTTGTTATTTGAGGAATTTCGTTTACATACAGTGAAAAAAGTAGAGGACCGAGAATGGAGCCCTGTGGAACACCTGCAAGTACACTAAGGAATGAAGAAGTATCACTTCCAACAGCTACACATTGCTGACGACCATATAAGTACGAGGCCAAGAGTTGGACTGCTAAAGAAGAAAATCGAAATGAGTATATCAACTTATTGTAGAGAGTATTTTTGACCTCGAATTTTAAATTTTCAAATTGTTTATTGTAAATATGCGAATCGGAATTTTTTCCGCAAAACTAAAAATTTATTATACTATATTTTATAGTAATATGTTATAAAACGATGTTTGCCATGCCTCTCTACGCTTTTCCCGTCATCACTAGAATTTCAAGTGACGTACAGTATTTAGAGGGCGGGGAAATCTTTCATGTATTCAGATTAATATAAGCTAATTCTTAATATAACTTAAAATTAAGGAACAATAGTAGCTGTAGTTGGGGTTAAGGAGGGAAACTCAGAAGACAGTGATTTAAACAAGGAATACTGTGCTTAGTTATTTGAATTAACACTTCTCAGAATACCGAATATAGATTCATTTCAGCCATAAGACGTAATGTAGATGGGTAGATAAAAGAGCCGAATATTTAGTATCAGAGGAGGGTTTGTGTTCATAAAGACCGATCTGTACAGTCAAAGGATCCAGAAAGCTGTCGGTGGATGAAGAGAATGTCGTCTATTAAGCGATTGTTTCAAGAAAAACCTCGTAGACCAAAACGAAGTAAGCGACTTTGGATGCAGTCAATTCCGGTTATGTGAATATGTTTCCAAGGGAACCATACTTGGGTATCGTATTTAAGGAAGAGGCAAATAAATGTTATAGGGAACGGGTGGCATAAGGGTTGCAGATTTCCTTGTATTATTGTTTAGCGCAGCCAAGTGAACGAGGTTGTGGTTAATTCTTTGATGTACACCTTTTCCTATTCTATGTTCCAATAAGGAGTAATCGGAAGGCGTCAAATCAGGGTAGTGTGAGAACCAGTTGATATCACCACTTTTTGAATACTTTCTCGTAAAATTCAAATCGTAGCACGAGCACGAGAAATCCATCTTAACAAAATGGATTCAAAGCGGAACGTAGACAATAACATCGACTTCTTGGTCTTTCTCCAAAACTGAGAGAGGAACAAGGTACAAGTATTAGAAAACCTTCATTTGAAAAAGCCATGTTGTGCAGGGGATTTGTAATGAAATTTTAAATTTTCGCACAAAATACTTTCGAAGAATTTGGTATTAATGAGACGATAATAATTTGTTCATCGCCTTTAGAGTCCTTTCAGATTCGAAAGAAGTTGTCTATATCTTACAAAATTTTCCTTGCGATAAAGAAAAGCCCATGATTTTTATAAGACAAAGGGAATGGATGGATGTGAATTTTTATAAAAAAAAAATGCCAGGAAGACCATAAGGAGCAGGGTTGGGTACGATATCCCTCTTTTTATAATCCCGTTTTTTAAAATCCCGTTTTTTTAATCCCGTTTTTTGTAATCCTGTTTCTTATAATCCCGCTTTTTATAATACCGCTTTTTATAATCCCGCTTTTTAAAATCCCGTCTCTTATAATCCCGTTTTTTATAATCCCCTTGCTTATTACGACGTTAAGTTTTAGCTACGTACTCTAAGAAACGGGATTAATGGGATTTTAAAAAGCGGGATTTTAGAAGACGGGATTTTAAAAAAGCAGTATTTTAGCAGACGGGATCTTAAAACTTTTTTTCGGGATTTTTGAAAAGAGGGATTCCGATACGCTCCCTAAGGAGCAGGAATGAAGTCATCATAAATTTAATTCATTTAAAATGTTTTGAAGTAGATGTGGGTCGTAAGTACGAGGTCGAAATGGTCAAAGAATATATGAGAAAGGTGCAGGAATTCTTCGAAGAAAGGTTGTTTAAAAACAAGTGACAAAATATATGGTGATTAAGTTACGCTTATTTGAGGTATCATTTTTGATATAAAGGGAGTTTGAGTATCCATCGGAAAAAAGACTCTGGATCCTTGATAAGTTTGGTTTTTGATTCTATTACATAAAATGCGAGTACAAAGTTTCTTGACGCCGATTGATGCATTCAAAATGCATGTTTTGGAGTTACCTCAATGAGAGTGGAAAAAGTGCTTCCAAAATTCGTTCAAAAGAGTATTTTTAGAAAGCACAATTAAGGCATTTTTGATTATGAATATTTATTTTTACGTTTCTATCTCAAAACTTGAGTAGCAACTCTCCAACCAATATGAATCAAAGTATCAATTGAACACTGAGTTGTAGATAATCCAGGATTCCCTTTAAAGTGAAATAATCCTACTGCAAAACCCTTTCATACTGACTATCGACCCTCAGAGCTTAAAATGAAGAGCTAACAAAAACCAATTTTAATTAATAAATTTATTATTTTTTTCGCGCTTGAATCAATACCCAATTACATTCGAATCACTGCAATAAATAATTTATGTAGGTAATAATAATTTTATACACCGTAGGGTAGATCCTTAACAAAATAAAACAAAAATATCTACAAAACGAATATGGACATATATTAATGCCCAGAATCACATACGTACAACATACAATCATGTACATCCTTCAGTGTTCGTTGTCTTCGTCATATATCCTGGGAAAGGGATTGTTGAATAATATGCCATTCAAACATGTTCACTGCTTGTAATTCGCAATTCATCATTCAAAATGATTTAATTGTGCGTGTGCGTATGCTCAAGAGAATAATGGCGATGAAAAATTTATTAAATCTCACAATTACACCGATATGTCCGATGTCCTTTTACACACACGTTTTTCATTCGCATGCTCAATTAAATCGAAAGGAATAAAAAAAAATTGTTAAATGTAAGTAAATAATAATAAAAAGCAATTATTAATACAAACCTACATAGGTTCATAATTCTGTTCCTTAAAAAAAAAATAAAAAAGTTCACAATTCACATTTTAAGTGAAAGCTGAGAGATACTTAAGCTCAGTCTGGTACTGGTCGCTTTTAAACAGCAAACAGAAACCATACGAGTATAAGCAGACATCAAGGATGCTTCCAAAGGATAATACAGCAACAGCATCCACCCGGCTGCATGGCAGGTTCTGGTTAAGTACTTGTGTATTGTATTCACTGGACTGATGAAATTTTTAATAATAAATGGCACACTCAATAAGAGGATATACCTACACCATACAGTCTGCCCAGACAAGCACAAAGTCCTGCCTGCTCGACGACGACCGACGACGCGTCGTTGACCGGCAGTGTGTACGAAACGATATAAAGTGTGTGCGGGATTTGTGGAATCTTTTGAAAATATTACTCCAATGACAGCCATAAATCTCCAAGCCCTACCCAAACCCACATTCACCCCAAACGGAATATCCTTTAACTCATTCTTCAAACACATCCTGTGTTTGTTTATAGATATACATACTCGTACGTATTTATTTATTTTATAAATAGTCGGGCTCACATTCCTTTGCACAATAAAATATTGATTTCGAAATCAATTTCATATCGTCGATAAATTGTTCTTGAGACAGGAAGACAGACAGACATATAGCACACACAAATCGTCCCATACCTAACCCACTACCATTGTCTTTCTTCGTCATGTTCCTAAATCGAGTGGACACTCTCTATTCTGAAATGATTATTTGATGTGTGTGCAATATGTTGACACAAACTGTCATGCAATTTAGTCCTCTTGTAAGAAATTGAGAGCACGTTATTCCTTAAAGGATGAACACAACGGATAAAGTCCTTATTGTCTATGTCTATGCTTGGTATTAAGGACATCAGGAAATTGTTACAAGTTCAAACAAAATAATGTTGGTGCCTTAACTAAACATAAATACCCAAGCTCACATATAGGTACACTCTGTTATTACCTAGATTTTAATCTGTTTTCTCTTGTCTATGGCCTTCCAGAGCTATCCAGATACACATCCTTTGAAATTGTACTTTTTGGATTAATTTCAAAAATGTATTTAAAATTGAAATTTAGCTAAAGGACACTCAATCATAGATGTTCTAACCTGGGGTTTCAGATCACAATTTTGAGAGAAACCATCTCAATTTTCTGAAATTATATTGTGCACAGTAGTTTTGCAATTGACTTTTATCACCATCACAACAAAACTTAGACCAAAACCCATACCTGGATAAGTGGAATAAAAATAAAACTAAATGCTTAACTGGAACGCAAGAACTTGCTTGCTTTTGTGATGTTTTAAGGAGTTTGGTAAAAATGGGAAATGGTACTGTTATAATGAAAAACAATTCAAAAATGTTAAAAAAATGGATTTTTGAAGTACTTCAGAGCGCAAGACTACGACCATCTTACAAATTATACTAAGCCTTTGAAGAGCTCTGTACGTTAATAACCTAAAAATGGACTATTTCATCAAAAAGCGTAAAAAACCCAATTTATTTCCTTAAACGATCTTTTTGGAAAAATGTATTCTTATTTATGTATTTATTGCTTTCAGAATTTGCAGTAGCCATGGTGGTATCTCTCAGATACATTGGGTCGGCTAAATCCACCTGGTCCTCTGGGGGGAATATGGTATTTACATCCCTCCTACTAGGACGATTTCGGGCTTCAGTTTTTTGTTATTTGAACCTGGCGTAGGCTGGACGCACTCTCCTTCCTTCTGCCTGGATCAGCGTCAAGCTGGGGTTGTAAAGGTGGTTAGGGAAGGAGAGGTCTAAGGATTTCCAAATTTGGACTACGGGCTTGGTGGTTATCATCTCCTTGTGAAAAGTCATATCATCCAGTTTGGGTATTCTTGCCGACTACACTTCAGTTCGTTAGAAATTACATGTACAAAGTTTAATTTAAATCCTTAGAGTCGTTTTGGCGGATATACAATACATACTTATGCAAAAAAAAATATGATTTATGTACGGCAGCTACCTTTGAATCATATAAAAATGTAAAGTATCAAATTTGGTGCAAAACCTTTCATCTGCTAAGGCTCTAGATCGCTGTATACTTGAACGCAAATACGGACAGACGTACAGTAGAAACGCACAGAAAAACAGACCGACAAGCGTTTATCATGCCGAATGCCACCTATTAGAATTTCTTTCTCAATGTTTTGTTGGATTTGATTAAATTCATCAACAATTTATTTTCGACTCGAAACCCTATAGAGCAAGTTAACAAGGTCATGTCGTTCCTACGTGTATGTAGGTAGGTACAGGTAGTCATGATACAATATTGATATGTGGAAGACATGGCAACTCAAAATCCCTATAGGAGGTATTCGGCATATACACTTGGTTAAATTGGGTAGTACCTACTACTTGATAAATAAAATGAAGCATTGAGTTGAAATTAAATGATTTCTTTATGGAAAGCTCACACTCTAGCAATGCTCTGTCGAGTTGAAAGAACTCAAGAAAATAATTTGTGAGTCCTTGAGTTTATACAATCTTACTTGTGTATTTATTTTTCTTTTGCCAAATCTGGTTGGATTTTTTTTTTATTGAATTTTAATCGATTAATTTATCGTTGATGAAAGGAAGTTCGAGATATCCAGAATGGTAAAGGCAAAATCCAACTGTATCCAAGGTTTTTGCGGAAGGACAGTAAGAAGAAAGTTCATATGACTGCGAAAACGGAGTTGGAAAATCATTTCCAATATTTGCTTTCACAATAGCATCGATTGAGACCATTCAGTTCCACTATAACTTTGAACTATCAATTTTTTAAAGATTATGTGCCGTACCAACAATCAAATTAAGAGACGATTTTAATATTTAAGCGAAATAGACCATTATTTAAAGAGCTCTATAAAGATAACAATACATGTTATGAACTTAATATTTATGTGAATTCTAAATTATGAACCATTTATTGTACGGAACCTCAAAATAAAATCCCAGTTATATAGAGTCCATCAAATAATGCTTCATTTCGCTCAAATATTAAAGTCGTCTCTTAATTTGATTGTTGGTAAGGCCCTATGCGAAGATCTTATAACCAATCGTTAAAAAAATATCAAATATGTAAAAAATTATTTCTTTATTAAATGTTGATATGCAATAATTTTTAAACTTTTAAAAAACTCTAGTATAAACAATTTGACTAAAATCCGTTATGCCAATAATAAGAACAGTTCGTAATGCTTTGATTTAAATTTTTATTATCAAATTATAGAGCGTTTAACCTAAGCTAAAGAAAATAGTTTTATCAAAATTCTAAGTGCCGTCCTCGAGTAAAACACGATCTTTGAAAAACGTTTGTAGGTGGGTACGGTTATTTACAGATAATATACAAATTTATTTCCAAATCTTGTAGATAATATAAGAAAACTATAATTGTAAAGATTCCAAAAATCGACCATCGAAATATTGAGTTTAAAAAAAAAATTAATTTTCTTAAATGTCAAAAATAAAATGCACGATTGGGTAGCACGAACTTGCTCTTATGTAAGAAATTAAGAATTTCAAAAATGAATGTTATTGGAGAAAAACTGCTTATAAGCATAAAATTCATTTTTACTTGCGATATAGGGACTATAGGGCAAGTTTTGCATTTGGAAAAAAAATCGAACTCGAGCTTTTGATCAAAGTTGACATTACGATGATAGCGAAGACGAATAAAGTGGGTCCGATAATTCCGTCTGTCTGTATGTATGTCTGTATGTCTGTATGTCTGTCTGTCTGTTTGTTTGTCTGTCTGTCTGTCTGTCCGTATGTCTGTACCTCGGACTACAGCCTAAACTACTGGAGGTATTTTCTTTAAACTTGGTACTTAAGGGTCTTCGGTGATTCCCTAGAGAGGAAAAGTGAAATTTTTTTTAGCTCTAAAACTAACGGTACCCCCCATACACCCGTAATGCATAATTTTATTTATGTCGAAAACGGCTCTAACGATTTTGATAAAAAAAATTAGGTGTGATATTATGGACATGGACTACCATGTTTGTAAAAAAAAAATTTGGAGCAGAGTGTTATTAATGGCACCTGTCATAGAACCGTTTTTTCTTTATTTTCGACTTTCTCATTAACGGCTCTAACGACTTTAACCAAAAATTTTCACCAGGAGCCCCCTTAAGTTTAAAATAATATTGTATATAAAAATATTGGGAAAAAAAATATTTATTTTTATTTTTGAAAAAAATAAATTCTAATTTATTTTTTGAAAAATCAATATCTTGACCGATTATTTTTTGAAATTATTTCCTAAAATCTATTTTACTAAACACTTGAAATTGGCATCCCAAATTTTGTTCTAGAAAGATTTTAAAGAAATTTCTTATATAAAAAATTACTTTAATAAAACGATTTTTGAACTTTATTTACGCAAATTCATACTTTTCCGGAAATCAAACGGCAATTCCATGCATTGTATTTATAAAATGTATTTTAAATCCCAAAGTACTTTTACATAAGAGCAAGTTCGTGCGATCCAGTCATGCATTTTATTTAAATTACTCTAACAACTCATTTAGTAGTAGCCATGATGCCATGTGATTTAAGCAAATATGAATTTATTCAAGACAAAAATTATAAGTCGTTATAGTGGTTTTATTGGTACGCCAACTTAAATTTTGTATTATATGTATATCTATCTATATAAATAAAAATGTAAATGTATGTTTGTTCCTAATCTCTAATCTCAGAAAGTTCTTAACCGATTGCTTTGAAATTTTGACACAACATTGCATTCGAGTACGTGAGTGTTTACATGATACTTAAAACAAAAATAAAATGGTGGTCTTAAAAGCAACACTAGCTTTACTGAGATATAAGGGATATAGGACCTTTATTTATTTTTTTATTTCTCTATCAAAAAAAAATCTTATTTTTTTTGTCAAAAAATATAAATTAATTAATAGAGAAAATAAAATCTAATTCAATAGATAGATATGACAAATCTCAGCCTTTTTACACTTTTCTGTTTGCATTACATGGGAAATAAATGTCGAACTGATGTTGTTTTTGTCGAGTTTTCGAAAGCTTTTGATCGCGTGAGTCATCGTATACTTATTAAGAAACTAGAATTGTTGGAATTTCATTCTACTCTTCTTAAATGGATTAGCAGCTACTAGGTGAATCGCTGGTAATTTGTAAAAAATGGTTCCGAAAAATCTTTTAAGATATTAAACTATTCTGGGGTTCCGCAAGGTAGTCACGTTGGACCTCTGTTGTTTCTACTCTTCATTAATGATCTTCCCTCAATATTCAAATTTGCTATTTGTCTTATGTTTGTAGACAATGTGAAAATTTTCAAGTCAATTAAGACTGTTGCTGAAAGTTCTAGTTTGCAGAAAGATGTTGATAGATTGAATAATTGGTGTTGTAAGAACTGTTTACATTTGAATAATGACAAACGCACAACCATGTCCTTTTCAAAGATCATCATTGCCTATAGTACTTGATTATAGACAGAAAGATAGATAGATAGTTAGATAGGTAGATAGATACCCAAATTCCAGTTTTAAATCTTTATTATATCAGTTTTATATTTTAACTGTTTTCTTTTAACAAATATTTAAAAAACATAAAATATAAATAATGGATGCATATGAATTAAAAAAAAAGACTTTGCAAGCCATACAAAAACTGTCCATAATTTTTCTGAAGTCTAACAAAATATCATAAGAATAAAAATATATATCTTGCCACAAAAATTGAAATCGATGAAGGTAAAACTGATTGAACAGAATTTTATAGAAAGTTAGTTAATATGTTATTTGTTTTAAAATGTTCCAAAGAAAAAAGTCCAATTGGAAAAAAAAAACTTGTAAGGAAATGAAATTATCAAAAAAGAAATGAAAACAAGTAGGTAGGTATCAGCGACAAGGAAAAAATAGATATTTTTGAAATTCAAATACTAAATAATATTGCTATTTCCAGTAGTAAAAAAAAACTACAAATAAAAAATGATACAAGTTCTTTAAAAATAATTGTAAAATTGTAAAAAATTTATAACTTGAAGTTATGAACTTCTCGCATTTTTTTTTAAATTTAAATAACGCCCAGCAAAGTGGGCTGGTAATGGTAATAGCTAGTTGTAAATAAATTTAAAAAAAAAATATGGAGCTGTTTTGAGATATCGAATTTTCCAAATGAAATTGATTTTTTTTTTTTTTCAAAATTCAAAAAATGTTTTTCAAGCTTTTTAGAAGCTCCTCTATCAAAAATTTCGTTATGCCTATAATGAGAAATTCAAGATTTAAAAAAATGGTTCTAAGCTAGGTACAGTCAGGAATATCTTAGTTTCATTTTTTTTTTAAATAAATTATAGATCGTAAGAATTAATCAAAAGACAAAATTCTAGGTGCCGTTTTTTAGAAAAATACTATTTTCGAAAACCATTTTTGATCATTTGTATTGTGGGTACCGTTATTTTAAGGTAAAATACATTTTTTCTCGCATCTTGTAGATTATTTTAAGAAATTTATTAAAAAAAATCGAGAAAGGAGTTTATAAAAATTGAGTTTCAAAAAAAAAATATTATTTTTTTTAAATCCAACAAAAATGTATTGAAAATTTAAATACACAATATTATTCAAACTTTTGGGAAGCTTTAGCTAGCTTCTTAAAAAATTGAAAAACAAATTCCGAAAAATTGCTATTAGTGGTAAAACTCTCATATATTTTTTTTGGTCTTAGACTTTCTCAACAACTGTAGAACTTAACTTGATCATTTTTCTTGTAGTTAACCTCTTTAAAATGTCAAATAGTATTGTGTATTCAAAATTTTCCAAGAAAAACTATTGATTTTTTTTTTTGAAAACATAAATTTCAAAAAAACATATGCTCGATTTTTTGAAAATTGAAAAATTACAGGTTTTTAAAACTATTACAAGATATAGAAAACAATTTTTTTTAAAGAAAATAACAGTTCCCTACATGGAAATGTTAAATAAAAGGTTGTCAAAATTTTTCTAGTCTTCTTCTAGACTTTTTGTTAGATTGTTTATAATTTTTTCAAGATATTACAAATAAAAAATTACATTCTGAATGTATTCAAGAAGAATTATTTTTTTTTTACTTTCTCATTGAACTAAATTAAAAAAAAAACATAACGCTTAAGCACTTTTATAAAAATACATACCTATGTAAGAAAAATTTGAATTAAGAAAAAAACCAAAACTTTGAATTATATTTTTTAATTTCTAAAATATCCTACAAAATTTGTTTATACAAAATTCTTTTCTTAAAAATTTGGTACTATAATTTAAAATCTTTGATCTAGCATAAATACATATTTGCTCAAGAAATCACATGACATTTTTATTGTAGATGAGCTTAATCTGCATTAAAAGAGGTCTTTTAACCTCTCCATGCTCCTGAACATATTTTTGATACAAAAGTATGTAATGTAAAAGTCAAAAACAAAACAAAAATATAGAGCTTTGAAAACAAATTTTGTTGGCCATTTTTGGGTCGCCATTTTTTTTGTTCATAATTTTTTGGTCAAATTGTGGTAAATTGTCTCGTAAGAAACCTTCCTTTAAATAACCCACTTTGTTTTTTTTGTTTCAGTCCAGCCAATTCTGAGATTAACTGTCCGGCATAAGACCGTGTATTTTTTGATGAGTCGATGTTTGCGCCCTCTATAATTCGGCAAATTTTTTTTTGTACTCTTGACGCATGTATTTATTATTTAAAAAAAAAATTACGTTATTACCTAATAAGGTTTCCGAGAAAAAAATTCCCAAAAATCGTGCGTAATAAGGGACACCTTCATTACGGAAACTTTTTGCTCTTGAACACCCTCGTAACATCTCCTGTCTTTCAATGTTCTACCGCTTTTTCTATGAACAGTTATCAAATGAAGTAACCAGTTGCATTGCTCCCATTGAACAGTTACCTCTATAGATGTGAGTGTTTATCAGTTTACCCTGCGAAAATAGAGGTTCTTTATTAAGCAACACTAGACGAATGTAAAATACGTTACCATTCTCGATTTTTCCTCCTCATTGCGTTTTTTAGCTTTCAAGACCAATGTACATCGACATCTCCTATTCAACTCGCTCCACTATACCTAAACACTCGCCCTGATTTAAATGACACCATCATAAGGGTTGTCATAAATCCCTTCGGAGATTGCCCAAATAATACAAAAAAATATATATACAAAATTGAAAACATAGCAGGAAGATCTGGAAATTCGTGTGGGCTTTAGATGTTGTTACGATGTTGATATTTATTTAAATAAAATTATTTTTTTAAACGAAATTCAGTTGAATTGAATAACATAAACTACGGGTTACTTAAAAAAAAATTCAAATCCGTCTCTGGCACAAATGTTACCATCACTACAATCGAAATCTAGCGAGGATAAAAAAAAATTAGGAAAAAATATTTTGTTAAATCCTTTAATATTTCATGGCTACACATTGGAGATAGGAGTCTAATATGGAGATTGATCTTCTTTTTTTTTTTTGAAACCAATATCCATGAATCATTGTCAAGGCATTAAATGTTAAATTCAAAAGCAACCCCGTTTACCTGGGTCAATCAAATTCATATCTTACATACTTTTGTTTTCACATGCGATTAAGGACCTAAAAATAGCTATTCCATCATTTTTTTTCGAATTTTATGTGGCATACAATAAAAACCCACGCCACGCCCGCCGCCCCGGGACTTAAATATTTAGAGCACAAGAGAAACGTTTACATTGGAATTTCCACATTTAAGCTCTCCAAAATCCCTGTTGGACCTTTTCCTTTAAATCGCTTAATTTTTTCATTCTGAAAAATTTAATAGGTTTTTGTGTTTTTTTTTTTGTTTTGCTTAACTGCGCACCTGCTAATCAATTTAGCAATTTATTTTCCTTCCAAGTCATAGGTAAGGAGTCTTTAAAGGCTATTCCTAGAATCTATCATTTAAGGCAACGCATTTCTTTTTATGAGAAACTGAAAATCAATATCCCATCGAGATTGCCAAATCATAACAATATATTTTCAAAGCCATAAGGCAGGCTATAAGGACTCACCTTTCCTTGACTATAAATAAAAATTTCATTGTCGCATCGAACACGAAACGAAGAATTGAGGTGTGGTTATTAAAACAGCACGCAACATGAAGCTTTTATCGTTCCCCGAAAATTTATGTTTTTTTTTCGCTGAAAAGTGGACATAAACACCTTTTATAGCCATGATGAATTTTTGATAATTTAAAAATATAAAAAAAAAACAATAATCGTTAAATATCTGAAAGGACACACTTAAAGGACATCATAAAAAGAGGTGTATGGAATGTGTATCAACATAGCCCCATATCAGACACTGTTAATTCAAAGAGTAATTATATATATCAATTTAATTTCCCAATTCTACACGCTATTATCACACACATGGCTCTATCCGGCTTGACCTCCTTAAACCTCGAATGATTTCCGTCATTATTGCAGTCATTCCAGCTGGGTCATTGTCCCCAATATATAACTACTTGAAAATGACCATTTCGTCCAATTTAAATTGCATCACGTTATGAATTGACAATATTATCAACCTGTCACTTGAATACACACACAGTCGCACTGATGCGATCCCCTAAAGTCCCTCAGGCTAATCCAATTTCATAACACCCTACTGCCTAATGAGGACGACACTAACCTTATGCCATACACATACTCATGGTGTATATAAATTCCACTAGATTTATCTGAGTCTTGCGGAACTCAGACGATATAATATAATGACACATAATTATAATAAATTTGTAGTTCCTGACTCACAGGACCTATAACTAAGGTTTTGAGCCAAGAAGTGTCAAAGATTAAAATTAGCGTATGATTGTATGTATACTCGTAGTATGGAGCTTGAAGGTCTTAAATAACCCCATTCCATGATCTGCTCCGATAAAATTGAATGAGGTGTTAGAGAAGTGTGTTCCTGACTTGAAATTAAAGATGTCCATGCACCGGGGGTATATTAAATTTAATGATGATAATTTTTTATGCTCCAAATGCTGTCTAAGCGCAATGGTGTGGGGTCTAATGGGTAAATATACTTTTTTAATGAGTAGGTTCTCTTAAGTGTGGGTTTTTCAATCCGACATTTGTCATTTATCATTCATCTACTTTTAGTTTGGATAAATTGAGGAAGCCTCTCATGGGGGGTTAGCCCATTTTTAATTTTAATTTAATTTGTGTAGGGAAAATACCCTCATAAAGCTGATTATTACTTTAACATAGCTCTTTTTATATAAATCCAGGATTGGAGTGAATTTGAGGGATGATTAAGAAGACTGAGTTTTAGACAGGGTGAACTAAGGTTAAAGTCGAAACAGTTAATTTCATAGTTAATCTTTCTAAGCATGCGAGTAATAAGTAAGCAATAGGAGGTTTGCTTGCAGGTCAGAAAGAAGAGCACTTCGTAAATTGATTGAATAGGTGTTGAAACAGATGGAATTGTAGTGAGTTGTGAAGTCAACAGATCCTGAAAGGCGGTCCAACACAGAGGTAGAATCAAAGGGTTATTCCAAGACAGACCATTGTACCGTCCGTCCATCGTTGTGGATTGAGATATGGGAATATTTGATGACCATTTTAATATCGTTAATAGTAAGAATAAAAAGAAGAGATCCTAAGTGGCTGCCTTGTGGGACCTCTGAAGTATCTAAGAAATCATCAAGGGAGGGAGATCTGAAGAGATCCATCTTAAAAAGATAGGTTCAAGCCCAAAGCTGGACATTTAGAATAACTTATGTAAATTTTTCCAAAGGCCTTCCTGAAATCGGTTGAGACAACATTGATTTCCATTCCGTTTGCTAAGGCTGAGAGACTAAATGAAACGAATACAACGAGGTTAGACGTTTTGGACTTATCCTGGACAAAGCCGCATTTTCTAGGGGAAAACTTAAAATTCCGTAGCAAACGCTTTCAAAGATTTTGGGATTATTTGTTATCTTAGCAATACGACGATAGTTTGTAACTTCACACCTTGGACCCTTTTTAGGTATTGGGGTTATGAAAGAAGTCTTTCATAACTGAGGAAATTCTCTTTGAGATAATGAATGTGTAGAGGTAGTCACTTTTTATTTAATTTTTGTTTTGATTGCAAAAGATAAGCAGGGAGCGATTTGAAATTGGACTGGTGTTGGAGACGATTTATTTATTTAATTCGTTAAAATCTAACGTTAACAATATTAAAACAGTTCTTATAATCTAATATAATCTACGAGTAATATCATAATTTATAATTTATATTTATTATTCAATATTGTTGAAAAAGATAAGTTTAAATTTTTTACATTTTATGTTATCATTTACAGATTCTAAACAAAATTGAAATTCGTTATAAATTGTTATTAATTGATTGAAGGGGCTACATACACCTTAGTTTGATCTGCTAAATATTTGAATAATAGGTTGCTGTCGCCTTAAACATGAACGGCTGAAACTGAAATTTAATTTACTTAGAACTGATGGTAATGATATCGAACCATTAATAATCCCAACAATAAAACAAAATTGTATAAACTTTCTGTGGTTAGTCAAAGAAGGAAGGCTGATCAAAGCTAGTCTTTGAGAATAAGGGGGAAGTAGATTTTCCCTTGACCATGGAAGAGACCGAAGACAGAAACGCAGAAACCTTTTTTGGATCGCTTCAATTCTTGTAACATGTGTTGAGTAATAAGGTGACCATACCACACACCCGTATTCTAGAATTGGTCTAACAAACGAAATAAATAGAAGTTTAAGAACATAAGGGTCCTGAAAATCACGACCGAATCTTTTAATGAATCCAAGAACCCTATTGGCTTTTTTAATTATATAATTTAAATGATCATTAAATGCTAATTTGGGATCTAGAATAATACCTAAATCAGAAAACATAGAAACCTTACATAACGGACAAGAATCAAACGTATAGTTGTACAAAAACGGAAATTTTTTACGTGTAAAACTAATGGTTTTACATTTGTCAACATTTAAAACAAGTCGGTTTTTATTGCACCATTCCCTAAATATTGTTAAGTCTTCTTATAGTAATAAACAGTCAGAGGAGGATTTTATACTTTTGAAAAGCTTAATGTCATCAGCATAAACAAGGACAGACGAGTTTTTTAAGTTTGAAACCAAGTCATTAATAAATAAAATAAATAAAATAGGACCTAAGTGGCTACCCTGAGGGACGCCAGAATTGACAACAAATTGACTTGAACTTTCATTACGAAACAAGACAGAATAACGACGATTTTTTAAGTATGAAGAAATCCAATTTATAAAATTGTTGTTAAATCCTAGATGGTTTAATTTTAAAATTAGTGTATTGTGACATAACTTGTCAAAGGCTTTACTAAAGTCAGTAAATACACAATCAACTTGCCGCGTTTTTCAAAAACATCTAGACAAAAGGAAACGAAGTTAAGTAAATTAGTAACAGTGGATCTCTTTTTGACAAAGCCATGCTGGCTATCACAAATAATAGAACTACAATGAAAAGAAAGAACATTACTTACAAATGACTCAAACAGTTTAGGTATCACAGATATTTTAGCAATGGGTCTATAGTTCATTGTTTCATTCTTAGGACCTTTTTTATGTATAGGAATAATAAATGAACTTTTCCAGATAATAGGAAAAATTGAACTTTTTAAGGATGAATTGAAGAGAATATATAACGGATACGACAAATAAGAAGCACATTTTTTTAATATATAAGATGGAACACCATCGGGACCTGGAATAAAGCACTCATCGAGATTTAATATTTGTTGAGCGACTGTATCTTCACTTATTTCAAAATTAATTGCGTTTAAATGAGTAAAACTGTCAAAAGAAGAAGAAAAAGAAGAGGAATGATTAAATTCTGATTCTTCAAATGCTTCTTTGAATTGGTCAGCAAACATGTTTGCAATAACCTTTGGATCATGACTAGTTGATGAATTATTTGACATCGAATTCGGATAGCCACACGTTTTCCTTTTATTATTAACGAAAATCCAGAAACTATCTGGATTAGATTTAATACCATGTTCTATTTTACAAATGTAAGCGTCATATAGAGTGTTAGAATAATCAGTGAAAAGTTGTTTTAGAATTAAGAAAGTTCTATAATCATCGTCAGTTCTAGTTATATTATAATTTACCCAAGCTTTGTTCCTTTTATTTTTTAAGTTTTTAATACGCATATCAAACCATGGTGGTGCATTTGAAGCAAAACGTGTTCTTTTTAAAGGAATAGTTTCTTAAAAGCAGTTAAAAAGAGTTCTATAAAAATTATTACACATATCATCAATATTGCAATTACAAAATAATTGATTCCAATTTACAGTTATTAACATATCAAAAAGATCTACAAAATTACATTTAGAAAAGTCAAATTCAAGTTTGTTGTTATTATTGTTATTGTAAGGAGAAGACATGTTTAAACCTAGTGAAATATCTAATGCAGGATGATGTCGATCTTCGTCAAATAATTTTACAGTAGCAGTTAAAACAGCAATTTCGTTGTTAATTGTATCGGCGAAAAACACTAAGTCAAGAATTTTACCAAAACGATTTCTCAATCCATTGAATTGACTCAAACCACACGAAGATTAAGAGTAATAAGAAATAAATTAGAGCCCAAAGGAATTTTCTGAAGAAATTTTTTTCAGTGGCTGGAAATCGAACCCAGATGTTTTCCTTGGCAGTCCAAGGGCAACTAAAACTTTTTGTTTATTATTTCACTAATTAATGATCTACTAAGTTAATCAGAGTTCCATTTCCTATAGAAGGTTGTCACTTGTCACTGGTAGCAAACGAGAGAGGGTTGGAACACTAAGGTACTTCTCTATTTATGCACAGTAGCGGAGGGATTCTCTAGATGGAATTAATGAACGCGTCTATATTTCCAGTAAGGGTAAAATACTTATTAACCACTGTGAGCTTTTTTTTCGTGGCAGAGGTAAAACTCGTCGGTGTCCAGGGTTCTTCCCAAAGAAGCAACGAACTTTGGAGGGTCTAAAGCTCCGAATGAAATAACGTTTTTCAACACTGCTAAACTCTTAATCAATTTTGTTTCGTGGTTTTGTATTTCTAACATGCAACCTAGGGAAATAAACGGGTGGAACTCTAAACAGAGAACCTGTCCAGTGAGCTGCCTTGAAGAGGAACCCAAAGGAAATAAACGGTCGGTAATTCTTATAGAAAACCCTTGTCCCTAGCACGCAATCTAGGGAAATAAACGGGTGGAACTCTTAAAAGAGAACCTGTCCAGTGAGCTGCATTGAAGAGGAGATCAGAGGAAAGAAACGGGTTGGTTTAGTAAATAATAATACTCCTAATAATAACAATAATAAATATTTCCCCACTCTAGTTAATATTAATATACTCCTCATAATATAATATATAATACTAAAGCTTGCCCTACTCTAGCTAATATAATACCCTACTATTTTATAAAAACAAATTTAGATCAGCTTCACCATTTCGGCAAGACTCTCTGTCACCGAAACGCCTTTCAAAGGTTTTTGTTGCAGCCCGATCTTAAACTGGTATCCAGTTCCACACTGGACGAGAATAAAAGACGATTTTGTGATTTTCACAACCTCCACTTGTTGAGTCTACGGCTAAGAGTAAATGTGAATTGAAAAAAATAAACGACAAAATTATGTGCGAATCAAAGTGGGTATTGATTGATCACATGACTTCGGGTGCACACTGGGTATATATAATATGACCCTTTAATAAGGCGGTATGTAGGTGTCGTAACCTTTCGCTCGGAAATGTGATTAGGGGTAGTTGGTGTCGTAACGTTTTGCTCGTTAATATGAATACGGATATGTAGGATTGTAACACTTCGTTACACCACCTGTTATAGTGCTGTTGCAATGGCTTATACGATGTGGCACATACGGATTTTTAACCGTTTCCCCATAACCATGTTCTACAAGCTTCTGCAAAAGACATATGAGTAATATCCTACCTGTGACATTAAATTTTTCTAACGTGGTTTAAAAGCCAAGCTAGGAAGAGATAATATCTTTAGAGGAGCTGCCACCAAGTTCAATATCAGACTCTGGCCGAACGATGGTGTTAAATATTGTAGTAGCCAGTATACGTAGTTCTGACATATTAAAATTTTTGAGAAGGCATGGAAATATCTTGACCAATCAACCTTCAACCAGATGGGTTTGAATTTAGGTTTAACGCCAGACACACTCAATATCAACGATCAGTAGAGCTAACTTTGGTTTGCACCACTACTTAATTGTAAGCCAGGTACTGCAACGGATGAATAAAATTGGAGGCAGAGCAGCATGTTGAGATTCTGAACTTATGAGTAGTGACTTTTAACCAGAGATCAAAAGTAAATCTCAACCTTTTGAAAGGTCTCTTAAATTACTCTCACTTGTTGAGATTTACAAAAATGATCACTTAATAACCAGTTTACTTAAATTTTTTTTTGGTTTCGGTTTCTCAGAGAGAAACTTTTATTTTGATTTTTTTTAGGTTTTGGTTAACCGGTGACCACTTATTGCTGCAAGAAAAAAATAAAAATAATTAAATAAATAAAGAATAAAAATAAATTCTTCTCTAAGTTTTATACTTAGTGAAAGAAGATACAATTTAAATTCAAAAACTCTTGGGAGTTTTCTTTTAGTTAGGCTTAATACTTAACAATTAACTTAGTGAAAGTGCCCAAACCAAATTTCAAGAATGGAAATAACACAAGTTTACTAACAAGAGTTAAAGGTTTTATTTTTATGACTGAAGTAATATATTTTGTGGTTTTTACTTGCAAAATAAAGAAAATAATATAATTTATCATTTTAACCATTTTTGATTTATTTTCTATGGAAAAGGTTTAAGGTTAACCATTTCCATTTATTTTTAGTTAAATAAGTCAACAGATAAGAGATATTTGTGAACATAAATGATAAATCTCACCCAAAGACCTAAAAAATTTATTTTTAAAAATAAATCACAGACCAAGACCAAAATGAAATTGGCGAATTAAATAAATCTCATGAGAAACCGATTGAAAATAAAGGTCAACGGTTATTTTGGATCTCTGCTTTTAACTCTCAACACTTCCGGTGTGAATAGTGCGTTATTGTCTGCAGTAATGGAGGGGACCTACAATTTTCAGCAAAGCTCGAACGGCTCCCATGAGAAGTACTTTTCATAGCAAGATATACTTTTGGAGGACCCCAGACGAAAATTTAATTGAACTTTCTTAAGTGCCAATGACTGATAAATCGATCCCAGACCATGACAGTCCAATACACTAATCATTCCGCCACGGGGAACTACTACTACGTATATTTTGAGCAAAACCACAACAAGGAAATATTGTGAAAGAATTCGACGAAATCGTCATTTCCCAATCGAGTCGCTAATAACCTTCTTTGTCGATACAAGAAAACTATACAATAAACCAATCAGAGATGCTTCCCAATATTTTGGGATTTAAATTTGACCACCACAATGAAATACCTGTCTTGAAAATGAGCGCTAGAAGTTACATCCAGCTGAACAACTAGTTTAGAAATTGTTGCTTCTTAGAACAAGCAGATCTACAAGTGGAGATATGTACATTGGTTTCTTAGAAAATCAAAGCAACAACATGAGAGGCAAAGTATCGAGGAATGAAGTTTGGAAGTCTTACAAAAAGCTAAAACGAACTTCTCGAGACTACAATATCCGATATTTACATCCAGCCTCTTTAGGCCCTATCCTCAAACCTCTCCCTGACCCTCTCAGCTGATCCAACGACTAAGTCATGAGACTTCTAACATCGGCTAGAAAAACTTTTGTGTCGTGTTAAAGTCTGAAACAATATCGGTGTGATCTTTTGGAATCGACAACAACTACCTTTTCAGTGATTTTAAGGAGCTATATGGATGAAATGCAGAGCCATAGCATCACTATTTGTGCAGGATGAATATGAAGAACACACACAGCTTTATTAAGGTGAACAAAAACCTCTGCGATACCTCCGACCTCTCAAAACAAATTACATATAGGCAGAACGGATTCGTTACATTTTCCCGAAAAACAATTGCCCGTGTAACGTTCGCGCGCCGATTTTATTGATACCTACTTTTTTGACGTCAATCCCGCAGCACGATATCCCGTCGCATGATTTCCCGTAGATTTCTTCACGGGATTAGCAGTACTAAATACTACTTTTAAGATAGTACTTTTTGGATTTATTTAAGCAGTAGTGCTTCCATAAAAATCCTCAGTCCTTGTCAGATCTCCGTAGAGGCAAGACCTCGAGAAGAGATAGGAACTTTGATTAAGTTGTGTTATGGGGTGATTCTTCCTCCGCGATATCTCATGTTAGTGCAAGCTGAGGTATTGCAATCGTTAAAACAGTGCGGTCTTCTGTGTATTGTTAAAATAGTCCTTGATACTCATTGATCAGTTCACCCAATAGTTATTAATACAGCGCTGAGGCTTTGTATCAAGAAAGGTAGGAAAAGGGCCGCAAACGTTACACGGAAAACTGTGATTCGGGATATCGTTTTACGGGAAAACGAGTTACGGGAAAATGATTTTCGGGCAAACGTTATGCGGGAAAACGTGACGTGGGAAATCGCTTTGCGGGAAAACTTAGCCAACCCGGCAGGACTTCTTTAATTACCATAAGTTCCGCCTGAAACTTGCTACAATGATAAGCAAGATTGAGAGTCTATCTGATTACACACCAATCGGTGGTATAATATGGATGGAATCATTTTCCAAAAAACTCGTATGCTCCCAGAAAAACCTCGATGGAACTTGACTTGATAAAACAGTAGTTTTGTATTGGATAGTGTAATCAATGTGACTTGGAAGTGATCCGAATGAGTTCAGAACGATGGAATGGCCAAATTCGTTATTGGTCTAATTTGAAAAAGCTTTTAGGCGGACGGATGTGCACGTTGCTATCTTTTTGCATAAAATACCGAAGGGTTGCCAAATGGGAACAGTCATTCTAGTGCGTTAGATGAGGTCGTTCGTAGTGCTCCGCTTATGCAAAGGCAAGATGATCTTTGGACTTTGCTTAGCTTGTTACAATTTACAGCATTTTTTAAAATGGCACACCACACTGCTAAACCATAATTAAGGATCGGTCGGATTACCGGCGTATAAAGACATTGAGTTATTCGGGGTTGGATGCCCATTTGTTCCAAATAGCTTTTTTACCACTGTGGCCTTTTTTACTCTTTCTTGTTTACTAGGATTCCAGATTAGTTTTTTTTTTTTATCAAAAATAAGACACAAGTATTTTGCTTCGTCTGAAAAACCTAATGGAATACCTTTGATAGAAGTAGGATCTACATGGGGAATCTTATATTTCTTAGATAATATCACAAGTTCCGTTTTGCGAGGGTTGACTCCCAGGCCACACCACTCTGCCAAGTTTGTTTCCTCGCTTAAAGCGTATTGTAGAAGTTATTGGATATTGTGTGAAAAATAGACAACATTTTTCCCATCATGAGACCAAGAGTAATATTAACTCCCGTCAACGTCAGCCCGTTCATTCACTGAACTTAACCCGAAACCCAGATAAGAGTGACTTTAAGGTGACATACTGGCATTATTTGCCTAATTTAGATGATGAACAAGCCGAATCGATGGCCTTAACAGCCGCCTTGCTGTTTGTGAAAATAGCAGTAATCCAGTTCTGATTTGGATCTAGGTTAAGTATCTTGCCCTTCTTATTGTCAGTAATTCAGCCCGAATGAATATTGAGAGGGGGGTTGCAGATTCATAGTGCCCTAAACACATTTAAGGGGAGGTTCTCCCTTTTCGGCGACCAAAAATGCATTTTTTTTTTCATTTTTTCTAGTAAAATATGTGTAGAATATGTAGCTAAAACCGTTTGTCCGAACCCTTTTTTTTTTAATTTATAGAACAAAAGCGAGACCTACCTTTTTGTCACGAAAATTGACATTTACCGGTATTTTGAGCGTAGCATGTTTTACATAAATATTTTTGAACTTAGTGCTTATATATGTATCCATACCATGGTATAAGCAGAGATACCATATGGGCCACCAGATGTCGACACATGTCGAGACTTAGACACATGAGGCATGAACCACCAGGTGTCGACAAATGCGCCATGACTCGAAAAAAACTTTAAACGCGTTTTTCTCGAAACCACGTTTTTCCAACTGTTGGCCACGATTACTTTAAAACTACTTGACGGATTTTCATATTTTTTTTTGTTTTAAAGCTTATTAAATTTATTGGAGTCTGGACCAAAATCAGGCTGATATATCAAAAAAATTTTTTTGTACAGCGCTCAGAAGAGCGAAAAAAAGTGGAAAAAACGAACACTAAAATTCAAGCGTCCGCCACTTTTTTTAATTTTTGACTTTAGGCAATTATTTTGGTCCAGACTTCAACTACACTCTTCTATTTTATAAAAAACTTTGATTTCTTAATTATCGATCTAGAGTTGCCTAGAGTGGCCAACAGCGAACAACTTTTTTTGTAGGTGGTCTCGTTCCGAGGCGCATTGTTTTTTAACTGCCCGGTATTTTTTGATGAAAAAATTATTTTTTGCACTTAATACCTATGATAATAAACAAGTAAAAAAAATTTGAATTAATTATATCATTTCGTCCATAAAAAAAAAATTCATGAAAAAGTGTCATTTTTGGCACTGAAGAAGCAGAACCTCCCCTTAAGTATCTTGCCCTTTTTATTGTCAGTAATTCAGCCCGAATGAATATTGAGAGGGGGTTGCAGATTTATTGTGCCCTAGAAACATTAAAATCCGAAAGAAATTCGATGTCGTTTTTTGATTTGAGTCCGAAAATATTTAAGAAGCTTTGTTTTAGCGTTCCAAAGAATTTCAAGATATATTCAATATATCAAGCAAGTACGTAAGGTACACTGGTAAATTTCATTTGTTTTTACACTCAAGATACAAAATTTACACGAAACCGAATACTATCAACTAGAACTCCTCTGTTTTAAAAAATAATGTGTGAAAAACAAAAACCATTAAAAAGTCCTAAATCAATTATGAGAGGCTCTCATTACCTCAATTCGGCTAAATATTGTATCCCTTGTAACACAATATCATTTCGAAATCAAAGGACTAAATTCAGCCCAAGTAACATCGTTGGAGCTAAATGTTATTTATATGTTCTTAAATAGCTCTGAGAGAGTTAAATGCACGGCCCTAGCTCTATTTCAAAACATATTGCAGCTCTTGGTAAACGAATTTAAATATCTAGCTCTATAATGGAGTTTCTTAACAATCTTTAGATATGTTACATTTAAGAGCTTTCTGTTCGATAAATTTGCTCCATAGTAATGATTTTATCAGCTGTTGGGAAGCATGTTAGCATTTTGATACTGCACCCTTTAAAATAGCTCTTTAAGAGCAAAATAATTTTTTAAAGATTTACTTAAGAGCTACAAGCTATATCTTCATGTGTGTTTAACAAAATGGCGAATATTTAAGAATTTTTATAAAACAGGAAAAGAAAACTATTAACAGTGCTGTGATGACTCCATTTTTAAAAGAATCATGATAAACACAGAAACCGTATCCAAAAAAGTGCACGAGCAAAATAAATATTTTTTTCTCAAGTTAAAAATTGAAATAAAAAAAATTTACCATCCACTTAAAACAAATTATTTAAGAAGGGCGTTGTAATATTTCGAAGTACAATATCAATATTTCTGATAAAAATGAAATCGCACTTAGAAATCTCTCCCATGTTGAACGTATTATGGCTTTTAATTATTACCTTTACTCATTGTTCTATGAAAATAAATTATGATGCTAAGATGATTTACCAACACAAATAATAATTTCTTTTCGTGTTCAATAGTATGATTTGTATTAATTTACTAATACTAATAAAAAACGTAAAAGCACGCGGCTCTATGGCAGTTTTAAAGTGTATATTAAAGCTTTTAGCTGTAAAAACCTACTTACAAGCACTATTAAGGAGCTAAAAAGTGCTCTCAAACTCAATGAATTAGCTGCAAGTGGGCTCCATGCTTGCTCTAAAGGCGCATCTAGAGCGTGTTTTTGAATTAACTAGCTCTAAGATTAGCTCCGAAAGCGCTTTTCAAGCATTAATACAGCTAAAATTGTTTCTTGGGAGCGCATTAATAACAATAATTACCATATTACAACAGCCGTGTAAGTTTGCACAACTAAAACTATGGTTTTTGTAACTAAACCCTCGGTAAATTGTGAACACAACTCAAAAGAACAACACAAATATTATTATTTTCGAAATTTCCCTTGCCGCATTATTGAAATGTCAATAGATAATCAAAATAAACAATAACTGTTTCCACCCAAATTACACAAATTGAAGTTATTTTATTTCTGTTGCGAATTACCCAGAATGCCGCAACACCACAAAATTTGATAAACAAAAAATAAGAGGAATACATCAACCAAAACCCACCATGATGATCGGTTCTATCTTATTTTCCAATTCCATGAACATCCATTTTATTAACACAATGATGAATACCTAAACTAGGTCCGTCCGTATAGATTTCGTATAAATATTTGTTACACGTCACAGCCCAAACTAAACATTCAGAAGTCAAAAGTCAGGGGGAGATTGCTCGGGCCGATAATTCTGTGCAAGCACAAGGGCTGCAGCACTATGGGAGCTCGTTTTGGAGTTTTTCAAAATTTCAATAATAACAAAACCATTTCACCATCACATCCATGGATTGTTCCGAATTTTCGAAGTATGACGTAAACATGTTCCAACGAATTCCCGATGTACATAATTCACTTCCGCTTTTTCGACTAACCCACACTATTATCTTCTCTTGCAGGACTCTGTTGATGTAGATTATCTGCATCAGGGTACATTTTTCAATTTACTTGCTCAGCTGGCAGCGGTAGGTGAGGTACCACACCTACCTAACCTACCATGAGTAACACCACCCGAGCCCTGTCCAAAATTTGCGGGTTTCGACGCATATAAATTCGTAAAATATTGCACTTATCCCGTTAGTGCTGAGGGATTTTGCTCAATTGTCGCATCCTTCTATGCTACGCTCGCCTAACAGTAAAACATGCCCCACATTTGAATAATTATTAAATGTATGGTTGTTTGTTTGTTTGGGATGGGGGAGTGGAAGATCTGGAATTAAGTGTGTACCTACTTCGAGGCTCGAATTGTGTAGATTTGTTTCCACCCTGCCCTTGTTTTTTGGTTGAAGAGTTAAAAATATCTGATGAAAAGCGCATAACCGCATTTTGAAAAGTTTGTTTTGCCAAAATAAACAAAGTACCGGGGTTTTGAATTTTGATATGATCCCTTAGGTCGTTTCCCTCCTCCTGTCTAAATTGATTCGTTTGTTATAATAAAAACTCCAAAAACCGTGAATTAAGGGTGAAGCTAGGCATGCATGGCTGATGGTGATGTAGCTGCATAGGATACGAAGTTCTCAAAGAAAAAGCGGTAAAACATTTATTTTTCGTGTTCACTGATTATCCGCAATAATAGTCGGAAACAATTTAATGTTGGGAAAACTATTAGGCCTTTAGGTCCAACATGTAAAATGGCTTTGAATTTGTTAAAGGTGACAAGGGTTGGTTTGAGGTTTAGTCTATTCAACATTACAGAATTGCTTGTAAAATCACGAAATTAAATTGTTTTTCGGTTATTTCTTTATGGGAAAACCAAGAATAAGTAAAATGTTGTATGTAATGAGCTTTACTTTGAGCTTTTCTTTATGAATGGATAAACGCTTTTATGGTTTACTTACTCTTATTATTTGATTTGATTTATTTTTTGAAATTTGAATTGTTATAAGCAAAGCTAAAGCCTTTTTGTGTTAAATTTAAAAGTACATTTTTTATAATATCTCGTTTAAATGTCATTTAGTGTTCTACGGAAGGTTTGGTATTGGAGATATTGCACGGGAAGTAAATAACTTTCGACCTATCTCGCTTCTTTCTAATATTGGTAAATTGTTTGAGCGGATTTTAGCCAATCCTTTAAATAACTTCTGTGAAGATATGGACAATATTCCAAGCAGGTTTTAAAAAAGGCAATTCAACAGAACATGCTCTGCTCTTATTTCAGGATAAGGTCATTCAAATTCTTAGAAATAAAACATGTACAGTAAGCTTAGATATTGACCTTGAAAAAACGTTTGAGTCGCTTTGGTATATAAACTTATACAGTAGAACTTTCCGAATTGGCCCATTAAAATCTATTTTAATTTTTTATCGAATAGAACTACCTCGATATTTATAAAATCTGATCACACGGAGTTTTATCCTGTGAATATAGGTGTTCCTCAGGGATCGATACTGGGGCTATTTTTGTTTAACATTTTTTTTGCCACATTAGTGAAGGTATAACAAAGTACATGGTGGCGTCGAATGCGAGAGTAACTGTTGGTCAAACAATCAAGGTAGCTGAGCATGAATTTGAAGTGGTGCAATCCTTTAAATACCTTGGGTCAATAGTAGCAGCTGATAACAATATAGAAGAAGAAATACGCGGGCGGCTTCTCAAATCCAATAGGGCCTGTCAAAGCTCTTCAAATCCAGAAATCTGAATATAACTTCAAAACTGCTGCTGTACAGGACCATGGTCCCGCCGTGCAGATATCATGACAAAAATTAAGCTCGGTAGACTCCGGTGGGCAGGGCACTTAGCTCGCATGAGCGAAGAGGAACCTGCTCGGAAAGTTCTTTGTGGTACATTCTATGGCGTAGACCAGGACGCCCGAAGGCTCGGGGTGCGCAACTGGATGACGTCAGCTCGAGACCGGGATATGTGGAGAGACTTGTTGAAAGAGGCCAGTACCGGAACCCGGTTGTCGACCCAATGATGATGGTGATATTATAAATATAAATATAACACATTTCTAAAGAAGTGGTTGCTAACATACACTTTTGTTAAGGTTCCCTATTAATACATACTTACTTATATATTTTTGTGAAAGGTGGACCTTTTTAGTTGCTGTCTTATTTTATTTTAGTTTTAGTTTTAGTCTTAAGCTTAGATCTCATTTTAGTCATAAGTTATTTTGCCAAATAAGAGCAGACAAGTTATTGTTCGCCGGAAGCAAGCGAACACAAATTAAAAATATTTTATTAGATGATTTATTTCTACTTTGATAATATTTTAAATATTTTGTTATTTTCTTAAATAGTCAAGCATATCTTTAAGTCGACCAAAACAAAACTAAAAAGATTGTAATTGAAATTGTACTGAGTTTATTTATATTGGAGATATTGTAGAACTACATTGAAAGTACAATTTTGTTTTATGATTTTCTAGAGATTTTTGTTTGGAGATCAATTGTATGAGACCAATATTTCGATATTGACAAAAGGTGCATATGAGAACACTCTTGGACTTTTTAATTTCCATCACAAAAGCTTTAGACCTTATTATAATTTAAAAACACTCTCCACTAATTCGCGCTGGAGATATTGACATTTGTTCTACGGAACGGTTAAGGTTGTCTTTGTTCATGTTCATGTCCGAATTTTAACTCCGGTGATTTAGGCTGTTTGCGTTGTCTTTCACTCTGTTTGTCGAGAATGAATTCATCGAGCCAAATCGTTCTTCGAATTTTTGTTTATTAAAATAATACAATTTCGGTATGATTATAAATTTATTGAAATTAAATAAATTCCGAATTGTTGGTGATACATCACAGCTCTAACTAATTAACGACATTCTTCATCCTTACGTCTGGAGAATAAATTAATAGCAACAATGTTTTACTGACTCCCGAGCTTGCCACAACAAACCATGGAAAATCATGAATCATGGCAGTTAAGGGTGTGTTATACACACTTCCAATATTCGATCTTACAATTTCTGAATCGAACAAAAGGCTGATCTTGAACTGGACACATTGCATAATAATTGGGCTTAAACTTCGTGCTCCTGTTAAATTCGCCCCAAATGATTTAATTTATAAAGAACTGTTGCAATTTCGTTTATATTCTGCTAGAAATACTTGGAATGAAGTTTATGGGCAAAAAAGCAATGATATGGTAAGAATTTTAATAATTTGCCCTTTTCGCTCGCAAAAGACATAATCCCTTCAGTTCGTGTCGAAAGTGTCAAAGCATTGCAATATTGACAAACAGTGCTCAATTTTCAGATATCGATCGATTTATTCGCGACTTAAGCGACTGTTGAATCGTACTTGAACGTTACATGTATACTTCGAATTATCAAGTTTGGTCGTCTGTTTTGTCGACATTTCAAAATTATTGATGACATAAGCTCAAACTAAGTGATTTGAACTATGTCCGGAGTCAATGGATCGATTTCTCTGCTCTTCGCAAGGATTGGAAGATATAGCCTGCACGTCACCATCTCCGATAACGGATTCAGGCTAATAGACTTCGCTTTGGCGACGGGAAGTTCTTGTAGCTAGACGTAGTAAAGTCTAACATAAGCCCGAAGATGGATATTTATATCCGAAACGCGTCGCTGTAAAAATAAAATAAAATAATTATATGTTGTAAAAAAAGGTTAAATATAAATAATAAAATAAAACTTCAATTTTAATTAATTTAAAAATTTTTTAAATTTAACTTTATTTTATTTTTTAATACATTAAAACAAATCTCGATATTAACAAAGGGACATGGCGATCTCTTGATCAATCAACCGTGAACAAGATTGACTACGTTTCGATCGACGCAAGGCACTTATTCAGTATAGAGGATACCCGCACGTTTCGAGGGACTGACATCGACTCGGACTGCTACCTCGTTGTAAGCAAGGTTCGGCTGCGCGGTTACCCCGACCCAAGCCAAAACAAGGAAGTCCTGCAAGGAAGTTCAACGTTGCATTCGGCACTTCTGACCATTATATATTACCAGCTAATTTCTCGTGTCTTAACCTACCAGTTAAAGACAAACATCCCACTAGGACCATTTGGCAATACAAGAAAGCCAAATGGGACGATCTTGATAACTTTTTTCAAATCTTAAACTGGTCACTACGTTTCCTCAATAGTGTTCTAAATGTCAGTCATGATATAATCACAGATTGATTTTTCTAGGTATGCGTACTTTTATTTCTAATCGAATTGAAAGTATAAAACCTAAAAAACAGCCTTTGTTGGGTACAAGCTATAAACAAGGTATGAGGTTGAGAGAAGTAAGCTTCCACCCCTACAAAACCAACCCGACTGACAGAATTTTTTGAAACACTGTTATGAATAAAACCAAACTTTTAAATCAACAGGAATTAAGGCAAACATTTTTGCAATATCCCAAAGGCAGTAAACATTTTTCTAGTCATTTATCAAGAATGTAAAAAATTCAACTTTATCTTCGGCCTATCTACTCGTATAACGATTACCCGATAACTAGCTCTTCATACAGAGACAAATGTACTCTCAGCTCATTTTCTGGGAAACCTAAGTTGTGAGACGACAGCATTGCTCCTCGTGTACTTAAGAATGTATGATTCAGTGGAACAGACATTATATCCGCACTCGCGCAGTGCCAAGAAGTCTTCGAGATCTTGATATAAGCACATCCGCTAGTCCTGGTGGTATCCCCTATTCTTCTGAGGAGATTTCCCTCCTCGCTGGAAAAACTATTGTGAAAGCTTTTCTAATACTCTATCTGTTCTAGAATCTTTCCTGGAAAATGGAAAACAGCATTTGTCCAGTCAGTTCCTAAAAAGTCGATCCTTCCTCCTACCGACCCATTGTTCTTGGGACTTTTCTTTCCAAGGTCATTGAATCGCTGACCAGCCATCACCTCATGAAATATCTCGAAGATCGAAAGCTGAATGAGCGGTAGTGGATCAGATCTTACAATTTTTGGAGAAAGTAAGATTATTGGGCTTGATATTTCTAAGACATTTTATAGACGAAAATGCTGCGTTTGGTATCAATGGAACTTTTATTTTTTGGTTTAAAAATTACATTCTGGATCGTTTAATATATTTAGTGTTAATGATCTGAAGTCAGTTAAAATGGGTCAGAGAAAATGTTTTTACCTACTAATTTATAGAAAGGAAGATTTTTATTTTTGATTGGTCTAATATAGTTTTTCGGCTATTTCTCTCAGCTTGTTTTCATTATTAAATTTTGAATAAAAAAAAAATTGTGAAAGCTATGACAAATTGCTATAAAATATTTGTTACTTGTCAAAACATTTTACCCAATAAATAAAACATATATCCCCTTATTCAAGTAGTTCTAAATCGATGCATGTATTTATGATTCCGTTTGGTCTTTGTGTCCGATAACAAAATTACCCTCTCATTTCCTCAAATAAAAACAAAAAACAAATAAAATAAAAAAAAAAACACAAACGATACTCTTCTTTTATGCTCAGTGGTCTTTTTCAATAAAAATTATGAACGCTTCCCCGACTACACTATCGCTTTTCATTCACTTCACTTAACGCCTTCCCTATTGAAAAGTATAAATAAAATTAATGTTCTCCGTTTTATTACACCAAATCACATACCACACATACAAACACACATGTTCCAACACTTATTTTTGTTTTCCTAAAAAGAATATCAGAAGGATTCCAATATAGAAAACTTACAACAAAAAAGTTTAACTGCGACTCATAAAAGCTAAATGCCCTGCGAAAATGCACTTAACTTCAAATAGACTTAGTACCAGAGTTGGAGTCGTGACGCATAACCATTCTACAAAACGTAGCAAGCAAAGCTCGAAATCAAGAACGACTTTTCGCTATTCCAATTTCAAAAAAAAAAAAAAAAAAGTTATATTATTGGAGCCAACATACTCGTCCCTCAACAGCCCTTTCATGAAGGACTATTAAAGGATTAAGGGAAAAATGGAACATTTTATGGATAATTTTCTTTTATTTTCAATTTTTTTTCTTGTGTTTCCTTTTGTTAGGTATGTTTTTTGGCTGAGAAAACGCAGAGTAAATGAGGAGTAAAAGGATACGACCATTCAACTGATTTGAAGTAGTTTTTTTTTTGTGTTTTGTTGCAAGAAGAATGCTTTTTTTATAGAAAGGTTTGTTTTTTTTTCTGAAAACTGTAATTTTAAATTAAAAAGTGGGGGTTTTCTAGTTCAAATTATAAAGTTGTTAAACATCATCTTAAAAGTTAAAATTAAATTTAATGACAAACTTTGACCTATATTTTGTACAAAATTGCAAAAAAAATTAATTAACAATATTTTTCGAAATATTTACAATCATTCAGATGCAGTCTTAATTTTTCTCAACGATAACTGATGAAAACTTAAATATTTCACCTCAACGCTTATGTGCGACTTTTTACTGGGCCTCCCACAACTTCGGTGTTGATGTTATTGATTAAAAAGTTTAAAAATGAGTTTACTTGTGCATTTGAAATAATACAAAAAAAAGTCTTGATTTCTGTGCACTTGCTAGAGAGAGTCATAATAAGTCTAATCTATACATTCCGGGATTTTCAGCTATTTGCGTTGGGCGCCATTTAAAATTTCAACAAATTGGTTTTTATTAAATAACTCACTCATTTTCGAGATAAAACTAAAAATGAATTTGAAAAAGTTGTGGAAAATTGTATTAACAAGAACTCTGATCATTACAAATTTTGACTTAAGATTGATATTTTTCGACTAAGTTCAGAAAAAAAATAATACCTCGTATTTCCCTTAAACGTTTGTTGTTTTAAGCGAAAGTATTTTTAGTTAAATCCGATGACAGTCACGTCAAATTTCCTATACTTTTGTTTGATTCCACAATAGATTATAGAAAGCTTATAAATGGTTTCTCAATTGGCAAGGGGAGATTTAAGCGGCCATGTTGTTTTTGGTGACATCTGTCAGAGTTGTTGTTTATTATTAAACTACTGATGCCAAATCACCATTGTAAGTTACACGATTGAACATGCGCCAAATGATAAAACTTTATTATCAACATGAGTGTTCGTTAGTGCCAACGTTGAGCTCATTTTTACAATAGACGTGGTGGCTTTTCACAGTCCACTCTTCAACGTTTGGTGGCCAAATTTGAGACGACAGTTTCGGTAATCAATCAACCAACATTTATATCTCAAAAGAATGTAAGTGAAAGTATACAGCAGAATTCGAGGGAATCGATTCCTCGCCGTGCACAAGTTTGCTTTCGCAGAACTCAACTTGGCAAATTTTGCGTCGATACTTGAGCCTACACCATGCAAGATTCAACTGATCCAGGAGCTCAAAGTCCATGACCATATACAACGCCGTTTGTTCACTGACTGGGCTTTCGGGGGTTTTGGAAGAGGATCGAAATTTTGGGCGGAAAATCATCTTTAGCGAAAGGGTGTATTTTTGGATGAATTGCTGTGTTGACAAACAAAAACAGCAACCAACAGGAGGTTCACCAAGTGAAAATGCATTCTCAAAAAGATACCGTTTGGTGTTTGTCTGTCCGCAGCAGTGTTGTCGGAATGGCTACTATAGTAACATTTGGCTCCTTTACTGTGGGAAGGGCTACTGTGCTCCCCATGCCTCAAAAAGGCTCCTCCCTTCAATCTTGAGGCTCTGACTAGTAATATATATTAGTTTTTTGCACATAGTCCTAAACGAACACTGGAACTTGAAGAGTTTCAAAAATATTTTTCAGTTGAGGTCCATAAAATTCTTAAAATGTCGTCAACTAGGTGGCTTTCGTTGGAGAGCGTTATCTCAAGAATTCTTGAACAATGGGTTCCTCTGCAACATTTCTTCATTGCTTACGAGTTAGAAAGCAATATGAATTTGGCCCATAAAATCTTCTCAGAGAATACGGAAATAAATAAAACATATTTAAGTTTCTTAGGTTACGTTTTGAATATAACAAAAAAAATAAACATAGAATTTCAAGCGGAAGCCCCAAAAATGCATACCTTGCTCCAAACTGTAAGAATGTATTTCAAAACCCTTCTTCAAAATTTCGTCAAGCCAGAATATATACATAGATGATTTACAGCTACATAAAATCGATTTCTGGAACGATAATATTTTTTTAAATCTTAATTACGTTTAATTTGATGACAAGGTTTTAGTGGCAATACAAGGTATTGACCCCAAGAACCTAGCACCAAGTTTAGTCCCTTTGATGATGTTATTTCTAAATTTAGCGGATGAGTCAGAGTCTGAAAATCTAGATGAGGAATGGCGGCTATTTCTTAATCAAACTTCTATGTCAAAGGACTTAGACTTTGAAGATTTTTACCGAACACTAAAAATGCTTTAAATGAGACTATGTATCCTTGTATAAAAAAATTTGTGGGAAAAATAATTGTTTTTCCACACAGTAGTGCGACTGCGGAAAGAAAGTTTTCAGATGTTAGTCTAATAAAAGACAAAAAGCGAAGTCGCCTTCACGTTGAAACAGTGAATGCTATTTTAACGGCAAAAGAACTTTTGAATAATAACTCATGCGAAAAGTGGGAACCGTCTAAAAGTTTGATTGAGAAGTAAAAAAAAAGAGGTCTGGACTCAAAGAAATACTAATCTATGTATGTATATTTATTTTTATATTATATAAGTTACATATTTGTTTTTAAAAAACCTACTTTTAATATTTTTAATTAATTTCTTAATAATGATCAATTTTCAATTATTTATTTTCCTATTTAAAGTAAAGCTTCTTTTGAGGCTACATTTATATAAATATACAACTTCAGATATGAATTACTTTTTGTTTTGCTTAGTCCAATAGAACTTTACGTGCATCTGTCCTTCTTAGGGTGTGTTCACAACGGAGCTGCGATAAACGTTTCGAGCAGCAATGTAACTAAAGCTTTGAGATGTTTACATTGATTGTTGTTGTTCGAAGCGCTGCTCCGTTGTGAACACACATAGGAAAATCAATGTAAAGCTTTCTCAGCTCTGATCAAATCGCAGCTTGAATCGTTTATCGCAGTTTCGTTGTGAACACACCCTTAGACATTTTTGTGTGTTGGTATGAATAAAAATATCAATAGAAAAAAAATATTTTTGTTTCTTTTCATTTGTGACCGCATCTATTATTTGATGAAATATCCCGAATTTTAACGTGGCTCCTCAATGCTCCCCTAATTTTATGAAAAGTGCTACTCTCGGAATTTTTTAAACGACAACACTGGTCCGCAGCCGGATCTATGCAGAAGAGTCATTGAAACTTGGACTACTCTAATGCGCACCAACGCGGTGCACCGTTAGCAGCCGAGGAGGGCATTTGAATTTTAAACGATCTCATCTTCTATACATAATGGCATACATTTCAAGTAAAAACAAAGTTATATTAATACCTCACGCACAGCTTGTTTGATTACATTTCAAATCTACCCGCCCCTATAGGAAAAAAAACCCTTTATTTTGTTATAATTCAATTCTCTTGAGCCTAAGGCATGGAAATGAATTATTTGAGAAGCGTATAAAAAGGTGCGACACTTGGATGAGGTCATTGCCAATGTTTCGTTGCAGGAATTGATCGACTTTTTTTTAAACTTTGTCTTAGAATATTTAAAAAAGTATTGAAAAAAACTGTATTTAGTTTCAAATACAAATGGATTCCGGCATGACATTGACAGCGACAGAAAGAGGAAAATAGATGCTTACAAGAGCTTGTGAGCTTGGGACTCTTAGGTGGAGAACAGAGAGGCTCAACAGAAGAAAGACTGCTGTAAACAGTTATCTTGCGGATCCACAAAAAGGACGCACATCAGAAGCAACAACATTACGAGAAAAGCGTCTGATTCTATGGCTTGCCCCAACTTCTACTCTAACTAACGACTTTAATAGGGGCCAAAAGTGGAGTATCATCGAGCATATCAACGGTCCGAAAGATAAAAAAGTGATACTATCCAAAGAAAAAAATTTAAAAAGAAACCAGATTTGAGGCTAGTACACAAGGAAAAGGAACTTCGGATGAATCTTGTAAGAGAAAATTTTGTTGGACCTGTGAATGGAAATACATTAACTTTTCGGATGAGAAGAAGTTTAGCCTTGATAACTTTTATTTCCATGCTCTGAGAAAGGACGAGCTTATTTTGGCAAGACATCACAGCCGTACATCACGTGCCATGGTGTTGGGACTTATTACCTTCTATGGGACTACCGATTTGGAGATTTTGTCCACAATGATGAAAAATGCCTTAGATTTCCAACAAGACAATACCCCCATCCACACTTCCAGGGTTGTAAGAAGTTAGATTCAACCAGAAAACATAAAAATTTTGCCATGGCAGCCCTATTCACTGGACTTGAAATACTATTGCCAACGTTTCGACAATTTGAAGACAATGACACCTTAATCGAAGCTTTTCCTGATGCCTAGGACCAAAATTTTCCATAACCGTTTTTTAAAAACCCTGTATGATTCTATTCCACAGCGTCTTTTAAAGTATATAGTTCATTATTTGATCTTGGAAAATTCCAATGGTTGTTTCCAATTGACCCTTTTCATGAATTTCTTATAGAACGATACGTACCTACTCGTATTATAGTTAATGTTTCCGGACGAGAAATGTCCAAACCGTTCACGAATTGTTGTCTGTTGACCATCAACTGAGGTTAACTTACTGCCATGTTCTGTCAACTTGATACAACAGAAGAATGGTAATCAAAATCTTAATAAATGACAAACGTACTGTCAAGTACAGAGGTTCTTTTTTTAGCCGCACTTCACGAATGTGGAATGCTTTACCCGGCTCAATATATCCCAATAATTGCAATGTGCAGGCATTCAAAACCAATGTGCATCTGTGTCTACTTTATTATCCTATCCTACTTTCCTAATTGCTCGCACTATGTTTGACATTGTAAGGGTATTCAAAACCCCTTGAGTGCGCGTACAATATAAAAAAAATCCTTAAGTGATCATGTTAACAATAACCAAATTTGAGTTTTTCGGACACACACGACCCACGTGGAAGCCCTTGCACTTTCTCAAAGTGACTATTTGGTGTGGCATTTGCACAAAAAAAGTAATTGGACCCTATGTTTCTCGGGATGCTGATATAACCACAGTAAAAGTGACTTGTGAACGTTGCAGACAGATATTTTATAAATTCATTTTTTCTACAAGTTACTGAATTGGGTCTTAAGCACTGTTAGGCAAAGCAACCCCTCTCACTGCTAGGTCAAGGATAGAGATTTTGAGACACCAATTGCCTGGGCGAATGATCTCCCGTTTTGGTGAGTTAAACTGGCTGTCCAGATTGCCATAATCTAATGGCCCCATACATCTTTCTTTTCGGCTTGTCGAAATCTTGCGTTTACCACAATGAACCATACATTTCGCAAGCCTGGACACCTAACTTTGGAGAAGAAATTGCCTATTTGGAGCAATATGATTTGCGGGCAACAGTTCGAAATTGGGTAAAATGATCATAAACATACATTAACTCGGGAGGTGGTCATTGGACCGAAATAATTTTTCAACTGGATGTCAATAATAATAATTTTTCATCTTCAAGCAAACTTTTCGTGAAGCTCACGTTTTTCATTTATAACAAAATGGTACTTAATTCACATTATGACTTTACTTATGCGCCACCCTGCTAAAGACTCTTTTACCCCAATGATTTCATTCATATCTCTAAATATTAAACACTCGGAGAATGAATACCCTTTCAAGCTTTTCATAAATTCTCGAGTTAGTCGTACTTGTACCATCAGATATTCAGATATAACCCAAAAAAGATCAACATTTTTGTTTCGAAAGTATTTCAGCACGCCATCTTTGTTTTTGTTTTGTCATCACATATTTCCCTGGAAGAGCTTAACCGGGCATGAAAAAGCATTTTCATTATAAAATATATCACTACAGAGTTGTCATCATAAAAATATCATCATAGCCCCACTTTCTTGCAGCACGGCAAAAGGCTGAACCCTTCGAATAGAATTATGAAAATTGAATCCCATCCATTCATACCGTCACTTCTGACTGTTTCCACTGTACCCACTTATGTGGATGTGTGTGTTGAGGGGGTGAACTGGGTAAGTTTGTTGGTTGGATAAGACAAAGTATTGTCATAAAAACTGGTTAAATTTTCATGTTTACTTTTGGTGTACGAAGACGAAGAATGTACAAAATAAATATTCCTTCCACACCGAACTAAGTCGAGACATGCAAAGTGCATGCATAACAGTTTTGGTAACAAGATAATCATGCAAAATAATATTGGTAGCTAGGTAGAAAATATCTACTGCGACTGTGTCCGCAGTCGTCGTCCTTGTTGCTGGATTTGAAGGAGGTTATGGGACAAATAAACATCCTAATTCCCCCCTGATTGTATCAACAACAATTTCGTCCCTTCCTGGTATTGAAGATCCGTTTGGTATGATTCTGTCGTCCTGTACCTACAACAGAAGTCATGTCTAGGACTGTTGCTACCAACAATTGTATCCTCGTGTCGTCGGTATCCACTAAAATGACTAAGCATTTTAATGCTAACTTCACTTACATCCATTTCATTTACGAAATGTGTGTGTACAAATTTATTATCGTAAGTCCTGTGAGACAGTTTCCCTGTGGAATTGAACAAAAACAAAAAAAAAAAAAAAAAGCAAAACAATAACAACAACAAAAAGGCATGTCGACACAAAATAACATAAAGAAAACTTAAGACACACGACAAAAGCAAACACAAGAAAAAGGATACCCCATAAAGCCCCTTGTTCCCGGGTGGGAGAGAGGTATACACCCTATAGTCAACAAGGACAACATAATTTACATTAAATGCGTCGTATTTCGTATACCCAGAGTCCACAAAGTCAAACAACAATGAACAAGGACTCGACTTCAATAACAAAATCAACCTTTCTTGTGTATAACATTACATTTTGTTGGTAGTGATTTTTAGTTAGACTGCATGGCAGGATACTGGAAGTGGAGGGAAGAGATAGGTTTACAAGGAGATATCTATCCATTCGAGCCCATAGCCCAAGGTCAAGCTGATGAAATTGATATTAAATGCGAAGGTCTTGGGGAGGAATTCCATTTATTTTAAAGAAGAAGAAAAGTATTAAAAGTTTTATTTTTTTTTTATTTTGTAGGTATTTGATTTTAAAGGGCAAACTTAGAAAACTAAGTTAGCGAGGACAGAGAAATCCTGAAAATATGTCAATGTAAGGGTATTTCTGCAGAAAGTTGATATCCATGAAACTTATAGGGGTGGCAAAAAAATAAATAAGTAGTTGAGTCTCGGAATAAACCTAAAGTGCGTCGCAAACTCACTCGTTTCAATCTTGATTTGTAAGAACCTTTACCCGAGGTAAGATTTGGTAATAGATATTATACTTATATTATAAAAACGTACATGTACTATAGGGCTCGATTTTTACTTGCCACTTATAGGTACTATAAGGCAAGTTATGCATTCGTAAAAAAAATCGAACTCGAGATTTTGATCAAAGTTGACATTACGATGATAGCGAAGACCAAAAAAGTGGGTCTCGCAATTCTGTCTGTCTGTCTGTCTGTCTGTCGGTTCGACTACAGCCTAAACGGCTCGGCCAATTTTCTTCAAACTTGGTAGATATGGGTTTTAATTTTTTTCCCCGGACGTTTTTTTCTGTTTTTTTTTTAAGGCCAAAAATAACGGTACCTGCCATAAGATTTTTTTCGAAATTTTATAAATATTTTTTTTTCCCAAAAACTGTCCTACAGAATTTAAAAAAAAAAATTCGAAAAATTTCATTTGGTTAAAACCAGCTAATGGTTGAAAAAAATTTTACAAGAAATAGTTATTTTTGGTAGCCCCCCTGGGTCCATTTTTTTTGTTTTTGATTTTCTCGAAAACGGTACAGCCGATTTAAATAATTTTTTTTTATGCCAAAGCTCCCCCAAAGTTTGAATATTATTACATATTCAAATTTTCAATTTTTAATTTTTTGGATTTAAAAAAAAAAATTCAAAATTTCTTTTTTGGAAACTCAATATTTCGAAAACCCCATGCTCGATTTTTTTCAAACTTGACAAATAAAAGTTTCTTAACATAATCTACAAGATTTGAGAAAAAAAATTTTGTTTTATCTAAAACTAACGGTACCTTCCATACAAATTTTAAAAAATGGTTTTCGAAAATCGTATTTTTCTCGAAAACGGTTGCGAGAATTTTGCTAACATTTTTTTTTTCTTTTAATTAATCTTTACGATCTATAATTTAATAAAAAAAAATTTTTAAATCTAGATATTACTGACTGACCATAGAACAATTTTTTCGAATTTTGAATTTCTCATTATCGACATAACGGATTTTAATAAAAAAATTTAAAAAGAAGCTCCTAAAAAGTTTAAAAAACATTGCATTTAAAAACTTAAGAAAAAATATTTTTTCAATTTTTAGAAAAAAAAAGTCATTTTTTTTTGGAAAATTCAATATCTCAAGAACGGCTTAGTATTTTCTTTTGGAAATTAGACTCGTCTTCGTACAGTAATAAAAACTTAAGGTTGGCGTACCAAAATTTTTTCTTAAAAATGTTTTAAAAATTTTGTACATAAAAGCTTATTTTTTAAGGAACCACTACAATGACTTATAATTTTTGTTCCTGCATAAATTCATATTCGCATAGCATTCTGTTTTTATCTCTTACTACTAAAAGAATTTAAAAAATTCATTTTATCCTTATGAACAATATTCTTCAATAACATCCGTTTTTAAGATTCCTAGTCTATTACATAGGAGCAAGTTCGTGCGACATAGTCGTGCATTTTATTTTTTAATTACTACTCACTACTAAAGGGTTTTCCATTCGGGATTTTCAAATTTTGAACGGTGATGGCTGACATATTGTTTGTAACGAAGTTACACCTTTTAACCTAATTACACCTTTTACCACCCAGAGAAGACAGAACGCCGAAATTCTACTTCAGTTACTATTCCGGATGAAATGAACAGCAAGTATTGCATACCTCAAGGCACCCACGCAAAACTGCAAAAAGAACACACACTCTAATGGTTGGCGACGAACATCAGCAAATAAATTTCGTTCATCAATTTTACAATTCACATTTGGTTTTGGCCGCCAAGTCGACAAGTAAGAGTTGGAAATTCATCGAAAGTCAGATTCTTCTTGCCACCGTGTCTTATGTACCGATCTAGTGTACATGGTAAAGATCATCTCAATAAGAAGTACATTGCTGGTCGCATATACCAGGTAGCAGCTTTGAAACTTTTGGCTTTCACCGTTAAATACCCCCTCCGCTCTCCTCCTCAACTCAGACTAGGGACTCTATCCCAATCTTCGCTGTCTGAGCCCCCTCTCCGATGCCGCCGATAGTGTATATGAAATACTTTGTTTTTTTATTATAAGATCGTAAATATTGTAAAATTATATGAAATATTTTGTTTTGTGTTTTGGATTTGGAGCTTTGAACTCTCTATTGGCCGAGTTTTTACTGCTTTCTTCGGTTGACCCTGACCTACCTCAGCTGAAAACAAAAAAGCATCACATGTTAAAGCTTCAAAGCTGTCAAATTGCATGTCATTTATTCAGTCTGTCTTGCCAAATAAACTTTGAGAGCTATAGCGTTCAACAATATGAGCAAATGATTTTTTTTTATGAAAGATGGGTCTTCTGTAAAAACAACATTTTGAGCGCTTTGGCAATTTGACGGTCACCATAATCTTTCTTGCTAAAGGACTATTGCCAACGTGGTTGATAAATTCGAGGCAACCGGTTCGGTGAACAATCCGCCAATAGCCAAAACCTTTACATCAACTAAACTAAAGATCTGCCGGAGATATCCATGCTGACCACAACTTGCAGAACTTCGCGTCATGACTTAGACCTACACCGGTACAAACTTTAACAGATCCAGGCGCTCAAAGTTAATGATAAGAGACAATGGTGTGTGTTCGCTAACTAGGCTCTTAAGCAGTTCAAAGTTGACCGGAATTTCCGTCGAAAAATCGTATTCAGCGAAGCCCATTTCTGGCTTAATGGGTTCTTCAACAAGCAAAAGTGTCGAAATTGGGACGAGCAAATTCCACCAACAATCAACAGCTTTACATTAACTTAAACAAAGATCTGCCAGAGATATCGCCGCTGACCACAACTTGCAGAATTTCGCGTCATGACTTGGAACTACACTTCAGCTTCAACTGACACAGGGGCTCAGAGTTAAAGACCATAGACAATGGCGTGTGTTTGCTAAACGAACCTTCGAGCAGTTGGAAGTTGACCCCAATTTCTGTCGAAAAATCATATTCACCGGCGAGTCTTATTTCTGGATAATGGGTTGGTCAACAGGCAAAATTGTCGAAATTGAGACGATCAAAACCCATACGAGATCCACCAATTTTCAATGCATCTAGAGAAAGTTACTCTTTGGTAACGATTTTGGGCATGCCCATACTTGTTTGGCCAGTCCATCACCGGCAACGGCGAGCGCTATAAATAAATATAGTTGTGTAAAAGCTCGAATTGAACCGGGACCTAGTGACTTACAACTCTCAACCATTCTGTGTGCATGTTACTAGGAACGGAGGTGACCTGCAATTTTCTGCGAATTCCGAACGGGTAAGGAGCAGCACTTACCATGACAAGAGATATACTCTTAGAGGATTTGTCAATTCCTCGCCAAAGGCAGTACGCCCACGAAAAACTTTTTTACAGCGACTGAGAATCGAAATCGAGGTCGTCCGTATAGTCCAACGCGCTAAGCATTATGCCAAGGGCATGCGCTATCGCTTGACGATAATCAATTTCTTTCGGCCCGAATAATAAGGACTACGACAAAAAAAGTTTCCCTAGGATGGCGGGGCTACGTACCACAAAGACCGTCCAATAAATATTTTGCCCGAGCTATTTCCGGACATGGTTATCTTACGCGTAGACGAGAGTTCTCCAGGCAACGAGATCATAAGATTTGACCCCTTTAGATTTATTTTTATCTGGTTTTCTTAAGTCAAAGGTCTGTGGCATTAATCACTGTACCGTTATTTGGTCCTCAAATAAAACTAAATGACTGCATTAAATGGTATATTCCTCCCATCAAACAATTTCATCGTAAAACTTGCAGTTGCTGGAATGCCCATCAGATTACGCTAGAGTCCAATCTCAGACGAACTATTAAATTCAGAGTTCCTTTCCTTAGTCTTACCACACAAATTTTGTATTCAGTCGGCAAGAACCAGTGTGGCTTCCGGCCCGGCAGATTGACCATACACGATACACCAAATATTCACATTGAGGCAAATCCTGGAAAAAAAAAACGAATTTCAAGTCAAGACTCACCATCTGTTTATCGACTTCAAAGCCGCATATGATTCATCGTCAGGAGCTACATATATATGGCAGAGGCCGAACTCGGTATCCCGGGAAAATTGATCCAACTTAGTCGCGTGACATTGGAAAATACGGAGAGCAATGTGGAACTAGGGAGCAATCCTTCTGAACTATTCCAAACATGCACAGGCCTTCGGCAAGGAGATGAGCTATCGTGTGATTTCTTCAATCTCGTTCTAGAGCAGTTTGTTCGCAGGGCAGGCGTTAACACGGAGGGCTCTTTTTTCAACAAATCTGTCAAACTGTTGAAGTATGCGGATGATATCGAGATCATTTGCCGATACGAACGTTCAGTAATAGGTTCCTTCACGGCTGTTGAAGAGACTTGTTGGTCTTATAGTAAATCAGGACAAGATCAAGTATATACTACCAACAAACAAAGAAACGTCTGTCCACCGATTAGGGCAAAACGTCGCTATTGATAGCTAAAACTTCGAGGTAGTTAAGAAGTTCATCTACCTCGGTGTTTATATTAAATGCACGAACGACACCTTAGTGGTGATGGAGACCCGACCAAGAATTATCCTGGGAAACCCCTGCTACTTAGGATCAGCAAAACAAATTTGTTCAAAACTCCTCACTTGTGAGTCGAAGTGCACGCTCTACAAAAACCCGTATACTACCAGTCTTGCTTAACGTCGGTGGCGCCGGGTGCTGGATTATAAGCAGAAAGGGAGAGATAATACTTTGCTCTTTCGGAAGCTCTTTCTTCGACAGATATTTGGTCCTGTGCAAGCAGGGCGAAGTGAGGAGAACTCTATCAACTTTACAAAGATGTGGATGTAATCCATAAAGCCAAAACATGTCGACTATATTGGCTCGGCCCGTGGACACAATAAGCGAATAAACAACAGTTCTGCAGATAAGAGATTCTTCTAATCCCAGCCCGATGGTTCGCGGCGACAGGAAGACCGACCCTCCGGCTTAAAAACCAAGTCATCGCAATTACCAGATCATTTGGCCTAAATGACTGGATGCAGCGTGCTCGGGATCGCAGACGATTGAAAGCTGCCGTATAATATTAGGCCGGGACCCTTCATCGATCGGGCGCCAGCTAAGTAAATATGTCAAGGACATGAATGAGGAATGCCTTACCGGCCCAATATTTCCTTTCGAATGCCATGCTTATAGACATACACAACCAATGTTCATCGATATTTGCTTTTGAATTCTCTCCAACTTTCCGAAACACTCGCACTTTGGTCACACATTTTAAGGGTAGTTCTCCCAAAAATAAAATAATAAAACCATTTCTAGGAAAAATTAAAATTTACAAATTAATTTACTTGTTCAAGAACCAGGAAGAATTAACCATAAATTTCATTCCAACAAAAATTCAGAGAGAGGAAAACAAATTCTTCACTTTCGTATGGAAAGAAGCATGGGAATTACGAACTCAGGTCTGATACATTCAGAGCTCGAATGCCTATTGTCTGTGCTAAGGTACTACTTGGGTAGGTATCCTAACTGCTGAATCCAAGTTATTACAGGACTCTTATATATGCAACATTTAAGCCCCTTCTCCTTGCAAAAAGGACATCACTATTTATTTCATTGAATAAATAAAATCTTCCAACACGAACAAGTCTCAAGGCATCCCCTTTCTGCCAGCACATTTCGACCCTCCGGGATTTTGTTTATTTTATTTACGATACGTGTTGCTAATCCTCCCTCCGACTAAACGAAACATTGTCAATGTGCAACAGATGCAAGAAAGGATGTATTGTCAATACTTAAATATGTACGCCGCAAAAAGTATCGGTAGGTAGGTAGGCTACACTACACACATGCTGTGCATTTGAGAACCACAGGATATTCCTGTGTCTTAATCGGATCTGGGATAATTGCACGCAGTTGTTTTAGTTGTTTATCGGATGAACGCACAACGTGCCAACGAACACACCATAAGAACCCCGAGTCTGGATCTGGACTCTCATGCTCACGCAAAATGCGGGACACAAGGAGAGCACAATTCCAACAGAGCAATAAATGTTCAAATTGAGTTTTATATCCTCATTAGGTACTCGTGTAGTCGCATCGCATCGTATCGTATCGTATCGCACTTCGCACCACACCCGCACTTCGGTGCTCACTTGAGTTGAGATATGGAAGGCAGTTCCGGGAATTGTTGTATCGCCGTCTCGTTTAGCTATATTTACCAGCAGAAGCCCCGATAAATGAGACTATAGCCTATACATAGTAGGAGACCCTTTTGGCACTGGGTTTCAATGTGAGGAAGCAAAGAAAAGAACTTCAGAAGCGCCATCGATATACACAGCTGGAAGGTATGAAATACATTACCGACCACATTGCCGCCCAGCGACACTATAACCGTAGTACCACCATAAGGTCCAACAAGCCGTAGCACTAAACTAGTTGAATTATGTCGAAGTCTTCGTCCTATGGCCGTTTATTATCTATGAGCTGAGCATGGTGCGGTCTGGAAGACCTTGTATAGCCATCATCCCCCAGACTAGAGAGGTGTCTTTGTCCGTTGGTCGGTCGTACTCGCCGTGTCATCGTCCGTTCCACAGGATATAGAGAACGGAATCGCGTGGTTAGTGAAATTGAGGGCAATGGCTGCCTGCCGATCCAGAGATAAACAGATATAAAAGTTAAACGAGGGTGGCCAGCAGCAAGGAAACATATAATTGAATTAAATCTTCCATTTTTATTGGCACTAAGGTGCTCGCTGTTCGCATTTTATTATAAATATCCTTAGCTTCTATATCTCGTTCTCGGTGCGATGGTAGAGTTCCTTGGATGAGTTATGTCTGATGAAATTTTTGTATTAACATTCGCTTTGTTGTGCCATCGCAATTCGCTGTTTGCGTTCACGGTTGCCAAATGAACTGATATCGTAAATATTCATGTTACCAAAAAAATATACAATATAAAGCTTAACATCTTAACTTTAGAAAGATCCGACGATAATAAGCCAAGTTAAAATTTATTGAGATTAAGGATTCTTCACGATTTTGATTTTGTTAAGTGAAGGCATCTCCTTTTGAAGTTATACATTTATTGATATTTTTTTAAAGGTCAGTTCAAGCTATAACTTCTGTTTTTTTGAAATTCTTCATCTCAGCTCTTTAGTCTGGGATTCAGGGTTAAGGGATATTATATCTTAAAGTGTTAAGCATGATTATTTTTTATAAAAATAAAAAATAGGGCAACATTTTTTACCCCTCCTCAAAAACAAAAATATCAAATCAATATGAGACTGGTCAGACAAGAGAAAAGTGTTAAGAAGGGATTCATCTTATTACCCTGTTTGAAGAAGCTTCTGGGAAATTTTCAAGCAAATCGACTTTTAATATAATCGATCCTGGCCATGTCTTGCCTGGGCTTGCGTTTCAGATTAAGTGTCCTTCATAACTCCCAGCGCAATGTTGACTTTGTTTGGCAAGTGAGTCATGAAGGGCTGATCCTCACCTGACCAACTCGTTTACCCGTGGATTTCCATCAACCCGGAACCTAGTTGAGAGTGACACCAAAGTGAATGTTCAGACCTAAAAGTACATTCTGCGTTTGTTGGACCAATTGAACTCCGGTTCTGGTTGAGGTCTTCTTTGAGTAACTTGCATGCTTTCCAGTCCGCAGCATATAAGTTCTGCGTCACAACTTTAGAATTAATTTGGAAAGGCCTCACTTTCGACAGAGGGTACTTACTTAATTAACTCTCTCAACCACTGGCTTTCCAGCCTCTACAAACCCAAACACGCTGGTTTCAACCGTTTTTGCATTCGCTATGGCTTGGATCTTAAACTTAAGGTTCGGTTTCCTTTTCGCCTTAAACATGGCGATTCGAAGAGTCTATCACTGGAGCTTTATTTTCCATTCATTCGATATAGCCGAGACAATCCTCGTACATAATATCCAATACTCGTTGAATTTTCCGCTAAGGTGTTACTTATCGAGTTAATATCAATTCCGAGGCAGGTAGATGAACTCCTGAACTAAGTCACAGTTGTTGCTATTAATAGTGATATTCGTTTGTTGAAAGCATGTCCCCGATCTTCCGTCTGACCAAGTTTATTTCAAGGCTAATAAGTTTTACCTGTTCTTCAATCAAAGTAAGGGACTCAATTATGGAACGTTCGTTGGTGGACACAGTCGGTTGTTGGATAAATGTATTGACAATAATGCCCGGGTTTTGAAAGCCTGCCTTGCACAATTTTTAACAAGGATGAGAGGGAATAAATCACATGACGGGCATGTTTGAAAAAGTTCGAAAGAAATATTCTTTAGTAGCTTAGTTCACGCGGCACCTCATATTTTCCAATGTCACGCGACACAGTAGTATCAGTTTACCGGAATCCCGAGTTCGGCCATCGCCAATACAGTTTCTTACGATGAATGCTATCATGCCCCTCTGGAGTCGATGAAAAGATGGTGAGTCTCGGCTTGAAATTCGTTCGTTTTTCTCAGGATTGGATTGAAGATTTGATCTTTGGTCGTTCGGCCGGGTCAAAAGTTTCACTGGGTTCTTGCAGACTTTATATGAGTCATTCAGAGTTATGTCTCCAGAGTAATTACAGGAAATAGATGGGACATATGGAGCCTAAAGTTCATGTTTTCTTCCACCCATATATATGGTCGATCATTTGAAGATTGCACCCTCCCAAAATGTGAACACCGTATTTCATTAAATGCACGCACTGGGTTACATATTTTTATGGTAGTCAAAGCCACTTAAGTCTGCGCAGGCGCACATTATAAAATAAGTGGTTTCTCCTGTAAGCTATTTGGCATTGTTTTTCTTAAGCTTTGTTTTTTTTTAGCTAAGTCTGACTCTTCTAAAGCATATAGTAAGATTTTGTCTAAGTTGTTGTCGGTGGAGCACCAACTTACTAAGATGAAATGTTGACCCGTTGTTATTCCACATGGTTCAAAGAAATATTTTCCCTACTTGTTGAATCTTTTTGAGCTCCTTATAAAACATGTAAGCCTTAATATTACGGTATTTGCTATATTAATTGAATTGTTATTGTAGAACTCTCCTTAATAGAGTCTTCGTCTATTGGATAGAGCAGAACATGTATATAGAAGGCTAAGAATTATTTTGCTCCCCCTTAAATCCATACAAAATCTGCAGGCATCGTTGAAATAGATGCAAAGTCTTCCTGCGGGCCTACTGTGCCTTAAGATGTCAGACCCTTGGAGTGCTTTAAATCTAGTACCTAGCTGCGTTGTTAATTAGATGGTGATTTTATACTACCTGAGTTGGCTGAGCATAATTTAACATAGAGCTATGGTTATGCCAATAGGAATTTCTACCATATTTATTAAAAAGGTATTGCTGCTCCAATGTTAGTAAGTTCATCAGCTTTAAAGTTTCCTGGAATATCTCTATGGCCAAGCACCTAGTGTTGAACTGCTGCACCATCTCGATACTAGTTAGAAAATGCTCAAAATTAAGAGTGAGTTAGTAAACTACTATAAAGTTAGCAAATTGTTAAGTAGTATCATACTGTCTAAAATTTTGCGCCTGTTGTTTTTTAATTACCAGCATTATTAGGCAATCGCGATTAGAGTAGTGCCTTTTGTCATTTTTACTCACACACACAAACCTTAAATACATACATATGTGTATTCATCTCCATGAAACCACATTGTAGTGAATAACAATTCATACAGTAAATTAACTAAGGAAAGGCTTTTTTATCATAAATATCATATTTTATTTAAAATGCGAGAATAATTTGACCAAAATGCGACAAATAAAAATTTCCTTTGCTTCTTTCTTTATTTTTTGATTTTGAATTTAATAATGCTTTTTTTTAAGAATTTTAAAAGATATAAAACAACCCATTTGGCAATACTTTTTTTGACTGGCGTCATCGGCCGGCCGCGGTCAGCAATTCAGCAGAATTTTTTTTTGTTGATTCGAAAAACAAAAACCATTTGGCATATTGACTTCCTTTTGTGTGGTTCGCTGTATTCGGTTGCACCGTTTGTTAACGTAAATTGTTATCGTCCTTGTACATACACAAGCAGGACTTTCTCTCTGCGTGCGAGGACATAAAACACAATTAATGTGGATTATAGTTAACCATTAAAATGTTTGGGCAGTTTGGGTTAATAAGGGTTTTTCTTGACTTCAGATTAATTTAATCTTTTTTTGTTGTTGTTGTTGTTTGGTTTGCTAGTGTTTTTTCTTCTTTTCGTTCGAATGACCTTTGATGGGAAATACTTGTTGTCGAGGGTAAGGGCATCAAGGGATTTAAGGTGAATTAAGGAAGTTGCTTATGACACCCCAGAGAGACAGAGTGGGCAGGATGAGATAATAAAAGTATCTTTGTGAAATTAAATTTGATGTGTATCGGGAGATTTGGGACTAGACCACAGCAAGAGTTACGGATTACCTAAGCTATTTTTTTTTTTGTTTTTTTATGTGTGTGTCTGTGGCTTATGCCTAAGAGAAAATTATGATAAGAATCTTTAGGTTTTTTATATCTCTCACATGAAGGAAAATTAATACACACATAGATATACAACGAACACACCTTTAAGTTTGAACATTAAAATTTTATCACTCATTACCTAATAAAATGATTGTGAAATTGATTTCTTGAAAACTGTTTTGGCTTTCGAAGGGCTTTAGGAAGTTCGAGATTAATTTTAGCCATAAAACCATATAAATGATGATGTGTCGTGTCTTGGGAAAAGGGTGTTTTTGTTACGACCGAAAGATAAGTATCTCGTACTTATCTAACAAAAGAGTCTTTTAATTTCATGCGTGACATGATATCATTCCAGTAATTTGTTTTAGTTTGGAATACAACTTGTGGCTTAATTTTTTATGGCATACACGAGTGTGTATAAGTGGTCATTACCTTTTGTTTTCTCTCCATATTTTTCATGCATGGTTTTTTTGTGTCTCCTTCATTAAATAAATTTTGAATGTGAATGCTTTTAGATGAATTAAATTAAAGTTAAACAAAAAATACTTAAAAAATTTCTAATCCGAATTCCACATTCCACACAATGTCTAGTCTATCCATTTTAAGACTTTTGCGCAATTCCTAAGAAATATTTTGCTGTGCTGATCTTATAATAATATTTTATAGGCGTGATTCATTTTACAGTTAGGGCATACCTATCTCCAATTTTGTATCATGTATCGGAGGAACGGGTCTAAACAATCCAATATATAAAAAATACGTAAAATACGTGGACCCCACGTACATGGTCGTATGTAAAAGTACTCCGGAATTGAATAATTTCTTATAAGTAAATATAAAATATGGATTTAATGAGATAAACATTTTCAAATGCATAAAATTGCCGATTCCCAGAAAAGTATGAATTTATGCAAACAAAGTTTCAAAATCGTTTTATTATTATCTAAATAAATTTTTTGTATAAGAAAATTTCTTTAAAATTTTTCAAGAAAAAAAAAATTGGGATGCCAATTTTATGTACTTATAGTAATATAGATTTAAGGAAAAAATTCAAAAAATAATCGTTCACACAATTTAAAGATATTAATTTTTCAAAAAAAAAAAACACATTTGGAATTTTTTTTCAAGAAAATCAAAAAATTGTCGAATATTTGTATACTTATACAATATTTTTTAAATTTAAAGAAGCTTCTGTACAAAAATGTAGATCAAAATCGTTACAGCCATTAATAGGAAAGTCGAAAACAAAAACAGTTCTATAATAGGTGCCGTTAATAACATTTTGTCCTTAGTCCTTAATTTTTTTACCAAAATGTAGTTAGAGTACCGTTATGTTTGGAGCTAAAAAAAAATTTTTCTTCTAAGGAATCACCTATGACCCTTAAGTGCCGAGATTGAAGAAAATACCTCCAGTGGCTTAAGTTAACAAGAGATGTACGGACATACAGACAGACAGGCGGAATTCCCGGACCCACTATTTTCGTGTTCTCTATCATTGATATTCGTATTCATAAACTTTGATCAAAATCTCGAGTTTGATTTTTTTCCCAAATGCATAAATTATGCCCTATAGTATCTACATACATAATAATATACATAATAGCAAGTAATAAGCGTTCATATACAAAATTTTCATGAGATTTTCAAAATTCGAAAAATGGTTCTATAGTAGGCACAGTTAGTTATTTCTCAATATCAAAATTTATAGAAAGAAAAAAATTTTTCTCAAAATTCTACTTGCATTTTTTGAGAAAAATACGATTTTCGAAAACGATTTTTAACGTGTGTATGGTAGGTGCTGTTATTTTTAAGTAAAATAATTTTTTTTTCACATCTTGTAGATTATATTAAGAAACATTTATTTGTCAAGTTTAAAAAAATCTAGCATGGGGTTTTCGAAATATTGAGTTTTGAAAAAAAAAATTTTTTAATTTTTAAAATATGTTTTGAAAATTTGAATACACAATTTTATTAAAATTTTTGGAGAGCCTTTGCATAAAAAAAAATTATCAAAATTGGTTGTACCGTTTTTGAGAAAATCAAAAACAAAAAAATGATTCCAGGGGGGGTACCATTAATAACCATTTTTCGGAACATTTTTTTCAACCATTATCTAGTTATACCTTAATGAAATTTTTTTGTATTTTTTTTTTTTAAATCTGTCGAACAGTTTATAAAATTTCGGAAAAATCGTTTGACATGTACCGTTATTTTTGGTCTTAAAAAAAAAGAAAAAAACTTATGGGGGGAAAAAATTTAAAATACTATCTACCAAGTTTAAAGAAGATCAGACGAGCCGTTTAGGCAATAGTCGAAAAGACAGACAAAATTGCGAGGCCCACTTTTTTGGTCTTCGCTATCATCGTAATGTCAACTTCGATCAAAATCTGGAGTTCGATTTTTCAAACGAATGCATAACTTGCCTTATAGTACTTGTAAGTCACAAGTAAAAAGTCTATTAACATGGCTCTGTAACGCCCACCGTTGACCGAAACGTTGTTCCCAGCCTCACTTTCAAAGAAAAATGGTCCAATGATGCCACCACTCCACAATTCGCAACAAACTGTAACTATCTATGGATGCATTGGCTTCTGGACAATAACGACAATAACGTGTATGTTTTTCGAGTCTCAGTTATTAGAAAAGACAATTTTTCGCCCAAAATCGTTGTCCAACTAGAACTGCTCTAAGGTCCAAACTGCAAATCGATAACGAAGCAGGTTTTCGCTAGTGTTTGTCAGCTTTCAAGTGATATAGCCAAGCACTTTGCACCACTTGCTACAAATCTTCCTTATTTTTACAAGTTAACTGACCGGGAGCACTCCTGACATCGCCCAAAGGTTTTGTATGGGGTTAAGGTCAGGAGATTGCGCTGGCCACTCAATAACTTTCATATAATGTCGCTAAAACAAAATTCTTGCTGCTTTTGACGTATGTTGTTTTGGCCAATGGAATCATGATTGTTTCGAAGGTCTTAGCATTCACAGACAGTTTCATAATTTCTTTTACTCAAAATATGGGACCAACGCCGGACTAGAAAAAACATCCCAAACCATCGCATTATAGTCTTTATAGTCTTTATTGTGTAGTCCAACGACAACTTCTTTCCTTGAAGCCGCCGCCGCCGCCGTCCCACGAAATGTCTATGATAATCTAAACTAAATAAGTTTACCTTTGACTTATCAGACCATATGATATTTCGTCATTTTTCAACTAGCCAATCCTTGCTCTTTTGGAAAGACTTTTCATTTTTTACTGTGTCGACTAGTGGGCAGCGAACATTTTCTTGGAACAAATTAACGTTTACTTTCAGTCGAGTGCACTACATACCAAACATCAACTTGTGAAACATTGACTTTATTGAGTGAAAAATTTCCTGCACGAGCGATTTCTCGAAATATAGAGACTTCCTAAGATCACTTTAATCGTGCGATTTAAGACAATTAGGTGTTATGTCAAATATAAAATGCTATGAAGTTAAAAAAATATCAGAGCTGTCATTCGGGAAATACATCCAAGATTGTCTAAAAAGTTCTTTAAAATTGTATCAAAAGAATCACCATTTGAAGGCCAGAGTCAAGGCGGTCTATCGAGGCACTTATTTTATTCAATTATTAAATGTAAAGTTTGTATTTATATAAACAAAAAATATATCCATTTTTCAAAAACATATTGTGTTTTTAAATAATTTAAAATAACATCTCTAGTTGGATGACCTTATACCTTACACCTTGTGCCTTCAATGATTTTTTACATTTCATCCTCGATCCGCAAGAGCAAGTTCCTTCGACTCAGTCGCGGATAGAGACATCGTTCTTATTCTTATATTTCTGCCCACGAGCTAAGTAAACTGAACTAATATAATTTGTTTATTTTAAATTGTTGAGAGATAGGTAATTCTTTTTATTGAGTTTTTGTTGAAACAAAAACAAAGTTGAAAATCAATTCAAGTTTATTGAATAGAGTACCATCGAAAATAAATCTTCTTCTCAACGAAATATATAGCTACATACCTGCACCTGGGTATACAAAACCAATTTATCCCAATCCTTATACCTACATACCTTAAAGCAACCTCTGAACCTCAAACAATTTTCCTTGAAAAAAAAAGTTAAATAAAAACAAAACCCCAAAGAAAACCATATCAAAGTGAATGCCTTAAAAAAAATACTTCCAAAGAAAATATAAGCCCGAATAGAAAACAAATACCAAATAATAAATAAATTGAAAAGGGGTAAATATCCTTTTTGGGATTGGCACACGCCGCCGTTAAATCACTGACAGATTTGTTATTACGGCACACCCATGTGTTTGTTCTAAATTCGCGCATACTTACAAACAACACAAAGCACCCACAAAATTTTTACAAAATCAAATCAAAAATCCTTCAGGAAAACATTAATACCCCCTCGCTTTGTCTTTAAGGCGCCAAGGAGAAATTATCCTTGAAGAGCAAATACGTATCCGATTTTCCCGTCACTCTGATAAGGAAAGAAACAAATATAAAATGAAGACTCAGAACTTACCGATGTCAAAGTAAAAACAAAATCCTTTTTCGTATTTATTTTTTCTTCACGATAAGACAAGAAAAAAAAAGATGGAGGAAAAAAGGATTGCGGAACAACAGGTTGCGCGCAAAAAAAAATCAGGCTTTATATATCAAAAGAAGAAGGAAACAGTTTAGGTTTAGGTACACAAAAAAGCTTTAGGTAACAAGAAACAAAAAACAGGACCAGTTGTTGCAAGATAAAAGGAGCCTCATCCATTTTCGGTGGAGTTCTTAAAATAGAATATCTTAAAACTGCCAGGACTACGAGTAAATGCAAAGCAAAAAAAAAAAAAACAAAGCTGGGCTATGGTGGATTTCTGGCAAGTAAGAACTCTCTTCCTTGTACGCGCCTTCCTTTGATAAATTCATGTAAATTACTCTAGGGTCTACGGTACGTACATTAGCCCCACTGTTAATGATATACCGAAGTTGTACCTTCTCCTTGGCGGATCTCTTAGGTAAAACCAACAGCAAAATACCTAGAAAGCTGGTAAGAGGTGTTGTGCTAATTTTAGTTTTTGTTCTCTTTAGTCTACGGTACCGGAATTGATGCTGCTGCATTTGTAATGAAGGCATAACGGTATCTATCTATGTATGTATGAATATATGATGGCAATAATAGGAAACAGTAATCTGGAAGACAACGTAGTGGATGCATAAACAGAAAGCAGGATGTACTCGTACTTACAAAAAGCGAACCGACTGATGGCATAATTACGCTCAAGATATAGGATTCCTTAAAATCCCAGAGTATGAGATGCAAAAGAAGGCACACAGGTATAATAGGTTGAAGAAGCAGCATTAAGTCCGTATGCGTGTCTTTGAGCCTTAGATAATTTCCCTTTCTTTGTAGAAAATATCATCAATTTGATTGATTAAGGTTAAGGATATTTTAAGGGAAATATTAAAAGGCTTTACTTGAACTTTTTCAGTGAAAAAGTTGTAGGAGGGATTTTCAAATATTTTGACAGGTTTGCTTATGATTTTGTTTTGGGAAATAAAATGCATAGGTAAATGTGACACACTTTCTTTATTGTTTTAAGTTTTGATTAAGTCAATGACAAAGATTAGGTGGAATAATTAAAACGGTGATTTTTGATTTTCAGTTGAAAATCGTCTCGCTGGGATATTCTGACGAAAACACGAAGAGTTGCACAGTGGCTCATATTGATTTTTTTGGTTGCAAAAATCATACATAACTCTGAAGGAAATTTTTTTTTATTTATTTATTAATCATTATTCTCTTTTACAAAATTTTACAAAAATTAAATAATTTTACTAACAAAAAAAAAATAATTACAATGAATAGAGAACAGTTAGAGACATTTTATATTCTGCTAGTAAAAAAAGCGATAATAGTGTTAAATACCACTTCAAACAAATATTACAATAAATGGAAAACAAAGTCAATGTGGGGTGACTGTATTTAAATTTTTTTTTTATCTTCAAAATTAACATGATAGAAAAGTGAAGTAGATATACCTACCTAGACAATTTTAAATTATAAATTTTTTTTTTTAATTTTTTTAATTTTTTTATGCAATGTAAGTGAGCAAAACTTCAATCTCATCGTGGTCAAAATCAAGAAGCCATAATTTTACTTTTTTTTTAAACATGTTTTGGGATCTTAATATCCTTATCTCAAAAGGCAGACGATTAAAAAGCTTACAAGATACAACTGGGTATGAGTTTCTGTAGTGAGTAGTACGAAAAACTGGAACGTCAACAACATGACGAGTGGAGCTGCGTAGATTACGATTATCAAATATTGGGCTTTGAAAATAACCACCTCTCATAAAAAAAATTTTTGACACTCTAAAATAAAATAAATGTTTAACTGGTAGTATTTTCATAGATCTAAATAATACCATCGAGTGAGCAAGGCGATGCGCGTTACTGATTCTTCTAATAGCACACTTTTGCAGGATGGAAAGTGGTTTCAAGTTGGTGGAGTATGCACTCCTACAACAACTTATTCCGTACTGTAATTTAGAGTGGAAAATTCCATGATACACTGTTGTAAGTGTTTGGTTAGAACAAATTTTTCTTAATCGATAAAAACAACGAGTTGAATTTCTTAGGTAAGTTTTCAATTCCGAAACATGTTGTGTCTAACTCATATTTTGGTCAAGAGTTATACCAAGGTATTTAAAGCTTTTAACAACTTCAATTCTAAAACATTTCGAATTGCATATTATATTTTCATTATATGTTGCACCAGACTCTGAGGTGCAGTTACAGTTAATTATGTTAAATTTTTGGCAATCACAAGAATGAAAATAAATATCAGAATATGGTATCTGGGCCGATCCCAGACAGAAAAACATTAATTTGGTTTTGTTGCTTACAGTTAACTTGTGAGTAGCAAACCATAACCTTAGTAGATAAACGTCATGGTTTAGTTCGGTTATAAGATTCAGAGGACTCGTTGACCCATAAGCGATGCCAACATCATCTGCGAAGGCCGTCATATTGCCTGCGAGAGGGAGAGAAAACAACGAATTACACCAGACCTTAGAAACATGAGGTTACTTAAACAATTTCTTACTATAACTCTTTGTTTTCTGTCCTTTAGATATGATGCAAACCAGTTGTGAATGAAGCCACGAAACCCTGCATCATAAAGCTTACTCAAGAGAATGTCATGAGAAACCGTGTCAAAAGCTTTTGAAATATCAACAAATAGACCAGCACAGAACTTACTTTGATCCAAAGATTTGTCAATAAAGGAGCAAAAACTTAGAAGAGCATCCTCAGTCGAACACCCTTCTCTAAATCCGAATTGTAATGGGCTAAAATAGTTTATTCTTGTTAGATGTGTGCACATTCGTTTTTTAATTGATTTTTCAAATACCTTGGAAATCGATGCAAGTAAAGAAATAGGCCTATAATTATTTTTATCTTTTCGGTTTCCTTTTTTAAAAAGAGGTAATACGTCTGCAGATTTTAAATTATCAGGGAACACGCCACTAAATATACTGAAATTAAATAAATACGCAAGGATATCAACCAAGTTAGGCGCAATTTTCTTGAGGGTAACATTGGAGATTCCATCGTTTCCCTGAGATTTGGAGTTATTTAATGAGTATATCGTTTTTAAGACCTCTAATCCCGTAATTTCTTCAAAAAAGAAGTTATTTGCCGAAGGCGTACTTTCAACCATTTGAGACCTTACACAACTGCTGCAAACCAAACTACCGTTATTTTCTGTAGGCGCATTTCCAACCGAGGCAAAAAATTCATTAAATAAATTGGCTACTACTACAGGCTCTTCAATTTCAGTATCTTGATCGATCAAAACAATTGATTTTAACTGATGAGAACGGTTTCTATTGACAACACTATTGATGAGGTTCCATTCTTTTTTTGGGTTACCTCGCGCATCCTGGAATTTAAATGAAAAGTAGTTATCACGGCAAGAAGAAATTTCCTTTTTAATACCCTTGCTCAATTTTTTAAACCGATTTTTTAAGTTGGAGTTAAGTGGATGCGTATAACATAATTTTCGGATTTTATTTTTGTATTTAACTTTTTTTAAAATACGAGAGTTTATCCACGGTTTTAATTTCACTTGGGATTTTTCTTTTATTGCAGAGAAACTAGAAATTCTCATATAGTTTTGGAGAATATTCAAAAACAAGTCGTATGCCTTTGAAGCATTATCCTCGGCAAAAACCTCATCCCAATTTTCGAAACGCAGTTGGTTATTAAGCATTGTATAATTTATATTAGTAACTGTTTCTGAACAAATTTCACCATTCCAGAAAAGTGTCTGGTAGGCTGGCGTGTAATCTATAGACGCAAACAAAATCAAAAAGTTGTTTTCGAACGCTAATCGTAATTTTGATTACATCTGCACTGGTCATGCTATGGCTCTCCATTTTAAAGTCCTCACCTAAGTATAAATCACTAACAAAAACTCCCACACCACCTGCTGGATATAATTCGTTTGGATTTGCGTAAAACGTATACCCGGGAATGGCATAATCATCCGTTTCGCAAGAAAAAGTCCATATCTCTGAAACAAAGATTAAGTCTGGTATATATTTGAAAGCTTCGAGATTACAGACCAGTAGATCGAAGTTCTGCCTCAAGCTACGAATATTTTGATGAATAATGAAAAAAGGTTTTGCTTCAAAAATTGAATCACAACTATTAACAATGGTTGTACTGATTGAGTTGCTGCTATTTAAATCGAGATTATTCTTAAAATGATACATTATAAATTAATAATAAAATTAACATAAGACTAATTAGTCTTGGAGTTTAGTTAAATCATCGAATGAACTGATAGCAACAATTCTACCCTTAGCAACCTTACGCAACAAAATTTGAGAATTTTGAAACCACAAATATTTGTAATTATGAGCAGTTTTAAACTTCTTTGCTTCCATAAATAAAGCACGGTTGAATTTAGTTAAGCAATCATTCACATAAATATTACCCTTTTTCCCCTTAACAAATAACTCCGAATTCAGCTTCTTCGATGCAGTCCTTTTTTGCTTCATGACTTTTTTTTTCAAAGTGGGTGATGAAAAATTTACACACAAAATGTCGTCAAATGAATCTTTACTGGAACGCTCGTTGTTGGTAGAATCGGAGTTAGAAGATTTTTTTTTCCTTTGAACTCGTTTTACAAAGCACCTATCAATATCTGTATCCTCGAAAGTGATTTCCATCGCATCATTTAAAATTGTCTGTAAGTAATCCTTGGCATTGTTGTTTCCAAGGATCAGAGAAAAAACTTACAGGGTGTTTCGGAATTTGCTAAAACTTTTGGGTAGGTGATTAGAATGATTGGTAATTTACTTTACAAAGGTCAAAAGTCAATTTCTGAAGGGTTATTTAAGTGAAATAGTAGGGAAAGAAGAAAACAAACCAAAGTGATCGAAACAGCAGGAAAAAAAGGTCATTTTCTTTTCCTTGTATAATTTTGTTGGTATACAAGAGCGAAAGGTTGCAAGCCAAGGAGTGGTTTACCATGTTACAATCTAGCAATTTACTAAACATTTAGTAATTTATTAGCTCTTCGAAAATTTTAATACTTTTCTTTTTTTAATAGTTTTACTAATTATTAAAGTACTAATTCCCTTTTATTAAAAACGGTGTATCTGAACACGTCTAAACATTGGCAGTTCGTGAAAAAAACAAGCAAAACTAAATCTGGGGAACGGATCTAATAATTTAAAATATCGTTGCTCAGAAGTCAATTTTTTTTGTTATTTGCTTATATGTGACAACCTTTTTCAAAATGTTTAATATTTTCCCCACGGTGGACTGGACCATTCCACGTTATTCTTCGCTAAGATTAATTACTGTATATAGGTACATTCTTTGTGTTCCATTATGAAGTAAACTTACCAACATCAGTCTAATGGATATTTCTTCCAAAGATGTGTGATGTATCTATAGTACTTGGAATTCTGGTGAAATCGGAAGTCCACGGCTTGTAATTCGGTAATGGATGTCTAAGTTTTCAACCGAGAAACGAATTGTTGTCTTGTCAAATTTATTTATACCTGGATTAAAATTCTCCATCGTTCAGCTCGGTACTTAAAACATTGCACTTTTCTGCACAAACATCTTCAAACATATCGAAATCTTCGCCTTCTGATAACATTTTATTTTATTTTATTTACTTTGAAAACAATTAGCTCACGAATCATTAAAATAAAATGCACGATTGGGTCGCACGAATTTGCTCCTATATAATAGACTAAGAATTTCAAAAATGAATGTTATTTGAGAAAAACTTTTCATAAGCATAAAAATAATTTTTTAAATGACTAAAACAACTTCTTTATAGTAGTTGGAGGTAAAAATAAGATGCCATATGATGCCAGGTTTATGCAAGAACAAAAATTATAAGTCTTTGTAGTAGTTTCTTAAAAAACATAAGCTTTTATGTAAAACATTTTTAAACCATTTTTAAGAAAAAATCTTGGTACGCCAATTTAAAGATTTTGTTATTGTTCGAATAAGAATTAAACTTACTAAAAACAACATATGAGCCGTTTTTAAGATATTGAATTTTCCAAAAAAAAAATAGTTTTTTTTTTTCAAAATTAAAAAAACAAAATGTTCTTAAAGTTTTGAAATGCAATGTTTTTTAAACTTTTTAGATGCTTCTCTCTAAAAAATTTCATTAAAATCCGTTATGCCGATAATGAGAAATTCAAAATTTGAAAAAATCGTTCCATGGTAGGTAAAGTCAGTAATATCTTGTTTTCATTTTTTTTTTCATTTAATTATAAACCTTAAAAATTAATCAAAAAAAAAATTTACGCAAAATTCTCGGAACCGTTTTCGACAAAAAAACGATTTTCGAAAACCATTTTTTAACATTTGTATGGAGGGTATATGTATGTACCGTTATTTTTAGGTAAAATACATTTTTTTCTCATATCTTGTAGACTATTTAAAGAAACTTTTATCTATCAAGTTTTAAAAAAATCGAGCATGGGGTATTCGAAATATTTAGTTTTCAAAAAAAAAATTTGAAAAAGTTTTTAAAAATCCAAAAAAAAAAAATTTTGGAAAATTTGAACACATAATAATATTGAAACTGTTCGAGAGCCTTAACGTAAAAAAATGATCAAAATCGGTTGTACCGTTTTTGAGAAAATCAAAAACAAAAAAAAAAAAAAAGGTTCCAAAAGGGGTACCAAAAATACCATTACCTAGGTTTAACTAAATGAAATTTTTTGAGTTTTATTAAGAAACAAATCTGTGGGGCAGTTTTTGAGAAAAAAAAATATTTATAAAATTTGAAAAAAAAAATGTATGGCAGGTATCGTTATTTTTGGTCTTAAAAAAAAAGAAAAAAACATCCAGGGGTAAAAAATTAAAACCCATATCTACCAAGTTTGAAGAAAATCGGCCGAGCCGTTTAGCTGTAGTCGAGCAGGCAGACAGACAGACAGACTTTTTTGGTCTTCGCTATCATCGTAATGTCAACTTTGATCAAGATCTCGAGTTCTATTTTTTTTTTACGAATGCATAACTTGCCTAAAAGTCGCAAGTAAAAACAAGGGAAATAAATATCAATCTTATATAATCTATTGTATCTACATATGGTTTTCCAGTTGTATACCTTTTTACAACATTCCAAATTTATTTCCACCGGCAATAAACGTTTTGAAAGTATTTTAGACAAGTTGAAATTCCCACAGCACACATAAAAATATCTTATTTAAACACAAGGCACAACTACAATCTGCTCTGTTGGCTTAACCAACTGACTCATTTGCAGGAATCAAACAACTCGGTTGAGGTAGATTTTTTTGTATATAATTTTGCACGCACTAAAGAGAATTATCAATATGAAAATGATTGATCAGAGGGCAAACGTTTAGGAAATTTGGAGAGTATTTAAAAGGAGGTACACATTGGTTTTATAGATCTTCTCAGTTGGACTCAGACTTAAATAATTAGATTATCCAATGAAATCGCTGACCTCCACATACTTACCACATTCAAGTAGCTAATCTACTCGGTTATCTTAACTCCCTTGGACTATTCAATCTACTCCGTTAAAGTTGTCCATCAATCTACTCAGTTGCTTTCACCAACTTTATCGATTTCATCACCAAATAAATTCCATCAGAGAAGCTTATCTACTCCATTAGTTTGGCAAAATTATACTACGTGCGTCGTTTAATTAAGCAATATGCACAGTTTGATTCTTAAACGTGATTATGGGACTTTTTTAATATATAATATGTTAACCCACTGCTTAATGACCTCTTTTAAAAAAAGTTAAATTTTTAAAAATTAAATAATAATAAAACTGATATGCAAAGATACTTGAAAATGGGTTTCATATTAACCGATTTTACCCTACAAATCACCATGAAAAATCAAAACTTTCATGCTGGTATTTTGTAGGGCACCAAAAATTGAGAGATGGCTTGCAGTGCGTCTCACTTTATTTTTGTTTTCTCTAATTTCACCTTGCATCAACATTTTCGTTATTCTTTTGTGTAACGCTGCTGCAAGAAGCACTACACTCTTATTACATAATCTACTCGTACTTTAGTTGCACTTCCATAGATAACACCAAATGTTCATAATAATTTTCCCAAACACCTTTATTCACATAAAATCACCCCTCTAGCCACCCACACACACTTACTGTATACAAAAACAAAACAAGATGCTTGCTAAAATGTAGATTAATCCTTGTGGAAAAAACTGCATTTCAAATGCACTCCCACGATGAAGATGCCGAGGAAGATGGAAGTACGTAGTTGAATATGTAAAGGGAAAAGTTTTTCCCTTTGGATAAATTCTGTTTCGCATCTTGAAGTATTTAGGACGAAAAGGTAAAAAGGATATTTAAGCACTGAAATGTAAAGCCAAACTAAAAGACAAAGACTCTGATGTAACGCGATTGCGTTTAAAATTAAATATCCTTGCTGTCTTTAAGTTAGAAACACATTCACACGCATTTGCTTACACACAACATTCATAAAAAAAAACGAAACGAATTCAAGAGCTATTTCATTTTTATTTATTTTATTTTTTTTTTTTTTGCCTTAAGTGACATAGATCCTGAAGGAAATATTTCTTAGCCTCCTACACATCGTTCATCTTTGTTCTATCGCCCAACAAATCCAACCTCCCTGACACATTAACATAGCTGCGTCTTAATAATTATTATTAATTGCAGGCATATCTCTTGTCGTTGACAATTTTAAGGATTCGAAATGTCAAAATGAGTATACTTTTGGGGGGTGGGTGGCTTTTTGCCTGGTGGCAGCGCAGCTCACTATGCTCATCATTCACATCAGCCATCCACATTAGGACGAAATTTAGTTCGTGCGGGAGAAAATGCTGATGAGCAGAGGAGGCCGACGACGACGCTGACGATGATGTCGTCATCTTTTGTGTCAAGGGTCTCATATTTCAATGTGCGAACTTAAGCCTAAGCATTTGCTCGTAGAGTGGCAGCATCTGCGTTAGCATCGTTGGTTCGGTCGGTGGTCGTTTGGTGGTTGTCGGCACTTGGCTAAAAGGCAAATCCTTGATCTAGATATGATCTTTATTTGTTGGTTTTTTTGTTCTTAAATATTTTCAACCCACATTTCCATGAGGAATGCTTATATTTGTTTAGTTTAGAATGTTAATCCGCAAACAATCTTTTCGAAGGAAATGAAAATATCCAAAGATTTCAATGGATTCTGATATGTAGGTGAGTATACTCTATCCCTAGGAAACAAATGAAATTGTAAGAATTCAGAATAATTTGAATTTCTGGAAATTTCTAAACATGTCAATGTTTTGGTTCAAAAAACTCGTCCTGAAAAGTTTTGCAAAATTATCTTTAGGAGGTCTCTGAATATATGGACATAAATAGTTGGTACAAAAAATCCTTTGAACAGAAAAAAAATTAAACTAAACTACTCGTACACCTAAAAAAAAAAACGTTAAGTTGGTAGGGTAAATTTTGTATTTCCGTTTTATACAGGGTGGCGCATAAGTAACGTTGTGATTAATTTGATGAATAACATTTTCTTTCTGATTTTATTTATTTTGGTATCAAAAAAAAACTAATCTGGAGCAGTTAAATCGGGAGAATCCGATGACCTGTTAAAATAAGAAAAAAACGAGATATAAGGTGGTGCGAAATTAATCACCCTATCGGAAGATTTTAAATTTGTTTGCGCAAATGGTGTCGTATGTCAATCATATTTGACACTTGTGAACTAGATAGTTACAGAATACAAACAGACAAGCAAATGAAACCCTATACTCCGCAAAAGCGTCAGTGTTGTTAGCGCAGCGTGAATTTCGACATGTCGATTTCCTTATCGTGTCGGGCCAACCAAACATTGGGCCGACGCCATACACCTCGTGGCCGATACCGGACTACTAGTCATTCGACTGATAATATGGCAGCTGCTGATGTCGCTGAGAACGAAGAAACATCAACCAGACGAAGAGGACGATTTTGTATCGCAAATCTTCGTTTCTGGGGCACTGAAAAACCGCTCAAAGTTATCACCGGAAATCGTGCGGAAAGTCATGGAAAATGCGATAAAACGGACATAAATGTCTTTCAACACTGGCAGCAATTATATTTTTTACTTAACAGAAAAAAAAATAAAGATTTCCGTCACTCGAAATGCTTTTTTTATTTAGTAAAAAAGTAATTCGAAAATAAAATTGGATGATTTATTTTTCGCCACCTTCCATTATTAGATTACCTCTCTCAGGAGACCTGTAGTTCCGTAAAATTCTTTGTGTCTGAATAATTGAAAGTCGATTTTGAAAATAAAATTGAACAACTTTGGTTTTTTGTTCTGTGCTGCGTTTTTTCAAAGTTTTTCAAAGTTAATTCTGAAATTCATACCGCTACTTATGCGCCACCTCTGTAGATTAGATACCATGTTGTGGCAATAAGTTATACTTTCGTAAAAATGAAATCGAACTCGAGATTTTGATCAAAGTTGACATTACGATCATAGCGAAGACAAAAAAAGGGGGTCTCGCAAGTATGTCTGTCTGTCTGTCTGTCTGTCTGTTCGACTACAGCTAAACGGCTCGGCCGATTTTCTTCAAACTTGGTAGATAAGGGTTTTAATTTTTTCACTCCGAATGTTTTTTTCTTTTTTTATTTAAGACCATAAATAACGGTACCATACGAATTTTTTTTCGAAATTTTATAAATATTTTTTATGTTTCCATTGTCCCACAGATTTTTTTCAAAAAAATTCATAAAATTTTATTTAGTTAAACCTAGGTAATGGTTGGAAAAAAAAAATTATTATTTTTGGTACCCCCCTTGGAACTTTTTTTTTTTGTTTTTGATTTTCTCAAAAACGGTATGACCGATTTTGATAACTTTTTTTTATGTTAAGGCTCCCCAACAGTTTCAATATTTTTGTGTATTCAAATTTTCAAAAATTTTGTTGTTGTATTTAAAAAAATTTTTTTTTTTTGGAAAACTCAATATTTGGAAAACCCCATTATCGGTTTTTATAAAACTTGATAAATAAAAGTTTCTTAAAATATTCTACAAGATATGAGAAAAAAATGTATTTTACCTAAAATAACGGTATACCCTCCATACAAATGTTAAAAAATGGTTTTCGAAAATCGTATTTTCTCGAAAACGGTTCCGAGGATTTTGCTTAAATTTTTTTTCTTTCGATTAATTTTTAAGATCTATAATTTTATAAAAAAAAATTTAAAACAAGATATTACTGACTGTACCTATTATAGAACGATTTTTTTGAATTTCTCATTTTTTGGCATAACGGATTTTAATGAAATTTTATTTTATTTGATTTATGTATTTTCATAGCATTCTGTTTTTATCTCTTACTACTAAAAGAATTTAAAAAAAATAATTTTATCTTAATGAACAGTGTTCTCTAATAACATTCATTTTTGAAATTATTAGTCTATTACATAGGAGCAAGTTAGTGCGACCCAGTCGTGCATTTTATTTTTGTAAGACCAAAAATAACGGTTTACGATTTTTTTTCGAATTTTAATAAATTTTTTTTTTCAGACTGTTTCACAGATTGAAATAAAAAAATTTCATTTAGTTAAAGCTAGGTAATGGTTGAAAAAAATCGTTTTTTTCGCGAAAACGGCGCCTGGAATTTTAATTAAATTTTTTTTATTTCTATTTATTTTTACGATCTATAATTGAACAAGAAAAATTTTAAATTAAGATATTACTGACTACATTTTTTCAAATTTTGAATTTCTTATGATCGGCATAATGGATTTTGATGAAACTTTTAATAGTGAAGTTTCTAAAAAGTTTTAAAAACATGGCGTTTCAAAACTTTAAAAAAAAATATTTTTTCAATTAAAAACAAAAATTTATTTTTTTTAATTTTCCTAAGATCAAAAATAACGGAATGCATGCTCTGCAATATTTTTTTAGAAACTTGAGATAATATTTAAAAACTTTATACAAATTGAATGATACAATACAATTAATAAAATCCAAGGGTCTGAAACTTTGCAGACCATAAGCACAATTACGAGTATGATGAATTTCCTTCCTTCGAGAAACCCAAAAACTTAATTTGTAACTCATAAATATAATTATTTGTTATAAAGGTATTCGGGCCTATGTTTTGTATTCTTGATAAGCTTGAGAGTTAATTCAAACCTGATTATGTAAAACAAAAAAAAAACGTGGGTCCCGCAAATCTGTATGTCTCTTCGTGTTAATGACTTTGTGTACCTCGGTCTACAGCCTATATGACTAGAACGGATTTTCTTCGAACTTGGGATTTAAAGTTGTATGTTTGACTATCATGGTTAACTGCTCAGCTGATGTTTAAAAAAAATAATTATTTTTTTTTTGAAAACTTAATATTTCAAAAATGATGTTTCAAATGTACATATATTATAAAGAGTTGAAGTTGACACACCAAGTTTCTCGTAAAAAACGTTAAAGAACTTTATATCCCAAAACCTATTTTTTACGAAAATCGCTCAAATGATTTTTATTCAAAAATCATTTTTACTAAAATGTAAAACTACCTAAAGAGGTATTTTATTAAATTAGCGATCGAATTGTATGGATTTTTGGTTTGTTATTTAATATTGCCAATTTAGTCAAAGTGAGCTTCATCACGCGCAAGCATGGTTTCGCTCTTCTCTGTACCATTTAAAGGAACTTCTGGCAAAGCTCCAAAGTGAATCGCATTTAAAAAAAAAAAATCAAATTCTTTGTTAAGAAGAACTGTCTCCAGTAACTGCTTGCTGATATCATTTTAAGATATTTATGTAAGTTCTTTGTCGAAACACTTAGATTGAGCTACAATACCTAAATATACGTATAGAAGAAGCATGGGAAGTATAGGATTTAAGAGGATTTACGAGCGATTGACCCACAATCAGCAAAACGCAGAAGAACATCCATTATGCCCTTAAGAGTGCTGCTAAATATGATCCAAAACTTTCATTGAACGAAACTAACAGATGTGCATAATAGAGAAGCACAATCAAAATTCATTTTCCATCAACCCAATCGTCCATTTTCATTAAATTAAAAAAAAATCTGTAGAACAAAAAGAAAAGAAAACTGAAAACCCCACTCAAGATTCGAAAAAAGTAGTAGATTACATATTGGTCTCAAGAAATCAGCTAGATTGTCAGCACCTCATTTGTGGGATATTCAAAAAACTGAATCCCATTTTAAAAGTCAGTTCAAGTAGTTGGTTATAGTCATTTAGTTTTAGTAATTGATTAGTTAGTCAGTCAGGCGATTTTAATGATTTTCCTTTAATGACAAACTATTTTTTGAATATCCCAAAAATTAAGTGTTAAACATCCTCTGATGGTTACCATGGAAAAATCTCTGAAACCACAAATAAGCTTATGACTGACTGAGAATTGAAACCAACTGCTGACGTTTTAGATGATTTTTATCGAATATCCTACAACACAAATTTGGTTCTGTCATAAGTCATAACTATTACCTGAAACAAATTTTAAAAACACTAAAACCAACTCACTTCTTGTGAGCAACGAGTGACCTTTTATATGGGATACTTTTTTTCGAACATCCCCCATATGGCGTGCTGAGATACCGGAACCGAGGGATGCGCCTGTAGTTTCACGTCATTTTTTTGTACTTCTGTCATATTCATACGACCGTATTCTTTATATTTTCACATATATTTCTGCTTCACCTGAAGAACTCTCCATTCAAATATGAAATTATTTTCTTAGATTCTCAAGCTAGACATTATACCTTTCAAATAGTCTGCTGGCAAAGTTCTGCTCTCTGAAACACAAAATCAAGTGACCCAAAGTTTGCCTTACAAAAGTCCAGAAAAACCTTTTATATTTTTTCTTGTGTTTTCTGACGACCACCCAATTCAATTAATTTGTTTGTGTCAAAAGGAAATTAAAGAGAAAAGTGAAAATCCACTTTGGCCAAAAACTTTCCCCAAGAAACTTTATTCGGAATTCTGCTAATTAAGTTCTTTGTTTTTCTCGTCGCCACAAAATGCCTTAGGCTAAATATTTATAGCACGGCTGCGGCGTAAATAGTGTAGACACATCCCCATAAGCTCACGCACTTCCATCCAGCCCCCCACTCAATTGATATAATTAACGTCAACGCAAATGTTCCTCTAAATTATTTCAGAAATTTCAAAAATTGTTCTCATATTTCTTCATTTCCGGCGCCCATTAGCGGCTTCCGCATTCAAATGATTTTCCCAGGCAGGTACCTACTCATAAGTCCACAAAATTAAACATGTACCTCGAGATTGTAGAAAGGTATCTCCACCATCTACACTTCCTACATTCCGAGGACACATTAAGTCCTTAACGTGCAAAGGTAGAGGTAGTCCCTACGGATGTTTCACATGTTTTTAAACATGTTTAATAATTATTTCAATTAACTTTGTCTATTGTCCCGATATTTCAAAAACCGTGTGTGATATTGTAAGCTAAGACATAGAAACAACAAACATGTGAAACATTGGAGCTTAATTGCTTATAGTATATGCAACTGTCAAAAACTTTTAGTCCTTGTAATGCCGGCCGGATTACAACTTCTTCCCTACAGAAGCTATATGTTCTTGACAGCACCTTGATAAATGGCGGGCTATGTTGTAGCTGTTGTTAGAGCTCCTTGTTCGCTTCATTCCATCTCTACATGCCGTTCATGTTATTCTTTGGGAAGTTGTCAAGGTAGGTGCTAGATTTGCAAGGTTCCCATAACTAACCATGTGTGTTTCGTTGTCATGCCTTTGTTTCTCGTTGGGAAAGCAACTGAATTACGACCTAGATCAGATTGTTAAAATATCGAATGAAATGAAAATTCTTCATCTCGTATGTTTTGGGCTTGCTAAAGTATTGTAGCTCAGTCTCTATGATGGGTGTACCAGCCACAAGAATACTTCTCCAAGGAGAAAATTTAATATATATTTTTCTACGATGCATCCTGCGTATTGATTGCAAATGAAATATCGCAATACCGGGACGCACGATGCATTTTCATATTTTTGCTTGCTATGCTCCGGTCTGAACGCGGGAGCCGCAACAGCTTGATCCGGTGTTTCAAAATACCACAAAGCTATTCCCCTTTTGGCTAAGGGATTGGAATAACAATTCAATTAAGTTGTGTTTTTTTTGCTGATTTCTATATTGTTTGGTGGGGGCATGTCCTTTTTGCGCTGTGCTGTTTTATTATTTTCATTACGTTTTTTTTATATTTTTCTATTCGGTATGGTTTGATTTATCGGGAAAAATTGCATGGAATAGGAGAATTCAATTCGTGGCATGCTCTCGAATCACGTAAGGACTAAATTGAGGAAAGACGTTATGTATTTGTGACCATATAGGTTGCTGCAGTTGAGAGCAGTTTAACAGTGTGTTGGGAAGGTGAGTTAGATTTGTTCATCAAAACACACCAAGAACTCGTTGTACACGAAATCAAATATTTCGGAAGGATTTTGAAAAAAATTACCGACGTCTGATACTCAAGTGTGAAAAAGTCAAAAGTTAACAAAAATTTACTATTATTTCCCGCTTCCCTCATCAGTACCTTTTTTTCAATATTTCGTTCAGGTGTTTCTTTCAATCTAATCTACTGAGAGAGAAAGGGGACAGCCATAATACATCAGTCACCGATTCTCTCTCTCTCTCTCTATCTTGAAGAACCAAATATGGATGTGTCGATTTCGACACTTAAAAGTGGTTGTTTCATCCACTCACTAGAAATACAAAGAGGTCTGTTTCTTGAGAATTGGTATCCAATGGTTGATGTCACTCAGTGAAGAGTGCCTGCATTCCGAAACCTTAATTTATTTAGGTATTTATTTATTCGTCTATAAGTACAAACTACTTTCTTAGAGATATCACTCTAATGATAAAAATAAAAACTTATTTATTAACATAATACTTATAATGATATTTACAAAATTAATTTAATTAATTATAATATAATTCATAACTTTTTCTTTAAATACATGTTTTAGAACTTCAAGTTCGATTATATCGGCATATTTATGAAAAAGTAGACAAGCTTTTGTAATAGGGTCATTAAGTCCATAATTAGTAGAGTGTTGTGCTGTGAACAAATAATGATTAACCCTCAAACAACGAACTGAAGTATGTCTTATAAATAGCTCACTTAATTGAGTACAATCAATATGACCAATTAAGACGTCTCTTGCAAATGAAATCAAGAAAGAAATTCTCCTAGTCTTAAGAGGTTTTATATCTATCAATGCACACCGATATTTATATGATGGTAAGTGTAGGGTCCAATGAAGTTTCCTAAGCGAATATTTCGTGAACTTTTTTGGATCCTTTCGATTCTATTGGAAGCGTTTTTGCAATATTCTAAAATAGGTCGAACAAAACTGATAAAAAGAGACTTTATTGTATAAGCACATTTAAATTCACTAGAATTTCTAAACAGAAATACAAGCATAGAATTACCTCTAGAAACGATGTAATCTGCATGCATTCCAAAATCCAATTTGGAATCAAATATAACTCCCAAATCTTTATGATTAGAAACTCTTTGCAGGACACTCGCAGATAAACTATAATCAAAGATAATAGAATTGAAAGATCTGGTAAACCTAAGAACACAGCATTTTTTGATATTCACTCCAAAATCATTTAAAAGGCACCATTTGGAAAGTTGCTTTAAATCATCTTGGAGCTGTTTACAGTCCGAGATTGAATTGATGAGCCTGTATATCTTAACGCCATCAGCAAAAATCAAACATTGTGAATCTAAAATAAATTTCGGCAAGTCGTTTACAAAAAGTAAAAACAAAAGAGGACCCAGGTGACTACCTTGGGGACCTCTGCAGTAATTTGAAATTGGCACTGATTTCATGGAACCGATTTTAATGATTTCAATTTTATTAAGCAGATAGCTCTTAATCCAATCGAACATCTGAGAATGAAAACCAAGAAATTTAAGTTTATTCAGTAATAATTTATTCATGGTTAACCCCATCAAATGCCTTTGAAAAGTCAGTATAAATAACATCAACTAGGTTACACAAAAATTTGTAAGCAAAGTAAAATTTGTAGCAGTGGATTTTCCACTAATAAATCCATGTTGAAGGGGTCAGACATGGTTTTTAACTGAATCATACATTTCAGTTTTTACCAAAGATTCGAAAACTTTAGGGATCAATTGAAGTTTTGCAATTGGCCTATAGTTTTCAATTGCCTGTTTTGATCCTTATTTATGAATGGGCGTAATGTATGAGTTCTTCCAAACATCTAGAAAAAAACCGTTGCTGAGCGATAAATTGAAAATTATTTGAAGCGGTTTTGATAAGTTAAATCTGCAGTTTTTTTTTAAAAATATTGCAAGTTTATTATCAGGAGGTAAGCTCAAGTTATTGTCTAAGTTGGCAAGTGCAGCCAGAATTTCATTTTCTGATAAGAACATCACTTGGATATCAGTAGATAATAGATGTGATATCATAGTTTATCTTAGAGTGAACTGGATTGCTTAAGAAATGGGATGATGCAAAAAAATTACAAATCTCTTTAAGATCACTGCTCCCAACACCATTGTATCTCATAAAGGCAGGAATTCCGCGTAGAATTTATATAATGCCAAAAACACTTCGATTCAGTTTTAAGATTTGATTCTAACGACCATACATACTCCCTATGCAAAAACTTTTTAAGACGACAATATTCGCTTCGGAAGCCCAACTCAACCCTACTTTTATTTAGCATTTAAAGCATTGCATTCTTTAAACTAGATAGATCTTCTGTGTACCAAACGGGTTTATCATTTATCTTCAGGAACAGGAACAAAGCAAGAAAATGTTTCAGATATAATACTTAAAATAGTCTCATAATTTTTTTCAATGCTTTGGTAACTCAAAATTGTGTTCCAATCTTTAGTATTCAAAAAATTATTTATGCCGGAATAATCGGTCTTGCTAAAGTCATATCTATAACCAATCACATTTTTTGAACAATTTAAATTATTAAATGAGATACATTTTAACTACACTGAAAATAAATTCCTAGGTAATATTGACAAAAACGTTTTGTTGACCTTTAACGAAACAATTTTATCGTTTTGATACAATTTTTGTCAATACGAAAGAATGATTTTGTTGATTTCACAAAATTTTTATAATTCAGCATGATTTTTTGTCAGTTTAAAAAAATATGCACTACAAATAATATTGTCAGTTTAACAAACCAAGTTTTGTTAATATAACAAAATAAAACAGAGATTTTTGTCACATCGACATACTTTTTTGTGATTTTAACAAAATGTTTGTTGTATCTACAAAAAAACTGTTTTGTAAATGTTTGTCAATATCACAAAGTTTATGTAAATTTTTTTTTGTCAATTTAACAAAAAATGAAAACATTTTTGTTAAAATGACAAATATTTTGTCTTAGGGTTGAATTATTCTGTAATATTGATAAAATAATATTATCAGATAGATAAAATTATTTTGTAAGGAAACCAAAAAATTCTGCGCGTATATTTTTTTTATCATGACATTTCTTTTGAGTATGATATACCTAGTTCACATTTGGTTTTTGTCGAAAAATCGATGTAAGATTAACTGAACTTAACAAAAATTGCGTATTGTTCATACGCCCTCACAGATGGTTGCATGTGAGATCGTAGGGACGAAACGCTAATTTTTGTGGTCTTAAAATCCCAAAAAAAAACTATTCTGACAAAATTAATTTTGTGGATTCAACAAAAGAAATTTGTAAAATTGACAAAATATTTTGTTGAATTGACAAAATATTTTGTTAATTTAACAAAATATAACAAGAAACTTTTGTTAATTTAATATTTCTTTAATGTAACAAAAAAATTTTGTTAATTTAACAAAACAATTTTGTTAATTTAACAAAACAATTTTATTAATTTAAGGAAACAATTTTGTTAATGTAACAAACAAATTTTGTTAATAAAAAAACAATAACACTAACAAAAAAAAAATGTGAATACAAAAAAAAACAATTGTTAATATGACAAATTAATTACTTTTTGTTGGACGTATATTGACAAAATTTTGATCAAATCAACCTACATTTTTGTCATATATACCTAGATTTTATTTACAGTGTAATATACACAATGCTTTATGGTGAATACTATTATTTAAAAGAAGAAAATCATCTTCTGATAGAAATGCCTCGAAATCTTTGTGTACAAAAACAAGATCTAAAATTCTTCCAATAGAGTTAACAACATTATTTAGCTGTACACAATTTAAGGCTGACAAAGTGTCTAAAACAAGATCGTTAACGGCCCATCTTCTGTAGCTTATTAATGTGTTTCCTTTTCTAGAAGATCTTGATTTTTAGCCTTACTTAATTGCAATGTTTCCCAAGCAATTCAATAAATAAGTTTCAAATTCCCCTTGAGAATATTAAAACCATCAGTTTCCGCTCCAAAAATTGTTCGACTCACTAACGAAATATATAGGAATAATCCGAAAATATGATATTAATTTCTAAATAGTTAACATCCTATCTTCGTTATATTATTTTTTTAGCGAAAATAAAATCTCTTAGAGTAATAAATGAATTGCTGCTTCGTCAAGGACCTCCTGATATTGCCCCCGTTACCCGACCGAACTAGTAACTACTACCCTATTTGTGTACTGTGTATGAAGCCATTAATCCAGGTAAAATCTCGGCGCATTTCAACGATACTAACAGCCGTATTAATAAAAAAACGCTTATTCCACCTATATTCCGTGGTTTTGCTAAACCGTGGAATAGCAGTTAAGCCATAGCTTAAATATTTACATTAATAAAAACGAAATGTTCGAGGAATAGTTGACTGACGTTTATCAAAAATCCCTTAAGAAAATCTACTACAACAAGTAAGCCATCTCTTTTTTATATTCTGTGTCTGCCTAAATTGATTGTCATTTGCTTGTGTTTTATGTCGTTTTTATTTGGCAATCCGGAATCTCTCTCCGATCCGGAATACCAACTGAATACTTTTTTTGAATCTGAAGTTTTTTGTGATTGTATATGTAAAACATCCAATATGGAGAATAATGAAAATCAAGAATTATGTTTGTTGAAAAATACTTTTCGCACAATAAGGATACAAAAAATCACAGCTGTGGAGTTTGACGTTTAGATATATGAATGTGTCGGTGCTTCTGGTTTCCATTCTGATTTCAAATCCATAAGAAAATTTCTCTTCTTTTCAGAATCAGAACTGTCATTTTTCCCAAGTGAACACTTTCAGAAATGTCGGTCTTTTATATATACGGGAATCTTGCATGCTTTCACGGCAGTGACAATTGACAAACTATCTCCCTTATTTTTAAATTGACGTCACAAGCCGCCTATGTACGGATGGTAAAAAGATAAGGAAGCAAAATTAAAAACATGTTTGGATTTATATTTATATAATTTTTATTAAGCTGTCTTAATTTACATCACATTCACATAATATTGACCGCTTTCTCCTGCCTGTTTTTTAAATCATAATATGGGTGCTATGAACTGCTCCTATGACTTGTCCACTTATGATCTTAAATTATTTCGTATTTGTCATTTTTTTAAACTGCTTGGCTTTCAAAGCAAAATGAAATTTCCCACTTAGTCCAGGACTTAACGATAAAACTCCACTAAACCATCTTTATTAATATGGGTGTAGGTTTTTATTAAATCTTAAAAAGTCTATGGGTATTAAGCATTAAGTTCGTGTAAAGGGTGAGCCAAATACAAGTTTTTTTTTAAAACTGCAATAAAATGAACAAAATTAAGTATTTAAGTCTTTATTAGTAAGAGCAAACATTTCCATTAATTATGACTGGAGTCAATTGGACCTTGTAAGCGATTAATTATTATAATTATTTATTTTTTATTATATTTATTTATTATTTATTATTATAGAATTGTCTATTTAAGATTTTTGTTTTTTATAAGAACTACTGTTTTTGATGACCAAACTTTCGGTTTTCTTATAGATTTTTTCAATCCATCGACAAAAAAGCCATCCTTTGATGGAATTTGATAGACGGCGAATTTGATTTTGATCTAGATAGAATATTTCGTTCTAAATGTAACCCAAAAGCCTTAAAACTGCTCTTTTCCGGAGTATAAAAATCTTTGTCTTAATTTCTCTGAATTTTTGGAGGTTCTTCTTAAGGCTTCGAACAATTCCTTTCTTATTTCGTCCCCATAAATTGGTCTTATTTAAAATTAAGCTTTATTAAATATTAACTCTACTTTAACTGAATGTATGAATGAATTGATTCGGTAGTTCAAATCAGTTGCTTACTATCAATAGATTGTCTACCCAAGCAAAGTAAGTCTGACAATGCAACCCGCTTAAGTTAATACATCAGTATTATTAAGCGTTCTAATAAATCAGTTTTACTAACTTAACCTACAGCCCCAACTATAGACTTTTTATCTATACTTACGAGGTCTTACAGAATTTAGTACGCTTTAACCGATACAGTGTGTAGCTAAATTCTTTTTTACTTACGATATAGGCACTATAAAGGGCAAGTTCTGCATTTGGAAAAAAAATCGAACTCGAGATTTTGATCAAAGTTGACATTACGATGATGGCGAAGGCGAATAAAGTGGGTCCGATAATTCCGTCTGTCTGTCTTTACCTCGATCTAGAGCCTAAGCCACTGGACCTATTTTCTTCAATCTCGGTAGTTAAGGGTTTTCAGTGATTCCCTAGAGGCGAAATTAAAATTTCTTTTAGCTCCAAAACTAATGGTACCCCCCATACAGCCGCAATTAATAATCTTATTTATCTCAAAAACGACTCTAACGATTTTGATAAAAAAAATTAGGTGTGATATTATGGACATGGACTACATTTTTGTAAAAAAAAATTTGGAGCAAAATGTTATTATTGGTACCTGTCATAGCACCGTTTTTTTGATTTTCGACTTTCTCATTAACGGTTCAAACGATTTTCACCAAAAATTTTCACCAGGAGCCCCCTTAAGTTTAAAATTATATTGTATAGAAAAATATTCGAAAAAATATCTCGAAAACGTGTGAACGATTCTATTTTTAAATTATTTCCTAAAATCTATATTACTAAGCACTTAAAATTGTCATCCCAAATTTTGTTTTAGAAAAATTTTAAAGAAATTTGTTAGATAAAAAATTACTTTAATAAAACGATTTTTAAACTTTATTTGCGTAAATTCATACTTTACCGGAAATCAGACGGCAATTCCATGCATTTGAACATTTTCATCTCATTAAGTCGGTGTTTTATATTTATAAAATGTATTTTAAATTCCAAAGTACTTTTACATAAGAGCAAGTTCGTGCGATCCAGTCGTGCATTTTATTTTTACTTGCGACTTATAGGTACTATAAGGCAAGTTATGCATTCGTAAAAAAAATTGAACTCGAGATTTTGATCAAAGTTGACATTACGATGATAGCGAAGACGAAAAAAATGGGTCTGGCATTTCTGTCTGTCTGTATGTTCGATTACAGCTAAACGGCTCGGCCGATTTTCTTCAAACTTGGTAGATATGGGTTTTAATTTTTTACCCCTGGATGTTTTTTGATTTGATTTTTTAAGACCCAAAATAACGGTACCTGCCATACGATTTTTTTCGAAATTTTATAAATATTTTTTTTTCTCGAAAACTGTCCCAACGATTTAAAAAAAAAAAATTCAAAAAATTTAATTTAGTTAAACCTAGGTAATGGTTTAAAAAAAAATTACAAAAAATGAGTAGTTTTGGTACCCCCCTTGGGACCATTTTTTTTTGTTTTTGATTTTCTCAAAAACGGTACCACCGATTTTGATCATTTTTTTTATGCTAAAGTTTCCCAGCAGTTTAAATATTATTGTGTATTCAAATTTTCCAAACATTTTTTTTTTGGATTTTTAAAAAAACTTTCAAAATTTTTTTTTGAAAACAAAATACATATGTATTTACAAAAACCACACGCTCGATTTGTTCAAAACTTAATAAATAAAAGTTTGGCAAAATAATCTACAAGATATGGGAAAAATAAATTCATTTTACCTAAAAATAACGGTACCCTCCATACAAATGTTAAAAAATGGTTTTCGAAAATAGTATTTTTCTCGAAAACGGTTCCGAGAATTTTGCTTAAATTTTTTTTTCTTTCTACATATTATTTTTTTAATATCTGTAATTTAATAAAATAAATTTTGAAAACAAGATATTTACTGACTGTACCTACCATAGAACGATTTTATAAAATTTTGAATTTCTCATTATTAGCACAATGGATTTTAATGAAATTTCATAGAGAGAAACTTTTTAAAAGTTTAAAAAACATTGCATTTCAAAACTTGAAGAAAAATATTTTTTGAATTTTAAAAAAAAAAATCAATTTTTTGTTTTTTGAAAATTCAATATCTCGAAAACGGCTCAATACTTTTTTTGTAAATTTATTTTTTCTTCAAGCAATAATAAGAACTTAAAGATGGCGAACCAACATTTTTTCTTAAGAATGTTTTAAAATTTTCTTATATAAAACCTTATTTTTATGGCATTCTATTCTTACCTTTAACTACTAAAGAAGTTTTTTTTTATTCCTTTAAAAAATGAATTTTTTGTGTTAAATAAAACCGGTTTATTGTAGAGCAGAAAGAAGACTGATTTATTAGAAGATAATATAACAGATAATAATCATTGGTTACATAACGATTTAAATGCTATGTGTATGTATGCTTTTATAAAAGAGAAGTTAATTATACATAATAAGAAAAGTGTTGCCGTGAAGTCAAATTATTCAAATAATGCAATACTTTTTCAACACTCCCACTTTTGAATAATTTAAGTTTAGCAATTCAAGATTTAATTAACAATTCAAAATTTGCATTCATAACAAAAATTTACTTTAAAACATAATTTCAAATTTAATAGTTTATGATTTCAAAATTTAAATTTACCTACTTCATACAAAATTTACTCCTATTAACTCTCTAAATTTTTTAAACTTTTCTTTGCAAAGTGCTTTTGTAAAAATATCAGCTTTTTGAATTTCAGATGGAACATAGTTTATCTCGAAATCACCACTTTCATACCTTTCCCTGATGAAATGATATCGCACATCAATGTGCTTGGTCCTTTTATGGAATTCGGGATTTTTGACCAACCGAATTGCTCCTTGGTTGTCCATATTCAGGGTTGCTTTAATGGAAATGTTTGGACAAATTTCAGCTAAAAGTCTTTGCACCCATATCAGTTCCTTCACAGCCTGGGAAGCCGCCACGTATTCCGATTCTGTGGTTGATAATGAAATGCATTTCTGTCTTTGAGATGACCATGAAACAGGCCCATTAGAGAGACAAAAAATAAAGCCTGTTGTAGATCGCCTTGTAGTGACATCCCCAGCGTAATCAGCATCGCTAAAACAATTTAAATTGAAATTTAAGGTTTTTTTAAAAACTATACCCATTGTTATTGTTCCATTTAAATACTTCATTATTCTTTTAACGAAGTTGATATGTGATTGATCTGGTGAATCCAAAAATCGAGAAACCACTCCCACTGCATAGGAGATATCTGGGCGTGTAGCTATTGCAAGGTACATCAAACTACCTACAGCTTCACGGTACGGAAATTTTGTTTCACCGGACGACATAACACTTTCGATTCCACCAATTTCAGCTGGCGTTGCCACTGGTTTAGAATTTTCCATATTGAAACGTTTTAACACTCGTTTTGCATAAAGTGCTTGGTTCACATAAATGTCTCCCACTGCATTGATCGATATCTGCATTCCCAAAAACAAACTTCCATCCAAGATTGAGATTTCAAAAGACTTTTTCAGGAACTCCAGTAATTCAAGAGCATCAGTTTTTTCCTGAGCTGCCACCAATCCATCATCAATATAGACCGCGACTATTATTCGCCTGCCGCTTCCTTTAGAAGTAAAAACACACGGATCCATTTGTGTCGATTCAAGATTGAATTTCTTCAGCACTCGTGTCAGCGTTTGGTTCCAGCAGCGAGAAGCTTGTTTCAGACCATACAAGCTTTTCCTCAGCCTACAAACACCCTTCGTACCATTTTCATATCCAAGTGGCTGTCGCATATATATTTCCTCGTTCAAATCACCATTTAAAAACGCAGTTTTTACGTCGAATTGTGTGAGATTAAGACCTTCATTTGCAGCAATTGCAAGAATTGACCTAATAGAGGTGAATTTAACCACAGGACTAAATGTCTCCTCATAATCCACACCATACTCTTGGGTAAAACCACGAACAACCAACCTAGCTTTATATTTTTGGGTTCCTTTTGAATCTAAATCCTTTAATTTGTATACCCACTTATTATCGATAATTTTTCGGTTTTCTGGACATGGAACTATATCCCAGGTTTTGTTCTTTAAGAGACAGTGCATCTCCTCGTCCATTGCTTTCTTCCATTGGTTTGCGTTGGCGCAACTCAGAGCATCATTGAAGTTCTTTGGTTCACCTTGTACCAAAAATGCATGTTTTCTAGCATTCACACAATCACTCAACTGAGGTTTATTTAGATTGCTGCGCAATCTGTCCTTTAATGGAATAGAGTATCTTCCAGACCCACTTTCTACTGCTGCACCGTCGCTGCCATCATTTTCATAATTTTCAGAGCTTTCTTCATCTGCTGACTGGAAAACATCATCGGGTAATCCTTGATCTACAATTTCACAAGATTTTTCCACCTGTACTTCATCAGTTGCAGCCATTGCTTCATCTCCATTGCTCCCATCATTGCCATCTGACTCACGAAAAGTTAACTCAACTGGACGTTCCGAACATGCAGCCAAATGAACATCTTCTTTTTCTTTCTGTGGACTCAAGTTTTCCCTAAACTCTATATCCCTACTAATTTTCATTTTCCTCGATGTAGGTATCCATACCTTAAATCCCTTAGAATTCTCTGCATATCCCATGAAAATGCCTTTCTCAGCCTTACGATCCCATTTTCTACGCTTTTGGTTTGGCACATGGACAAACACCTCCGCGCCAAACACCTTTAAATCGTTCACTTTGAAATCAAGATTCTTCCACAGTTCAATTGGATTTCTATTTTTGATTGAGCTAGTCCCAGTTCTGTTTAAAACATGCACAGCCGTATTTAATGCCTCGGCCCAAAACTTCTTTGGTAAATTCGCACCTGCAAGCATCGTCCGAGAAGCTTCAACAAGCGTGCGATTCTCTCGCTCCGCACTCCCGTTTTGTTCAGGGGTGTACGCTACTGTTGTTTCATGACGAACTGCTTTTTTTTCAAGAAGTGCCTTAACTCCCTCATTAACAAATTCGAGACCATTGTCCGACCGCAAGACCTTGACAGAATGCCCACTTTCCCTTTCAGCTTCATTGAAAAACCGTTGCATCGCAGAACAAACTTCTGATTTTTGTTTCATAAAGAACACCGTCCTATAGTGCGAATAATGGTCCTTAAAAATCACAAAATATCTGGCCCCACCAATCGAAGGTTCCTCCATGGGACCACAAACATCAGCATGCACTAGTTCACCTGGATATTGAGCTTTAAAACTACTTTGAGGAAATGGAAGCCTATGCATTTTCCCAAAGCAACACGCATCACATCTAAAATTCTCAACATCTTTGAATTCAAGACCTTGTTTCTTAAGTTGATTACGCACTTGGATGACATTTTGGTGAGCCATGCGCTCATGCCATACTTTGAGTGACGTAACCTGCCTTTTTGCCAAATTAGCAACAGCATTTACAGCAACCTGAACCCTAAAGCACATTTTGAACAGTTGTTCCTGGCGTTCTCCCACTGCAACTACAGTACCATCATTCAGGCTCACAAATTTACAAATGTCTTTGTCCGAAATAAAACGTGTGCCCTTGTCTAGTGCACGGCTTTGAGAAAACAAATTTACCGAAATTCGAGGTACATATAGAACGTCTGCCAGATGTTTTTCCGTTAAATGCGATTACATTTATGTCCCCAGCACCTAGCGCCTCTATTTTGTCTCCACTGCCAATACGAATATCTATCGGTTGACGAAATTCCTTATAACGGACAAACCACTCTCTCCTAAAAGACATGTGGTCACTTGCTCCGGAATCTAAGTACCGACTGTCATCTTTATCGGCCTTTTCTCCCGTGACCATGAATGCATTGCAAATCAAAGCATCTCCAATTTGATTGTTCCCCGTGCCACTGCCTTTCTTCCAACTACCACCACCGCCTTTCCTTTTCGGACAGTCCCTTTTCCAGTGCCCAAACTCGTGACATGCAAAACATTTGCCTGGCTTGGAATTATTTTGCCGTTGCTGGGAACCATGTGGCTTATGCATTTTTCGCCTAGCTATCAATGCAGAAGATGGTTCTATAGCTTGAGAAGATGTTAATCGCGTTTCTTCCAGAAGCAACCTTGACGTCAAGTTTTCTAACGTTTGCTGCTCTTTTGCAGTTGACTCCCAAGCGCAAAAGAAATGATTGAATGATTCGGGAAGCGTCATAAGAACTTTTGTCATAACCATGCTCTCAGACACTTCTTCACCAACATCTCTCAACTGCCTCACTATATTTTCCAGCCTACTTATATGGGTTGCAACATCGTCCTCAGGATTTTTTTCGAAGCTGTAAAAACGTTGCAGGAGCATGTGAACATTTGTCTTTGACGTTTGCTCATATACAGCCTTCAATTTTTTTCCACATTTCAAATGCCGTTTTGCAATTGATAATGTGCCTCAGTGGTGATGAGCCTATGCTCGTTGCGATAATTCTCTGAGCCTTACTATCTGCTTTTTTCCAAACCACTAAGCGAGCATCGTATGCGGTTTGTATTTCTATTTCACCTTTTATAGGAATTATATCCCCTTCCACGTGCTCACTTAACCCAGATGCATTTAAAAGTATATTAACCTGAAACTTCCAGAGTGCGTATTGATCAGATTTTTCTAGCTTTTCGATTTTAAAATGATCACCCTCCATTATAATGAATTGGTAAAAAAAAACGCAAAGTTAAATTTATAAAAAAGTTTAAGACAAAAAACTACCGTTGGACTTTCTAGAAACTTAATGATACTCTTATATTTGATTCTAAGAGGGACTGGGCCCATAACCTGTTAAATAAAACCGGTTTATTGTAGAGCAGAAAGAAGACTGATTTATTAGAAGATAATATAACAGATAATAATCATTGGTTACATAACGATTTAAATGCTATGTGTATGTATGCTTTTATAAAAGAGAAGTTAATTATACATAATAAGAAAAGTGTTGCCGTGAAGTCAAATTATTCAAATAATGCAATACTTTTTCAACATTTTGCTTATGAACAGTTTCTCTAATAACATTCATTTTTGAAAATCTAGTCTTTTACATAGGAGCAAGTTCGTTAATCGAGTTGATTCACGTAATTTTAACCCGGTGAGTTTGTAGGTTGTTTATTAGCATTTTCTCAATGACTATTTTTCTGTATGCTTCGTTTGGATTATATTGAAGACTTTAAGTTCTAAGGAAGATTTTAACATACCGCCATCTTTTTCTTTAAATTCTCTATTGAAATTGCATTTGTTATAGGTATTACATACTCCTTAAAAAAATGATGTTCTTTTTCAAACACTCGAAGAAAACGAAACTGAGCGCTCTCTAAATTATTTTGCAGCACAGAGTGTTATATTCGTCGCGCATATTGTGTGCATCCTAAGCACCCAGCCAACCATCGATTCCATACGGTTATTGAAAATCATTTTCGATACGTTACTGGGAATCGAATATATACCACCTTCCGCCCCCATCTTTTCCATTTCAAACCACTCACCAACGACGAACGTACCTCCCGATCTGCAAAACCTATTCGTAGACGCCGCCGTCGCTGCTGCCGCCGAGTGTAGCACCTCCAAAGGGAGACTTGTTTATTTATTCCCCTCGTATAGTCTCGTTTTTAAAGCATTCGCTTTGTGGTTGGAACTAAAAACGTGGCAAAGCACCGCACACAACATCCGTCGAAAACGAGCTTCAGCCACTAGCAGCGCCAGGCTCCGGTTATAGGTGCTGAAATTGTTCCTTACACATGATTAAATCCAGGATATGCTATATAAACTACACATGCACACACACACGCACATACAAATTATTTGCATGCAGATTTCAAGTTGATGCACAGTGTTTTGATTAGTGAGTACCGTTAGGTATGAACGCCCGCCGCCGCCGCCACACACCACACCGCACTATTTCCATCAACCCAGATCCACCATTGCTTCTTAAAAGCCGCTTCGCTTTTTGTCGATATGAAGCCCTATGTAGTGTAATTAACATCCGAAAGTCAGCAGCAGACTCAGAACCAGATTCAGAATAAGAATGAGGATGTGCTACGCATAGATACATCGAGGATATGTTCTCTGATGAGAATCCTTGATGTAAACAAGTGGTGTTCAATGTTCAATATGTGTAACCATATCGATGCTTATATGCGATGAAGTGCAATTGGATGGTAATGTAAGCACTTAACTAATTGAGGGAAAAATTCTCCAAGGATAATCCGGGCTATTTGATTGGAAAATCATCCAATCCGATATCTAAGTGCGTTTCCTTACAAAATCCCATAACACATCGCATCAGCCCCCAATCAGCTGGCACCTCCATTTCCGGATTGAATTCGAGAAATTGAGAAAATTTCGAAAATTTATATTTTTGAGTGCGGTCTTGAGTGGTTCGCTCTCGTTCTCGTTCTCCAGAGTGGAATTTAACTTGCATTTCGATAGCTCGAGACCGCCACTTCATGTCCTGATTTTATTGCTGCTATTCACCACCATTATGATTTTTTTATTTATTTTTTTTCCTCGAGAAATCCACTTGGAAATCCATCCCAAGGATGCAAATAAAAAAAAAAACACAAATTATATACATTCTCCACAGGGATACACATTCATGCTGCTTTATTTACATAACTAATTATAGAAGATTGGAAGCGGAGAAGGCGGGTTAACCAGCAGTATTGGCGTCATTTGAGCGAAAACTAATTCAGGTGGGTTAATCACGGTTTCATCAGGAATATGTATCGATTGAACCACTGGTGCTATCGCTGGAGTGATTACGGGACCGTATGAAAATTGATTGCCTCTTTGATCATGATGATGCGGTGTTCTTATGGGTGTGACCCCAGAAGCACCACCCGCAGCAGCAGCATCGGTGGTCGCCATAATAAGCTCCAATTGTGAATTCACGGATGGGAATGGGAATTGAGGCCTAGATGTGGCGAATCCGAAAACGCCAAGAGTGATAACCTGGTTACGGGCGGGGAAAGAATGTAGGTTAGCTAGGCATCTCTTTTAGACATATATAAGTAAAAGATTAAATGATAGCAATTTGCGTCTGGCTTACCCATCTGTATATCATGGTTGAAGGTAGATCTGAGCTAAAAGGTCTACCGTTGCGTGTTCTGGTGGTTACTTGCTCTGAGTGAATGATGTCACATACTTCGAGATGACATGTTTTATATCCCAGGAATCCATCAACGGGAAATACAGTTTTTTTTTTGTTACTCTCCCTCCATCATCGCCTTAATCTTTCGAGGGCGAATATTTGTCTTATAAGTATGTCTTCGAGCTTCCGTGTTTGTGCAGGGAAATATAGGGTAAGTCGAAGTTTCAGGGAAAAGTGAGGCTAGACTTGTTACACATTCTAAGTTATGTGGAGCAATTCAAATGATGGGAATCGGCACTTTGTATTCGAACACATGAACTGCCTATAGGTGCTGGCCATAAAGTCTTAATGGTGTGTGAAGTGAAGTAAGGTAGAGGTAGATAGTTTGAAGTTTGCAAGGGAAAATAGGACGTAACGCAAACTCGGCACAAATGATGGAGATTAAGATCACAGATGAAAACTCTGACGTCTGTCTGTGGTGATTTGTTTTTTTTTTTCAGAGATCTTATGCAGGAAACTGAGAAAAGAAAAGTTGGCTCCAATCGAAGAAGTCATTTGTTATTGTCGTTTAAGGTTTGTTTGATTGGCGAGGTTTCGATGACGAATGATACAGAAATCCAAGTATTTTCGTACCCTAAAGTGACAGAATGAGATTTTCTTGAAAATAATATATGATTAAGAAATCGGGGCTTCTCGATGTGATTCAGTTAAGATGTTCCAAGGTGTTAGGGACCTACATAAGGACAAAGTATTTTTTCGTGCCAACTAGGAGGCAGCAAAAAAGTAGATTTGGATGAAACTTACTTACTTCAGGTGGCTCTTCAGTTCGAAGTAGATAAGAATAAGAACCTCTACCAACAACCTTCTTCCAGCCGGCTTGATCCTTACTAGCTGTCTCTTGCTTAGAAATACGACCGCTGGCAGTCCCTCCCTATGGCCCAATTAGCGCTAAAATGCGCCATTTTCATATCATAACTCATATGAATGAATGGATGGGATTGATATGGGAAATAGTGAACATTCTCACGGAGTCATCCAGTTTGGACTAAGCTCAAAAATATGAAAGGATCTAGTAGGTTTTGATGTCTCTTATTGTGTGCTTGCCTTTGCAGAATTATCCGGAAATTGCATCACACACAAAACCGAACCACCACACTCATTCTTCACTATTTCCACTATGCCAAGCTAGGCAGCTTATAGACTGGTGCTGAAACAGAAGGCAATCCGATTGAGGGATGATCTGGCTCCCTGTACCGTATAAACTTCCATCAAAGCACTGAGTGCCTAGCTCGGGATCTAAGGTGTCAAACGGAGGGCACGGCCTAAGAGTAACCGAAGTTCATCGTGGAGTCATTTTGTTGCGCTAAGCAAAGATATAATAAGTCTTTGATCTTCATTTCCAAAAGTTCGTCAATATCGTCGAAAAATGTCCTTCCTAATAATTGTTTCCCGAATTTGGCCAGAACATGGCTTTTGCAGAGGAAATGGAGGACTGTTTCCTATTCCCGCTGGTTCCCACAGTTATGATAGGTAGTTATAGTGTTGTGAGGAATGCTTAAAGCTTCGCTGCATTCTCGCTTATCGGCCTATGGTGTGGATTTCTGGCCGGCGGCGGCGTCATTGGCCCGTGCTTTTTTCGAAAAAGATTTTGGTGAGGCGGTCACCGTCAATGGCGGCCACTTCAAATGGACCTAAGTTAGGTTCTGGGCTGATAGTTGATCATGTTGCCGCCACATTTAGATCAATGTAAATCCGTTGTGCTACCTTAGGGGTTGTGACCCCCATGTACCTATTGAAACCTATGATAATCCTATGTCATTCAAGCCCGTTAAGGGTGTTGATGAGTTTCAGCAAGCTATAGCCTCAAATGTCGATGGGTACTTCTGAGTCTGTCATCATATAATCACCATGGTTGAGGAGAGGTAGACGCCTTTTAAAGGAGTGGTAATTTACTTTACCCCCACTTAAGAAATCATCCCTCCACCAGGCCCGTAAAAGCACGTGGCTCCTTGCAACATATGGTAGATGAGTGTCAGTGATTGGCAAATATGATCGTTTGCTTGGTAAGTATTGCTGATTATGTCGAAGGGTCTATTCCTTTCCTCAAGAGGCTTTTACAAATCTCAGGGAGAGGTGGCCCCATTAACTCATGGACGCTCTTATTCACCGAAGGAGTGGCAATCGCTGGTATATAGACGGAGTGCGACTTAATCGGTTTCGTTCATACTATCACTATCGCCTGTGACCATTTTTAGGCGATTTTCAAAGTTTAGGAACTTTCAAGCAATTTAGTATCGTTAATAAATTTCAATATTATTTTGCTTGAAATGTCAGACAGCTCCTCCAAGTCGCTGAAGATGTGTTTCTCAGATGATAGATATAATCATCTACTTGATCCTATTCTTGCCAGCTCGTCAGCGCTTTCATTAACTGGGACACCACTGTGACCAGAATCCCAACAGAGCCTTATGTTGTTCTGTATACCAACAACCCTTATCTCTTCGCGGCAGCAAGTTACAAGCTTCGATTTGATTTCAATGGCAGAAATCACTTTTGTTGCGCTTGGCTATCAATGAAAAAGGTTATATCAGCAGGACCGGCTCGAGCTAAATTAGAGCCCTGCGCAAGCTTTATCAGTGGCGCCTCTCATTTGGATTGGATTGGCGGAAAAAGTCATTTCCTCATTACCCAAGGGGTACCCTTTGCAATGCGTTTTTTTTAACGAGGGATCCCCAAGAGGCCTATTCCTAGATAATACCTATATTTAATTAAAATAAATATGATTTTTATTAAAAACTAAGAAATCAAAAATATATCACAAAAATAATAGTCAAAAAATATATCACAAAAATTTAGGAACTGAAAAAAGTATTTTTTGAGGTAAAAATTATTTAAAAACTAATTCAAAAACATAACAACATACAAATAAATAATGAACTCATTAATTGTAGCTCATGTAGGAAATAATAATAAGATTATTATTTTAATAAAAATAAATAGAACCGAATTTATTGCAATAGATTAACTTTTCTGGCTTCTGTTTTAGCAAACTCAGCTACCAGATCATCATAATATAATGACTTGACAAGCTCTTTCTCTCTGACTAGTCAACTTATCTTTCCTGAGTCATTGGGGTCCTGAAGTAGTTTTTTATTAATTTTAGTTTCAAAAAACTGTTATTTGAGGAAACTGTGATGGTATTTATAGATTTAGAGCTATGGCTTCAGCTGATTGCACGTTAGTGAATTGTTCTTCTGATCGCATTTCTATATTAAGAGTTTTTAGTAGCATATTTAGTAGATAAATTAACAGACGGAGTTTGTAAATACTTAGTTATATTGGCGCAAAATTTTAAACAGCCTATTATTAAGGTATTAGTATGATACTACTTAACAATTTGCTAACTTTACAGTAGTTTACTAACTCATTCTTAATTTTAAACATTTTCTCACTAGTATCGTACTAAAAGAATTTCCTTAATAAATTGCTCTGAACACACCTAAAACAACGACATTTCGTTTAAAAAAATAAGTACACGAACCTTTTTTGATGTCTGCAAATGTCAAAGTGTCATATGAAGCTAGCGCGATACTAAAATAAAATGCACGACTGGGTCGCACGAACTTGCTCCTATGTAATAGACTAGGAATTTTAAAAACGAATGTTATTAGAGAAAACTGTTCATAAGGATAAAATGATTTTTTTTTAATTCTTTAAGTAGTAAGAGATAAAAACAGAATGATATGCAAACATGAATTTATGCAGGAACAAAAATTATAAGTGTTTGTAGTGGTTCCTTAAAAAAATAAGCTTTTATGTAAAAAATTTTTAAAACATTTTTAAGAAAAAATTTTGGTACGCCAACCTTAAGTTTTTATTATTGTACGAATAAAAGTCTAATTTCCAAAAAAAAATACTAAGCCGTTCTTGAGATATCGAATTTTTCAAAAAAAAAATTACTTTTTTTTCTAAAAATTGAAAAAATATTTTTTCTTAAGTTTTTAAATGCAATGTTTTTTAAACTTTTTAGGAGCTTTTTTATAAAAAATTTCATTAAAATCCGTTAAATCGATAATGAGAAATTCAAAATTCGAAAAAATCGTTCTATGGTAGGTACAGTCAGTAATATCTAGATTTCAAATTTTTTTTTATTAAATTATAAATCGTAAAGATTAATCAAAAGAAAAAAAATTTTAGCAAAATTCTCGGAACCGTTTTCGAGAAAAATGCGATTTTCGAAAACCATTTTTTAAAATTTGTATGGAAGGTACCGTTAGTTTTAGATAAAACAAATTTTTTTTCTCAAATCTTGTAGATTATATTAAGAAACTTTTATTTGCCAAGTTTAAAAAAATCGAGCATGGGGTTTTCGAAATATTGAGATTCCAAAAAAAAATTTTGAATATTTTTTTAAAAATCCAAAAAATTAAAAATTGAAAATTTGAATATGTAATAATATTTAAACTTTGGAGGAGCTTTGGCATAAAAAATAGTATTTAAATCGGCCGTACCGTTTTCGAGAAAATCAAAAACGTATGGCAGGTACCGTTATTTTTGGTCTTAAAAAAAAATAGAAAAAAACGTCCGGGGGTAAAAAATTAAAACCCATATCTACAAAGTTTGAAGAAAATCGGCCGAGCCGTTTAGGCTGTAGTCGAACCGACAGACAGACAGACAGACAGACAGACAGACAGACAGACAGACAGAATTGCGAGACCCACTTTTTTGGTCTTCGCTATCATCGTAATGTCAACTTTGATCAAAATCTCGAGTTCGATTTTTTTTACGAATGCATAACTTGCCTTATAGTACCTATAAGTCGCAAGTAAAAATAAAGTAGGTATTCGATGATTTTAACTTTAATAAAAGGGTAGAGAAGTATGATGCTATATTCGATTAAAATTATTGTTTTAACCTAGTATCATACTAAAACAGCTTTAGCATCGTACTAATTCAATTAAAATTTTGCGCCATTATTTTTTTCTTAAATATCAAACTAGATTAATATGCAACATATAAACTTGAAACTAAAATTTTACTTCCTAATGACTGCATGTTTCTATTCTCAACGTTTCCAGCCTCAGATATTTTTTAATAAGAGCTTCATATTATAGCTTCTAAGATTTTTTTGAATGGTTTTAAAGCATTTAGTCTACCCCCATCTGGTTTCAGAAAGGGGGTTTAAGGTCAAACCAGCGAAATTTTTTGTATATATGTATGTCCCAACGCATTGTAGAACCTGATACAAAGTTTTATATGCATTGAGCAAATGTCAAAGAACTTAACAGCTTCCAATGAACAGCAAGCTGAATCATTAAAACCAACAACAACCAAAGGGAATGCAAGCAGCCTGAACAAAATAAGCTCTTGGTTCAAGACACTCAATTTTGTTTTGAACACCAGCATCTTTTCCTTTCATGTTTGAACCATTATCATAACCTTATTCATACATACTCGTATACACTAATGGAATAGTAGCGTAGCAAGTTTTATTGTCAATACAGATTCCCTATCCTTTCTTTTCTTTTGAGTTTTTTTTTACCATAATACATAGACAAATAAAGTAATTAGATCAGTCAAAAAATCCTTTTTAAATGTAAACAATAACTGGCAAGAACAAAAAAATAGAGAAAAGGAGAAATTGAATAAAACAGATTCACTCATTAACGACAAACCTCAACATTAATCATCGCATCATCATCACTCAAGTATTTCCATATTTCAATTTTCAATCCTTTGTCTCATTCTCGACACACGACAGTGATAAAATTTCACTCATAAACAGAGGCCAAACTAAAACATAGTACAATAAACACTCAACCGGAAGAGTTTAAATTCCTAGACGCAACTTTTAATTCTGCGCACTGAGTATGAATTTTGTACCTCAGAATTTCTGTTTGAGTAACATTGCTGACTTCGATTTCATATAGAAGAACTGGCATCGTGCACATGTTATCAACTTGCAAACTGGTAACTGTCTGTACTTGCTGTTGAAATTCTGTTTTATGTTACACTGCATAGGGGAGGGATAACAAAATAAAATAAATGCCTTCACTCATACACGCGATGGTGAATGTGAAGAATAACGTAACAGTGGATTGATAAAGAGAAAAATAGCAAATATGTAGGTATCTGTTGTTAAGCGAACAAAATTGTGCACTTTGTAAAGATTTTGTGATGTAGTTTTTTTTACTGTGGGAATGGGGGTGTGTATAGGAAATTAAACATCGACTTATTTTTGGAAAAGTAGATATGTATCTATATATATATGTATATCTGTCTTTAAATTTACAATCAGCTGTTAATTATATAATAAATACCAATATTGGAGTGAGCTATAAAAAGAAATGAAACTTAAAAAAGATGGTAGGTAATGGTTATGAAGTAGTGGCTTTTTTAACGCTTGCCTAAGGCGCCTTTTGAGTTCAGCGCCCTGCGCATTTGCACAGCTTGCACGTATAGCTTGTCCGGCCCTGTATATCAGTTTGTGGTATTGCCATCTTTGAGACTTGTCTAGTAGCCTTCGTCACTGCCAGAAAGACACTCCTGTTATCAGGGCAGGTGAAGTGTAACAGGTGCGTAAAGTGGCTTAAAGCTTGTCCGGGACTCAAATGAGCTCGTCCAATGATACTTGTATCAGTTGCCCGGTATTGCCACGGTTGCGCTATTGCACTGAGGTTCCTATCGACCTCCTCGTGGTGCCTGTGGATAGGTTACTTAAGTAACTGAACTAACTAGATGGGAACAGTCTGGACGTTATCCTTAAAGTAGGAATCCACTAAGGAGTGTGTAACAACTCACCAGAGGGGTGCACTCTCTTTTGTTGGTTTCTACTTCGACTAATTACTGGCTGTGTATCTGGGGTTGACAGGCCCTGAGTTTTGCAGTAACTCATCTGTAAGTGACCTCGCGGTCACGAACCTCAACCGGAAGCTATATTCTGGCACCACGGTAGAAAGTGCCCAGGAGTTAGAGATGGGTTGCGTAGTGCAACCTCTCTTTCTCAGACTATCTATAAGGTAGGCCCCCTAGTGGGAGTATCGTGGTGGCGTGGTTTATTCAGAATGCGGAGACACATAGTTTTCAAGCTTGCTTGAATTCAAGAGGTGTTAGATAGACCTCGCTTTTAAGCAAGAGGTGTACACATGCTGCAACATGTCACAGCCTTGCTACTGAATCGGCTTCGGCTGATTCGGGATTAATGGTCAGGACCCAATCTGACTTCGATGAAGGTAGGCCTTCCGTGGGATTGAGCCATAAACGACAGGTGTTCACGTTAAACCAAACATAGGTTCCTGTTATTAGGAAGTCTGCATGAGCTGCCTAGTCCAAGGGTTTTTGAAAGGGACCCTACACCAACTCCAGTTTCCATCGTGGAACCGTCGAAAAGTGTAAAACCGATTCGACATGGAGCTCCAGCGACCTTTGATTTTAAGGTAAACATAGCATAGGTCATCGCCCTCAGTTGGATATGTGCACCCTTCCCAGATTTGCCGGTTTTTTCTAGACCAATAATAATTGAAGAAATATCTCTCTAAACCAAGGTGCTTTTAGGCAAAACAGGTTCAGAATATCAAGTTGAACATTGTCTATAGGACTACTTCTCTGTGATGAGCTATTATAAATTAATGACCTGACAGTTCATGGGGACCCGACATCTATAAAAATTTGGTGGTGCAACAGCTCGGAGTGAACCAGGACCTATAGTGACTTACAACTCTCAACCATTCCTGTGTGCGTGTTACCAGGAATGGAGGGGACCTACAATTTTCTGCCGATTCCGAACGGCTACTGAGCAGCACTTTCCATGACAAGAGATACTCTTGGAGAATTTGTCAATTCCTCACAAGAGGCAGTACACCCCTGAAAAAAACTTTCTTGCAGCGGCTGAGAATCGAACTCGAGACTTTCCGCATGAAAGTCCAACGCACTAACCACTATGCCAAGGGGTACTACCCGAGGTCTATAGTAACATATATTTTGACAACCATGCGTGCGTAAGTGCGTTTTTATTCCTCAGCAAGATTCAAAGGGGAACTACAATGTTTTCCAGAATACGATCAAGAGTTATGACGTGTAAATCAGTCAGTTCAGTATCTCTTTAATATTTCCAATTCGAAATGAGACTTCGGGCGTTAAATTCCAACCAAATAACCTCTACAATAACCTGATAAAAATTTCTTTGATTTTAAATCCCAGTTTGACTGGAAACTAGAAAACCTAAAGTTCATTTTTAAAATTCGAAGTATGGAATATCCTCTTAGGGATTTATTTCTTTTTCCCCTTTATTTTAAAGCGTGCTTGAGCTTATGTATCTAACTAAATGTCTTCATTAAGTGTTAATGTCTTGAAAATTCGTTTCAAAATACATTTCTTCTCCTAAAAAATAATCAAGTTGTCTCATGGTAGGTACTTGGAGTATTTTCAATTTGTCTATAGGTTAGTTAAGTATCTACTAGGGTCTCTCAAGAAAACCTACCCAACGCTTTTCAACATAAAAATAATGTTTTTTTTTCGATATAAACACAATAAAAGAAAGGGTGTGAATTGATAGACGATTTTTACAGAACAATCTTTTCCAACCAAAAGACAACACTCCGCATTTATATTGTATCTTATCACTTTCCGCTTCATTTAATTTGGGACACTTTTCCTCCATTCGATACCATTCAAATAATTCAAAGAACCTTTTTTACATTTTCTAAATAAATACAAAAAAAGAACAAATCCAATAAAACCTTTTAACCCCATCGTTTGGTTATACACACGTCATAGTCATCGCCAACACCATCTATCGTCTCCTCTGTCGTCTCCTCTGACGGTCCAAAATACAAACGAAACCCTCAATTTTCCTGTCAGAGATTAAATTATTTATATGCTATGCACACCCTGAAGGAACAGAGATTTCGTGTAGAACATCACACAAAACGTTATCACTTGATTAAATCAGAAAACAAAACCATAAAAGATGGAGCTGTTCGGACCGACATTTGTCGTCGTCGTCGTGTCCTTCCAGAGCTCGGCTGTCGCATGCCAATAAAATTACAACCGATTTGCATTAGATTTTCTGTTAGTTCTTTTTTTGTTTTTTTTGTGATGATAAAAATGGTTGTGCTCAAGTGTGTCGTTAAATATCCTTTTTATCGTTCTCTAAAAATTTCACAAAATGCTAAATAAAAATCAGACAAAGACACAAACACACCCATATAGAATATACAAAGCTTATATAACATATACAAATTCTAATCACTTCCCAATCTCTTTTCAGATACTACCCAAGGACATCTAGAGCCCTGGCTGGGATATTATCATCGTCAGAGTGTGCAGTTTGAAATAGAACCACCTCCCACAACAAAAAAGGTAAATTAGAACTGTCCTTCTATGCAGACACCTCCCCGCCTTCACCCAGTACTCAACAAAAAAAGTTTAGTTTGCCAAAATCTTATCATATACTTAACTTCAATATCTATACATGTAGCTACCTATACGGAAAACTGTATTATGACGAGTATTGCTATACACAAACATGTGAATGGCCAAAAGGACGTTTTACACAAAATTCTGCCAGATTTTATTTTTCTCAAGTAAATCTGAGCTCAGCATAAATACCTACTCTCATTGAATTGCCCCAACTATCGAAGGTTCAGTATGAATGGGGATTTTGATGGCAATGAGACGATGCTATCCTTTCGCGCACTCATTCTACCATGTCCACATTCTGCAGCCCCCCATATCCTTATTCGTCTGTGGGATATTTTGTAAATGTTAGCCAAGTACGTGCATGCCATTGCCATTTCAAAATATGTGTTTGCAAAATCCTTTTCCATATCTCGAATCTAAACCTCGAAAAATAAACCTCAAGTGCAACAACAACAATAAAAAAAAAACTGGTAAAAACTGTATCTAAGCACATTTTACGTGCCCTGTGTACTGTGTCGACATCTAAGTAGAATACCAAAGTAGTGAGTCTAAGTCTACCATCGATTACATCCTAGTAGCCCGGTATTAGTGTAGTGTTGACCGCAGTCATGTTGTGTCCGACTTTGGTGGCTTGCAACACCGCACCCACCCACTTTTGTACGTACAAATATTATAGTGGCTTCAATCTGTTTCATGCACCAACAATATTGATGTGTAAGGCTTAGTAAAACTCACACCAGCAGAATGAAAGTTGAACTTCTTCTTTTTGTGGGAAAAACTAGGATGAAAAGTGGTGATCATGCACACTAATGAATCCTTGCACTGCAGTTAAGACCGCTGAAACCAAATAAGCAGGGCCGTATCTACTTAAAAAATGTAAAGTGTTTGCTTTTCTAAATTAAAGCTATACTAGTCCACTTAGATAAATTCAGGATTCTTAATTTATGTCTTGAAAGTCGAATTTATTTATTTATTTATTTATTTATATTTCTATTAACAAGTAAGTCAATTACAATGCTTATATAAATTACAGCTTCAGCTACCATGACTACCAGTTCGAAGATTTAATTAAATTTCAAGTTTGATTTGTTCTTTTAAGTTTTACACTGCCGCTCATCTGAATAGGTTCACTGTTTTTCGTAACTTTACTGTAAGACTATCTGCATATATATGGCAATGACACGTCTGTGTTATGTATGTAATGAAAGAGCATTATTTTGCCCTTAGTTTGGGAGAAACAAATTTCTCTTTAAGCTTACCGTTATTCTCACACGTTAGCTAAACTTAATTCATTAAGAAAAACTGATGTTTTTTTTGGCTCCTCTGAATAGGTTCAAAAGCAAAAAAAGGAAGAAAATAAGAAAAATAGCTGTAATTAAATGATTAATTTTGCACATCAAATAGGAAGGGACATAATGATTCATATTAATAATGTGTATTGCCACCTTTTTTTAAAATTGTTTCGAAAATTGGATTTGGAATAGAGTCATACAGTTTTTCTAGATATTGCAGCGAAATCTCTGCCCACGCTTTCTTAATTCCCTCGATTAAGGACAACTTGTCTTCATATTGTCTCCCCGACTCATACACCTTACGGGAAAGAAGTCCCCAAACATTTTCAATTATGTTAAGGTCAGGTGAGTATGGAGGCCATACCAATACCTCTACACTTTGCTTCTCGATTCATTGTTTTACCGACCTCGTTGTATGGATAAGGGCATTATGATGGTGGAATGGCAATGGTATTGGTCATAAAAGATCAGAGATTTGTGGGAAGACCCTTTCCAGCACACCTTTGTACACATTGACATTCATTCGCGATGTAAGAAATTGCAGCTCAAAAGTTCCATAATATGAAATTGCTCCCCACACCATGACACTGCCTTCACAGCTATGCAGACGGTTTATATAATGTTCTTCTTTACGAAGGTCATGAAAGTAATAGTTGTAGCCCTCTGGGCCCTCTAAGTTGTATTTTTTTCATCTGAAAATATAACTTGCTCCAGTGCGATTTCTACGACATGTATTTTTTGCAAAATTGGAGACGATTTTCTTTTCGTTTTTCGTTCAAATGTGTTTTTTCGGTATTTTTTTCCTTTTTAAATGTTAAGTACTCTTAATACCGCGTTCCACTGTCGACAAACTACACTTAACACCAGTTTTGAGTCTAATTTTTGACGCGAAATCATGCGAATTAGAAGCAGCTGTTATGATTGCGGGTCTATTGGTCATTGATTTGGCATTTTAAGTTCCAACTTTCACATTTTTCCCGTAGTTTTCGATGTTCCGCAAATATTTACTCATTAAATTTTGACATCTTTCATTTTTTTACGATTTTTCTTTGGCTTAGCCCTTATTTACAAAATGCTTTTATTTTGCCTTTTTTCGCGTTTAAAAATTTTCCGCGACCCATTTTCCTTGTTTAATGGCTTAAAACAATTCGATTTATCAAAAAACTTAATGATTTTTTTGCTTCTGAACCTATTCAGATGAGCCAAAAAAAACGTTAGTTTTTCTTAATGAATTAAGTTTAGCTAGCGTGTGAGAATAACGGTAAGTTTAAAGAGAAAATTTTTTCTCCCAAACTAAGGGCAAAATAATGCTCTTCCATTACATATGTACATATCACAGAGGTGTCATTGCCATATATATGCAGAGAGTCTTACTTTAAGTTACGAAAAACAGTGAACCTAATTCAGATGAGCGGCAGTGTATATCTAAGGCAATGTTTTTGATTTTTTTTTTAAATTAAAGATAACTTGTAAAAATTGGGGGAACGAAGAAAAATTAATAGGCGTCGTTTTCGAAAAAGATACGATTTTCCAGAACTATTTTTTAACATTCGTAAGGTGGCTACCGGCATTTTTCTACATCTTGTAGATAGATTATAGAAAACGAGTATGTAGTTTTTGAAATATGTATTGAGATTTCAAAAAAAAATCTTTAAAAATCCCAAAAACTATGTCTGAAACTTAAAATACTCGAGGTGTACTTTTTAAGAAATTAAGCATTAATAAATTGATCAATATCAGGTGGTAATCAATATATCTAAGGGAGATACTAAACATTTTTTGGAATTTTTTTATATTTAACAATTACTCGTATCTACATATAACTTTTTGAATTTAAAAATTAAAACAAACTGCGTAACAGTTTTTGAAAAAAAAACAACATATTCTTTCATTTCGAAAAAATATATTATGTAGGTAAATTTTTTTTTGGCCGTTAAAACCGGAAAAAATGAGTTTTTTCCAAAAAAAATCAGCCACCCATTTAGGCTGTAATAGAACATAACACTCTTTCCGGATGATAGGGAACATCGTAATGCCAAGGCTAAGCAAATGTTTATCGAAAGAATGTTAAACAAAATTTTTTTAATGAAAACAAAAATAAAAAACTATGAAACGCTGTGCGTTTGTAACGATAGGACCTATTCGGCTAATTTTTAAAACTTAGACTGTTCTTAGTAGTCCGAAGTGTTGTATGTTTTTTCAATAAAAATAAAATGCACGACTGGATCGCACGAACTTGCTCTTATGTAAAAGTACTTTGGAATTTAAGATACATTTTATAAATATAAAACATGAATTTGAAATGAAATTGCCGTCTGATTTCTGGAAAAGTATGAATTTATGCAAACAAACTTTAAAAAATCGTTTTATTATTAAATAAATAATTTTTTTATATAAGAAATTTCTTTAAAATTTTTCAAGAAAAAAATGTGGGATGCGAATTTTAAGTATTTAATAATATTGATTTTTGGAAATAATTTCAAAAAATAATCGTTCATAGGTTTTGAAGATATTGATTTTTCAAAAAAATTTTTTTTTCAAAAAAAACCCAACAAATAATTTTTCGAATATTTTTATATACAATATTATTTTAAACTTAGGGGGACTCCTGCTGAAAATTTTTGGTTAAAATCGTTAGAGCCGTTAATGAGAAAGTCGAAAATCAAAAAAACGGTTCTATGACAGGTACCGTTAATAACATTTTGCCCCAAATTTTTTTTTACCAAAATGTAGCCCATGTCCATGATATCACACCTAATTTTTTTTATCAAAATCGTTAGAGCCGTTTTCGAGATAAATAAGATTTTGCATTACGGGTGTATGGGGGGTACCGTTAGTTTTAGAGCTAAAAAAAAAATTTCAATTTCCCCTCTAGGGAATCACCGAAGACCCATAACTACCGAGTTTGAAGAAAATAGGTCCAGTGGGTAAGGCTGTAGAGAGAGGTACAGACATACAGACAGACAGACAGACAGACAGACGGAATTGCCGGACCCACTTTTTTCGTCTTCGCTATCATCGTAATGTCAACTTTGATCAAAATCTCGAGTTCGATTTTTTTTCCAAATGCAGAACTTGCCCTATATAGTACCTATATCGCAAGTAAAAATTGAAAAGTTTCCCGGAAAATTTACAAATTTAGGAAATTTGAAATTCTTTTCAATGGGATTTTTCTGACGATTCAAACGATGGTTACGCTTATGAGTATTACTATATTTTTAGTTGCGACATATACATAGGTACTATAATGCAGGTTATGCATTCGTTAAAAAAAATCGAACACGAGATTTTGATCAAAGTTGACATAGCTTATTATAATAACAAAGACAAAAAAAGGGGGTTTCGCTATCCTGTCTGTTTGTCTGTCTATTTGACTAATGCCCAAACGGCTGGACCAATTTTCTTTAAACTTCAAGTTTCCCCTTCCACACATTTTTTTCTTTTTGTTCTAAAGAACGAAAATAACAGAACCTGCCATACGATTTTTTTTCGAAATTTTGTAAATAACAAAAACTGTCCCACAGAATTAAAAAAAAAATTTTAATTTCATTTAGTTCAAGCTAGGTAATGGTTGAAAAATAATTTGTTAGCCCGCTAGGAACCATTTTTTTGTTTTTGATTTTCTCGAAAATGGTACAACCGATTTAAATCATCTTTTTATGCTAAAGCTTCTCCAAAGTTTGAATATTATTACATATTCAAATTTTCAATTTTTTATTTTTTGGATTAAAAAAAAAATTCACAATTTTTTTTTCAAAACTGAATATTTCGAAAACCCCATCCTTTTTTTTTTGTTCTAAGAAGTTTTTTAATACAATCTACAAGATGTGAGAAAAAATTAGTTTTTATCTAAAAATGTTTTTTAAAAATAGTGTTTTTCTCGAAAACGACACCTAAGATTTTGATAAAAATTTTTCTTTCGATTAATTTTTACGATCTATAATTTAGTGAACAAAATTCTGAAATTAAAATATTACTGACAATACCTACCATACACCCATTTTTCGAATTGTGAATTTCTCATTATTGGCATAACGGTTCTTAGTAAAATTTGCATTTCAAAACTTAAAAAAAAAATGTTTTTCTGAATTTCTGAAAAAAATGGTCACTGTTTTTTTTGAAATTTAGTTCTTATTTGTAAAATAATAAAAGTTTAATCTTCTTGGTGTTCCAGAATTTTTGCTTAAAAATGTTTTAAAATTTGTTTACCTTAATAAAAAAAAAAAAACTTCTACAACGAGGTTGTTCTTTCATGCACTAATATTTGCTTGAGAAATAACATGACATCCTGTTTTAAGCTGCAACCGCTAAAGGAATTGGTTTAGTCATTTAAAAATGAATTTTGTGATTATGACCATTTTTCTCTAGTGGCATTCATTTTTAAAATGTTACGTCTTTTACATAAGAGGAAGCCATGCATTTTATTTTATCTGAAACATTTAGTGAGTTGTCTTAGCAGAACAGCAGTTGAACATTTTGCTCTATTTACATACAAAAATTTAATAATTTTTTATAAATTTTATGTCAATTTAACATAAGCTCTAGTTGGAAATTTTGACCAAACTTGACAACACGACATATCGAAATGGAGAATATGAAGGCTATCTTCCCATCGAGTGAACGCTTCTTTTGCAATTATTTCCGTATATGTATGTATATTATTACATACTTAAAATTGACATACCATTGTTTTTCTTAAATTTAAATTCAATTTTTACTTGCGATATAGGTACTATAGGGCAAGTTCTGCATTTGGAAAAAAAATCGAACTCGAGATTTTGATCAAAGTTGACATTACGATGATAGCGAAGACGAAAAAAGTGGGTCCGACAATTCCGTCTGTCTGTCTGTATGTCTGTATGTCTGTATGTCTGTATGTCTGTACCTCGAACTACAGCCTAAACTACCGGAGGTATTTTCTTCAAACTCGGTAGTTAAGGGTCTTCGGTGATTCCCTAGAGGAAAAATTGAAATTTTTTTTTAGCTCCAAAACTAAGGGTACCGCCCATACACCCGTAATGCAAAATCTTATTTATCTCGAAAACGGCTATAACGATTTTGATAAAAAAAAAAAATTAAGTGTGATATTATGGACATGGACTATATTTTGGTGAAAAAAAAATTGGGGGGAAATGTTATTAGGGGTACCTGTCATAGAACGGTTTTTTTGATTTTAGAATTTCTCACCAACGGCTCTAACGATCTTTGAAAAAATATAAACTAAAAAATTTTTTCGAAAAAATAGTTTTTGGATTTTTAAAAAAATAATACAATTTTTTTTTTGAAAATTCAATATCTTGAAAACCGATACACGATTAAATTTTTAAATTACGTTTAAAAATGTATTTTATTAAATAATAACAATTTGCATATCAATTTTTTTATAAAAATTTTAAGGAAAATTTAGTACACAAAAAACATGTTTCAGTGTGTCTGTATGTTTGTACCTCTCACTACAGCCTAAAACCCTAGACCTATTTCGTTCAATCTCGGTAGTTAAGGGTTATCGGTGTTTCCCTAGAAGAGAAATTGAAATTTTTTTTAGCTCCAAAACTAACGGTACCCCCCATACACCCGTAATGCAAAATCTTATGTATATATTATGTATATAAAAATATTCAAAAAAATATTTATTGGGTTTAAAAAAAAAAAAAAAAAAAATTTAAATCAATATCTTCAAAACCTATGAACGATTATTTTTTGAAATTATTTCCTAAAACCAATATTATTAAATACTTAAAATCCGCATCCCACATTTTTTTCTTGAAAAATTTTAGAGAAATTTCTTATATAAAAAATTTATTTAATAATAAAACGATTTTTTAAGGTTTATTTTATAAATTCATACTTTTCCGGAAACCAGACGGCAATTTTATGCAGTTGAACATTATTATCTCATTAAATCCATGTTTTATATTTATAAAATGTATCTTAAATTCCAAAGTACTTTTACATAAGAGCAAGTTCGTGCGATCCAGTCGTGCATTTTATTTTTTTAAATTTTATGGAAATTTCGTAGATACAAAATTTAATTTTTTATGAAATGATTTTTATTTTTTACTTGCGATATAGGTACTATAGGGCAAGTTCTGCGTTTGGAAAAAAAAAAATCGAACTCGAGATTTTGATCAAAGTTGTAATGTCAAGAAGAAGAAAAAATAGGGTCCGGAAATTCCGTCTGTATGTCTGTACCTCGATCTATAGCCTAAGCTACTGGAGTTATTTTCTTCAAACTCAGTACTTAAGGGTCTTCTCTATATACAAATAATCGAAAAATAATTTTTCCACTTTTTTTTAAAAATCAATATCTTCAAAAAGTGTGAACGATTATTTTTTAAAATTGTTTCCCAAAATCGATATTACTAAGTACTTAAAATTGGCATACCAAATTTTGTTCTTGAAAAATTTAAAAGAAATTTCTTATATAAAAAAATACTTTGGTAATAAAAAGATTTTTGAGCTTTGTTTGCATAAATCCATACTTTTCTGGAAATCCGACGGCAATTTCATGCATTTTAACATTTTTATCTCATTAATTCTATGTCTTATACTTATTTATACATAATTTCTAAATTCCAAAGTACTTTTACAAAAGAGTAAGTTCGTGCGATCCAGTGGTGCATTTTATTCTTATTTTCCTGGAGCGCTTTCGACTGTAGTATTTAACACGGATCAGTTATTCATGTAAGCATTTCTGTCTGTTTTGTTATCGACTTATCTCGATTTCATGTCTGTTCCTTATTGTTTCCGGTCACAATTTTCGACTGAAGAATTAAATTATCTTTAGCCTATTTTTAACCTTAACATAGACATAGACTTCTCAGAATAAACTTTTTACAGGTAAAATTTTATGACCTTTTTTTATAAATTTATTGTAAGAAGATACTGTTAATATTTTCAGTTATAGAGCAAGATTGTTTGCGTATTGTTAATTTTGTTTAAATTAATGACCTCGAAAATCTTAAATTGAGATAAGATACTTTGCCTAATTTTTTCGAAAAACATTTTCAAACACTAAGTCGATTTAAGATGAATTGCAAATGCTTTAGTGATAATAAATGAAACATGATGAAACAAGATGAAATTTCTCCACTTTTATTATATTTGTCAATAAGAATTACAAAAACATAAACGAGTTGGTACTCTTAAATCACATTTGAGTTATGAAAGTTTACGCTTACAAAAAACAGACTTAAACTTATTGAAGTTCTCGTTTCTCGTTTCCTCCACGTTTAGCAATGCCTTCAGTCAAATTGAAGGTTCATAAAAGCCTTTTACTAAACCATACAGATGTTTCCGAATTCGGAGTCGGCAAACATTTTTGTAAATCAAACTTGAGGACTTTCAAACTCGTGTTTTATCAGCATCTCTGGCTTTATAGGCGTTATCTGTTTCTTTGTGGTGTTTTTCTTGCATAACCCAACTAACATTCCAGCTTCGATTCGGTCTAACTAAATATGTTTTCGAAGTTCTTTAATACATTTGTAAAGGTTGTTTAAGAACAAAAAGGAGAATATTACACAAGCTCACAAAGCCTTTTATGCACTTCTATAAGTGATTTCTGAAAATCCTCTTAGAAGTACCATGCACAGATCTTTTAAAAGTGCCAGCTTCGTGTATGAACTATTAGAGGTTTAACAGAGTCCTATTCGAAATTGAACTGAAGTTCAAGTTTTGACAGCTGGCTTCAATAAAGCTTCGCAAAAATTACAAACGCACGGCTTTTTATGTCTATTACAAGCTTACACTCGAACTTTTACCGAGCCTGAAAAATACGAAAATAAAAGTAAATTTATATTTATTTGAAGACGTTTTTCCGACATTTAATCCATTTTAAACCTGAAACTATGTATCACATTGGAATTGTTATTAATTAATGTATTTGGAATAATTTTAAAACATGAATGACATTATACCTTATTTGGGGATCGAACTCGACATCTCTTGTGTAATAGTCCATCTCTCTACGCACTGGGCCATATCGAATATTATTTGGAAGATGCAAAAACTTAATCAGCCTATTTCATTCTCAAACTTCAAAATTAACACAAGACTGCGATATACAATTTTGCCAAGGCCACGTTCATTCAAGAAAAGCAAAACGTAAACAAATTTCTTAAATTTCCTCTGTTGGGTTTATCTACTGTTTATTTAATTTTCAGTATTGAGCCCTAATCTTCATACCTAATAGGAGCGCACAAAATATCTTTAAATTGCTGACCGTATTGATTTGTTTTACTACTTACTTAACTCTTTCTTTGATTTGATTTGTGTCCCTTAAAACGATTCATTCATTCATATAAAATGTTTGTATTCCGTGTCGTTTGACATTTGTTATATGTTAAGTATACGAGTACATACATAATGCCTTTCTTCAATATCGTGAATTATTTTCATGTAATATTTTTTTTTATGATTTGCAATAAAACCATCAAACATTTTGGTCAGTTTACCCATCTATAGTTGTATGCATTGCCACTTTGAGGGATATATAGAGATATCATGCTGGATTTACATAATGTTTCTTCCAAAAAAATTCACACTTATATCTAATATATGGGCACAGAAGATCAAAATGAAGATAATCATATAAATGCATCTGCATTATATGTTTGAAAACAAAAAAGTTCTCGGATATTCGCGTTATAACTTCGCACCTGTTTCGAAGCGCTCGTTTATAATTGCAATTCAACTTTTAAGAGCCGAAGTTGATCTGAAATTCAGCTGCCCGGTTTCGAAGGTATTTTTTCTTAAATTTTGGTTATTCGTCACTTCAACTTCATCTTCGCTAGACTCTTAGGCTAGGCGCGCACATTCAATTTTTACATTCGCAACTGCTTGGTTCGTTGGTTGGTTTGACACAAACTAAACGATTGCCTAAAATGAATTTGCTATTTTGTGTAACATATAATTATGCACCTGCGCGGACATTCAACCAAATAGTTCATCTGTTTTCTATAACCAAACAGTTGTGCAACTAAAAATTGAATGTGCGCGCCTAGCCTTAAAGTTCAAAAAGCAAACAATCAAACTAATTGTCTATGCTATGTATTATAGGGATGTCGATTTATACCCTTATACTTGCCTGAGTAATATCTAAAAAGTAGATGGAGTACAATAAATGTGTACAAATAATTAGTTAACATACATCAATTTAATATTCCTAACTTTAATTAAGAATAAATGTGTCAGTTTCTGTTAAGTTTCATTTTCAGAGTTCTTAGAAGTTTGAACATTGACATTTTCTTTAAAGACTATTTGTTAAAGTCTGCTAGGCTTAAGAGAAGTATTCTATATAGCTCCTAGGAAATTGTTATAGAAACCTTTTGAAAACTCACTGATGCAAACTTCTATATCATATAACATTGCAATCTTTATACAAGTTCCAGCTTCTCTATTTTCATTTATAAAACCATATCCGAAAAATTGGTTCTAGTCTCGGAAAATCTTGTGTGTCTTACTTGCAAAAGGTTTAAAAGAAGATGATATTGAAAGCGTGACTTCTATAAGAAAATTATTTTTGAAGAAGGCTCTTTAGAAGCATTATATAAATTGAAACTTGCATCATGTCCATATTTCTAAGCTAATAGAAACTGAAATGTTAGTTGGGAAGTTCTTGTGTTTTTTTTTCAGTTTTATCTTGTGCCGAATCAATTTTCATTTTGAAAATTTTAAACTTATTAAAGCAATCCATCTTGGATCGACTTAAGGGTGATTTTTTTTTGTTGATATGTTTGATAATATGTTTTACATTGCACAATTATAACAATCTCTAAGGATGATATTTTAATCTTGAATCTACTTAAAATGCCTTGATTCGGTTGAACACGACATCAAATGTGAACTTAAGATATTCCCACTTAAGATGACATTTTTTTCTCTATAAAAATGAAACGAAGTGAGAAACGAAGTAAGAGCGGATAAGGCAGAACTGTGCAATAGGCTGTCCCGTCGTTGTATGTAGAAAAAAAATTCTCGAATTTTTTATCGAAAGGGGTATCAAAAGTTCCATATTAAATGTATAAAATAAGAAAATATATTTTAAGGTCTTTAAGCCGCGGTAGAGGCCCAAAAGTTATGTCCAAATCGAAAAGTAAGTACACATTCGGGATCTACTTGTTAATACACAACTTTTGATACCCCTTTCGATAAAAAATTCGAGAAATTTTTTTTCTTCATACAACGACGGGACTACTGTGCGCCTCTGAAAGGGAATCATCTCAAGTCGACTTAAGGTATTTTACCTTTTCAGTCAAGAATTATGTTCCACTTTTGGGCCACACAGTATACAACTGCGACCGTGTTATCACCTATAGCCCCCTTGATTCGCAAGTACCTAGACAACAAGTTGGTTATAAGAGCTCCATTCGCCTTTTGGAAACATCGAGGAAGATTATAAGGCGACGACTAATCACACACACGAAAATAAATCCACATAAATAAATGAACAGTTCATGAGACTACATTGGAAAAGACCGAATGCCTCTAGAGAACGGGGAGGGGGTGTTAATGGGCAGAAACTTGGTCGACCAAAATAGGTCATGACACACACAACGAAGTAGATAACACCAATGTACAAAATTTTGGCGATGCATGCAGATTTTAAACATTATCAGTTTAACACAACACAACACAACACAAAAACTATTTCCCCCATTCCCCATACTTACAGAATATTGATGGGAGGAAAATGCAACAAAGTTTTTTTTGAGGGGGGGGGGGGAAACTTTGGTCTATAGCCATCGTGCCGCCATAACACTACCACTACCACCACCGCCACTGGAACGCCACTCTCATGAATGTCAGATGGGATTTGAATTTTAATTAAAAAACTAAAACGCTATACAGATTTCGAATGCTAATGCTAATAATTCGCTCTTACGAGAGTTGCCATTGCAATTTTTGCCATACCAGTCGAGCCACAGAGAAAGTAAGAGTTAAACTTTTTGTCCCTTTCCAGGGAATATGTGTATCTACAAACACGTAGACAAGAGAGATACAAAATAATTTATAGAAATAGGATTGTTTGCATGTGACGTAATTCAGGACGAATTCATGTAGATTTGCAAAACTAGGTTTTGGGAAAATTGTTTTCAGACGAGCTTAATATAGGTATACCTACCCTCTTTACATTTCTATGTTAAATTTAATGTGCGAGGGGGTTCAGCTGTGAAGGTGAGCAAGTTTTGGTATATTTAAATATTTTAATAGAAAATGTTGTCATGCCCTTCTATACGAAAGGAAAATGTAATTTGAGTTTGGCGAGGATTTCGAACATTACAGTCATTTTTGCATATGTGGAGTGTTTTTTTTATTTAAATAGAACCGATGTAGGACTTTCATGGCGTTCGATGATAAAAATTTGTTCGATGGTAAACAATTTAAAATCTTAATTAAGGTTAAAGGGATAACAAAAACTATAAAAATCAATAAGGGGTCCCATGTACTTGGTCTTATTTTCAAGAAGCTAAGAATTATAAAATATGTATGATTCTCGTTAATTTGGAAAGATGTGACGCAGTTGCGAATGCAGAACTGTTAGTGTCAGGAAAGTTCACCCCTGTGTTAAGTGAAATCACAGAAATGATTTCAAGAAAAGTCAGTAGCTGAGCTACGAGTTATGGAATCGGTGTTAACCAAAGTACAACTGAACTGATGCTATTTACTACTATCTACTACGGTCAAACACTCTTGCTCTCTTCCAGTGCAAAATATGTTAGTTCTATTCTAGACCCTAGTTGATCTGGAAACTGACTATAGAAGAAAGGGGTTAAGAAGGCCACCATAGCTTTCTACGCCTTCAGTAAAACTTTTGGTAAAAAGTTGGGCCTTCAGTCTAAGATGATTTTGTAGACGTACGCAACCGTTATGCTACCGATTCTAAGGTATATTTCGATTTTATGGTGAGCCGCGCTAATGAGGAGCTGTCCAGGCAAAGATAAGCCCTTCATTACTCATTTACGGAAAGAGTCAACATTCTGCTAGAAGTTATGAAGGACAAAATACTCTCAAATTTATCTTAGCGAATCAAACCGGAGGTGGGGCAGTTTAACTAACTACATTATATAGAGAAAGATTTGGCACACCTATAATAAATCCCCAACGCCTGATCTGATATGTACTACAGGCAAGACATAGCCAGAATCGTAGCTACCACGCTACCAGTAACGTTTACTGGCCAATAGGAGAGCATGCAGCAAAGCTAGGCATTCCTCACAACACTAATTGTTATTGGTATCTGTGGAGACCTGAGGGAAAAGTAAACAGTCTTTCATTTCCTGTACAAAAGCCGTGCTCTTGCCAAATTTAGAGCACAATCTTTGCAAAGGTAATTTTTTAACGATATTGACGAACTTTCGGAAATGAAGATTAAAGATTTGATCTCTTTTCCCAACGCGACGAAATGGCTCCACGTCAGTTTTCTTAATGTAAAGTCATGAACATTTAAATCATAAACGATTTGAAATTTATTTGGCTCTAACTTGAGTTGGCTTGAGGGGATTTTAGAATTCCCAATATCGAAGAAAATCACAAAAGTGAATTTTCAGTTACAGAAACCATTCGAAATTATCGTGGATATCGTTGGTAATGTTCTAGTTTCAATGTTAATCCCTTAGCTTTACTTCCCAAGCATAAATGTTGGCAATTTAAGACACTTTATCGAACGTTGAACAATAATGAGGACCCCGAAGGTACGAGTACGATGGTTTTGCTGGCCTGCGATTTTCGCCAAATTGCTGCCAGTCGTTCGAAGATCAAACGCTACCTATGTAATAAACTCTTGCTTAATGCCGTCAAATATTTTTTCGAAATACGTGAAAACTGTCAAGTTATCAACCTACTCATATATACGAGACACGTTATACGAAATTACTTATCGACGGAAATTTTTTACAAGTTATTATTAGACATTGGCAATGCAAAAAATTTAGTTGACGCTTCCACTGCCCTCATTTCATTTCATCGATCTTTTTGAATTGATCACGAACGTTGGACGAGTATTGGTGCAAATTAAATAAATCATGTTTGGTTTAGCGAACGAGCCATTTTGACAACGAAAAATATGGACGTAGACGATTCAAAATTAAAAAATTAAATCGCTCGTGAATTTCGTTCATTTTATTCAATCGATTCTGTAAAGATTTGTTCATCATTTATAAAAAAAAAAAAAAAAAAAAAAAAAAAAAAACACTCAATTATCTTTGACTCATTGTACTCTCCACTCGTTACAAAAAGTACATAGAACAACATAATTGTAACTACATATATTCATGTACATACTTTTCTTTATTTTCTTTAATAAATACATACTTCACTTGTGTTCTGAATTCAACCGAGGTAACGTGTTTCTTTTAACAGGTTATGGGCCCAGACCCAAGTTCACTATAAAACTGTTTGTCTGATTCCACTAGTTTGCTGTAAATTTGATTTGATAATTCGAATAGAAGTAAATTATCAAGCGCGAAAATTAAATTAATTTTTTGTTTTTTTTTTTTGCATGCGGATAAAAGATTGGTTTCTTTTGCATCATAAGGCTAGCCGCGCACTAGCAACTTTTAGTTGCGAAACTGCTTGGTTCGAGCAACTAAAAAGTTTGTGTTTTGACACAAACTAAACGATTGCCTAAAATAAGTTCGCCATTTTATTGAACATTATAATTATCTGCAAATTCACGGACATTCAACCAAACAGTTCATCTGTTTTCTATAAGTAACCAAACAGTTTCGCAACTAAAAGTTGCTAGTGCGCGGCTAGCCTAAGGGTAATTTTCAGTAGCGCAATACAAAAAATTGTTGTTTTTACTTTTATTCTGCTCATCAAAAATGGAGGGAAACAACGATTCTCTTAGAATAGAGAAGCTCATGAGTGGGGACCAGTGGAGTATTTGGAAGTTCCAAATCAAAGTCATCCTTAATGCGAGCAATTTATTTGGTGTGGTAAGTGGTGAGATCAGAAAACCACTTGATACGGCGAAGATAGTGGAATGGGAAACGCTGGACAAGAGGGCACAAAAGGTTATTGTCATGAGTGTAGGGCCAAAGGCACTTTTGCATATTTTAAACTATGGCACATCGCATCAGATGTGGACAAAGCTTGAATCGGACAAAGCTCGAATCGGTCAACGAGCAAAAGGCACAGACAAATATCAATTTGCTCCAACAAAAATTTTACAATTTTCAAAAGGATCCGAGTGAAGATATTGCTACGAGTATATCAAGACTTGAGACTTTAGTGCAACAGCTTAAAGATTTCGGTGAAATCATCTCTTCGTCTATGCTCATGACCAAAATTTTAATGACGTTACCTCCAGACTATAATCATTTTTATGCGGCATGGGATTCAACCCAGGCTGAACAAAAAACTTTAGAGAATCTAACGGCGCGACTCATAATGGAAGAATCGCGGTTATCTTCTCAGATATCGGGTCATGAAGATAACAGTGCAATGGTGGCAAAAAGAACTGTTAAATGGCAAAACTCGAACTACAAAAACAAGCAAAAGAAAGCGGGTAGATGTTTTTTATGTAAAAAACTTGGTCACTGGAAAAACGAGTGCCCATCTAAAAGGGCAAGTATCGCTCAGAAGAGGGAGCAAGGGGATGCATTTGTGTGCACGATGGTAGCTGATAGCTCAGTTAACTTTGCTCTAAATTTGGAGGACTGGTTTCTTGATTCGGGGGCAAGTGACCACATGTCATATCGGAGAGACTGGATGGTAAATTACAAAAAGTTTGATAATCCACAGTTAGTTAGAATCGGAGATGGTAAGACAGTGCACTTGGCTGTGGGGATATTAATATTCTAGCGTTTGATAAAAAGCAGTGGAATCCAAAATATTTATCAAGCGTGTTATATGTGCCAGATTTGACACTTAATCTGTTTTCTTCGAATGCGGCTCTTGACAAAAACTTGGAGTTGGTTTCTAACAAAGACCAATGTGAATTGCTGTTCAATGGATCTACCTAGCAGTAGGAGTACGAAATTCGTCCTTGTTTAAAATGCTTTTTAAAATTGAAGTACCTTCTACTGCAAATGTGGGTGCGGTCATTCAATCACATTCATACTGGCATAATGTGCTCGGCCACCAAAATCTAGCCTACATTCGCGCGTTTCTCAAAGATCGAAATACATATACAGTTTAATGATTGTGAAAATTTTGTTTGCGATGCATGTGCTCTAGGCAAGTCACATAGATTGCCGTTTCCAAACAGCGAAAGCAGGGCAAAGTTTGTAGGGGAGCTTGTGCACTCCGATTTATGCGGCCCGATGCAGGAAACTTCGTTTGGTGGGTCAAGATACTTTCTTCTTTTTAAAGACGATTTTACACGATATCGTGTGGTGTATTTTTTGAAATCGAAAACTGAAGTCTTAGGCTGTGTAAAAGATTTTTTAAAAAGAATTAAAATGGAAACTGGAAATGAAGTAAAATGTATTCGGACGGACAACGGACTTGAATTCATCAACTCTGAGGTGAAATCTGTTCTGAAAAACGAGTGTGTCTTACACCAGACTTCTGGCAGGGCGGAGAGAGAATTGCGTACGATTGTGGAGGCTGGCAGAACGATGATATATGCAAAAAAGTTGTCATTAAAATTGTGGGCCAAGGCTGTAAATCATGCGGTTTTCATTCTTAATAGGACAGGTCCTACTAGAGTACCTAAAAAGAGTGCATGTGACTTATGGTTTGGAAAGGGTCATGATTTCAATCCAACAGGTATGCATATTTTTGGTTCAGAATGCTTCGCGCATATTCCTCAACAAAAACGTCGCAAATGGGACGCCAAGTCGCAGTTAGGTATTTTTGTTGGGTATGGTGAGAATGTAAAAGGGTGTCGCATATATTTTCCTGGAACTACTAAAATACAATTGAATCGTGATGTATTATTTAAAAATTGTTCCACAGAAGTTGTCATCAGCGAAAACCAGGACTTTTCTAACAATGCTTCAATAGAAAAGCCGCCAGGTGTAATACAAAGCTTGAAAGTAGAAAATTTAATTGAAGAAAGTGTTATTACCGATGACTCAAATGGCAATGATGATAATGGCGAAGGCGATTTAGTCGATGATAAGCTGGTTGATGAGAATGCTGGAAGGTTCAAGAGTGGGCAAACTGATGAAGATGATTATGCTGATGCGGAAGGCCAAGATGATGAGGTTGGTAAAGAATTGCAGGTGCTTGAGGAACAAAGCATTCACTACAGGGAACGGCTTCGAAGTGCTCGCAGGCGTTCAAAGTCAACGACAGATGTTCGGGATATGCATGTTTTTATTGCTGAGAAGCAAGAGCCTTTAACGTATGAGGAGGCTCTCAAGTCGAAAGATGTGAAAAGATGGCAAGATGCCATGAAGGATGAAATTATAGCTCTAGCTAAAAATGGCACGTGGGATCTAGTAACTTTGCCATCCAACAAAAAGGCTATAGACAATCGATGGGTTTTTAAGATCACAGATGCTGCAAGTAATGAACCCGAACGTTTTCGAGCAAGGTTAGTTGTCAAAGGGTTTTCCCAGCAATACGATGTGTACTACAAAGAGACGTTTAGTCCCGTTGCCAAATTTGCATCTATAAGGATGATTCTTGCAATTGCAGCAAGTAAAAATATGCATCTAAAGCAGTTTGATATAAAAACTGCATTTCTGTATGGCGACTTAGAGGAAGAAATTTATATGCGTCAACCAAAGGGATTCGAAGATGGCAGTGAACGCGTATGCAGATTGAGAAGGAGCATCTATGGTCTGAAGCAGGCTTCTAGGTGCTGGAATAAAAAGTTCATGGATTTTCTTTGTTCTTTTCATCTGAAACCATCAGAAGCGGATTCCTGTATTTTAGTGGGAGATAATTTAATTGTAGCAATCTACATTGATGACGGTTTAATTGCTGGGGCAAAGTGTGAGGATATCGAGAAACTCATCGACCATTTCCGAGATGTCTTCGAAGTCAATGTGTATGAGGCAAAATGCTTTCTAGGCCTGGAGATAAGTAGGTCTAAGCATTGGACGATTTTGCTTGGGCAAAAGAGTTATGCTGAAAAAATAGTGGAAAAGTTTAAAATGGGCGATGCGAATCCAGTGATGACACCAGCTGATCCGTCTGTATTGAAGGGTACCGTTGAAGAACATTCACAAGAACATCGTTTTCCATATCGGGAAGCAGTTGGAAGCCTAAAGTACCTTGCCATTGGTACTAGGCCAGATATATCATACGCTCTTGGTATGGCTAGCAGATATTTGGAAAAACCAAACATACTTCATATCAAGGCAGTGAAACGTATTATCCGATACGTTAAGGGGACAATTAATTATGGTATAATTTTTAAAACAAATCCCATTTTAACCATGAATTGTTACAGTGATGCAGATTTCGCTGGTGATCCTGGCACAAGGCGCTCAACAAGTGGCTGTGTTATTTTACTTGGACAATCACCTATATCGTGGGCATCGCAGAGGCAGTCGTGTGTTGCCCTTTCCACCATGGAAGCTGAAAACATGGCTGGTGCTGGTGCAGTAAAAGAAATGGTGTGGCTGAGGCGTCTTATGCATGATCTACTTCCTGATGAAAATGGTCGACCTAATCTGTACATTGATAACCAAAGCGCAATAATGCGAAATCCCGAATATCATAAAAGAAGTAAGCACATTGAGGTGAAGTTTCACTTCATTCGTGAAAAATTTGCAGAAAACTTTTTTCAGTTAAATTACATTGCTACTGATAATCAATTAGCAGATTTGTTTACAAAGCCTTTAGCAAGGCAAAAATTTGAATTTTTTCGTAAAGAAATTGGAATAATAATTCTAAAATAATAATTTCATTTATTATCCATCCTATGAACAAAAATACTGTTTAAATTTATTTGATTTTTTTTAAATTGTTAATAACATTTGTATAAAGATGAAGTGGGAGTGTTAAGATTTGTTCATCATTTATAAAAAAAAAAAAAAACACTAAATTATCTTTGACTCATTGTACTCTCCACTCGTTACAAAAAGTACATAGAACAACATAATTGTAACTACATATATTCATGTACATACTTTTCTTTATTTTCTTTAATAAATACATACTTCACTTGTGTTCTGAATTCAACCGAGGTAACGTGTTTCTTTTAACAGATTCTCCTAGTGATCCCAATTCAATTCAATTGAACTCCTGAATTCAATCTATTTGCACTATTTCTAACCGAAGTGATATTCATGTGAACCAACTTGAACAAACCGATAATTGTTTATTATTTGTTAGAAATTTTGAAGTCTAACAAAACTTGCTGTCAATGAGCTGATGAAGAACTTGATGGGTGTTCTGATTCCAAATTGAAATTGTGTGAAATAAATCTTGTATCGTCGTATTTTTCCAGCGATCCACTGGGGCTATCCGATTTTATCCCGAAGAAATTCACAGAAAGACAAAAAGTAACGTTTGTCAACAAGTGTTGCGAATAGAACCCAATAATTGGTACTTAAAACAACGAAATCCAATTTATTTATTTTTAAAAAAATCCTGATTGAACTGAAGTTGTTCTGTTTCCATTCATACACATTCAAAGAAAGATTCGGTTCGATGAACCCCTTTTCGATGAACTCACTGACAGACAACGAACAGCTTAATCCACTGAGGGATGAATTATACGAATTATACGCTGGGCACATTTGACCCGAAGATGAAGTTGAATTTTGTACGTTTTTGACGAATGACCAGAAATATCTACTGCCTTTAGGACACTGCAGAATTATTTGCTTTAACATCTGGTCATTTAAGAATTTGGTTCTTTTTATAACAGCGTTGCAAAGGCTTCCTATTTGTTTATGCTTTTTCCGATTTTCCTGAGTTGACTTTGTAAGAGAGGAAACATACTTTTCTCAACCTGAATGCTTCTTTACAGCTTATGTCGTATCAAGAAACTTCTTTAGATTTAATGCTCTAAATTCGTTTGACAAAAAAGTAAACATATCTGCACTGGCCTGAACGTCACTATAGAGGAAACATAGTGACCAATTAAAGATTCTTAGTTGGCTTTCTCTTATTGCCAAACGGTCGTAAGTTGATGATTCTCTTTTAATGGATGAATGGGATAAATTGGCTGATATTACACAATGGTCCCAAGTGCCAAATACTTATTAGGATGAGAAGTAAGAAGCGGGTCTAGAGTGTGGCCGTTTTGTTCAGCAACATCTTGCTTATCTACAGCAAAGATCTCAAAACATCTTCCTTCGTGTGTTTTCTGTTTTGAATAGCTGAGCAAACTTGAATTCACATTGAAGTAATCCGCAATAACGACTTCAGTGTGAGGGTACTGCGGGAAACAATTTGGGAAATGATATCAGACAACACATCAAACTCTATAAAGTCGAATTTCTTTGAAGATTCGGACTTCTATAAGCAAATAAAATGCACGACTGGGTCGAACGAACTTCTTCCTATGTAAGACCTAAGAATTTAAACAATGAATGCTATTAAATGAGAAAAACGAAAATTAAAAGTCGTTGTAGTGGTTTCTTAAAAAAATAAGCTTTTATGTACAACATTCTTAAGACTTTTTTTGAATAAATTTTGGTAGATACGCCACATTAAGTTGTTATTATTGTGCGAATAAAACTAAATTTTCCAAAAAAAATATTGACAAATTCTTGGGATATCGAATTTTTAAAAACACAAATTGATTTCTTTTTTCAAAAATTCAAAAATATTTGTTTTTTTTTAAGTTTTGAAACGCAATATTTTTTAAACTTGTTAGGAGCCTTTTCATAAAATGTTTTATTAGAATCCGTTTTGCCGAAAGTGAGAAATACAAAATTGAAAAAAATAGTTCCATGGTAGGTGCAGTCAGTAATATCTCAATTTTATTTTTTTTTTAATTGAATTATCTGTAGATCGTAAGAACTTATCGAAAGACAAAAATTGTATCAAAATTCTAGTCGCTGTTTTCGAGAAACATGCGATTTTCGAAAACCATTTTTTAACATTTGTATGGTGGGTACTATTATTTTTAAGTAAAATATTTTTTTTTACTAATCATGTAGATTGCATTACAAACAGCTTTTAACTGTCAAGTTCTAAGAAAATTGAGCATGCAATTTTCGAAATATTGAGTTTTCAAAAAAATATTTTGAAATTTTTTAAATCCAATAATTTTTTCGGAAAATTCGAATAGATACATAACACTATCCGAACTGTTGGGGAGCTCAAACATGAAAAAAAATGATCAAAATCGGTTCAACCCTTTTTGAGAAATAAAAAAACAAAAAAAAATGGTTTCAACCATTCCCTAGCTCTAACTAAATGAAGTTTTTTGAGATTTTTGAAAAAAATCTGTCGAACAGTTTTTGAGAAAAAAAAAGAAATATTTTATAAAATTTTGGAAAAAAAACGTCTAAAAAAAGGATATCTTCCAACTTTAAAGAAAATCGCAACTTTAAAGAAAATCGGCCGAGCAGTTCAGGTTGTAGTAGAACAGACAGACAGAATTGCGAGACCCACTTTTTTCGTGTTCAGTATCATCGTAATGTCAGCTTTGATGAAAATCTTGAGTTCGAATTCTTTTTATGAATGCATAACTTGCCTTATGGCAACTATAAGTTGCAAGTAAAAATAATGGGTAATATGCTTAAGGATGGTAAATTTGAGCCACATGAAGTTAAAGTTCGTATTAGAATAATGTCCGTATTGAGGAAGTCTTCGGCAACATCAAATCTAACATAGTCTACAAAGCCGGGATGGGGAAAGAGTATAATGGCATCAAGTTATCACCAATCACCAATAAGGGAGAGAAGTGTCGATGAATATTATTTTGATAGTTGGCAAATTAAAAAAGCAAGGGAGAACTGTGTTGTGCGACTTAAAAACGAATCCCTGTATTTGATGATATGTCCAAAATTAACTCGAGGGTAAACTGATGAGCTGCTCATTTCTAGCAAAAAGTTTGAACAGAAACTGCCCAAAGATGTGAGTTATACCTGAGTCTTGGCGTATAAGCGCCTTATAACTTGTGACCAGGACAGAAGGAGTGAAAAATTTTAAACACCAATATAGACATCCTAAAGACTTAGCAGCGTTTTTGGAGGTCTTGAGAATGAGTTCATCCCAACGAAAGTTGTCGTTGACACTCATACCGAGTACTGACACCTTTTGCCATTCAAGGAAAATGACAGAACAGTCGGAGACAGAACTGAGCCCTGGGGAACACCACCATTTATTGTAATGTAATTTCTATCCCAAGGAATAAGGCTTTCACTGATACCAACCGCAAGCATTTCCGATAAGTGAGGCAGGGTCCAAACTCTGTCAAATGCCTTAGAAATATCAATTGCAATAATCTTACTCCCTCCAAAACAATGTAGTTCAATTAATCGAGGAAGAAGATATGACAATTTGTCAGTCTTTAAAAATTAGCTCCCAAGCATGGTTAAAACAATCATGATTACTCCAACCTGTAAAAGTGTAAACCCATTATAGTTCATCTTTTTTACGGCCCCCATTAAAAACACTAATAAAAAAAAATAAGACTGAACTGTGAACACTTTTGCATGTGGACTTAATTGAGAGCCATTTTAGTGCATCACCAAATTTTAACCAATTCTTCTTTTGGTCCTTGGCCAATTTTTAAGTAGAAGTTATCTTTCTCAATTTGGGTTTTCAAACTCAACGAAGAGTATTAACATACTTGATTATACTCGTAATAGAAAGGAGACTTAAAACTGTATGTTTAGTGGATCCATGTCTGGCCACTGTCCATGGAATGTTTCGCTCTTTAAACTGTCACTATCTCTGACCACACATGACTACCTTCAAAATCCAATTCTATGGTACACGGTACACAGACATTCACCACCCACCCAACCACGCCCATTATGTACTACTTTCAATGCCAAATGACAACTCTTCTTTAATTCAACTGACATTTAAGTAAAGCTTATGTTAAGGAATATCTGTTTGCATAAGAGTGGAATATACTCTTATATATGTATATATGTAGGTGCAGGCCATCTCAATATAATTTAATCCGATGGATTAAGAATGTTTTTGTTGGTTAAAAAATAATTATATTTATGTTCTGCCCAAACGATTGTCGGGAACAGAATTGTTGTTCACTGTCCGAAGACACTCAACTATAAGGCTTTCAGGGGTGAATTTCGGTTAATTCGGGCGCTCATATTTCTAGGACATTTTGAAGATTAAACGTTGATTCATGGACGAATGTTAGCAAAGAGTTTATTAGATAAAAATGTGAAGCTAGGATTACCTAGTGGGAGGAACCTGCTGTCCAAATTAAAAACAGATAGTTTTTCGCCTCGGTATCGCCTCCAAGTTCACCTCCATCCGAAATATTTCTCAAACACGTTTTCAGACCGGAAGCTCTTTTTAAGCCCCAAAGTACCCAAAACGATTTGTTAGCCCCAGAGGATAGTATAATAACTATCGCGCAGCGCCCATAGCAAACAAGGACATTAATACGGCCGCCCCAGGATGTACTCCATATAGCATTGTCGTATCATGTACCCGATTCGCCTCCAGGCTATATCTCTCATTCTGCACAAGTGGTCTGTTGGTTTGGCTTGGCAATGCTAACCGAAAAGTTGTTTAATGGATAAAATTTTGCTCATCTCCCTGCTTGCTTGCCGGCGGCGGGCGGCGATGCGCGGCGCGGGGGCCAACTCTATAGCTGATTGTGTATATTTGCGCCCTCGGTGGTCCGTATGTGATTTCCAAACCATTATCCGTTTTAATGACTACATGATGATGACTATACACACACAAGGGCGACCGACGACACGTATAGTCGTTGCACCCGACTATAGCAGAGCAACACTGTCCTTAGTCCTTATCCTTAGCCCAGCCGGCCGTGTGGTTGTATATAAATATAATATATTCGATTGCTTTTTGGCCGTGTTTACATGCTGAGTGACCTCCGTTTTGACTCATTCCTTCCACCAGGGTCTTTATATGCCTCTGCCATTGCACCATGAAAGCATGAAAGTTTATTTAATAAAACATGGCCCGTGTGTAGAGGAAAACATTGGCAAATGGCAAATCCTTTTGAAATTCACAGAATGACGTTTTTGTTAATTCATATACACACACTCAATACTACATATGTACATATATGTATATTTATCCGTTTTGTATGTTACATGTTTTTAAACATGAACTTTTTGCTTTTGCACTTGTATTGGTCGGGAGAAAGAGAGCGTGTAACACTTATATTTATTGGCACGTCCTGATAAAATATCCATTTTTACGGATTATGCAAGTGAAAGGAACTCATTAACATTATTTTTGAACGGCATATAGCTACATATGTATGTGTGATTTTTTTTGTTGATGTTAAGTGCTCTATGGGCTTGAGCATGCGGATATGAAGAACGCAATTGTGTATTTTTTTTAGCACACCACATCGTGTAAACCCTTTTTTTAAGTTATTTCATTGTTAAGTGCGTTGAGGGTGTTTAACAGTTTTAATGATAATGAAATGGGTTTCAGATTTTCAACAGCTTTCTTTTTTGTTATTATATGTATGTATGTTTTTTTGTGTTAATGAGATTATGGTTACCTTTGAGTTGTCACTTCACGCGTGATTTTTGAAAATTTATTTCGAGTTGAAAGAGCATAATAAGCTGTTAAAGGATGAATTCGTTTTGTGCGAGTCTGAATGGAATTGGCGGAGTATTTAACATAAATGTGATGGTGCAGATGTGGAATTTAATTCAGGGGATAATAAGGTGTCCATATCTATATAATACGATTTCTTCCTTTTTAAAATTTCACCACAGATCACAGTCTGTATTTTTTTTGGGTATAAAAATAAATTGTATTTACCTATAAGAATTTACTTTCGCGTGATTTTAAAGTCTTTATCTTTGCGATCCGCAAAGAACTCAAGTTATAAGCTTCTTGCCCGAACCTTATCATATTTTTACCACTATTAGACCTTTGATTAGGAAAAAATTGAGACAATATACGATTAATTTTGTTCCTATTTTATTAAACAGCAGATTGGTTTTATTATTGCAAAAAGAACAAGAGAGCAGTTGTTGAACAGAGTCGTTTGAAAAGAGAATTCAGTTAAATTACGATGACACCTACTGACACAATGGTTATCAGTTAAAAACAACGAAGAGCGCGAGTTATAGATTTTTAAGAATCCGTTTTATAAAAGAAAAAAAAAACAACAATTCGGTATTATAAAAATAAGAAATTACAATTTTATTTAGATTAAATTTTATTGTCTGTCAACTACTGATGCCAAGCGTCAAGTGAATCTCTCTACTCTACTCTAATCTCTGTACTCTAAGTAATCTTTTTTAAGCTCATATTCGGAACTTAATTACAAAATATGTATTCTATCAAAATGGCTTTTCTGGAAGGTAGGTAAACAATGACCAACCATGGTGAATTCCTATACTTTACCCTCTCATCAGCTTCAGCTTAAGGGAATGAAAACGAAGTCAATGTTGCCCTAGCCAATTTTAGTGAGACCTTTACAAGAATTTCCCATTGAATTATTCTTTTCAAACGGTCCACCCTCGGACTTTAAACCTTCATCATTGAGATGGATTTCTTTTTACCTAAATTCTAAACTACATCCGGGGTCCCACAAGGTAGCCAATAAGGCCCTCTCCTTTTTATTCTCACTATAAACGATATTGAAATGGTCACCATATATTACCTTATCTCAAGTTTTTCAAGACAATTTCTTCTACACATGATTCTACTCATCTTCAACTTTATCTCCACAATTTCTCTATCTGGTATCTCAAAAATTGCAGATAGGAGCTTACCAGATGCCAATCAATCAGTTTTTCACCGAAAAAGATTATTCTTAAAGCAAACTCAGAACATGGTTTTGTGAAACGGAGGTCCGATGAATTCTCCGATCACTACGTGACTCGATCCCTGCTGAGGGTAGTGTGCTTGTTTCTTCATTAATATCGACTACTTTTCTGGATCTCTTGACCATCTCCTTCAGCACTAATTTCCGTAATCTTAAAAACCCAAGTCTCCCATAGTATCTGTGGTGGTTCCTTGTCCTGGGTGGTAGATAATTTTTTTTGAGTTTAAGTATTGATTGAGTCTTTCGTGCGTTAAGTTCATGACTAACATATTTGGCCGTTTTTTTGTTGATCATCGTTTAACCTCTGATAATACCTTGGGTTAGTTCAACGGATGTAGGCTGTAATGGTCCCTAAAAACTTGTAAATTGAAAGAAGGGTGTTATAAACATCTTGTATGATGGTCTGGCTCTTTCTTCAATATCCTTCAATACCCTAACCGAACCTACCCTAGTGACAGGATTTTAAGGAATTTGACGTAGACAACAGAGGAAATGTTTGTTTTTCTTACTGATCTTCACAGATCAAATTGGAAGTAATGTAGGGTACTCGTATTTCTAGTTTTAAGGCATACTTTGTTATCAAAAGTTGCAACGTAACTTCTACCAGAATCTACTATATTAAAAATGGTCATTTGCAAGGATCGGGCCAGCGGGCCCATTCTATTCAGCATTTACACCAGCGATCTGATAGGTAATATAACTCAGGTAATTGTGTAAACCGACGATCTACTAGTGTACAGAACAGCTACAAAGGTCGAGGTCATCAGAATTTGACAGTTGGAAATCAACTTTCAGAAATCTGAAACGCTTATCACTGCGATGTATGGAGCCTCAAGACTGCCGAGAAGGAGATACTGCAAGCTAGTGATCGTAGGGCCACGTCGACAGCTAGTGGCGAGTTAAAGTGTGAAAAAGTATCTCTGCTTCTGGTTGGATCAGTATTTGTTTTTGGACATACACATTACACATACATAAATGTTGCTCATGCCAGGGCTGGGGGAGCCTTTTTCCTGACGAAACGGTTGTTTTAGTAGGCTTGATTTGATACATGGCCCTCATCTGGCCGTTGATTGCCTATGGTTGCACGGTGTGGTTCAAAGTTGCCTCATCTTAAATGCAATATATTCGGGTGTTTGAGAGCCAGTGTCCAAAACGTTATCTTGGATTACACAGAACACCAGAGTTCGAGTACAAACATTATTATGCCAACCAGGTTATATACAATGTAGCCAACATAAACATGATCGATAATTTTTTGTTAAAGGTGATTCGGTGTCACATTGCAGGAGCTATGTACTCGACCAATATCCTAATTTTGGGAGTAGGTATATAACCCTATCGGTGATTATGACGTGAGTGTTCTTCTTAGTGGCTTTATCCCGCCCGATGCATTCCTCTTCCTCTACTTCGACAGTCAGGGCCTAGTTCAAGTTGGAATGGTGGTTCCGTTCTACTACGACGTCGTTAGTAGAACCGTGGATATGTGGCTCACTTATGGTCAAAATGTCCACACATAAGTCGGAGCAGATTCGATTCAGTAGTACTGTGTCCGATCGGAAAACCCTTTTACTTTTTATCCAGAGGTTCAGAAAAAAACTAAAAAGATTCTTAAATTTTGTAATTTTTACTTAAAAAAAAAGTTCAAAGTCTTACCCCTAGTATTGGTAATGGTCTTATCAATATATTAAATAAAACTTTCTCCCCCTGTCCTCTGACTTAAAACATCTTTTATGTATTTATCTTCATTTTCTCCCCCAAGGACCATGCGAACAGCTTCGAAAATCAATAATAACATTCATTAATGCTAAATTTTCCACTTAACAAAACTTTTAACTGCTGCCCTCCCAAAAAAAAAATAAAAACTTGAACTTTCTTTCTCACTTTTATAAACCAACCAATCTTTTCAAATTGCATCTGCTATTTAGCATATCTCAGAGATTCACAAGAATAAAAACTGCCGAAAGAAATTATACAAAAAAAAAAAGAAGAAAATCCTTTAGAAAACCAAAGTTTCTGAAAAAAAAAAAAAACTTATCCACCGATTCCGACTACAAATCAACACGAACCGCACACTCACTACTTAATTCAATCGAAAAATTCCCTCATAATTGCTATTCTACTGGGTGGCACTTTGCTGGGAAAAAAAAATAAAATTGATGAAAACGCAAAACTTGTTGCCACTATTATCATTATCCGCAAAGTGTGGCTGAGCGATAAAGAGAAAATGATTCTCCCACCGCCGCTGCCACCGAGCACCACCAACATCACCGAGCGACGACGTTTTGTGTGGTAAAACTCAAAAGAAGAAATCCCTCGGAAAAACCTCAAAACTTAAGTGCGAGAATGAAACAAAAAAAAAAAAAAAAAACTTACACTTTTACTATCCTGCCCGGCTGACTGTTGGGCTGGGCGAAGAACGCAACACCAATGGTGGCATTAACCAAACCACCACACACAAGTGGGGCGTCTTTAAGTGCAAACTTTTCAAATCTATTTTTTAAAATGAAATCCATAGAGGAATATCATCTGCATGGGAATTTCATAAAGTGTCTTTTTATCCTTTGCTCCACATCCACACCCATACTTAATGCCGACACCTCTCTGCTTTCTTCCTTTCATTTACCGACACCTTCAACGCCCACATACTCGTACACCCGACTCAACTATTTCCCTTTAAGTTTTGACAAACAATTTCACTTTGCATTTTTCACGGAGGTTCCTTGTTCTTCTTGTTCATTCATTTTTCTGCTGCCACGTCCGTCGTCGTAGATACTTTTCCTTTTTGCCTGTTCAAAGTTTTCATTTTCATTTTGTATTTGTTTTTGTTTTAAGTTTTAACCGCAAGACATTTTCACTTCAATATTTCCATCGTCATTCTCATCGTTGTCCTGACAAACATCATCATCATCGCCACCAAGAGTGCATGTCATATCATCAATGTCGTCCTTCGTCGAAGAGCGAGAGTCCTTTTGGGAGGTGTTATATTTTTTTTTTCTTTTCTTTTTTTAATGGGTAATTGTGACGGTTTTTGGTTATTCGCTCAGTTGGGATATTTCCGAAGTTGTTTTTGGTCCTTTTTAATAAGTTCAATGAATAGAAGCGAATTCCCCAAAAGGGTAGTTCTAGGAATATTAAGTTAACTATATGATAATATTATGATATTTTTTTATAAGCAAAATAATATTTAATTTAAGTTGTAACATAATCCAATTCAATCCAGAAAAATTGTTTTCGAAAAACAAACTTATGCTCTACATCACAGTTTTCGACGCTTTTCATCTTTTTTTGAGCAGATGAACTAGGTTTTCGCTGTTTTCTAAGCTGGAAGTTGTTTTTGTAATCGATGGATTTTTTAAACATAAGAAAATTGTGGATACAATAATGTGAATTTGAAAACATCTGCAATATTAGAAGTTTAAATAAAATGCACGAATGAGTGAAATTGCAATTATGTTTAAGAGACTCAGAATTTCAAAAATGGATATGCTATCAAAGCAAAATGTTCAAAAACATGAAATTCATTTTAAAATTTAAAAGTTGGAGCTAAGGACAAAATGTCATAATCAAATATTAATTTATACAAAAACAATTATTATAAATACTTCGAGCTACTTTTTTTAAAAAATAAGTTTTTATATAAGAAATTCTTAAAAAAATTTAAAAAAATTACTACGTTAATTTTAAGTTCTTATATTATTGCGCAAAGAAAAATTAAATGCCAAACATATTTACCAGTTCTTGAGATATAGGATTTAAAAAAAAAATATTTGAGGCCCAAAGAATCCAACTTTTAATTAGCAAAGTTTTCATATTTTCAGAAGCTTCCTCTTTTAAATCTGTTATGATGATAAGGCGAAATTAAAAAAAAATGTAAACATTGAGCGAAACAGAAACTAATTTAGCAAAATTCTAGGTGCTGCCGCTTTCGAGAAAAATAGGACTTCTCAAAACCATTTTTCAACATTTTTTTGGGATACGAATAAGATAAAATAAAGAATTTCTTTTCCTACATCTTGTTGATAATGTTAAAAAACCGTTAATTCTCAGGTTTGAACAAAAATCGAGAATGCGGTTTTCAAAACACTGAGTTTTTCGATATAAATAAAATAAAATGCACGACTGGGTCGCACGAACTTTTTCTTATATAATAGACTAAGAATTTCAAAAATGAATTTTATTAGAGAAAAACTGTTCATAAGCATAAAATTCATTTTTTAAATGACTAAACCTCTTATAGTTAGTTGGAGCTAAACAGAGCTTGCCATGTGTTTTAAACAAATATTAGTTTATGCAAGAACAAAATTATAATTGTTTGTAGTGGTTTCCTAAAAAAATAAGCTTTTATATACAAAATTTTTAAAACATTTTTAAGAACAAAAATATGCTACGTCAGTTTAAAGTTTTTATTATTTTTCGAATAAAAATTAAAGTTTCAAAAAAAATTTTGAGCTGTTTTTTCAAATATCGAATTTTCCTTTATCCTTTATCCCCAATTTTAGCAGATATAGTTATGGAAACTTTACTTGATAACGTTTTAAAAAAACTATCGTATACACCAAAAGTTATTAAGAAATACGTAGATGACTTATTTTTAATCATCAAATCAACTGAACTTAATTCAACTTTAACAGCATTAAATTCCTTTCATCCTAAAATTAAATTTACATTTGAAGTTGAAAAACAAGGAATGCTCCCATATCTTGATGTTAAAGTTATAAGACAAAATACACATCTAATTTTTGATTGGTACAAAAAGCCAACATCTTCAGGTCGTTTGATAAATTTCAATTCTCAACAACCCAAAATAGTAATTATTAATACAGCACAAAATTTCATAAATAGAGTTCTAGACAATAGTGATATTATATTTCGACAAAAAAACATTGGAATAATAAAAGATACAATGTACTCTAATTCATTTCCAAAAGAAATAACTAAATCACTTATTAACAACTATTTCAATGGTGTCAGACGATCAACTCAAAATATAAATGAACCACAAAGAATATATATAAGTGCTTTATACGTTCCAAATTTTTCAAACCGTTTATTGAAAGCACCAATTAGAGATAAAGAAAAAACTAGAATAGCCTTTAAATCAACAAATACTCTTAGAAATTCAGTTTTCTCAAAATTAAAAGATAAATTAGAAAAGGAAGAAAAATCAAATATAGTATACAAGATTAAATGTATAGGTGATGGCTCAACATCATGCCCATCAATCTATGTAGGAACCTCAATGCAAAAACTTCGAAATCGTATATCAGGTCATAAATCTGATATAAATAGTGGTAGTACACAAAAGACTGCACTAGCTCTCCATTGCATAGAAGAAAATCATCGTCCTGACTTCAAAAATATAACAATTTTACAATCAGAACAGAATTACAATAAAAGAATGTTACTAGAAATGTTACATATTAGAAACACCCAAAATAGTATTAATAGACGTTCAGATTGTGATAGACTTAGTAATATTTACGGTCAGTTTATTAATTATCAAACCATATCTACATAAACAAAACTCAACGATTAAATATATTATACATATGTACATACAAATATTTGAATTTATTTTCAAAATTAATTATTTGAATTTAAAAAATTCAGATAATTAAACATCAATTTGTTTGAAATAAATTTTCAAACAAATTAAAAAATAAAAAAAAAACAAAAGAGATAACAGATATATACAGCGGAAAAGAAAAATATTTGAAACGTCTCTTAAACTTTTTTGAGAAAACACGGAAACCAAAAGCTAACAAACAAATACAAAATATTTGTATTTTTAAAGTTGTAAGTATACTGTTTTAGAATTTTGATATGTTTGGTATATGTGTATATATGTTTTAAATTATATTTCAATTAATAAATAGGTCTGAAGAAGGGTGTAACCACATCCGAAACGTCACAACATAAAAAACAAAACAAAAATTGACCTAAAGCCCACTTAAGGATAAACTTTATTGAATTAAATAAAAGGTCACGAAGAAGGAAAGTAAAAATTTTTAACGATTTTCGAAAACCATTTTTTAAAATTTGTATGGAAGGTACCGTTATTTTTACGTAAAATAATTTTTTTTTCTCATATTTTGTAGATTATATTAAGAAACTTTTATATGTCAAGTCTTAAAAACATCGAGCATGGGGTTTTCGAAGTATTGGGGTTTGAAAAAAAAAATTAAATTTGTTTAAAAATCAAAAAAAAATTTGTTTGAAAATTTGAATACACAATAATATTAAAACTGCTAAAACATACACAAAATCATGAAAATCGGTTGTACCGTGTTAGAGAAGATCAAAAACAAAACAAAATGGTTCTGGGGGGTACCAAAAATAACCATTTTTCATTTTTTTTCAACCATTACCGAGCTTTAACTAAACGAAATTTTAAAAATAAATTAAAAACGATATCTACCAAGTTTAACGAAAATCAGCCGAGCCGTTTAGGCTGTAGTCGAAGAGACAGACAGACAGAATTGTGAGACCCAATATTTTAGTCTTCGCTATCATCTTAATGTCAACTTTGATCAAAATCTTGAATTCAATTTTTTTTACGAATGCATAACTTGCCTTATAGTAAAAATATTTAGTTTTGTGGAAACTTAAAATTTATTTCGAAAAGCATATGCTTTTTTTTAACTTTAAATTTAACTTTTTAAAGTTTTCTAAAACTAAAGAGTTTTTCAATAAGCGCTAATAGATAATAAAATGGAATGAAACAAGCTGTATGTGAGGTATTTATTTATTTTTTAAGGGCTCATGTATATCTACTCGTATGTCATTGTGTATGGAATATGAGATCATTTAAATGCCCGCTTCGGCTTCTTACCGTGGCATGGATCGAAGTGGTCCAATTATCAATAAATTTTCTGCAAAAGATCTGAATGAATTTGATCAATGGCCTGTGTTATATTCAACTTAAGGGCATTGGTCAATTGTGCTTCATTCGCAAGTGACTTCTGGAAACCCCATACAAGAAAAAGTCTAGAGGGTTCGAATCGCATTACCTTTTTCTTATTCATGTTACGTCTACGAGAGATAACCTTACCCTCAAATAGTTCTTGCAGAATGTCAATGGTGTCCGCTGTGTGGCACGTAGCGCCATCCTGCTGGAACTATATGTCGTCTTGGTCCATTTGCAGCACTCGCCTTTGAAGGTGACCACCTCACGAAAGTCGTTTTCGAAAAAGTACGGACCAATGACGCCCGCCAGCACAAAATCCGCACCAAACGGTAACTTTCTGAGGATGCATTGTTACTTGATGAACCTCGTGTGGTTTGTTGTCGTCCCATGTATGGCAATTTTGGTTATTGAGGGCCTCTTCCAAATGGTCGGAAGTCCAGTCAACGAAAAAAATGTGCTGTCTATGGTCATGAAAGTTAAACTCCTGGGTCAGCTGGTGTAAGCCTAAGTTCCGACTAGTTGAAGTCTGCAAAAGGCCGAGTTCTGTACGGCAACGAATCGACTGCCTCGAGTTCTGTTATACGAAACATGACGACATTCTCGACGTACGAATGAGCAACACTTCTGCCCAATTTAACAAAACTAGCTAACGCTGACTTAGCCCAAAAACGTTTGAAGCCAAAAACTATGGGATTACAGTAATCCCCGCTTAGTTGCACCTCGCTTAATTGAACATCCCGCTTAATTGACCGAAAAATTTGCATTGCAAAATTTCCCGTATTAGTAGCATAGCTTTTTAGATGGTTAATTGAACCCCGCTTAATTGAATTACTCGGTTAATTGAACTTTAAAATATGCACCCGAAAAAAAATATATGGACATTTTTCGGATAATTGGACGTACAATAAATTTTATTGAAACAAATATTAGAAATATTTTATTACTTAACCTACGTCTGAAGTGGTTTTTTAAAAGACAGGTATTATTCAAGATGAAGAGCAGCCGGAAAATGATATCGTGGTCATAGACAACATACTTAAGTACAATGGTTAAAGAAAAAGAAGAAGTTGAAGCCATATTACCATCGACTTTCGAAATTCTTCAGGACATTGCAATTCTACGTTTATATCTACTTCTTACCACTAAATAAATTTACAGTTGAGCTGAAAAACAAGAAGACATTGTTCAAAACAAAACAATCAATCAAAATCAAATCACAAATTTTTTCAAACCAATGTATGCAAATAACCATTATTAGCCTTTTGAGGTACATACCTACTATTGTATTTATTATTTTTTTATCCTTTTCGAAGCTAACAGTGACTTTTTTTTAAGAATAATTTATTTCTGTTTCATAGTTTTAATTATGTATGTATTAGGGTGGGACAAAAAAATCAAGTATCTTTTTTTTTGGATCCGACAAATGAAAACTAGTTCAAATTTGAATCATTTTGTATCAATACTTATTAAATTATAAAATTTCATATGGTGAAATAGATTTTTTTTTTCTGCTGACATGTTAAATTATATTTCTTAAATAAAAACCTTCTTTTCCTGAAATAGAACATGAACTATCTTAAAATTCAAAAATTAACTGGGTAAATTGGGAATATTTATTGAAAAACTACGAGTACTAAAATCAGTAGGCATTGGAATTCTACTGCGAATATCTTTTGAATGGCTAGAGTAATCGATTAACTACAGAGATCTTTTTTGTAGAGCGTTCAATTTCCTATAGAAATAATTGAAACTTATTTGACAATAATTATTTTTTATTAAGTTACAAAATTCAAAACAAAAAAGTTATTTTCCTTAAAATACTTCAATCTTTGACGTTAAATATCTTTTAAATGGTTGGATTAATGAAAAAAGTATTTAAGACCATTTTTGTAGAGCGTTCAATTTCCTGCGATTGGTTAAACGATCTATTGTTGATAAGATATGACCATTTTTATATGATACTAAATTGAAAATGGAAAACTATGATGAGCATAATCTTCCCGTCAATATTAAGAGCTATTATTTGGTAAGTACTTTCTAGAGGTACCTAGGAACTTGTTTTTTTCATGTGTCGGATCCAAAAAAAAAGATACTTGATTTTTTTGACCCACCCTAGTATGTATGTTTATTTTTTAAATACAACGTGTTCAAATATTTTTGTGTGTTTTTTCAAGGTTTTCGTAAGTTGAAAATCAAATGTTCATAGTAAATTTCTGGGATGAATATTTTAATTTTTAGTTGACCGACTCGTGCAATTATACGAGTTTCGTTTAATTGAACAGGTCGGTCAATTAAGCGGGGTTTCGTTAATTGAACCACCCGGATAATTGACCGAAAAATCTGACAAAATGGTCAGTGCAATCAAGCGGGGAATACTGTAAATGGATCCCAGTGCTCCGGCCCGGAAAATATTTGTATCCAACCCAGAGGGACGTTTCGGTGATACACTAGAGGAAGACCGCTACTCAGTGGGTGCATAGTGGGTTGAGACTGCCTGACTTTGATAATATTTTTCAAACTGAATTACTGGATATAAGGGAAGCGAGCAAGGTACTCAAATAAGATCCAAACTAGAACTGAAATACGTCTATTATCACAGAAAGCTGTTAAGACCATTAATTTTAGTACATCATCCTCCAAATTGGTCCAGCAATCCTAAAATGAACGTGCACGCCTCAATATTAACCACAATGTCACTCTTATCTGGGTTCCGGGTCATTATGGCATTGATGGGAATGAACGGGAGGACGAGATGGCCAGAGAAAGATCAGCTCTTCATAACTTACTTGCGGAAGAAGTCAACATTCCGCTCGGAGTTATGAAGGGCAATGTTCTCTCATTTTTCTTAATGATTCAAACCGTAGGTGAAGCAATTTAACTACCTGACCCACATATAATAAATCCCGAACGAATCTGTTATGCAGAAGACAGGCAAGACATAGCCGAAAACGTAGCTAACTGACAATGGCCAGTAGGCGACCATGCAGCGAAGCTAAGCATTCCTCACAATACTATAACTATCATAGCCATGAAGACCCGCAGTAAAAGGAAGCTGTCCTCTATTTCCTCTGCAAAAGCTATGCTCGGGCCAAATTTAGTACTTCAGCGCTAATTAGGGATAGACTGCCATGGATCGCTATTTCTTGTTATCTACCTAGGCCCAAGTATCGACGCAAATACCGCCGAAATTTTAAAATATCGCCAAGTTGAATTCAATGAAAGGCCGAGTTGTTGTTCACGGCGAGCAATCCACAACCTCGGATTCTGATGTACACTTTCACGGACCGCGGCGATGTTCTCGGTCGATCTTGCATACGAATGTTGACTGATTGATTGCCGTGGTGAAGTACCACCACGTCTACCGTAAACTAATGCAACACATGCACCGCATGCAATAAGGTTTTATCATTCAGACGTGAGTGCTCAATTGTTAAACTTCCCATGGTGTGATGGTTTGGCATGAGTAACTGATAAATAATTAACAGATTTGACAGATGTCATCAAAAGAACATGGCCGCCAAAATCTATACCCGCTCTTTGTATAAAAGCTTTAAAAAATAATTGTTCTCTTATTCAAAAATAATAACTATAAAAATATTTAAAAATATCATATCTTTCTTAAAAACCTCTCCAAGAATTTTAACGAAATTTTCAATAAAACTTAATTAAGACATTATTAATCGTGACTTTCTCATTATAGTCATTATGGATTAAATAATTTTTTTTTTAATATAGAAACTTCAAAAGGGTTAACAAACATTGCTATAAAACTTTAGAAAAAATTTAAAAAATTTTTCTTTTTGAAAATACGATATTCCAAAAAAATATTTCTTTTGTTTCTTATTTGTACCACATAAAGAGCTCTCTAATAATAAAGTAATTTTGTTTTTCGAAAATTTGAAATATGTATGTTCAAAATATTTCGAAGATTTTTTAATTTAAGAAAAAAATCAATTTTTTTTTTGAAAATCCAGTAATCTAAAAAGTACATGGTTGACTTGATTCCTGGTACCCACTTAGTTCGTTTTTGATACTTATTTTTCTATTGTTACCAAAAAAATGACGGTATGGTACGGAAGAGTGGTAACTTTAATGGAGAATTTATTTTCATAGGGGAAGGACATAATTCATTATTGAATTCTGAAGAGACTCTTTAACTCAGACGCAGACGTCACTGTGGTTAAAAACTCTACGAAAGGACGACTTTATAAAGCCTTACAAAATTTCCAACTTCTTAAAGCTTATAATAATTTTCTCAGTTATGTCGCACAGGCAACCTAATAATCTATCCTTGAAAAAGTTCATTCACCTAATAAAAATTAGCTTTAAGAATAGCCCAGTCATTCCTACATTTATGTCCCTAAGAGTATATAATACCTACATTTATTTAAGATAAACCCAAAACAAAAAAAAAAACAATTAAATTTGAAAAGATGACAGCATTGTATGAACTGATCCTGGATCCAGTGTATTGTCTGTCAGAAGATGAAAATCTGCTTCGGTAATTGCTTTTGGGCACCGGATGTGCCCGTCTGCAAGTGGATTATGTTTGAGTTAACGAGTAGATATATAATATTCTATCTGATTGGATGTCATTTTAAGGGAAAGAGATTAAGTGACTGTTTTGTTTTGATGTTCGTTTGCTTATAACTTATTTATGTGTTTTGGTAGCCTTACAAAATACGAATGAAGCAAATGATGGTTTGGTCATGTGTTAGGTTGAATGTGAATAGCTTTTCAGAAAATATCTATTATTTCATATTTGAAACAAATAAACGTATAACAGTTATGTAGCTTCTTATGAGAAAATCAAGCTCCATTTAAAACCATTACCAGTCAATAACGAGTTCCTTCGGGCGAAACTGGGAAAAATCCAGGCCATTTTCTATAGTTTTCCAGAATTCCAGTCAAATGGTTCATCAATATTTGAGTTTAATCAAAGTCCACGAAAATCTCAAAAGTAGTTAGTGTGTCCAGAACACCGCTATTTTGAGTAGTTAAGCATCGATGTTTATGGTCGGTTTGTTGATGTCATTTTTTTCTTCAAGTACTCCCAAGTAGAAGAAATCGAAAGCTGTCAAATCAGGGGACCATGGCGGCCAGTCGATATCACAACTGTTTTACATTATTCCGACGGGAAAAAATTTGCATGGCAACATGAGCTGTGTGCGATGTAGCACCGTCTTGTTGAAACCAGATGTCCTGTAAGGCATAATTGTTAAAACTAGAAGGCAATACTTATGGTTTTACTCGTAGTTCAAGTTTCGAAAATAACTGAGAGTCTTATATGTATTTATTTTGTCACTGCTGATAAAAACTTCAAAAAATTAAGACTTATTAATAGTTTTGTTCAGTGAATAAAAGTTCAGAGTAGAACAGAGCAGAATAGAGCAGAACAGAGCAGAGCAGAACAGTTTCCATAAGAAATGTCAGACAAGTTAGAACAGTCAGTTATCTGTTCTACCTTTCTCTAACTAAAAAGCGAGGGCAAGAAATCTTGTTCTAAGCTGTTCCAAACTGTTCCAGACAGATTCATTGAACAGCAAATCAGAACAGTTTAGAACAGAAAATTTCTTATTGAACAGCAAAAAGGTGTACTTTTCTGTTCCAAACTGCTCTAAACTTATCGGAACAGCGTCACTGAACAGAACTAATAAATCTTGTTTCGGGATAACATATTTCGTTAAATAAAATAAAAACTAATTGATCAAATTCAAACACAAGAAGGATTTCCAACATGTCCTGAAAGCGGCCGCTATTAAATATTACAACATCCTAAAAGAATTATGGCCCAATGAAGTCATCCGCTGAGTATATACCTAAGTATACCTGAAGAAAACTTACAAAACATCAAGACACTTAAAAAAACACAAAAGAAAGATATCCTTATATTTACCCAGCCTACGATACCATCTTAGAAGCATGTAAGACAAGACTTTTATCCAACAAGTAAGTTTTTGAATATACTACCATAATCTATATTTGCCATTGTTGGACTACGAACTTTTCATTGCAAGAGATACTCTTGTGGTCAATTGTCAATTCCTCGTAAGCTGAAGACTACTACTAGGAAAATATGGCCCTGCTTTAACAAGCAGAGGACTGACAAAATTATACAACTTAGTAAGAAGTCCCATCGCTCTCTTACGAGTATAATCACTGGACATAATTTATTGAAATACCATAAATTTAAAATGAAACTAACAGCCCGATTCTCCCCAAAGTCAGTGATGCCTCACAAGTCACAAGAAGAGGTGAAATTGATTTTGTGACTTTTTCGAATTCTGCCGCTCAGTCACAACTTGTGAGAGTCACAAAAACAATCGAAACTGTGATCTCCTTCAGAGCAGGTCACAACTCATAAATTTTTAAGTTTCTTGGACTGACATTCAGTACATATATTTTGTAAGAAAATTTTCTAGATTTGTGAATAATTGTGAGTACCTAAAAATGGAAGTGGACTTTGTTCTAGTGAATATAATTGCTGATCTTTCCCACGAAAATGAAAAGTAACATTTTTACATAAACAAACATTTTTTTAAAAAAAACTAATTATCAAAAAATTTGCAGCGCCGACGGCATTTAAAAACTCTGAGAGATATAAATGATCCATTCGCTCTCCAAAACAATACATTTGTAAAGTAATTTTTTCGTTTTCAATAATCAGCTGTACAAATAATGACACTTAAAAATCTCACCATGCTGTGGTGAGTTTCGTTGTGAGCTTTCTTGTGACGATTAGGGGGAGAATACCAAAATGTTATCGAATCACAACAATCCTCACAAGGAATAGTCACAAGAGCTTGTGACTTGTGAATCCTCACAAGGGGGAGAATCGGGCTGTAAGTACAGATGACCTATGCAGAGGATGTGGTGATGAAGAGGTACATTAAGACACATCACACTTTCTCTGTCATTGCCCGTCACTATGCCACCAGAGAAGGAAATGGCTTGGTAGCTACTTCTTTGATAATCTAGAAGATATTTCTAATATTTCAGGAATACACATATTGAACTTCGTCAATGCTTCAAAATGGCTTGACTGATTAATAGAATACATAGGTTTTATCAGGAAAGAGTGATTATACTCACGGGTAACACAATGGATCTAAAGGGTGATTTTTTAAGAGCTTGAGAAATTTAAAAAAAAAAAAAACGCATAAAATTTGCAAAATCTCATCGATTCTTTATTTGAAACGTTAGATTGGTCCATGACATTTACTTTTTGAAGATAATTTCATTTAAATGTTGACCGCGGCTGCGTCTTAGGTGGTCCATTCGGAAAGTCCAATTTTGGGTAACTTTTTCGAGCATTTCGGCCGGAGTAGCCCGAATTTCTTCGGAAATGTTGTCTTCCAAAGCTGGAATAGTTGCTGGCTTATTTGTGTAGACTTTAGACTTGACGTAGCCCCACAAAAAATAGTCTAAAGGCGTCAAATCGCATGATCTTGGTGGCCAACTTACCGGTCCATTCCTTGAGATGAATTGTTCTCCGAAGTTTTCCCTCAAAATGGCCATAGAATCGCGAGCTGTGTGGCATGTAGCGCCATCTTGTTGAAACCACATGTCAACCAAGTTCAGTTCTTCCATTTTTGGCAACAAAAAGTTTGTTAGCATTGAACGATAGCGATCGCCATTCACCGTAACGTTGCGTCCAACAGCATCTTTGAAAAAATACGGTCCAATGATTCCACCAGCGTACAAACCACACCAAACAGTGCATTTTTCGGGATGCATGGGCAGTTCTTGAACGGCTTCTGGTTGCTCTTCACTCCAAATGCGGCAATTTTGCTTATTTACGTAGCCATTCAACCAGAAATGAGCCTCATCGCTGAACAAAATTTGTCGATAAAAAAGCGGATTTTCTGCCAACTTTTCTAGGGCCCATTCACTGAAAATTCGACGTTGTGGCAGATCGTTCGGCTTCAGTTCTTGCACGAGCTGTATTTTATACGGTTTTACACCAAGATCTTTGCGTAAAATCTTCCATGTGGTCGAATAACACAAACCCAATTGCTGCGAACGGCGACGAATCGACATTTCACGGTCTTCAGCAACACTCTCAGAAACAGACGCAATATTCTCTTCTGTACGCACTGTACGCATTCGTGTGGTTGGTTTAATGTCCAATAAAGTAAACTGAGTGCGAAACTTGGTCACAATCGCATTAATTGTTTGCTCACTTGGTCGATTATGTAGACCATAAATCGGACGTAAAGCGCGAAACACATTTCGAACCGAACACTGATTTTGGTAATAAAATTCAATGATTTGCAAGCGTTGCTCGTTAGTAAGTCTATTCATGATGAAATGTCAAAGCATACTGAGCATCTTTCTCTTTGACACCATGTCTGAAATCCCGCGTGATCTGTCAAATACTAATGCATGAAAATCCTAACCTCAAAAAAATCACCCGTTACATTGATCTATGTGTGACGATAGCAACATCAATTGTCAGCCCAACAATCGAAAACAATTCTTACAAAATAAACTAAGATCTGAATTGGGAATCTTAGCAGATTTTCCAAAACAAGGTAGGCGAAATACAAATGACGGAAACACCGTCCAAAAATAAAAGTCTTAGACCCGAAGATGGAAGAACGTTTTTCAATTGTTTTAAAGACTTAAACTTCAGGTCTAAGAATCAATACCAATAAATTCCCTTCTTACAGTTTAGACACAGTAAAATTATTTGTTTCCAAATAAAATCGGTACAAAATGCCTGTAAGTGAACTCCCTTCTGTTGCACGGTGCTGACTTCAAAAGTTTTCAAATCCCAATCAGATAGCTTTCGGAAGATGTCTCATCGAAAAGTCTACGAAAATTTTCGAAATTGCTTTTCAAGAAAGATATCCCGCATTTGTTACTAATGCTGATATGCATATTGATATCTTCTGTTCCAAATATAAGCGAATTGCGACATCTACCAACCCACCAACACGCCAAATGGTGAACCATAAAGTTACTCTACGAGGGTGTAGTAGTTTCTGGTATGTGAATCGAGGGTTTTCAGTGCCGCAACAGCGCCTGTTCTGCTAATTAACAAAGCCAGCCAATTTGAATCGCGCTTAGTCGCTCATAACTATTTTTTGCCAAAAAGATTCTCACCAATAGCTAGCTGTAAGACTCTAGCACTCCAATCTCACCTACCGCCACGGTAATAGTCATTTCACTGAAAATCTAATAAATTGTTATTATTGATTTTCGTTTCCGCTCTCCCAGAAATTATTTCGAACACTTCAATGCCCATCACTGTGCTAGAAACTTTTTATTTCCCTTCAAGATTAAAAATACTTAGCCTTCAAAATTCAGCCTACTACACTACACCCCCATTTGGCTTTACACATTTACATCATTAGCTGTAATTCCAGGAAATACGGTTCCCCAATGTCATATCAAAAGTCATGTTTACAAAAACTCCTAAATAGGTACACACAATCAAAGGAAGCCATTGAACATTTCAGGGAATCGAAATGCATAAAATCCCATATTGTTAGATACAAATTCGAAGAAATAAATATCTAATCGAACAAAACTCAGCGCACAAAACACAAAGCAAATAGCAAACTCAACGTAAGGCAGATATGTGAAGGTATAGATAGGAATGTATCTAGCTCTTGTGTATTGAAGTCTTTTTTTATTATTTTTTTTTTATTTCCATTGATTTCCAATTAGATAATCTACAATTTTGTACAAACATGTTCGTTCCATCTCTCTGAGAAGTATTTCCCAAACAAATTAAGATCCGAAAAGCAATTTCCTGGTTGTTCTTCAAATTGCATCAATACCTATAGTCATCCTATTTCTATGGGAATCTCAACCTTAATCCAGCTCTTGCTGTTTCTAATTTTATTGTTTCTGATGTATAGCCAAGGAACGGTGTCTATTCTTAGGACACATTCGGTGATGTGGTGGTTTTGTGTCAAAAATAGACTTCGTCAATCATCCAACACAAGCAATCAACTAGGGGCACATCACAAAATACCTAACATCAAAGGAATGCTTCATGTTGCAGCCACCGTTCGTTCCCCAGTCCAAGAGCCTGGGAAGTTTTTGTCTCTGCATCATCACACATGACAGACGGAATTCAACCCAAAACAACACATAAGTCCATATTTGCCTCGTGATTCTCCAGAGCGTCCCAATTCAGAAGCCGATGATTGAAATGAGCGCGTAAAATGTTTGACGTTTTTATTATGACAAGGAGAACCGAAGGCCAAAATTAAGAAGATGAAGACGAACAAAAAAAAATAATAAATAAAGCCGAATGAATAAATGTTTATGTAGATTCATCCGTTTAATCACCGGGAGCATTCCCGATGCAGATGATTCTAATGATGATGAAGATGAATATCTCTAACTAGATGCATGCCACCAAAGACGTTTTTTTTTGTTCTCCATCTTTGTGCTAAAGCTAAAAATAGGAATAGGATGATTAAAACTGAACCAGATGCGTTTGAATTGAGAAAGGGAAATAGTTTCCGATGCAAGAAAGGATACAGTAAATTTCAAATAAATTTCTTAGAATTAAAATTAAACTGAAATTCTAGGAATTATAAACAACCAATACTATCTATTTATACATTGATGAGCTGAAAGAGTTTATATCGGATGGAAGTTCATCACTCCTAATAGAAGTTGGTAGCATTTTACTTAATACTTCTCTTTTCCGCTATCATTAGTTCTGACAAAAAAGCTAGATTGAGTAGCTTGCGACACCAGACAAGATCACTGCCGTGATCGTTTTCGTAATTTTTTCTTTTTCAAACGTACTTGAAATTTTAAGGAAAAAAAGTTGAAAACAATATGTTTTAAGAACTTTTTAACTCTCGAAAATTAACGTTACTAAGCAGGGTTCGGACTTTACTTCGATTGAAGTAGATCTACTTCGATTTTGAGGAAAAAATTTAATCTACTTCCTATATCTCCTTTTTTTATGATCTACTTCTCTTTGAAATTCTTAACCAAAACAGAGCTGATCACTCTGTATTACATAAAAAAATAAAATGCACGACTGGATCGCACGAACTTGCTCTTATGTTAAAGTACTTTGGAATTTAAGATACATTTTATAAATATAAAACATGGATTTAATGAGATAATAATGTTCAAATATATAAAATTGCCGTCTGGTTTCCGGAAAAGTATGAATTTATGCAAATAAACTTTAAAAAAACGTTTTATTATTAAATAAATTTTTTATATAAGAAATTTATCTAAAATTTTTCAAGAAAAAAATGTGGGATGCAAATTTTAAGTATATTTAATAATATTGATTTGAGGAAATAATTTCAAAAAATAATCGGTCATAGGTTTTGAAGATATTGATTTTTCAAAAAAAAAGTTTTCAAAAAAAACCAACAAATATTTTTTCGAATATTTTTATATACAATATTACTTTAAACTTCAGGGCACTCCTGCTGAAAATTTTGGGTTAAAATCCTTAGAGCCGTTAATGAGAAAGTCGAAAATAAAAAAAAAACGGGTCTATGGCAGGTACCCCTTAAAACATTTTTCCCCAAAATTTTTGTCGACCAAAATGTAGTCCATGCCCATAATATCACACTTAATTTTTTTTATCAAAATCGGTAGAGCCGTTTTCGAGATAAATAAGATTTTGCATTACGGGCGTATGGGGGGTACCGTTAGTTTTGGAGCTAAAAAAAAAATTTCAATTTCTCCTCTAGGGAATCACCGAAGACCCTTAAGTACTACCGAATTTGAAGACAATAACTCCAGTAGTTTAGGCTGTAGTTCGAGGTACAGACATACAGACAGACAGACGGAATTGCCGGACCCACTTTTTTCGTCTTCGCTATCATCGTAATGGCAACTTTGATCAAAATCTCGAGTTCGATTTTTTTTTCCAAATGCAGAACTTGCCCTATAGTACCTATATCGCAAGTAAAAATGAAAAATTAAAAATATTAAAAATAATTTTTTTTTTTGATTTTTTTTATGTTTTTTATGACCGACGTAAATCCTTCGAAAATCACTTACATAATATGTTGAGTCTTGTATCATAACGATGCTTAGCTCTTTTTTCTTTGACACGAACCTCACACTAAAATGTAATTCTGTGTTACTTAAAAAAACAACGAATTGTGTCCTCCATCTTGTCACCCACACTGTCAGTCCAAACAAGAACAAAGTTCTTCCAATTTTGTTGATATTTACAAAATATAATTTTATTTGGAAGCCAAACAGATCGCATCTAATTAACTTTTATGGATAGCTTGGTTGTTAATTAGTACACCCCATGTACGTTCCCTGTACGGGACTCACATGCTAAGCTCCATATAGCTAATTTGGGGCACAGGAATAGCAGGCTTTTTTGTTCTTGTCTTTCGACTTTGCGTGTTTTGTTGTTATAAAAGGAAAAACAAACAAACCACCCAAAGGTAATGGTTTTGTTGATGAAGATTGAGATTTGAAACGTCGAGTCTGTAGCGAACATGATATAATTTTTTTTATGCGGATATACAGAATCATTTTCCAAAAAAAAAGTAAGATTGCGAATGTAATCATCTGCCAGAATTCAAAAATCAGGATCAAGGATATTTAAAATCATTCCTCAAGGCGACAACGACATTGACGATGACGACGATGATGATGATGATGGTGTAGTATCAGAGTAGATGATAGTGAAGAAGAATTTCTTCAAGAACTCCAATTGACTTTGTCCGGTCTGATGGGAATGTTTCCAGCGAAAAAGAAAAAAAAAAAAAACAAGCAAATATTTCTCAAAAATTCAGGACCAAAAGACAACGGGCAGGGCGGGCAACAGCAACAGCAGCAATACTCACAACAGCAAAAACAAAAAGTAGAATAAAATAAAAACACTGAATTCGTGTAAACGTCCTCGGGGCATCCAGTGATGGTTTCCTTTTTACTTCTGGATGATTGTAAATTGTTTTCTTCCCGTTTAGAAAGATCCTTCACTCGAATGGTTTGTATATGTGAAGGGAGCCGGTACTTGGTCCCCCTTGGAATGAGAGAACACTGTTCGTCCTTAGGCGAATTTAATAAAAATAAAAGAAATGAAAAATCCAGAATGAGGATGGGTGGGTTGGGATAGTCCTACCTCCTGAGTTACTTCAAGGAAGAAAAAGGTGAAATACATTTTATTTCATTCGCATGGCAACGTCCGTTGCAAAGACGTTTAGGATAGATAAGCAAAAAAACTAAAGTCCTCTCAGGCACTCTGCTGCGCGAATGAACGATTCAAAGTCATGTTCCTTTCTTGTGTTTGGTGTATGTCAGTGTCCAAGGCAGATCTTTTGGGCAATTATTTTCCAATGGAGATATTAATCAAAAGAAAAATGTTATACGACCACAAAGTGAATGAATAAAACCAGTTCGGAAAATAAAGGACGACAGGACGAGGTAAGGACCTCCTTCACAAAAACAAAAATATGAAAATAATAAATACGTGGGTGAAATAATTTCTTCTCGGGCAGACGTTCGTCGTCATGGTCGTCCCTGCCTGTAGTTACTATTTACAGTTATTTTTTGTTTTCCCTTTTGAAATGGTAATTTGTATCTGAGGGCTAAATTGTATGTTATGAATGATGTTTCTCGATATTGATCTTCGACCAATTTATTTGAGGTTTCTTCCTCTTATCATATCGAATATCATATGTGTGTGTGCGTGTGTGTGCTAAGATAGCTGGATATACACATGTGAATTATTGATTTGTTTGGGCGTGATTTATTGATATGAAAGCAAATTATAACATTTTTCTCTAAGTTGACTTATTCAATAGGTCTGAAGTAATTTATGGAATTTATCGTGATGTGATGCGATGTGAAGAGGCTTCACGGGAAATTATGCAAATAGAATTTTATGTGAAGTTATTTATTCGGAGAACAAAAACCTACCTAAACCTACCTACCTATTAATAAATAAATAGTGAGGTTAATTTTATATTCGCATGTAGAGTTTATTAACTATACCTATGGCTCCGATGGATAACAAACCTAAACTTGGTTTACCCACGCAATTACTCTTAAGGCAATTTCGTAGAGGAACAATTTATGGGAGCTATTAAAAAGGGATATGTTTAAGAGATTGAATTATGGTGACTTGGATACAAGTTTAGTAATTCACTTTCACTTTTCACTTAGGATATCCTCGATTTACTTCCGTTAGTTGTGATCCATATCTAACACACATTGGGAATCCACTGTTCCTTTTCCGAATTGTGTGCCATTTTTTTTTAATAAAAAACTAAAGGACACAATTTATTCAGTGTCCATCAACGCCGCACGGAGGTCCAAGTGGCTAAAAGTCGTGGAAAAAAAAAAATAAAATAAAATGCACGACTGGGTCGCACGAACTTGCTCCTATGTAATAGACTAGGAATTTTAAAATCGAATGTTATTAAAAAAAACTGTTCATAAGGCTAAAATGATTTTTTTGAATTCTTTTAGTAGTAAGAGATAAAAACAGAATGCTATGCAAATATGAATTTATGCAAGAACAAAAACTATACGTCGATGTAGTGGTTCCTTAAAAAAAAGTAAGCTTTTATGTAAAAAATTTTTAAAACATTTTAAAGAAAAAATGTTGGTACTCCAATTTTAAGTTTTTATTATTATACGAATGAAAATTTAATTTCCTCGAAAAGTATTAAGCCATTTTTGAGATATCGAATTTTCCAAAAAAAAAATTACTGTAATTCCAAAAATTGAAAAAATATTTTTCTTTAAGTTTTGAAATGCAATATTTTTTAAATTTCTTAGAAGCTTCTTTGTAAAAAATTTCATTAAATCCGTTATGCCGTTAATGAGAAATTCAAAATTCGAAAAAAAATCGTTCTATGGTAGGTAATATCTTGTTTTCAAACATTTTTTTATTAAATTATAGATCGTAAGAATCAATAGAAAGAAAAAAATTTTTAGCCAAATTCTCGGAACCGTTTTCGAGGAAAATACGATTTTCCAAAACCATTTTTTAACATTTGTATGGAGGGTACCGTTATTTTTAGGTAAAATAATTCCTTTTTTTCATATCTTGTAGATTGTATTGAGAAACTTTTATTTATCAAGTCTTAAGAAAATCGAGCATGGGGTTTTCGAAATATTGAGTTTCCAAAAAATTTAAAAATCCAAAAATTTTTTCTTTGAAAATTTGAATACACAATAATATTGAAACTGCTGGGGAGCCTTAACATCAAAAAATGATCACAATCGATTGTACCGTTTTCGAGAAAATCAAAAACAAAAAAATGGTTCCATGGTTCCAAGGGTGGTACCAAAAATAATAATTTTTTGGAATTTTTTTTTTCGACCATTAGTTAGCTTTAACTAAATGACATTTTTTGAATTTTTTTAAAGAAAATCTGTGGGACAGTGTTTGAGAAAAAAAAAATATTTATAAAATTTCGAAAAAAAATCGAATTCGTTATTTTTGGTCTTAATAAAAAAGAAAAAAAACATACATATCTACCAAGTTTGAAGATAATCGGCCGAGCCGTTTAGCTGTAATCGAACCGACAGACAGACAAAATTGTAAGACCCACTTTTTTGGTCTTCGCTATCAACGTAATGTCAACTTTGATCAAAATCTCGAGTTCAATTTTTTTACGAATGCATAACTTGCCTTATAGTATCTATAAGTCGTAAGTAAAAATCAGATAGTTTTTTTGGACTATTTTGGTTTTCATTTCTTATAGGAATATAAACAGACCTTTAAAACTGCAAACGAAATAACATTCCAATGACTAGTTTTATTTATATAGCTTTTAAAAATGGTCAATTTAACACTAGGGTAAAAAAAAATCGTAGTTCCCTATTTTCTTTCTTCCAAGTACGAGAATATTGGAATATGCATGGAAAAAATATAATTTTCTTTTATTTGTAAGCTACTACGCTAGGTGGCGGGCATCTCAATTGTCAAATTTTCCTTAATTATTGCTGAATTCTACCAAATGCATTGATTATGTTGGCTTTCAGGGCGGTGTAGGCTTATTGACATACACCTAGAAAAGCCCACGAGAATAAGTGTAAGAATAACGGGTTCAAAACTCGGTTGCCAATTCACATCGTTATTTTACCATGATCAGTAATGTCCATTGTGGCACGGGCTGTGTGTCATATAGCGACGTCCTGTTGCAACCACATATCACCGGTGTCCAGATCATCCAATTCAAGCCAACAGAAATTACATAGTTATCATCGACCGATAGTGCTCACTTTTGACGGTGATTGTCTGACCAAATCTATCTCAAATAAGTATGGACTGATGATGCCCCCAGCCCAAAATCCTACCAAAGAGTGACTTTGGTAGATCTCGTGTGGATTGTGGTCGTCCAAAAATTGTTGAGGCACCCATTCATCAAGAAATATGATTTTTCAACTTCCAACTGCTCGAAGGACCAGATAGCGAAGGCACGTAAGTCAGTCATTGCTAATGGTTGTTAAGTCTGAACTCGTGTGTTATTTGAATTTTGTACGGGTGTAGGTGCGTGATGTAAATCCGCAAAATTCACCAAGTTAAAAAAACCAATGTTTGGGCTACACAGCACTCACTTTGCAAAAAACTAAGTTTTCTATATTTCGCAAATGAGGCCTGACATACTTCCAGAGTTTATTTAGTCTGGCTAAAAAGAAAAATTGTGATCGACGGAATGTGCCGCCTTTGATAGGGGACAGAACAGTGTCCAAGACAGAAAAATAGTGCAAAACCAGCACTTTGATGTGAACAACCGAGACTATTGATTGCTGATCGAAATAATGCTCACGATAAAGTCGCATGATAAGCGTAACAAATGGAAGTAGTGGACAAGTTTTCTTGTCAATTTGATATTAGCATCGTTGGTTCGAATGGAGAATTGGATTGCACTTGCAGTGGCATCATCAGGAATTGCATTAATTCTTTTGGTCGACGGACGCACTGCGCACTTATGCTTCCATTGAATTTGAACAAGACAGAAGAAATAACTTTCAACATTAGTGAAAACTAAAGCACGGTCACAACAAGCGCTCGAAGCGCTTTACCATACTCTGCCCGATTTTCGAGGAAACTACACAACCGATGGGGGGAGCTCTCATCCTGTTATTCCACGATCAACGCCCGCAGATGAGGTGCACGAATTATTAAGTTCAACGTATTCTTAGAACCGAGTCGATAAAATCACGCTATTGACGAACATGCGTGTGCATTTGCTGAAAGACCCGTCTGTCCGAAAAATCTCAAAACTACTTTCGTACATTGGAAATGGCTAAAATCCAATTGATCCTACAAATGGGATTTCGTTCCCTCCGAACTTCTTTCGAATACAACTTAATATACAAGCTTTTGTCGACAAGGTATTCCTATGTCTAATGACCAACTTTGTAGTATCCCTTGGCATAATAGCTAGAGCGTTGAATTCTCAAACAGAAGATCATGGGTTCTATTAGTGTATGTCAAGGATGATGGAATTTTCACTGCAGAATTTTGTCAGTCTTCGGATTTCTTCCAGTAATTTGCTGCTGTTGTTGAGAAATGATATCGGCCTGAATGGAAGCACCTTTCTTCGGAATTAGCTGTTCTTCACTCCGGGGGATAGTAGCAGTTGTTGACGCAGTTGTCTAAAATGATTGTGAGTAAAATCATTACTGCTTGTGTGAGCCTTTTCAGGATTTAGTAGGAGACACCATTTGGTCCAGTAGACTTTTTTGGCTTGGAATTAACGATTGTTTCTACAGCCTCCTCTAATTTGCCTAAATGTGGACTATCGGTGGGATCATTTGCTGGATTGATGTTATGGAAATCGATTTTATCTGGATTTGGCTCCAGGGTTTGTTGAACTGTTCAGTGTGAAGATTCCTTTGAAGTAGTTGGTGAACGCTTCCATCTTGTCTTGGGCTCAGGTAGCTTCAGTGTTGTTGCTGATGATGGTTTCCGACATTTGTGGCAGTTCTCCAATGATTCTATTGATGTTTTTGAAAGTATCAACTTCCTGGCTTGATTGCTTACAATCTTTTCTGGTATTGGATATTATATTGGTGTTGAATGGAGTTCCGAAACATAATGTTGATTTGCTGTAGCTCATTCCAAACTATCTGTTAGTTTTTGTTGGTTGTATTCAGTTCACTTTGATGAATCCGCTAAAGAAGTTTTCTTATAGACTTTGTCTGTGAACTGTGATCATACTTGCTCGGTAAGGTGCTGGTACCTATCCTTTGACGTTCTATGCTGATTTTAATTGTCCAGGGCATCATCTCTGAAACTTCTGTTGTATGGTAAGGAGTATGGGTTGGTTGAGGTTGATCGATAGTTGAACAGCTTCATGATCCGAGTCACTGCGCACTAATTTCCGAATTTTCGGAAGAGAGTGCACTAGGTTCGAAGAAGTTATGAAGGAGTCCAGTTCCAGTGTCGATGGTGTTCTGGGGAAGGTGGGTTTAGGTTGCGATATAGTTATCTGATAATGTTCTTTACTATTCAGTTCCATCCAGTCTACGATTGCTTTGCATTCGCTGCTGATTTTTGTGTCAAGCCATAGGTGATGTCTTACATTGAAGTCACCGCAAATGATTTCATAGGTGCTTTGCTGCAGGAAGCCGTTGAGGATGTGCAGGCCACTTTGTATGTTCTTTGCAGAGAATTAGTACTTGAAGTATGTGCTGATGACTGTAAGGGTCTCACCTCTTCCCAAAGTCATCCTGATGACAGTGGTTTCACTGGTCCGTAGTGGGTCTTGTCCTGCCGCTAAGTTTTTAATCTCTTTATATGACGTTTGTCTCGCTGATGAGATAATATATCGGGGGTGTTGTTCTTCAAAAACAAATAAAATGACGTCATTTTGTCCAGGCTGAATAATGAATTAACATTTTACCACAGGAAGTGGAATTTCTTGAATAGCATATTCGGAAGGTAAAAGTGGCAAATACACGGACTTATCAACATCTCTTAGCAGATTGCGCATAGCTGGCTTCGATGACACTTCGGGTTAAAGGGTGATTTTTGACCATCTAAGAGAGTACTCGTGTGATATTTTCATTGGACTGCATGTGAACTGTATTATAGAAATTGCGTTTTGGTGTCGCGTTACGGTTCGATTATGTTCCTGAATTGCAAGGGAACTAAGAACCAGAACAGTATTGTATACCTAGTTATATTATAAGCAAATAGTGCCGTCTGTTACAAAAGTAAAAAAAAATGTTAAAGCTTCGTTATAGCTTATAGAAGCATTTTTTGGACTTTCCACAAAACAAGTCGATTTAAATTTAACAAAAATTTAAAATTTTGACAAAACTTTTAATTGATTAGCCAGAAAATGGGCTTATAAACTTTAGTTGCCCATGAAAATTAAGGCAAACAAAAAAAAATTACAAACTTCGAAAAAATTCCGACAAAACTAAATTTTGGTAAAGAGCTATGTATGTTTTGATTTCTTAAACATTTCTTAAAATGGGCCCTTAATTTGGACCGGAATTAAAGTTTTTTTGGTGAATGAAAGGGCGTGGTATTCAGTTTTTTTTTTTTTTTAAACTCGTCGACTATCAGTTTGTTTTTTTTTTTGTTTTTTAATATAAAGGCTAAGCTTATAGCTTATGTTATTCTACACAAAAAAAGATTATAATACATTGTCTCGTAGAATCAACAGATTTTGAGAAAAAAATACGCACAGACATTAAGGTAAAGTACATTTAATTGAGAAAATCTAAGAATAAAAATTAAATTTTTCGTTTGGCTTTGAGGGTTTGCTTAAGTACAGTTTCTGTGTGGCAGCGGTTCGTCCACCATTTTGAAAAAGATGGAGTTTTCGTTTTAAAACCGATAATTTTCCAGATTGTCAATGAGCCCCTTTCCCCAAAAAACATTGTCCCGTTCCAAATTAAGGGATTTCTTTAAGAAATGTTAATGACATACATTTATTGCTCTCCATCAAAAGTCTGCTTTGTTACAATTTTTTTTCCAAGTGAAAGTCTAGTTTCCTGGATCTTCTAGTTTTTTTATGGAAAATGAAAACAAATTTAGCATTTTCTGTTGTTCGGGTTAAATTTTGCTTAAATATTTGCCGGAAAAGATCCCAGAAGAGGAACGTTATATTAAAACAAGCTTAATTTTTGAAAAATCCTTGTTAATTAAATTTAAAATTTTACTGAAAATTCTCTAGGAAGACAAAATTTTTCCTTCGTAAAAAGCGATTTTTTTAAAATTGAATCTCTATTAATAATGTTTGATAATTGGTTTTGACTAAAATCATTTGATTTTTCCTTCCAATCAGACACATTTCTGTTTCTGTCCTCCTTTATTCACCACAAGGCAGTTGTCGGTACCAAAAACGTTTCTGCCTCACGTCAATCAAACTCGAGACTGAAGATCCCAAGTCCCAGAAGGCAAATCTATACTTTTATCAGACGCTGCCAAATCCATTCCTTATCAAAGTTTCCAAATGGTAAGCCAAATGTATTCAGTAACCTCAGAAGCATGCTTTCTGACCGCTTTTGTACCAATTTAATTATATTCCTTTAGCCTCCGCAACCATAATACACAAATTGTCTATAGTCTGATGTTGAAAGCGGAAACATTGAGCTTTAAATATACAACAAAACAGGATATTCACCGAATTGGACATCAGCAGAGGCATTCAAGTGGGCAATCTATTCAAAAACTCAAATCAAACACAAGGGTTGTGGATAGACGTGCAGATATGTGTATACGGTAAACCTGTGTTTTTGTATGAGTCTGGATCCGGATGATCGACCGACGAAGACGGGGACTGCTGCATCAATCCACAAAACCAAAATCAAACAAAATAGGTATGTTTATTGTCAGACAACCGCAAGCTGTAGCCAACAACTGCTTTGCGGTTTCGTAAAGAGACAGTTACTTAGGGGATATACATACAAAGGCCCAGCTCTCCCAGCTCCACCCCCATCCACTCCACCTTGAGCAAAATGTGCATTTTGTCGGAAATTTGACCAGGATACCGTTTTTCATTGCGGTCAAATGATTTTCGAACAATGATGGCTGCCGCAAAAAGGACAACAAACCCAACCCCCCAGGTTAACTACCCCTGTTCAATTAAAGAGATTTCTTTGAAATTTTACTTTTCATTATCAAAAATTTATAAAACTAATTATTTTGTGTTTGAAAGAGACTTACATGGGCTTGAACTTAGCTTGTCACCGGTTACCCCTTAATGGATATAACTTTGCCAAAACCCCTTGCCTAAAAAGTTTGCCAACAAACAGAGCGAACCATCGTCATAGTCATCGTCGTCGTTGTCGTTGTCCACACCTGTGCTGCCAGGATATCATTGTTATTACGGTTCCTCTCAGTGTGTATACCTATCAAATCGTTTGGCTACCTCTATAGTCCTTGGCATAGGTAGTCTCGTAGGTTTTGCAAAAATTTGCTTACCAGTTAAATCCCTGTCTATCCTTGTTTCATCTGTGCCCTAAAGTGTAATGCTCGCTAGACTATTCATTCGCCAGATGTACATATTCATCGTTTTGCTCGAATCAGAGGGCGGACATGGGGGTGTACTGGTGGTGGAATAGTTTCGGGTCCCTGTTGCTAAAAAGGATGAACCCGGCTTTGGTTTTGTTTGCCAAGGATTGCAGATATATAAAAGTTGCTACTGCTCCTGATTCTTCCCTCTGTTGAATGTAAAATGCCAAGAAAACCACATTTGAGTGCATTTTGTGAGGAAGATAATTTTAGATTCATTTTCAGGAAAGATTTTGTGCATTTGTGATATAGAGATATGCAGGCTGGTCAGATGTAGATAGCTGCTATGTCTGTGTATATGTTACTTTTTGGCACAAATTGCACAGCTTTTGGGGTAAGGTTTTTATGGTTGCTAAAACTAAAGAAAAAAAATTGAGCAAGAATATGTGAGTACCGCTCGTTCTATGTATAGTTGTATAGGTATTGAGAGTCCTTCTCGGTTTTAAGAGTGAAAATTATTATTGTGCCTATATAGTCTACTACCCTCGTATAGTCGACTTGTGAAATGGTTTTGGTATGCAACTCGTTCCTGTTTCGTCCTTAAAATCTTGTTAGAATGTCATTTTTGTCTATTTTCGAATATAAAGGCAAGAGAAACATAGCCAGGATTATTGGATTTAGTTCGTTGGTCACATATTTGAATGCTATTGCATTTAAGACAGTTGTGTGTGTGCCTGTGTGTCTGGTGCTGTGTATGGAAAAATAAATCTTTTAAATGAAAATATTAAGTTCTAACCAATAAAGATTCTGGTATATTTGTGTCTCAAAATTATGCGGATAGAGGAATACTCGTACTATCATGTTCAGTTCAAATTCAGTTCAAGTGCCTGACCACAAGATTTTGAGAGTAAACGGATTAGAAAGGAACTACGAAATCCTTAAAATAAATTAAAGGAATCTTTATTTTTTTAAGCAGTGTTTGGAATGGCCGCTTTAGTCAGAAGAATCGGTAAGACACCCAAAAGAAAAATGTGCCATATTTTATGATTCCGTCATACTGAAAAAAAAAACGAAATAGTACTTAATGTAGCTTGCAAGTTCTAAAAAGTTTTTTTTTTGTATAAAGATCCGTCAAGAAAAAGAATGCTCTTTGAGGCACAACTTTCCAGCAGATTAGATGACCAAGAAGTAAAAAATTGGCAAAGTATTTCAGGACGTTCTTTTGCTATTTTGTTTTTCCGAACCTACACGGAATATAAAGGGTGTCCAGCTGTAATTTTTTAAGTTTAAATTGCGACATACATAAGAGATTTGTTGATTTTCATGTCGCAATAAGTCATTTATCTAGAGCGTGCCGCGAATTCGCAGTAAAGCAATTCTTAAAATTTAGTGATTCCTTAGTTTGTACTCATCACGGCATTTGTACGCACTTTAATATTTGATGAAATAGTGATTAGCCCAACACGCATTTTATCTGTTCATGGATTCGGAAGTTACACGAGAAAAGAAAACGGCAAAAAAAAAATCGTCCGAGACCATCAACGTGAGCAGTGAAGCTAGAGCGTATGGCTGAAGTTCGATATAATATATCTTGTTTGCGTAACACAATAAGCAAGATGCAAGATTGAGATTATGTTGCATTCATCCAAATTTTAAATCGAGGAAATGACTGTTCTTGGGGAGAAACCTTAGCGATAACAGTGTTTCAAAGCAGCACAAAAGTTTGGAAACATTTTGTTTACTGACGAAGTTTCATGTACTTTGCACATTTGACATGTATTAGCGAACGATTGACGAGTTTTTGGTATCGTAGCGGTAGCTGCTTCGCGAGTTCAACAGCAGGACGAAATTCAAGCAATATGGAGCCAAGTTACACAGAAATACAGTTCCAATTGAGAAGCTGAGAGTTACTTTTCGTCATAAATTGATGAACAAGTACAGGGACATACCCTAGGCATCTCGGTCACCAGATATATCATCGTGCGACTGTTTTGTATGGTGATGGTCGAGGACTTTCAGCGACGATTCGCAAAAAAATTGAACCCAAGAAGACGATATTTGCCATGAAGCATGTTCACAAATAGTCCAATTGCAAGAGTTTTTTGAGAGATCTAATGGTACTAAGACAGTAGTTTTTGAAACTGTAGTACATATAGGCATAATATTTGGTACATAACCTTTAGTACAATGTTTTAAAAATGTTTATTAAGTTCGGTATAAGGCCGCTGCGAAGATGTTTTTTAAGAAGTGTACGTCTTTTACAAAATCCCCCAATAGTACTAGTCTCCTCTTAAAGATTGCTGCTCATTTGCCCTTTGCATTCGGCAGAACATTGCAGATCCCCTCCATTCTCACTTATGTATAAGCACACAACAAATGTTGAGTGTTTTAAGGTACTAGTACGGTCTAGAATGCCAAAAAACGCACGATTTTTGGGAATTTTTTTTCTCGGAAACCTTATTAGGTAATAACATAATTTTTTTTAAATAATGAATACATTCGTCAAGACTACGAACAAAATTTTTTTTTGTTTAATTTTGGAATTTTGGCCGAATTATAGAGGGCGCAAACAGTTAATCTCAGAATTGGCTGGACTGAAACAAAAAAAAAAACAAAGTGGGTTACATATTTAAAGGAAGGTTTCTTACGAGACAATTTACCACAATTTGACCAAAAAATTATGAACAAAAAAAATGGCGACCCAAAAATGGATATTTTTTTTTTGTTTTGACTTTTTAAACAAATTGTGGTAAATTGTCTCGTAAGAAACCTTCCTTTAAATAACCCACTTATTTTTTTTTTGTTTCAGTCCAGCCCATTCTGAGATTAACCGTCAGCCATGGGACCATGTATTTTTTTATGAGTCGACGTTTGCGCCCTCTATAATTCGGCCAAAATTCTTAAATTAAACAAAAATTTTTTTTTGTACTCTTGACTCATGTATTCATTATTTAAAAAAAAAATTATGTTATTACCAAATAAAGTTTCCGGGAAAAAAATTCCCAAAAATCGTGCGTATTTTTGGCATTCTAGACCGTACTAGTACCTTAAGTCACTAGGTTTATGATCTAATTTATTTATTTATCTAAGTTTCTAAAAAAAAAAGTTCGTATTGTCAAACTTCATTTTGTATACCTTAATAAAACAGGTAAATTCAATAAAAACATTTTAAACTATCAAGGTTTTCTACTACATACGTCTACGAACTCATTTGGGCACTTTATTTTAAAGCTTATTGCCTGTTCAGAAAATGGTGTGGTTTTGAGTAAAAACTGCGAAATTGCTTTACAACATTTTAACGGTTGCAAATGATCACTAATCCGACGTCGCCAAAAACGCTGCTAAGTGTTAAGGTTTCCTTCGACATTGGAAGACATTTTTTTCCCCCAAAAACTCGAGTATAATAAGCATATTTGGACAGTTACCTACTCTTGAAACCCAGTTGAGTCTCTTTCTTGGATAGAATCCAAACAAGTTTTAAAAATGAAACATTTGCATCTCTAGAACACCACTGGAATGTATCTTGACTTTCATTATTTCAACGTTATTTTTATAAACTAGTGAAATAGCCATTTGCATTACTCCCCTTAAGCAATTAAACCGTAATACTCGCGCTTCAAGGAATACCCCTCAGTCTATACCCAACTTTGGAAGTACTGCTAAATTCAGAGATTCTTTCTTTAGCTCCACTACACGAATGGGGAATGCTTAACCCGATTCAATATTTTCCCCAAATTATGATATTCATCAAATATTCAAAACCAATGTGCATCGATATCACTTTTTAAATTCTCTCCAATTTTCTTAAATGGTGCATTGTGCTCAAACATTTTAAGTGTTGTTTTATAAAAAAAAACACTCTTTGTAAAACTACCATAAAATTAAGGCTGAAAAAATTCTTAGAACCAAAAATAATGGTACATACCTTACATTTGACGAACACTGTCAAAAACGGTTCCAACGATTTAAAACAAAAATAAAATGCACAACTGGATCGAACGTACTTGCTTCTACGTAAAAGTACTGAGGAATCGTTTTATTATTAAATTAATTTTTTATCTAAGAAATTTCTTTAAAAATTTTCAAGAAAAAAATTTGGGACGCCAATTGTAAGTATTTCGTAAAATAGAATTTAGAAAATAATTTAAAAAAATAATCGTTTAGAACATATTTATTTTGCAAAAACAATTTTTTTTTTCAAAAAACACAAAAAATATTTTTTTTTTTCGAATATTTGTATCTAAAATTTTATTTTAAATTTTAAGGAGCTCCTGTACACAAAAGTTGGTCAAAATCGTTCGAACCGTTAATGCGAAAGTCTCTGACATGTACCGGTAATACCCACTTTTTTTTTCGAATATTTGTATCTAAAATTTTATTTTAAGTTTTAAGGAGCTCCTGTACACAAAAGTTGGTCAAAATCGTTCGAACCGTTAATGCGAAAGTCTCTGACATGTACCGGTAATACCCACTTTTTCCTTATTTTTTTTTTAGCCAAAATGTAGTCCATTCCCATAATAGCACACCTAATTTGCTAAATGAAAATATTTAGAGCCGTTAGAGCTAAAAAAAAATCCAATTTCCCCCCTAGGGAATCACCGAAGACTCTTAAATAAAGTACTGAGTTTGAAGAAAATAGCTCCAGTGGCCTAGGCTGCAGATCTAGGTACAGACAGACGGAACTGTGAGACCCACTTTTTTGGTTTTCGCTATCATCGTAATGTCAACTTTAATCAAAATCTCGAGTTCCGATTTTTTTTACGAATGCATAACTTGCTTATAGTACCTATAAGTCGCAAGTAAAAAATTCTAGCAGATTTGTAAGACTATCTTAAAATTTATATAGAAAAAATTCCTGGAACAAAAAATAATGGTATTTGCCTTACAACTGTTGCTTTCTTATGTCCCGTGGCCTCAATTCGAGAGCATTATAAGAACACGAAGTAGAAGAAATATTTGTTATAAATTTAAATTTATTTGAAATGGTGTACCTACAAACATTTTATCGAGATCGTTTGACCCATTCGTAATCAAAAAATGGTTTTATTACCAGGAACCGTTAAAGACATCTGTTTAAATTTTTTGACCGAAATAAAGACCATAGTAAATATCATTTTTTTTCCTTAGAGACGTTTTTGAGATAATTAATTAAGGTCTACGTTAGTTTTGGAACTAATAAAATCAAATTTCTGATCTAGGAAATCACCGAAGACTCTTGACTACCAAGTTTGAACAAAAACGCCTGAATGTCTTAGGCTGTAGGTTCAGATAGGTAGACATACAGACAGACGGATTTGCAAGACCCTTTGTTCGTGTTCTCTATCATCGTAGTGTCGAGTTTGTTCAAAACCTTTTATTATTTTTTCCAATTGCAAAACTAGGCCTATAGTAGAAACATATATTGGAAATAAATATAACAATAAGGGAAAGTATTCTGTAAAATATAAATATTCTAATATTTTATATGTATCACAGACCTGTTGTAACACTTTTCCTTACATTGCAAGCCGAAAAGAAAAAAATAATAAAAACCCTAGGTAAACATAGAAACTGCATACTTCGCATATTATACCCTCCCCTTTCTCTATTAAACCTTCATTGTTATTGAATAAATCAAAATTAAGGCTATAAATATTTTACGAGTACTAACCCAACAGGATGTAACCAATCCTATGTCAATATTTGAGTTCAAACTATCACCACACGCACGAGTCATTTGAATTAAAACCAACAAAAGGAACTCTACGTTGAATTTAATACCTCATGCATCACCATTCAAAAAAATTCTATTTCCATTACTGATTTAAATTTTCAATTTTATAAGCAAGAGGTTTACAAAGAGTTGAAACTGTTTAAACAACAAACCTCGACATAATGTGTATACATGTGCGTGCACAGCCGCCCCTTTTTTATATAAAAAAATCCAGAACTCCCAGATCCAGATCCCATCAGTTCCCAGACCAGACACATAAAATCTGGTGGTAATTAACCAGCAGAACAAGCAAGATGATTTTAAACAATGCTGGTCGCCCCATTGCACAGTAGCCCGCAACATCTTGAATCGTGGCAAAAATTAAATTTTAAGCAATTTTTTTTTAAACGTACATTACAAATTAGAAATCATATGACTTATGTTTATGAAATTTATTAATTTGGAGGATGTGTTCGTTGATATTTGTTTTTTATTTAATGTTCCCTTTTCACCAGAACCAAAATTTAGTAATTTAAAATTTTAAGTGCCAAAAATTACAATATTTGAGAAAAATTTTAAACAGTCTAGTATTAAGTTATATGTATGAGTGATACTTATTAACAATTTGCTAACTTTGAAGTAGTTTACTAATTCATTTTCAATTTTAAACATTATCTAACTAGTATCGTACTAAAGCAATTTTCTTAATAGTCGTTTATCGTTTTAGTTCAGAATAGAACTCTTAATATAGTCCGAGTATGTCGATCATGTTATGAATATTTTCTTAACAAAACACACTTAACTCTAAGCTGTCACCATTTGCTTTTAGTTTCCATCTGTCAAATGGTTCTGTTAACTATTTATCTCTGTCTGCACAGTTATTTTATTCTGAGCTCATAGACCGCACTCTGAACATGCTCAGAACGAAAAAACAAACACATATTCCAAGCTCTGAACACTCTGGACTAAAAAAAAACACAATTTATATTTTGGCAACTCAGTCTACTCCGAACTAAAAAAGAAAAACGCATACAAAATTGCTTCTGAACACAGCTTAAACATTGACAGTTCTGCAAAAAAAAAAAAAACACTAAGCAGATGGACATTTTTTGACGTATGCAAATGTCAAAAATTCATATGAAGTTAGCACGATACTATAAAAGTAAAATAGCTATTTGATGATTTTAACTTTAATAAAAGCCTAGAGAAAGTGTAATGCTATATTCGATTAAAATTAGCGAAATATTCGTTCAACCTAGTTTCAAACTAAAACAACTTTGACATCGTACTAATTCAACTAAAATTGCGCAATTGTCTTTAAATGCACTGGCGTCTGTCTTGTGTTAACGCGCTGACTGCTGACTTCTTTGGCTTCGAGAATGAAATCAAATAAAGATACGTTTTCTATTCTTTTCAGAGGAACAACTGTCATCCGAAACCCCGTTAGAACCTTTAATGACAGTTCGAATAACAAAAGAATAACACCATTACAGAAGAAGCTATACACATAATTATCTGTCTTTCAATTAAGAGTAAAGGAATGTATTAAAAAGTCTCAGAAAAATAAAAAATATATATTTTTCGACCCGTAAAAAAGCAATTCGCAAAGTTTGAGATGACATTTTGAAATAAATTCATTCACAGTGGTGAAGATGTCATTATTCAATTGACTGGCAAATTAAGATGGAAAATGTTCGTTCGGATTGTATGTTAGGGTTGCCATAATACTTTATTGCTCGCAAAATATAAAATAAAGAGGCTGCGATAGTTCCTGGAACCGCCAAAAAGAAATAACCGAAATGTCATTCCCGGCGAAAACTTTAATTTCGGATTTAGGCGCCTTATAAGTTGTCATAATTTTTTAATTTAAGACTTATGAATCCATCGTCTTAGCGATTTTAGATTTGTCATTATTTCTCCCATTAAAATCTGACAGGTGTTACTGACGTTTAATCTTCGCTTTACACTATCGCAGTGTTATTATTTATGTTTCATAACTTGAAACTTAAATCTGTTTTAAACTGTTTTTCTTATCGGTTTTAAAAGCGAATTGTGAAAATTAGTGAGAAATATCAAGATACTAATCACATTTAATATTGTATTACCACCATTTTGTAAATCATAAAAAAATTTAAGAAAGAATAATAATGCCGATTTTTCTATCTTCAAAACGTCACTTTTTGTCTTCCTGATAATACACGTCATTAAGAATTTTATTATTTTGCATTTTAATGACAAAAATCCAATCAGTCATATAATTGTAAGTTCAGCATAAACGAAAACCCATTACTTTGCGCTTAGAGTAACTTATCGATTTTGGCATTTTATTTCATTTTTTTCAATAAAAATTATCTTAAACGAATTAACAACTGAAGTGTAGTTATTAAGAATGAAAATTTTTTAAACTTTTAAATTTGGAAATAAAATTTAAAAAAAAAACAAAGCTCTTACTCAATTCTAGTGCAACTCAACCTGCACATAAGCATTATTTTTCAACTCTCATTCAACTTCGCATATAATTATGAATACTTTTCCAACACAGCCTAAACATATTCAAAATTGAATTCGCATTTGTTTTATTTTTGTTCTCTTCTCAATTACTTTGTTCACCATTAAATGGTGAGTTCGAAAAATTTTTAAAATAAATCTGATTTGTAAAAGAAATTCAGAAATAATTTATAACCTTAGTTTGTTTCTTCGACCATTTTGTATTTTATTTTTATAAAAAAGGTTGTGTGTACTGACGTAAAACTTCTTTTCCCTCAAGCAAGCCTTTGTGAGATTCTAGCCTATAAATGTACAAACATTTTGTATTCTAAAAACATGTCGCTGTCTTTGACTGATAAAGTGTCGTTTTGACATGTCACTGACAGTTGCATAGAAAATTTTTTACCACCAACGCCAACGCCGGAAAAGAAGTTTTACTTCAAAAATTACATACCTAAATATTAATCAAGTGGAAATCAATATTTTTTATAGAGAATCGTAAGACTTCGCAAAAATTTTAAAATAATAAATTTGGGTAGAAGAAAAAAGTCAATTTGTACCACTGTAGTTCGCCCGCGTCATCGTCGAAACAAAACACAGTCTGTGGCACGGTTAAAACACCAGCCCTCCCGCATTTTAGTTATGTGAATGTCGCACTCGCATCCACAGGAAAAGGATTTATTTATCGAGTGAGATAATCACACTCAGATGCGATGACGATAACGTCGACGTCAACGTCGAGACGAGTTGATTTGGCTTTGCCAACAGAAACGAGTGTCATTGTCGTTCGACGTGCAACAATGCTTTGCATAGACGCCATGTCATTCATAAAATAGTCAGCCTCAGTGTCGACTGTCGGATCGGACGGTTTGTTTAACTTAGTTCTTATTGGTGGTGTGCGTTGTGCCCCGACCCCCACGACATTGCACTGCAATATTGCCCCAGATTGTTCGTCTGTTATTTATGCGACTTTAATTAGGGACAACCCTCATTTCGAGAACCGTGTTTCTCAGTCTCAAAAGCAAGAGTGAAATTTATTGAAGTTGTTTCGACATGCTCGATATCCGTATCCCATTCCCATATGAAGTCAATTGCGTATCAAGCGGACTTGTCGGACATTTATGACATCCATAAGGTTTCAAATAAATACTTTTTTGGGATATCTACATTTCAAGTCTGTACCTCCTATACTGCTTCAGCTCTTGCCTCAAAATCGATTAGGTTGTTGAAATATTTTGCTCAACTTAATCTCATGAATGTTAATTGAAATTGAAAATTTCTTTGTGTATTGAACTTGATTGTCGGTCTGAGTGTTGTTCTTCGGTGAGAAATTTATAGCTATAGGTATAAATACTTAATTAACATTTTGAAGTTTAAATTCTGTCAAAGTATCAAATTCAATTATAAAACTTTGCCTGTAGCTATTTGGTTTGAATTAAAGGGTTAAGGGAAAGTCTCGTCACCATCGCCATTTGGTATTTTCCTTAGATAATTTTCTGAAGCTATACGAGTGTTGGTATCTAGATAAAGGTCTTCTTTAGAGATGCAGTATTTTTCAATACAATTTTCCAATTAGAAATTGCGCAGAGTGCAGTTGAAATAAAAAAAAACACTACATTTGTTTAACTTTTGACGAAACAACTACACAGAAATCAGCAAAAACAGCTCTTCACTAAACTAAATTATTGCCTTAGTAAAAAATCATCTCATGAATTGTATATAGGCGATGAATAATATAATTCATTTGTTAATGGAACTGTCATGAAAGCATACATTTTTCATTGAGTTAATGAAAGTCATTAATTAATACAAAATTCATTAAAAACCTTATTAATTGACTCAATGAAGTTCATCGTCGTCTGAAGTTGAACTTTAATGAGGATTTGGCAGATTTGACATTATAATAATAGAGAAGACGAAGAAAGCGGGTCTCACAATTCTGTCTTTCTGTCGGTTACTCTGTTTGTTTGATTACAGCCTTGACAACGTGGTCGATTTTCTTAAATTTGGTTTCATGGAATTTTCGAATTCTTGCCTCCACAAACTTTTTTCTCTTTATTAAAACTAAAAACAAAGGCTTACCAGCTATAGAATCTTATAGCAATTGTAGAAAATATTTTTTTTTCTCAAAAACTATTCGACAAATTTAATAAAAAAATTCATTTTTTAAAATTTAGCTAGTGTTAAAAAAAATGCTCCAAAAAATGGTTATTAATGGTAGCTCCCACAGAATTGTTTCTTTTTTTTCGATTTTCTCGAAAGCGGTACGTACAGCTGATTTTTATCAATTTTGTTCATGTTAAAGCTTTTATAAAGTTTAATTAGTATTATTTATTTAAATTTTTTTAAATATTTAAGTTTATTTTTATCAAAAACTAAGTATGTATTTTGAAAACCACATGCTCGATATTTTAAAAATTTGACAATTTACTATTTTTCTTAATATTATTTAAAATATGTAGCAAAATTTTTTTTTTCTAAAAATAACGGTACCCACCATACAAATGATAAAAACAGGTTGTCGAAATTTTTTTCTCAAAAACGACATCCAGAATTTTGATAAAATTTTGACCGTTTCGCTTAATTTTTTAGATCTTAATTCGATGCAAAACTAAAATAAAGTTATTACTAACAGTACCAACATACTATAGAAACTTTTTGTTTTAATAGTTGGAGTTCTCATTATCGCCAAAACGGATTTAAATACATTTTTTTTTTGTATAGAAGCTCTTCAATAGGTTAAAAACGATGCATTTCAAAACTTAAAATTCTTAATTGATTTTGAAAAAAAAAATGAAGAAAACATGAATTTATGCAAGAAAAATAAAATGCACGACTGGGTCGCACGAACTTGCTTTTATGTATAAGTCTAAGAATTTCAAAAATGAATGTTATTCTAGAAAAACTGTTCATAACCATAAAATTCATTTTTTAAATGACTAAAACAACTCCTTTGGTAATTGGAGCTAAAAACAGAAAGTGATTCAAGCAAATATTAGTTTATACCAGAACAAAAATTATAACTCGTTAGTGGTTTTGTAAAAAAAAAAAATTTTTAATAATGTTTTTAAAACTTCTTTAAAACTTTAAAGCTTCCCTATAAGAAATTTCATTAAAATCCGTTGTGCCGAAAGTGAGATATTTAAAATTTAAAAAAATCTTGGGAAGTGCAGTCAGTAATTTCTGAATTTCAAAATTATGTTTATTAAATTATATATCGTAATGCTAGCTATACACGAGCAACCGTTGCAGCAACATAGCCATGTTGAAGCAACCGTTGCTTCGTGTGTAACTATGTTGCCAATTGATTTTGAGTTGCTGCAACCGTTGCCAGAAATATCAAAAAGTTCTGATATTTTCGGTCGGTTGCTCCAACAGTACTGTGGTTGCGGCAACAGCTGCCACGTGTGTAGTAAACAAAAGAAAAACGTTGCTGCAACGGTTGCCTCGTGTGTAGCTAGCATAAGAATTTATTGAAAAAAAAAAAAATTTATCGAAATTCTCGGAACCGTTTCCGAAAAAAAATACGATTTTCGAAAACCATTTTTTAACATTTGTATGGTGAATATAATTATTTTTTGGTAAAATAAATTTTGTTTTCTTATGTCTTGTAGAAACTTTTATTTGTCAAGTTTAAGAAAAATCGAGCATGGGATTTTCGAAATATTGAGTTTTGAAAAAAAGTTAAATATGTTCTAAAAATCAAACAAAAAAAAATGTTTTGAAAATTTGAATTCACAATAATTTTCAAACTTTTGGGGAGCTTTAGCATAAATATATGATCAAAATCGGTTTTACCGTTTTTGAGAAAAAAAAAATGGTTCCAACTGGGGTACCATTAATAACTAATTTTCTGAATTTTTTTTTCAACCATTACCTAGTTTTAACTAAATGAAATGAATGTTTTTGAGAAAAACAAAACATTTATGAATTTTCGAAAAAAAAAAATCGTATATGGCAGATACCGCTATTTTTGGTCTTTAAAAAAATGGAAAATATCGTGTGTACCGAATTTTCAAAGAAATAATAAAACAATTTTCTGAATGTTTTGATATGCAATGTTTTTTTTTTAAGAACTGCGGGTGGTGTGCAGAATCAACTACCGTCAATAGTTAAATGTTAATCTATACAAATGTATGCTGGAGGTGCAATTGATGATATCAGCAAAATCGTCTTGTGCTGAATCCTAAAGAATGAACATCCATTGTTATTTCTAAGAAAGCACTCTAATGCCGTATTTTGAATCTCCTAGAAATCTTATCATATTTTACAATTGAACTTTAACCTAGTATTCCATGTTAGTATTCTCAATCTTTGCAGGCAGCTTTTTACCCATTTTAAAGTTCGGATGATACATAAAAAGAACGCTGGTCATACCAAGTTATGCTTACGTCTTCAATCCCCTGTCCCATTTATGCTACGTCGGGTGTTCCTCAAGGGAGTCACCTCAGACCTTTGATTTTTTTCTTAACTAAAAACGACGTTATCGATATAGTTAATGATTCAAATCTCTCTATATACGCTGATGAAAATAAAATAATTAAAGACATTTCTACCCGCACTGACTCTATTTCAATTCAAAACATAAGGCTTAATTTATTTTAAATCTGGTGTGACAAGAATTTTTCAGAACTAAATGTTGCCAAAAAATGTCAGTCCATAGCTTTCTTCCGCAAGCAACTATCCCTATTTTCCTGAACATATTTCTTTCACGATGAAACTTTATCTAAGTGTTCTATCCGAAACCTTGGAAATATTTGCTAGAGCCAGTTGAACATTCGTGCCCATTTTGATCACATAACTGAAAGTCCGATTCTTCATTGTTAAAAGCAATACATTATTCTTATTTTTATAAAAATGACGGTTTATATTCGTCCCTTCCTTCGCTCCTGATAATTCGACGTATTTTTAATCTTAAAAATTTAAAGACACTTGACCTATATTGAAATTTATTATTTTGAGTATGATCCGAAAAAGCCAAGCAACTGGATGCTGGTTTTAATACCGAAACGCAGGTTTTTCGAAATAACGAAGCTTACCTAGTCTTCGAACCCAAGGGAATTGTGGATGCTTTCAGGCAGCATTTCCAGCATCTTTTAAATGAACATCATGCAGAGCGTTTTGATAGGACAAGAAGACAACCCCCTTTCAATCAATGAAGAACCAGTTCCTCCACTTAGTATAGAAGATATATGCTTAACTTTAAATAAGCTTAAGAAGAACACGGCCCCAGGAACCGATGGCTTACATGCAGAGTTGTTCAAATACTGAGGTGATGTATCAAACCATCAAGCAAATATGGGTAAAAGGGAGCATGAACGATAAATGGACCATCAGCTCCATATGTGCCCGGCCAATCTACAAAAAAGGTGATCCTATGTCTTGCAAGAACTATCGAGGCATAAATGTCGCATATAAGATCCTATCCAATGTGCTATGTGAACGTCCGACCTGGCAGATCGACCAAAGACCAAAATATTAACATTGATGCATGCATATCTTGGAAAGACCAATAAATTTAAAGTCGAGACTCACCATCTATATATGGTATTCAAAGCCCCATATGATATCATTCATCGTCATGAGCTCTATATGGCGATGACCGAACTCGCAATCCCGGGAAAACTGATCCAACTGGTGTCGCGTGACATTGGAAAATACTCCTTGCAATGCCCAACTATGGAGTATATTCTCTGAATAGTTCCAAACATGAACAGGGTTTCGGCAAGGAGATGTTCTATCATGTGATTTCGTCAATCTCGTTCTAGAGCAGATTGTGTACAGAGCAGACGTTGTTAGCTCGGAGGGTACAATTTCGACATCATCAGTGTTCGCCTGAGTCCTTCACGGTCGTTGAATATCAGGCGAGACTGGTTGATCTTGAAGTAAAGAGGGCAAGACCAAGTATATTCTATCAGCAAACAAACAAACATCTGTCCACTGATTAGGGCAAAACATCACTATTGATAGCAAAAACTTCAAGGTAGTTAAGGAGTTCATCTACCTCAGAGTTAATATTAACTCCACGAACGACACCTTGGTATTGATCAGACAAAGAATTACCCTTGGAAACCGCTGCTACTTCGACTTTGCAAAGCAAATGGGTTCAAAATGCCTTACTCTTAGGACGAAGTGCACACTCTACAAAACCCTTATTCTACCAGTCCTGCTTTACGGCGACACCTAGTGTTGGACTGTAAGCAGAAATGAGGAGATGATACTGGGTTCTTTGGAAAGAAAAATTCTGGGACGGGTATAAGGTGTTGTGTGCGAGGAGAGCGGATGTAGGAGAAGATATAACCACGAGCTCTAACTGCTGCACCAAGATGTGGATGTAGTCCAGAAAGCCAAACCACGTCGACTTCATTGGCTCGGACATATTGAGCAAATGGACAACAATATTCCCCAGCTAAGAAAGTCTTTGAATCCCAGCCCCAGGTTCGAGGCAACAAGGACGAACCGAACCTCAGGTTTAAGGACAAACACATCGTGGGTGTTAGAGTGCTTGGCCTAGAAAACTGGAAGCAGCATGCTCGGAATAGCCGAGGATGGAAAGCTTCGTCAAGTAAGTTACTAGTAACAACATTTCACCGGCCTTCTTTATTTATTCCTTCCGATTCAATTTCATTTATAATTATTTTATTTAATACCCAGTAATCAAAACTTTCGCCTCCATTCAGCTGATCCTGCAAGTTCACAACAAATTTTGTAATAATTATTACCCCAAAAGTAGTTCCCTTAACAACATTCGCATCCTGTCTACATAGTCAAATCTATTCACTGGAATTGAAATGAAAACGGAAGGACGACTTTTGCACGAACCACGACAACAAAATGAAAAGTAAATATCCTTTGCAGTTAGGCAACAACAAGAATGAAGGTACTACCTCTGTCTATACAATAATAGTCTAACTTTTAGTTAAGTCACCTGAGCCATAAGCCAAACACAGAAGGGACACAAAAAAAATCCAATAAATATTATTTTATCAGATTGCTCCAGTCAGTAATACAATGTAACCTTAAATGGTGTTGTCGTAACTCAATGTCCTTTTTTTGTATTTGTGCTGAGGTTTGTAAAGCCAGGTGGTGGCAGTTAACATTGTTGCAAAATAGTCAGTAATGCTCACCGAGCGGATGCATAGGGTAAACTGGGGGCAATTGCCCATAAAACCTTTTATTTTTTACTTTAGAACACAATGGAATGATTTCTTAAAAAAATTATGTATATTGTGAGTACCTTCATACTGGAAGATATTCACTCAATTTTGAACTTTTGAATCTGTCAAAGATTTCTAATCATTCTTGAAAAGTTCAAAATTGTGGGGTTTTTGAAAAAAAGAATTCATTTGATCGTTGATTGAAATTTAGAAAATTGTTCTAGTTGTTTTTCTAGTTCCGAACAGTATTTCAAATTTTAAGAGTTCCACCAAAAGTTCCAAATTTAAAAACGTTTCAAGGAGGAAAGCTGTTTGGAAAACTTCAGCTTCCATTTTGTAGGAAATCACCTTTCACCTTGGCCAAGAATTTTAATTTTTCAAAGCCCAAAATTTATATTAAGGGAAATGATGTCGGAAATTACCAACATTTCATGAAAACGAAACTTAATTAAATTTAGAACAAAAAAACACAATTTTCCAAAAAAAAAAATTTTTTTTTACATAAAAACCATACCCATCGAAGACCTTTCTTCTGAACGAAAACCTGGACACGCACCTGCAAAAAAAAAGTCTGCAAAATTTGCTTGTCAACCTCGAGAATAATGTAACAATTTGTCTCTCTTGGCTGTTTTTGTTTTTCTGCAATATCCCAACTCAGCTACTCAGTCCTTATGGACAAATCCGTTTCAAACATTCTTTTAATGAATTTTTAGCCTTTGTGCAAATATTTAAAGTCGGGGGTTAAAAGGGGCTAAAATATACCACCGTGATGGCGATAGCGATGGCAAATCCTTCGCAGATCTCGATTACTGTTATAAGTTTTGGGTTTTTTTTTTGTTAAACTTTTTCTATTTTAGATGGCGCCAAAATGTTTGTTCTGTATTTTGTAATCACTGCACGATTTTGTTTTTTTTATCGCTTTTCTTTTTGATTAATTTTTTCGTAATTTTCGTTTTTTTTTTGTGTTGCCTTCCTGTTTGCTTTTGATTTTTGTATTTGATGGAGGTTCGTTCGTTTTCTCAATTTTCGTGGGCAATTTACATGGTAATTCTTTGGCAAAAAAAAGGACGAAAATTTATTTGCGTGATGTTTAAAAAGAGGCGGTTTTATTTTGTTCAATTTGTAAGTTGTGATGAGTTGTAAGGGGCGAGTTGGTTGAGAAGGATAAACGGACAAAGGCAGGTGGGTATGGGTGTGGGTGTGTGATCAAAATTTTCAAAGTAATTTAATTTTGTCCTTTGTAATTTTATTCGAAAGTGGGATAAATGCATGGAATAAAAGGAATTGTGACATTTATGTTTTCTTAATTGGAAGATGATGAAATGAGTTCTTTAATTTTTTTTCGTTTGTATTATGAAAGTTAAATGGATTGAGGTTGTAATTTTTGAAATTGATTGACCTGTTTCTGGGAAGAAAAGGTTTCACGGAAATGGGACTATATAAAATTTTAAAAAAATATTCGACAGTTAAATGTTATGAACTTACTTTGTTTGCCACAGTGTTAGGGTAAAAGTATTGTAAGTAGGTATTTGTCGTTCCAGGTCAAGCTCGGTCTTCAAATCAGAGATTCAGTCTTCTTTGTCACGTTGCCAATTGACATTTTGGATGGCATCCACATCTTGGTACAGCTCATACAGTTCGTGATTGTGTCTTCTCCTCCATATTTGTACTATTTTTAAGCCCAAATATCAGTCGAGATATTTTTCTTTGGAAGGAACTCAGAACAGGCTGTTTATCGTTTAAAACTCACGACCGTAAGGCTTGAGCTTAGAGTGGCAGTATAGGGGTTATATTTGGTGTATACGAGTGAGAACTTTGGAACCCATTTGTTTCGACAAACTAATATTTTGCCAGATCTCCAGAAAAGTGCCGTTCGTGCAGTTAGATGAACTCCTTAACTATATCGAAATTGCTGCTATCAATAGTGACGTTTTACCTAGACTGTGGGCAAATGTTTGTTTGTTTGTTGATAGCATTCTTGATCTTGTGCTGATTTACTTTAAGATAAAAAAGTTTTGCCTGTTCTTCGATCGCCGTGAAGAGAATGGCCTTTGATAACAATATTGTCGACATATCCCAAAAATGTAACTGAATTATGTTGAATATAGTGCTCTTCGTGTTAACGCCTTCCCTGCGGTCCATATGCTCCAGAACGAGATTGAAGAAGGTACATGATAGCGCATATCCTTGAGGAAACCCTGAAGATGTTTGGATTAGTTGGCGGGAGTTATTTCTTAGTTGCCCAATGCATTCGTGTTTTCTAATGTTAGGTGATACAGCTGGATCAGTTTTTTCTTGCAATCCCGAGAAACAAGTTTCCAAATACAAGTTTCTTTTTAAAAATGCAGTAAAATGAACAAAATTAAATTTTTCCCAAGTAGTATGGATTTATTATTAAGAGCAAACATTGCCATTAATTATGGAATACAAAGTCGTTCAAGTGGCTGTCTCGGCTGGTTTCGCAGTAGCGCACTCTGTCACTCCAAGCGAAAAATCCGAGATCTTTGTGCTGAATTCTCCTCAGGCTAGTGCATGAAATGTTGAGCTGTTGAGATCGATGGGGAGTTGATGTTTGTGAATTGAGTCTCACACTCTCGACTTCAGCAGCCATATTCTCGTCTGTGCGCAATGTTCGACGATGGGGACCATGAGCCTTGTCCACTTCAATACCAGTGTTTCATTTTGTCCAAAACTTGTTTTCAGAATACCCACAGCACTCACTTTGGAAATAAGTTCTCAGTATTTCACAACGTTATTCAAGCGTAAAGCGACTTATTTCGTTCAGCGGAGGTATGATACTGACTTTCTGTGAAGATTTAGAGCGGGAAACAGCTGTCATCGTCAAAATAACCTATCATTATAAAGACACCACTAGATGGCCCTCCCTGTTCGGTTTTGAGATGATAAGACAAAAGAAACACTTGGAAGATTTGTCACTTTCTAATGATTCTTAGTCTGAGGATCGAACCGAACCCTCAGTCATGATAGTTCAACGCATAATCCATTATAGTTAGGAGATACAACTCCTGCTTCTTCTTTCACTCATAGTTGGTAGAATATTTTATGCAAGCCCCACATCAAAACATCAGCTTTTTATTTGTAGAGCTGTGATAGTAGTAAATCTGTACCAACAAACTTGTTCTAATTTTTTTTGTATACCTAACTCAAACTCTTTAATATACTGGTTGGTTCGGCTGACTTATAAGTCTTCATTGCATTAAAATAGGCCACCTTCTTGCCCTATTACTGGTTTTTCATGATACCTTTTAACCTTATGCTGGAAATTTTACTTTGATACATTTAAATTTTTCAGAGTTTCCGTAATAAAATTACCTTCGCAATTTTGAAAGTTAAAATCAGCAGACTTTTGCTTTTTGTATAAAACATCCGTCTGTTGTTTGTATTGACTAACTCTTCTTCTTCCTTGAACTGCACAGTATCTTCTTTCTCTTACCTTCTCTTGGCTCAGTACTCTTCTAACGCAACGATGCTCTTGTTTTGGCCACAGCATTTTTGCACGAACATATTTGATATACCAACTGTGTCGGTAATATCAGCGGTTTCAGCTGCCTTTTTGATTATGGAGTTGTATTTGAATCATTGATTATTGGCACCTATGAATATATAGTGGTGATACAGTCTCGAAATTTTTTTTTCTGTTAGATTCATTCTTTTGGTCAAATCACAATAATTTCTTGTTGCTAGATATTATGTAGTGTAAAAAAGAAATAATTTGTTAATCCTTAAAACCGTTTGTAGAGAAGTTGGCCTACAATAATTATCAACTGTTCCTAAGTGTAACTAAGTAAGTTTTCATTACGAATTGAGTGGACCTTCAATTTTCTGCCAAACGGCTAAGATGAGATGAGAAGCACTTTTCATGATAAGATGTACTCTTGATACTCCTGAAATTTTGTTTACTAACCACATTAGTCGTTTTTTATTGGGAAATGTATAGGCAGCGCAGTAAAATTTTACACAGTAAACAACAACAAAGGAAGAGTGCGTATAAACTAGGCAGTAATAAGAGTGCACATAATAATGCTGATAAAGTTTTGGAGCATCTGGATTACAGTGACACTCAAATTGGTTGCAAAAGTTTTATTTTTCGTGAGGTTGACAGATTTTGATTATTCGAGAATGTGTTCGGTGATATTTGTTCATTTTATGGTAAATTTTCACAAGAGCAAAATTATGTAGTTTGAAATATTAATTTACGATTAGACGGTAAATGTTAATAGTCAATGGTCAAAATTTTGCCTCTTAATGCGTGTGCATGTTCTCTATCTGTCACGTGAGAGTATGAAAATCATCGAAGGATGGCTGTGATGCCAAACGAATAAAAAGGACATGAAAATGATTTTTTTCTCACACCGCGCCCTTAATTCGACTTTGTGTACATACATGCCATTGAGATTTGATTTTATTAATAATTTTGCCACTTCTTTGACAACAAATTTTTCAGTGATGTTAATTCAGCATAAACCACATCAAAACGTATACTTTTTCAACGTATCCCTTAGCTTATTCAAAAGTGGATTGTTTATTCGTAATTATATATTTCATTTTTGTTTTCGTTTCCTTTTACTTTGTTCACTTAATGAGTCTGAAATCTACTAAATTAAGATGATTTGTTAAAAAAAAACTCAGAAATTATGTAAAGCCCTTTTCCGTTTTGGATCTTTATTCATTTCAATTTGTATTATTTTATTTTACTTCTATTCCAAATCAGCTGATTTTGACACGGGTATAAATGCAAAGCATACCAACTTTAAAATTTAAAGTAAAAGTGTATATGCAGTCAAAAAAGCATTTTATTCGGATTTCCATTGCTGCACTATGTATACATTACCAATAAAATACGCCTATTATATCAAGTGGTATGAATCCTCAGTCTTGGAAACGTTAAGTGATACTTGCTTTATCACCAGAGAATAAGAGCTGCTGCAAAGTCTATTAGTCGTAAGCTAATAGATGATGTGGTTTCTACCTAATCCGCTGAATAATGTTCCGTTCTCACTTTAACATGAAAGACTCCTGACAGTCTCTATTTGTTCCGTGGAGGAAGTGTACAAAATATTAACCTGAGGGGAGGAGGGGGGGGGGGAATATTTATGTAAAGATAATTTGTTGGGAAAATATCTTTGATGCGGACCAAAGTGTTTAAGTTAATACTGGGTCTTAGCCGATTGGCCATGATATTAATGTTGCAACAAACTCAAGCTTTTGAGTTGCATCGGGAGTATAAAATGTTTCCCGTTTCGACACCTATCCTCTTAATTCGTTGGAATTTGACGTTCCGGTTCTTGGTTTCATTTGAGGTAATAATTTTCGCAGAATTCTATCGTTTACGAGTATCTCTCATAACCGAACTATTTCACGTGGTAGTGAGGTTTATCCCATGGTGTGACTTCGAAACCCGGTCAAAGTTTCGTGCTTAGCCCTATATGCAACAGTTCAGATGATCAATTTCTATTAACACAGCATGGAAATGAGAGATCTGACGTTAATCCATTGTAAACTGTTCACCTATTACTTTTTTTTGAGCACATTTTAAAACTTCAAAATTCTAATTAGACTTAGCTCTACCCATGTCCGAGCCGCTCACGTAAGGTCTATGATTTCCAGAAGGGTGACAGCAACAAGGAGCCTACCTCTTCTCTTTCCAAGGATACCTATGTGTTTTGGTACTGAATGAAGTTTGGCACACCCTCCCATCTTCCCTACCAATTTGTAACTAATGACATAGGAGTTTAAGGCTTTGTGTGCTGCTTGTGTCCGTCGCATCATGATAGCAATGTTCTTTCAATAATTATAATTTCTTTGGAGATTCCATTCGGCACATTTTGCTATTGCATTTATTTCCATCTGGAAAATGCTTGTGGACAGCCCCATCGACAGACAAAGTTTGATTCTAGGTCCAAAAATTCCTACACCTGTCCCTTGAGACATTCTCAATTCATCAGTTTACCCTTTTGATGGCTTTTGCACTGTTTTCCACTCTTTCCCCTAAGTCTTTTCTGGTTTTTTCCCGAGCTTATACTTTAATTATACCATCTCTTGAAATGTCTAGTAAACTCGATACTCGATGAAGATTTCGACAAGGAGTTTCTTACACTAGTTCCTAGACAGTTAACCCTTTCTTATATTTTTCCTAACAAACTTGAGGGTAGCTTCCTTAGCTGATATTACCACATGTAGTGTAAGTGTATGTGAAGGAAGTGAAGGATAACCTCCATTGCTGCCTTAGAGAAAGTTCTTATTGCTTCAGTAATGCCTAACCCTGCGAGCCTTTGAACTTTTTCTAGTGATCTCTTAGTTGTTGATTGTTCTGTTATTCTATATGCCAGGCAACTACCCGATAGGCTATGATGAGTCTACCTATCATGGTTAACATCCATCTTAGGATGTTTTGGTTTGCAATTCCATGATATGCCTGCCAGTCTCTTGCATTATCAAAAGAGCTTTTGTGGGTTTCCCGACAGTTATTTCGACGTATTTATTCGAGCGTAATTTCCAGATATTTTACCACCTTGGTGCTGATTACTTCTACAGCTACATAGTCTAATAATTTTTATGTGCGGCAGAAGTTGTTTCTTGATAAATTGTTGTCTTTGTAGGCTTGATATTTTTAATCCTACCGAAAGACACAATTTCCTTATAACAATTGTCAGGCCTCTTCGGATTATATCACAGAGATTTTCTTTAAAGTTCCATAAGGTTGTTATACCGAGATACTTCTCTAGCTCCACAACTAGACTTTTCAGCAAGGGTGATAGTTCCCCTTCCTGAAGACAGCCTCTTGTTGTGATGATTTTCTGAAAATTTTATCCTACGAATGCTTCAGCCGTTTTGTGCCTAGGATTTCACTTATTCATCTTTCAAGTGACTCATGAGAGGTGTTGTTAAAATCACCCTCGATATCTGAAAAAGCAGATAACACCATTTCTTTAGCATCTTGCTGGACTAAGTTCTAATCGTAATCTAATCGAAGGAACAACCTTTCTCCAAGGCTTGAAATGTCCGCTCAAGCCCATTATTACATTCTCCTTCCAATAAGTACGTACATTTGTCAATTCACCAGAGAAGCCACTTGCTTTCAATATAATAATATCGCCTGGATCCTGCAAGGATACATGTAATAATACTGCCAATGCATCTTAAAACTAGTTCAATGGGAAATCAATGAAGTGTGCCAATCCCACATCCTCCCATCGCATTCCTGATAGATCTTAAGTTTCTATAAAGACAAAATGGATGCACATCAATGAACGAGTAACTCCAGATTCATACACACAATCACCATCAACCAAGTTGATAGCCACAAAATGATTGGTTTATGTGGTCGGAGATTAATCCCAGTTAGGTTTCATCATCTGGATTGTTTGCTTCCTTCGAAGGTTCTTCTACAATTACTTTAGCAATTATCATTACGGACTGATAATAGTTGCACTTGAGACACTCTTTCCATTATCCCTATAATATCCCTATCCCTGTTCTGTCTATAACTTCAAATTGAAAAGTGAGGTTCAGAAGGATCTCGATAAAAGATAGACTCTCTACCTTTAAAACGCCTACACACACACACTCTAGCCTGTAATTACATTGTAACTAACTGCCACAATGAAGTTAGTTCAAAACGGGCCCTTAGCTGTGGAGATGTTGATTAAAGATTTAGAAAATTAAAGTAAATAACAATTACTTTGAATTGTTTTTTGGGAACAATGAGCATTATGGGTATTGAGTGGTGGAGGATGTTTCTTCCATTTGGGCTTGCTATAAGGACATTCTTCATTCTCTATAGGTACGAGTACCTACTGTTATTCGGTTGAGGGAACTCGTTCAATTTAAATTAATTATCCCATTAAATGAGATGTCTTTGAGGAAGAACATTTCAAGGATACTTTGTAGATGGATGATTTGATCAAACAGACACCTTTTGGATGAAAAGTGCATCTATTTCGAGTGTAATAGATGCATTTTAATTATTCACAGATCGGCATGTAGACATGAGAGATCTCCTGATAGTTGATTGGGAAGTGTGTGGTATTTGTTGCATTCAAAAATATACACGATAAACTGGCTCTTGGGGCTTAAGGCCATAAGTGATGTGTGCAATGATGAAGGAAACCTAGGAACTTTGTGGGATTTTAAGTGACACCAAGAACATGTGTTCTTATTTCACAGAGGTTAGTTGGAAAACACATAGCGAGTATTGAAAGTTTGTCTGTTGCCTCCATGCAAATACCACTCATGGACTGAGGCAGAGTGGATATTAGTTTTCGAAGCACTAAATTCACGTGGTTTCTTATTCCCCATTGAATAGGTCAGAATTCAATGATCTAATGAAACGTTGGAGTTCCACATCTGTAGGACAGGGGTATGAATTTTCGAGTGAATGTGAAAAGATGAGAGTAATATCGTCAGTAAAAATAAGAAGTTTCAGACAGAAGATGAGTAATGTAAATGAGAAAGAGGGTTGAAGAAAAGACAGAGCCCAGTGGCATTCCAGAATTTATTTTGCTGGTAACAGATGTGATGCTTTTTTGTTTCCAGCTGAGGTAGGTCAGTGAGGTCCAGGGTCAACCGAAGAAATCAGTAAAACTCGGCCAATAGAGAATTCAAAGCTCCAGTTCCAATTTGTATTTATTCAATGTATATAATATGTAAGTAGGTTAACAAATTATTTCATATAACTTTACAATATTTATGATCTCACAATAAGCTAGCAAAGTATTTCGTATACTTTGACAATATTCTCAGTCTTACAATAAGATAACAGAGTATTTCATATACATTAACGACGGTTTCGTGGAGGGTGTTCAGACAACGAAGATTGGGATAGAGTATCTAGTCTGACCTTTTCGGAGGAGGTTCTAAGACAGCGAAGATTGTGATAGAGTCCTTAGTCTGAGTGGAGGGGGCTAAGACATCGAAGATTGGGATAGAGTCCCTAGTCTTAACTACGGCGGCGGAGGAGAGGAGATTCAGACAGCGAAGGTTGTGATAGATTCCCTAGTCTGAGAAGAAGAGGAGAGCGGAGGGGTATTAACGGCGGAAGCCAAAAGTTTCGAAGCTACTACCTGGTATGAGCGACCAGCAGTGTGCTTCTTATTGAGATGATCTTTACGTTGTACACTTGATTGCTGATTGGTACAAAAGAAACGGTGGCAAGAAAAATCTGATTTTCGATGAATTTCCATTTCTTACTTGTCGACTTGGCGGCCAAAACCAAATGTGGATTGTAAAACTGACGAACGAAATTTATTTGCTGACGTCGCCAACCATCTGTGTGTGTCCTCTTTTGCATGTTTGCGTGGGCGCCTTAAGGTATGCAATACTTTCTGGAATAGTAATTAAAGTAGAATTTCGGCGTTCTGTGTTCTTTGGGTGGTGAACGGTGTAATTAGGTTAAAAGGTGTAACTTCGTTACACAGACTTAAATCCGTTCAGTACTACTTGTATTAAACAGTTCAAAAGGTGATTCCTAATACGCGAAGAAGAAGAGTCATCGAAAGCGAAGACACGCATTTTCGATAAGAGAGCTTAATGCCAGGCTCTTAAAATGTTTTTGAGATATAAAGAGCAATAATCTCAGTGTATCCAAAACGATGTAATCATTTATTCCACTGTTCGTTGAGATATACCCTCAGATCACCAACTGAGCTTTTACTGAGAAAGCCGAACTGCCGGTCATGAAAAAGTTTCCGTCCTCGAAACTTCTTGAGCTGAAAATGGATCAGCGTTTTCATGACCTTGGAAAGAAGGGGCGCAAGTTTAATCTGTCGATAGTTAGAAGGTAAGACAGATTAACGTTGTTTACGGACTGGTTGGACAAATGGAGTTTTCCACCAACTCGTAAAGCGATCTATAGAATTTTACGCAATTGTTTTGCGAAATTGCAAGAACAACTTCTTAGAATAATGGCGGGTATATTATCCGTGCCAGCGGACTTATATATACATAATATGTCATGATCATTCATCAAGAAACAGCACGAGTGCGAAAGAAGATTGATCCCATTGAGTCATTAACACGCTTGAGTCTTCTTCTTCTTCCTTTTCTTCGGCGCGGTTATGATCTCGATGTCGAGGGGATCATAACTCTCCCACGTATCTGCTTCACACTAGTGATCCGCCTGTGGGGTTCGCGGGTTGACCTCAGAAATCGGCGGCAAGCCTCCCGGTTTTGTATTGTTCCATTTCTGAGGCCAACTGAATGCTGGTGTTTTTGCATTTGTTTGTACCAGGAGTGTTTAGGCCTACCTTTCTTTAACATTAACATTAACACGCTTGAGTACTTTAGGAATTATGACACTGAGCGTTGAATTAGTAGAGAATTACTTCGCTAGAAGATTGGATTTCGCGAATCGCGATAGAGCTAACAGAGGGAGTGACATTCAAGAAGTGTGTTGGAACCTAGGCCTGAGGTGGATATTCTAATATTTTTTTTACAAATGGGGAAAGATTCTTACTACTTATGGGATATTGGAAAAATTGTGGCTCTAACTTTGGGTCATATAAAAACTGATGAGTATTGGTGTTGCAGGTCCTACGAGTACTAGCTTGTTTAAACTTTTAAAACATCGGATGCTTACTTTTCTTACCTTGACAGCCTACAGTTCGAATCGAGCCATGAATTTTTTTTTCTGTCTTATACTTGTAACATTATTCGTACTTGTATTATTATTCATACCTAAAAGAATTAAATTTGTAACCATATTAGCACTGGAGTTTTTCTATACCAATTTTTTAAGCCAATCTTCCTTGAATATTTTAACTATATGTTAAGCAGTCCAGCACATCACTCTCGGCTATCTTGACTTAAGCTTTATCTCAGTCTCTGAAATGATAAACTTAATCAAAGACGACTTTTCTTCTGGTCCCGACTTACAATTCTTTTTCGACACTTTCTCTTTTACTAGCAGTTCTGCGAACTTTATGGAAAAGTTCATATATTTTCCAGTTTCACAAAGAAGGATATCGCCTGATAGCAAAAGTCTTCTCAATACCTAAGCTCTTCCAAAGCATTGTCCATGATTTCCTTTGTTTTCACTGTAAATCTATTGTTTCTTCACTACATCATGGGTTATTAAAGGATAGATCCACAGCAATGAACCTAACTCAATTCGTTTCTATGATCTTATGCTATTATGTCAATATAATCACTTCCGACTTCAGTTAAGCACTCGATAAGATCTTCCACTAAATAACTTTTGTTAAACTTGAAGCCTTTAATTTTCTGTGCCCGATCCCCCCATTTATACCATCTCAGGCATTCCTCAGGGAAGACATCTTGGCCCATTCTTGTTTGTCCTTGCCATAAACCATGTTGGAAACGTTATATCGTCGCTGTAGATCGAATACCTCGTAACCCAGAAAAAACCGATTTTTAGGTAATGATGCAATTATATTGTGAAAAAAATTCCGGATCTAATGAAAAATATCCTGTGAACCTAAAAACTATAATTGCAGAGCCACGCGCATAATTAACAACACGTGCCTCATTGCCTCTCATTGATTTGATAATAAGTTTTTTGTCTCTCCTGAAAAATCGACTTTTCTGGGTTACGAGGTATTCGATCTACAGCAACGATATCTTTTTCTTAACTTTCTATATATTCCGGCGATATGAAAATTACTAATGTAGTTTCTATTATTTGTCAAACAGTCCACACATCTCTCGGTTCCCTTGATATATCTCTTATGTACCTTGATATATCTCTCTTGTCTCTAAGAATATAAACCTACTTTAAGACGATTTTTTTCCTGCTTCTGATATTGTTCTTGCCATATTTCTTAAAAAATGTGCTACCGCATCGAATGAACCATATGCCGGCGATTTAAAAATTGCTAAGGTAATTTCTACTTTTCCTGATTCTTTCCTTCTTCAACAAGACTTAAATTCTTTTCCTACGCTTCCAAATCACTCTTCACCATATAAGTTAGACCTATTCTTAAGCATACCGTTTTTTTTCGTTTTTTCCACTTAACTAATCCCGGGCTGTTACTTGTTACTGACACAATCTTTGGCCGCCAAATAGTCATCTCCCAATGGTAGCGGGTCACCACCCTTTCAAAACAAGTTTACAATTTTCATTTTTATACATTCCTCGCCTCCACATCGAATTACTGAATTCACTATCAACCGTAGCCATTTAATAATGCATATTATCACTTCAAATATTCCAAAGAATACCACTTCAACCTTTAGGTAATGTATTTTCGTTCCAACTGTGCTTCATTCCATTGCGAATAAATTCTATTTGAAATTTGTCTGGCTTCCGCTCATCAAAAGAGCATCAACAATGCTGAACACTCTGAACATTCACAGGTACATTTTAAGCTTCCTTAATCATATTCAAGTTTCTACAGATGCATAACTACTGCATCTGAAATGAATAAACCCTACAACCGAATCAAGTTGAACAAAATACATTGGTAACAACTTCTATTGCTCCATATTCACTTCTACAATCTCTTCACTGGCCTCGCTTCTACATACATCAGCTGAAATTCCTTCGGGCTTATACTTCAACCTCCATTCGGCCAAAAACCGTTACGAATATGAATACAAAAAATAAACTTATTTCAACGTACATGTAAATATGTGTATGTACCTCCAGCTCTATGAAAACTGTTCCCAAAAAGTTCAACAGGATACTTCGTCGGTCGCACCATTTTCCGAAAGATAAGAGCCAAACTTGCATCAGTATTATCCTGCTCGGTTAATACATATTCATGTGCAGTGCACCCAGCTAACATGTTCGCTATAAAATAGCAGAATTGTGTGCGGGATGTACTCGTAGGAGCATTATATTGCTTCTGCTAATGCACACCAGAGTTTTAGAAATGCTTCGCTAACCAAGTCCAATCAGATAGTTGAGCAAAATACCAAAACACTAAATTCCATGCTCAACTAAACTAAATGTTTCAGGTGGGTATCCTGAACACTTTGTTCCTTTTTTTTGGCAAACCCAATATTTTATTGGTACATACCAGTAAAAATACGAGGTACTTGAAACTTTTCAACATTCATTCCGACGGACGGACGGTGTGTTGTCCTACGAATAGTGGCGGTTTGGTTTGTCTGTTCGTAGTTATTTTTGTTGCGGTTTGTTGTTGTTGTGGAAGAAAAATAAATACATTATTGCATCAAGACTCAATAGCACCTGCTAGTCCCTATAATATATTATAGCAGGGATAGTACCATGTTTAATGAGAAGGCGATGCAGTGCCGGATCTATACACAAGTTGAAGCTATTGTTCTTTTTAATAGTCATCAAATTTTGCTTAAAAATATTTTCAAGTCAAGGATTGTCTCTGGATCAGATCTTAGGATCAGTAAAGGGCGTACTTAGGGGCATAATAAAATGTTTCCTTATAGTATTTGATGAATCGTATTTGTATTTAGTTTTACGTGCATTCGGGTCCGGCATTCGGGTATCAGTCGCCTATACGGATATCAGGCTGAATTTGAGTGATGTCGCGGGTTATGTTGATTTTGAGAGCACCAGTCGTTTGGAGGCTTGATGACGACTTAAGAAGAGATTACAAAAAAAAAATACTAACGGGCTCAAATCATAGAATTTCGGTGACCAGTTCAAGTCACCTCTGCCTGCAATAATCATGCCCTCAAATCGGCTCATTGCGCCATCAGCTTATTAGTGACACGTTGCGCCATCTTTTTGAAACCGTAATTCGTTCATGCCATATGGCCCAATTTGTGTCGAACGCAATTGATTATAATGCAATGGTAGCACTCTCCGTTTGCTATCGTTATTTTCTAAGAAAAAGATCTTAGTTGCTGACTTAGGGCCATTTGTTGATACGAAACTTAAATATTTATGTTCAACTTAAGCGCTTATGTTCTACTTTTTCCTCTACGTAAACTGTCACATAAGAGTTTATGTGGAACATAAGTATTTCTGTTCCGTATCAACAAATGGGCCTTAGTCTTTCATCCAAAACTCGGCCTAGTAGCTAAAGATAATTTTTTTTGTTGAAATATGAATTCTCGAAATTAATCGTTCTCGTTACAAATATTTAAAATTAAATGCTGATCAATTCATTTTACAACTGACAACCGAAAATAGGTATGTACTTTAACACCGCACCCGATACCGGAATCAAGAGAAAATTCCTTACTCTGGAGTAAACAAACTTGAAACTTCCAATCCAATCGCCATTTTGCAGATCGCTCAACTTTTGGCAACGGTGAACTGGATGCAAAATGTTGCATTGTTGTTGACATTGAGTTTGATACAATTAGTTTGGGCAAGTGTTCAAAGTCTGGGGCTTGGTCGAGAAAATCGAACCGTTCTTCGATGGCTTCAGGAAATGGAAATTTATTCTGGTGAATTATTTAATCGGATCCATAGTTTCATGCATTTTTCTGATCGACTCTGCAGAGTATGTGTTTATTAGTAGTTGAGCCACCTTTGAATCCGGCTTACTCGGTTTTATTTCATCGTCTGTGGTCACTTTTTTCATGAATTATAAATCGTCAATGAATGAAGAATGAATGTTATTTGTCAAGAGAGTAAACATCATTTTCGGTTTCAACGCTCATCTATAAAGAAAACCCTCAAACTCTTGATATAAGGCAATCATCTCATTTTGCTGTTAGTTCTGCGTTGCCAGACAGCAACGTAAATTATTCAGTGGGACAATACTTTTCCGCACATGGTACTGTACCATGAGCCCTTTGAGATCTTCATAGAAACAAATCCGCTGATCCTTATGATATACCACATGCTTATGAAGAATTGATCTTCTGCGCTGGCAAAAGTATGAGTAAGCTTTTCCATCGCTTCTACTGTTTTGGATTCTTTCCTGAAAGATGGAAACTGCATTTTTGCAGCCTGTTCCTAAAATAAGTGACCCTTTCTCACCTTCGTCATACCGATCAATCGGGCTTAAGTTCATTTTTTCCAAGGCAATGGAATCACTGCTCAATCAGCACTACAAGAAATATCTCGAAGATCGAACGCTTTATAATGACTGAATATACGGCTTTCGCAGCAACCGTTCCACTGGTGGTTTTATGGCATATCTCACCGAAGAATGGAACAGATCGTTACATTGTTTTAGGGAAAGTAAGATTATTGCGCTTGATATTCCTAAGGCAGTTGATAGAGTTTGGCACCAGGCTCTCTTATCGAAAATGCGTGCGATTGGTATCAATGAAATCTTTATTACTTAGATAAGAAATAACCTTCTGGATCGTTAAATACATGTTTTACTGGACACAAAATTAATGGTGGTGTCTGGTGTTCCCCAGGGCTCAGTTTTATCTCCAACTCTCTTCTTCATTTTTATAAATGATCGCTTGTCTGAAACGTCTAATCCACTTTATTGTTTTTCCGACGGCTCTACTCTCAGCTTCTCATACTCATTCTCAAATTCACGTCCATCTCCTTCGGAAGTTGAATTGCAACAGTACCGTATGATAAGCTCATTAGCCTCCGATCTTTACAGAATTGTTAATGGGGTATAAGAAATCGTGTGGAGTTTAGTGCTTCGAAAACTCAATGTTCTGTATTTTCGTTGAAACAATATACCCCTTATGCCATTGTCCATTGAATGACACTTGCATCGGAGAAACCGAAAAGCTCTCAGTACTCGGTATGTGTGTCAACGATGATCTTCGTTGGAATTACCACATTCTCGAGACCGCCAAAAACGCTGCTTAAGGAATTTTATACCCACTCTGATCTGGATACAATTTATAAGGTGTTTATACATCCAAAACTGTAGTACCTATTGGGGCAGGTGCAGTATTTTTGGATAAAAACCCGAACAGAGCGTTAAAACTGATAGGAAACAGAACTATCATGGAATCATTCCCATTTCTATAGCACCTTGCATAAAAATGTGTGATGTCTTCCCTTGTTTTAATTGCCTCTAGCCAGTTGCATTCCTCCCCTTTATCAGTTCACCCGTGATACCCGTTTCGCTAGGAATGCTTATCAGTTCTCCCTCGAGTCTAATTTTTGTCGTACCGCTAAATACAGAGATTCGTTTTTTATACACAACACGATTATAGAATAATTAACCTGACACGATTTTCCCTTGCCATTTCATTTTGCAAACATTCTAGACCAATGTTCACCGACACCCTTTCACAGCTTCCCCAATCTCCCCATCGTTCGTGTTATATTTATTTTTAGCCTTATAAGGGTCTCCATTAACCGTTGAGCGTATGAATTATAAACAAAATTGTTGATTATGTAAGCAGTTAATTAAATTTTAGCTTAATACAAAACTAAAATAATATTCGGTTAAACAAATAAAAGGTCTTTCCTCTTTAACAGATCCACAACAACTGATCACATCTTTAATCTCTCAGTATATTCTTCTACGTACCCAACCGGTAGTCTCTTTCTATTAAATACAATCATTATCTTTCTTTCATTTATATCTTCTTTCTGAACATTTATTTGTTTTTCTTTATTCTTTTGTTTGGAAGTGTTGCCACAATTATAAGAAAAAATAATCGTTTTATGGTAACTACCCGTTCTAGTTGAGCTAAACCACAAAAATTCGAGTCCTCTAGGGATTCACATTAAAATGCACTGTGCCAAATAGGGTTTTAGCTCGATGGGAAATGCTCATATAACATGCGCCCCGATGGCGGGTATGGTTTGACCAATAGCCACTTTGTTGGAGATTCTTGTAACTTCGTTACGTTAAACTTTACCAAAATCTCGTTTTTTTTTTCCTTGTACGGTAGACCAAGTAACAAATTTCTCGAATGTCAACTATTAGGTAAACTGTAAGGTTATTCGAAAGTCCTGGTAGAATGAGACTCCAAGTGCAAGGTCGCACAAAACCTGTGTGACTAACAACAACTATAAGCAGAAAGTAACTAGCACCTACATATACCTTAACAGAAATTATCTCAGCGGAAGTCGAAAAGGTGTTGTTGAATTTATTATTGAAGGTTGGCCAACGCAGCTTGGAACTGAGAAAGGGAAAGAAAAGATTCCCGTAGTTTCAAAATCGGTACGTCAGTCAATGACCAAAATGCAAACAAAGTACTAACGCTGTTCGTTGCTACGGCTGTGGACCTCTAGCGCACACGTGTAGGTAAGCCTCTTACAAGAAAATTCCTTTCAATATATTTCCACCAGGGAAATATGTACGAGTAAATTAGGATTGTTTTAAAAATGGTCATGTGTTTTTTTTTTTTTTTTCGTATTTACCCCTAATAGTTGAACCGATTTTACGAAAATTGAGAATTTAGTTCATTTTAAACCGACCCTGGAGTTTTGTCTACCGAAATCTTTAAAAAATTTTATTTAAAAAAATCTAATACATTTTTAGTTTCATCGAAACTACGAGTATGCCTTCGTGTTAATAGATCAGGGCTCTACATCTTTAATATGATTAGCCTTCCAGGATTTATAATGGTATTGATAGTCGCCCTTTTCGAAATGATTTCCTCAAAATTCCTTTAGGTGCCCGTTCCTTCTCGGGAAGCTCTGCACTACCAACCTACTACAATGCACTTCTAACCAATTGAAAATAAACTTGCAGTAAATGTGCCCCATCATCCCCCAAAAGGCAATATTTGCCAGACAATTGAACATTCGATTTTTTGATTTTTTGGCAGTAAAGTTTTGTTTTAAACAATTAAAATTGCTCACTTCAGACTTCAAACACAATTCTCTCCTTTTTTTTGCAGACTGCAAAATACCTTTTAAGGTTAAAATTTCTCGAAAGTAGGCCAAGCAGAGATTGAACCATAGGTATTACGGTATGCTCCTTCTATGAATGGTATGCGCCTTCTAGGAGTAGCATTCCTATGTACCGGTGAAAATATTGGAAAAGTTAAGGGCTTTATGGATCAAACAAGAACTCGTTTTATGGGAAGAGTTATGAGAAGCACTGGAATGTGTACCAGTACTTGTGAATTTTCGGACTTTGCTCTCTTGTAGGGCAATACAAGTTTGGCCAATTCCGCAAGCCCGATTGGGCAGATTCAGAAAGGAACTTTCACAATAGCATTGACCTGTGTAAACATTTTCCTGCAGGTACAGGTGCTCGTAATGAATCATTCCTTGAATAGGCATACGAGTACATCTGTGACTTAAAGAAACCTTAAATTTAAGTGAGTTGCAAAATATGAAATTATTTGCCAAGGAGAAGGTATGTTGGTTTTCCTAAGATCTGACACTTTGTTGATCTGTTGGTAACCAGGAAAGAGAAAGTGTCCCTCCCTCATAGGCATGGGCAATTCGAAATGTGTTATTTGAAATGTATAGAAATACACAAAGCTTCTCCCTATTCTTCGACATTTCCGACTAGAGGGGATTATTTCTGTTTTGACGTTGTCAGGATAGAAAAAAAAACTTTTTTTGGCAACAGTATCTTAGTTGCTAGGGATTATTATTTCCATCGAAATAATATTTCGTTCGACACAAAATCTTCCTTGTGCTTGTGCGGTGGATATAAATTCAAGAGTAGGTAGGTAACTCTGAATATGTACATACCTACGTATAAATACTATCATAGTTATGAGATACTCAACGAGAGGATTTAGTAAATGTTTTCAAACGTTGGAGAAGTATTTAAACAGTTTTAAGTGGAATCGGTATAATGTTTTGTTGGCAAAACAACAGTTTTTGTATAATCCTCTTAAACAACTAAGAAATTATTTGATTTTAAAAGCGTTAAGGTTCTATGTTGATGTTTAACGTTTGTGTAAGAGCTGAGGTGGCTTAGTTTTGCTTATGAATTACATTCCAAGTCTCAATAAGTTAGTGATTTTCAGTTTACATCGACTTGTGTCTGCCTTTTGCCTTCAAACGCTTAATACTTTTTTTTCGCAAAACTGTTATACGTGTTTAACTTGGATTTGTAAGTTTGTTCTTAATGTTCTCTTAATAATTTCATCACTTCTTAAGAGCAGCCAAAAGAGGTGTCTTTTAAAAATATTAGCCATTTAACAACTGTCAAAAATGAGCTGTCATTCGGATGTCCTAAAATAAGTTTGTTTTCTTATAGCACAGTAAAGGGGATTTACCTTTCCTTTAAATCATTAAACACAGTTTGAACATTAGGAAAATAGAAAGATTTAAATAGAAGATTTGATTATCAAAATGGGAGGAAAAAAAAGAGGTACTCGTATTTAAAGCATTTCACATTCCTAAAACGACTTTGATGATTCGATCAAAGTCTATGGCGCGCGCAACAGAAGCATGATTAGCAATTTCTGATGGTCCCAAAGTAAACCATTATGGACCTAGATGACATGTGGTTCCAGCAGGTCAGAGCTACGTGGACACAACGATTGGAATTCTGCATGAACAATTTGAGAGTAAGGCTATCTCCCGCAGAGGTGACGTGAATGAATTGACCGACAAGATCGTGCGATTTGATCCCGCTAGACTTTTTCTTGTTGTTTTTCCTCTGAAGTCGAAGGTTTATGCGAATAAACCACGATCGACCGATGGCCCCAAGGTGAACATAACACGGGCCATTTCTCAAATTCAGTCCGATCTTCTGCGGAAGAGTCACTAAAAAATATGACCACTGGGATCCGGGTCACCGAAGAGCCGAGACGGGCATTTGAACGATGTCATATTGCATTAAATAATGGCAGCCTTGGGCCTTTTAAACAAAAATTGAACAATGCTAAAACCACATACAGAGCTTTTCTGACTATTTGATTGTTATTTGAAGATGTGTCTAGGTATGTACATTTGGCCGTTTATTTTGTCAATCTTGTTGTTTTTTGAGCCGACAGTTCACGTCATCAGATCCATTCAGGGCATGTGGTTTCAACAAGAATGATACATTTCCTACTGGCCTAATATCTCATTGTCTGGCACGGTGCTATTGAAACAAGCCAGAGAATCGGGAATCTTCTAGACAAAAGATCTGAAGTTTTTTCAAAAACTATAGGAAATACGGCAGCAAATAGCCAAATATGCTGTTGCTTGGTTTACATATGTTGCCTTCAAAAATTAATGGAAAAAACTTAAAGATCCGAACAAATTTACTAAAATTTTAAAATCGCATTTCATCCCAAATATATTATGTACCTAAAAAAAATCGGGAGAGGTCTTATGAGGTAACCGCCATTAGACTCGAAGATTGGGCGTAAGTGAGGACAGTAGATATAAAAACTTTTTATAGACTTCCTTAAAGTTTTATCCGATTGGGTAGAGTGTTTTGCATTAAAAATACATTTTAAACCGCCTCTCCATGTTCCTTAAAGGTCTTTGTATCGCACTTTTAAGCTCCCATTCACCTTGTCGAATTTTTAAATTCTCATCAACTTCATTTTTTTTACGTTTATATTTTCTTTTTAAAATTCAAAAATTGAATACGCAAATCCAATCACTTCCAGACGGAAATCATTAGTTAATTTTCTAACCTCAACAAACAAAAAAAAGTGAAATTTATTCGACCTCGCACACGGACAATAAACCTTATTCAAAAGGTGTCCCCTATAACGTTTTCTGACATCAATAGGCATTGTTAATGTGTCAAGAGAGCGTAGTAACCCCAGTTTGGAAAAATAAAATCAAAATACAAAAAAAAAACTTTTCTACCCTCTTATGAATTAAATCGTTTTCCATCAAACCTTGTCCAAAACCTCCCTTTTGTATTCCGTTTGGTTTGGTTTGATATGGTTTCGTTTCTTCATCGTGGCCGCCTTGCGCCGCGCGCCTTCGACGACGTCTATGGACGTTCTTTTTGTTTGTTTGTTTGTTCAATTTCCGGTTCCTCTTCGCCATGTTATAAAGTCATGCCATTTGATAGCGATTAGTAAACGTCATGCTACCGATAAAGATAATAAAGTAATGAGGACGACGACGGAAGATCCCGAGCTCGACAGTATAATATGGGAGAAGCAGAGGCACTCTGGAGCCCTGTTCTTCTCAACCTATCCCTTCTTCATTCACTCTCTCTATCGCTTCTGTGAAAGTGACTTGTTAATGTCATGGAAGTTAATTTCTAAGGACATCCCACGCAAATAATATTTGATTCAATTTTGAGAATGAGGACGCAGAAGTATTTTAACTTATTTCTTAAGTGACAAAAAAAATAAGTGAAATCTTTGAGGATAAGAATAAAAATAGGAAATATTAATTATAGACACAGTTTGGAATTTTCTCAGAATATTTTTTCCAGAATTTCATTAACATGATTTTTTTTTCTTTTTCAATTTCAGGTTAAAAATAGAATCGTCTTGGAATTTCAGGTGAGCTTTTTTTTGGTTTTGTTAAAAATAATTATAATAAATGATAGAGGCAGAGGGCGTAGAGGTTTCTTTTACTAGGTACGCTAATCTTAGAGTGCGCTATACAATAACAAACGCGCGACTTATAATATCCCCTTATAAAGACCAACACTTTGAATTTATACATATTTTAGTGAAATTATTTTCGAGTTCTTCGAATTAAGCGGAACAATAAATTCCTGTATCATCTGATTTAAGCTCCAAAGGTTTATGAATAAAAGTTTAAATTAATTTTTTTTATTTATTAAAACAGTTATGAAAGGTGCCCTCCTTGGTTTCGAATACATGCTGGAGCTTCTTCACTGGATGTCACTGTAGGGTTTTCTGCTGTTTACCTACTAGATTCTAGACCCTTTCTTCTTTTTGGACTCAATTCAAACTGGATGACTCCCTGAGCATGTCCACAATTTCCCATAAGAAATCCATCCATACGGACATAAGTCCGGAATTATTTTTTTCGGAACTTAGTCCCACTTTACTGGGTCATAAATCCTGAGTTGAATTCTGGACGTATGCCCCAACCTACTTAGACATAAGTCCCGAAAAAAAAATGTAGGGACTTATGTCTTAAGCTTCATTTAGACTTTCGTTCTTGTCGTCTGTGTACGTTGTACGTTGTTGTACGTACACGGAACAGCGAGAAAGTAAATGATAAAAACGAACAACGAACTAACAACGAATGAAGAACGTACGAAATCAAAGAGCTCGGAAATTTCCATATTCGTTGTTCGTTGTTACCCCGGCAACGTGTGTTTAAATATGAAAACTGTTTAAATAAACAATGTTGGGCAGTAGCGTGCAACTTGTAGGGACATTTATACATTTTTTTTTGTATATGTATATTTATATGTATATGAACAACTATCACTATATTTTTAATTATCCTTCTAGACCGAGAGCCCACAGCAATTTTTGGGTGTGATTGATAACCAAAAATAATTAGCATAATTAGATAGGCCTTTTATAGTTATTTACAAATTTGAAAGTCTTGCATACTCTAGTGGGAGCAATAGTGCATAATAGTGCATCAAGTATGGAGTTCTTTCCAAGTCCAAATAATTGTGATAACAACTTTGCCAAAATGTAGAGTTAAGCCCCCTGATTGCAAATATCGAGGTCCAAGACGTTTTGAAGGTGGCCTTCTTAGTGCAAGAAGTAGCCTATTCTTATCGCGTCTGGCAGGCAGAAGGCTGTCTGTAAAACCTCTATCTCATGTTCTTTATAATCATTTTTTTAAATACTTTCATCGTGTACGTTCATATTAGGGTTCCCAACCGTACTATAATATATAGTATTGTGCTATATTTTGCCTTTGCGTACTATATACTGTTGAAGAAATATATAGTACGCAAAAATACTATATTTCAATGGATTGAATAAAAAGCGAACATATCTCTTATTATGTCTCATTTAATTATGCAAGAATCTGAATACGCCTAAGTCTTAATGTCAATGTCAAAATTGACAGCGATGATAAACGTTTGTCAGTTACATCTAACTACTGTCGGTGTTCTTGTGTGTGTATATTTAAACTTTGTTTACTGTCTTTTGTTTGATCTGGTTTTTTTTTCACAAAATTGTTAATGTTTTCCTTAATTGGCTAACTAGCTAACGAATAATCCCCAAAATATATTCAATGCCACATAACAATTTCTATCGGAAAACGTTGCATTGGCCATGTTAGTTATTTAATGTTTAGCTAGGTATTTCCATCGTCCATCATCTGCCTTTTATTTGTAATGTTTTTTATTGGACTGAATTGAATGAAAGTATGTAAGAGATGTTGAGTTTTATAAATGTTAATAAATTGTTGCAGATCAAACAACATGCTGAGACAAAACAACACTCAAAATTGAGCTTAACAAGAAAACTTCTACATTAGTTTATCGCACCATTCTTCTGTTTCCCAAGTGAATACTTGTGATTACAAGATAACAGCCAGTGAACTTGCTTTAACCTTCCATACTGTGTAAACAAAATCAAATATGTCGATTCAAAAGGCTCTAGTTGAAGATGTCCTAGGACCATAATGCCCTACAAACTTTAATAAGTGCTTTAAATGCACCCGGCTTATTTTTTTCTGCAAACTGATGCAAGCAATAGAAAGAATATCAAACTATTTCCATTCGTTGTTCAATATTTTGACATTGAGAATGGCATTCAAAACAAGTTATTATAGAGTTTTACGAAAATTGTGATGAATCAGGAAATGGGATGTTTGACGCTATTAATAAGTCACAATCTAACCTTTGATAGGGTGTCTGGTCTGAGTGCCGACAATTGCAATGTGAACTTCGGCCTTCACCATTCTCTGTATACAAAATAGAGCATCTAGTTCCTAACTTGGTGAAAGGCAATTTTCATGCACACATAGTTCAAAGCAATGAATTTTTTAAAAATTGATATTAAAAATGTAATTCTAAAAACCTACAGCCATTTCTCTTCGTCCGCAGTTCCAAGAAAAGAACAGAAAAAATTTGTTGCGGCTATTGAAGGTGAATGGCATGAGTTAAAACGTCATGTTAGCACTATCTGGCTCTGATTGCTGCCTTGCGTGGACAATACATATACTTTTGAATTGGAAGCCTTTGATTGACTATTTTACTAGTTTAGATGAAGAATGTCCTAGACATATCAAAAATATTTTTTGTATGAATGAAATTTATGGAAACATTAAAGTTCAAATCTTTTTGGACTTCGCTATCCATTTAATGTATAACTTTAATAAACCTGTCAAACAACTTGAAGTTAACAACATCACAGTTTTAGATTGGTTTAACATTATTTCGACTTTAAAGATTGCGCTAGAACATTGTCTATAAAGCTTTGAGATCGCATTACAAGTTCTTAACTTACAAGAAAGAATGAAAATCAATGACGAACTTTATTGTGAAATAACAATACTCAATGAAATCTTTGCGAGAGTAAGGAGCTCAAGAGATTTTACGAAAAAAAACTTCCGATCAAAAATGGCTGCATATTTTCCAAAATACCGAAAACAATCTACCAAATATTTTTAAACCAATTTCATTCCAACTCTCCATTCCTTTCACTGCGGCGTTTACGTAAAGGATTTTTTCAATCATGAACTCAAAATGGCGAGTAGAAAAAAACAGAGCGAGTCTCTATTAATTTGAAAATTGAATGTGGCTTACGAAACTTTGATTGCTAACAAAAAATTGTAAAATGATGCAAGAAGTTCAAAAAAATATAGATTTTATAAAAAATAATATGCAGCAAAAATAATTTTGGCTTTTTCTTTCACTTTTCATAAAATGCTATATTTTTTTGGATTGTACTATATTTTTTTCTAGCTTATTTGTAAAATACTATAATCAGTCGCAAAAATGTTGGGAACCCTAGTTCATATTGATCTTGCATTGATTAAAAAATGTCTGATTTAAGGAATTTATCAAAAGAAGTAATTGAGGAGTTTATTGACTTATACAAAAGGTTTCCATGTTTATGGAAAATAAAATCAAAAGAGTATAGTAATCGCGATGAAAAAAAAAGAAGCTTATTCAGTTTTAGTTGATAAACTCAAAGAATCAATCCTAACTGCACAAAAGAGTTGGTGGTGAAAAAAATAGATTCCATGAGAGAAAACTTCCGGAAGGAATATAAAAAAGTTATAGCCTCCCAAAAATCTGGAGCAGGATCGGAAAATATCTATGTACCAACATTATGGTATTATAGCTGAAGTCTTAACTCATCTATTATATTTGTGTGTGATAAATGTTTTTTTTTCAGCAAGCAACCCTTCGTCCAACAGGATCTTCTTTTTTTTTCTTTTTTTTGTGAACAAATAATAGTGCCGCTACTGACAACAATGTGTTGTTATCCATTTTGTTGTTAAGAACGAACTAAAAACAAAACCGAATCAATGTGAACGCTTCTTCGTTGTTCGTTGTTGAGAGAAGAACGAACAACGAACAACGAACAACGTACAACGAATGAAGAACGAAAGTCTAAATGGGGCTTTACGTATAACAATGAAAAAATCGCACGATTTTGTCATTTTTATTTGATTTGATTTATTGATTTTTGTTTGTACAGTTAGCTAGTGGTCTCAATAGTACAGATTTAAAATATTAAAGTGAGGAAACACCGTTAAATGATAAAAAAAAAAGGTTTTACTTTTCAGCTTTAACCTCACTTTTTGGTTTTTTAGTGTTTCCTTGACTAATAGTACTGAAAGTGCCCAGATTTGGATATTTAATACCTTTTAGAGTATGTATAGTCACCAGGCAGGCGTTTGTGTCAACCGTGTATCAACTTAAAAGTACTATAGCTTCAGAAACTTCCTTTTAGTCAACAAACAATTCCCTTACAAAATTAAACAAAAAAGTGCATTTTAAATGGAAATTGAGGAACTTTAAAAGTTTATTAGGTAAAAATAGTTATAAATGTTTCCTCACTTTAATAATGTTGGCGCAAAATTGTAAACATTTAAAACCTGCTCTAAATCAATGTTAGAATGTGAGTCGACTCAAAATATTGCATATAAAACGAGAACCGACTGTTTGTTAATTTTAAAGGACATAAACATTCTCTTAACGTTAAGGAGCTCGTCCAACATTAACAGCAGCAAATAGCTATAGTGTACTTTATCCATATTGACAATGGTTATTTCATACTAAAACAAATCGAAGTAAAAATGTTTAGTGATGTTTTATTCGATTTTTTAAAAGATGTGTTTTGTAAATAGACCGAATCACTGAATATTCGAAATTCGAAACAATCGTCCAAAAGTGCTTTACGATCAACAAATCTGTACATTTGAATTTATGTACATATGTATGTTATGTACATACCATACATGCATATGCATGCCGATTGCCGAGACGAGTATAGCCAAATGAATTTTCACCTGGAAAAAACAAAATTGAATTTTTATGCTGTAATTTAGCTACATAATATGTATATACTTCATTTCCATTTAAAATAATGTAAAAAACTTATAAACAATCAAAGTCTGTACCGACGTAGTGTATGAAGTGTAATTTTTTCAGCGAAAAATTATTTGGTTTAAAGTTAGCTGTTTTTTTTTTTTTATTTGTGCTGTTGCGTTTGAGTTATGTATCTGTCAAATAATAAAGGGTTATCCAACGTAAATTCGCATAGGTTCTGTTGTAAAACCCACATTAGTTAGAAGAGTTGTCTAAAGTATTTAAAATTATGAAAAAGTTAGACAAAGCCTCCAAGCTAAACGACTGCGTTAAGTAGAGCCGGTTTTATTGCTTAAACGAGAATTTTTTTAAATTTTGCGCCCTTTGTATTTATTATTAAAAAGTGCTAAATTACCTAATAAAACTATTCAGCTGTGCTCTTTAAATACTATGGGTACATATGCAAAAATAAAAAAAATATGCGTGGGAAAAACAAATTCTGGACTTATGTCCCTGCGCCCCGTTCATACGAATTATGGTATCACTATACTATACTTGTGGAAAATATACGTTTTTTTATTCTTTCTTATACAGAAAACACATAGAGTAAAGTTTAGGGATCTTCCATAGCAGTGAACACGTCCATTTTGCTCTCTCTTTGAAAGTCATCTGTTAAATAATTTTTGTTAACTTGCCTTAAATAGGATTGTGGACTTAAGGCCAAAAGAAGCTATCTTGAGTCAACAATTCAAATTATATAGTGCTAAGAATTCTAACTGGCCGATTTTTTTCAGTATTACATACTAGCCGACCCGTACTCGCGTTGCTTCGCAAATTGTAACTACTTACCGCATCGAATTAGATTCACTTGAAAAAAAGAGTTTGTTCATGTTTGTGAGTGTATTCAAGTAACTTAAAAAATAAAATGCACGACTGGATCGCACAAACTTGCTCATATGTACTTTAGAATTAAAAATACATTTTATAAATATGAAACATGGATTTAATGAGATAAAAATGTTCAAATGCATGGAATTGCCAACTGATTAATCTTTTTAATATTAAATTATTTTTTATATAACAAATTTCCTTAAAGTTTTTCGAGAACACAATTTGGGATGCCAAATTTTAAGTATTTAGTAGTATAGTATTTAGAAATAGCTTTTTTTCGAGTATTTTTATATACAATATTATTTTAAACTTAAGGGGGCTCCTGTTGAAATTTTTTGGTTAAAATCGTTAGAGCCTTTGATGAGAAAGTCAAAACATCAAAAAACGGTTCTATGACAGGTACCGTATGTCGAGGTACAGACATACAGACATACAGACATACAGACATACGGACATACAGGCATACGGACATACAGACAGACAGACGGAATTGTCGGACCCACTTTATTCGTCTTCGCTATTATCGTAATGTCAACTTTGATCAAAATCTCGAGTTCGATTTTTTTTCCAAATGCAGAACTTGCCCTATAGTACTTAGTACCTATATATCGCAAGTAAAAACAATGTGTGTGTCGGTTAGTTAGAAACAGTACAGAAAAATTGAATATGTAGGTAGGTAGGTAAGAGAAAAAACGTAACTATTGAATGGAACAAATATTAAGAGAGAGAGAGAGAGAGAACATGGGAAGAAAAGAAAATTAAAAATGTTGGAATGATAATGAAATGAAACAAAGCAGCGACCTCGGGATTCCTGGATAAAATAAATTCAAAAAGTTTATAATTTTATAATTTGTTTTTATTTATTTCTCAGGTTGTATGTGTAACTAAGAATTGATTTTGGGCTTAAAATTTGCGCAACAATATTGACTTTATGAAGCAATGCTACTATTTGTCGATTATTGTATCGGTTTTAAGCTATGAGTGGTTGTATGTCAACTAATGAAAAAAAAAATGGACAAAAAATGTAAAATTAATAGTATTTAAGTTTGACAAATTATTAATGAAAAAAAATTATAGCCATAAACACTCTTATAACAATATAGAAAATAATAAAATTTATTTCAAATTAATCGGTTGACTACTTTCTGAGATTGTGCGTCACAAACTTTAAAATGGTTTCGCTTTTATATAATAGTATATAGATATAGTTTGTATTATAAAAAAAAAACAACAACTAGATAAATAGGAACTAAATAACAACTTATGCATTCGTAAAAAAATCGCATTTGAGTAGTTGATCAAATTTGACATTACGATGACAGGGAACACAAAAAAGAATAACCCACTCGAAATTCTGTCTGTTCGAATACAGCCTATGCGATTCGTGTAATTTATTTAAACATTGCAGATAGAAATATTTAACTACACTCCCAAAGGTTATTTTGAACCAAAAATACCGGTACCTGCTATACAAATGCTTTTTTCGAAATTTAAGAAAATATTTTTCTTATCTCAAAAACTCTTTGTATACAATACGCCCTTGGTTTAAGCTATATTAATGCTTTTTTATCGGCTGCTTCTACTGAGGCTGTATTTGAAATAAAATACAAAAAAAAATATATTATTAAAAACAAGCTTATGGTAAAAAAAAATTCTGACAAATGTTTCTTAATGGTAAATTTCATAGAAATTTTTTGGAAATAAGAAATAAGACATTTACTAATAGTATCATAGAACAAAATTTTAACTGTTGACATTCTCTATATTGACACAACGTATTAAAATTAAATTTATACAGATACATAAAGTATAAAAAAAAACATTGTAAATCAAAATTTAAAAAAAAATATAAAAACATTTGTTAGGGTTTGAAAAACAAACTTCAATTTTTTTTATCCAAAATGATTCAAACAAACCGGCGATTCTCTGTATTTGATGCTACGTCCATTAGGCTCAAAGGTGACCTGATAAGCATTCTGATAAGCGAAACGGGTATCACGGGTGAACTGATTAACAGAAGGAACGCAACAGGCTAATTCCGACGGTGTTTAAGAGACGAAAATGACTTCATTATAGCTCTGTTTCCTATCATTCTTAACTGAATTCTATCCAAAAAATAGAGAAGAGAAGATAATGCTGCACCTGCCCAAAGATGTGAGGTATTCACGAGTTTTGTAGCCAGATCAGAGTGGGTCTTGATAATGTGGTCATTCTAACGAAGATGGTCGTTGACACCCATAGCGAGTTCTGAGAACTTTTCGGCTTCTTCGATGCAAGTACCATTCAAAGACAATGGAATTAGGGTTACATTTTGCTGCAACGATAATAGACAGTATTGACATACGTGAATTTAAGAACGAGTTTGAGGAGCTGAAAGTCGAATCGTTGGCAAAACAATGAAGTAGATTAGAAGTTTTAGGCAAAAGATTGCTTATAAAAATGAGGAGACAAAACGGAGCCCTGGGGACCAGTAGTGTATTTGGTGCAGATTCGACTTGAAACCGTCCAATACAACATGTATTGAATGATCTAGAAGGCAATTTCTGATCCAAGAATGAGAATTACATTGACACAAGACACACACGTTTTCGATAAGAGACCCTGGCGCCGAACTTTATCAAATGCCTTAGAAATATCAAGCACAATAATCTTACTTTCGCTAAAACATTGTAAAAATCTGTTTCACTGCTCTGTGAGATATGCCATCAGATCAGAAGTGGAGCGATTGCTGCGAAAGCCGTATTGCCGGTCATTAAGAACGTTTCAGTCTTCGAGATATTTTTTAAACTGATAATAATCTATCAGCGATTCCATGACCTTGGAAAGAAGGGATGAAATTGCAATTGGTCGATATTAGGAGAAGGAAGATGGGTTTCTGGACAAATCCTGTTTTCCATCTGCTAGGAACAGAACGGTAGGCACCAAAAATATTGGTACCCACTCTGAAAATCTTGAAAACATGGTTTTTGTAAATCTTGTTTATTGTAATCTTATCTTTGAATTAAAATTTTTTTTTACAGAAGCTTCTTAAAAATTTCAAAAAAAAACTTCTTCGTCAAAACTTAAAAAAAAAATTGTTTTGAAAATTCAATACCTTGACAACAAGTAAACGATTATTTTTTAAACTTATTTCCTAAAGTGTATATTAATAAAGGTTTTAAAATTGATATTCCAATTTTGTTTTCCTTAGACAATTTTTAAAGAAATTTCTTATATAAAAAAGTAATTTAGTAATAAAACGAATTTTTGAACTTTGTTTGCATAAATTCAGGTTTTTAAAAAATTTTATGCATTTAACTATTTTTCTCAAAATAAATCCATGATTTTGTATTTATAAATAATTTTTCAAAGTAATTCAACAATTCCGAATTACTTTTACATTGAAGCAAGTACTTCCGATCCAGTTGTGTATCTTATATTTTATTTTAATGAAATTGAGCAAATATTTCTGACTATTGATTTTATTTATGTCGATCAAAATTTTTATACAGGAGCTTCTTAAAAATTTAAAATAATACTCTCCATAAGAGTTTGAAAAAATATTGTTTGAATCTTTTAAGGAAAAATCAATAATTTCTTGGAAATTTAAAATGTTGAAAATTGGTGTAGGATTGTTTTTTTGAAATTATTTAACTTTCATTTTACTGACTTAATTAACGAATTAAGGAAATATCGAATCAAGCCAAGAAAATACTAAAGTGTTAGTAGTTGATAAATAAAATTACTGTATCGCTGTTACCAAATCCGGATAGCGAAAAGTTAAAAGCCCAAAAACCCACCAAAGATTCTCACCAATAATGAAAATCACTCCTCAAAATTTTCAGATTATAAATTTAATTTTAAAGAAATATTTTTTAAATAACCATAAGGTATATAACTCTCAATTTTAACGCTTTTCCACAACTAAGGCGAAACACTTTGTCGCGGATATAGTTTCCTTCTCGAATTTATTTCATACAAAAATGTCTGGTACTCCATACCTAAGATGTTATATATAAAACAAAGGATGAAATCATCAAAATTGGAACTGTTTTCGAAACAAGAGTGGCATTCCGTATATACAATCGTTTAAGCCTCCCAATAATCTGCGTTCAAGCAACTTATGGAAAAGACAAACACTTTGCGAACACGGCCGTGAATTTGTTGAATATAAATAGAAAATAAAAATAAAAATTCAGTATAAGAGTAAAAAGTGACTCTATGGACGGAGTTAATCAGAATTCTCCCCAAAACACACCCTAAGTAACTTTTCCTTGTATCTTCTCTGAAAGAAAAGCGAAATTCTGCCAAAAACAGTTCTACTCTCTCTCTCTCTGCCCTGAATTTGTATCCGAAATTATGTCAACCACAGACATCAGCTTTACATTTCAAGGATCAATTTGAAAGTCTTTGCATTCAGTGAGTGGGGAGCCCCATTGAATTCCAAGATACACTAACTCAAACAATATAATGTGATGCGATGTGCGATGGTCCTTCATTATAAGCTCCTTTCATAGTCATGTCCTATAGTTGTTTTTCAATTTAAAAATTCCCTCAAAAAAAAAAAAAAAAAACACGAAAATCATCCCTTTTTAATGAAATCACTTAAGTAGGTATTTTTGTCATTTTATTAGGTTTTTTTTTTTTTTTGAGCAGAGATACTTTTCGTCTTCTTCCCAGGATGACAAAAAGGTTCTATGGCACTTTTTACTATTTACGTATTTTTTTCTCTCCTTAAACTCAAAAATGCCAACAAAAAAAAAAACACTATGCTAAAATAAATAATTTTAATCAAAACAGCAAAAAAAAAAATCTGAGAAAGTCTTTGGTTAAAATAATAAATTTTCATTGCATTGGGCTAAACCTCTCGCTGGCTGTAGCGAGACTTCGTCCTTGTCCTTTGGCTCTCAATCTGGTGGGATAAAATCATCATGATTTTTGAATGTCCTTGCAGCGTGAAATGATTTTTTTCCTCAGTGATTCATTTCAACCCCTCGATTGCAACAAAAGGAATATGGACCGACAGACGTTTTGAATTTAATTAAATCCCACTTGAGATTCAAATGAACGTATATCTTTATCTAATTAAAGCGTAGAATGGTTTCGAAGGTATCCACTCAAGTTCCAGAGACCCGAATCCCCTCAAAAGAAATCCATTTTGCCAAGGGATTGTGCTAGGATAAACGGGACAGGCGACAAAAAAAGGACCATAGAGACACAAAATTTCGACTCAGAATCAGTGGGGTGTGAGGTTTTCTCTCCCTCTGACTATCATAGCGCAGAAGATGCTGATACTGATGACTATGTAGGTCCATGGAATATACCATGGAGACAGAGGTACTGAGGTAATTCACAGGGCGGAGAGAATTCAAAGTCCTTAAAGGGCTTTTGTGTCGTCGCCATCATCGTCGTTGTCGTTGCATGGGACCAGGAAATAGTGATAGCATGTGTGGTATCAGTTTCATTTGCGTTGTCGTGATCGTTCTTTAGTGAAGCAGAATGTCTTGAATAGGGATGAGCCTTTGCGAAATAGGATAACACTGAGTGTGGTTTTTCTTTTGTTCTCGGATATCAATGAAATGACACACACACAATAAAGCCAGAGCCGGAGATCTACGCACACCCACACAACGAGCGATTCGATGACAACTAATCACACGGTTGTCCTCATTGTGTCCTTTTATATATATACACATCAAAGCCATGTGACAATTTTCCGGACAAATTCTATTACAATTAGACGCATTTTGCCAATGTCGGAACAGATCCTTTACAAAAGCTTCTTATACTACGAAATTGATTTCAAATGATGGGATTGTGTCGTCTCGCCTGATGGAGGAAAGTACATATGTTTTATTCGATTCGGTGGTCGAAAAGGATTAAGGACTTATTGAGGGATGACGTGAGTTTTATGGGGTGCTTTCGTCAAAAATGCTTGATTGCCATGGGAAATTATTTAAAGAGCAGTAATTGATGACAGTTTTAGATAAATATTATTATGAAAATGATTTACTGTAAGATTAAGGGATGTGGTAAGGTTTAAATCATCTTGAAGTCCTTCTAGTTTTTATTGAATTCAACAAAAAATCCATTTTTATTCCAACAAATTCCGTTTAAATATTTACAAAAGTTAAGAAAATCGCAATTTCAACAACAGTGTTACCCAAAGGCATTAACCCCGATGTAGTTATTTCCAGACCTATCTAAAATTTTTTTACTATTAAACTTTTACTTGGACCTTAAACTTTTTTTCACATTACTTTTTCATTATGATATCAGTCAAATCAGACCGACATTGTTGAAGATCAATTGTCTTCTTTTAACCAAATTTTTAATGGTATTAGCAGGACGGTTAAAATTTCTTCCAATCTTGTCGGATATTGCCTTTGGCGGGTTCTTGAGACTAAGACTTGTTCTTATAGACATGTAACTTCATAAAATCCGAAATCAGACGAACTTGCTGGATAGTGCAATTCGCCAAAAAGTGACATTAGGTGACGTGGAAATGTATTCTACGACAATGCGATTGTGTGTTATATGTGCGGTTGCATCGTCTTGTTAGAAACTAATATCCTCCGGAACAAATTCAACAATTTGCGACAGTAAATACTCGTTGACCGTAGTAATGTATAGTTCACATTAAGCGTGTTATCAACAGAGCACCGTTGTAGCGCGACCTCCAAAAATAAGGCTCGATGGAAACTCTAGAGAAACATTCAGTAACTTTGAATGGTATAATGAATCTTCATGGACGATTATATTCTCTGTTTCTGTGTGTCCTCAGAAGTAACTGACAATTTTCGAAAGTTATAGAAGCATCTGATAAGTTTATATATCTTGGAAACTTTCTAACTACAAGACATTTGCGTTTTATTAAAGAAACTGTTGAAATCACTCAAAAAGGGCTTTCAATACTAAAATTAAAAATTGATTGGAAATATTGATTAACTTTTTGACACGGGAAGAGCAGAGTGTATTGCAAACATACTTTTCTTTGCTGAACTCAAACAGGTTATCCATTTTCGCCATCAGCTCAGGCTTTTGAGTTTAACCGTTGGAAAAAAGATGTTTTCTATATTTGAATTCATTAAACTACGAGACATGATTATCTTTCTGCAACTTTTTGCAACGATTACTGAGAAAGTGATGATTTCCTTTCAAATGCTGCTTAAATCTACCGAACATTTTTTTCCTCTTTATTTAAATTTACTTTTGTGTTGTTGGAATAAAAAGGCGTACTTAATGGGTTTTCTTTAATTAGGAAGTGTCACGTTATGTCTAACAGCAAAATTATAACTTGAAAGCCGTTGCGAATTTTGTTGGAAAAATTTAACCACGGTTTTATCTGGAAACAAAATGAACTTGATGCCCAGCACCAAAAATTATTTTTGTAACGAGTCTTATCCGCTGGTGTCAAAAGTCGTATAAACCTGTGTATTGATTGGAAAGTTCTATAGATATATTGTGGCATAATGGTTAGTATGCGTTGGTCATTTGACAAACGCCATCATCGCCGAGCGAAACGGACCCAGTTCTCTTTTAGTTTCGAAGGTGGAGCTCCAGTTCATCTTCGACTCCCTAAAGAAAAAGAAATCAGCAGAAGTCGACGGTATACTCAACGTTGTACTACGACATCTACCTTCGGAGACAGTGGGCATTTATATAACACTGTTAAACAACACTGTTAAACAACTGCACATTATCCAGTGCGTTGGAAGATAGCTGTGGTACTTCCTCTCCCGAAAAAAGGAAACGTCAATTCCAATCCGGCGAATCTCCGGTCAATAAGTCTTCTTCCCGATATAAGTAAGGTATTCGAAAAAGTTATTAATAGAGCTCTGTCCAAATGGGTGGAGGACAACAATAACAAACGGGATACTCAGTTCAGTTTTAAGGCAGGACATGATTCAATTCATGCCGCGTCTAAACTAGTCTCTGATATCCAATGAAAAAAAAAAAAACTAAAAGGTAATATACTGGTGCTTGTCTGAGTGATTTTGAGAAGGCTTTCGACACTGTATGGTTAGAGGGTCTCTATCTAAAACTTACCAGACTCGGCATAAGTAAACCACTATTATTATATACTTTATGACATGCTCACTTTCAAAAAGTTTGTTTTTCAAAAGTGGCAATGTAACTTCTACAGCAATCTTCGATATTAAGAATGGTCTTCAGCAGGGAGCGGTCAACTCGCCAATTCTATTCAGCACTTGTACCAGCGCAGCGGTCTGATAGGTAGTCTAACTCAGGAAATTGCGTATGCCGACGATCTAATTGTGTACGGAAAAGATTTAAAAGTCGAGGTCATCGGAATTCTTTTGCAGCGTGACTTCGACTAGATTCACCGATATTGCGATAACTGAAAGTTGAAAATCAACTTTTAGACCAGGGCTCGTGGAGCGTTTGCCCTGACGAACCGGTTGTTTTACAGCAGCTGGCTTCATAGTAGTGTGAAGGCGGTTTGCTACATAGAGCTTATCCGGTCGATAGGTGTCTATGGGTGCTCGGTATGGTTGAACGTTCCCTCATCTCAAATGGAAAATATTCGGGAGTTTGAGAAGCAGTGTCTTTGATGTTGCCTTGGATCACACAGAACACAGAGTCGGAGTACAAACATTATTATTCCAACCAGGTTCTATATAACGGAGAAAGTTGACGAGGGCTTATATTTCTTGGCCGACTTACATAGGTTTAAGTTTATCTTAGGTAGAGACAGTCAGGGTGGTACGAGAAAAAATAGATATTATAAACAGGGTGTTTCCTGTAAACTTGGAAATTTAATACAATGCTCAGAATAGTGTTTTAACTTCATCATCTATGAAAATATTAATAATTCGAATTCAGGGAAATCAAGTGTTCCTTTGATTTTAGTCAATCCACAAATCGATCAATATCAGTCGGCTACCGGAAATTACGCCAGAAGTAATTACACCAGAATTTATTTCTGGAAAAAACGCCAGAAAATGTTGTTTACTCAATATTGGAAAAGGGGCCAGAAATTATCTCGGCAAATAAGCCAGAAATGCTGGAAATTGGGCCAGCTATAGGTATGGAAAAAGACCCAGAAATCAAAATGAAAATTAAGTCAGAAAATCAATTTATTCTGGTCTAATTTCCAAATTGGATTTCGGAAAAAAGACCAGAAAATTTATTTTGTTCTTTAAATTTATTTTCTGACTTTTATTCTAATTATTCTAAAATGGAGAAAAACGCGATAATTTTTTTTTTTTTTGAAAAAATGCCTGAAGTTCAGGAAAGATTGCCATAAAAGTCTGGGATGCTTTAATATAGGAAAAAAGGCCAGAATTTGTATGAACAAAATTTTGGAATTTTTTCCAAATGAAAAACTGGCGTAATTTCCTCTGGCTTAATTTCTGGAAGCCATATCAGTCGTGTTGTTGAGAGGCCAGGACAAGCAGTTCGGGACCGTAAAAACGATTTTGCCTACTGTTTAACCGGTTTCCTGCCAACTGGTCCCAAACAGCTGGTCCCACGACAACTGATCCCACGACAACAAATCCCACTACAAAAAGCATTTTTATAATCCCGTTTCTTATTAGGACGTATAAACAGTGAGGTATGTAAGGGAGGGCATGCTGCCCCCTGCAACCGCCCTGCTAGGACACACTATAGGATTTGGGGTAGGTGCGAGTTGGGTGCATGCAAAGTTTCTTTACATTTAACATGCAGTGGGGGTAAGGACGGGAAAAAGAAGATAGGGATACTCAAATTTTTGATTATCGAAAGAAGATAGATAATGTGGGATCAGTTGTCGTGGGAACATTTGTCGTGGGACCAAATATCCTGGGATGAATATACTGGAACCACCGGTCGGGTCGGCATACTAATGCTGATTTATCAAACAAAATTACCTTCAAAACCAATGAAACTTATTTTCATTTTGATAGCCTAACTGGTGGTCAAAAATATGGAATTTCAGGTTCAGGAAATTCAACAGTAGACATATATTGAAAAAGAAATGCATCCAAAACGCAGGATTTCCTTATCCAGGATTTCACATTTTTATGTGTCAGACGTTAGCCAGATCCAATTATTATATATGGTGCCTAAAATGAGAGATCTGGGTTTTATTAAGATCACATCTGGTTTGAATTTGACCCTCCCATGCCATATTTCCTGGTTTTGGTGATCAGAATTGGTTGCCTTCTAGATCACACAATCTAATGCCGTTGAATTTTTTCTCAATTGTTCTTCGAATTATAAGGGAACCACACATCCCTTGAAGGAGGAAACTTAGTTCCGAAAGTAAGCTAAATTTATGCGGGATGTTCATCGAGATTTGGGACAAAAGATTGCGTGTAAGCTATGGATGCCATTTACCCGATATCCTATTTCAATGAACCCTATTCCATATACCTTATGAATTAAGAAAATTTACGAAAATATCAAATCTTAACTAAGGGGTCCTAAATAATCGGTAATATTTTTTATTTCTTTGGGGTCTTATGGGCTTTTTAAAGAAAATGATAAGACATATTACTTATTTCTCTTTTCCCAATAAAGAAACTGATATTATTCATCGCTCCATTAAAGCCAAACCTTCTCCAACTTGTGACAGTGTTGTTCCATGTAGACAAAAAATGTAGACTACACGATTGTCTACGTGTAGACAATTCAACGTATACAATTCCTGATTGTCTACATGCCAATGTCAACAATGTAGACAACGTAGACATTCAATTTTTCTTATTATGTTTCGTCTAATAAATCAGAGCTCGAGCCAAAATCATTGTCATCAATCAAAACAATCATAGAGACATCGCCGGATTAAGATGTCGCAGGTGATTGGGATTGCTTACAGGCATTGCTTTCGTAAATGAATGTTAAGGCATTATTATTAGGATATGAATATGCTTTTTTTAACAAATTTTTATTTACCTGTGCAGTATTTTGTAGATTTTTGTTGCACACTGTACAATATGCTACAAATTTGTTATTGTTTTCCATTAAAAGAAAACCTAGGTGATCGAAACCTTTATTTTTTCGTCGACCAATATTTGAATAAAAACTCAAATTAACAGCTGAAATTTTCTTAAATGAAGTAAACAATGTGACAGAGAAATCAAGAATGACAGATTGGCTGGCATGCTTTGTCTACATTGTTGACACCATAGTCGACATTCTCTACATTGTCGACACCATAGTCGACATTGTCTACATTGTCTACATTGTCGACACAATTGTCTACGCATTAATGTAGACAATCAAAGTCGACACGTAGAGGAACAACACTGCTTGTGATCCCCTTCAATCAAATTAACTCTCCTTCACAATTGAAAACCATTAAAGTAAATCACTTTTTAATTGTCCTTTTTCTCGAAATAAAAAAAATAACGCAAATGTATACCTACCTACACAATAAAAGTGTATTTCAAGTCAGATGTCCTTGACGGGATAATCACCTACCACTAGACCTTTAGACCTTACTGCGTGTACCCACTTATGTATGTTTTGCATTTACAAAGGTGTGCTAGGTATCCGCTTTGTAGAGATGGTGTCAAAAATGACGGTGCGGTGCTACCAATCGAAACCTGTAATTTCCATAAACCCATTATGATGTTGGTAAACCATATGAATGCAACTAAACGCATTCTCTCATATTATACCTAGTTGCCTACCTCGCTCCCGTCCTGTTGCTACACTATGGCACCCTGCCTTATGGCTGACTGATGAATTAGTTCATAAACTGCAATTTGACATTAATTGCAGAATAATTTGCCTGCCCCAAATGTCATTAGAAATGTAGAACATTCAGCTTCAAGCGTTTTGCTATAAATTGCAAGCATACACATACACACACACATAAGTGTCAGCATATTCAGCTTGCTGTATCTTGGATCGAATAGGGACATGAATTTTAGTGCTCCCTTTTTCTTGCATGTGAAAATAGGATTCAGGATTCCTCCACAAAACACACACACACACTTGCATTAAATCCTCGCAAAATGATGTATCGACCAGGAGGAATCCCAGGCATGCGAAGGAGGGGGGGGGGGATATGCAAAAATCAATAACACTCAACCATTCATAAGGAGCATACGGTTAGAGCTCATTTATCGTATGCTTTGCTTATTTCCCAGAGCTGAAAGGAAAAATGATAAAAATGACATTTTTAAGTTCTCCTCTGCAACCCTTTTCGGTTTTTTTTTGTGTAAGCCTCTGTGTATTTTCGAAAGGAATTTTTATTAATAGGGGTTCTTGTGCCCTAATTCGATTATTAAGTTGATGATGGCGAGCGATATACTGTGACCCACATTATCCCGGTTTTAGGTCTTTTACATATGTTCAGGGATGTTATTCGACTTTAAGGGCCACCTTATTCCTGTAATACCTCTCGCAAATAGAGGAGAAAATGCCCATTCGCCCAGGGGTCAAATGCCCCTATAAAATTGATTCTGTTCGACTGGCTTATCAGCTCCGAGGAAACAAGGTTTTCAGCTTTTCCGTTCACCGAAACCGTTTGTTTAATTCGATTTTAAAAACAAATTTTAAACTATACTTATTCCATTCTCACCTACACAAATAGAAACAACATGTAGGATGCGTAAAATAAGTTGTAGTTTGGGAAGCTTATCACATCCCTGGTGTTCTTCGGCAGCAGTGCTATTGCTATGCCCTGAATATTGTGTCGTCCGAAACGCAAATGATCGTTTTAAAAATTTATAAATTGCGCTCTGCAGTAAATCGTCGACATCGTTTGTTGAAATTGTCGACGTCGAAGACGACAACGGTTCGGTGGTGTGGCGATGGCGTGGCACTGAAGTTGGCATTCCTGCTATAATATTCCTCCTAGTGGCTCTATATGAATTCGTTGAATGGCAATATGGCATAGGACCTATAGGGATAGACAATTTCATACACAGATTCATAGCATCCAGCATGTGTGTGCTCTGGAGAAATGTTTTAATAAAACACATCTGCTTTGAAGGTTTATTATTATATATGGCCCCAGAGGGATTCACAGCTTCCTCCCTTAGCCATATCCTTGAACCCAAAATGTATCCTCATATACAGCTACCACTTCGAGCTCGGTCTTATGCATGCCTCTGAGGGCAGAAAAATAATAATATGGGACATAGCACCTATCTCTAGGATCGGAAAGCACTGGGCCATAGGGACATAAATCAAAGAACGACTATTTTGAAAATGTTTTCCAATTTTTGAAAGAACGACATGGGAGACAAGAGACAAGAGAATAGCAAGTGCGGAACAGCTACGATGAGAATTATATTAGAAACAAAAAATTGCGACTCTGGTTAACGGTGTGTGATGGGCGTCAGAATTATTATGGAAGGATATTTGAGGCGATTTAGAGGATTGGCACGTGAGTGGCTTATAATTTTCAAAACGAACCGAAAAAACAAAATAAAACTTATTTGATGAAGGTTCGATATGGGTGTGCTGTTGTGAATAGGCCATGGGGCTCCTTTGAGCCTACAAATTTGGATGTTCCCAGCACAGTAAGGAGGTAGGTACCAACTTGGGAATTGCATGTATAAATCATGTTTTTTTTTTTTTTCATTTCATGCGATGTGTATATTGGTTGGCAATAAGTGGGTGATAAGTCTGAGGAAAAAAACACGAAAACATGAGATTATTTGAAGGTTACGTCTTCCACATATCCTTAAATAGTTTATGTATACATAGGTATCTTTGGGGAAACATAAATTTTGGGCCTGGTTTACATTAAGGGAAACGAGTTTTAAGCATACAAACCTATGTAGGTATGTAGATGGGTATTTAAATAATTTTGTAGAAACTGGAAAAACTTTCTTGCGTAGGTAGAGGCGTCTTGTAGAAACAAGTTTTTTTAAGGCTCAGCCAAAACAAACTTTCCCCATAAATTAAAAACACGTTTGGATAAGCAAAACCTACACATGTATCTTTCGTAAGAATTAATGGGTAGCTATTAAAATAATCGATACCTGCACTTAGAGGTTTATTCACCTATGAACCACACCCACCTCCGGGGTCAGAGACACAATTATTTCGAATCAAACAGAAGTGAACCAGATATCAGGTTGTAAACGGTTTTTTAATAAAGGCTGATAGATGTTGAATTTGAATGAAACAAGCTGTGTGTTAAAAAAAATCTCTTTTATTTGCATGGCCCGCCCTTGTGTGCCATTATGTATGAAGTATGATATCGTTCAAATGCCCGCCACGGCTTATTTTCTTGGCACCAATCCCAGTGGTCCAATTTTCCATGACTCTTCCATATAGATCCGTTTGCATTTGATCGATGGCCTGTGTTATGTTCACTTTAAGGGCATTGATCGATTGTGGAAAGAAATTGTAGATCAAATCGCATGACCTTAGTGGTCAATTGACGTCACCTCTGCGAGAGATAACGCTACCAAAAAATCGTTCATGCAGAATGCCAATCGTGGCGTCCGCTATGTGGCACTTAGCGCCATTCTGCTAGAGCCCAATGTCGTCCAAATCCATATAGTTCAATTTGGGTTATAAGAAATTGTTTATCATCGTTCTGTAGACCTCGCTGTTAACGATGACCACCTGACCAACGCTGCCGGCTCAAAATCAACACCAAAGGGTACTTTTTTAGGATGAATTTTCACCTCATTTAGCTTGGTGTCGTTAACACTGTAATTCATATAAAAATGTGCCTCGCAGCTAAATATTGTAATATTTTTCTAAAGTTCGTTAAATTAAACTTATTACTCTTTTTAGTATTTCTTCTTTATTCACACTTTCCAATTCAAAACAGTAAATCTCAATTTATAAACAACTCAAATACTTTTATTCAAATTTAAATCACACTTGTTTAATAACACAATCCAATAAGCAATACTTTTGCACACTTTCATAATCCAAAATCAACTGTGTCTAGCTCACCGTGAACACTCCCTTATATACTCGAATTAGTTGTTCTCGAAAGTTCTTGTCTTGGAATGTTCTAGATGTTTGGAATAAGGGGAAATACATTTGACATTGGAAAAGAGCTTTTTGTTTCTTCCATAAATTAGATATGCAGTTTTCCAACAGATGGCGCTGTAGTAGTATAAAGCTCTGTTCACAACAATATGATTTCTCAGCCAAAACTGAGGTCCGCGTCTAAACGCTCCGAAACCCAGTTAGTAAACGAACGCCGCGTTGCCTTTGTCCTTAGTTTGAGATGCTGGGCCATTTGGATCTTGAACGGGTGTAAACCCAAGTCCTGATGCAAAACTCGCTGAGTTCTTTCGATGCGAAAATCCGAGTTCTTGTACATATGGCAAGGAATCGACTGCTTCGGGTTTTATTGTAAATTTTCACCAACGGCCTGCAGATGTTCTCGCGTTCCTTTGACATACGAATGAGAGATTGAATTTTTGTTTAAGCTCTGACACTGTCGGTGCACGCTTACCGAAATATATCACGCCTGTAAGTTTTACAAAATTTTACAGTCAAATTTTTAATTAAGAGCAAATTTGTATATTTCACAGCAAATGAGTTCACATTTTCTTGTTGTTAAAGTGACAGTTTGTTGTCAATTTTGATTGTTTCCTGCTCGAAATCTTGACAGAAAGTCAGAGTCATACCTCTGCGGAACAAAATGAATAGCTTTAGGCTTGACCAACGTTGGGAAGTATTGAAATCATATTCGGATTATTTGCTTAGCAGGTCAAATTGACTCAGCATTTGAAGGCATGCGCTTCGTTATTGATTCGCAGTTTTGGGTCTTAGGGCAGCTTGAATTGGACAACAATTTTGGGTGAATTTTCATCTCGGCGGTAACGTTAACAAACAAAATTTCCGCATGTGGGACTCGAAAAAACACGCACGTTATTGTTCAGAAGCCAATGCATCCACAGAGAGTGACAGTTTGGTGAGGATTGTTGACCATTTTTCTTCGAAAATGAGGCTGGTGACAGCGTTTCGTTCAATGGTGGGCGTTTACTGAAACCGAAGACATAGATTTGGACGACCTCTGATTTATGCAGGATGGTGACACACAGCCCATGCCACAATCGATCTTTTGCGCACCAAGTTCCCAAATCGTTGGTACTGTCAGTTGGCCGCCTCGGAGCTGCGATTTGACCCCTTTGGACTTTTTTTTGGGGGGAACGTGAAGCACCGATGTTATGCCAACAATACAGAAACGTTTCAAACCCTTTAGGCCAATACCATCCAAGCAATCTGTGAGCTACAACCCGAAACAAGGTCTTGGAAATTTGGAGTGACAGAATGCGTTTCTGCGAAACCAGCTGAGGCAGCCACTTGAACGACGCCGACGTTGCATTTCATAATTAATGGAAATGTTTGCTCTTACTAAAAAAGCCATAATACCTGGACGAAATTTTATTTTGTTTATTTTATTACATTTTTAAAAAGAAACTTGTATTTGGCCCAGCATTTATAGGCAAGTTATACATTCGTAAGCAAAACTCGAATTGGAGATTTTGACCAAAGTTGACACCACGATGATAGAGAAGACGAAAAAAGTGGGTCTGGCAATTGTGTCTGTCTGTCTGTTCGACTACAGCCTAAACGACTCGGTCAATTTTTTTTAAGTTTGGTAGATAGCATTTTTAAATTTTTCCCGCCACAGGTTTTTTTTTTTCTTCAGACCAGAAATAATGGTACCTACTCGTACCAAACGAATTTTTTTTCGAAGTTTTATAAAATATTTTGTTTTACCTCAAAAACTGTTCTACATATTTTAAACTAAGCCTAGGTAATTATTTTTTTTTTGATTTTTAAAAAAAATTTCAATTTTTTCAAAACTCAATACACATACATACATATGAAAAACCCTATACTCGATTTTTTAAAAAATGACAGTTAAAAGTTTTTCAATACAATATTATCTAAGATGTGAGAAAAAAATTAATTAATTGTATCTTGAAATAACGGTACCCACCATATAAATGTTTAAAAATTGGTTTCAAAAATCGTATTTTTCTCAAAAACGATGCCCAGAATTTTTATAATTTGTTTTTCTTTCTATTAAAATTGAAATAAAGATATTACTTACTATATCTACAAAAGACCCATTTTTTCGAATTTTGAATTTCTCATTATTTGCAAAAACGGATTTTAATAAAAAATTTTTAAAGAGCAGCTTTTATCAAAAAGGTTGGAAAGCATTGCATTTTAAAACTTAAAAACAAAAATATTTATTGAATTTCTGAAGAAAAAAAAATGTTTTGGAAAAATTGTTAAAAATATTTTGAAAAAATTGTATATAAATGATCATTTTTTTAAGAAACCTTTACAAGGAGTTTTAATTTTTGATTTTGCATAAACTAATATTTACTGGAGAAATCACATGACATACTGTTTTCAGCTCCAACTACTAAAGGAGTTGCGTTTAATTTTGTCATTTAAAAAAAAAAAATTATTGTTTTTAACATTTTTTTCTAGTAACATTCAATTTTAAAATTTGTAGTCTTTAGCAAGTTCGTGCGACCCAGTCGTGCATTGTATTTGATTAACGACTCGTAACGATCTTGACCAACATTTTTACAAGGTTTTTGGGTTTAAAAAAAAAAAAGAACATTTTTTTTTATAAAAACCAATATCATGAAAACGATTAATTTTCGAAATTATTTCCTAAAATTTATATTATTAAATTTTACAGAAATTTCTTTTATAAAAAAATAAATTTAATAAAACAAAATTTAAACTTTGTTTTCATAAATTAATTTTTTTTTTTTAGAAATTTGAACATTTCCTTCTAATTTAGTCCAAGGTCTTATATTTATAAGCAATTTATTTTGTGCTGAAAGTTTTCAAACAAAAAAATGTATTTTTAATTTTTAAAAACATTTTCAGTTTCTTTTAACTTACATAATATTTTGAAAACATGCTGTTTGTGGCAGAATTTTTTTAAGCTTTTTAAAGTAGAAAAACAAATTTAAATTGTATCTAAAAATAACTGTAGATTTGCACAATAGAAATGTTAAAAAATTAAATTCCGAAATCGTATTTTTCTCGAAAACGGCTATTAAAATTCTTATAAAAAATTCTCTGTTTCGCTTAATTTTTACGATATTAAAATAAATAGAGGAATTTGAAATGAGGATAATACTGACAGTACCTACCTGTCGGCCATTTTTCAAATTTTAAGTCCCTCGAACATAAGAGTAAGTTCGAGCGATCCAGTCGTGCATGTTATTTATATTATTAATTAATTTAGGTACCTATTTATTATTATTTATATTAGCTATTCAGATTTTCGGAAGTTTGTATTCGATATTAAATGCTAGGAAAAAATATATAATGTACACTTACACATTGTTCCGACACATGCACACCATACTGTACTCATATCAAGTTGAAAAAAGAAATCCTTTTCGCATTTTCGCCTTGCGGCAGGAGGACACGTAAGAGCAAAATAAAAAAACAAACATAATATCATAAAAAAAGGGAATACACATTGTAAAGAAAGAAATGAGAATGGGATCAGTTCGGGATAGTGAATACAAAAGAGGAATTATTTTTAATAAACATACAAATGCCCGGTCTGACACTAGTCAAATGAATCCATTAAAAAATAATCCCCCAGAGTTTCTACCCCTCTTCTGCTTTTTTTGCCGGCGGTTACCGTACCGTACCGCTGAGTGTCGTCGGGGCTTCTGTATATGTAGATATATGTTGTTCTTATCCTGAAGGGTTGGTTGGTTGGTCTGTTGTGTAGTCCTCGGAAAACTAAAGCACTGACTACAGCTAGTGTACAGGGTACAATATGAAGTTTTGGCCTTTTTGTTGCTCTCAATTTTTTAAAAGGCTCTGTTCGAGTATGTGGATGAGCAGGGTTTATATTCCTATTTCAGCACCAGATTACGTTATGTGAGTTGAGTTTTATTTATTTTTTGTATTTGTAAAGCCCCAGTTCGTCTGAATGTTGCCGCCACCGCGTGCATTGGTTTATGTTGGAATCACAAACTGCAAATAGTAAAATCCCAGAAAGTATCCTGAGGGTGTTTTAATTTTGTTGCACCCGGGTCCTGGCTGCTGTATGAAAGTTGCAATAATTTTTTTAACATTTGGGTTTTCTGTTGGTTTGGCCACAAAGGGGGAGAAAGTATAGAAATCGAAATGTTCGAAAGCATTATTCTTTATCTTTCTCCAGAGTGGATGCAAGTATGTTTGTTGGACTTGGAATGGGGCGGGGGCTATAGATTTTGCGATAAGACAAATGGAATAGCAAACTCAGGAAGTTGTCTAATTCACTAATGGGTCTTAAGCGCCTTCACGGAGTGGGATGGAATTATGAAAAAAAAAAACACGAAATCATGTTGGCCAGATTATGGAGCACGAAAAGGGGATTTGTTTCGTTGAGATTATGGCTGCGGTTTGAATGTAATTGTACCATAAAAATGAAATAAAATTCAGCTTTAGTCATCTGCGAAAAAGTGCTAGCCAGGTAGGAAGGTAGAAAGTGTCCTTAAGCGGATTTGTTTTATTTTTTTTTATTTGGATAATGAGGTTGAAAATGTCGTGCATATTCTGACTTTGACAGTATTCTTGCAAGAAATAAATCGAAATGGGGGGTTTGTCTTCTTCAGTTTGTGTTTTTTTTTTTTTAGATTTGCAAAATTGTTTTAAACAAAAAACTTGATAAATTTTCTGCCAAAATCGGATTTTTGACAAATCCAAATGAAAAATAAAATTAACATTTTTTTTACCAATGAAAAACACCATTAATTTAATCGAACCACCCGTTTAGATTGTAGCCGAACAGACGAAAATCATAATGTTTTTGCATTGTTGAAGAATCTGGTTCCTCTTCGGCTATTTTGGTCACTTGATATGCAATGAAACTAGTACGATTTCATTTACTTCTCCCGACGCCGACGTTTCGACAGGGGTTGCTGTAGAAATTCTGCAAACGGAGAGACATTTTGCCAAAAGGTACACTCTAGAAACTCTACACATCCTCAAAAACAACAATAATATGAATAGAAAACAAGACACTCAAAACATCTCCGCTGTCTGTTGCTCTCTTGTAACGACCAAGAAATTTTAAATTTTGAGTTAAAAATAAAACAAGACTGATCTTCGCATTAGAAGTGCAAATTTTTTAATTTCCAATTTTAAAATTAACTAACTTTATTGTTTTAAAAAGTTTTCAACAAAATTAATGTAAAACTAGACAAATAATTCACTTTATTTTATTCTATATGTAAGTTTTTTAAAATTTCAATCATTTTTTACTTTGTGGACAAATTTGTTAAACTGTGTTTGTGATTTATTGTTTCAATAAAGGATCCCCTGAAGAAGACAGCAACCCCTGTCGAAACGTTGGGAGAAGTAAATGAAATCGTACTAGTTTCATTGCATATCAAGTGACCAAAATAGCCGAAGAGGAACCAGATTCTTCAACAATACAAAAATATTTCAACTTGGTCAAGCAAAAATAAATTAATTTGAAAATCATAATGTCAAGTTTGATCAGTATATCGATTGAATTTTGTATACGAATGAATAACTTGCCATAAATAAGGTTCCTACAATATATTAACGGTTTTAGTGATCGAAAATTTGTTACAATAGTCATTTCTCATATTATCTCTATATGTCTGAAAATTTCATCCAAATGGCTTTAATTATTTAGTATGATGGTACTCGTATGATAGTACCGCTTTGGACTCCCTCTTGCGAGGAATTGACAAATCCTCTAAGAGTATATCTTGTCATAAAAGGTGGTGCTCATTAGGCACTTTGTAGAAGATTGAAGGTCGTCTCCATTCATATGGTAACACGCACACAGGAATGTTTGTGAGTTGTTATTCACTAGGTCTTGGCTCTCTTCGAGCTGTTGCACCACCAAATTTATTTTTATGATAGTCTGTGAGTTCGCTGTACAACTAGAGCTTAAGCGGGAATGATCAGTGTCGAACTTGGTACATATCATTAATTGTTTGTAGTTTACATGAAGAAAAATTCGTCTCGTTGATTTAGTTCATCTAGGTATAGAATGGGTAGATTTTATTTTTGTAATTTTCATTTTTAATTCATTTTAAAGGCTTAAAATCTCCTTTTTTATTTGGAATTTAATACAAAATATCATGTATGTACATAATTTCTTTAGCAAATATGAATGAATGATAAAAGGGTACAACAACGAGAAAAAATGGTAATATGTTAGGTGCTGTCAGTAATGTGTTAATTTCAAAATTTATTTTATTGAATTAAAGATCGAGAAAATCTAGGAAAACAGAAAAAAAAAATTCTAGGAGCAGATTTCGAAATTTACGATTTAAGAAAACAATTTATAACATTTGTACAGTGGATACCTCAGTTTTTGGATAAAATAACAATTTCGTTCTTCATGTAGAGTGTTTTTTCAACATAAGAAAAAATCAAAATGAGTAATATCCATTTTAGAAAACAAAAATCAACCACAACCACAAGAATAGTTTTTGACAAAAAAAAATATTTTTTTAAAATTTCGAAAAATAATAAAAATAAAATGCACCACTGGGTCGCACGAAATTGCTCCTTTGTGATAGACTAAAAAAACGAATGTTATTAGAGAAAACTGTTCATAAGGATTAAATTAATTTTTTAAATAACTAAAACAACTCCCTTAACAGTTGGAGCTAAGCACAGGATACCATGTGTTTTAAGTAAAAATTAGTTTATGCAAGAACAAAATTATAATTCGTTGTAGTGGTTTCTTAAAAAAAAATTTTAGGGCATTTTTAAGCAAAAAATTTGGAACTCCAATTTAAAATGTTTATTGATGTACTCGTACGAATAAAAATTAAATTAAAAAAAAAATATTAATCTGTTTTTGAGATATCGAATTTTACAAAACAAACTACATATATTTAAATTAAAAAAAAAAATTTTTTTGAAGTTTTGAAATGCAATGTTTTTTAAGCTTTTTAGAAGCTTGTGTAGGAGTCTACAATCCAACCGCCCGTTATCTCAAATATTCAAATTTAAAATCCAAATAAATAATCCAGAGCATCACAGACCAACCGCAAGAGTGCGACACTAACCCATCTACAATCAACCTATCATTTTACATATTTTGGTTTATCTATTTCTATTCGTCTTTGTGCCTTCAGCCAGTCAAGTTCTTTCTTTTATAAGAAATATTATCAAACTTAAATATTTATTAAAGTGATGTATTTTATACATAAATTTGAGTAGCGTTTTTTAAACTAAATTAAATTTGTCGACACGCTCCTAAATTGGTGACCCCGACGCACGTGACTAAAAGCTACTTAGTCTACATTAATTCTTGTGAATTCTTTTTTGTTCAACAAAGAAAATGCCCGGAACTAATGACCAACTACCTGGTGTAGCCGCTAAAGCAGATGTTCCTTAAGACAACTCATTAGAAGCGCAATTAAATCAATTGCAAGAACTTCAGCAACAACTTCTTTCCCAGCAGTCACGAGCACAAGCAGTGAGAGGTGCGGAAATTGAATCAAGCCATGCTCAAGTGCGACCACCACCATTTTGGAGAGAAAATGTAAAGCTGTGGTTTGCAAAATTTCATTAAAATCCGCTATGCCGATAATGAGAAATTCAAAATTCGAAAAAATCGTTCTATGGTTATTACTAATTACAGTCAGTAGAATCTTGATTTCAAATTTTTTCTATTAAATTAAAGATCGTAAGAATTAATCTAAAAAAAAAAGTTAGCAAAATTTTCGGAAACGTTTTCGAGAAATATAGATACGATTTTCGAAAACCATTTTTTTAACTTTTGTATTTTTTGTATTTTAAGGTAAAATACAGTTTTTTCCTCATATTAAGAAAATTTTATTTATAAGTTTGAAAAAAAACGAGTATGGAGTTTTTGAAATATTGGGTTTAAAAAAAAATTGAAAATTTTTTTAAAAATCAAAAAAAGAAATATTTTTTTGAAAATTTGAATTCACAATAATATTCAAACTATTAGCAAAAAAAATGATCAAAATCTTTCGTACCGTTTTTGAGGAAATCAAAAACCAAAAAAATGGTTCCAAGGGGGGTACCAAAAATAAAAATTTTTTGGTAAATTTTTTTAACCATTAGCTAGTTTTAACTCAATGAATTTTTTTCAATTTTTTTTAAATCTGTGGGACAGTTTTTAAGAAAAAAAAATATTTAGGGTGATTAGCATCAATAAAAAGATCAGAGAATTAATCCCAGCTTTGTCTATTATTTCACAAAAATAAAGGACAAGGTCCTTAGAAATGATATCATCTAGCAGGAGAACTTTGTGTTTAGTTGGGGTGCTGTATCACCCCTGTTGCTATCGTAAGGCTTTAAGGAAGATTTCACTGAAAATAAATAAATTTGGTCATGCAACAGCTCGTATAGAACCAGGACCTAGAGACTTACAACTCTCAGCCATTTCTGTGTATGTGTGTGTGTTACCAGGAATGGAGGGGACCTAAAATTTTCTGCCCGAACGGCTTATGAGTAGCACTTTTTTATGACAAGAGATACCCTTGGAGAATTTGTCAATTACTCGCAAGATGTAGTACACCCCTGAAAAACTGTAGCTTCTGAGCTTCTAACCCAATGTTAAAAGTCGTCAAGCCGCTACAAATTATTGTGATATAGCTAATACCCAGTTGAATCTTTATTGATAAACCACTTAAAATCGTGAACAGCATGAAGAAGTTCATTAAAATCGAAAAACCCTTTAATAAACATTTAAAGTCAAAGAAGAAATTTCCTAACTTGTCGCACACACTGTCTTACACTGACATGTTAAAGGAAATCACACCATTCAGCTCATACTTACTTCCTTATTCCATTAAGAGGGTGAGAGGGTGAACAAAAAAATCTAAAACATCAAAAGGGGATGAAAAAAAAATCTGTGTAAAACAGATTTTCTTTCACTAATAGCATAGGTGGAAGGTGGAATCCCCGCCCAGCTGCATAAGACGTTGCAAATCTAATTGCGCTAATTTAATATAATAGCAAGTTGAGCAAGTAAACGTCGACAGTCTTGACGGCTTGCCATCATCCCTTTCTCTCATCTCGATGCCCTCCAGCTTTGGGGTGAATAGTATGTGTCGTGTGCTTCCCATATGAATGCAAAAAAGGGGCGCCAGGTACTCACCTATAATTAGAATTCCATAAAAACGAAAAGAACACAAACAACGCCGCGTCGCGTCGTCTGTGTGTTATTTTGTTGTACCCTTCACTGGAACAGGGTGTTCATCTGCACACAGTCACATTACATGCACTTAATAGCTTTCAGATAAAGAAATACGAATAACCGGGTTCAGCTATTATGTTTTGGCCTTTTGGGTGTAGAGATGTGGAACACGAGGAAAAAACCAGCACGATCCTAATATGGGTTGAAGGCATAGAGTCTTATGCAAATTAGAGCTCTCTTATTTATTTTCTATGACCGCCACAGAGGTCACGTGGGAGAACTTAAAAAAAATAAAAAAGGATTAGGTACAAGGAAACAAACAGTGACCTATGTTTAGCATGACGTTGCCATTCTCCATGAAACATTCTGTCACGCCCTAGTCGGTCGACAGGACACACAAAAATTCCTACCATAACCTATAATTGCAAAAGTCTACTTCATCGTGTCGGTCGGCTACAGCCAAGTCCAGTATTGGTGAGAGTTAGAATCCCTTCATGTCAGGAACGATTTGGCAAGTCATAGGGCAATCAAAAAAATTACACTTGCAACTTTTCACGCGAAAAAGGGTTGTAGATGATGTCTCCGAATGATAGGTGGCGCTTTAAACTGGCGACAATGAAACTTTTATTTTTGTCTTTTTTTTTGTTCTGTTAATGGAGACGCGCTGAGTTGCTGTCTGGGAACATGCAACTAGGTATGTATGTGGTGTAAATGACAGCCTGTGTGTTTTTTATGGTGGCGAAATATCGCACTGTGTGTTCCATAGGTATCCTTTCTGACTTTTTAATTAAATTGAAAGAACTTTGACAAAAAAGAGCGGACTCGTTTTGGAAGGACTACATCTATGTATGTATATAGGAGCTGGGAATGCGAAGAGAGTGATGATGGAATTATTTCTGAAATTGAAAGTTTTATAGGTAGGTAAACATTATATGGCAGGTGATAAATCTGGTCTAGTCGGATTTTGTTGCAGAAATGTATGAGTGTGGTAGGCAACGCATGGTGCTGACGTACAGCGTTACCCTTATGCGACTTTAGTCGCATTTTTGCGACCTTTTTTGTGCTGTGCGACTATGCGACGACCTTTTTAAAATTGTTTAAAATTGCGACTTTTTCTTTGCTTAAACATTTACCATCAAACTTTTCTGAGAATGTGTGAGTATGATTGTCTTTGATTTGTTCTTTGTTTTCTGTTCGCATTCTCGTTTTTGAAAGTAGTTTTTGTTTTCCCAATTCCCACCACGGGGGCGCTGTTAGATTGTTTTTTGTTCTCTTACGTGTTTGGCAATGACGACTGACACTGACATTTCCTGGAATTTCTCCTTACCTTTGTGCTTTGTCTGTAACATGCCGCATCGTGGAGCAATGGGTTGTTTTGCAACATTTTTTTATTAGGGCTAAATTTGAAGAAAGTACAAATTCAAAAATTGATATTATTCTCGAAAATTTGAACAACGAAAATTTAGTTTATTTAAAGTTTCTAAAATATATTCTTTCAAAAATAAATATTTTAAACAAAGTTTTTCAGAGTGAAACATCACAAATTGCTTATTTGTGCTCTTATATAGAAGATCCTCTATTTATTATTTTTCAAAATTTTTTATTGAAAGAATGTGTTCTTGGAAAATCTATTTCTGAGATTGATTATCGAAACGAAAATTAGTTAAAAAAATTGAAGAAATATATATCGGCATGGAAGCCGAAAATTGCTTAAAGGATAAAAAACTCACAAATTTTGAAATTATTTACATAAAAAAAATGTACTTCAATATTATTTGACGCTTTGCTAAGAAATTTTTTCAAGATTTAATGTTAAAACTGAGAAGCTTTCTATTTTAAAACATATAGATCCAAAAATAATTAGGTCAAATCAGGATTTTAACTATTTTCGGTTGGTTTCAAATTTTAATAGCTTTACAAATGAGCCAGAAAAAGTGGTAGATCAATACAAACACCTAGAGCTTCAAGGGTTTGACGAAAACTATGGCAAAAATTTTGAAATTAAAAATATAAAAGAGTTTTGGTACAAGGTTGGTACTTTAAAAAATAGTTTAGGTGATAACCTATACTTTGACCTTTACGAATTTGTTTGTAAAATTTTAACGTTGTCACACAGCAGCGCTTGCGCTGAGCAAGTTTTACTCAAAGCTTACGCTTATGAAAAATAAATTAACAAACCGTTTACAAAGGGAAACCTGCGAAAATATGTTAGCTTCCACAAATCTCATTGACTGTGATATAAGTGACTGGGTTCCTGAAAACAACCTAATTAAAAAGTATAGAAAAACTTTATTAAAAAAACGAAACATTAATGTGATTTACATATCTTTTTAGGTATTTATTTTAACTTAAAACCTATAGTACATACGTATTAATTTATGTAAAATGAAGTCTTTAAATTAGGTTTTTTTTTTTTTGTTATTTTTTAATGTATACCTATCTAAGTGTTTTAATAAAGAAATTCAAAAAATATATAAATTGTTTTTCCTATAGTAAAAAAAAAATAATATTTAGGTATGCGAGTTTTTCTTTCAATTGCGACTTTTTGTTCAAAAATGCGACTTTTTCAAAGAATTCGAATTTGCGACTTTTTTTTGTAAAAGCGACTTTTTTCTGCGACTTTTTGAAAAATCCCAGGGGTAACCCTGCTGACGTATTCTCTTTATTGAGCAAAAGGCTTTGCCCCATAGAGCTAAGGCTTTTGTGTGTGATTTAAAAAAGTCCCACCGGGATAAAAGACACACTCCGCCGTAATGCATAGGGATCTAGGCATATACCTATAGGTAGCTGCTTACGTAAAATCTGTGTGTATTTTTGAAAGGCTCGTGTAATTTATGCCCCTTTCAGCTTGACTGGCATATTTTAGCTGTTAATTGAAATTTATTTTGAGAATGAGAGCTGGTAGGTATATAGGTAACTTTTTCATTGCGAGCTTTGTGGAGTAGGTACCTATAGACAATGGGAACGTGCTTGGCTTTTGGAATTCGGGAAGAGAAAAAAGATAGGTATTCTAAGAGGAATTCCAGATGATGAGTAATGTTTACGTAAATTTTGTTGGAAACGAAAATAAGATCTAATATGGCCGTGCTCGATAAGATGTAGAAAAAAAAAAGATTTATGTCGAAGAACATTGATTAAAGGGCAATGTGCTTAATGGGAGGGAAATATTAAGCCGGGTAAGGAATTCCACATTCTTGAAGTGCGGCTAAAGAAAGAATCTCTGAATTCAACAATACGTCCGATGTTGGGCTCAAGTGCAAACTGATGGGCATTACCTGAAGCGCTAGTAACGGGTGATTTTTTTGCTTTTTTCTTTTTGGCAACAGTGGTTGTGACAGCTCACGCACGTTTCGTGTTTTGTGTCGCTGTCAAATATCTTCAGTTTGATCTATAAATTTAACCATGAATCGTCTTACAAACGAACAACGCTTGCAAATTATTGAATTTTATTATCATTTTATGGTCAGTTTATTCGACCTAATGAGGCGGCTTTTCGGGCTATTGTGACTAAATTTCGCACCAAATTTATATTGTTGGACATTAAACCACCAACACGCTTACGTAGAGTGCGAACTGAGGAAAATGTCGCAGCTGTATCGGCCGGCGTTAGTGATGACCGTGAATTATGGATTCGGTGCCGCCGTTAGCAGCAATTGGGCCTCTGTTACTCCACTACATGGACAATTTTGCGGAAGGATTTAGGTGTGGTCTTTCAAAATACAGCTGGTGCATGAATTGAAGCCGAACGACCTAGCACAACGCCAAATTTTTGGTGAATGAGCTCTTGAAAAGTTGGTCGAAAATCCACTTTTTTATCGAAAAAATGTGTTCAGCGACGAAGCCAATTTCTGGTTGAATGGATACGTGAACAAGCAAAGCTGCCGTATTTGGAATGAAGAGCAGCTACAAGCATTGCAAGAGCTACCAGTGAAAAAGTCACTGTTTGGTGCGGATTATGGGTTGACGGAATCATTGGGCCGTATTTCTTCAAAGATGATGCGAATCGCAACGTTACTGTGAATGGTGAGCGCTACCGTGCGATGATAACAAACATTTTTTTGCGCAAAATGGAAGAGCTTGACTTGCGTGGCATGTAGTCTGAACAAGATGATGCCACATGCCACATAGCACGCGTAAGAATGGACTAATTGAGAGGAGAGTTCGGTGAACAGTTTATTTCACATTTGGGGCCGGTCAATTGGCCGCCCAGATCGTGCGATTTAACGCCTCTAGACTATTTTGTGGGGCTATGTTAAGGCTCATGTCTATAGCGGCAAGCCCGCTTCGATTAACGCATTTAAGCATTTATTCGTGAGATACCGGCGGAAATGTTTGAAAGAGTAAGTATGCCAAAATTGGATCGCAAGAACTTGTTCTTATGTAAAAATACTTTGGAATTTAAGATACATTTTATAAATATAAAACATGGATTTAATGAGATAATAATATTCAAATGCATAAAATTGCCGCCTGATTTCTAGAAAAGTATGAATTTACGCAAACAAACTTTAAAAATCGTTTAATTATTAAATACATTTTTTATATAAGAAATTTCTTTAAAATTTTTCAAGAAAAAAAGTGGGATGCGAATTTTAAGTATTTAATAACATTGATTTAAGGAAATAATTTCAAATAAAATGCACGACTGGATCGCACGAACTTGCTCTTATGTAAAAGTACTTTGGAATTTAAGATACATTTTATAAATATAAAACATGGATTTAACAAGATAATAATGTTCAAACGCATAAAATTGCCGTCTGGTTTCCGGAAAAGTATGAATTTATGCAAATAAACTTTAAAAAATAGTTTTATTATTAAATAAATTTTTTATATAAGAAATTTCTCTAAAATTTTTCAAGAAAAAAATGTGGGATGGATGCGAATTTTAAGTATTAAATAATATTGATTTTAGGAAATAATTTCAAAAAATAATCGTTCATAGGTTTTGAAGATATTGATTTTTCAACAAAATTTTTTTTTTTCAAAAAAACCCAATAAATATGTTTTCGAATATGTATTTTTATATACAATATTATTTTAAACTTAAGGGGACTCCTGCTGAACATTTTTGGTTAAAATCCTTTGAGCCGTTAATGAGAAAGTCAAAAATCAGAAAAACGTTTCTATTACATGTACCGTTAATAACATGTTGCCCCAAAATTTTTTTGACCAAAATGTAGTCCATGTCCATAATATCACACCTAATTTTTTTTATTAAAATCGTTAGAGCCGTTTTCGAGATAAATAAGATTTTGCATTACGGGTGTATGGTTACCGTTAGTTTTGGAGTTAAAAAAAAAAATTCAATTTCTCCTCTAGGGAATCATTGAAACCACTTAACTACCGAGATTGAAAGAAATAGATCCAGTGGTTTAGGCTGTAGTGAGAGGTACAGACATACAGATACAGTGAAACATGTTTTTTGTGTACTAAATTTTCCTTAAAATTTTTATAAAAAAAAATTGATTGCAAATTGTTAATATTTAATAAAATACATTTTAAAACGTAATTTAAAAATTTAATAGTGTATCGGTTTTCAAGATACTGAATTTTCAAAAAAAAAATTGTATTATTTTTTTAAAAATCCAAAAACTATTTTTTCGAAAAAAAAAAATTAGTTTATATTTTTTCAAATGCAAAGCAGCTCCTGCATAAAAAAAATTGGTTAAAATCGTTAGAGCCGTTGGTGAGAAATTCGAAAATCAAGAAAACGGTTCTATGACAGGTACCCCTAATAACATTTCCCCCCAAAGTTTTTTTTTAACCAAAATATAGTCCATGTCCATAATATCACACATAATTTTTCTTATCAAAATCGTTATAGCCGTTTTTGAGATAAATAAGATTATGCATTATGGGTGCATCATCTAGGGAATCACCGAAGACACTTAACAAGTACCGAGTTTAAAGAAAATACCTCCAGTAGCTTAGGCTATAGTTCAAGGTACAAACGTACAGACATACAGACATACGGACAGACAGACGGGATTGCCGAACCCACTTTTTTCGTCTTCACTATTATCGTAATGTCAACTTTGATCAAAATCTCGAATTCGATTTTTTTCCAAATGCAGAACTTGCCCTATAGTACCTATAACGCAAGTAAAAATCGATAATTTTAACGCATTATTGTGTACCGTATATTATCCATCATGTTTAAAGACGAGGAGCTCAATTTGAACTTGCAAAAAAAGTTGGAAACTGGATGGTTTGGGCAAGTAAGGCGAATTTAAATCTGAAAAATACCATTCAAATAGTTGAAAGGTTAGAAGTCAATAAAAATCTTAAACATCCCTCAAAATTGACCACATACTTTTTGCTACATATTTCGATTTCATAGCTGAATGAATTAAACCAAAAATGAAAAAAATCCAAAATTCAAATATTTCCATTGACAACTTACTTAATTACATCTCTCCTACTGTAAAAACCCAACAGAAATAACTACCTAACGCAATATACATATGTATCTATGTAGATACCTACATCTAAATATGTAATATTTGCACATACTTATGTAGCTACATTTTGCAGATAGACCTCTGGATATTTATGACGTCAGTAAATCTATTCACAAAACCAATTTAAGCCAATTCAACAAAGCAGAAGATTAATTTTAATCAAACTCAGTCCCGCAGACAAACTGTTTACGACACTTTTGGCAGGATATTTTGTATTTTATGGCCTAAGGCAGAGAAAAAAAATGTGTTACAGGATGTGACAGGCAAAGTTAATGTGGATATTTATGGAAACACAAATTTGGTGGCTTTTGCTGCAGACCCACAACCTACACACATATACATATGTATGTAAATACATTCGGAGGTTTTAAAGTGTCATTTTGATTTAAAATACTTATGCCTCATGTCTATCTAGGTAGGATGTGGACCACATACAGTTACAAAATATATCAACCCGCAGTGACATATTGATAAGACTTAAATATCGAACTGGATTTTGGATTTAAATAATAAGCTCATCAACTGGTTGGTGTATATGGTTCCTGCATTATGGTTCCAATTTTCAAAGTGAGTTGCAGTTGTAAAATAAAATTAAATAAATGTACCGAATTCCGGTAAATGACTGAATTTTATATACTTGGCACTTATTGATGGAAGGATAATTAACATAAGCTATGATAGGTAGTGGTATTATAGTAGTTTGAAAGATTACCGAAAATTAACCTCAAACGAAACGAAATCGGTGAATAATATTTTTTAGAATTTAATCGGTAATTAATATTTAAAAAAAATGTAAATACAGCTGCCATCTTGTATTTAACATGGATACCGAACTCCGCTATGCAGGGTAAGATTTGTTATGTTTTTTGAACTGGGATAAATTCATCCACCTATATTCAAACAGAGATGTTATCTGATACAAACAAAATACTACAATTAATTTCTTGGAGTATTAATAGGAGCGTTCACATTCAAAATGTGTTTGATAAGCACGGCATGATGAATTTTTGTTGGATGAAAAGGATTAGCGTTAACATTCGTCAAACATCACTTCACATTATAATATTGACCATGACGGACCAACTCAGAGAATATAGTAGATAAAATTTAAGGTGAGGAAATTTAATTGATTTTTATATTTCAGGTCTGCAGAAAACGAATATTAATCTAATAAACCTACCTGAATTGCCGCTATTGCTTATTAAACTCATTTTTATATATTTTTCAAATTTGCTTCTGGGGGTCAATTCTCTATCTGTGAAACTGTGAAGTGATAAGTTTTTTCACCTTCATACACTATCCGATTCGCAATTTATGAAAAAAATTAATAAAATGTCAAAATATTTTGAAATATTAAATTTGTTTTTACACTCAAATGATTTTGTGAAAAGCCCTGATAAAATATGAAAATTACAAAAACAAAATTATACTCAAAAATGAGTATCGTATTTCGTATATCAAAAATGAGAGCATTTCTCATTTTAGCACTGTTTAGTACATGTTTTGAAAACCATTTATCAGAATGAGTTGCAGAATCCCATTATGTGAGTTCATGAAATGTAAAAATAAAAATGGCTGTGAAAGCTGAAATGATAACTTTTTTATCACTTCACAGTTTCACAGATAGAGAATTGACCCCCAGGCCTGACAAGTAAGCGTTCACATTGCTTGTCACGCAACCAAAATATAAAAACTTCTTCAACTCACACCAAATATGTTAAAAAGATGAAATACGAAACAACTAAAAAATAAAATGCACGAACTTGCTCCTATGTGGATGACTAAGAATTTCAAAAATTAATGTTATTAGAGAAAAACTGTTCATATAAGCATAAAATCCACTTCAACAACTCTTTTAGTAGTTGGAGCTAAACACAGGATGCCATGTTTTAAGCAAATATTAGGTCGTGCTAGAAAAAATTATAATTCGTTGTAGTAGTTTCTTAAAAAAAAAAAATAAGCTTTTATATAAAAAATTATTAAAACATTTTTAAGAAAAAAATTTTATATGCCAATTTGTTCGAAAAAAAATTAATTTATAAAAAAAAAATATTGAGCAGTTTTTTGAGATATTGAACTTTCCAAAAAAAAAATAGATTTTGTTTTTCAAAATTCAAAAAAATATTTTTTTTAAAGTCTTCAAATGCAATGTTTTTTTAAACTTTTTAGAAGCTTCTCTATAAAAAAAATTTCATGAAAATCCATTAAAATGCCGATAATGAGAAATTCAAAATTCGAAAAAATCGTTCTATGGTAGGTACAGTCAGTAATACCTTGTTTTCAGAATTGTTTTTATTAAATTATAAATTGTAAGAATTAATCGAAAGAAAAGAAAAATTATCAATTATTATTATAAATATTATTATCAAAATTCGAACTGTTTTTGAGAAAAATACGATTTTCGAAAACCACTTTTTAATTTTTGTATGGAGGGATCCGTTATTTGTAGGTAAAATATTTTTTTTTCTCATATCTTGTAGATTAAGTATATTAGAAACTTTTATCTATGAAGTTTTAAAAAAAATCGAGCATGGGGTTTTTCGAAATACATATTGAGTTTTCAAAAAAATGTTAAAAATTTTCTTAAAAATCTAAAAAAAAAATTGTTTTGAAAATTTGAATACACAATAATATTAAAACTGCTGCCTTAACATAAAAAATTAATGATCAAAATCGGTTGTACCGTTTTTGAGAAAATCAAAAAAAAAAAAAAAAAAATGCTTCCAAGGGGGGTACCAAAAATAACCATTTATTGGAATTCGTTCAACCATTTCCTAGCTTTAACTAAATGAAGTTTTTGGATTGTTTTTTTTTAATCTGTGGGACAGTTTTTGAGAAAAAAAATATTTATAAAATTTCGAGAAAAATCGTATGGCGGGTACCGTTATTTTTGGTGTTAAAAAAAAGAAAAAGACATGCGGGGGGAAATTAAAAACGATATCTACCAAGTTTGAAGAAAATCGCCCGATCCGTTTAGGTTGTAGTCGAAAAAGACAGACAGACAGAATTGCGAGATCCACTTTTATAGTCTTCGCTATCATCGTAATGTCAACTTTGATCAAAATCTCGAGTTCGGTTTGTTTTACGAATACATAACTTGCCTAACCGTACCTATAAGTCACAAGTAAAAATTGTATGAGAGGAGATACCGTTAAACGTTTCGGGGAAAATTTAAAAAAATGATATCTACAAAGTTTACAGAAAAAAGGTCGATCCATTTAGGCTGTCGTCCAACAGACAGACGGAATTTCGAGGCCCACTTTTTTTGTCTCCCTATCGTCTTAGTGTCAAACCTGATCAAGATTTTGAGTTCGATTTCTTCACGTAAAGGTTTTGCCAAATACAAGTTTCTCTTTAAAAATGCAATAAAATAAACATATTAAATTTTATCCAGGCATTATGGCTTTATTAGTAAGGTCAAATATTCCCATTAATTATTGAACACAACGTGCGTCGTTCAAGTGGCTGCCTCGGCTGGCTTCGCAGTAGCGCATTTTGTGACTCCAATTTTCCAAGACCTTGTTGATGGTTTAGGGCTGTAGCTCATGGATTGCTTTGAAAATATTGGCCTTAAGTGCTTTAATCGTTCCCAAATTGTTGGTAAAATATCGGGGCTTCATGGTTCCCCACAAAAAAAAAAGGAATCAAACTGCAGCTCCGTAGCGTCCAATTGACATCGCCAAGACGGCTGATAAAACGATTTGAGAATTTGGTGAGCAAAAAATGGATTGTGGCATGAGCTGTGTGGCATCGCGCGCCATACTGCATGGACCAGAGGTTATTCGAATCCATGTCTTAAATTTCAGTAAAAAAAAGTCGGTTAACATGGCTCTGTAACGCCCACCGTTGACCAACCCGTTGGTCCCAGCCTCATTTTCGAAGAAAAATGGTCCAATGCGTACAGCATGCTTGGTGGGTGCTTCATTTCGACCAAAACTTGTTTTCACTTTGGAAATAAGTTTTCAATATTTTCCAACGTTGTTCAAGCGACTTATTTCGTTTCGCGGAGGTATATGATACTTACTTTCTGTCAAGATTTTGAGCGGGAAGCAGCTGTCAGTGTCAAAATAAACCATAATTGAAAAAGAAACCACTAGATGGACCACCCTTTATAACTTGGCATTTAGAACCTTTGCATGATTTTATGTGTCGCAAGTAAAAAAGTAAGAAAAAATGCGAGTGTTAACTGAAATGCGACGACAGTTAATCTTCGAAATTGAAAGCTCAACAAAAACTTTTTTAAAATATAGAACTTAAAGTTTTTATATTTTAACTAACTAATTTGGCTGTAATTTTGAACTCTACAGGAGTAGCGATAGATACTCAATATACGAGTACCAATATTTAAACAAAATTAAGATAGAAGTATGCCACACAAAACTTATATTAAAGCCAATTAAATGCAAGTTCGTATACAAAAGTAACGAATAAAATATCCACAATCCAACAGAGAGACTTGACAAAAAAAAAAAAACTCCTAATTGTCTCTAGTGTATAAAGAGGAGGGTGGCAAAGGCAATTTACAACATACACAAACAACAATCAACAACAAAAAATCCCCGAAGCAATCATTTACAATCGAACCAGCCTCTTGCCATTCAAGGACTCTCATTCTTCTGCGTTCGATCTGGCATTGTGGATATAGTTTGTCGTTGCACGTCATTTAGAATCATATAACACCCGGTTCCAACTGCCCTATCGCAAATTAAATAAAAAAAGGACATTTTTTGCACTCAAATGGGAAGTGAAATTTTCACCAAACTACAACACATCACAACAAAAGCATCATAGATGTCCTCAAAAAAAAAAAAGTCTAATCCAGATCGACTTTTGCCAACACGAAGAGGTGATTGTCGCTGGCGGATTGGGTGGTCCTTACTGCTGCTGCTGGTGTGGGGAAGTGAATTAGCTACGAGTACAGAACATTTGATCCTTGCCTTTTACAATTTCAGCGAACAGTTTCATCAGCAGCTATTTGGGATAAATGTCAAAGTGAAAAGGATTTGCCATCGTCGGCGTCTTTGTCGTCGTTTGTCGCTTCGTCGTTCGCTATTATTGCTCGATGCTCGAGTACATATTCCAACTGCTGCTACTGTGGTGGCTCTGGCTCTGAATCCGAAGCTGGAGTGCTGTCGGATCAGGGATTATTATCGGTCCTGGATTCGTTCACTACAAGTATAAAATAAAAATAATAATACCATTCTATTTTCCTATTGAATCAGCATTGGCGAATGGAAGCGCAGGAGGGTCAAGTCTGATAGCGGGGATTTACCCAACAAAAAATTATATATCCCGGCTGAGTAGCTGTCATAGTGTCCGGTTTCATTGGGTAATTACTCCATGAGTGTGTATCTGTATATCGTGGGTATGACGTGTGCTTCTCTCTGCAGGAAGCTGATGGAGGATAAATTCGAATACGAGAATATCCTGCTTTAAGTAAAAATGTGATGTCAATGCTTTTACTGTATGGGACTATAAGGACAGAAAGGTCACTAAGTAAGGAACGTAGCCTTTGGGGAATATACGAGCATTATATTTGCGATTACTTCCTCTAGACTTGCTGAGACAACCAACAACTGACAGAGATTTATTTATTGAGGAATTAATATAACTTGAATTATGAATTAGGGTACAGGAATTATAATCTGAGATTTCTACCCATCAAGGTTAAATACGAGAGAATGTTGTACGAGACATAGCCGACAAGCTCATGAAGGCAAATAAATCCCTTTCAGCCATCAGTGGTCTTTGATAATGGCATTTTTTTTTTTTTCAATTTGAAAATAGTTCAGAGAGTGGAAGGTATATTCCTTAGGATTAAGTTAACAGCTGTCAAAGTTCTTCGAATTTTATACTTATTTCAGATTTATTCTCTTAAATAGAAAACTTACATAAAATGTTTCGATTGTAGATTTCACAGAAAAAATATTATTTCAATATTAAGCCGGCATGATGGTATTTCTTCAGCTGAAGAAGAGGTGTCTTTTTTGGAATTGGACATTCCTCGTTTGTTATACGAAATTTCGAAAAATGACAAACTACACCGAAATAAACGCGAAGACGAAAAGAGGTGAACCTATGTACTGGAAGGACTTTTTCAGGCATATCCCAACTAAGTTTTGCATATAACAATCTACCCAAAGGACTGTGTGAGCGTCTCAAGCCGTTTTGCTATACATTATAATTGGTCTATCAGATCGACTATATTACCAAGTCCTTACACTGAGGAAAAGCCTATTAAAGACCAACGATCTCAAAGCCGTTTATGAATTCGCGAACTCTAAAAAACTGACGAAATGTACCATTAGGGAGTAACGCCGCCAAATTATTCCAAACATGCGCAGGATTTCGGAAGGTAGAAGCGGTTTAATGAGATTTCTTAAATCTCCATCAGGAGCAGATAGTATGCTGGGCAGGTGTTAATACCGAGGGTTCTATATTTGACAAATCTGTCCAATTATGGGGGTTTGGGAACAATATCAACACCATCGGTGGTTCCAATTCTCCGTAATAGAATCCTTCACATCGATTGAAGATCAGACGAAACATAATAGTCTTAAGGATAACTAAGCCGAGTCCAATGATCGAAAATTTTACTGGTCATTATTCTTCCTCGACAGTGGCGTGGACTCCAGTGCATATATGGTTACAATTTCAATTCTTTCTGGTATGAGAACTTTTATTCCGAATAGAGTAAAAAGTATCGGACCGAAAGAAAATTCATGCCTTAATTCGAGCTGAAAAGGCTATCAAGATCAGAGAAGTAAGCATCCGATATTTCAAAGAAAATGCTACTGTGGGAGACCGGAAAAAGCTTAAACAAGCTAGGGAGACCTGCAACGCTTATATTCTTCAAACTAAATTTTTACATGACCAAACAAGACTGCAATGTCCCATAGGTAGTAAGAATTTTTGGTAATTTGTGAAAAATATTCAAAACCCCACCCCTTCTTTGGTTCCAACGCTCGTCTTCAATGACGCTCCTTGTAATATGCTATAGTGGTATGCTTTAGTGTCTAAAAAAAAATGCTAAAAAAAATACTAACCGATAAATCAACATGTCAACCGTTATCTGTCGAAGCCTATCTGTCCCTCCAATATTAACAGAATGTTATTGCGACATTTGCGAAAGTTCTAAATCTGCAAGTCGCTCTTAAATTATTTTAGAAACTCAAGTGAAGGAAGGTACTTGATTTAAACCTCGCTCAAAAAATTTAAACAAAAAGAAAATATACAAAATAATTCCGAAACACAGCTCTTTCCTCTTTAAGTATTTCAAAAACTATACAAGTGTCTCTCTTAGAAAATTGAAATAACAAAAGCAAAAAAAAAAAAACACGAAAACCTAAGAAAATAAAAACTCAACATAATTGCACTCTCTTTCACAATAAATTGAATATAACGAAGGAGAAAGTTTTCATTCCTAACGTTTATATGTATTTAGTCAAAAAAGTTTCTTTCGCAAATCATCTTAAGGACATTCATGCAGATTTCTCAAATGTGCATGCATATTGCATACTTACCTCCCAACCTACATACCTACCTACAAAAACATACAGATCGTTTATACTTTTCAAAAAAAAAAAAAAAACTTTCAATATTCAGCTTTTCATTCTGATGTTGGGGGTTTGAAATTTTCATAAGAATTAAGTTTTGGCTAGGTAGATAAATAATACTTCTACTTTATACGTAGAGTGCTTGCTGCCTAGGAAGGGAAAACTCTGATGCTGAGAATTTTGAGATTTACAGAAAGCTTACGTGTACCTTATAAGTTTTGGCAAAAGATGACAAACTTAGAAGAAGAGAGGAGGGAAAGGATCAGCCAGGAAAGTGCAGTTCGATTAAACTTTGAAATTAAGAAAATTTACTTATACCTACTTTAGGAAAAATCAAGTTGGAATAACAAAAAGCTGATAAACATTCCTTGCAGGCAGTTCGTCTATTCTTTCACCAAAAAATAAGGTGTCATAATTGTTTTGATGAAATGAAGTCTTAGAATAGTTTTTTTTTGTTTTATTTTCCTGATCTATGGAGCAAGTATTGGTTTGGTTGCGCCAGTGTTTGTTTTAAAGTTTTAATCAAATCTGGTATTATGATGACGAAATATAGACTCGTTCGAGGGTCCAAGTGTACATTGAGCGAGCGGCAGCTTAAACAAATGGATGGAATATCATCAAAATTGGTGCAGTTCATTTTTCTTTAATTTCTCAGACTTTTATTCAACTAACTAGAATATGGTTCGGTTATCAGTTGGTGCCATCTTTTGTTTTTTTTTCTCCTGCGAAGAAGTGACAAACCTCCAAAAGTATGCCTTGTTATAAAAAGCGCTTCTCATAAAACCCATTCAGATACGGCAAAAAATCGTTGTTGGTCTCCTCCACACAAGAATGGCTAAGACTTCTAAGTCACTAGGGCACTAGGCTCTGTTTCACAGTCCATCACATCAAATAGAATAAAAGGTACTCAAGTCTCCCGTATTGGCCCACTAAGTGTCACTGGCTCCAGTCCACTTATTGACACCAACTAATGCTCACCAAAGAGGCTAGTTATAGCTATCAGGAAAAGGCATTAGGAAAAATATTCTTCTATATAATTTATTTTGTTATCATACGATTTGAAATAACTATAAGAACGGTACAAATTTATGAGAAATCACCTGGAATAATTTTATCAAAAACCAAACTTTCTACGCAAAAATAGTTTTTCTAAAAAAAAAAAAAAAAATTATTAGCTTTACTACTGTGTTGGCAACACTTCCAGAAGAAAGAATAGAGAAAAACAAATCAATGTTTAGAAAGAAGATATAATGAAAGAAAGATATGATTGTATTTAATAGAAAGGGAGCGTGCGTCGCCGGCGCGCCGGTTAGAATATACTGGGAGAATAAATATAAAGATATGATCAGTTGTTGTGGATCCGTTGACGAGGAAAGATTTTTTATATGTTTAACCGAATATTGTTTTAGTTTTGTATTAAGCAAAAGGTTTAAACTGCTTACACTACTAAGAAAAAAAATCTTTTTCCGCGTCAGCTGATTTTAATGTTGTTTGTGTTAAATTATGGGTTCGTAAAAAAAAATCGAACTCAAGATTTTGATCAGACTTGACATTGTGTTGATGGGGAAGACAAAAAAAAAGTGAATCTCGCATTTCTGTCTGTTTGTATATTCGACTACAGCCTAAATTGCTTGGCTGATTTCCTTAAAACTTGGCAAATAGTATTTTTTTTAAATAACACCAACACGTTTTTTTTAATACTAAAAAACGCTTTCTGCCCTACAATTTTGTCTCAAAATCTTAGAAAATATATTTTTTTCAGAAACTGTTCCACAGATCAAATATCAAAAAATACATTTAGTAATATCTAGCTGAGGTTGAAAAAAGAATTTTCGAAGAATGGTCCTTAATGGTATTTCCATTTTTTGTTTTCGATTTTCTCAAAAACAGTTCATCTGATTTTTATCAATTTTCGTATGCTAAAGCTCCTTAAAAGTTTGAATTTGTCAACTTTAAAAGAAAATCCGATGCTTATTCTCCCCCTATCTCTCTTTCAGTAAAGAAACCTCAAACGAACCACAAGCAATCGCCAACTTTTTTGTTAGTTTTTTTTTTTTTTTTTGTAAACAATATCTTACGAAAGATTCCTTTATACCTGATTGTTATTATATCAATTGTTTACCGAATTTCTCCCTCAGTCCATTTCCACCTCTTACCACTGACCCATTTCTCATCGAAAACAAGCTAAATCAACTTAGTGAGGAGGATATTCCAAGCCCAGATTGTATCCTTGCAATATTTCTCAAAAATGCTCTTCCTTTCTCTCTCAAAAACCTTTGCTTTATCTCTATCTCAGGGAAAATTTCCTCAGTTATGTAATACCTCTTTCATAACCCCGATACATCAAAAAGCGCGAAAGTTTGAAATTACAAAATCCGTCTCCAACTCATCCAACTCCTAAACTCCTCAAAGATATTTCCAAAAACTTTGTAAAGCCTTTTGAACAAAATTTTAAGTTTTCGTAGTTTGTCTCTCATTTTTACCTTATACAACGAGGCTTTGTCAAAGGTAGATCCATACCAACAAACCTCGTATCCCTTAGCCTATCAGCCTTAGAATACGGAAATGAAGTCGACGTTGTCTCAACCGATTGCAGTAAGGCCTTTGACAAAATTTCACTTAAGCTTATTTTATTGATACTGTCCGGATTTCTTTTTACCTGTTACTGTGTTATGAAGTTCGATTCAGATATACCTTTTCTGATAATTCTTAAGCTACCTCCGGGTCCCACAAGACAGCCACTTAGGGCCTCTTCTTTTTATTCTTACTAATAACGATATTGAAATGGTCATAAAATATTTTCATATTTCACCCTATGCCGAAGATACCTAGTTTTTCAAGATCATTTCTGCAACACATTATTCTACTAGTCTTCATCTTGATCTCGACAGTTTCTCTGTCTGGTGCCTGAAGAATTACTTAGAGCTAAATATTGCCAAATTCCATTTAATCACTTTTTTTCACGAAAACCCATCCAATCTCCTTCCCGTCTCTACTTTCTCCGTTATCAGCACCGCTGTGGTAATCCGTGACCTTGGTGTTTTATTTGATAGAGAGCTTAGAGAGCTTATCTTTCTCACACATCTTGAAGTAATTATTCTTAAAGAAAAGTCTGCACTAGGTGCAAAAATTTTTTTGACACCTAAGTGACTCGATCTTTTTATATTTCCTTTCTTCGCCTTATTCTTGAATACGCTTGTCAAGTATTTTTCCCTTATCAACGAATTTATACCTATATGCAGAGCATTCAACGTCTTTTCGTGGTCTGTCTTGGAATAACACTCTGATTCTAACTCCGTATCGAGGCCAACTTCTATTAAATAACTTGAATACCCTGGAAGAGTGAAGAGCAATAAGCTACTTTTCCTCCATTCATCGACTACTTTCAAGATCTGCTTACTACACAACCATTTACAATTCCATCTCTTTCAACAATAGTTCCGGTAATAAAAGAAATCCTCTTTTATCTGCCCACCCTCCGTACCTCTTATGGTTCCAACGAACCTATTACTCACATGCTTCAGAGGAATAATTGTTACTGTTTCGACTTAAATCATCAGTTCTCACTGCTTCAAAATCCGTCTTTAACATCCTTCCAATTCACTCCAATCCTAGATTTATACAGGGTGATTTGCATAAGATGTGACAAAAAGCTAGGGCCAGCGTTCGGACTTTATCGCGAAAGCAGTAGATCTACTGCACTTTTTTCTTAGTTTTTAAATCTACTGCACCACTGCGCTTTTCCTACAATCTACTGCGATTTCTCAGATTTTGTTTGAATACCAGCACTGGTCATATAAATAAATGTGCTTATAACAAAATGTCAAAATTTAAAACGATTCTCGTCCATTTAGTGCAAGTCTTGTCAGCTTTATACGTTTTTAGTTCTACTACTCTTTAATTTGTTCTTGTTTCGAAAAGTACAAATTTGTAGATGGTAAATTTATTTTGATTACCTAGGTTCACATATTTTTACTAAAACTATACATTTTCATTATCGAGTAACAGCCTTATTTACTAACTCGTTTTAGCGACGGAGTAAAGTTACTTCGACTTTACAACGGCTCTAATCCTGAAAACCTTATTTATAATGAAAATGCACGAGGAATAGCGGTGCAATAAGCTAAAACTGGTTTATAGGAGGTTTAAGGACGTTTTAGTATCTAAATGTCATTTTGAGATAACATCTTGTGAAATGTACAAAAAGGAGTGTAAGCAATTTTTTTCAATTTTTACTAAGACAAAAAAGATGGATATTTTGCAATAATAAATTATTTATATTTTCCAAACGCTCTAACAGTTTGTACGGTATTGGGAACGCAATGTGGTTGGTACATTCATTTATTGGATTTGAACTTTATACAATCCAATTTTAAATGTATCCAATTTCCAATATGCATGCAATGATAATAAAATGAATAATAATGCGGAAATCAGCTGGGGTTTGCTTTACGTGTATAATAACCAGAGTTTTAGATTGGTGACTTTTTTTCCCAGTATATTTGACATAAGGATGGCGTTGCTAAAACGGCTAAGAAAATGTATTATAAATAAGGATTTGTTTGACTTAGCGTAAACCCGAAGTAAGTGCTTCGGCTCGGTTTACCTATTCCGAGGTTGAACCCAGTATTAGTGAAAAATAATAAATAAGGCTGTAAGAGTATATTTGTTCACACATACTATGTAAATAAATCGTTGATTGTTAAAACAACATAACTGAAATTTAAATTTTTTTCGCAGGAGATACAAAAAATACTACATTTTTGGCCGTGTAGTCATTGTCATTTTTTTTAACCCAAAAATCTCGTAAGAGTGTTTCCACATTTAAACCATTAAGGATTTTTTAATATGTTTATTAGAAATATTTATTTCAACATTTTTTATCAACTATGACTTTTATTTGATTTTATCATTACTGTGAATGATTTTTTTGATAGACATGGTATTACGGATATCAACAAAATAGATTCACATCAACTTTCTTATCAACCACAAATTCTTGATTGAAACGTTAACATACAAATTTATTCGAAATTTATTTAAAGCGAACAAAAATAATGTTGACTACTATATATAGAATTGTTTTTGGAGGAGTTTATGATGAATTTTTTATAAGAACAACTTACATTTTCGCATAAAGAATTTACCTTATTGTGGCCGACAAAAAACAAATAAATATTTCAAACGCGAAGCGTCAAACAAAATAAACAAAACTCATTCACAATGAACTTTTTGATAAGTATATTACTATAAGTATAGGGTGGCCGTGGCGCGAAGGTTGTGTGCTCGCCTGTCGATCCCTGCCGTCGTCTATGTCTTCTTTAATTCCATTAAAACCTTCTAAGCATAGCACTAACAACATGTGATTGAGTTAAGCTACTCGTATTATGCCCAACAATGATGAATACGAATAAAATAATGCGAATTCCAAGGGACATAGAAATAAGACTCGGCATTTCTCCGCTTTAGTTCAGCCGCCATCCCTGGAGATAAAAAATCTGAGACACAAACCTTCAGTCTCAGAACATCGTGCCACACATTTTTCTTATCCTTCTTTCTCTTCCGTAACTTCACGCCCGCGCTGTGTTGAAACATCTAAAGGGTAATCATAATCCCTTGAGCGCGAGTAGATTATACAAAAAAAAAAATTGGTCTAAAATTACCAGTTGATACCCATAATACCAAATTATCAACTAATTGATAGAAATTATCGATACTCATAATAGGGGTGTTATGTTGTTTTAACAATCAACGATGATTTAAATGTGATTTAACTTTGGTTCCTTTGTTTATAACTTTTTGTTACCTAATCAAAAAAAAATATATGTATTCTACTGCGAAAATTTTGGTTTTACTGCGATTTCTTGGCCAATTTACTGCGATCTGCGATTTATGAAGTCCGAACCCTGGCTAGGGCGTGTAAATTGGACTTAGACAAGAAAAAAATCGTACAGGAAGGGGGGGTCTATTTCCCCTCGTTTAGGCGGGAGGGGCAATTTAAGAAAAAAATCACTTAAAACAGAAAACAAATTATTAAAAAATAACGGTGATATCTACAGAGTAATGGTATAGCATTTTGAAAAGCCAGAAATACATTCTTTAATTTTGTTTTTAAATAAAGTTTTTCGAGTGAATAGTTTTTGAAAACTTAATTTTCAAAATCAAAATTTTGAAAAAAAAAAAATGAAACATTTTTTTTAAATAATTTTTTTTTCAAAATTTTACGTTATTAATTATTATTTTTTTATTCAATAATCAATGCTCTTATTAATTTTTAATCAAACACGAAAAACCGGATGTCAAAATGTTTTGTACACGTCCTAGCTTTTTGTCACACCTTATGCAAATCACCCTGTATAAAAAGAGATAAAGAATAAAAGTTGTATTAAGCCCCCTCTAAAATTTAAGTTAAAAATTCTATTTTTTAAATTCTTAGTCACCATTGTCTATGTTTTCGCGCTTTTCCCACCTTCTCCTTCAGCTTAGTCATTTTAAAGCATTGAACTTTAAGAGCAATTTTATGTATACAATCCCGTCATGTATTTTATTTGTAGTGCAGTCCAAACAACAATACTTAAGTCATAATCAGCCAAATGACTATAATTGGTGTGTCTGGGTACTTTATCTATGTTGTTTATGTCTCCTTTATGTCAAAACGCTACACAAATAAACTAACATCTTATTTTATTTGTGTCTGACAGCAAGCAATTGTATATCTTCATCACAACAGTCAATCAAATCTACTCGTAATATCTCTTAATATCAAAAGTGCCCAATGCCTGACCACAACCAGACTAAAACGAAAATCCAACAACGCACCAAAAGCACTATAAACACTCGACTATAATAAACGAAGGCGAAATGTAAGGTTTCTGCACAATGCCATCACATATGACCATATGAGTAATGTGACAGTGTTTGTGTGTGTCTATTAAATAGGATAAGAGAGCCTGCCAGTTTCGGGTAAAGGCTTACATGTTTACTATTTGGCTGTGATGCTATACAAAGTCTCATACAATTTTCTTCTATAAAAATGAATGGCTTTTAAATTGAATGGACACATTCAACGCCGAATACCGCATAGAAAGAAAAACGAGGATAGCTAAATATGCATTAAGAGCATTTTGTCCGTAAATTTGAAAAGATCTCTCTACATGACTTGTGATACAATACAAGGTTAAGCAAGTGGATACTTGTCTGAGAGGACGCATACCTTCCATATAATGTGGGTGGCCTTTTTTTAAGTTTTGTTTGGCGTAAAATATTTTTCGCTCAATTTAAGTGTGTCTGTGTATCTATGATAATGATCTAAAGTTTTCATTTTAGGCGAATTGTACCTACCTTTTATTTGAAATAAAAAAAGCTAAACCCATGACTTTTTATTTTTGTCTAAGTTCAAATTTTGTATTCCCTGACCGCATTTAATGAGTTATTTTGAATAAATAGTTTTTTTTACGACTTAAAACATGGCCTTAGAATGCAATAATGATGACATGACAACAAGGTGGATGAAAATTAAATTTTTGTGTCATCTGTCATTCACCACTGGATTTAGTAACATTTTTAATTAATGAACTCTCCAAAATGTGTTGTTCAATTTTAGTTAGAAATTGAAAATCTATGCAAATATTGTAGCTTAACACAGTAGAGGACATTACAAAAATCGTGTTTATTTAGACTTGACGGCATTCCTGTTATTTGTCTTTTAATTGTAACATTTTTCTGGCGGCTTCAATAGCTTTTTTATTCCAGATTCACTTCAACAAAGGAATTTCCATAATATTTAAAAAAAAAAAAAAAAAAATAACTAATCATAGCCAAACTTTCATCAAACTTTTTAATGCTATTGTTTTTAGCTTTCAGCTGCAAACCTATTTTTAAAACTACTATTACTAATCTTGTTAGATTTTAGTTTTTCGAGCGACCATCGAGTTGATTGCATCTAAACATACTTCAGTATGGCTTTCGACAAGTTGTCATATCTGTTTGTTTCCCTTTAGCTTTCGTTCAATGAAACAGTCGGACGGACTTACCAAATTCTTTTTCGACGAATCTTTTCTGATTTGATGAACGTGGACTCTGGCGTACCTCATGGTAGTCACCTTAGTCCACTACTCTTTATATTTACCATCAATGACGTTGATTCGATAGTAAAATCCCGTAAGATACTTATCAACGCTATCTTATCAAAAGCTAAAGTGATCCTATATCCCTTGAAAAGTACCTTAACATTTTTCCGACTGGTGTTCATATAAGAATCGTTTTTTTGAATATGTCGAAGTGTCAATCCATGTCCTTTTTAAAAAGAAAACAAAATCAAAATCTTGCAATTACAGTATAAATCAATCAAGAAGTGACCTAGGTGTAAGATATTCTCAAAACCTTTACTTTTTGGACACATTTTACATTAGAAAAAATCTAAAAAAGCTCAACGCATTTGTCACAATTTGCTGTAATCCCGTTTGAGGCAAATGGGGTCAATAAATCGCTTTCGTCTTCCACGGTTTTCAACAATTATGTTTCTCCACTTTCGTTACGTCTTCCTCTCAAAGTCTGCTTTGGCTAAGATCCCACATTGTTCTTGGCCCTTCCTCCCCGCTGTGCGTCCTGAGACTGCTAAGCGATGCAATCGTTGGCCTTTCTCAGTGTGCGGGCCATCTATCTAAGATCCCACATTGTTCTTGGCCCTTCCTCCCCGCTGTGCGTCCTGAGACTGCTAAGCGATGCAATCGTTGGCCTTTCTCAGTGTGCGGGCCATCTATCTATAATTGTGACTAAGGAATCTTTAGGATGAAGCGCTGTCTGGGTTCACAAAAAACTGCCATTTTCTCTAGATGTTGACGGAAACAACCAAGATTTCACAAGAATAGATGTCAACCGATTTATCGTTGGATTTAAATAACTTCAACTTATAAAGCAAAAGGATACTTGACTGGCTTTCGGTAAAGAAAACAGAATGCAGCATTTAAGGTCCATATCTGTGCAACTACCAAGGTAAAAGCCTTCTCAAAACTCAAAATCGCAAGGTTAAATGGACAGCATGCATAGGGGTACTTTTTCACACACGATTGGCCACTACAAAAGCTCAATTGATGGGTCTTGACCTTTATCCCATCAAGAATTATAGTTGCCATTCATTTTAGCAAAACAATAATACTATATAAGTTATTGCAGTTCTTAAACAATGTCCCCATTCATCCAGTTCCAGCGATATGTTTCGTTTATCCATACTGCTTTTATAAACAGAAATAAAGTACTAGTCGCTGGTTACGGGATCGGCTATCAGGAACTCAGCTGGTATGCCATCAAGTCTAGCTGCTTTGTGGTTCTTAAGAGGCTGATTGCAGCATAGGATTTCTGAAGCTGCTGGAGACTCGCTGGCAATACTTCTTTCAGATCTGTGGTTGTCTTTGACATGGGGGAATTTTCAGCAGAGCTCGAAAATGTTCCTTACATCTGCTTAGCTGATAATCATTTAATAGCAAAAGTGTGCCATTCACATCTTATATTATTTAGTTGGTATTGATTTTTTCCCGACAACTTTTGTGGGCAATATGGCACATTACCTTGAGCCCCCCTTCTCGCAGAATTTTCCAAATTTTCTGTGAGACTATCCTACATCGTTCATTGGTCACGTCTTACGCAGCGACAGATTTTTAGATTATCTCAACATGTGTTGTCTTCTTGATATCCAGGGATGGGATAACCTGAACTGTCGTCCGCTTCAACATATTGTCGGACCCAGTTCAAATTCGACCAGCACGTAAGCCTCCATTTGATGATCGAATACGTATATATGTAAACAATTGAGGTCCAATATGGGTAACAGTCACTACTTCTCCCGTTGTCTTTTTTTAAATATGCTCATCTGACACTGGTTCTGTACTACTGCACTGGTTTTTGATTGATCCCGGAGATGTGAACTTCCTGCGGTGCTTCTCCTGTGTGAGGGACGTTCCGTAATTCACTAAAGACGTATGCAATGGCTCGTAGAGATCCTCATCCTAGTGACTTATAAGTCTGAACCATTCCTGTGTGCGTGTTGTCGGTAGGAATTAAAGCAGTAACGATTCGAACATCGGTCCCAGAACATCGGTTAGACAGTCTAACGTGCTTACCGTTTCGCATCGGGAATCTGCTTCACTTCCTTTTCTCTTTCAAATCTGTTTAATATTCTGTAGTGTATCAGATCCAACTTATATTTAATACCAACAACTAACACCACGCTAAAAAATAACTGCGACAAGTTGATATTTCGTACTACTAGTTCAAAGCTTGTTGGGAAAGGAAATAGTGCTACAAAATGTTCCATAATACTGATGGTGTCTAAATTTGTCATTTTGGCAAGTCAAAAACAAACAAACAAATTTTCATTATCTGCAGTTTCTGTCTCCACGCAACTATGTGATTCTGTATTTTTATTAATAGTCGAAATGAGATAATCTCGAAAATTATCAAAAAAGTACTTTTTTCTGAAATTTGCTGATTTTTTTGTGGCACATAATTTTTCATAGAAGAAATTTGGACATTTCTTTTGTCAAAGGTAATTAAATGGACGTGTTCGTCAGTTTTGAGGAAATGATCATATTTTGAAAAGTGAATTTGCATATTATGAAATGAGAGGAATTGGAATTAAATTTGCTTAAGCAGAATTTTCAAAAAAAAAATTACTACCGATTCAAAATTTCTTCGCAAATCCAGTATTACATTACTTTAAGTTTTTTCGTAGCTTAAATCGAAACTAAATAACAAAAACTTCTAAAGAAACTATTTGCATCTACTGCAGGTATCACCTGCAAATTTTCAGCGTTAATACTTCAACACATATTTTTGTCAAAATAAAATAAAATACCATTAGCGGGTGGAACAAAAAATAAAGGAAGAATAGTTGCACAGTTCTGAAATATACCTTAAGCCATCAGTTATGTCTCTGTCATGCCCCCAAAACCTCTCTACTATTCTAGGTATACTCTCTTCCAAACACACTTCAAACACATTTTCCGCATATTAGTTTGGAATTGCATGAAGTTAAAGAGACACACAAGTTCTGGCACTCCAAAGTGAAAGGATATAAATTACTCAAACAAATTATGACACTCGCATAACCCTTTAGATAAGTCCAGAGGTGGTTTCATGATGTGAAGCAAATGCTAGGGCGCAAATTTGTGATTTATGGAAAGTTATTATACAAGAATTTTAGCAGACGAGACATTTTTCCGTTCTCCAAAGGATTGGTTTCAGCTTAAAAAAAGAATAAAGAACAAGAACAGTTTCTTTTATTTTTTAGCACCGGAATCATTTTGCTTATGGCGCCCTCACCAAACCAAAGCTAGTATTTTATAGAAAATTAAAGGTTCCTAAAGATGTTTTATCGAAGTATGTATTTTTATGGGACATATTTAACGAACTTGCTTTGATTTTTTTGATACCATAAAAAGTTGAATTCGTTCGGGCTGAAAGAAAGTAGTGTACAAATTTGGGCTTAAAATTTTGAGGTCGCTATTTTCTTTTTCATCAAGATCACTTATCGTTTGTATCAAACAAATTTAGAAAATTTACTTAGCGCAAAATGATCTTAAGAAAAATAATGTTAAACCTAAGTTCTGGTTATATAATTAAATCCTGAATAATAAAACCATAAATAAATAGCATACAAAAAAAATTGATCAAAAAAAATGCTTTAATTTATTGCGGGAGGAGTGGTCGAAGATAGCAGGAACGCGTCCTTTGCAGCGTTCACTGTTGTTATCCCCAATATCCACTTTTGAAATTGAATTTAATTTTTAAATTCCAAAGTAATTTTATTTATTTAATATATTAAGATTTATTTTTATATTCAAATTTATCTCTAGTTAAATTTTATATCAAAACTACAAATGCGATTTTTTCTTTAAACTACCATTTTCTGATTCCAACAAAATCAAAAAACACCAAAAATTTTCCTCATATAAATGGGTGTTTTTTGAAAATTTTGTCGTGTGAAAAAAATTAATTAAATCAAAAAATGTTATATTAGTGATAATTCTGGTTTTATATCCACTTAGCTCATAACCGGAAATATTTTAAAGAACCTTAATTAGCGGATATACGACATTATATTTTTTTGTTTGTTTATTTAAATATTTTTGTTGTTTATAATCAAAATGTTTTCATTTGCTTTGTGTCATTTATGAATTGAAAATATTTTAACCTAAAATAAGTGGAAGGTTGCCTATTTAACAACAGTTACTCCCAAAATTGAGCATACACAATAAAAAATTTATTATTTTTTCATTTTTAAGGAAACAGATATTAATTTTTAATGATATTTTTTTAATTTAATTTTTATTTAAATATTTAAGAACTGATATTTGAGAAAAAAAAACTATTAAAACGATAAACAAAACACTCTCCCAGAAGATTTGTGGCTTAATAATAGGTAAGCTTTGTAGCGAAGCGAACTCTTAACGTTAACTTTGATTAATGAACTAAACGGTTTTTGCGGAAAACTCTTCCATTCAAGTTTTTTTTTTTGTGTAGGACGTGCTGAACGATTTCGGGTGACACGGGTCCTTTTATGATTGTCGCAATTTCCGGCGCCGATTTTGGAACTTGTTTTTGGATTTTCATTGGATCTCTCGTAGCGCTATTAAGTAGTGTACCTTCGAGTTGATATTTGTTAACAATTTTAATGTTGAATGTGTTCGCCCGACGATTTCACCAATTTCTCGCAAAAATTTTCTCCTATAGAATGCAAATTGAATATAAGTTTTGTTTTTTTCTGCCAAATTACTAAAAAATGCAAAACTGCCGTTTTAAATATCTCGGGGGAAATTCGAAAATGTTTTAATATATTGAAAAGTAAAGTAGTACAGCTAAAGTAGCGGTAAATTTAGTAACAAAATATTTTTTTAGTATTTTAATTGCTATAGTTTGTTTTATTTATTGTTTTAATAGTTTTTTTTGTCTCAAATATCAGTTCTTAAATATTTTAATAAAAATAAATAGAAATCATTGAAAAAAAAATATCCGTTTCATTAAAAGAGGACAAATAATAATTTTGTATCGTTGTACGCTCAATTTTGGGAGTAACTGTACATACAAATTTTGTATGATTCCTTGGATTGGTTTAAAAAATTTCTTAGAAATAAAAACGCACAACAAAGTTTTCCGTTTTTGAAGATTGGATTTTTATTGTTATTTTCGATTTTGCAATAAATTATTATTATTATTATTTACTAATCAGAATATAAATGTAAAAATTATTCTTTAAAATTAACTGTACAAAAAATTCGCATTTGTAGTTTTGATATAAAATTTAACTAGAGATAAATTTGAATATAAAAATAAATTTAAGTATAATAAATAAAAATAATTTGGAATTTAAAAGTTGCTTAAATATATATACAAAATTTGGTTTTAATAAGCATGTCTACATACACTAAATTTCTGTCTGATTTCCGAAATTCTGTAATTTTGTCAGTATGGCTGTAACTGTACTTTGATCTTTATTTACATAAAACCATTGAACCGAGTTTCTATCAAATTGTTCCTTAAGGTTTTCGGGAATTTTCTAATGGAAAAATTTAAAATTTAACTTTTAAAATATCGGTTTCTACTATATAACCATCAAGAACCTCCTTTCTTTCTCAAAAATTGCTCTATAGATTCTAACATTTAAACATTTTCGTCAGAAAAAAATTCAAACAAAAAATCTACGACCTCAACTCAAATTTTGAATTTAAAAATTGAAAAAAAAACTGTTCAGAAGCAAACAATTAATTTTTTAAATGCTTAAACAACACTTTAAGTAGTTGGTGCTAAAAACAGAACACCCTGGAATTTCCTTAATATATTTGAATTTATGCCATAAGAAAATTGTAAGTAATTGCAGCTTTTTTTTTTATTACATTTTGAAAAATTTTACATTTTATAACTGTGCAATACAAAAAACTTTAATTTCAAATTAAACAACTGACCCGTTTTCAAGAATTTTCGAAAAAAAAAATATTTTTTTTTGTTTTCAACTGCTATGCTTTTAAGTTTTGAGACACTTCTGTATAAATTAATTGAAGTCTCTTATGTAAATAATGATATAGTCAAAAACCGAAAAAATGATTAATTTTAAAATATTTATAATTGATTTATAGAAGATGGAAAAACGAAAAATTTTAAAAAATTATAGTGTTTGTTTTGAAACATATGTAGATCGTAAAAAGTAAACGAAACAGAAATAATATTATACAAATGATGTTTTCTTGCTGCTGCTGACGCGTTAAATACGAAATATGTTTAGTTTTTATTAGGAAAAATTGCAAAAAGTATATTTTTTTTAATTTTTTTTTTTCAATTTATTTTTTTGAATAAAACATTTGATTTTTATTATAAGAATTGTTTGTTTGAATTTCATGTAAACTCCAGAAATCATATTGGTGTTTACTCTCTTTTGACACTCACTGTATAAATGAATATAGATAAAATACAAACATATAATATTAAAAATCATAGCATTATGTAGTATTAAGAAATTAGGTTTAAGAAAAATCGGGTTCGTAGTTTTCGAAATATTGTGTTTTCAAGAAAAAAATAATTCAAAATTTAAATACACATTACCATTTTAAGCTTTTAAGGAGGCTTACTATAAATGAATTGATTAAAATCAGTTTTACCGCATTTGAGAAAACCGAAAACAAAATGGTAGGTACCACTTAGATATAAACACATTTTGGAAGTTTTTTTTATCCACTAGCTAGCTTTTACTTAAGGAAAAAAAAATGTTATTTAAATTTAAAGATAAGAATCGCTTAATTATTAGCCCTTACTACTAGCTTAAGTATAAGCTTTGTATATAAAACCTTTACAGCCATACTAATAAAAAACGCTTATTCCACCTGTATTCCACGGTTTAACTAAACCATGGAATAGGAGTTAAGTCCTGGCTTAAATATTTACATTAATAAAAACGAAATGTTCGCGGAATAGTTAAGTGACGTTTATCAAAAATCCTTTGAAAAAATCTACTACAACAAGTAAGCTATCTCATATTTATATTCTGTGTCTGCCTAAATTGATTGTCAATTGCTTGTGTCTAATTGTGTATGTTATTTGTTGTTTGTTTTGTAAATTATATTAAAAAATCAATTATGAACAAAATCACAAAAAAAAGAAAAAGGAGTGAGGATTGGAGCATAAAAGACAAAGTATGTTTTTTTTATTATAGTAACCCTTTTATTGATTATTATTAATTGATTATTTTAGACCCTACTTCAAGAATTGTGTACGGAGGCAATCACAATTATCGAAAACAAATGAGTTGACACCAACACAAATAAAAAAAATTAGACTGTTGTACATAAATAACGATGATAAAAAAGAAACGAATTTGACATTTCTATTTCTTATTCCTTCGCTAAACCACCTGCTTCGGTGGTTTAACTTAATCATAGTTAGTAAACGTCACTTAACAGAAAATTTGTTTTATTAATGAAATTTCGCACTTAGTCCAGGACTTAACGATAAACCTTTACTAAACCATCTTTATTAATATGGGTGATAGTATCTTATGATTTTGTGGTACCAACGCTATCCTGGTGGTGGCGCTGAAATATGCGCATGATTTTACATTGGAGAGTAGGATAAGACAAGAAAAAGTAGTAAAAAATTGAATATTTTATTATTAAATTTAGCAGAGCCAAATCTAACAAGTACTATCGCTAAACTTAAGATGTCGCCCCAATCGTTCGTCTTCATGAGAGTACTAGAAGTTTTATATACAAAGGTATAAGTAAGAACAATAAGCGAACGAACAAGTTCTCTATTCGCGTTACAGCTAACACGTGAGTTAAGGAGCAGAAAGGCCTATTATTTTATTAATGTGTTGCTTTTTGTTTTTAAAAACTCAATCTCATGATATAAATACTTTTGACTTTTCAAACAATTAAAAAAAATGTGTTCTATTAATAAAATAATAATATTCAATGTCAATCTCACAACTCAAGAGATTCAGTCGTGCATTTAAGTAAAATTTATTTCGGGCACAAATTTCGTCAAACCGCCACTGGTTAACCATACCTTACCCATTTTGAATGTTGTACGAGTATCTTAAAAAGAAAAAAAAGAACTCTTCCACCCGTCAGGATATATTTTTTTGTTCGCTCCAATTCTTTGTTTGTTCCTGTGACATCAATCTTTTTTCCGAGCTTTGCGTTTTGACGTGCTCTGTCGTTTGTTTAATACATTTTGGCAAAAGAGAAGAAGATGATGTTGGCCTGGCCCACCACTGTGCGGAGCAGTATTATAAATTCGGAAGAAGAATTTTCAGTGTAAATGTGTTTGTTTTGGAAGGAATTTTATATTTCGTATAGTTGTTGGGTTTGGATAAAAGGTAACAAAAAGTTCCATCCTTTTACTACCTATGGAATTTTTGTTTTCTTGGTCGTTGCGTTACTTAAAAGAATATGCAAACAAAAAAAAAGTTTTAGATTAAAAAGGAAACATCATGACAGGTTAACAAAATGCGAGAAGGTTTTTTTTTGCCCGTCATATGTTTGTTGGTGGAAATTAAAGCTGTAGCTATATGTTGGTGTTTTTTTTTTGCGGGTCATAGACGCATTGTTATACTATAGAAAATCTTCAATGAAAATGTGAGGCTCTTAGATAAGTATTGTGGTCGAGGTCTATTCGAGATCTAAGACTATGCAGCTAAGTTTAACCACAACAGGGAACACAATGAATTATGTAAATATAGATACTCGCATGTATAGCTAGCCGATAATACCCGATACTACCGGGGTCTTTTTTGGCAAAACTTTATGACTGCAATCCTCAAACTGAATACTAAAGTCAAACAAAAAAACGATTTAAAATCATGATTTTATTTTTTTAAAAGTACACATAGTATCTATTCATATTTTATTTTTATGTTACATTTTTTCATTAATTTTTTAAAAGGTATGCCTAAAACTAATCTTTTCGCTCCTCGACTTGTGTTTCCGCATCGTTTCTCTAATATCGTACCTGCAAACAAAAAAATATCATCACTGACTTTTTTGTGTAAGTAGGTAAGAGAGAATCTTGTAAATAATGGCAGATTAAGCTGAAAGCAATAAAAAGCCAAAGTGGCCACGCATTTATGAAATAAAAAAACTTAGGTACGTTGGCGGTCCGATAAGTACTTTGCCTACAAAAGAAAAACAAAATTTTTGGAAAAGTGGCGATTTATTTCTAAACATAGTCTCCTTTTAGCTCGATACACTTAGTCCAGCCAAGCTCCAAATTCTTTAACCCATCCGAAAAATAGGTTTTCTCGAGGTCTGAAAAGTAGGTTTTCGTGACGGTGATGACCTTCTCATTCGACTCAAATTTCTGCCCGGCAAGTCATTTTTTCAAGTTTGCAAACAAAAAAAGTCCCACGGGTCCAAATCTGGAGAATACGGTGCATAGGGCAGCAGTTCGTAGTGCAATTCGACAGCTTCAAACACTGCTCTGAAGTGGTCTCACGGTTGCGCTTTTTTGTCCGGAGTGAACAAACGCGGCACATATCGTGCCAACAGCTTTCTCTTTTCTTTTGAGATGCCTATTGTTTCAGCTATCTCGCGCACCAGATCGTGGACTTTTTACACATTATCCTCTGTGGTAGCCATTTTTGGGGCACCTGGGCGGGCCTCATCAGAAACCCGATGTACAACGACGTTGAAACTCGTTATACCAATTTTTGACGTTCACCATCGAAGGAGAAAAGTCACCGCACACAGCATTCAAGCGCTCTTTGATTTCGCTGCGCGAATCAAAGCAAGAATCGAATCACCGACCGATATTGCTTTTTTTACAATTTTCTTAAATTCCGGGACAAGCTGGCTTCCACACGTGGACTGGTCAAAACAAAACTACGAGTCCGGTTCGGCTGAAATTTTGACAGTAGCCTTTTAAGAGAATGTACTAGACGGAAGTAAATCTCTCTTGCGCTACTGGCACCATCGAACAGGGAGGCTAAGTACTTATCGGATCGCCCTCACATGCAATAATCTTACTGATCACACACATTTGCTTTAAATGATTCATAATCAAAAAACAACGAAAAAAAACTTTTTTGAGTATTTACTTCGGTATAAATTACAAAATTCATTACGAATTATAAATTCCTAGTGTAAAATACATCTGCTGGAACTTAACACATACCATTGAAGTTAAATGCAAAGTAAATACATGAACACACCTATTCTCTAATTTCTACAATTCAGGAAAACACTTTCATCCACATAATATAATTAAAGAGAAGAATCGTTTTGAAGTTTCTTTTATTCGTGTACAGCGCCATTATTTCTCATCATTTAATGATGGATTTGGATTACATTTTCAATCCATGTTTTAGTTGCATTAGTATGATGAAACTAGATTAAAATAACGATTTTGCAATTTTAATGGAATATAACATCATACTTTTTCTACCCTTTTATTAAAGTTAAAATCATCGTACACCTACATATTTTATTTTTTTAGTATCGCTCTATTTACAAACGCCACAAAAGGTGTTAGTTTTTGGCCCGAACTGTCATTGTTTTATGTGTATTTATTAAGAAAATTGCTTTAGTACGATACTATTTAGAAAATGTTTAAAATTAAGAATGAATTAGTAAATTACTTTAAAGTTAGCAAATTATTATACTAATACCTTAACAACAAACAAGAAAAACACAAAATATATTAAGACGCGAGTACTTTTTCTATCCATCAACACTGTATAGGCAATTTATACGTTGCAATTTTTCAGTTGTTTCTGTTTTGGGTTGTTTTGCAATTGCACAAAGAAGTTTATATTGACTTATACGTGTCAACAGCTTATGTAACTTTCAGGCTAAATTTCATTCCAATTTTTGACAGCTGAAAATTCTACACTGAAATGCTGCTTTTGAGTTTACTTAAATTCAATTTATTTGGAATATCTACTAACTGTGGGTTATCCCAAAGTGAAATCCAGTACTGAAAATGTTATCCTTTTTTTATGACAAGAATATTAGCCGGTTTTAGATTATTTGCGCCCAGTTTTCAGTGCTGGTGGTAAATTTGAGCTAAACCTGCAATTAAATTGAACCCAAGTTATCTCCGAAATAGTTTTTCAACTTAGAATTAACTTAAATTGTCAATTGCCAAATATCTATCTATCAAAATCAAAGTGCGATAATATGGAAATATGATTTGACTATCGAAACAGAGATGTACACGCGGTACTATGAAAAATTGAAAAGGGTGATTTTCATATCACATCCTTAAAATCAATCTCGCATTTAATACACTTTAACTGGATGGCAAATATGAACATTGGCGCTGTTATCGTTAGGATGACCGTAAAAAAAATATTAGAGAAACGTCAAAACACTCAAAAATGGAATTCCTCAAATTGTTTTGCTATATGTACGATTTTTTGTAAAGTATGTTCTAAATTTTATAAGAATAGTTTATTTTGCAAATGTTTCACGTTCAGATTATTTCACAACAGATATTAATTTGAATGTTTTTTTTTTTGTTGTTGGTTCATTTGTTTTGCTGTCATACGACCAACTCTTGTATATAATAATGTGATGTATTTATAAGACTGCGAGTGCAAAGGCTGTTTATCTTTTGTTTGGCAAATTGATAGTTAGACACTTACAGCCGTATTAATAAAAACACACAATTTGCTCATTAACACACGTTTTTTCCAACACAAGGATAGTGAAATTATCTCTTTGATAAATTTAAATATTAACAAAACTATTTTTCCTTCATTTTATCTATTCACTGAATAACAAGGACAAATTGGCAGCACTTCCTTCAGTTCTACTAAATATTCTAGTACTTTTTTCATTATTGAAAGCCGGCATGTCATTTCAGTTCCTATAAAATAATTTTTGTTGTCAAACAAATTCTAAACGGTTGTTTAATTATTGTGTCAAAGTTCAAATAAATTTGTAAAAAAATGGATATACCAGAAAAAAAGGACTGGAAATTGGAATTCTGGCAACAAGGTTATTTAACACAATAGCGTATGACAGCCATTACTTGGATACTTGGTGGAATATGTATTATTAAATAAAATGTTTCTGTCAAATTTAACGAACAAGTTGAAGATATCCGCTCGTTAATCACCAACATCGGTGAGATAAGTTATCCTCTCATTGTTTAACGTCATTTAAGGCTAACACACATTTATTATTAAGAATTGTAAGTTAAAATACTTGTTAAAGTTGTTTCGCCTTTATTTTGTGCTTATTAATAGGGCTGTTAATGATTCCAGCATTTCAAAAGGCCAAGCTACTATGGTCCTTTCAGTACCTTGCACTCACAACAATCTCTCATAAGACTTACAGTAAAAGCTTTAGAATACTGACCCTGAAAAATTCACATAGGCTTGCGCTTGATTAACATTCACCTTCACCACATAGATATAAGAACATACATACATAGTAAAATATGTTTGTGATGCGAGACCTCGTGAAAACCAAGGCTTACTGACTTTATTTTATGTTTGCTTGTTGGTAGTTGCCAACAGTGGATGGGGCCTACAATTTTTTGCCGAATCCGAACGTTTAATATAAGAGATCCCTTATCTAACAATAAATACTCTTGGAAGATTTGTCACTTCAATCTCCAGCGTGACATCAACTCACAGACCATGACTCCCATGGGGAGAGAAACTTTTTTGAAAAGGCTATTCTTCATAAACTACGCCAAACATTTTTTTTTTTTATAACCTACCCGCGCTCAAGGGATTATAATTACCCTTTAAATGGGAACGAATTGAAAGTGCTGACTATTTTTTTTTGATTGCACGTTTGGGTGCACCAAGAATCTATGCTCTGTGAATATACATAAAAGCCACACGGCAATTTACAGTTTGAATTGTAATTAATGAACAAATCTTTGGGAAATTCTTCTTGAGCATACTGTATGAACAAAATCACTCTACAGTACGGGTTTATCTACATTGTGAAAAAATTCAGTGGCGCAATTTTGTTTTTAATTTGTACGAAGTTAAAACTTTTTTAGTATGAAACTTGGTCTTTAACGACAATTTTGCAAATTTTAATTGAACTCAGCATTAAACTTTCTTTTTTTTGTTTTTTTTTTTTTTTTTTATAATCTACCCGCGCTCAAGGGATTATGATTAACCTTTAAATGTTTCAACACAGCGCGGGCGTGAAGTTAATGAAGAGAAAGAAGGATAGGAAAGATGTGTGGCACGATGTTCTGAGACTAAAGGTGGTTGTCTCAGATTTTTTATCTCCAGGGATGGCGGCTGAACTAAAGCGGAGAAATGCCGTGTCTTATTTCTTATGTCGCTTATAATTCACAATATTTTATTCGTAGTCATCCTTGTTGGGCATACTAGTTTAACTCAATTACATGTTGTTAGTGTTATGCCTGAACAACATGTAGTGAGTAAACCAGCAACCCATTGATAACAATTTTTAGAAGGATTTTAATGGAATTAAAGCGACATAGACGACCGACGGCAGGGATCGAACCTGTGATCATGAGGTTGACAGGCGAGCATACATCCATCCCGCCACGGCCACCCCCAAATTATCATTTTATCAAAGTTAAAATCATAAAATAGTAATTTGTATTTATTTTTATTATTTGTTCGTATCATGCACCGTTTGACTCTTTGACAGTTATAAATGTCAAAAAAAAAGGTCTGTTTGCTTTTTTTTTTTTTTTTTTGCACGTAGTGATATTCTTTTAGGTGCGTTTTTCGGTAGGTTAAAAAATATTTCAAAAACAACGTGCTCTGCTTAATGTATGTTGCTAAAAATATCAGCTAACTCGATTAAATTACTTTTTACTTGCGACTTATAGAACTCGAGATTTTGACCAAAGTTGACATAACGATGATAGCGAAGACTTAAAAAGTAGGTCTCGCAGTTCTGTCTGTCTGTCTGCCTTTCTGTTCGACTACAGCTTAAACGGCTCGGCCGATTTTCTTCAAACTTGATAGATATGGGTTTTAATTTTCCCCCCACACGTTTTCCTTTTTACTTGCGATATAGGTACTATGGCAAGTTCTGCATTTGGAAAAAAAATCGAACTCGAGATTTTGATCAAAGTTGACATTACGATGATAGCGAAGACGAAAAAAGTGGGTCTGACAATTCCGTCTGTTTGTCTGTATGTCTGTATGTCTGTACCTCGAACTACAGCCTAAACTACCGGACGTATTTTCTTAAAACTCGGTAGTTAAGGGTCTTCGGTGATTCCCTAGAGGAAAAATTGAAATTTTTTTTTAGCTCCAAAACTAAGGGTACCCCCCATACACCCATAATGCAAAATCTTATTTATCTCGAAAACGGCTCTAACGATTTTGATAAAAAAAATTAAGTGTAATATTATGGACATGGACTATACTTTGGTCAAAAAAAAATTTGGGGAGAAATGTTATTAGGGGTACCTGTCATAGAAGGGTTTTTTTGATTTTCGAATTTCTCACCAACGGCTCCAACGATTTTAACCAAATTTTTTATGCAGGAGCTGCCTTCCATTTTAAAGAATACAAACTAAAATTTTTTTCGAAAAAATAGTTTTTGGATTTTTAAAAAAATAATACAATTTTTTTTTTGAAAATTCAATATCTTGAAAACCGATACAAGATTAAATTTTTAAATTACGTTTTAAAATGTATTTTATTAAATACTAACAATTTGCATATCAATTTTTTTTTATAAAAAATTTAAGGAAAATTTAGTACACAAAAAACATGTTTCAGTGTGTCTGTATGTCTGTACCTCTCACTACAGCCTAAACCCTTAGACCTATTTCTTTCAATCTCGGTAGTTAAGGGTTTTCGGTGATTCCCTAGAGGAAAAATTGAAATTTTTTTTTTAGCTCCAAAACTAAGGTTACCCCCCATACACCCGTAATGTAAAATCATATTTATCTCGAAAACGGCTCTAACGATTTTGATAAAAAAAATTAAGTGTGATATTATGGACATGGACTACATTTTGGTCAAAAAAATTTTGGGGCAAAATGTTATTAGGGGTACCTGCCATAGACCCGTTTTTTTGATTTTCGACTTTCTCATTAACGGCTCTAAGGATTTAAACCCAAAATTTTCAGCAGGAGTCCCCTTAAGTTTAAAATAATATTGTATATAAAAATATTCGAAAAAATATTTATTGGGTTTTTAAAAAAAAAAAAAAAAAAATTTAAATCAATATCTTCAAAACCTATGAACGATTAGTTTTTGAAATTATTTCCTAAAACCAATATTATTAAATACTTAAAATTCGCATCCCACAATTTTTTCTTGAAAAATTTTAGAGAAATTTCTTATATAAAAATGTATTTAATAATAAAACGATTTTTTAAAGTTTATTTGCATAAATTCATACTTTTCCGGAAACCAGACGGCAATTTTATGCATTTGAACATTATTATCTCATTAAATCCATATTTTATATTTATAAAATGTATCTTAAATTCCAAAGTACTTTTACATAAGAGCAAGTTCGTGCGATCCAGTCGTACATTTTATTTTTTTAAGACCAGAAATAACGGTACGTGCCATACGATTTTATTTCGAAATTTTATAAAAAATATTGTTTTTTCTCAAAAACTGTCCCACAAATTTAAAAAAAAAAATCAAAAAATTTCATTTAGTTAAATCTAGATAATGGTTGAAAAACATTTTCCAAAAAATTGTTATTTTTGGTACCCCCTTGGAACCATTTTTTTGTTGTTGATTTTCTCAAAAACGATAAAACCGATTTTGATTTTCGATGTTAAGGCTCCCTAGCAGTTTCAATATTATTGTGTATTCAAATTTTCAAACAAATTTTCTTTTGGATTTTTAAGAAAATTTTCATTTTTTTTTTTTCAAAAATCAATATTTCAAAAACTCCATGCTCGATTTTCTTAAAACTTAAAAAATAAAAGTTTCTTAATATGAATTACAAGATGTAAGAAAAAAGAATTTATTTTACCTCAAAATATCGGTATCCTACATACATTTTTGTTTTTAAAAATGTTTTTCGAAAATCGTATTTTTCTCGAAAACGGTTCCGAAAATTTGGCCAGTTTTTTCTTTTGATTAATTTTTACGATCTATAATTTAATAAAAACAATTTGAAATCAAGATATTACTGACTGTATCTACCAAAGAACGATGTTTTTAAATTTTGAATTTTTCATTATCGACTAAAATTTTTTATAGACAAGCTTCTAAAAAGACTAAAAAACATTGCATTTCAAAACATTAAAAAAAAAATATTTTTTTTTTTAATTTTGAAAAAAAGAAAAATCTAGTTTTTTAGGAAAATTCGATATCTCGAAAACGGATCAATATTTGTTTTTTTTAAATTTTATTTTTATTCGAACATTAATAAGCACTTTAAATTGGAGTTCCAAAATTTTTTCTTAAAAATGTTTTAAAAATGTTGTATATATGTAAAAGCTTATTTTTTTTAAGAAACTACTACAACGAATTATAATTTTGTTCTTGAATAAACTAATTTTTGCTTAAAACATATGGAATCCTGAGCTTAGCTCCAACTGCTTAAGGAGTTGTTTTAGTTATTAAAGAAATGAATTTTATTCTTAAGAACAGTTTTCTCTAATAACATTCATTTTTGAAATTCTAAGTCGTTTACATAGGAGCAAGTTCGTGCATTTTATTTTTACTTGTAATAGATTCAAATAGTTCACAAATCGAATTGAGCATAGAATAACCGAGTAAAAACTCAGTTTAATGCAAGCGAACGTATTCAAGTAGCTTCTTCTTTATCACATGGGTTTTTAATTCATAGCCTTTAACTCTTTGACAGTTAAATATATTTTGGTTTTTTTTTTAAATAAGACGGCAGTGTAATAAACTTAAAAAATGCATCAACACAAAGTTTTGTTCTAAGCTTTCTATCAAGAAAAACAGCTTTTCTTTGTTGTTGAAGCTGTAAATCTATTTTACTGACAACCAGTGTATTCTTAATATAGTATACTCTTAGATTGATTCTTAGAAATATCAAAGTTCATTAAGGATAAGCAAATGTATGTATGTATGTATACATATAAGGTTTCTAGAGTACCGAAGACTATATAGCTTGAAAATTACATAAGGTTACCATGTATATCTAGGTAATCCTGATGTGTTCAAAGGATGTGAAGGATTTTAATAGTTTTTCATTCCAAACAAAATATTTAATTCCAAGAATATTTCCAAAAACCATATTATATCTACCACTATATCTACAATCGAGGATATATGTATGTTTTTATATCGATTATAAGTTATAGATATTTCAAAAAAAAAATACCAAACTAGGTTAACGTAAAATACCAACTATAAATTATTTCAGATGAAACTTTCTGCTTCATCCAAAAGATCCATTTCGAATTTTTGAATCCATTTACTGAAATACGAGTACCTTTGATCTGTATTTAGTTATACTCTTATAGTCATAAATCAAATCTACGTATATCTGTAATCCATCAACAGCATTCATCTTGGTATCGTTTTAAAAATGCACACGTTTTCAAATGGCATTTCATTTCGTACCACCCGTATTCATAATTCATCGCAATACATTCTGTATAAAATAGAACGCCCCGCATGGTCGTACGTAGTTGCTCTTAAAGATATTAGTATATGCGGGTGTTCGGAGTTCAAAGTCAGATGTTGTTGTATATTTCCTTAACTTAATATGGTACAATTTAAATATAATTTGTCAATTGATAATTGATAAAAGTTCTGATCATTGGGAATGAAGCATACCGATTTGATTTGCAAAAATAATAAAAATTATCAATTGATAGTTGATCCGTGTTTTTTAATAAGTAGAGTATACAAATAGTAAATTTCTATATATTTATCAATTGAATCTTCAGAATTTCAATAAGGTGCCAATATTTGTTTTAAGCAATTTTGGTTTTTTTGAAAAAATTATAAGTAAAAAATTACATTTTTAATAATCCCCCCATGACATTTGTTGAACCTACTTCATAAATTGGAAAGATTCTAAGCGCTATATTTTCGAAAACTTTCCGTTTAATGGAGACTAGAGACTTTGCAATTTAATCAAATATATTACAATTGTCGAAGAAAAGCAATCTGATCTGATCTGATTTCCGAGGGTGATTGGCTAGCCCATGCATGCAAAGTTTCTAATTGACAATATTTAGTACTGCCTGACAAGCTTGTTCGTATTATTGGATTTCTTCTCCCTTAAATTATTAACGAATGATAAATGGCCCTATTGGGTGTTGGTAGCTCCTGCTTAAAACCAAACATCAGTATAGGTTAGGTTTCATAGTAAGAGAAGCTGTGGTTGATCAATAAACATATGAGATTGTCTATTAGGATGACCTTCCAATGGTTAGACAGACAAACACTATAGCAAAATTGTACTTGACTTATGGCTTGGCATTGCATGGTTAAATTCGAGAGAGACGAGGATCGAAACTGCTCATTCTTTACCGCAGCTAAAATTACAAGAAATCTCTCCTTAGGTCTACTTAAAATAACCAGATAAGATCCAAGAATTCGGACGCGTTGGTCATTAGTTTGAAATGACGCAGATATGTGGGTAAGCCAAAAGTGTTGATGTCCACGTAAAGCTTCAACATTATATCTACTAAAACGACAAAAATTGTGATACTGTTTGTGTGGAATTTACTGAGCTACAATAAGTTCTTTTCTTATTAAGCTGAGAGCAGGGAACTGAGCTGTCAAAAATAGATCTGTGTTTATTTTTTAGCACAGAGCTTTTTTCTTTCAATTTTTTTCAATCAGAGCTTGTTCGGAGCGCGCTCAGAATAAAATGACCTAGCAGATGGAGAAAAATGTTGGGGCGGCTAACTTTTCTATTTTTTGTGTGATATGACAGAGACAGAAGGCGAAAAAAAACAGACCAACAAATAAAAATGGAAATTGACGTTCTTGGCAATTCAATGTTTTAGCGTGTAAAAAATGGAAGCACTGATCAAACTCTTCTCAGAGCATGCTCGACATGCTATTTCTCCAGCTCTTCTCAGAGGTTAAAAAGACAAGCGCATAACTTAGCTTCTGCCAACGATTTCTCGCAGATTTCTTTTGGTAACTTTAAAAAATGTTGGAGGCATCAAAATAAGGCTTTACACCACGATTAAGATAGAGCTGGGCAAAGTTTCCAAAATCCAATGTTACCATATATCTTGACATCAAAAAATTAATTAAAAAAAAGGTTAAACGCCCAAATTAAATTTCAATAAATTTTTTAGGAGCTTAAGCATACAAAAATTGATCAAAAATGAGATGTACCGTTTTCAAGATAATCGAAAATGCTGTAAATGCTTTGTGGAATAGTAACCATATTTTAGAATTTTTTCAAACATTAGCTGGCTTCTACTAAATACAATTTTTAAAATATTTTTTAAATTCTATTGAACTGTTTTTGAAGACAAAAATATTTCTTTAACTTCTAAAAAAAACTGTTGTATTAGAACAGTTGTACCATGGCACTGTTAAGCGTCACAGACATGCTCTGGATAACGAATAGGTAACGTTGTTAGTGCTGCTTTATTTTAAGCTTTTGACACAGTCAATCACGTTAACTTGTGTGAGAAGCTTTTAAGAAAAATGAATTTTTCAACAACTGCTACTAGGCTAAACTATTGTTATTTGAGTAATAGAAAACAAGCAGTCCAAATGGGTAATAACTTATCCGATTTTCTGTTCAATGCTTTGGGAGTACCTTAGGGTGCCATAGTTGGTCCAGTACTATTTTCGATCTAAGCATTGAACTCCCATCAATTATTGAAAGTTGCTCCATCCATATGTGCGTGGATGACGTCCAAATGAACATGAGTTACCCTCTTGGGCTTATTGAGCTTTTTGTGTTAATAAAGACAGAACAAATTGTAAATGGGCCACAGTTAAATGGTCTTATTTTAAACCCACAAAAAAGTTAAGTAAAAATCTAGATCATTCTGATTTTCCTTGGATTGTTTTGGGCAATGTTCATATAAATAATGTAAAAACTGCAAAAAATCTTGAAATTATATTCAATCGTTGATTAACTTGGAGTGACCACATACATTTACATATTGGAAAGGTGGATGGAGCACTACGTATATTATGGGTTTACTCCTGTTTAAACACCCTTAGCGCTTGTAAGACTTTGAGACTACCCATTTTGATCTATGGGTTCGAAATTTATTGTAATTACAACTATGTAAGCAGAGGTAATCTGAATGTCGCTGAGTGGCTTTTGAAAATACGATAGATTGATGGGTCTCGATGTACGGTTGCTCGATATGTCATTTGAAAATAAGCTTAAGTTATTTTGTTTGATCTTAGCCTCCAACATATTATTGACACACCAACCACGAAAAAAACAAAAAAAAAATTGCAAACTTCAAATTGATCCCATCAATTAATTCGTTCTTAACTTCTGAACTCCATACGTTTTTGAAACTCAACCTCAAGCAGTAAGCTCTTTATTATTGCAAATGCGTGCATTTCGTATTGATGTATCACTTCTCCGTACGATTAGAAACAACCTTTCAAACCTTTGAATGCAAGTTGTGGCAGACGGTTTCAAGTCTGAAATGCATAAAATAAATACTGGTGTGCCACAGGGCTCCGTTTTTTCTCCGACTCTTTTTGATATTCATTAATGATATTTATAGTTTAAAGCTTCTTATTCATCGAATTGTTTTGCTGACGACAGTACTCTTATGTTCGTTTTCGGACTCATGTTCTTGTTCTTTGGATGTGGATTTAGAACGGCAGTGTATGATGAGCTCACTAGATTCTGATCTCGATAGCATTGTCAAATGGAAAACCATTTAACTACTTACATATGTAGACTTTAATGCTTTAAAAACTCAATGCTGTTTTCTGCCGTTAAAGCGCAACTCCCCCACCTGCCACTATCCATGAACGGAACTTGCATTGTGCAAACCTAACAACTCTTAGTTCTCGGTATGTTCATCACAGTCCCACTTGTGTGGAATGACCACATATTTGCCGTCGCCAAAAAAACTCCTTAATAGGTATTTGGGTTTCTTTCGACGTTGCTGGAAATGTTTCATCTCTTCTGATTTGGCTGTAATATTTACGACCGTTATTCGTGCAAAGATTGAGTACAATTCCCATATTTGAACAGGTGCCTCAATAACCCAGTTGAGTCTCTAGTTTAAAATCCAATAAAGAGCCTTCAAAATTTGAGGTTATATAACCATAACAGAAACATTTAAACAGTGTTCCACAGAAATAGCCCGTTGCATATCTTCCCTTATATAATTTCAAAGGAATTCTCGCGCTTCAAAGTGTGTCTATACTGTCCATCAGTCCACGCTTGAGACCAACTTCGGACGTACTGTTAAATTCAGAGATTCTTTCTTAAGCCGCACAACACGAATGTGGATTGCTCTATCTGAATCAATTATCATATTCAAAAAATCAAAAGCAATGTGCATCAATATCTCCTTTTAAATCCTCTCCAACTTTCCTAAAACGCTCACATTATGATCTTACATTTTAAGGGTAGTCATAGTGCGACTCTGAAAATTATAAAAAAGGAAACATTTAAAAAAATATTATTCAAGAAGTTTGTAAATTAAATTTAACTGTTTTTAAACAATTAACTTGGTTTATCTATTTTTGATTTTTTTTAATACCTATTATATTATATACAAAATCTTATTTCTCTCTTAGTTAAGTTAGCTTGTCAATAGATTTTAAGATAAATTAGCTTATCAATAGATAGTTTCTAAGATATCGTACCTATCTTACTGTTATGATATATGAAGAAATCAAAAAATATATACATAAATAGACTGGTGACACCTATCCTAAATGGCAAATTTTTACCTTTCCTATCCGAATTGGTATATGTCAAACCGGACATTATTTAAATCAAAACTGACATTCCGACAATAAAGAACCAACTTATCTTGATATAGGTACACGTCAAATAGAAAAAATTCACAGATGCAAACCAAAATGCTAAATGGCCGATCCGCCCATCATCGTCAAGTTCTCTAACCGCCATCCGTCACAAATTCATTGCTACTATCACTCTTCTTTCTAAAAATATATTCGAATTTGAACTTAATTATCAAACAAGTTAATAGACATGTATACTCTCTCAACCAACCATCCCTTACCATAACTGGCCCTCCCCCTCTAAAACGATAACACTTAACCACCCACAGCCAACAGAATACCGCAGATAGTGCTATTTCTCATCTAAAAATTGTCAAAGTAAATATTAAATGATTTAAAGACCTAAAAACTACTTCATCAGTCCTGCGACTGCGAGTATCTGTCTATCTGTATGTGCACACAATTACAGTGTGATTTACAACATGTTGCATGGCTGGAGTATCTGTATCTGTTCTGTAGTACTTCTATCTTTTTCCATAATATCTATAGTCTTTGACGACCCCTCAGAAATTTACTTTACTTCCATTGCTCAGGCTGGGGAAACTCATGGTGGTATGAATGGAAGAGGAAAAATAAATTTTCACTGCCAGGCCAGGCCAAGCAAGGCCCGACAGCCGACAAGGCAAGGCAAGGCAAGGCCAGAGATCCAGTGCCGGGAAAATGTTAATGATTCGTATCTTTTGAGCATGTGCGCGGCGCGCAAAGTGTATCTATCTGCCTTTCCCTACCAGAGAGAGGCACATGCCATTCCTCATGGATTTTTCCATCATCGAAAATGTTTGTTTACGAACGAGGTGGCCACAAGGATTCGGATAAAAATGTTTGACAATTCAGGGATGTTTAGTTTTAGTCGAACTGTTGCGGATGAATGTCGTGAACGGATATTATGTTGTACTATATTTTTGTTTCTGAATTCTGTTTGTATCTTGTGTCTTTTTGTCAAAGTATAACATCGTAAAATTCAGAATAAAAAAAAAATAATCTATCGGGTGCGTGCGGTACCCTAAAGTGAAGAAATTTTTATATCGTCGATCTAATAGATACCTTTAAGTTCGGTACCTACCAATTCCTCTGCAGGGAACTCTGTGAGATAAAAGTGATTTTTTTTTTTGTATAAAGTTGTTGGGTACCTATGTACATAATCTTGTGAGAAGAAAGAAAAATTGAATTTAGGCGCCAGGAGCTAAAATGTGTCAGTGGGAAATAAAATAAAATAAAATAAATCAATAAGTGAATGGGATAGAAATTAATTTAAAAGAAATTTAATTAGATAGAAAATTTCGTGGGTTCTTTGTGATCGTTGGTTGGTCGTGTCGGTGTACCTAATTTATTTGGAAGAAAAATCAAGAAAGTGGATTTAAGGATAAACTTTTCCCGACAGGCATTTCCTATTGAGAAAAAAAAAATAATCGAGTTGTTGCCAACCTACGAGAGTAAACAGTTTGAATTTTGTATAAATAATTGGCTGTGAAGCTGAATTGAAATTAAATTTAATAAAACCAAAAATAAAAAAGCCAAAGTTATGTTTAGAACTCGAAGTCGGAATTAAGTCTAATATTGTTAAGTTGTCGGTGAAGTGATTTGTTTAGTTGGAAATAAAAGGATTTAGGTGCCTACCTATCTGATTTTGAAATTCATTTCAACGAGTTCTGTTGAATAAAAACAAGTGATATTGGATTTATTAAGTGTCGTTTCATCGGAAGTCAGATTTAAGTAAGTTTAAATGTCTTTTTGAACGTAAAATACAAACAAATATTTAATTATTTTAAATTATACTCTGGAAGTGATAAGTTTACGAAAAAATACAATAACTCGCAAATTCTTTGAACTTAATAATCGAAAAACTACAAAACAAGGAATTCTTAATAATGGCATCAATAGAGACTTTTTTAGACAACGAGTGTATGAGGTGATACCTACTCGTACCTACTTAATTGTGAAATTTAAAAACAAACGAAGGAATTCTGTTGAATTTAATTTTCAAAGGGACCAATAAGATTGATTTAAAAATGAACTTGAAGTGGTCTTTTGCAGTCTTAGTGTTAAAGAATAAGTATCGAAGTTAATTTCTATTGTTGAAAATTTAAAAAAATGGAGTTTTGACCAAAGATGCAATAAAAATCATTTTCGACATAATTTAATAGAAAAAGGGCACATAGGTCCTTATCAACAAGGCCGTACTTAATTTAACTCCTGTCCAGTAGATAAAGTTTGTCTTGATTTCTAAGGAAATTCGATGTAGATATCATTGGGGTAGGTAGGTATTTTTTTTTTATTTCCATGGTTATAGCACCTTCTAAGAAGCTCAAATTCGAGTTGATCACCATTATACGAGTACTCTTAAAGAATTTCTCGTCATGTTGATTTAAAGAGTTAACTCGGTTTTCTCGGTTTTTTTTGCTTAACGGGATGAGATAGAGATTACGAGCATTTAAAAAGAATATCGTAAAAAACATGTTGATTATGGAATCTGCAATTTTGTAGTTCCTGAGAAAAGGTAATTTTTTTCAGTTTTTCAGTTTTTCAGTTTTGTTGTAAGACACTTGCTACGGAAATCGATTGAAAATGTTTGCATGCAGTGCAGATATGGTCCTAGGCAGAATTTGTAAACGTTGATGGAGAAACGGTGAATCTGACTGGTACCAACAGATGCTCCGGTTATCTAGGTGACAAAAAAATCGAAAAAAATATAAGAATCGAGATATCGACATTTACCCGAAAAGGGGAAGGAAGTTGTGGCTTAAGAAATAATTTGTCATAAATCAGGGCGATGTGTGATGGAAGTTTATTTTAAATTCTTTGACGTTAGGCAAAAAGTCTTCAATCAGAAATGGTGTACACAAACCTAATGAAACTAAGACATTAATATCAAACAGAATACCTACCTATGCATTCTTCTGAATTATTGCCCAAAGACAAAATTAAATTAAAATAAGAAGCAGTTGTGCTAAATACCTACCAATTCGAAAAAAATTATTTAAACCTTATCAAAAACCCATAATGCAATTTTTTTGACTTAAGACATTATTGTCTAACGTCAAAGAATTGATGGTAAGGAAATAGAAAAATATTTTGTCCATGTGTGAGAAATGTTCGAGTTAGGTACCTATATTTTCTTTGCCTAGGGAATTTTTGAAAACAGAAAAATTTTGATGTAATCTCTTCAAACCTTTGAAAATCTGAAATTTTAATAGGATGACGGAAATTATCAATTTGTTGGTGATTAACGTTGTTAAATTTGAATTAACCTCATACATAAGTTTGAGAACAGAAAATCAATATAAGACATTTGATAATCTTTGGTTTTGGGTGTTTATAAATTCCATTGATTTGGATTCGGGATTTCCAAAAATAAAAAACTTAGAAACTAGTCAACGTAGACCTACACATCCTCTTAACACAGAAAAGTCAATTTTTCAGGAAACATACAAAAAATGTATTGATAATCAGGGCTTAGGAATCGGGGAAAATTTTAGTTGAATTTATTGGTACTCCTCGACTTCTCATAATTAACTACTGTTCAAAGTGCAATTTAAAATAAATGGCGTAGGTAACGAGGAATTAGGCTTGTGTTTTGATAAGTTTTAATTGAAGAGATATTGAGGCGTATTCATAGAGAATTACTAAAGTTGTGATTGCTAGATCCTTAGTTTAAGGCTTGTTGGTTAAATAAACAGAGCTACTATTCATAGAAAAATTTCCCTGCTGTTTTTAGTAGAACACCGGGTTAAGGCTGTGTTCTACTACAATTATACTTCAAATAATGACGGGTCAAAGAAAGTGTAAATTGTGTTTAGTACGCCTTGGCATAATGGTTAGTGCGTTGGACTATCTTACAGGGAGGGGTTCCATTCTCAGCCGCTGCAAAAAAGTTTTTTAGTGGTGTACTAACTATTGCGAGGAATTGACAAATCCTCCAAGAGTATCTTTTTTCATGAGAAGTGCTGCTTATTAGCTGTTCGGAATCGGCCGAAAATTGTAGGTTGAACAAAATTTAATGCTTGCGAGTTTAAAAACAGTAGGTTTAGCATCTCTGTTAGCCGTCATGTTAAATTTTGTGTGGTATTTTTTGATATTGCACGTCGAAAAAAATTAAGTAAAACAAAATTATTAAACAAAAAAAAAAAACAACCAAGAAGTTCAAACAAAATATTCTTTAATAATTTTCAAATGAAAAACAAAAGCAATGCTGCAATTCAAAGGGCTCTAAGAGCCCCTCTAACATTTTTATATCAATCAAATTTGATAATAACTTTTTAAACACAGAAATTCCTATGTTTATAGTTAGAACACAGGTCTAGCCCTAAACTTAGGATTAAATTTATTTATGAATAGCCTAAACTCTGGATTTGCTTAGTAACAACTTAGCAAGAGCTTAGTAAACATCTATGTTAAGAGGTATTAATCCTTGGTTACCCGGTATACATATATCCTGACTATGAGTATTATGTACTTAGTATGATTCAATGGGTTACGAGCAATTTGTCTTGTACTTTTCTTAAATTATGGATTTAAGAGGTATTGAATCTATCGGCTAACGAGGTATTATTTCTTGGTAGTTCGGTAGTATTAAGATTACGAGGTATTTTCTTGGCATGATTCACTGGTTCATGAGATATTTCAGCGAAAAAAAAAGTATTTTTGGTTAGTATCTATTGTTTTAAAAGGTATTATAGTTTATTGGCTATGGAAATATTTTTCTGGAAGAAGAACTGGGTGCAGGTTTACGAGATATTTCACCAAAACAAAATTTGTCTTCGGATATGAGGTATTTATTTTTTAAATTGTAGCTATAAAATATTTTAACGGAACATTTTTACTATAAAACTGCATTAAAATCGAAAATTCGCTTTTTTCTGGCTTACGAGGTATTAGAACTACAGCGACAATACATTATTTTACCTGTTTTGTATTCTTCGAAAACTTATATTTGTATGGTTCTTACTGAAGTTAAAGAGATTCCTATAAGAAAAGTACAACTTATACAACTATCTATAGCTTAATTAATAATTACATTCCTCTGGGTATACTGAAATAAACAAAATTTTCAAAATTCTTCTTAAAATCAGGAGTAAAATAGTTTAGTAACCTCTTTATCCATAACGAGTGAAAGTTTGGTGCGGATATGAACAGGTGGTAAAATTGGGCCATATTTCTTCCCAAGTTATACAGATGAAATGGAAGCTTTGATTAATACCATAATATGTTTTCTTTGAGGTTGTGTGGAAAAAAAGTCTTTGCCAAAACTCGGGAAAATATGGCAGCTGTTGTTTGAGAAATATAGCAACAATAATACCTGAATGTGACTCCAAATTTTGTAAAACAAAAATCACCTTTTGTAAGGAGAGTAAAAGCGGTCATTCCGTATTCGATTATTATTCGCTGAGCTTGTACATTACACCTCCTTTTTTTGCGGTAAAAAACTATCATATCGTCGGCTAAGAGGGTAGACATGCTAAATTCAGTTTTTGTCAAAATTTAAGAAAAACATAAAATTTGAAAGAGAAAGACGTAACGTCTGATATATTCATTAAAATTTAATTCGACTTTCAAGTTGTATGGAACGACTAATGAGTAAAAGAACTAAGTCGATAATTTCAAAATTTTGCTGTTATTTTGATCAGAATTAATCACCAATGTGTCAGAAGCAAACATTTTAATAACAGTTAAAGAAAGGGAGTGTGATTTTTTAAGAAATAAGACACTTTATTTGTTATTAGGTATACTAGAACAACCTTACGTACGACTTTTAAAATCTAATAGGTACCAAGAAACTAGAAAGTGAGTTAATTTATCCTTTAATTACCTATAATAATTACTTTCTTTACTTCATTATATTGGTAAAGCGTTTGACAGAATAATGACTGTTTAAACCCTGTTCAGATGCAGTCAAATATAAGTTAGCACGCTGCTATTTAGAAAGTGTTTATAATTCAAAAAGTTTCAGTAAACTGCTTAAATTATTAAACTGTTAAGTAGCATTATAGCTAATACTTTAACCTAAAGATGTTTTATAATCTTTTGTATTTACATGTAGAAAACACAACCATTTATACAAACCCTCAGGTACACATCAAAATTCTATACTACCTCGTACTTGAACTTTTTTGTTTTCTATTTCAATTCCTTAAAAGCAAGAAGTAAAAGTGATGCTTAAGTTATACATATAGACATAAGAGCATTAGGTTAGACGAGTTCTTCAAACAGTGATATTTAACAATTTGAGCTTCACACACGGAGGAAAAAGTATTACCACGAAGAAAATGAACGACAGTCGCATTCTTCCGGAAATAAATCCAGTGCTAGAAAATTTTATTATTTACAGTAAAAACCCCTTACCTGAAGATTAACGTCAGTATTATGATAATCTTCTTCAAGTGCCATTTCTGACATGGAATACAACTTGTAAGTGTTTTGTTTTCTTATTCAGAAGATTTTTTATTCCCTCCTTTAATTCTTTCTTAAGTTGTTCAATTTGTGAAAAAATAAAGTGCACGACTGGGTCGCACGAACTTGCTCCTATGTAATCGACTAGGAATTTTAAAAACGAATGTTATTAGAGAAAACTGTTCATAAGGATAAAATGAATTTTTTAAATTCTTTTAGTAGTACGAGACAAAAACAGAATGCTATGCAAATATGAATTTATGCAGGAACTAATTTCTAATTTCTAAAAAAAAATTCTAAGCCGTTCTTGAGATATCGAATTTTTCAAAAAAAAATGATTTTTTTTTCTAAAAATTGAAGAAATATTTTTCTTAAGTTTTTAAATGCAATGTTTTTTAAACTTTTTAGGAGCTTCTTTATAAAAAATTTCATTAAAATCCGTTATGTGGATAATGAGAAATTCAAAATTCGAAAAATCGTTCTATGGTAGGTACAGTCAGTAATATCTAGATTTAAAATTTTTTTTATTAAATTATAGATCGTAAAGATTAACCAAAAGAAAACAAATTTTAGCAAAATTCTCGGAACCGTTTTCGAGAAAAATACGATTTTCGAAAACCATTTTTTAAAATTTGTATGGAAGGTACCGTTAGTTTTAGATAAAACAATTTTTTTTTTCTCAAATCTTGTAGATTATGTTAAGAAACTTTTATTTGTCAAGTTTGAAGAAATCGAGCATGGGGTTTTCGAAATATTGAGTTTCCAAAAAAAAATTTTTATTTTTTTTTTTAATCCAAAAAATTAAAAATTGAAAATTTGAATATGTAATAACATATAAAATTTGGAGGAGCTTTGGCATAAAAAAAATATTTAAATCGGCTGTACCGTTTTCGAGAAAATCAAAAACAAAAAAAAATGGACCCAGGGGGGCTACCAAAAATAACAATTTTTTGTAAAATTCTTTTCAAACACTTGTTTTAACCAAATGAAATTTTTTAAATTTTTCTTAAAAAAATCCGGCCGAGCCGTTTAGGCTGTAGTCGAACCGACAGACAGACAAACAGACAGAATTGCGAGACCCACTTATTTGGTTTCCGCTATCATCGTAATGTCAACTTTGATCAAAATCTCGAGTTCGATTTTTTTACGAATGCATAACTTGCCTTATAGTACCTATAAGTCGCAAGTAAAAAATAATATTTAGATATAAAGAAAAATGAAGTGCATGTTGATTGGTAAACGCACCGCCTGAGAACGGATAGACCGATTCGGTTTTTTTTTTACTTAAAAATGTTCCTTCTAGTCAGAATTAGGTTTTTCTGAAAAGGTAATTGGGAAAAGCTTTTCGATTATTTTTCACTTTTCTAACAGCTTTTCATAACTCAACAAAACGATCACAAGCTAATTTATTGAAATTTAGACAGAGCAACGTCAAGTCAGCTAGTTATTATTTTATTTTAAATTGAACTTATTTTTCGTCAATAAGTTTTTGTTGTATCTAAAAATGGACAGCTAAATGCTTTCCGCTTTATAAATATAAGAAAAACACAAATTTGGGGATGCAACTGCTCGTAGAGAACCAGGTCCTATGTAGTAACTTACAACTCTCAACCATTCCTGTGTCGAATTGAAGGTGACCTACAATTATCTAAGAATCGAACCCCAGGCCCCCGCATGACAGTTCAATGCACTAACTTTTATGACAAGGGATACTACTTTATTTGTGAACATAAGTTTGATAGGTTTTCAGTATTAATTCCCTTCTACCCCCGATGTTTATAAAATTACGAATTTATTCAATTTTCTCTCTAATGAATCAGACCCTAAATCTTGAAATCCCAAGTTGACAATAATCGCCCTAGCTGTACACACAAACATTCTGATATCTGACTTTAAGGAAACATTAATAAAATTGTAATACTCGTAATAGGTTAATATATTCAAATATTCAGCAGGCTCACTCTATTTAACCTACATACATAAAAAATCGTAAAAACATAAATTAAGAAAAATAGAATTTATTTTAAATCTACTTTTCATTATCCATATTATATATGTTTCCATTTATATGTTTTTTTTCTGATATGCAAACATCCGACAGGGCAGGCCTTCACACCTTCAAATGAATTGTTAAAATGTATTGTTAAATAAAATCCAAATTTTATTCAATTTTTTCCTTCCCACTTACTTCACTTTGGGAAATTGCCTGTCAATCTTTAGCAATTGACAATGAAACACCGAAACAACAAATCCTCTACAACAACGGCCAAATGTTTAGAAAAAATATATAAATAATCTGGAGAAAAAACCACTTGCTGAGAAACCGTGTAAGTGGCACTCCCTAAATAAATAATATATTTTTTTTCAAGCAAATCGATTAAAACAACAATAACATTTTAGAATCAAAAATTCACAAGCAGCACAATTCAATCCGAATTCCGTTCGATGGCCAGGTATATGATGATGTCCTGCCAGAGGCCCCTCTTGTGCTTGTGAATGTTAAATCACCTGAAAACGATTCCAGATCATTGCCTACCCTGTCTGCCCACTTAATTGGAAATTTCATTTTTAATCGTTGCTGATTGATGAGACTTCATTGCCAAAAATGAACCAACAATATAAAATACATTCTTCCCCTGATTTTCGGATAGGATACGGAACTGGCATTCTGCTGATTCATTTTGGATGTTTTTTGCTCGAAATTGATGTTGTTGTTTCTATAACAACATCTCAATATGCCTTTTAGCCAGGATGGTATTTCATGAAATTCGAGTTGAAATTTTCACAGATGAGCTTATAGAGACTGTGTACGAGGGAGTATATCTCTACAAACATAGCAATTCATGCTATTTTAATTTGCATGTCGAAAACACTTTCGGCATCCGATGGAGTTCAAGGAACTGGCCTGGTCATAATGGAAGAAAGGAGTTGATTCCAAGTAGAATGCTGGGTTGTCAATTATTGAAAGAGTCAATGGTGTTGTTTTCTTTATAATTTCATACCGTTAAGTAGTTATGACTACCCTTATAATTGTAAATTGTAAATTGTAAAACAGTTCGAGGTTTTAGCAGGAGGTGTCTATGCGCATTCATCTTGAATGCTTTTATATCACTTTGAGGCGGATAAATTGAGAAAGGCAAAGTATTACATTACACATTCGAGAAGTGCGGCTAAAAAAATGAACCTCTATATTTAATGGCTTGTCCGAAGTTGGGCTCCAAGATTTAGCACTATCTACCAGGGCCTTAGGATAGAAACTTCTGATAAGAAAGCGATAAAACAATGAAGGACAGGAGATTTTGTACAACTTTGTTCAAGAGAAGTAAAAGTTTCCATAACAGATGTATCTCATTTATGTCTAAGGGCTGTATTTTGGATATTATCCAACGGTTGAGTAATGGGGACTTGCCTAGATATGAGGGTGGATGTACTTGTACGTAATAACGTATAAAGAGTTCTCCATTAAGCGTTTCTTTACTTTAAATTTAAATACAAGAAACTGTAAATGAGGTGAAATTTAAATTATTAAGATACATATTTAAAAGACAAATGCTTACCATTCTGTATGGAATATAACATCATTTCAATGTCCGCCACGGGTGGCACATGGCTGTGTGGCGCGCATTCGAAACTTTTAATTCTCCATAACTCTGGACATAAATCGGTCTGAATTTTTCTAATAGCATTGATTATATTGTCTTTCAGGGCAGTGCTGGTCTGTGGTTTATTGGCATAAATCGCACGATGTCGGTGGCGAATTCACATCGCCTCTCCAAGATATAACTATTTTCGGAAATCGCTCGTGCAAAATATCCATTGACGGGCTGCTTGGCATATAGCACCGACCATATACTATCGGTTACCGTATCATATAATTTGAGCAAAAATAAATTGGTTATCATCGACCGATAGCACTCACCGTTAATGGTGTTGGCCTGGCCAAAGGCATTCTCAATGCAGTATAGACCAAGAATACCGCAAGCCCAAAATCCACAGCAAACAATCTTTCTCTGGACATATTGCAATTACGTGGATCTCGTGTGGATCTTAGACCTCCCAAATTTGACAATATTGACGAAACCATTCATCCAGAAAAGGGCCAGCAATTGTCGTAACCGTAAAATGAGCGAAACTTGAGAAATGTTGCACGAACAGAAGACCTACTTTCATAAAACAATTCGATCATTTTCACATGTTGTTGAACGCCTTAACTCTCTATATTGGCAAAATAGACTTACGAATGAATGAATGAATTGTATTGGGGTTTATTGCACTGCGACCTGTAGATCTATTGTGCCCCCTCTTATAATGATGAGCTGGCTCATCCTACAGTTCTTTCTCCAAACCTATTGCCTTTAGAAATTTTAGTATTTGGGGCACTTTTAGAGAGGGTTGGTTGCTCTCTTCCACCTGGTACCGTCCCAGATGGGTTTTCCTTTGGTGCATGATTGGACAACACTTTCCCAGTATGTGTTCCGGAGTTTCCTCATGCATGTTGCAGAATCTGCAAGTGGCACTGCTTACCACACCAAGTAGATTAAGGTGTCTTCTAAGTTTACAGTGTCCTGTTAGAATACCTGTTATTATTCTGAGGTTATTCCTACTTAGGTTGATACATTTTTCGAAACGTTGCCGGTTGTAGTTTCCCAGTAGTAGTTTCGCCTGTCTCAACCTTGGGAGTTCATTCCAGTTTTTGATTCTGTTTGCCTCCTCTTCTTGTTTAATTCTGGTTTTGATGACATTTTGATGAAACGTGATAAATATTTATTGAAAACTAGTTGACTTTATTAAATAAATGAAAAAAGAGTTTAATACTAATAATTCAGTGTGGTTTATTTAAGTTGTAAAAAGGAAGTAAAAGATAAGTAAGAAAAAAGAATCATAATGACATGATAAAATGAATAACACAATTTAGGTATGTTAGCTTTACAAATTCAGTATAACTTTGTGAATAGTGATGGGTAGTAGTTATTAATTGGTTTGGCATTTATTACCAACATCCTCTCTTAAATGCAAACCCATTTTCTTTGTACAGTATTCATGCTTTGGCCTAAAAGTTGCTTTGGTTAAGATATCTGCTGTCATCTCATCTGTTCCCACAAATTTGACTTCTATCTTCTTGGAAGCTATTTTGTCACGTATAAAGTGAAATCTCACATCGATATGCTTGCTACGAGCGTGAAAAGAATCTGTTGAAGCAAGCTTGATTGCGCTTTGATTGTCACAGTAAAGAGTAATTGGGAGTTTCTCTAAGTCTGGCCATAACTCGTCTTCTAATTGTTTCAGCCAAACTGCTTCCTGTGTAGCACTGGCCAGCGACATATATTCTGCTTCCATAGTTGACAGAGCAACCGTCTGCTGCCTTCTAGAACCCCATGATATTGCAGCCCCTTGGAACATGAATACATAGCCTGTACATGATCTCCTATCTTCAGTATTTGAAGCCCAATCGGCATCGCAGAATCCTGTTATATTTCCATTTTGATTTTCCTTAAAAACAAGTTTATAATCTTTAGTCCCCTTAAGGTACCTCATAACTCGCTTAACAGCAGCCCAATGTTGAGATTCAGGTCTAGAATTAAATCTGCTAAGGATGTTTACCGAATAACTTATATCAGGTCTGGTTCCCTGCGATAGATAAAGCAGACTTCCTATCGCTTCTTGGTAGGGTACACCTACTAGCACATCTTCGTCATTTTTTGAACTTAAAAGTTTGTTGTTTGGATCACTCGGTGAATTGGATATGTTGCAATCAAGCATTCTAAACTTCTGTAAAATACGTTCTATGTAAGCTGTTTGATCTAAATATAACTCACCGATTTTTCTATCACGCGTTATTTTAAAACCAATACACTGCTTGGCTTCTCCAATTTCTTTCATTTTAAATTTTGAACACAAACTCTTCTTTACAGCTTCGACCGTTTCTTCATTATTATAAAATAGGAGGAGATCATCCACATAAATTGCAATGAAAATCATATCAGTAGCTTTGATTTTATAATAAACACTTGCATCGGCATCAAGACTCTTCAATCCAATGTCCTCTAAGGCCTTACAAAATGTTTTGTTCCATTGTCGTGAGGCCTGCTTGAGTCCGTATATCGCCTTATTCAATTTACAAACTTGGTTTCCCTTTTCGTAGAGAGGTGGTTGATACATATATATATCCACATCGATGTCACCTTGTAGGAAAGCACTTACTGCATCCATTTGCTCAATCAGTAAATCATATTTAACAGCCAAACCAAAAAGATACCGCATTGAAGTCTGTCTGACTACTGGAGCAAATACTTCATCATATTCTATTCCTTTTCTTTGCTCATAACCCTTTATAACAAGCCGAGCTTTATGCCGCAAAACATTACCTGTATCATCTAATTTAGACTTATAGACCCAGCGGCAACCAATTGCTTTTGTATTCTCAGGTAAGTCCGTCAATGACCATGTATTATTTTCAATAAGAGACTTATACTCTGCATTCATTGCTTCCTTCCAAGCGTTGGCATCTTCGCTAGCTAAAGCTTCTTCAATATTAGCAGGATCATTTTTTGTTAACGCATTCTGGCATAAATAAGAAACAGCATTCGTTTTATTTGTAGTGTTTTTGTGTCTTAGTTGTATAGGGCTCTGTCTTGAGTTTTTAACTGTTTGATCTGGAACATAATCATCATCATCCTCACGATCATGGCCATTAGATATGTAACTATCATCTGCATCATAAAATGTTTCTTCTGTTTTATATTTTGGCTTTAACGAATCAGACACATTATTGGAATTTTCCAACTCAGATAACGGCATGCTAACAAAATCTCTTTTTATTGAATCCTCTAAAAACACTACATCACGGCTCTTAATTACCTGATTTTTATATTTATCATACAACCGATATCCTTTACTATCCGAAGAATATCCAACAAAAATCAGCTTTTTCGATTTAGAATCCCATTTTTTCCTTTTCTCTTTAGGTACGTGCACCATCACTTCGCATCCAAAAATTTTAATATGGCTCAAATTTGGCTTTTTTCCTGACCAAATTTCTTCCGGTGTCTTGTATTCTAATGATTTTGTTGGCGAGCGGTTGACGATATAGGCTGCTGTAGAGACTGCTTCTGCCCAAAAAACCTTTGGCAGGCCTGCATTTATCAGCATACATCGGGCACGTTCCACCAGAGTCCGGTTCATGCGTTCAGACAACCCATTCTGTTCAGGAGTATAGGGATTTGTTGTTTGATGCTGTATCCCTGCCTGCTTTAAGTAAAGTTCAAAATTACTATTGGTATATTCGGTACCATTATCTGTTCGAAGTATTTTTATTTTCGTTTCCATCTGCTTTTCAACAAAGCTTTTAAACTCCTTGAACATATCGAAAACATTGGCCTTACTATTCAAAAAATACACAAATACCTTTCTTGAGTAATCATCTATAAATGATAAGAAATACTTAGCCCCTCCGAATGATTTGTTCTCCATCGGTCCACATAAGTCTGAGTGGATAACCTCCAAAAACTGAGATGCTCTTGTACCGGTGTGCTTGAATGATTGCCTTGTTTGTTTACCTTCTAGGCAAATAGTGCAAACAACATCCTCTCTTTTTGGTGACAGCTTAGCTCCATCCGCACTTTCATTCAATCTCTGCAAGTCAGAAAAATTGAGATGCCCCATTCTCTGATGCCATAGATAATAATCATTATTTTTGATAACTGATAAGAAAACGCAATTGTTGTTTCTTGTTGTGTTCAATAAGTAAACATTATTACTGAGTGCTGCTGTCAATATTTCTTTTTTGTTTTGATAAACTGTGCAACCATGTGATTCAAATTTTATTTCACAACCTTTTCTGGCCATTTGACTTACCGATAGCAAGTTCGTTGTTAATTCGGGGATGTATAAAACGTTCCTGACTTGAACCTTGTTCACGAAACCATCTCTTGATTTGATTTCTATGTCTACTTTTCCGCAGCCTTTGACTTCCAACGTCTTATTATCTGCTACCTTGATGCTACGAACTGGTGGACACTCTATATCGTAGAGCCAGCTTTGATGCTTCGTCATATGCATCGATGCTCCAGAGTCCACGTACCAGCTGTTGTCGTCTAGATTTGTTGCTGCTGAAAAAGCCGCAAGAAACGTGTTATTGTCAAAATTGTTTGTGGAGTCGTTTTTTCTTTTGCTGTAGCAATTTTTGCTAATATGCCCGTATTTATTACATTTAAAGCATCGTGGGCCTTTACTGTGACCTCTGTAATTGTGATTTTTATTGTTATTAAATTTATTATTTGTATGATTATAAGTGTTTTTATTGTGTTTTATATAAAATGCCGACGAATCTGATACTTTGACCTCCTGAAGTATTTTCGTTTTTACAGCATCCGCAGTAATCGTCACACCAGAACTTTCCATGGCCATCATCATAGGTTTGTATGAATCGGGCAGACCAGCGAGAAGCAAAGTTCCAAGCCACTCGTCGCCTACTACAAAGTTTATGTTTCGAAGTTTGTGTGCTGTGGACATGATTTTTGTAACATACTCTTCCACATTACTGCAACTATCTAAGCTCGTTGTTATCAAATCTCGCAATAAACCAACCTTTCTTGTAAGCCCGGAGTCATCAAAAGCATGTTGAAGATTGTCCCACACTTCCTTCGCAGTGTTGGCTTCCTGAATGTGGACAAAAATAGTTGGATCTACCAGCAGTATCAACTTAGACTTGGCTTTCACATCTTTTTTCTCGTCAACTACCTTATCACCTTTCGTTTCAATCGTATCCCATAATCCTTCATGTTCTAAGTATGCCTTAATGGCAAATTTCCAAGTTGAATAATTTTCTCTCCCAAGAAGTTTATCGATATTTGCAGAATGGCTGGCTATCATCTTAAAGCTTATGAAGAAAAACTTATGTATACTTAGACAAACGTGCTAAAGAATATAAAATAATATTTAAGGTTATCTTTTTCAATCGACTTAAATCAAGGTTAATCCACGATATTAAGAAAAATTAAATTGATTATTGGCATCTGGGCCCATAACCTGATGAAACGTGATAAATATTTATTGAAAACTAGTTGACTTTATTAAATAAATGAAAAAAGAGTTTAATACTAATAATTCAGTGTGGTTTATTTAAGTTGTAAAAAGGAAGTAAAAGATAAGTAAGAAAAAAGAATCATAATGACATGATAAAATGAATAACACAATTTAGGTATGTTAGCTTTACAAATTCAGTATAACTTTGTGAATAGTGATGGGTAGTAGTTATTAATTGGTTTGGCATTTATTACCAACACATTTTCACCTATTCCGCAATAGGGTTTTCAGGCTCTGTTAGGGGAGTTGAAGCTCCTAATTTTGCTAGGGAATCTGCCTTTTCGTTTCCAAGAACACCAACGTGACCAGGTACCCAATAACGTGTGACCCTGTTCTGTTTGCCTAGTTCGTTTAGTCTACTTATGTACTCCCCCACCAGCTTACAGTTGATAGTGTATGAGCTTAGTGCCTTTAGTGCTGCTTGACTATCTGACATAATGGCAATGTTCTTGTTTCGATAGTTCTTTTCGAGACTTCGATTCACGCATTTCCCTATGAAGATGTTGGTGGACTGTCCCATCGGTTTGGAAAGTTTGGTTTTTGGTCCAAAAATTCCTGCACCAGTCCCTTCGCTTGTTCTCGATCCATCAGTGTACCATTTGACGGTATTTGTTTCGAGTGTATAGTTTATATCCTCTCCTACCCAGTCTTCTTTGTTACTAAGCTGTGTAAGAAAGTTTTTCTCGAAATTATGTTTTTTGATCATTCCATCTCTTGGGATATCAATAAGGTTTGTTATTGTGGACCTGTCAATTAGGTCCCTTTCTCTGAGACCGATAATTTTACCTGTCCCAGTTCCTTCCTTTGAGAACCTCTTGATTCCTCCCACTCCAGCGCTTCTAATGACCTCGTGTAGAGGGGATAGATGGAGGATAACCTCAATAGCTGCGGTAGGGCAGGTTCTCATTGCTCCCGTAATACAGATACATGCGAGCCTTTGGATTTTTTCTAGGGTTTTCCTAGTTCTTGTTAATGCGGTTTTCTTGTACCATGCAACCGCACCATAGGTAATGATGGGTCTTACCATCATAGTGTACATCCACCTAAGGATGCTCGGTTTGCATCCCCATGACTTGCCTGCAATTCTTTTGCAAATCATTAGGGCTTTTGTGGCTTTTCCGACTATAAAAAAAATAGACTTAACAAATGACAGCCAATTTAGCTTCAAACATATGGTCGCCATCCCCTGTCACACTTTGAAAATCCTTATTCAAAATCCTTATTGGAAACCCTTTTAGATGGCAGCCATATTAGAAAAGGAAACAAATTCTCGCAACTCTAAAGAATACCAAATTTATTTTGACTCTTCATAAAATAGTTAATGTGTTGGACTGCCAGGGCCATCGAAGCTCTGGCCTCTTTTCCAACCGGCTGCAAACTAAAAACAAAACATAAATAATTCAGGGGTACTGCCTCCTCAGAGTATGTGCTTCCCACCTAACCGTTTCGACTCGAAAGAAGATTGTAAAACCCTTCTATTTTTAATAAATAATAAAATGTTCGTTCTTGTTGATTCTCACTATTTTAAATGATATACAAACTAAAGGTTCATTCAACAAGAACATTCTAAATCAATATTTTTTTTAAAGTTGTAATATTTTTAATTATGTATGTCTAAAGTATCTTTAGTCTGCGCTTAATTAAGGAATACAATAATTGGCGATAGATTATTATCTGCTCTGCCTTAAAACTTTGTATATCTTCAAAAACATTTTCGCATTATTGTGGAGTTATTTCATGAACAATAGCTCTGTTGTATACCTAAGTGGCATACATTCATATGAATCGCATAATCTAGGTGCACAACTGAAGTCTGAAGAAACCAGTAAAAAATATTGCCTTATTTTATTTTTCATTTTGAAGAAAGATCGATCCTTTGTGTTTATTTTTATTAGCAATAAACAGAGGTACTATATTGAAAATTTTGCATTTGGCATTACGATGATAGAGAACATGAAAAAAGTGGGTTTGGTAATTCCGTCTGTCTGTCTGTATGACGGCTCCTTGACCTTAAGCTGAAACGATTTTCTTCAATTTCGCTACTAAGGGGTCGCTTCGGTGATTCCCTATAGGAGAAATTGAAAGTTTTGTTTTGCCTCCAAAACTAACAGTACCTGCCGTTATATAAGATTTTGTTTATCTCGAAAACAGCTCTAACGACTATTATAGCCATGGGCTACATTTTGGTCCAAAAAAAATTTAAGAAAATATGTTATTAACGTTACCTATATCATAGAACCGTTTTTCTTTTCGACTTTTTCATTAACGGCTGGCTCCCTTGCATTAAAAATTAAATACACGACTGGGTTGCACGAACTTGCCCCTATGTAAAAAAAACGAATTTTTTTAAGAGGAAACGGTTCATAAGCATAAAATTAATTTTTTAAATTCTTTTAGTAGTAATAGATAAAAACAGAATGCTATGCAAATATGAAATTATGCAAGAACAAAAATGATAAGTCGTTTCTTAAAGTTTTTATATACAAAGTTTTTAAAACATTCTTAAGAAAAAAATTTGGTTCGCCAACTTTGAGTTTTTATTATTGTACGACTGAAAATTAAGCTTCCAAAAAAAAATATTAAGCCATTTTTGAGATATCAAATTTTCCAAAAAAAAAAATGACTTTTTCCAAAAAATCAAAAAATATTTTTTTTAAAGTCTTGAAATGCAATTTTTTTTTTTAACTTTTAAGGAGCATCTCTATAAAAAATTTCATTAAAATCCGTTAAGTCGATAATAAGAAATTCAAAATAAGAAAAAATGGTTCTATGGTAGATACAAGCTGTAATATCTTAATTTCAATTTTTTTTATTAAATTAAAGATCATAAAAAATAATTGAAAAAAAAAATTTTTTTTATCAAAATTCTAGGCGCGCGCCGCCGCACAGTGGGGCAAAAGCAGTGGTTTTGTGCGATAAATTATTTTGAAAAGTTTAAAGTGGCTTTTTGTGTTTTAAAGCCTTGTAAAAGAGTAAAAATTTGTTCAAATTAAATTTTTATTATGAAAAGAAAAATTTGGAGGGCTGTTTACGTGTTTATACCTAAAAAATCATTATTTTAACGTTTATTATCAGGGATAATGTAGTTTTTTCAAAGATGAATGAGTTGTTAATAGTAAATATACAAATAATTTAATTAATTATGAAAACTATTATGTAGTACAATTTTTAATGTTTGAACCAAAAATTTATATTTAAAATGTTTTGTAATAATCCTCATAATTAACATTTAATAATTCAGTTTAGTTTAATGTACTTGATAGATTAAATAAATAAATAAACATTTAATAATTCATTTAATATTTAATAAAATTTTGTTCGTTCATTTGCAAAAGAAATATTCTTCTCATCAAACATATTAAAAGCATCTGAATGAAAATCTTTTTTACCAACAAAAATGTTCTGAGACTTGATAACAGAGGATCTGACGAAATCATCATTCTATTAAAAATATCTATTAAAAATATCTAAAAATTTTAAAATCTTTGTTTCGTGATTCTAAAGTTTCTTCACCTAACTGACCAATTGGTAAGAGGCAAGTAGAAGCAATTGAAAGGCCATGAATTAATATTTTGTGCACTGTTGTACTCATATATAGTACCAGGGACACAGTCTAATGAAATATCGGGTTGTATCTCTACATTAGCTTTTGAATTTTTCGTAGTTGAGCTTAAAACCACTTGAAAGGCATTGCAAAATTATATGAAACTTTTTAATTAAAAGTTCATCAATTCCAGTTTGAAATTTTTCAAGTCTTGTCGAAGCTTGCGTACATGAGTTTCGCTACATAACGTCTTACGTTGAACGAAAGTCTCAACTTCAAAAAAATTGGCATCAAAAGTCTTCTTTTCACTGGCGAAAAATACTTCAACCAGTTATTTTCTTAAACACGAATAATGTTGTGCTCTTAAACCTTAAAAAACCTTAAATTGAATTACTACATAAAGAAGAAATTAATTTCTACAAAATAAAAAAAATCCTTAATAAAACTACATATATCATAAATATTTTGACTGAGTAAGGTATGTATAAGTATTTTTACCCTTTACTTTGTTTCTTTTATGCTTTGCTTTGGTGTGTAAGTTCTTTTTTTTATTTCGGTAATGCTTTTAATATTATTGCATTACTATACAGAAAAAAATCAATAACCATATTCAAGAAATATTAGAAAAATAGCAAGAAGTTATCGATGCTGTTGATCAAAATTGTATCAAAAAGGGCCGTTATTAAGATATTCGCTAGTGTACGAAGTTCAAAGATATAATGTTGTGAAATTAAGCTGCATGACTTAACCTTTCTATAAGGAATACAAACTTAAAAAAAATCGACCAGTTATGTTTTCTGAGATTAATACAACAAGAAAACAACAATCGGCACTCTTGAAAAATCCCAAGCACTATTTTTCTAAAATAAAAAAAAAATATTTCCGGCAAAAGTTTAGCACTTCTGCTTTCACATTTAAATTAAGGAAATATGTCTTAATTATGGACAATTAATAGATCTGCTAAACTTTTGCCGGAATAGATGATATTATGCGAAAAGTAAAACAAAGTCTAAAAAAAAACACTCGCACTTCAAACCCCTTAATTAATTATAAGAATATTTTTTTTACATTTTTGAAATAAACAAATAAAATCAACACATCTTTACCTTCTCCGGACATATTTAATATTTTTAATCGCACAACAAATAACAAAGATATTGACAAAAACAATAGGAACTACTTTGTTTACTTTTTCCGAATTGCGAATTTCACAATGAACTTGTCAACTTTGATCGCTGCGCTAACTTAGTGCAAAACATAAAAACAAAAAAAAAACGCATTTTTCATATCACAAATAAAGTATATTTTGTGAAAATTATCAGTTTTTTCTTGTTTACCAAACATTTCAAAGTAGCATTTTGCGCACCGATCTCTATGGGGCTGCCCCAGTGTGCGCCGTTTTCGAGAAGAATACGATTTTTGAAAACCATTTTTAACATTTGTGTGGTGGGAACTTTATTTTTAAGCAAAATAACATAATGTTTTCTCACATCTTATAGATTATATTAAGAAACTTTTATATATCAAGCTTAAAAAAAATCTCGCATGGGGTTTTCGAAATATTGAGTTTTGAAAAAAAAATTGAACTTTTTTCTTAAAAATCCAAAAAAAATTGTTTGAAATTTTGAATACACAATACTATTAAAATTTTTAAGGAGCCTTAGCATAAAAAAAACTTTCAAAATCGTTGCTACCGTTTTTGAAAAAAATCAAAAACAAAAAAAATTGTTCCATGGGTGGTACCAAAAATAACCCTTTTTCGGAAAATTTTTTTCAAGCATTACCTACCTTTAACTAAATGACATTTTTTTGTATTTTTAGTTCTTAAATCTGTCGAGCAGTTTATGAGAAAAAAAAATATTTGTAAAATTTGAAAAAAATTCGTATGGCAGGTACCGTTATTTTTGGTCTTTAAAAAAAAAAGAAAAAGTCGTGTTGGGGGGAAAAATTAAAAATGATATCTTCCAAGTTTAAAGAAAATCGACCGAGGCGTTTAGGCTTAAGTCAAACAGACACACAGACAGACAGAATTGCGACCCCCACTTTTTTAGTCTTCGCTATCATCGTAATGTCAACTTTGATCAAAATCTAGAGTTCGATTTTTTACGAATGTATAACTTGCCTTATAGTACCAATAAGTCGCAAGTAAAAATATTATTTCAAAAACATTTCGAAAAATTAGTTTTAGGATTTTTAAAAAAATATTTAAAATTTTTATTTTGAAAATTCCAATATATCGAAACGGGTACATGATTAATTTTTAAAATTATATCCTTTAATATTAATAATTTGCATAAAATATTCTTTTATTAAAATCATATTTTCAATATCTTGAAAATAAAGGGTTTTCCAATAAGAGGTGTTATTTTGAATAGCCCGCTATTTCGGTAGCTGTCACTTTTGAAGCTGTCATTTTTTGACATTTGACAAGTAGAAACTACGCTATTAATAAAAATGGAACGATACACGCTTCAACAACGCATTGAAATTATTAAAATTGGGTCCTTGAAATGCATGAAAATGAACCGGAATTTCATCGAAAAATCATCTTGACTGATGAGACCCATTTCCACCTCGGAGGCTACGTCAACAAGCTTAACTGTCGCATCTGGGGCTCGGAAAACCCAAGAGTTATTGTTGAAAAGCCTCTCCATCCTCAACGCGTGACTGTTTGGTGCGGTTTATGGTCCCGCGGGGTCATTGGACCTTACTTTTTCGAAAATGAGGCTGGAGCAACAGTTACGGTCAATGGATTGCGCTATCGAGAGATGATTAATGATTTTTTATGGCCTGAATTGGATGGTATTGATCTGGACAACGTTTACTTTCAACAAGACGGCGCTACGTGCCACACAAGCAATGAAACCATCGATCTTTTACGGGAAAAGTTTCCGGACCGTGTTATCTCTCGAAGAGGTGATCACAATTGGCCACCGAGATCTTGTGATTTAACACCTTGCGACTTCTTCCTTTGGGGCCACGTGAAAGATAAGGTCTACGCCAACAGCCCAGCGTCGATTCAAGACCTCAAAGATGAAATTCGTGAGGCTATCGAGGACATAGGGCAGCCACTTTGCGATTTGGTTATGGAAAATTTCATGAAAAGGATATGGTCCTGTAAGCGTGGTCTTGGCGGCCATTTGGCTGATGTTGTGTTCCATTATTAACGGCATACCTTCCTCTTTATAATGAAATAAACATCCGATCATTTATCTCCAAAAATGCCATTTTTCTTTGAATATCAAAATAACACCTCTTATTGGAAAACCCTTTATGTGAACGATGAGTTTTTAAAATTATTTTCTAAAATCTATATTGTTAACTTCTTAAAATGTGCATCCCAAATTTTTTTTTTCTAGAAAAATTTTAAAGAAATTTCTTACATAAAAAAATAATTTAATATTAAAACGATTTTTAAAACTTGGATTTGTCGAATCTTTTTTAGCTAAAGCTTCCCTTTTTAATTTTTTTCAAAAACAAATCTTTGTTTTTGTCTGCGCAATGAACAATTATTCCGTTTTTTTTATAAATTTTTTTTGTTATACCAACATTTTCTGTTGGCTCTTAGCCTAATCGATTTTTACAATGTTTGACTTCCATTGGGCAAACAAATTTATTGGAATTTTAATAAGAATGAACGCGGATTTAGTAAGTTCTGTTATTCAAAAATGTTTGAACCACATATGTACATATATGTATGTATGTACAATGTACATACATACATACACATACATATCAGTTAAAAAATCAGTTTGTACTAATCCAACAAAAATTTCCTCCCATATCTTTGACTTTGCTTTAATTTTTTTTTTACTTCGACCATAATCTACGAACAAACCCCTTTTTGGAGTTATTAATTTAAATGGTTAAAACTAAAACATTCGCACGATGAAAAATCGCCAACAAATATTTCAAGGCAAAATTCGTTCGCTCTGTCATTGGACTTGAACATTTAACACAAAATCTGCAATTATTTTGCAAAAACTAATTTTGTAAAATTGTACATTTTTCAAATTATTTTGACAGCTATTCGATAGTAGGAAGTGAATATTTATTAGGAAAAACAAGCTACAGCTGAATGTTTTTTTTGAAAATTTTTTACTGCACTGTATCTAAGATCCCACTAAAACATGGCTATTGTTTACATAGCTTTTGTGGTATGTGGTGTCGTCCTAGTACGGATATACGTCGTTAACCCCAAATACATTAGTTTTAGGCCAAACAAAAGTATGTCACAATAGCTCCAGCCTTGATGAACTGGGTTGTAGATTAAGAGGTTTTTCCACTATTCCCTTTTGGATTTAAGAATATGCGATACTTTTGGTTTATAACGTACCCTCATAAATGAAAATGAGCCACAGCACCCAGAAATGTTTTTTTTAACAAAAAACGAAAAGTTTCCGGGATGTTTTCACATTTTTGTAGTAAATTTTTACTATTCAAACACTTTGTGCGAATGAAAATCGATCCATAAAACCGTTTAGTTTAAACCTAATCAATGAAGATCGCAATGACAATTAAATGTTCCCACTTAAAAAAATGGCACAAAATTTAAATTCAAAATTTTTGTTAAAAGACCCTTATGAACATATTTATATACTAATATGTAGTTCTGGCTTCAGTGGAAAGATCTGGTTCGTATGAAACTTATAATTTGAGAGTATTTAAGGAACGATTAATTAATATTCATTAATTCGTAAAGAATGCATTTTCAAGTAAGAAACAAATATGGAATACGAGTATCTATCTAGATATATATGTTTATTGAGTTCCTAAACAAATTCGGAAAGTATATATCAAGCTTTTCCAGCTGAATGAATCTTTTCTCTCAGGGTTCCATTTGATGAAATTAAAAACTAATGATGGACAAGTTTTCATAAGTTTAGAATCAAGTGGAATTTTTTTTTTAGAAACGGAGTTGGAACCAGGAGGTTAAAAATAGAAAAACAAAAAACAAATTCTCTATCGATTCAAAAATTACATTAATTTCACTCAAGGAAAATTAATTCTAAATCGAATGACTAAAATATGTTCAAACTTTTCCTCTCCATGAAATTCTTAATGAAATCAAAAATCGCTATGACACACAAATTTGTCCTGAGTTTAGACGAAGCCAGAACCACCGAGGATGGGAGGTGGATGAGGAAGGAAATTTTCAACTTTTGTTCAACTGAAAATAAAGTACGAAAGATGTGGCACCGAATATTAACATACTTAAAAAGTGAAGTATACCTACGTTCCCATCCGCCCCTCTTCTTTCCTGCTTTTGAAAAAAGTTTCTGATATTTTCCTGCCACGAGGGTTTACTTAAGTTAGGTGACAACATTATTTCAAGTAATAAAAAAAAACTGGAGACACAACTCGAACTCGACAATATGCCGCAGCAAAAGTTTTATTTCTTGTGAGAAAAACACAGATACTTTCCATTCCAATGAAGAGCCAAAGTAATTAGGATGATTGGTGTATAGAGAGAGCACCAAGGAAATTCAATTTAAAAAGTACCTATCTCAAGGCACAAGGATTAAAGCTTGTCATTTGTGCTCAGCAGTGGAACTGGCGCTGCGGATAAAGTGTGTGTGTGTGTGTGTATGTCCTCGAAAGTTGATTATAATTGTCTTTGAAAAACTCCTCGAGAAAAACATATTCTCCACGAAAATATTCATTCCTTTTAATATTATTAAAAAAAATCAACAAAAAAAAGATGGCGAGCATAACAAATTTTGATTGTTTGCAGTAAAACAGTGTTTTTCAATTTCCTAAATTGATTTCAATTCTCGATTGAATTTTTAAAATTAATTGTGCGCTTAAAATTGCCATAGAGCTCACGGTAAGGTCGGTCGGCGGCGGCGGCGGATGAAGAAGGTTAGAGGAATACAATTATTTTTCATGTCATTTGCAAACTGAGTTGCAATTATTATCGCTGTACATAGGTACTTTAAGGTGTTATAGTGACACATTTAATTGGACAACACAGCCATCCATAAATAATACTAAGTGCATAATCGATGTCAGGAGCTATACGTACATTCATGCATTAGGGATGTCAACGGAGGACCTTTGTTATTTTAGCACTTTTCTAAAATATTGTAATTTAATGCCACTGCAATTGATGTTGCTTGAATTGAATGACTGTCGGTAATTATTTGGCGTGTGTGTTTGATGTTTTAGTTTAGGTTAAATCAGGGAAATAATGGATTTTTGTTGTCGTTATTTCCTCTTTTGTCACTATTAATGGTTTAATTCTAATTAATGTGGACAAAAATGGAACTTTAAGCCGAGAAATTTGTTACAAAAAAAAGTGCATGAATTAATTTTAATTTTATTTACTTTAACGATTTTATACACTGCATATCACTTGAATTGGAAACCCACACGTTCAAGTCATCCGTGTTAATAGCATTTAAGTATAAGATTTAAGTCAATGCTAAAAAGTTTAATTATAAAGGAAAGTCACTAAAACTTTGTTATTAATTTCTGACTTGTATCCATATCCATAGAATATTTTTTAATGAATTATTAGGAAAGCTTTATTGTTCAATGTTTTATAAAATCTTATCCACTCAGACTACTACTTGAGATCAGAATTGTAAGAGAATGAGATTTTTTGTGAATGCTTTCCTTAAAAATCATTCATCGATTTCAATTTGAGACTACGACTTCAGATTTTACAATCACCATTCATTTAAGAGACTACAATCTTTTTTCATTTCATTCTTTTGTGAATTTGTTATTTGCATTCTTTGCATTCGTTCGCATTATTTTTTTTTTTCATATATTTAACGCTCACTCAAGGAATTATGACTACCCATTAAATGTTGGTTTAATACAGTGCGAGCATTTAGGAAACAGTGGAGGAGGATTGACTAGGAGAAACCGATACACATACATTCATCTTAAATGTCTGGACATTGAAATGGGGAGGAAAAACAAGTTCGGTTAAGGAATTCCACATTCCAGTCGTATGGCAAAAGAAAGAATCTCTGTACTTAACTGTATGTGCAAAGCTTGGCTCAAGGCTATATTGATGAGCATTCCCAACGGCATGAGTATTACGGTGAAATTTTTTTAGGGGGGGAATGAAACTCGCTATTTCAATAGGGCATTGTTTAAAGAAGTAACGATCAGACCAAAAACATAAATGTTAAAAAAAGAGCCAAGTTCTTCTATACAAAAACCTTTGTCTAACAAGTCAGCCGTGAAAAGTACTGCGATCTAAAAGTACGCCAAGTTCTTACTTCATGAAGGTTTAATAGCGACTATTTAAAGTAGAATAATATTGAAACAGCAACAATGTAATAGAGAAATTTTATTATTTTATGATTACTGACTAAAATTTGATGGGTTCACTGGTCAAGTTTTTAAAACCTTTCGAATTGGACATAAAAAAAACTTGCCAAGTAAGCCCATCAAATTTTAGTCAGTAATCATCAAATAATATAATGTCTCTATTAAATTGTAGCTGTTTCAATATTATTCTACTTTAAATATTCGCTATTAAACCTTCATGAAGTAATAAGAACTTGGCGTACTTTTAGATCTCAGTAGATACTTTTCCTGACTTGTTAGACAAAAGTTTTTTGTATAGAAGAACTTGGCTCTTTTTTTAACATAATTTATGTTTTTGGTCTGATCTCACTCCTTTTTGCAAAGATTTTAATATTTTGCCATGTCAAAACCTCGAAAGATACGAAAAGATAGAAGGGTGTACTCAACTTAGTTTAAAGCTTCCTATTTCTTTTGGTATATTTTCTTTTTGTTATTGGTTTTTTTGATTTGCGCTTCAATTATTTCTTCTTGTCCTGGCAAGATACCTACTAACATACCTACCTTAATTACGGCAATCAGAAGTGCTCCATATAAATTAAACATTTTCTCAGAAAGTGGGTGGATACCACGCCCCCCGAATGGAAAACCCTAAATTTTATTTTTGGTCCTTTATATGCAATTTGAGCCCTACCGTTCTACCAAATTTCATTGTTCTACTGCAATCGAAAGTGTGCCATATATAATTTACTTCAGTTCTGAGGAAGTGGGCGGATACCACGCCCCTGAATGGAAAACCTCAAATTTTATATTTTGTTCTTAGTATGCAATTTAATCCCTGCCACTTAACTAAATGTCATCGTTTTACAGCTGTCGGAAGTGCTCCATTCAACCAATACCGATTCGGAGAAAGTGGGCAAACACCACGCCCCCTGAATGGAAAATTTCAAATATTTGACTTTTTCCTCTGCTTGCATGACAAGACCTACCGTTGGTTGTGCAAAATTACAAGATTCTACGATGTCGGGAAGTGCTCTATAATTTTGATGATCTGTCAGTCAGTCAGTTACGGTTTTTGTGATTTTTGAGGCCTTATATCTCAGGAACCGCTTATGCTAGAAAATTGAATTTTAGTGAGACGCCTGTGTCTGATTAGCTTAGCATATATTCGGAATTTTAAGTTTCTGACTTCATTGGTACTGAAGATAAAGGGGGTCAAAAATCGCCTGAGTTTGTTCCTGTAAAAAGGGTGTAGTACCAGAACTTGCCCGTGCCCTTTGATAAACAGACAAGAGACATTTCGACGATGTTCCAACGAAAAAATTGTTTCGGAAATTACTCTGTCACCTATAAGTCTTAAAGCTCTATTCTGGATTCTGTCTAGTAATTGCAAAGATGTTTTTGATGCACCACCCCAGATATGAGAATTGTATTCAAGCTTAATACAGAGGGCGAGATTTTTAATACCACATTTAATGATGCTATTAAGATCGGAATTTAGTGAGCTCAACATATATTGCCGTTGCAATTCTCCATTCAAAGAACAAGGAATTGAATCAGGAAATGAATATGAAAAGCTGTGAGTGCTGTCATCAACTAAGTGGATTAGTAGTTTCTGTAAAAAGATCATTTATAAAAATGAGAAAAAGAGTCGGTGACATAACAGAGCCTTGAGGGATACCAGGGGGTCAATTCTCTAACTGCTAAACTGTGAAGTGATAAAAAAGTTATCATTTCGTTTTCAAAGCCATTTTTCATTTTTACATTTCATAAACTCACATAATGCGATTCTGGAACTCATTCTGATAATGTTTGTCAAAACATGTTCTAAACAGTACTAAAATGAGAAAATGCTCTCATTTTTCATACACGATACTCTCTTTTGAGTATAATTTTGTTTGTTATTCTCATATTTTATCAGGGCTCTTCACAAAATCGTTTGAGTCTGAAAACAAATTTAATATTTTGACATTTTATTATTTTGTTTTCACAAATTGCGAATCGGATAGTGTGTGAAGTTGTGAAAAAACTTATCACTTCACAGTTTCACAGATAGAAAATTGACCCCCAGCAGTTGTAAGTCCCAAAGGTTGGGTTCGCTATCAGCCGTTGATTCTCTTATTTATTTATAATTTAAATCACATTTAAAAATATTTTATACTATTTAGACACTTGTCCAGCTAAAAACCGTTGAAAGAAGTCGAAAAATACTATTTAAGTCGAACAAGCTTCTTAGATAAAGAAAGATCTAATTTTGATAGTCCATATGGTTTAACTTATTTGTACGTATTTTTGTTTCAATTTTATCGGATTTTAAAGATTTCGATCGCATTTAAAATTATATATACATGGTAGGAAATATTGGGATGATTTTTACAGAAGAAAACTGTTTATCCGGTCTTAAAGAATCATTTTGTATGACATTCGTACGGCGCGGTTAAGGAAAAAATATCTATTTTAATGAATCGCCTGAAGTTGGAATGAATCATTTTTTATGAAAACAGCTATCAAATATTAAGAAACTACTGTCGAGGTGTAAGGCACTTTGGAATAAATTGGTGAAATAGATTTCTGCCAAGTACGACCAACTAAAATGAAAACACTTTTCATAACAAGAAATACTCCTGGAGGATTCGTCACTTTTTTGCAAGAGGCAGTCCTCCGGAAAATGAAATTAGTTTTTTTTTTTTTTTTTAATTTTCAGGTGGCAGCCTCTAGGGAATAACATAGACCTCCATCATGGCAGTCAAATGGCCTAGCCATTTTTCCAATTGGTGCTGCCGGATCCCACGTCGATTTGGTTTGAAGTGTTTAAAGGGTTGCGGTGTGATTTTATCGAAAGGTATATTCTATTAGTTTTATATTCCAAAAACTATGCATGAATAATTATATCGGACGAACTCGCTCGTACATATTTTAACACTATATTAATACTTTTACATTATTGTTGGAAAGTGTATGTTTTCTCGAAAACGACACAGTTCCTGAAAAGTTAAATTTGCATATCAGAAATTTAAAAACAAATATTTTTTTTGGATTTTTGAAAATTCTATGTATCTCAAAAACGGACTGTATAATTCTTCGAATTTCAATTTTTATTTGCATAGTCATAGATATAATATAAAAAAAGCTTCTAAAGGAGTTGTTGATTTAGCCATTTTAAAAATACATTTATTGTTAATAAACATTAGAGCAAGTCAGTGCTAAGAAGTTGTGCATTTTATTTCATCATTAACACATGTGTTGTGTTTGTTGTACAAATTTTAAAAGTTATATTATTTATGCCACTTAGAATTACCTATATAAAAAAATACTCCAATACTGTCAATTCATGCCATTGACATTGTATTGACATAAATGGAACTTTCATCGAGGAAACTGAAAAGCTTTCGATTGTTGGAATGTGCGTTACTGAACAACTTAGATATTGCTAAAAAAAATTCCGAATTTTTTCTCAGGTAACTATTTATAAAGCCAACAAAACTAGAGTAGGGGAGATTGGGGCACATTTGAACACTTTTTGCTTTCCAGACTGATAAAACCTAAAATATTGGAGCAATTGGCCTGGTATTTTACTCACATGGGACAGTTGTATTGACGTTCAATTTAGAAAAATATTTGGTCCATATAACGAAATATTTATATTGAATTTTTATCTCCAACCAATATAGGTTCTTATGTACAAAAGTGACCCATGTATGGGGCAGTTTTGAACTTGGAAGGGGCACTTTTGAACAGTGATATAATTTTTGTCTTACTTAATAAAATAACTTTTAAATTTTATTTTTATATTAATTTTTTAATAAGAACTTATCAATAAAACTCAAAATTAATACTTTTGTTATAAAAAGAAAAAACAAAAATCCACAAAGATTAATAAGAAAAAAAAGCTAAATCTAAAACTTTGATTTTTAAGTAAAGGCTGGATTTTTAGTGAATAAGAATAAGCTTAAGCTAGCTAGTTAAAGATGATTTCTAGTAATAGCTATTTTAAAATAGCCAACGCTAAGTTCATTTAGTTTTAGCTTGTTTTCCAAGCCTACGCTTCAATTCGTGTGAATAAAAACAGCTTAAACTAGAATATTTTAGTTAAAGCTACAAAAGTTTCAAGATTTGTTCGACCTGTCTAGAAAGTTTTAGCTAGGTCTTATTTTCAGTATTCAATAGTTCAAAAATGAGACAGAGAATGTATAGACGCAGAGACTGACGAACGATATGACAAAAACATTATTTTTTACCTGAAACCAATACTTACAAATTGCTTGAAGCTGATTAAATTTTCCTCCAACAAAAATTTGTTCCTGTTTTAAAATCGCGCAATATTTTTCCACTTCCACTAGCAAAAGGACCTTTCACTTCTAAGTCCGACAGACAACTGAGAGAATCACGGAAAGTCAATGACGTTTATGGATATGGTACTGATAGGTTAAAATTTTAAATTACATTTAAGAAAGAGTAACAAAGTAAAATTTTATAAGCATTGTTTAAATGTGCCCCACCCTCCCCTATAGCTTTTCATATTTGGTCAGGCGCATCCAAAACTTCGATGCACCTACTGGATAAAATCCAAAATAGAGCTTTAGATTTGATAGGCGATGTATGAATTACGGAAACATTTCGAAACATGGTCGAAATGTCTCTTGCTGATCACTGTTTTATCGCTACTTCTTCAAACGTTACTCTACTCAAATAGACAGTTGCATTCGTTCACTTAAACAATTTCAGCATAATACTCACTCTACTAGAAATCAGTATAGATACATTTTTTTTAGTCGTACGACACGAATGTGTCGTCTGGTCTTCCTTACCATTTCAACATCCAAAGGCTTAAGACCAATGAACATCGTTATCTGCTACTCAATTCTCCCTCCATTTTCTAGACGTTCGCAGTGAGTTAAAACATTTAAAGCGTAGTCATAACCCCTTGAGATCGCATTAATGTCCCATCCAATCCTGCTAACAAGCACACAGGATTAGCTAAGAGTTATAAGTCAGTAGGTACTGGTTCTTTTCGAGTTGTAGCACCACAAATTTTTTTATTAAATCCAAAAATATAAGCATTTTCTCAAAAGCTTTCAATATCCTATTTCCCTAATGTGCACATTTTCCAACAAAAGCAAAAACATAATTTCATTACGAATATTAAAATTAGGTCAGAAGTAAATTTGACAAAACCAAAATTGTTATATTACAGCTAACAGTTTTCGATGATCTAAGACATAAAACCGCAGTCCTACGCCCAGAAATCATGTACAAATTGTCTGTTCCAAATATGAAGCGAATCTTTCAGCCGCTTGGACTTGAGCTTAATGTAGCTACATTGTTCGAAGTACTTTGAAAAGTTCTCCAAGTTCTCAGATCAACTCTTCGAAATTTAAGAATATGTTTGTTACAAGGAAATTTCCCTTTTCAAAACATTAAATCGATTAAAAAACGACTACATCAGGTCACTCAAAAACAGTTTTGTAACAAAGCTTTTGAAATTTTGGGTCAAAGAAGGGTTTTAAGTTCGGTTTGTGATATACTTGGCCGGAATTTCATGCTTTTCAAGGTCACTTGAAAGCGCTGTAGCTCAGTAGAATTTGCTTAGACCCTGCTTACATCATTTTGAAATTAAAAACACAATTTGTTATATTGTTTAAATGTTGATTTTATTGTTTATGTGTATAAAGGGGATTTATTGAAATTGTTGGCATATAAACTAATCAAGACAATCGAAGTCGACACGTATGGGAAGACAACCTGATCCGTTCCTTAACAAGGTTTATGTAGCTCATATCTACTTTCGTGTTAACCTACTATGAGTACATACTGGAGCTTTCATTCAACTATATGTACTTTATCATTTTTCAAATTCAACAAAGATAATGTGTGTCTTTAAAAAATCCATCCAACTCACTCAAATTTAAAAATGTTTTATCAAAATCTCGAAATTAATCTCTTCTTTCAAAAAAAAAAAGGAAATACTCACACGCATCCTCAATTTATCTTCCACAGATACCTCGCAGTACACGCCATCAAATAAGAACAACAAACTTGGCATACACAACAATAAGTTGTTAAAAACGGACCCCGACCACCGCAACCCCTCAAATCATCATGTCGTTCTCCTGGCACAGAAACAAATTCGCGATACTTTTCCTGATATGCTGCACAGTGTATTCCACAGAGTCACGCTATCGCGACAAAGACCGCAAACGACCAGAAAAAACGGATCGCCTCTACAGCCAACCCGCCCAGCCCACCACCCAGGAACAAATTAATCTTTGCTCCCGACGAAGAGATATGAAATTAATGTGCTATTGCACCCCCGATGATTCCGCATACATGCCCGTCAACAAGGCCGAATGTTGGATATTCCAAAATGGCCTCCACCAAAACGACACCACCTGGCAGCGATTCTATCAGCAAAAGAAGCTGCGCCATTTGAAATTCCTCGTCCAGAATACCGGTTACCTGGACTACATACCAACCAAGTACTTGGAGATGCTCACCAATCTCACCACGCTCAGCATCGAGTACTCGCAAATCCAAGTTGTCAAAGGATTCGCGTTTGCCAGCCTCCCCAATCTGGAATTGATTACACTCACGAATAATCTGATTGAAATAATCGACAGGGACGCCTTCGCTAATCACATCTTTTTGCGTGAACTCAATTTGATGCGCAACCAAGTGACCGAAATGGATCGATACGCATTCCGTAATCTGCCTATATTGCAAAAACTCTATCTCAGCTGGAACAACATTTCGAATCTGCACGAGGGGGTGTTCAGTGAAATGGGCAAATTGGAGGACCTCAGCTTGGAGCATAATCTGATTTCGGTGCTGACGGGTGACATGTTCAAGGGGCTGGGCAATTTGAAGACTTTGAAACTAACGCACAACAACTTGAATTTCATTGGGGACACAGTTTTTGCGGAGCTATGGAGCTTGCAGGAACTCGAGTTGGATGATAACCGGATCGAGGTGAGTTTTATTTTTTTTTTAATATAATTTTTTTTCTTTCGGATGAATTGTGAGGAATATTTAAGGGAGGGTTCGTGGTTTCTGCAGTGTCATATCAGATGAACATAATGATTATTCTAGGAATGTTATGCTCATCAGTTAGAGCTGTTTCGAAAAGGTTTGTTCACATTATTTTTTGCCTTGGGTTTGTGGAAAAGTTGCACGTCCAATCAAAACTTTGGACTTCGTCTTGTACCAGATAAATCAAATTACCTGGAAATATAAAAAACACAATTAAACTAGAGATCTGTGCGAGACCATTAATCACTTGTAACTCGGCGAAACAGGAACAGGAACCTAAAACTCTGTTAATTATTTTTTTTAGAATTTTAAAAATTCCGCATACAATTTTAACCAATAAATTTTAACTGCAGAAAAGTTTTCCATTTTGTAAAAAAAAATTTGTATGTAAATCAAAATTTGCGATGATATCGAATAGGTACTTAAAACTCAAGCCCTGCCATAACGTGTGCATACCTATCTCATGTCTGCCTTGAACCATTTCCATAGGTACTGGTACCTATGTTTCCAGTTAAGCTATAGAAACATGAAGTATGTCTTTTGTACATTCACTGGAAAAGCTTCTTGTTTCCGGAGAATTCAACTTACTTTTTCACAAAGTTTGAAGTTTTTGAAATAAAATTTTCTCTTTGTTCCGGAATTTTAATGAAGTTGGTTCATGGTTGTTCATGAAAGTGGATAGTTTTTTTTTCGAAAAATTAATTTTCACGCTTTTGGGTAACCATTAGCCATTTTTTTTTTTAATATGTCTATACTATATCTGAGTGGGAATATGTTCATGACTGATGTTTTGAGTGAAGCCTTTTAAGCAACCATTCTAAGCTTGGAAACGAATTAATATGACGTGGTTTGTGGATGTTTAATATCCCACTGTCTTTAACTGTCTCATTGATATTTACGCTCGGAAAGTCTTTATATGACAAATTGCATTCCTTAGAGAACAATGACTATTACAGAACCTAAACTTCGTGACTTATAACTCACTCTCAACCATTCTTACGTGTGTCATACTTGAAGAAGTGGAAGGGAGCTAACATTTTCACATATAATATAGTAAGCATTTTCCAAGACAAGAGATACTAAACGCTCTGTCATCCGTGATGGCTTGGTCTCGAATATTAAGGGCTCAGATTCCAAGACTTTCTTGACTGGAACATTTCTGTCCATTCCCTCAATGTGGCCGAGCAAATTAGTCCATATGTTTTTGCTTGCTGGACTTTTTTTTATTTTATTTAGCAATCATGTTTGATTGGGAGAGAGGGGGGCTCTCTTAAGACTAACATACAATTCTTAAATCTAAGCTTAAGTCTAAAAATCGTGAGTTAAAGATGGCGATAATTTAAAGTAAAATTTAGGAACACTAGGGGCATTGAAAAGAAAAGATTCGATGGAATCTTTGCTACAGTGGAAGTCGAATAAATTGAGCACACTAATGGCCATACGTAGCATACGGTTCAAAGGTTCTTTACTTTCATAACTTGTACAGTAAAAGTTAATATTAAACAATGGGAACGGTCTAAGCTTTCTTGGAGATATTTTTTGAAAAAGCGATGGACAGTCAATGTTACCGGTCAAAAACTGGAGAATAAAGACAACATCGGTAACTTGGCGAAGTTTTTCAAGGGATTGCATGTAGCATTAGACGGTCTACATACGGTGCGGTGGTAGGTTAAATCTATCAGACCATGAAATAGAACGAAGGGCGAAACGAACAAATATCTGATGAACCGCTTCGATGCGTAGGAAGTGAATTTGGTAAAAAGATGACCAGACTTGACTGGCATATTCTAGAAGAGGTCTAACAAATGTTGAGTACAAAGTTTTAGTGACAAAAGGCTCAGAAAATTCCTTAGACCATCATTTAACAAAACCTAGTCTTTTAATGAACGTATCAATGTGGGAACGAAAGTTCATTTCTCTATCGCAGATAACTCCAACATCACAAAGAAAATCAACTTTTGTTACTGGTTCTTTGTTGATAAATTAAATTCTAGGACCCATTGGGAAGTGCTTGGCATTTGTTAACATTTAGCACAAGAAAGTTTTTTTTTTTGACACCAAGCTGAGAAACTGGACGAAATGGAGATATTGATTTTTGTATCAACGGCATACAATGAAATTGAAGAATTTTTAATCACAAAGTCAACGTCATTTCTAGTTAAAATATAAAATATAGGGCCAACATGACTTCCTTGGGGGACACCAGAATGTGGTGCAATGAAAGGGTCAGATAATGATGACCTAAAAAGAACGTTATACTGTCGTCTTTTAAATAAGAATAAGTCCATTGACTGAAATTGTGTTGAAATCCAACAGCTTTAAGTTTGAAAATGATCAATAGTTGGGAGATTTTGTCGAAGAGTTGAATCAGTTGCAATAACATCAACTTCTTTACCATTCTCCAACAGCGCATAAGGTGTCAGAGACAAAATCTATTCAATTGGTGGAGGTTGATCTACTTCTTAGGAATCCATGTTGGGTAGGAGAGAAGATTTGCTTACAAGGACAAAGCCATTGTATCATAAACAATATTTTTTAAAAGCTTAGGGAATAGGAATAGGGATTATGAATGAGTCTTTCCAATGAAAAGGAAAGACTACTTGATTTATTGAGAGTTGGAAAATTACAGTTAGGGACTTGATTAAATGTGAAGAACATTTTCTAAGAATTATGGCTTGCAAACCATCGAGACCAACGGAAACGTCGTCTTTCAATTTGTCGATCTTTTTTTCAATAACTATCTACCGATGATATTAAAATAGAACACAGGGGTGTTTGGTTGCATGTGCTTAGATAAGAGAAATATTCCAAATCAGGCAGAGTAGCATTTATAATTTATTTATTTATTTATTTATTTGTGTAGAGTTTAATGTAATTTTTTAAACGTTAAAATTTATTAATTTAAGTAAAATTTAATGTTAAGTAAAAGTACAATTCAATTTGATAAGTTAAAATAAAAAAAGTAGTTAAGTAGCTCTGGTTCGAAGATGTTGCTGGATCGGTGGTTGGTGGTCAAAGAGACCTCATTCTTGTTCTCTTCTATGAACATCGGCTCCTAACATCGATGCTGCCAACTATTTTGGATTTAGGAAGTAAATCATATGATTGGTTTCTTCGTTAACTTCCAGGAATTAATAGGGGGAAGGAGTTGCCAAATACTAGATTCCTACAACTCGGCCATCCTGCTTGTTCAACGTCTCGGGGAACTTCTTCTCCTTTCAGATAGGTAAATCTCATCTCAAAATCGTCTAAGGTTAAATAAAAGGAAAATTAATTTATCTAGCTATCCAAGCATTAAAATCATCTCAAATAAGAAGTCATCTCAGGTAAATATTCATCTCAGGTAGTTATGTCATCTTTGGAAGTCATCCCAGGTAGTTCATCTCAGGTAGGTTATCTCAGATAGGTCATCTCAGGTAGGTCATCTCAGGTAAGTATGTCATCTCAGGTAAGTAGGTCATCTCATGAAAGTAGGTCATCTCAGGTAGGTCATCTCAGGTAAATAAGTCATCTCAGGTAAGTAAGTCATCTTAGGTAACTATGTCATGTTCATCTTTGGTCATCGGGTCTGGTAAAAAAGTATCGTTTTCAATCATTTCGTCCTCATCAGAAGAATCATCGTATGGAACCCATGGCTTCATATTATCGGCACTGCTACTTGTTTTTCTTGGCCCCTCTGATTCATCAACTTTCTCCACATCATAACGATCATGAAGGCCAACATTTGTCACCCTATAAGGACCAAGAAATTTTTTATGAATTTTTATTAAATTACCAAACTGTGTTCTGCGTATGGCTACGAGATCTCCAACTTTATACTTCCGGGCAGCCTTCCTCTTCTTATTAAAACCTCGCTCATTTTCGCACTGGATAGTCTCGATTTGCTTTCTCGCTTCTTCACGCATAGTATCTCGCTCCTCGTTGAATAACTCCAAAAGTTCTTCAGATACTGCTTCAGCAATGCGAACGTCTTCCTTGTTCCTCATATGAACACCAAACATCAATTCGAAAGGACAACGGCCAGTACTCCTGCTTAGGCTGGAATTTAAAAATCGAATAATTGTTTTTTCTAGCCATTCCTCAATTGTGTCATCAACGATCTGCTTTTCAAGAGGTGAAAGACGACGCGGGTTTTGGTAAATAGGAGTTTCATCGTTTAGGATGATTTTCATCTCGAAATTATTTTGACATTCTTCCTTTGGACTATATTCTTCTACCAGATCTTCAATTTGTTCCTTGAACTCCAGATTTCCCACTTGCAAATCAAGTTCACGGTCCTGGCTAACCATAAAGCATTCTAGAAAATTGTCAAGCTTTTTCACTTGCACCGCCTTCGGAGTTATGGATATTTGAGTGTTAGTAAAAACATTTTGACCCAAAATCATAGGCATTGACATATAGCTGTCGGATATAACATGGATTATATCCTCGAAAATATTTTTGTCGAATGAAATGCTTCCCACAAAACTTCCTAAAGTTTGGACACCTCTGTCTGATAAGCCTTTTAACTGCATTGGTTGACCTGTCAATGTTGGAGCACCTAATCGAATGTATTCATCTGAGCGTAATAATGAGAGTTCGCTACCCGTATCCAAAAGAGCCTCAACTGAATAATTTTCCTTGATAAACTGAACTGTCTTGTAAAAATTTGAATTTGGACTATTCAAAGTACAACTAGCTTTGACAGTAGCTATAGGAGTAGCCTCATTAGTGCATTGCGGAGATTTGTGGCCAAACTGTTTGCACTTGAAACATTTAGGCCCTTCTGTTTTCTTGCTACAAACACTGGCCCGATGACCCTTAAGTCCGCAATTAAAACAAACCAAACTTAAACCTCCAGCATTACCCGAACCCGACGCTTTATTTGATGACGAACTGAGCTTTGAACCCAACGATGACGCCTGACATCTTTCAGAGAAAGTCTTATAGACTTCCAACTTTCGCTTAAAGTCTTTAAAATTGTTTGCGCCGTAAAGCATTGCTTTGTTGTTGTGTGAGTCTTTTATACCATCTATCACATATTGTATTACCGAGACTTCTTCAATACTTGCACGAGCTCCTAACTCTTTCATTTTTAGGAAGTATTGCAAAACTGTCTCCTCTTTGCTTTGTTTTTTTGCGCCTAGCTTCCTATGTACCTCCGCGCTCGACCAATTTTCACCGAACTCATCAGATAGATATTTTTTTAACCTTTCCCACGTGTTTAGCCCTGGCTCAGAACGAATAGCCATTTTCGCAGAGCCCGATAAAAGTCTTTTCGCGAACAAAAGATTCTCTAGCGGAGTCCACTTCATCAATTCTGCCGCGCTCTCTACCTCACCTATCCAACAAAAAACACTGTAGTCGTCATCACCATTAAACTCTTGTATTGAGTTTGAAACATCTACGAAAGACGCAGCTCCACGACTTCTATTACGTAGAGCTTCCACCTCATCATGCAATAGGGAAATCTCAACATCTCTCCTTATAGTGTTTTCCCTCTCATCCAGTTTTTCTTCCCGAACTTTCAATTGCCTACTTTTTTCTTCCAACTCTGCCATAGCATCTGAGATATCTAACGATTGTGGATTTTTCGTAGTACTATTTCTATTTTTTCTGCCCATCATAACGGAACACCACGAATCACCAAAAAAATAGAAAAACTGCAAATCAACGTCTAATTTCCTACGCACAAGCACACAACAGCGAAGCTAATCCACAAATGATTTAAATTGTCAATCGGTATCAATTAGAAAAAAAAGTAATTGTACACTCGTTCGTACACTCGAAGCAGTAATTTCAATTATCTCTTTGGCAATTTTTTTTCTAATTTGAATAGATTTTTCTCTCACTGTCCTAACGTGCCAATGTGGAATTTTAAGAGAAATTTTAACTTTTTTATGATACCATCAAGCCGGGTTATTTGCACGGCAAAATATTCCCTCGATGAATACAGCTTCTCAGCAGCAACCGCGACTTGAATACACGTTAAATTAATTCTATGTGCACAGGTCCAATGATTAAATTTTAATTTAATTTTTAAAAGGTTGAGCCCCCATGTAGAGTTTAATGTAATTTTTTAAACGTTTAAATTTATTAATTTAAGTAAAATTTAATGTTAAGTAAAAGTACAATTCAATTTGATAAGTTAAAATAAAAAAAGTAGTTAAGTAGCTCTGGTTCGAAGATGTTGCTGGATCGGTGGTTGGTGGTCAAAGAGACCTCATTCTTGTTCTCTTCTATGAACATCGGCTCCTAACATCGATGCTGCCAACTATTTTGGATTTAGGAAGTAAATCATATGATTGGTTTCTTCGTTAACTTCCAGGAATTAATAGGGGGAAGGAGTTGCCAAATACTAGATTCCTACATTTGTATCTATCAAGCTTACAATCTCTTTTTAGACTTAACAATATATATATAAATACGTATATTAGGTACATAAAATTATGGGATTAATACCCTTAGTCAATAAAAGTTTAATGTTGAAATTTAATGTCTTTCTAACAGGACTAAATAATTTAGCATATCACAAGCATTAATGTCTTTTTAAATAAAAATCTGCTTAAATTTAGGTCGATTATGTCACAAACAGAGTTGAATAATATGCAAGAGCTGGATACTGGGTCACTTTTACCATAATTTGTATAAAAACGTGGTACGTAAAAAAACATTTTTCTTTCTCTTAACCCATTAACTCCCAAGCGTATTGAAAATTGGAAAAATCATATTTTTATGGTATTTTCTCTTTATTGAGGTTAAAATAAGAACATTTATACGAAAAAAGTTTTTGAAAAAAAATTATATTGTTGGTAATGAAGGTGTACTTTATATAGTACAGTGGGGTCATACATATCATTTTAATTTGAGTTTACATGGATATTTTTAAAACAGTTTTTATTTATACACAATGTTACATTGCACATTTCACAGCACCATTTTGATCGTAGATGGTACTGTTGACATCTGAATTGATTTCGTAATTTTTTGGGGAAGTGGTATTATGGACTCTCCGCAATGCTTCGCTTGACAGTTAGTTTAGGTTGTCCTTGTCCTGCATTCAGAGTGTGGAACCTAAGGTAGTAAAGAGTTATTGCTCTGGTGAGTTCGAGTAGATCACCTTTATAATTATTCGTCAGCTTGTGGAGCCTCCAGGCATTGGAAACAGTGGACGAAAACATGGAGTTGAAAATGTTCCACCACCAATTCTTGCCTCGAATTTCATTGGAATAACAATAAGATTCCAATTAAAATTTCCAAATCCTTGTCATTGGGCCTTACCAATAAACAAATTTAGAGACGACTTTAATATTTGAGTGAAATGAACCAATATGTAATGAGCTCTATATAGTTATCCATATATGTTATGAACTTAATATTTAAGTGGACTCTAAGTTATGAACCATTTATTGTACGGAACTTAAAAAATGAAATGTAACATGTATGGTCAGTTATATAGAGTCCATTAAATAATGGTTAATTTTGCGCAAATATTAAAGTCGTTTTTAAGTTTGTTTATTGGTAAGGCCCATTGAATGAAAAGTTGTGTTGGTGTTTTTGCCCTCCATACAACATAGTTTGATTTACAATAAGTTGTCATACCTCGGGATCAAACAAATTTTCAAAAATGTCTATTTCGTTCAGGCCGAATAAATCTGAAGTGCAGTTTTGGATTCTACGCAAGAAATGTTCGGTTCGTTGGAACTCAGCTGAGAAAATTGATTTTCTCCATACCGGTGGAGCAATCGACTTCTTCAACTCTGATAATGGGATGTCATCATCGCTGTCGAATACGTCGTCGTCAGCCGTTAAATAAGCTTCCACAAAAATCTCCACTTCACCTGGAACATCTAGTGGTAATTCCGTTGTTATCATATTGTCTTCATCTATATACTCTTCGTCCGTCACGTAGTCAACCGGTGGAATCATGACGATATCAGCGTAGACGATATGTGCATTATTATGTAGTTCTTCCAGAGCAGAGTGAAGATTTTGAAAACGTTTACCATAAAAGTGTTTGACAGGGATAGTTTGAAAATCCATTATAATCCCTAGAAAAATAATGCATGCATGATCCCATTGTACTTTTAAAAGTACATCAAACTTTGGCATTGCTTACCTCCGTATATATATACAAAAAATATGAAGGGACTTATATACTCGTAAGCTTTATGTTTGTTTCAAATAAAAATCAAAGAATAATTTTTGTATTTTGTCGATTGAAGTTTATATGACCACAAATGTTTTTGAAGGACACAAAACGAGAAATATTTCAGAATGCTTTCTACCAAAAGACAATTGGACAATAACCTATTGTGATCAAAAAATAAAAAAGTATCTGAAAAATTCAAATAATATTAGCTTTTGAGAAAACAAAATCAAAAAGATGATTTTTGTTTCATGGCATATTGTTAAATGGCTATTTTTAAAATTCATTTTACTGTACTTTAAAAAGTACAATGGGAGAGAATGGGTTAAGGGTCTTAAAGGAGCAAAGATCGGAAAAGAAGCAAGAAGAGCGGAGCAATCAATATGCGAACATAGGACATCTCTTGGCAACATAACAAGATAATGCTTACGCCTGGATTCCAGAGTTTGCATCCCTAACAGGAGACATCTTCGCTTATATGGAGGCATAACATTATCGACCCAATTCAGTTTTCTTAAAGCATACCGCGTGAATTTGCACTGGATTGCTTCTATTCTATTTACGCTTACTTCATATGATGGATTCCAAATACAACAAGCATATTCTAGATTTGACCTAACTAAACTAATATATAGGGATTTCAAAGTGTGTGGATCTTTAAAATCCTTAGAATTTCTCTTTAGAAAGCCTAACAATTTATTTGCTTTAGAGACAATGTAATCATAATGGCGATTAAAATTTAATTTACTGTCAAAGACAACGCCCAGATCTTTTATGCTATCAACTCTTTCTAGTTCAATACCATTAATGTTGTACGAATACTGAACAGTTCGAGGAGATCGAGTAAAAGAAACGAACTTACATTTAGAAATATTCAATTGCAAGCAATTATCTTCACACCACTTAGACACACTATTAAGGTCGTATTGTAGAAGTTCGCAATTGGTTGTAGATTTTATAAGTTTGAACATTTTAAAATCATCTGCAAAAAGCAAATTTCCAGAAAATTTCACCCAAGAAGGAAGATCATTTATAAAAAGATCAAAAAAGAGAGGCCCAAGGTGACTTCCTTGAGGAACTCCCGAAAAGTTTTTAATTTGCTTAGATAAATTATTACCTATCTTTACATATTGTATTCGATCAATAAGATACTGACGAAACCACTTTAATAAATTAGAGTGAAATCCAAAAGCTTCTAACTTCTTCAATAGAATAATGTGTTGAACTCGGTCAAACGCGTTCGAAAAATCCGTATAAATCACGTCGACCTGACCACCGCGCTCCATACCCTTAGTACAAAATTGCGAACAAAGAGATAAGTTGGTAGTAGTTGATCTACCACTAACGAATCCATGTTGGTTTTCGGAGATTCCACGGTTTATGTTTGCATACACACGTTTTTTAACTACGCCTTCAAACAATTTTGGAATTGTTTGTAACATAGTAATGGGTCTATAGTTTGTAATATCTTGCTTGGAGCCGGTTTTATGTATTGGTGTTATGACCAATCAAGAAATACTCCTTGCGCTAGTGATAAGTTAAATAACGTCCTTAAAGGTTTAGTTAAACTTTCCTTACACATTTTTAAAAACAGAGGGTAGTAGAAAATGACTGATTGTAAATCAGCACAACAAATGGTATAACTCGTGGAATTCTTGGTAATATCTTCTACTTCATTCGCCCTACTCGCACAAAGTAGCAAATATCCACTGAAGAATTTTTTTTTTGAAGAGCACCGTAAAGTCCAACACTCGGCGCCGTAAAGCAGGAATGGTTGTATGAGGGTTAAGGGTTTTGTAAAGCGTGTACTTCGTGTTACGAGTGAGGATTTGTTTCGCCAAAGCGAATATACAGCAAGTAGTTCTTCGTTGGAGGAGGAGGAGGTACTTCCAAGATTTTTCTATCAATAATGACGCTCTGCCTTAATCGGTGGGCAGATGTTTGCTTGCTTGTTGCGAGCATGTACTTGATCTTATCCGAATTTATTTCAGGACCAACAATCCTCACCTTATCTTCAATCGCCGTGAAAGACTCTATTACAGAACATTGGGAACGGCCGATAATGTCGATATTGTCCCCAAACTCCAATATTTGGACAGATTTTTTGAATATATAGTATACCTTCTTCGGTATTAACACCTGTCCTGCTCACTATGAACGAGCTTGGTGAAGTCACATGATAACTCATCTCCTTGCCGAAACCCAGCGCATGTTTGAATAGTTCGGAAGAGCTTGTACCTAAATGCTAATGGCGCCGCGTATTTTTCAATGTCATGCGACACAGTTGGATCAAGTTTTCCGGGATCCCCAGTTTGGATACCCCCATATCGAGTTTCTTACGAAGAATGCTATCAGACCCGGCTTCGAAGTCGATGATTAGACGGGACTGAAAACCAGACTTTACAGTTTTTATTTGTAGATTAAGTGGTATTTCTTGAAGCATATGAGGGTTTTCACTGGACCAATGACGCATATTTATTTTGCTGCCAAAGTCTATTGCCTAAAAATGAGCTCTAGAAATTGGCATTAACGTTCTTAAGCTTTCCGTAACTGACTCGGAATTTTAATAATGAATTATACTTTTTTGTAAACGTTATTCGTTCACTTACTTCACCCATGACGAAAATTTTGTTTTTGCTAAATATTTTGACATTGACACTTTGGTCATTGCTTTAAAGGTGCGTTCACAATGCAAGGTCAAAGATGTTATTTGCCAGTTGAAAATCTCTTTAAAGAATAATTATTTTTAATTAAAAAAAATACAGCTTTTCTTCTCCAAGAGAGCAAACAGGGTGTTCTTAAAATTTACTTTTCATTTGAACAATAATAAAATGATAAATCGGTGTTAAAATTTTTTGAATGTTTTTACCAAATAGCTACGGGTGCGTGTTATATTCGAGGTCAATTTCTGTTAGTTCTTATTTTGTGTGTCATTTGACAGTCGCAGTGGTCGATTAAAATTATGAAGAATCAAACTCAGCAACAAATTTTTGAAATATTTAAAATAATTTATTAAAATAATTGTTCAATTGTTAATTATTGTAGATCTACGAGTATATATGCGACGAAGCACATTATGACTTGGCTGACTCTGTTAATAAACAGTATGGCCGTTTTGGGCCACAGAAAACCCTCGATTGATACAGCAAACACCACTATACTCTCGTATAGTAACTGTTTTTTTTTTTAAGTTTATGGTGCGCCATTGGCCCATATTTCTTTGAAATTGCCATATATAGTGCTGTAACAGTTACTGATGACTGCTATCGGTACATGTTGCAAAAGTTTCTTACACACGAAGTAGATCAGTTAGGCCTACAGAAAATGTGCTTCCAACACGACGGTGTTTTACGAGAAATTCCCCCCAAATAATGTCAATAAGTGGTGATATCGACTTGCCCTGCTTTGATTTCATCAGCCACAACCTCGAAACTTAAGGACAAAAGAATAAAATTGCCAAAATTGCAACAAAAATCTGTGAAGTTGTTACACAAAAAAGAAATCGTCATTGCACCACGCCCACTTGACCGACATCATATTTCATACGTAATGTTATGATCATTATGGTCTTATATGATCAATCAATAAAATGTAAATCAAAATTTTTTATTTTATTTAAAAGTTATCGGAAAGAAACAAGGACCTCGAACATAAAAAAAAACACCCTGTATTAGCAATATAATTTTAACTGTTTGTAATTTAAATTAATTTCAAATTTGCTGTATTTATAAATCTATTTGTATTTATATCTATTTATATTTGACATAAACCAATAAATTTGATTAATTGAGTTTACGAATTAAGTCATTAACTCTACGAATAAATCATTAATCAACGAATTCGTTTTAATAGAATAATTTCATGTAGTCGACAAAAAAAAACATATAACGAACGAATGGGTTTTACATTGAGTAATGAGATAATTTCATCGACTCAATGAAACGTTGTTATTCAATGAACAACGTATGAATTCATTGAACAAACGAAGTTGAGTGTGTGGTACATTTTTTAATAAAAAAAAATCACTGAACGCCTTAATGGAAACGTTCGTTATATAAACGCAACAATTTAGTTTAGTGAAGTGAAGTGTGGTTTATCTCAACCCTTCTGCAAGTAGAGGAGGTACAACTTTTAAGGGATTAAAACAAGTTTTTGGCTTAACCATTTGAAAATATTTAATTGGACACAACTACGAGTAAGGATGACACTGCAACTGACACCAATGATAACAGAGCTCATAATACACCTATATTTTCGGTTTCAAATTCATCTTCATTGATATCAATTATTACCTAAATTTTTAAAGGTCCAGATTCTTTGTCAAAAAATGCCGAAAAAGGTGTTGGGAAACTGTTTCTTTCAAAATCAACAAAGAATTGTGTTCTCGTGAAAAAAGCATCCCCCAGCAAACACAGACGAGGAAATTAAATATTTACAAAAGACCCACAAAACTTTGTCTTGGGCAAAGCTCACTCCCTTTCTATATACATATGTATGTTCGGGCTTCCAATTTAACTTGAATCGAAAGGTAACGTTTGCGTCTATGGTTTTCAACTTTGTCTATAGATATTGGATGGGAACGTAATCAACATAAACATTTATATAGCTATCCACGAATGATGACGCTTCGCTACGACTTAGGCCCATTCACACGCACACCACCTTATGGCTATATTATTGCAAATTCTATAATTATTTCATATTAAAGTCGGGGGCTATGGGCAGGCAGGCAGAGCAACGACCGTCACGAGCGACATGCTTAGACGATGTCTACGTGTGCGGGCCTTATTAGAACAAAAACCAAATAGAACACGAAAATCGCAGCTAATAACCTGTGTATTCTCAAGTTTCACTGACGAGCAAGAAAGCCTGCCTTACCTGACACCATGTTTGTTTTTGGTATTTGCTGTGGGGTTGAAGGAAGGGGTGTGGTGATGACCACATTTAATATGAATTCCAGTGGTGTGGAATGATTAAGAAATTTAATTACACCCCTTGTTCGAGGTTCGACTTGTTCGGAAAGGATGTGCTGGGAGTCCGAGGGGGTTGATGTTTCTTTATTATTATATTTGTTGATATAGATAGAGCTATAGCTAGGCCTGATTTGATTTTCTAAGGAGCAGTAGTTCAAATAACAATTAAAATGATATTATTAATTGCAAAGGCGAGATCGGAAATCTGAATTGCCTTTCATCGTACAAACTGAAAACCTTTTTTATGTTGCGCCCTGGTAAAGGTAAGGTACGTACCTACTATTGAATTTAATCGAGATTAAGTAAATTGCGCTATTTAGAAAATTATTAGCAAGTCGATGAAGTTATAGAAAATAGAGCTGTTAGCAATTTTATTGGTTAGCTACTGGTGGTTGGTAAATGATGATGAACATTTTGAAAATAATCTATATTTTACAATAATTATTTCGTCAAAATAGGTAGAAACAAAACTCTGGACTTGAAAAAGTCAAAATATAAATATAATATAAATAAATTTAAAATTTCTGGAACTTGAAAATCAAAATCCTTTTTAGATGTCTGGTCTGAATTTTGGGCTTAAAGAAAACTTGTAACATTAAGATCTGACAAAGATAAACTCTTTAATTTAAGAACTTTAATAAAGAACTTCAAAACGCAACTGAACAATTATCTGAGTACATGGCAAAGAAATTAGCTGAAGATGGAATTCAGTAGCATTTTAACCCGCTGGCAACAGCACACATGGGTGGACTATGGGAATCAGAGGTGAAATCAGTGAAATATCATTTGAAGAGAATCCTTGGAAAATGAACACTTACATTCGAGGAAATAACAACCACCTTATGTCAGATCGAAGCTTGTCTAAATTTAAAACCATAATGCCCATTGTGTAACGATCCTTCCAATTTGAACGTACTGACTTCTACAATCTTCTAAATTGGCAAGCTATTTGTTTGTCCACCTCGAACTAAGTACGATGACACTCCCATTTCCTATAAGTAACCTAAGCTGTTGGAACCTAGTCAACAAACTATCTTCGCAGTAAGACAGCTCTGGCGAGTCACAGCATCGAAAACGGCCAGATTTTGAAGGTGTCAAAATCTCGCAGACCGAGCAACATGCATCGAAACGCTATACTTTAGAAACATTTTTTCTCGATCAAGTTTGAGAAGAGGAGCTCGAGCTTGAGTTATTGTGCCAGCTGTGCGAGAAAATAAAATGCACGCCTGGGTCGCTTTTATTTACCTACAAAATTTTTAAAACATTTTTAAGAAAAAATGGTGATACGCTAACGCAAATTTTTTTTTTTTATTGAACGAATAAAAATTAAATTTCAAAAAAAAAAAAACATTGAGTCGTTTTTTTTCTTCCAAAAAATGATTTTTTTTCAAAAATTTAAAAAAATGTTATAACTATCAAAAATTCAAAAAAATTTTTTTTTTAAGTTTTGATATGCAATGTTTTTCAAACGCCCATAATGAGAACTTCTGAATATGAAAGTTGACATTACGATGATAGCGAAGACCGTGGGTCGTGAGTCTCGCAATTCTGTCTGTCTGTCTTTTCGACTAAGTACAACCTAAATCCATCTGCCAATTTTCTTTACACTTGGTAGATATTATTTTTAATTTTTTCTCCCACACGTTTTTTTTCCTTTTTTTTAGACCAAAAATAACGGTACCTGCCATACGATTTTTGTTTCGAAATTTTATAAATATTTTTTTTCTCAAAACTGTCCCACAGAGTAAAAAAAAAAAATTCAAAAATTTCATTTAGTTAAAGTAGTGGTTGAAAAAAAATTAAAAAAATTGGTTATTTTTGGTAGCCCTCCTAGAACCATTTTTTGTGTTTTTGATTTTTTCGAAAACGGTGCTACCGATTTTTATCATTTTTTTATGCTAAAGCTCCTCCAAAGTTTGAATATTATAAAATAGGTATTCAAATTTTCAATTTTTTTTTTCGGATTTAAAAAAAAATTCAAAATTTTTTTTTGAAACTCAATATTTCGAAAAACCCATGCTCAATTTTTTTCAAACTTGATAAAAAAAAGTTTCTTAAAATTATCTACAAGATTTGAGAAAAAAAAATTTGTTTTACCTAAAAATAGCGGTACCCACCATACGAATGTTAAAAAATGATTTTCGAAAATCTTATTTTTCTCGAAAACTGTTCCTAGAATTTTGCTAAATTTTTTTTTTCTTTAATTTAATTTCTACGATCTATAATTTAATAAAGAAAATTTTGAAATCAAGATATTACTGATTGTACGTACCATATAACGATTTTTTCGAATTTTGAAATTCTCATTATCGGCATAATGAATTTTAATGAAATTTTTTATAGAGAAGCTCCTAAAAAGTTTTAAAAAATATTGCCTTTCAAAACTTAAAAAAAGTATTTTTCGAACTTTTGAAAAAAAAATCTATTTTTTTTTGGAAAATTCGATATCTCTAAAACGGTTCAATATTTTCTTTTGTAAATTTAATTTTTATTCGAACAATAATAAAAACTTAAGATTGGGGTAACAAAATTTTTTCTTAAAAATGTTTTGAAAAATTTTTATATAAAAGCTTAACTTTTATTCTTGCATAAACTAATATATGCTTGAAACACATGGTATCCTGTGTTTAGCTCTAACTACTAAAGGAGTTATTTTAGTCATTTAAAAAATTAATTTTATGCTTATGAATAGTTTTTCTCTAATAACATTCATTTTTAAAATTCTTAGTCTTTTACATAAGAGCAAATTCGTTCGACCCAGTCGTGCATTTTATTTTATACCATTTTGTATAAGTAAAGTACCATTCTCAAAATAAAAAAAAAAAAAAAATCAATTTGCTAAAGATTTCAATCAATTTGTGTTTGCGGTAAATCTAAAGGTTTTTCCGTTGACGGTTCCCTATATTTTAATTTGAATAAAACAAAATGTGAGTAAGGCATCATTTATTAAGAAGGTTTAGAACTTGACATCTTTTCAATGTGTACCGGATCTTCGTTGGATGGCGCACGTGCGAAACGTTCAATCTTCAATAACTCTGGCTACTTATCTAGAAATGGGCCTCGTAGCTGAATTTGATGTGTAATGCGAAGTGTGTTAAATTTTCGAACAGAAGACACAATTTCATAAAACAATTTAATCATTTGTATTTACTAATTGTAAAACGCTATACCTACATATATACTCGTACCATGTCGATTTGGCATAGGATTTCAGACATACATTCATCTGTCCCGCCGGGCCAGCTTTTTTCCCGGGTTGGGGCTCAAACTCACAAAATAAAGCCTATTGTACCTAAATATTTTTCAGTGATAAGGAACAATCGCTGCATTGTGATTTGACCTTGAGAAAGTGCTTTTAAATTTTCAATCAAACAAATCTAACATCTGTCATCAAAATTGATAAAAGAAAAATATTTGCAAATGACAAATGAAAAAAAAAGTCATTTAATTAGTAATTAATAAAAGAATTTATTTATTTTGATCTATACGAATATTATTATTTTTTATTTGGTCCCGCGGGCAATATATTGAAATCCCGGAATTTTTCATTATTATAGCCATTTTCTCGCCGAGGTGTAAGAAAAATCTGGCAACCCTAATTTGGCAAGATTAGAAATCCCTATTGATAAAGCAATAGATTTGGAAATATAATCCATACATCGCAATAAAAAAGTTAAAAATTTAATCGGCTTAGTTGATAATTAACTATAGGTGTCTCTACCATATCTATAGCGATCGCTTCAGTTTACCGATACGATGCCGGTAAAGTTTCCCAATTTCTAAGCTCAAATGAATATAAACGATGTTGTTTAATTTATAAAATCAATGCCACTTAAGATAAAAGTTCCTAATTAAAAGCTGATTCAGTAAAAAATACTGCGAACTATAAAATTACAAGAAAACAAAACTTTGATTTCTTCCTAATCCAATCTATTCTAATACAATAAGCTTATCATTTAATCTTATCTTTAATCTTTTAAAAGTTAGTTAGTTTGAGCTCACGGTCAAATTGATGGAAGTACAAAGGTTAATTACAATCGTGCAGTAGCTAAAATTTTAACAAAAAAAAACTGACACATACACTTTTTCGAGAACATGGGTTTTCCATAAGCGGTCAAGCTGTGAGTCAGATATCTACAATCTTTTTTTTTTTTGAATTTTTATTTGAAAGGCCTTAAATGGCATTATGTTCGGAATATAATATAGTTAATAAGCTGTCAGCCATGGCTTTCCTGGTGCTGCCCATCCGAAGTGTCTAGTTTTCAGGTTTCAGGCACGGGTTATGTTGACTATAAGATCTCTGTGGCTTGCGACTTAGTGACATTGAACTTCGATTTGAGAAAATCTCAGGAGAATAGGTCTAACGGGATAAAATGGCACGAACTCGGTAGACAGTTCAAGTCGCTCTTGTTGGGTGAGATAATCATGTTTTAGTAGTCAATCGTGACGAATAAAAAATGCTATGTGATTTTTCAGATTCAGATTAAGAATTTTGTTTTTCAATTTGTTTTATATACAATTTGACTTAAAACTAACTTATTACTAAATTAAATCATGTTGGCTCAACCCTCTCCGTAAATGGTGATTGCAATGCAATCTTCAATGCCCCAGTCTAAAAATTCACACCAATCGGTGGCTTTTTGCTGATCATCATCGGATTTGCCACGTCCCGCATTCTGATATTTTGCTTGTTTATCTTAAAACGGGCTTCTACGCTGAAAACAATTTCTTGCTAAATTCCAACGTTTTTTAGTGTTAGAAAAATTAAATAACAAACAAATTGACAAAACATAAAATAACATGGCCGCCATAAACTGTCAAAATCTAACAGTCCTTATTGGAACACATTTGTATTCTCTTGTTTCTCTTTACCTATAACAATCACTCTTTGAATATATTGTATGCGAAGATCTCCAGCTAATGGCAACATAATGTATAATCGTATAATTTTAATTGTAATAGATGCACGGTAATTAGCATTCGAACAGAACAGAAATTATTGATATTCTGCGACTGTCAGAATTCATCTCAACTCTTCATACACATCGTCGCTGTAGTTCTAATACCTCGTAAGTCGTAACCCAGAAAAAATCCAGTTTTTGCTATTGATGCAAAGTCTCGTATGGCCCGTTAAAATACTTCAATAAATACAACCGAAAAAATAATACCTGATACCTCAAGACCAACATTTTTTGTTGAAATATCTCGTAATCCTGAAGCCAGTTCTTCTTTCCAATGTTAATTCTGAAAATACCTCGTAACTCAGAAAAATATCTCGAAGGAGGATAAATTACAATACCTTTTAAACCAAAATTGCTGAAATATCTCGCAACCCACTGAATCATGACAAGAAAATACCTCGTAACCAAGAAATATTACCTCGTAAGCCGATGAATACAATACCTCCTAATAAACCATAATTTAACAAAAAACTAAATTTTAGCTCTTCGTTAGCTATTAATCAACATTGCACATTTAATAGCAGTCAATTATGGGACATCGAGAACGACCAATAAAGTAAGCGTTAACTAAAATAAGGTCAATGCCTAAGCCTTTGAAATCGCTTAAATAATTTGTTATGGTTTCTCCCCAAAAATTGATTCTGCTAAGCTATTAGAACTTCAGCGACTATATACGATTAAAGATTTAAAAACATTTTTTGTTACTTATTTCTAGATTATATAAATATATATGTATATTTCTTTATTTAAATCTGAAAGAATAACAAAGTCCCGAGAAGAAATACAACCCTGCTTAAAGTTAACATATTTGCTGAGTTTCCAGGGGAATTTGTACTGTTTCCGGGTGTGACTGGAGTTATGGTTGCATTTGCGATTTTTCCCTCTATCCAATCGGCGTAATTTCTTACACTTGTGTAGACTCCAGGAAAACCTGGAGAAGCACAACCATCTCCAAACGAAACAATACCCACAAGCTTACCCTCTGACACCATAGGCCCACCAGAATCCCCTTGACAGGCATCCTTTTGTCCTTCCATGTAGCCTGCACAAATCATTCCCTCTAAAATGACATCTTTTCCGTAATTTGTGGAACAAATTTCGCTGTCTATGACTGGCAAATCAACTGTCATAAGGTCGTTAGACATGGAACCCTTTGAAATAGTCGATTATTTAGAGATTCTCTAGAATTGTCCCAAACTCACTTTTTCTGTGTCACCCCATCCGGTGACTTGGCAAATCGTACCTACTGGAATCCATTCCTTATTCAACGGAATCGCCTTTATGACTGGATTTGAAGCAGGTACACTTCCTTTCAAGAACACCAGAGCGATGTCGTTTGTAAATGTTGGTCTATCAAATTCATTATAGACAATTTCTGCCACATCGATAGATACCGTATTTTCGGTCTTTTTTTTACGCTTCAAAGTGCCCATTACGACAAAATAGATTTCTGGACTAAAAAACATTTCTAAGTAATCACTGAAGATAAAATGAAAATAAAAAATAAATATCAAACAAGAACATACTCTAGAAATTTCGACTTACTCATAAAAGCAATGGGCAGCCGTTAGTACAACACTTGGCGCAATCAATGAGCCGCCGCAGATGTGCCCACTTCCAAAACGCACTTCCAGATCCTTCATACGAATTGACACCTGATGATGTGTGTTGTCAGCGATGGCTATTGTGCCATTGATAATCCTGGGATCACCAAATGGCGAAGCAGCTAAAGCAAAATATTTTAGCACAGACTTAGTCAGAAATTTATTAATAAAATTACCAATAAACGGGATCAGGAGGATCCAACAAATTTTAGCGAAAATATTTACCGCTGTGGTCATTTCGTTTCGTTGAAAAATGAAGCTAGCACTGATTTATCAAATTAAGGTTTCATGGTGTTGACCGGGTTTTGATAACAGCATTTTGGGCTTATCTTACGTGTAGATATTTTTGTAGATATTTTTTGGGGAAATTATTTTTAAGTATAGACGTGCCTGATGGAGCTTGTTAGAGATAACACTTAGCCTTAATATTGAAGATAGGTAATTTAAATTAGTGAAGATCTTTGATAAAGCTGAACCTGCAGCTGATAGATTAGGCGTAAGGTGTTAAGTTTATGGCATAAGTGTTTGATACGTTCTTACTCCGTCCTGATTTAAAGGGTACCCTAAAGACTCTATTATAGTACTTAAATTGGTTACTTAAAGTATTGCTTAAGAGATGTGGAGATGTACCATATGATGGCTTAGGACCAGTGATTCGGATTATAAATAGAATTATGAGGTTATTAATTTAGATCACATCCCCTCAAACACATAAAACCCGTTTATGATGAAGAAGATTCTGTCTCTACCAGCTCAATAAAAACCCTTAACTGCCGATCATCTCTGATGAAGAGCATGTAGCAGTTTAACATTTACCTCAGCTGGGTACCTTACCACCAAGGACATTTCAGGAAATTGTAAAGCTGACAAATTCGCCAAAAGTGGAAAAATAATACCTTTATTGCCAGATAAGACAACGTAAGGTATTTCCATCGCTGCGTGTAAGCTTATAATGAGACAAGATGATATACAGAGAACAAACTTTAGGTGGAACAATATCGACGCTTGGTCAATGTTGAATCTGAAGTGCTCCACATGTTTAATGTATTTAAGCACATTGTTCATAGGTTCCATAATATATGTAGGTGTTCTAACAGGAGAACAGGACACTGTTTGATAGGTAAGCACGCAACGTGGCTGGGAGTATATTTTAATAATTTCTGCAGAAGCCGCTTTGACGAAGAAGAGGAGGAATCTATTCCTTACCTTCTCTTTACATGTTCTGCTTTATCCCAAAGACGTAGATTTCTTCTACAATGGTCTTAGTGATCTGGTAAATATAGATAAGAGCAATCTCGCTTGCTTTATAGGAAACCCCAAAATGGTTAAACAATTAGCGAGAAAGTCTCTAAGATTCAATGTATTATCACAATGGATCAACTCATGGTCTAGGTGTGTCGGCTCTTCTCCTTACTAATTAACCAAACCATGGATAAGAGATATCAACGGCCGTGTTTGTAGTTCTATTTCGTTCTAATGTGGAGGTGTATCTATGGTGACGATCTATGTACATGGGTTAAGGCCATTACCACTAACTGTCTTAGAAATAGGTGTCTGTGCCACTAGAACAAATTTCGACAAGAGAAGGGACAGATAAACATCCCCCTATAATGTTATGTTGCAATGGAATGTGCTTTAAACGGGGAACTTACTTGCATATTAAACGGGCTCCCGTGAAAGTTATGTGCCAAAGACACGAATCTGTTCTATCTTCTTCGATCCAAGTGTTCTTGCATTAGGATAATTTCTGTTCTTCAAGATGGAGGTTCGGTCTTCCTTGTCTTAAATCTGGGATACGCAGACCCTAGCTGAAGCTTTGTTGTCTATTCGCTTCATATCACCTAGTCAAACTAGTCGACCTGTTTTGATCTGATAGCTGTTATAATGTTCCGACCCATGCGACCTACTCTTTTTTGAAGAGAAAAGAAAAAACAGTATAAGCTCACCCTATTTCTTATTGCCTAGCATTCGAGATCGTAATAGGGGAGCTGTAGTGCAAGGATCTTGCAAATCGTATACTTCCTTCCATGCTAACAGAGCCGCAGCTGATTGGCAATAGAATGAAGCTGATTTTGTCATTGTTTACTTGAAGAGAAGTTACAGAGAGATCCGTCTGATCGTGTGTTCCTTTACCCTTAAATAGCGGATATTGAATAAGATTGAAGAAATCACTAGATACGCCATTTCGGTGCCGAATTTTTTGTGATAGTTTGGAATAGATGACTGGAGATATTTTTGCAAAGAAGCTGGATGTTACCAAGATCCCGATTTCGACCATTTTCATAAATGAGTGAGACTGTTTGAATTAACTTCGAACTTGTTGGTCTTATCCATGATGGTTTGCACTGCGGAAAGATTGGGCTTAAGGTTGATCTTTCGTTAAATGATTTTTTACTTTTGGAGGAATGTTTGACGCACCATAAGGAGGTATCCATACCTTCCCGTGTGCCGAACTCTCTATAACAGCATACCGGCTAAACCTCCAAAAGTGTCTCGAAGAATACCCTATCGGAACCACTGTCGTATTACTTCCTTCGGATCCAAGAATCTTAAATCTCCGAAGAATACTGACTACTATACTACTACACAACCCATTATAAAAAGGAAGGATCTTGACAACAGGGCGAGTAATCCGACCCATGAAATTTAGTATGAGAGCTTCTGTTCGCTCAAAAAGGGTTCATACATCACCATCTATTTTTTAGTACCCCGGCCTGGATGAGGAAATCTTAACGAACCCTTACTCTAAGTATGTACCTATCCTATAGCCTCTCTCTTCCAAACTTTTGACAAGACCTTCATTCGTTGCAATTAATTCATCCATGGGTGGGTTCATCAAAAACTAAATACAGGTCATTTATTTAGTCAGTAATTTCCGACACATAATATGGTTTCCATTTTTTTCTTCTGTTCAACTTTCAAGCTTTTAAATTAAATCAAGATTTAAAAAAGCATCAGTATCCGGTAATCGCCAGTTGAAATTAGAATAAAAACATAACTATTACACCCCATCGACCGATTCCTACCATATGTAACCACTCAACATGGGTCCCGGACCATCGTGAACGTATACGGGAATGAAATGGCCAAAAACGGATCATCTCTTGACCCGAGCGAAACCAATAACTCGGTTCTTATTCCAGTGGAGTTAGAGAATATCAAAATTCGATAGAACATCTTTGAGACCGCTGATGTCAGATGGTCAACAATCGACACTTGTCGGATTTCAAGAAACCTATGGCCGAATACTTCGAGGGAAAAAGAAACAGAGTATTTACGGAAGATCAGTAAGCCTAAACTATCCTAATTGGAGTCCTAAAGGGAAACGGAACCCACATGATTAGAATAGACATTAGCTCGTTGGACTTTTGTAGAGGACGTCAAGACGAAGAGTTGGAGGGGGGCTCATCTCACTTCCTTTGTAAATGAAGCAACCTATTCAGCATCAGAAAAGCAGCACTCGGAAGATATTTTGTCTACGATTTGGCCAATAGCTCGATACCCTGCCACTAATGGACATCCTAAAATTCATTCAGAATTTACGATAGTTCAGGGAGGATTCAAATGCCCAAGCTCCCTTCAATCCACTCACTTCTCTTTAACACAAGTTTCTTATCTACTTGCTGGAGAGAGCAATGGATTAATTGAGATCCAACTGAGAAGCTATGGGGTTTCCGTATCATCATTCCTTCCAGCCTAACCTAACCTAACTCATAAATCAGGAAAAGGTCTTCAAAATCAACTTCGTTAACAGAGAAATGGTTATCGGTTTAACTTACGCCGAACTCTCATAAAATGAGTTGAATGGTGAAGTTGTCCTGGAGTAAACTTGGCAACGCAGATCATTCATTGTCAAATGAGCGGCTTTAAGGGCTTTTTCAATATTCCTGCTAATCTCTGAAAGGGAACTTAAAAAATTTGGTTAAAGGAACTGCGATAATTCTTAAAATGGCTTCTTTTTAAAAGTAAATTTTATCCCGTTTGATCAATTGATCCCAGCTTAATTTGTCCCTATCTAGACAAGGAAAATTTGCCACTGAAATAAGAGCTCACCACAGTTTCCCAGAGAAAAGTTTTAATAGGCATGTTTATTGCGGTTTACTGGCGATGTCCAGTATAGCGGTTTTCCTTTTTCAATTGCGCTTTAAGTCGTAGTTGTATATGCTAACAGCGAAAAAGTGTTGCCATTGTTCTTACTTATCGTTGCATTCATTCGCCATTTATTGAAAAGTGTGAGAGGAGTCCTTCAAAGCAAGTAGTAACAGTTCGAAGTTTAACAATTTTTCCTGTTGTGGTGATATTGAAGATTTGAATCTCCCAAAAGCCATACATCGCTAAAGTTAGTTCTTATTCAATAATATTGGTATTGCTGCGCTTAGTGGAATATCTTTATACACATTACCCAACTTGATAGCTCCTTTAAAATGTATGCCTCGTGATTTTTTTTTTTTTTTTCAGAAACAAAATCTTTCATCTACTGACCCGACTCCAAACGATTCGAACTTAAAGCCCTACACATAAAATATCATCACGAATTCTGTATTGAAATCCTTCAGCTTGCTTATATTGGTTTAACTACAACAAGTCAACCATCAGAATTTGTAAGACGCCCCTCATATGCCCTCCCAGCCGTCAAGCTAGCATTTCATTATTTATTCAATAACCCTGTGAGTGTTCCCGAGATTTCAATTTAAATCCACAAGTTTACAAAAAGACATAAAAATATATTTATCTATCTGTTTTTTTTTTGCCATCTGATATACCCACTTTATAGATATACCATCCCCTCTGGTGATGCGGTCATAAAACTCTTCCTTCCTTTATATTCTTCTCCTAACATTTATCCTACAAAAAAAAATATTTGAGCACAATTTTTACGAGTAGCGGATTTTCAAACAAATCAAAACTGGGAATAAAATAATTTCTAGGGACATCCTCTTTGAAATTTAGAAAAACATCAAGAAAAAAAAAGTAACATGGAAGGAGAATAAGAAAAAAATATCCCCGTAATGAGCTTTCACTCGAATGGAGTGCACATTTTATATGAAAAGCTCATTCGAATAATATCGCCTTTCCTGGCTAAAAGCCTTGATGCAGTTCAATGTCCCAGTGACCTGATTTTACTTAAATTGTAAAATTCCTTTCCTAGTTCCTCATCTGCTCTCCCCCTCCCGATATAAAGTCCGGGTAATATGAATACAAAAATACATGCAACTTTTCCGGCACAAATATTCCTTCAATGTATACATACATACATATTACATACATAGGTTTCCATATAGTCTCCACTGGAGGATTGTGTGTATTTTTGTATGTAAAAGCAACCTATTCACGAAAAGGCAAGCAAAATCCGGGTTCACAGCTTAATGAGAATCGGTTGGGTATTGTTAGCATTTTTTTTATTGTTCCAAGAAAATGTGCCGCCAGCAGCGTTCAAACCTGCCATTTTGTATTCCAACCATCTGTTCTTCGGCAAGCTACCTCCCCTCCTTCTATAGCTCCCAATACTTATACGAACTACCACGCTGTATGCAAATAAGACTTCCAATTTTCAAAATCAGTTGAAAAGACAAAAGAATTTCAAATCCAAAAGTTCTCAATAGCTAAGCAATAATAGCATAGGTTTTTTTCTTTTTTTTTTTTTTTTTTTCTTCTTCAACGGTATTGAAATGTTCTGTTCTGGAAAATAAATATGAAATATTCTCCTTTCAAGAGGTTGTTTTCTTGATTGATTCCCTCCATGCTCCATCACACATCAGGCGACCGACGACAACGGCGGCAAAAACCTGAGTTGGGCACAAAAAAGGCTAACTTACATTACATAGAGTCATAGGGCTCTGAATAGACTTGAGGAGTACAAGTGGGCGCAAATCCTTTTCTGTGCTGTAAATTCTAAAGAAAGTCCTTTTTCTGAGACATGCAATGGCAAGTTGAATTTCACAAAGCAAGCAAAGGAGCTTTAAGACCAACATTTTCCAGAAGCCTATGCGTTTTCTAAGCTTCATTCAAAATATTGACATCTTAAATTTAGACCTCTTTACTCAAATACAGTCTTAATTTCAAATATTTAATTGAAATTGCATGCCTTTGGTACTTCGCTTCAGAAAACTAGCCTTAAACAGCTCATTAAGTCTTCTTCTCGAAAGTCGAACGGGTCAACTTGTAGAATTCGGTCAATGGTTCTCAAGATAACCTCGGCAGATGAGTCCTAGAATCAAAAAACACTCTTCAGCTTCCCTTAACACTTCCCTCTTCCCAGCAAACTTTACTATACCATCTTCCTCTTCTTACACTGAAAGCAAAATAATTGGCAAAACAGATAAAGGGCCAATATTAAGACAGGATTGCTTTAAAAGCGGGCGGCAATATGGCTTCAAAACCATTTGGCGTTTCTCCTGTGTGTGAATCAGCAGGTTGTGGCTCTAATAATTGGCTCTCGGTTTATAGAAGTCATAGTGGAAAAAGTTGCAATAAGGAATTAAAAATTGGAGGGTTTGATCAACTTGGTTCTTCTACTGTTTATTAGAGTTAACTTCTCCCAAAAACATTTCGCTGGGAGATCCAAAGAAAAGGTTATCTTCCGAGTTTTTTTGGAGGACTACTTGGCAGCCTTTCAAGAACAACTACAAGGATAGGTGGACTGCTACGAGAATTCTAAAAACCATTTGTGATCAACCGGAGCTGAACGCCAAGATCAAATTGGCTTAAAGCATTCTATCCAACAGAACACAAACCAGCGGCAACTCCACGTCAAGGGACATAGTAGCTCATAACACCAGAACTTTCTTTAAACCTCATTTTGGGGTCGTAATTGCGATCTTCGATATAGGAGCACCATGATTGGTAGGCTTCTTAAGTATTGTGAGGGAACACTTCGAACCACCTTCGATCACTAGCGATAACGGTTGTCATCATTTACATGTCAAACTCATCGCCTGTGATGATGAGATATTGTACAAGCTTCCTGTCAGCAGATCAGAAGAAGGCTGATCAGGTGCAAGGCTAGAAGTCTTTGCACACTTGCTTTTTTCTTCCATTTCCGACTGTTGAAAGTAAAATTAAGGCTCAGTTTCGCAGTCGAAGTAAGTGGTACTTAAGTGAACAATAAGGGAGATTTGAGTGTCACTTATACTCCGGTAAGTATGCACTGCTGAAAATCAGTACAAGTATTTCAAAAATCTTAAAAAAACGTCCGTGACAAAAATTATTTACATTGCTTCAAAAAAGTAGTTTTTAAACTTTTAACCGAGATTTGTATGGATGGTGTGGATTCTAAGTTTGGATTCGAATAAGAAACCTGTCGATAAGTATATATGTAGTCTAGTTTATTTATCTGCTCAATAATTTGTTGACTAGTCTTATTAACTTAGATGGAGAGTTAATAAACTCCGGTTGAACTCAAAGTTAATTCAATGCTTGATCTAATCTTCAAAACTGCCAACGATTGATAGCCATTCATCAACACTTGCCGGATTTCGAGAAACATTTAGTTTCATATTTCTAAGAAGAACTTGTTTACACTTGTAAAGAAGCCCTCGGAAAATATTTCAATACCGTTACAAGGGGAACATCAAAAAAATGTTTTCAGAACTGCAGATAGTTAAGGATTCCTGTCCCACTTACATATCTTGCTAAGATCATTGCAATATTATTGTATCGATTGGGATTGAGGTGATGTGACTTCTTTTATAATCACCCCTTTCCAACCTGTCCAAACCTAATCAGTACTAACAAAGCGGGGCTACTTAATTGCCCACAAAGAGTTGATCACAAAAACAGGGTATTCGAGCAAGTTTTTTTGTCAGTAAAAGCAGCCGATAAAACCATAAAGTTATAGGTAAGTATAAATTTACAGGCTGCTCAAATTCCCCAGAGCTTACCTACGAGTAAATATGAAATAAGGGAACACTCCCAAATAACAAAAGTAGGCTCGACTCGACAGTAGGCGGATTCCTAAAAAGAAATTCACATTTCTACTTTAAGCTTAAACATGCTAAATTAAAAATGATACAGTAGTCTACAGTTAATTAAAAATGAAAAAAATCAAATATCATAAAAAAGGGTGTGGTAAATATTTCTAAAATCCAATTTCTCTCTACAAGAATACACATGGAGAATTTCAGAGAAAGCGGCTCAGTAGTTTTCGAGTCTTTAAGCCTCATGCAAACTTTAACATTTTTTGTACATGTATGTATGGAAAAAGTTCTTGGTGACCCTAGACATCTAGACCAATATTCAAAAGTAATTGTCAAAGACTGGGATGGAGACAACACACATCGCAACAAAGTAGGTATACTTGCAGCAAGCTTCGTGAACTATTCTTAAATGGCCTGTGTCAGAGTTCTCATGTATTCACGCAGACAAATGAGGCATATGGCTTCTGGAATGAATTGAATTTTAAAGCAGTGACGAAGATGACGAGTTTTGCACAATGAGAGTTGCAGTATAGGTTTATTTAACAGAGTCGTCTCTAATTGATGAAAGAAAGCTGATTGTCCTGATCCGATAAATTCGAGAAATATGTCTGTTTCCATGATCGGAAAAGACATCCATAAGTATTTTTGTAGACAGACTTTTAATCAGAAAAGGACTCAATCTAGGCTGGAACGATATTTCGGATACGCTGCATCCGATTCAAACCAAACGCAAACAAATTTTCCAAGAGAAATTGTTTAAGAAAATATAGTTGTCCCAATGAGTTGATGGAGCTCGCTACCAATGTATATTAACGGACTATAAAGTGAGTTATGACTTCCTATGTTGTTCGATGATAAAAAAGTCAGACCAAAAAGGGTCAGAACATAAAAGCCAAAAATAGAAGAGAATTAGGTTTTACACAAAATCGTTTTAGATGGATCTACACCATGATGGTAAGACCCGTCATTACTAGCATTGGTGCAGTTGCATAGGAAAACAGAACCGAACTATACCTAGGGCAACGTGAACTTGCTCTACTTCAACTGATCCAATTTAATGTGGTCACAGAAATAACTTCAAAGGGAACCATCATGAGATTCACCAAATAACAGCAGGTGGGGGTGATGGCGTGCTTGGTAGTTTAAGGCATGTCCGGGGCTCTGTTGAACTCTGCTGGTGTTGCTGCGGATGCATAATCTATGCACTAACATGTATGGTTGCTGAAGTGGTAATACTGGTTTGATGTTCGGATGGGCTCGTCCACTGACTTGTCGGTGGGCCGGTATTGCTACCTTGCACAAAGCTGTCACTTCCGGTTCCTATCGACCTACTCGCGGTGCCTGTAGATAGGTTATACGTAAGTAACTTAACTAACTGGGTAGGAACAGTCTGGACGGTGTCCTTAAAGTAGGAATCCGCTGAGGAGTATGTAACAACTCACCAAAGGGGTGCACATTCTTGTTTGATGTTTCTACCTCGACTTAATGCTGGGTCTGTGTATCTGGGGTTGACAGGCCCTGAGTTTTGCAGGAACTCATCTGTAAGTTACCTTCATGGTGGCGAAGCTCGACCGGAAGCTATATTCTGGCACCACGGGAGATAGTCCCCAGAAGTCTGAGGGCTATAGCGTACGTCTTCTGGCTCTCCTATTCTATCTTCCGATAGAGAGGTGCAGCTGTCGCGTGCATGCACTCTTTCTTCAAACTATCTATGAGGTAGGCCCCTTGTGGGAGTATCGTGGTGGCTTGGTTTATTCCGAATGCGGAGACACATGGTTTTCATAGTTTAGCAAGAGGTGTGTTCATGCCTGCAACATGTCACAGCTTTGTGACCGAGATGGCTTCGGCTATGTCGGGATTAATGGTCAGAACCCAATCTGACTCCGATGGAGGTAGGCCTCCCGTGGGGTTAAGCCATAATAGGCAGGTACTCACGTTAAACCAAACATAGGTTCACCAAATAACAGGCTAGGAACTGGAACGGAGAAATGTACAGGTTTCAGAGTTATAAAATCTAGCTCCAGGTCCACATTATCAAGTCCTTTTGCCACCCCAAGAAATGGTAAGATCAAAAAGTAAAAACTCGAAAAAAACTTCCGAACACAGCTAAGTTAGAAGAAAAAAACGTGTTGGCGAAGGAGTAAGCTTTTTTCTCAAAGCAAACAACATTAAGCTGAATAGAGATCGAGGAAATGGAGAAAAGTTTTTGTGACTAGAATAAAACAGGAGCCAAATTACCGCTTCAGTGACCGAGTGAGTGAGTGCCATCAGTGATCGAATGAAAATGTCAAATTACGGTAATCGATTACACGATGACGTAAGCGGTAATGCCAAGCTCACACAATTCAGTCACGTGTTACTCGAAACCTGATGCGGTAATTTGGCCCCTGTTCTTACTTATCTTAACTAATGGGACGGTCCACAAGTATTTTCCAGGCAGAAGTAAGTCCCATACGGAATTGTGATGAACGGAATCTTGAAAGTAACTACAGTTACCAAAACAATGCTATTATATCGGACACCCAATCCGCACTGAAAGCTGTTAGCTTAAATACGTAAACCATCATTTTTAAACTAGTATGGGATTGTGTCGGAAGACTCAACGGACTCCACTGGATTAATAATGTCAAACTTCATTTAGAACCGAGCAGGGCCGTTTGAGTCCGGCGGAATGGAGATATAGATTCTTTAACGATCTGAGTGGGTTCCGAGACATACGAGTATTGCGAAACTTGAGAAAGAGTGAAAAACGAAATAAAAATAGCAGAAGAGTCAATAAGACCAAAGACCACTAAGCCAAGACCAATAAAATCTATGATTGATAGTATTGGCCTAATGTACATTGTTTTAATCAAATTGTGAAATTTATATGAGAAAAGACCGTACGATATAGAGGTAGATGTGATGCCCCTTGGAACAATAGTTAATTCGCTGGACAGTCATACAGTAGGTCTCGGAGGAATTGACAAATCTTCTAAGAGTATTTATTGGCATGAAAAGTGCTGCTCAATAACCGTTTGGATTCGGCAGAAAATTGAAGGTCCACCCCAAATCTGGTAACATGCACACAAGAATGGTTAAGGGTTATAAGTCACTAGGTCCTGGTTATCTTCCACCAAATCTATTTAATTTGTGTGTGATGTCCTTTGTCTAAGATAGTTTAACCGTTAAGGTCGTTTAACTTAAACTTCAATATTCAGCAAAGATTTGGGAAAAATTTCGGACAAACTAGAATAGAAATTGGCTAACTCAGCTCTTCCTAAAAATCGACGATACTTTTTCGAATCAGGTATCTTGTTTTCATATCGTAAAAACTACGCCTTAAAAACAATCATATTCCAGAATTTCGAGCAGCCGAAGATTCTTGAAACATCCAGTAGCAATAGCTTGCTTTAACTTGTCGGCAGTGACTGCAGAAACATAACTTGTAAATAATTGTGGTCTTCAAAAACAAGGTTAAATCTTGCTGTTTATATAAATATTTTCCGAATTATTTGCTGTTTTGTTTTCCATTGTTTTGATTTTGAAATACAAAAAAAAAATAAGCTTGAAAAATTCACCAAACTCAAAGCAGTTTTGTTCCAAAGAAGTAAAATAGTTTTCTTCAGATTCAAAGTTTATTTACATCATCACAATCTATGTACGAGTACCTTTGAGTGTCGAAAGGGTTTCCGAAGCTATATTCCTTTCTGCGGTTCAATATTGCAAACTGATGATCATCAGCACTAGGTTATCAATTGTGTGCTCTTGTAGAAAGACTCAAAGAAAGACCCAGGTTATTGTATGTAGGTAAACGAAAAGGACTTCTGTGTGTGCTCATCTTTCTCTATTTTTATTTCGTTTGTTTTGATGTAGTGTACATTTATACAGTCATCATCACTCTTGAATGAACACACATACTCAAAGAATCGATGATTGTTAAGTAATTTTAAATTGCAAGTGTTGTGTAAAGTATCTGGTACGTATCTCTTCTAGAGCAGCAAAATAAAGTGGATGAGTATAGTTAGGCAAATTGGTTTCAGCAAAAAGGAGCAGGTATCTGTGCTTATTTCGTTTTCTTGGGCAAATGATATTTCTCTTTGGAAAATTCTGTTTGATAAAAGTTGAGAGGTTGGTATTCTGATGATGTTGTTAGAAGCGGCAGAATTTGGAATTCTTTCTTAGAAAATTGAAAACCTTTAACTGATGTAAAGTTTGTTTTTCTGTGCGCATATACAGGGTATGTCAAACATAACTTTTTTTTTAAAAATGCAATAAAATGTTCTGTATTTTATGGCTTTATTAGTAAGAAGAAACGTTTCCAAGAACTTGTTGATGGTTTCGGGCTGTAGCTCCCGGATTGCTTGGATGATATTGGCCTTAAGTGCTCGAATCGTCTCCGGATTGTTGGCACAACTTCGGACCTTTACGGTTTCCCATACAAAAAAGTTCAAAGGGGTCAAATCGCACCTCCGAGGCGGCCAATTGACATCGCCAAGATGACTGATAACACGATTTGGGAATTTGGTGGCATAGCCTGAGGCATGGGTCAGAGGTCGTCCAAATCAATGTCTTCGATTTCAGTAAAAAATAAAATGCACGACTGGGTCGCACGAACTTGCTCCTATGTAATAGACTAGGAATTTTTTTTATTAAATTATAGGTCGTCAAAATTAATCAAAAGAAAAAAAAATTAAGCAAAATTCTCGGAACCGTTTTCGAGAAAAATACGATTTTCGAAAACCATTTTTTAAAATTTGTATGGAAGGCACCGTTAGTTTTAGATAAAACAAATTTTTTTTTCTCAAATCTTGTAGATTATGTTAAAAAACTTTTATTTAACAAGTTTGAAAAAAATCAATCCTGGGGTTTTCGAAATATTGGGTTTCCAAAAAAAAATTTTGTTTTTTTTTTTTAAATCCAAAAAATAAAAAATTGAAAATTTGAATATGTAATAATATTCAAACTGTGGAGGAGCTTTACCATACAAAAAAAATGATCAAAATCGGCTGTACCGTTTTCGGGAAAATCAAAAACAAAAAAAATGGACCCAGGGGGGCTACCAAAAATAACAATTTTTTGGAAAATTTTTTTCAACCATTAGCTAGTTTTAACTAAATGAATTTTTTCAAATTTTTTTTAAAAAATTCTGTGGGACAGTTTTTGAGAAAAAAATATTTATAAAATTTCGAAAAAAAAATTGTATGGCAGGTACCATTATTTTTGGTCTTAAAAAAATAAAAAAAACATGTGGGGGGAAAAATAAAAACCCATATCTACCAAGTTTGAAAAAAATCGGCCGAGCCGTTTAGGCTGTAGTCGAACACACAAACAGACAGACAGACAGAATTGCGAGACCCACTTTTTTGGTCTTCGCTATCATCGTAATGTCAACTTTGATCAAAATATCGAGTTCGATTTTACGAATGCATAACTTGCTTTATAGTACCTATAAGTCGCAAGTAAAAATAATAGGCGAACATAGTTCGAAGGAGTTATTAAATACAAACGGAAACACTCCACCTTTTTCAATACTTTACTAAACCCTTCCAACCAGAAAAAAAAAATATTTTACAATTTTTCGACTAAATCTACTTCACAAATTATAATTTTTACCAGCACATTTAAAAAAAAACTGATAATTATCAAGAAATTTTCAAAAATACTGAAATTCACCCTCCCAAAAAACTTAAGCCACAGTCCAAATTAATGGTGTTTTTTTAAAAGTACTTAAGACACACAAAAAAGCTATCCACCAAAATTTAGCCTTGTCGTTTTTTTTTTCGAAGTGTACGCGTAAGTCCAATTTTTCTGAGCCAAAAGTTATATGTACATTTTATTAGGTTAAATGACTTTGACATAAATTCTTAAAATTAAGTTACACACACTAAAGTTAGTTAACAAATAAATTTGTATTTCAATCGTTTTCGTCTCTAACTAAATCATCTTGTGAAATCAATCTTCGTTCACATTTTTTTTTTGCAGTCTTTTGAAATCCTTCAAATAAATACCTTTTTGCAGGTAGGACAATTTTTTGTCGGCGAAAGAAACATGTCTTGTATTCAGTTTGTGAATAGTTAAAAAACTCCTGAAAATGATAGTTCTATGAAAAAGCCAAAAGCCACTCGTTATTTTTTTTGGGTGCGAAAAAAAAAATAAAATCGTATGGCCATGGATCCAATTTTCTTTGAATTAATTAAAAGTTCTGTTAAAAAATTCGCCTCAAACACAGTTATTTGTACGAAAAAATCATTCCCAAATAGAATAGGTTTTTCGTGACGAACTGTATATCTACCTTATAACTTAACCATAAACTTACCCCTTTCTTGCTCTTGTTCAAATATTGTAATAGAGCTTGATTCCACTCAACCTGGTCCCTTTCCACAAAATATTCAAAATCAATTCAACATTTCTACTACAGTCATCACTCTTCATGATTTCCTGTCCATATCCATCACTCTTTCGCTCATGTTCGGGTTCGGGTTCGGCACTCACGCGTCCAGAAGACAAATTGCTCCTATAAATAAATACAGCCCCTTTGAATATGATTCCATATCCAATTTCACAAATCCCTTTTTCCAACGCACAACATAACTACCTATAGATACTTAAGTCTAGGGCATTTTGTGTAAACCGAGTCCACTTAACTCAATCTCATTCATATTCCCCTTAACAAACCTCTACCCGTATACTGAAATCCAATTCCATCCTGTGTAGGGTTCTAAACTGAACAAAATATTTCCCTCAAACATAAAATATATCACAACTTTTACAATTTTATTAACTTTTTTTTTCAGCGCATCTCGGAACGTGCACTGGACGGGCTTAATAATTTAAAAACTCTAAACCTACGAAACAATGCCTTGAAGAAACTCGACAACGGCCTACTACGAGGCACACCGGCTCTCCTTTCAATTAACCTGCAGGAAAACTTTCTCGAGACACTCACATACTACAATTTCCAGCCAATTATGGATAACTTGGTTAATAGTACCAGTGAGCTATCCGTATCAGGTAAGTGCATCGTACATTCATGTAAATATATATTTTTGTTTTTGAAAGAAGATCTAGACGTCTCTTTGTCTGCAAATACAGTCATAACAAAAGGATAACAAAAAATGTATTCCATACCGTCTATGGTCTAAATGTCCCTTCTTACCTTAAAAGAGGTTTTGGAGAGTCCTTTGGCATGGCTTTCAAGTAATATAAATATGTGTTACATATTTAGGTTCTTTGTCTCATGCATAAGGGGAGATCTGCGGAGCTGACGAACCGGAAATTGCTTAAGTAAATATGATATTTTGAAGTGGAATGGATTTTCTCGTAGAAAACTCTTCCAAGAAAAGATTTTTTCCAACATCGCAAAATCGCCGTTTGTATTAACAGGGTGTTCGTGGGTGTTTGTTGCTAAGTTATTTTTATGTAAATATTTCCAGAACCAGACCTCATAGAATCTTCTGATTTTCAAAAATGGAGAGCCTTTGGTTGGATTTAATGAATTCTGAAACCTACAATCCTTTTCAAGGCTTTAGCGGAAGGGAGAGTAACGAAATCCCGCCGATCAGAATCCCGAATCACGAAATCCCGCGGAAAATAAAAATAAAAATCCCGCCGACAGATATTTTTGGAAATATTTGACGGGATTTCAATACTATTTTAGTACTTTTAATAAAGTATTTTATTTTAATTTATTCTTGAGCAAATGGAAAGTATTTAAGGAACTGTTGGTTCGGGAAAAATTCAGTTCGTTGTAGAACTCCGAGATGGTAGTAGCTTGGAATTAATATTTCTTTTTCTTTGAAAATTTCATTGGTGAACATTGGTGAATGAATTTTTGGTCCAAATGACACTGAAAATTAATTTTTTGCTTGAAAAAATTATTTTTCGCTTAGAAAAAAAAAGAAAATTGCCAAAACGCTCAAAATTTATTTTAAGCGTGAAAAAAAATTATTTTTTTTTAAAGAAAAACCATGAAAACGCTCCTCAAATCAAATGAATTTTTAGCTTCTTCATAGAAAATTTCATTGGTAAATGGAGTTCGAAATGACACCAAAAACGAATTTTTAGCTTGAAAAAAATATAGAATGGACTACTTAGAAAAAAAAAAATATGCCAAAACGCTCAAAATGTATTTTAAGCGTGAAAAAAATTAATATTTTTTGAAAGAAAAAGCTCCTCAAATTGGACGAAAGAATTTTAATTTTATGCTTAAATTACATTTTAAGCGTTTTAGAAGTCCGTATCTAAGATGCGGCCTGATTTTGATGCCGATGATAGCGAATACGAAGAATATGTGTTGAGATATTCCTTGCCGATTAGCTTTAAACGCTGCTCAAATGATTTTGAGCTAGAAAAAGTTATTTTAAGAGATAAAAAACATTGAATATTGTAAATAGAAATAATTTTCTTGAACAGCAAGTATTTTGATTAAGAAAACTGTTGCTACAGGCGCCTGCCTGGCGACTTTACATACCCTAAGCGGAGCAACGGAGTTGCGTGAGCGGGTGTGTCTCCGAAAAAGGGAGTTAAAATCCTGAAAACCCGCGCAGCGGGCCACCCAAGGTACTATTGCCCAAGAAAACTGTTACTACATCACCTTGCCTATTAAAATGTATGAAAAAATATTTTTTATCTTTAAACGCGATTTGTGGCTAAACGGAGCCTCGTAGACCCCCCAAAGTTGACATTTCAAACGTGATTTCTAGCTAAACTAGGCATCTTAGCGAGTTAAAAATTGCATTTTCGTGATCTAGGGAGTGCCACCTTTCAATCCACGTATCGCATGAAACGAAAAACGAATTTTTATCTTTAAATGCAATTTGCGACTAAACGGAGCCTCGTAGACCCCCCAAAGTTGACATGTTCAAACGTGATTTCTGGCTAAACTGGGCATCTTAGCGAGATAAAAATTGCATATTCGTGATCTAGGGAGTGCCACCTTTCAATCCACGTATCGCATGAAACGAAAAACGAATTTTTATCTTTAAATGCAATTTGCGACTAAACGGAGCCTCGTAGACCCCCCAAAGTTGACATGTTCAAACGTGATTTCTAGCTAAACTAGGCATCTTAGCGAGTTAAAAATTGCATATTCGTGATCTAGGGAGTGTCACCTTTCAATTTTTTTAAAAAACTTTTTTCCACAATTTTTTTGAAAAAAATTGAACTTTTTTTTTATTTTAAAAATAAATTTTTACTCTTTCAATGTTTTGTGGTTCTAAAAAGAATCGAGCTAACTATCCCTTCAATAATCCCCTAGAATTTCCAAAAAAAATAAATTTTGCTTAAACAGCAACTCTCCCTAGAGTCTGCAATCGCTTAAAATGATTTTTAAGCGTTAAATTAAAATTCCTTCAACGTTTAAAACTCACTTAAGCGTCGCGTCTTTGCACTACCAACCAAAATGTAATCAAGAACAATACCCCTTTTAATAATCATCTTTCTTTTTGTAGTTCTAAAAAGAACTCAGCTAACTTTCGAAGGAAAATTCCTTCAACGCTTAAAACTCACTTAAGCTTCGCGTCTTTGCACTACCAACCAAAATGGAATCAAGAACAATACCCCTTTCAATAATCTTTTTTAATTTACACTTTATTGCGACGACCGACGTGGTGTCACCTCCACGGAATTCGAAGCGAAACTGAAAAATATTCCGAAATCACTCCTGTTTTTATACTTTTTATTGACCAACTTATTTGGGTATAAGTGCGTTCTCGTTGATTCTCATTGTTTTATCCTTGTTCTTGATTCTGATTGGCTAATCACTTTGAAGTTTCCAATGATGATTACAGTGCTGTCAATTTAGTATTGAATAGATGCGTCCTCGTTGATTCTCATTGTTTTATCCTTGTTCTTGATTCTGATTGGCTAATCACTTTGAAATTTGCAAGTGCTGTCAATTTAGTATTGAAATGGCGGGATTTCGTGATTCGGGATTTCGTGATTCGGGATTTTGTGAATCGGGATTTTGTGAATCGGGATTTTGTGATTCGGGATTTTGTGATTCGGGATTACGTAACCAACCCTTAGCGGAAATACCGCCATCAGAATCAGTAGCCTATTAGCGATTTTGAATCTTTATTTTTAGTTTAAAAGCTTTCAAAAAACCTTTTCAAAAATGGGTTGGCTACGAAATCCCGCATCACAAAATCCCGCGTAACGAAATCCCGCGTAACGAAATCCCGCAGAACAAAATCCCGCATAACAGAATCCCGTATAACAGAATCCCGTAGCACAAAATCCCGTGTAACGAAATCCCGCCATCTAGCACTTTTGTATAATTTAGTATGATTTAGTATGACAGCGCTGTATTCATTTTAAAATTCCCATAGTGATCTTGGGGTATTCATCAATGAGAATCAACGAGAACTAAGTTTTGCTACTATTTGGAAACGGCACTGCTTCCTTATTTCGCAAGCCGACCAATGAGCATGATGTGCGGCCATGTTCGGTGCTGTTAAGTATACGGAAGACCTCATTGTAGATTTAACATCAATACTTTTCATGAATTGACCAATGAGAAACACGGAGGACCGCACTGTACTCATCATCGAAACGTCAAAGTGATTAGCCAATCAGAATCAAGAACAAGGATAAAATCGTGAGAATCAACGAGGACGCACCTATACCCAAATAAGTTGGATGATAAAAAGTATAAAAGCGGGAGTGATTTCGGAATATTTTTCAGTTTCGATTCGAATTCCGTGGCGGTGACACCACGTCGGTCGTCGTAATAAAGTGTTAATAAAAAAGATTATTCAAAGGGATATTATTGTTGATTTATTTTGGTTGGTATTGCAAAGACGTGACGCTTAAGTGAGTTTCAAACGTTGAAGGAATTTTCCTTTAACGCTTAAAAATCATTTTAAGCGATTGCGCACCCTAGGGAGAGTTGCTGTTTAAGCAAAATTTATTTTTTTTGGAAATTCTAGGGGATTATTGAAGGGAAAGTTAGCTGAGTTCTTTTTAGAACTACAAAAAGAAAGATGATTATTAAAAGGGGTATTATTCTTGATTACATTTTGGTTGGTAGGGCAAAGACGCGACGCGACGCTTTAGTGAGTTTTAAGCGTTGAAGGAATTTTCCTTAAACGCTTAAAAATCATTTTAAGCGATTGCAGACTCTAGGGAGAGTTGCTGTTTAAGCAAATTTTATTTTTTTTTTGGAAATTCTAGGGGAGTTCTTTTTAGAACCACAAAAAATTGAAAAAATAAAAATGTATTTTTAAAATAAAAAAAAAGTTCAAATTTTTCAAAAAAGTTGTGGAAAAAAGTTTTTTTAAAAAAATTGAAAGGTGACACTCCCTAGATCACGAATATGCAATTTTTAACTCGCTAAGATGCATAGTTTAGCCAGAAATCACGTTTGAACATGTCAACTTTGGGGGGTCTACGAGGCTCCGTTTAGCCGCAAATTGCATTTAAAGATAAAAATTCGTTTTTCGTTTCATGCGATACGTGGATTGAAAGGTGGCTCTCCCTAGATCACGAAAATGCAATTTTTAACTCGCTAAGATGCCTAGTTTAGCTAGAAATCACGTTTGAAATGTCAACTTTGGGGGGTCTACGAGGCTCCGTTTAGTCGCAAATTGCATTTAAAGATAAAAATTCGTTTTTCGTTTCATGCGATACGTGGATTGAAAGGTGGCACTCCCTAGATAACGAATATGCAATTTTTAACTCGCTAAGATGCCTAGTTTAGCTAGAAATCACGTTTGAACATGTTAACTTTGGGGGGTCTACGAGGCTCCGTTTAGTCGCAAATTGCATTTAAAGATAAAAATTCGTTCTTCGTTTCATGCGATACGTGGATTGAAAGGTGGCACTCCCTAGATCACGAAAATGCAATTTTTAACTCGCTAAGATGCCTAGTTTAGCTAGAAATCAAGTTTGAAATGTCAACTTTGGGGGGTCTACGAGGCTCCGTTTAGTCGCAAATTGCATTTAAAGATAAAAATTCGTTTTTCGTTTCATGCGATACGTGGATTGAAAGGTGGCACTCCCTAGATAACGAATATGCAATTTTTAACTCGCTAAGATGCCTAGTTTAGCTAGAAATCACGTTTGAACATGTCAACTTTGGGGGGTCTACGAGGCTCCGTTTGGCCACAAATCGCGTTTAAAGATAAACATTTGTTTTTCGTTTCATGCGATACGTGGATTGAAAGGTGGCACTCCCTAGATCACGAATATGCAATTTTTAACTCGCTAAGATGCCTAGTTTAGCTAGAAATCACGTTTGAACATGTCAACTTTGGGGGGTCTACGAGGCTCCGTTTAGCCACAAATCGCGTTTAAAGATAAAAATATTTGTTCATACATTTTAATAGGCAAAGTGATGTAGTAACAGTTTTCTTGGGCAATAGTACCTTGGGTGGCCCGCTGCGCGGGTTTTCAGGATTTTAACTCCCTTTTTCGGAGACACACCCGCTCACGCAACTCCGTTGCTCCGCTTAGGGTATGTAAAGTCGCCAGGCAGGCGCCCGCAGCAACAGTTTTCTTGGGTAACAGTACCTTGGGTGGCCCGCTGCGCGGGTTTTCAGGATTTTAACTCCCTTTTTCGGAGACACACCCGCTCACGCAACTCCGTTGCTCCGCTTAGGGTATGTAAAGTCGCCAGGCAGGCGCCCGCAGCAACAGTTTTCTTGGGTAACAGTACCTTGGGTGGCCCGCTGCGCGGGTTTTCAGGATTTTAACTCCCTTTTTCGGAGACACACCCGCTCACGCAACTCCGTTGCTCCGCTTAGGGTATGTAAAGTCGCCAGGCAGGCGCCCGCAGCAACAGTTTTCTTGGGCAACAGTACCTTGGGTGGCCCGCTGCGCGGGTTTTCAGGATTTTAACTCCCTTTTTCGGAGACACACCCGCTCACGCAACTCCGTTGCTCCGCTTAGGGTATGTAAAGTCGCCAGGCAGGCGCCTGTAGCAACAGTTTTCTTGATCAAAATATCTTCTGTTCAAAAAATGTATTTCTATTTACAATTTTCAATGTTTTTTATCTCTTAAAATAACTTTTTCTAGCTCAAAATCATTTGAGCAGCGTTTAAAGCTAATCAGCAAGGAATATCTCAACACATATTCTTCGTATTCGCTATCATCGGCATCAAAATCAGGCCGCACCGTACGTCGTGACTACTGCACTGTTTTCATAATTAATTAAAACAATTTCTCATACATAAATCTGAGAATCACGGAGAACGAATGGCCAAATAAGTTGAACAATAAAAAGTATAAATACGGGAGTGATTTGGAAATATTCTTCAGTTCTTATCAGAACTCCATAGAGGTAAGACCTCGAGATAAAACAATTATCCAAAGGGATATTTAGCTTGGTTCACTTTGGTTGGTTGGGCGACGCTGTTTTTAAGCGTTTAAGGAATTTTCCTTCTATATGGAATTTTCCTTAAACGCTTAAAAATAATTTTATGCGTTTTGGGAGTTCTTAGATAGGGACTTCTAAAAACGCTTAAAATGCAATTTAAGCTTAAAATTCAAATTTTTTCGTACGATTTGAGGAGCTTTTTCCTTCAAAAATATTTATTTTTTTTCATGCTTAAAATACATTTTGAGCGTTTTGGCAAAATTCTTTTTTTTCTAAGCGAAAAATAATTTTTTCAAGCAAAAAATTAATTTTCAGTGTCATTTGGACCAAAAATCCATTCACCAACGTTCACCAATGAAATTTTCATAGTATAATATTCTATGACGACATAAGCTTATATATTATTAATTCCAAGCTACTACCAATCCAAAATATCAATATCTTTTATTAAGGAGCGTAAATCCTGCTAAATCGGAGCAGAAAAATCTCGCGGGATTTCGTTACCAGAGAAGTTTCTGTTATTAAAAGGTCCAACGAAACAAAATGTTAAACGGCGGGATTTCGTTACACGGGATTTTGTGCGGCGGGATTTCGTTATGATCCCTTCAAAAATAAATCAATCACTAGTTAAGAGAAGTTAAGAAGAACGCCCAAATGGTGTTTTCTTGGTGAATAACGTTACACTCAGGAGAGTTTTACGAACCAGAGACCAAAATGTATTTTAACTTTTCGAACTAATAAAATAGTGTACAAAATTTTAAACAGCTTAGTGTTAAAATTTTAATATGACGCTTTTTAACTTTTATCGTGAAAAGGTTTTTTTTTAATAAAATAAAATAAAATAAAAAAAAATAAAAGTGTCTTAATAAAATCTACAATATTTGAGAAAAAAAAATATTTTACCTATAGCGGTACCTTCCATACAAATGTTAAAAAATGGTTTTCGAAAATCTTATTTTTTCCTGAAAACGGCACCTAGAATTTTGAAAAAAAAATTCTTTCAATTAATTCTTACGATCTATAATTAAATAAAAAAAAAATTAATTAAAATATTACTGACTGTATGTATGTACCATAGAACAATTTTTTCGAATTTTAAAATTCTCATTATCGGCTTAACGGATTTTAATGAAATTTTTTATAAAGGAGCTTCTAAAAAGTTTGAAAAAACATCGCATTTCAAAATATTATTTGAATTAAAAAAAAAAAAAATTTTTTTGAAAATGCGATATCTCAAAAACTGCTGAATATTTTTTTTTGGAAATTAAATTTTTATTTTAACTATAATAAAAACTTAAAACATAAAAAATCTTATTTTCTTAAAGACGCACTACAACGACGCATATGTAATTTTTCTTCTTGCAGAACCTAATATTTGGTTGAAACACATGACATCCTCATTTTAGCTCCAACTACTAAAAGAGTTGTTTTAATCTATATCTATATCTAATATCTATATCTATACTATTATATAAAAGCGAAACCATTTTAAAGTTTGTAACGCACGATCTCAGAAAGTAGTCAACAGAATTATTTGAAATAAATTTTATTATTTTCTATATTGTTATAAGAGTGTTTATGGTTATAATTATTTTTCATTAATAATTTGTCAAACTTTAATATTATTAATTTTACATTTTTTGTCCATTTTTTTCATTGGTTGACTTATACAACCACTCATATTTTAAAACCTATACAATAATCGACAAAGATTAGCATTGCTTCATAAAGTCAATATTGTTGCGCAAATTTTAAGCCCAAAATCTTAGTTACACATACAACCTGATAATTTTGGGGCAAAATGTTATTAACGGTACCTGTCATAGAACCGTTTTTTGAGTTTTTGACTTTCTCATCAACAGCTCTAACGATTTTAACCAAAAATTTTCAACAGTAGCCCCCTTAAGTTTAAAATTATATTGTATATAAAAATATTCGAAAAAAAAACTATTTCTAAAATCTATACTACCTAATACTTAAAATTTGGCATCCCAAATTTTGTACTCGAAAAATTTTAAGGAAATTTGTCATATTATAAAAAAGTACTTAAATATTAAAAAGATTAATCAGACGGCAATTCCATACATTTGAACATTTTTATCTCATTAAATCCATGTTTTATATTTATAAAATGTATTTTAAATTCCAAAGTACTTTACATAAGAGCAAGTTTGTGCGATCCAGTAGTGCATTTTATTTTTTAAGTTACTTGAATACACTCATTTTGGTGACAAAAGTGGACATTTCATTGTCTACAGTGCCGTGCACATGAACTTTTCTTTAAAAACGAAACCATTTTAAAGTTTGGGTTGAGTGATCTCAGAAAGTAGTCAACCCGTTTATTTGAAATAAATATTATTATTTTCTATATTGTTATATTTATAATATGCACAAACATGAACATGAGCAAGCTCTTTTTTTCAAGTGTGAAAGAGAATCTAATTCGATACGGTATGTTATACATATAAACTAAAATTAATATTATTGTAGCAAATATGCTAAGTCCCATTGAGAAATGTTTTCATATGCTAATATTAATTTTAAGAAAATATTCGTAGTTACAATTTGCGAAGCAACGCGAGTACGGGTCGGCTAGTCATTTATAAAATTACTTTTATGCTTATGAATGAACAGTTTTTCTCTAATAACATTGATTTTTGAAATTCTTAATCTTTTACTTAAAAACATGTTCGTGCGATCCAGTCGTACATTTTTTTTATTTTTTCAAGATCTAGCGATTTCTGGCATCTCGTTTGTACTATATTTGCAAAAACTGTAGACCACCTGAAAGGTATCTAGATCTTCATAAAAGGTCAACTTGGTTAATTAAATTCTCAGCTTTAGATTGTTGGCATTTTATTTGGATAATTTTCCCAAAAAATATACTATCTCAGGCAATAAGATTATCATAAAAGGGCAGTTAGTTTCAGTAATTGGTCAGCTATAATTTTTTACAATTTCTGAAACAAGTTGACTAGTTGCCAATTACTGACCAATGCTTTAGTATACTTTTTTCCCAATATCCCATATATTAGGTTCCAAGATCCTCGAGGCGATTTTTTCCCAAAAAAAGCACCAGTTTCTGAAAGTACTAATTTTCATCTTCGAACGACTTTTTAGTCTTCTTTTATTTTAATCTCGAAATCAAAAGTTAGATGTTAGTTTTCGAGTAGGAGTATTTCGGTGAGATTTTTTGTTTTTAGAATTTTCATTTCGCCAAGAGCTAAGTTAAGTTTATTTTAAATGAATTTTTATTAATCCTTTTAAAAACACTGGCGCAAAATTTTAATTGAATTACTAGGATGTTAAAGCTGTTTTAGTATGAAACTTTGTTAAAACAGCGATTTTCAAAATTTTCATCGAATATAGCTTCATAATTTCTCTAACCTTTTATTAAAGTTAAAATCATCGAATACTTATTTTATTTTTTAAGTATCGTGCTAACTTCATATAACGCTTTGGCATTAACAAACATCAAAGTACTCGTACATAGGTCTGCTTACTTAGTTTTTTGCATGAGCCATTCCTTTAGGTGTGTTCAGAAACTATTAATTAAAAAATAGTTATTAGTTAGAAAATGTTTAAAATTAAGAAAGAGTTAGTAATCTACTTAAAAGTTAGCAAATTAATAAGTAGTATCATACTAATACCTAAATACCACTGCATTTTATAATATTTTTTAAGCATCAAGTCTTTAGGTTTATTGTATTGTCAAACTTAATTTAAAATAGGATTAATCATAATATAAGCAAAATTTATTTATGACGTAAAATAAATTTTCTCTCGTCAATAGGATAAAAACTAATGTTTCATCCGTAGCAACTCGTCAGATCGTCCCATTCTTTGACGCCATATCTATCATATGCTTCAATACTATTTTTGGTAGGCGTTCTTCACTATTTATATGACTTTTAGTAAAGGTAAAATGCATCGTTAACATTTCCAAGATAAGGGTTGGACAGCCTGTTTATAGATGCATCATATATAAGGTGCATTGTTAGGCAACCTCAAAATTCGTCTTATACAGTAACGCTGGACCTTTTCCACAGGGTCAAAATTACTCTATCCCCATACATTTACAGAACACAGAATCATAGTCTTTGCAGACACTTGAATTAGTTTTTGGTCAGAGCTATCTGTTACAAATTTATCTTGCTTGGCTTCAGATAATTGTATTTTTAAATGTTTGTGCCTCTTAAAATAAAATGTTATCAGAACACCAAGATACTTGTACTCTCTTACAACTTCCACAGGTTTCCTTTGATTAGCCCAACCCTTCATTTCTCGAGAATCGCCCCTCACCATTTCTAAATACAAGAACTTTCGTCTTTGATTGACGATTACTGAACTGAACTGCCAACAAAGTCATGCAATTAAGAGCTCTCCGAAAAGAAACCAAATACAAATAAAAACTGAATATAAAATATATTCTTGCATTTAAGGTGATTAGCTACTTATAAGTTATAACCTCTGATGAACAAAAATTAAAAAAATTCTGAGTAAGCTGAAGATAATTAGAAACCAAATCGTAAAAATATTGCTGCGCTTAACCTAACTTCAATCAAAGAACAAAAGATCAAAGGGTGGTTGACAGAAATTTCTCCAGAAACATACCACATACTATATTTTAATAGGGACTTCTTGAAGCAAACCCTTGTGAAAGAGCTCCCTACCAAAGCTGACTTCCAAAATCTATTAATGGAAATAGCAACTTATCCACAGTTGCACAATTTGAATTTAGAAATAAACAGCTGCAATAGGAAATCGCCAAATTTATGCAAATTGCTTGCATACTTCTAGGTTGTGGATGGCTGTCAGAAATCTTAAAGATGAGAGACAGATGGAAATCGATACATAAAATTTATGGAAATCGATAACCCTCGTATGATTTAAGAGATAAAATTTACAAAACTTAATAAAAAAAAAAAATATCTGTTTATGTTTTAGCGATTTGAACTTCAATTTCGTTCTTTATGGAGTAAAAAATAAATAAATAATAAGAAAAGGTGATATTTATACCGATTGAAGTTAAGTTTTGCATATGCAATGAATTTAGAAGTCTCATCACTATTGTTATGACAGAGATTGTGTTTGAACATTAAAGAAGGAACTGTTGGAAAATAAATATTTAATAGCTAGAATATTCGCACAAAAACTGTTGACAGAGTGATTTGTGCAATACGGCAAGCGGCATCATTTCCAACCCATCCATATTAGTGGCCTCCTCTACCCAGTAACTCTAAAGAAGTGCAAGTCCTCAATATTGATGGAATATAATACGAGTATTACTGGGTTGGATACGAAATCCCACATCACAAAATCCCGATTCACAAAATCCCGAATCACGAAATTCCTCCGTTTCAATACTAAATTGACAGCACAGTATGGATTTTCATTTCCATAGTAATGGTGACTCAATGAGAAGCAACGAGAACCAAGTTTCCTACTATATTACTGGAATATTCAATACGAAGAAGACCGCTCTGATTTCCTTAATTTTTAACGAGCTTTGATTGGCTTAAAGCTGAAGACAAATCCAAAAAAGTATAAATATAAAGTCTTGAAAGTACCTTGAGTCAAAAAAATAAAAAAAAAAATAAAAAAATACAAAAAAAAAATTTCAAAAAAGTTTTAAAAAAAATCATGTGATACATCACTCCCTAACTCACGAATATGCAATTTTTAACTCGCTAAGATGCCTAGTTTAGCCAGAAATCACGTTTGAAAATGTCAACTTTGGGGGATCCACGAAGCTCCGTTTAGCCGCAAATCGCGTTTAAAGATACAAATTTGTTTTTCGTTTCATGGGATACGTGGATTTAAAAGTGGCACTCCCTGGAGCATGAATATGTATTTTTTAATTCTCTAAGATGCCTGGTTTAGCCCCAAATCACATTAAAAAAAAGGTGTCAACTTTGATAGGTCTACGGCACTTAGTTTGCCAGAAAATCGACTTTAGAGATATAAGAATTTCTTTCACTCAAGGATCTTAACTCCCTTTTTCGGGTACACACCCGCTCACGCCGCTCCGTCGCTCCGCTAAGGATATGTTGAGTCGCCTGGTAGGCGTCAATGTAAACAGTTTTTCTGATTAAAAGTACCATCGGTGGCAAATTTTTGTCAAGAAATATTTTTGAAAAAAATGTCCAGAAAAAAATGTATAAAAAATCAAAATTTCTTCAAAAAAAAAAATTGTTGAAAAAAAAAATTTGTTGAAAAAAGTGTGTTAAAAAAATATTTTTGACAAAATGTCAAAAAATATTTTTGGCAAAAGTCCAAAAATATTTCGGTGAAATGTCCAAAAATAATTTGGCCAAACCATTGAAAATCATCTTATCTCTCTAATGATGGAGGAGGTTAACCTCCTTGGAGTTCTAACAAGAACTGAATTTTTTCCGAACCAACAGTTCCTTAAATACTTTTCATTTGTTTAAAAATAATTTTATTGATAGTATCTACTAAAATAGTATTGAAAATCCCGCCAAATATTTACAAAAATATTTGTCGGCGGGATTTTTGTTTTTCGTGATTCGGGATTTTGTGCGGCGAGATTTCGTTACTCTCACGTCACGTCTATTGTCCAACACGTATTTATAAGCTATTTTATTCAATCGAAATCAAATCGTTGAACACATCTATAATTTATTGTAATAATTTCTTTAAACAAAGTAGTAAAGCAAAATTGAAGCTTCTGTGTTTGGAAAATCCGAAAAAGAAAATTGTTTTAAGAGGCGATAGATTTCACGTTGATGTGGAATGTGGAACGTCAAGATCAAATCACAAATTTGTATTATGCCTATCGTTACTTCGCTATTAGTCAATTCCTTGTGACATTTTCAAATAAAAAAGTGAGAAATTGTTTTGGCGAAATTTTAATGTTTTTTTTTTGAACAAAATTTCGAACCGATAAGAACACCCTTACTGAAAATCAAATTCAATAAAACGGTAGCTACTTTCTTGCCACCGTAATTGTAATCCTTATTGATAACTTAAGGTGTTCACTTCTTTTCATGTGAACCCAAGCAAAAAGTCTAGACATCAACACCGTGTCGAGTTTTGTATATAATTTGCAAGAATTAGTTAAGTTGACGAGGTCATTCAAGAATGTGCCTACTCTCTGCCTGCTGGCATAACTCAACTCAAACACTCAGTTAATTATCGCCGCATGTTGGAATAAAGCCTGAAATATTCCGGAATGCCCGTTCAAGCCCGACATTCGAATTCAGAATGTTATAGCTGGATGCGCATCGATGGTAACGTGTTGGCCTGAGCCCTGAGGCACTGTGCAGTGCATGCTGAATTGCTAATGACATCCATTAAAACTTGTTATTTCTAATTGTGTCTGTGAATGTTTGAAGATCTCATCAGTCCTTTTTGTGTACTCTTGACGCTCCTTCCCGGACACCCTCCCCCTTATTTCCCGCCGTTATCGCCGGATTTCTGTATAAATCTGCATACGGAGTAGTTTTGAAATGAATTTCAAATGAATCTAATTGCTTTCGACTTTTATGGCTTGGTAACAGATACAATGCACTTGATTACGAATTCATATGCTGAATTCATATGATGAAAGGGAGGGGTTGGTGGTGGAGAAAAGTGGGCATATTAATATCACCCCCGCTCCAGGGACTAATTTTGTTTTTTTTTTATACTATCGGCGGCGCCATCGTCGCCACCGACAATCAGACATTATTTTTTGCCAAGGGTAATAAAGCTCCGAGATTCAGACGTAATGTGTTCCAGGATACGCTTTATAGTCGGTGCGGGAAGAAGGGGGTCCCGAAGCATTACACAGGAGCTACATGGATGGAGGAGGAGTAGTGAACATGGTTTTTATTTCGCCAAATCCATTTAGGCTAATTGCATACCATATAGCTACTACATAGCCAGCCGTTCGTATACAACCATCATTACTATGTACCTATACTGCTGGGTTTTATTTGTTGCTCCTGCTGCTCTGGCTATATGCCACTGGCGTGTGAAAGTAATTTAATCCCCGCCTTACGTGTGGACCCGTTTTTGCGTAGAAGTGGTAAAATGATGTCCAGAGGGCAGATTTATGTGAACAGATTTACGAAAGATTCTTTTTGTTTTATATTTTATTTTTATTTAAGTTTTTTTTTTTTTTATTGTTGTTGTGTTGTTGTTGAGGCTTTTTCATGAGTTGCATTTAATAGTGCACATGTACATGGGCAATAAAACTTATGACGGCTGTAAGCTTGCAATAACCTATCCTAATGGCTTTTTTTTGTAGCTGGAATTGCGTTTGACACCTGGGCTGTTAGAAGGGGGCGTCATCGTCATTTTGAATTATACTAAACCTGAACACGACATTTGGTAGATATACGTGGTGTGTTTTCAAAAGTGATGGATTTTTTTTTGTACAAAAAAAAAAATCACTTTGTTTGTATTTACAGTTTAGAAAAAAAATTCTAAATATAGTTTGAGTTCAAAGTAAGCTTAGGAAGATTCCTAGGATTCTATTTATAAGAGATGATTTGTTCATCTGACAGAAAACGTTTTGGATTAACGAACTTAAATACCTGCCTCTGTTGGTTTTTAGCTTTAATATTTGGCTAAACATTCCTACATGTCCTAACTTCAACCAAATCTATAGAAACCAACATTTGGCAAAAATTTGATATTACATTGATGTGTACATACGCAACTCCTCAGGGATATGCTTGTTTATTCTCGCAACAATATAGCCTCTTGGTAGTAGCTGATGCAAAACTGAAATTAATCCAACCTGACATGCCCCTTTTCAGACAGTTTGAAATTCCAGTTTGTACAATTTCTGCATTATAAAAATGTTTACCAAATAGGCTTAACAAATCACACTTACATCCGATTTCCGATTAGACAGAACCTTACTCAAAATAATTATCAAAAGTTTTAAAATATGTCTGTTGATGCCGCTGAATATCAAAATCCAAAACAATTATCTTAGAACTAGTAAAATAACCACCTGTTCTTGGACTGATACTTACAATTTACAAAACTCAAAACTAACTAATAACTGAAATTTACTCAATATGTTATACATATATATATATTATAATAAAGAGCGAGATTAAACAAATTTCAAGTTTTTCCATAAATGGTTCTGAAACCAAAAATATAACAATTACCTAGCTTAAAACTCAAAGACTCACCATTAGTTGAACTTGAACTTATACAGTAGCTGAAACTTACTTAGAAGTCTAAGTAAGTCAAAAGTTTTCTAATTTTCTGGTAGATGACGCTGAGCACAAAATTCTTAAAACTGAAAAATTAACCATCCGTTTAGCTGGAACTTGCAGAACACAAATCTTACCTTCTGATTGATATAACACTTACGCAATGTATTTATCTTAGGACTGAGCAGTCCACTTCAGTCAAAAGATTTAAAATTTTTTAGTAGGTGGCGTTTGAAAACAAAAGCGTCGAGCTAAAACTAACACAATGCAATACTAACTAGCAACTGAAACTTACTTTATATGTCTTATATAAAGAGCAAATCGTGAGAGATTTAGAAATTTTCAATTTTTACGATAGATGTCTCTGAAACCCAAAATATAGCAACTAGCTAAAAACTCTGACTTACCATTCGTTGTACTGGAACTTCAACAATAGCCGAAACTCACTCAATATATGTGTCATTAATTAAGAAGTTTAAGTTAGTCAAAAGTTTTCAGGTTTTCGGATTTTTTGGTAGATGACTCTGTACACACAAATCTTAAAATTAGGTCATAACTCAAAAAACTAACTATCCACTTAACTGAAACTTGCAAAACACAATACTAACCTTCTGATTGAACTGTAAACTACTCAATATATTTGTCTGAGGACTGATGAGTCCACTTCAGTCAAAAGATCTCAAGTTTTCTGGTAGATGGCGTTTAAAAACAGAAGCATACAAATTATCTAAGAACTCAAAACTAAACATACGTAGAGCTAAAACTTACACAACTCAATATAAACCAACAACAATGTATTTTTTATTTAAGTGAGAATCGCACTACACTAAAAAAAATTTCAAGTTTCCCGATAGATGGCTCTGAAACCCAATCTATCAATGAGCTAAGAACTGAAAGACTGTACATTCGTTGAACTGGAATTTACACAACTCAAAAACTAACCATCCCATTGATCTGAAACTTACTGTATGTATTTGTAAAAAAAGTGAAAAGTGAACACAAATGAAACTTTCAATTTCAAGTATCACAATGGATGGGGCTGAAAACCAAAACATAAAAATAGCTTAAAAATCAAAGCCTTGAACTGGAACTTACACATCACATAAGTATCCTTCTGATTGAACTGAAGATTAATCAATATATTTTTCATTAATTTAGAGGTCTACTTTAGTCGAAATTTTTCAGGTTCTCTGGTAGATGACGCTGAACACTTAAATTTCAAAACTAGCTTAAAACTCAAAAACTAAATATCCGTTGAGCTAAAACATACTCAATTCAAAAACTTACTTTCAGATTGAGCTGAATCTTACTTATATGACAAATTTTTAACTATCACAATATACGAGACTGAAAACCAAAATAATAAAAATAGATCACATCTCAAAAATTTACGGTTTCATCCTCTAAGTTGAAACTTACACAAATCAAAAACTGAAACACTTATTAAACCTTTCATGAAGTGAGAATTAAATGAGTTTAAAAGATCACTTCCTCTTACTCTGTTACCTTAAACATGGGCAGACTGAGTATGGTCATAGGCTCACTGTTTTGGTTTCGAAAAAAGCTTACACAAATTAAAAGCACCAAAAAATTAATATTAGTTTCAAGTCAAGTGAAATTTAAATTTAAAAATATTTCGAAAATGATCCAAATTATTTTCACCAAATCTCAACAACTTGTGAAAAGCCATTAAAAATAGTCAAATTGCATGCTCAATTTCCGACTTACATTAGGGTCGTAGAAAACTACCATGAATTAAATAAATTTTCAACTTGACAGGTTATTCTCCAGATTCTCAATGAATTCTGTTCTTCCATGCATTAGATATGACCTTTCAAACCGATAAATACAGTTTGAAAATTCATAAAATAAATTTTGGTATACTACAGGGTTCCGTTTCGTCTCCCACACTTTTCCATACTTTTATAAATTATATTTTGTCTGGCAGTTCTTATTAATTTAACAGTCTCACATACGACAGGCACAGCACCCTCAATTTTTCATATTATTTTCTTCATCCACCGTCGTCTTTAACTTTAACTGCCACTTATGACAAGCTCATCAAATTCTGATCTCTACAGAATTGTTCAATGGGGAATATGAAACCTAGTAAAAATGATTACTCATGATTCTGTCCTTAAAATCTCTTCGACGATGCTAAAACTATTTCTCACCTTCTAAAATTGATGGTATCTAGAAGACGAATATGTATCGAAAATTGGATTACTACTTGAATATCTAGGTAAGTGGGGCTTGCTTCAGTATTTTGGATAGCATTCTGAGGAAAGGTTCATGTCTTTTCTCATAATATCACTACAGTGAAATAGGTAGTTGCTTTTCTACTCTGAAATAAATTAATTACCCTTCAGACTAATTTCGGACTCACTGTCATTTACAGAGAATGTTTTTTAAGCCACACAACACGAATGTAGAAAACTAATTACTTGTCCGGCTCCCGATCCATGGAGGGTATCTGCCTGAGATAATGCGGTCTTCCAGCGGTTGCGATCCCTCGCAAGCTCTTACTCTATAGTTTTGAACCCATTTGTTTGGCCAAACCGAAGTAGCAGTGGTTTGCTAGGTTAATTCTTCGTCGGGTTTCCACTAAGGTGTCACTCGTGGGATTGATGTTCGTTCTGAGGTAGGTGAACTCCTTGACTACCTCGAAATTACTGCTACCAACAGTGACGTTTTGTCCTAGGTGATGGACAGCTGAGGCTTTGCGTGTTGATAGCATATACTTTGTTTTGTCCTCATTAACTTCAAGACCAATGCGTTTCGCATGTTCTTCAATAGCTGTGAACGCTTCTAGCACAGCTCGCTTGGAGCGGCCGATGATGTCGATGTCATCCGCATAGCCAAGCAGTTGGGAAGACCTGTTGAAGATAGTGCCTTCCAGGTTAACAGCACTCTTGCGCACTATCTGCTCTAGGACTAGGTTGAAGAAATCACATGATAGCCCTTCTCCTCGTCTGAACCTTGTGCACGTCTGGAATAGCTCGGATGAGATGTTACCCATTTGCACGTTGCACCGCGTATTTTGTAACGTCATGCGGCATAGCTGGATCAGTTTTTTCGGGATCCCGAGTTCCGACATCGACAATAGAAGCTCTTGGCGATTTATGCGGCTTTGAAATCAATGAAAAGATGGTGGGTCTCGACTTAAAATGTATTAGTCTTTTCCACGATTTGCTATGGAGCTATTTGACCAGTCGTCGCCCCAAACTTGATTGATGAGCTGATGCATACACCCCATCAGGACATCTCCTCCATACTGGAAGAGTTCCGCAGGTAGACCATCCGAGCCTCCGGATTTGTTGTTCTTAAGCTTGTGGATTGCTTTCTTAACCTCTTCAGTGCAGAGTGGTGGGACTGGATCTTCATTGACTGTGGCTTCCTCTAAATAGTGCCCATTAAGCAGTTGCTGGAAATGCTGCTTAAACACGCCTACAATTCCCTGTTCTTCGGTGACTAGGTTCCCTTCGCTGTTTCGAAGAGCTTGCATGCGGGTCCTATGAATGTATAATGCTTTTCTTTTCTTCAATTTTACCCTCACTTTCTGATATTTAGAACAAATTTGCATTGATATCTCCTTTTACCCTATCCTATCTTCCTAACACTCACACTGCTGAATATAAACAAAATTTCTTCGAAAGACCTCACAAGACTTAAATGATCATAAGGTAATGGTCTATAATAGACTCCTTTATCTTCCCACTGAACCGGATTTCTTCCCTTAGCCAGTTGACAAAAAAGATACTCATGGCCCGATTTAAGAAATTAAGGTTCCAGATACATTTTACTAAGATTAAGACACCTCAGTATCAGCTTAGACGATAATTCAAGCCGCAAAACATAAGAATCTCGCCATATAAACTAGAATTGAGATCTGAGAACGGTGCGTTCTTAATATCGTGTAGTTATTATATCCAGCCTTTCGCAATTGTTCAGAGTCTCTTGTCTGTGGCAGAATCTTTATCAGCACAAAGGGTCCATTGGCTTATAGATAAATAGGTTTTAATATTCAGAAGATGACGGAGTTACGATTTGATCTCATCTTGACACACTAGAGGCGCCTCAATTACCCCAGACTTATTTACCCATAGTTTAAAGCCAGATGCAATTCATTCGGATGAAGCCTACAATAAAGCACGCGTTCGTCTTCAAAGACTTCTTTATAGCCTCCTCCTTCGCTGAATTTTAACTTAATTGTTGATATAAATTAAAACAGAAATCTTTTTGTACAACTTGTGTTCCTCTAAGCACCCCCAGGCCTCAAAATACAGATCTGACATCTCTTTGTAATTCGCCCTTCTATTTCTTCCTTCTATAACCGAAACGGTAAGCTTCATAAACGTTTGCATAATTTTGTGTTGACTGCGTCAACAAAACAGACAAATCCTCCCCTCTCCCCTAATTCTGAACATTTTATAAAAAATAAAACAAGAAAAAGTCCTAACGTCAAATATCCTCAGACACAAAATCTTTGTATTGCGTTTTATGAACGGTTCTATATGGATATGGATATGGAGCTGGAGAACTCACCGATTTTATTATTATTGGCCTTTAGGCTACTTGACTGAAGAAATACCATCCATGAATTCCTTTCAAGTTGGAGGTAGGTAAATTAATTTTGCATATCGCATGGTTTCCTGCCTTTGACATTTTATACCAGCCGCAACACATGCCAACGAATATAAAGCTAAGCTGAAAGAATGTATATATGTTTGTGAGTAGATACACTTGGTCTTTGATTTGGACCGCAAATAGTAGGATTCCAGTATAGATATTATTTATATGTGTGTAGAATGTGGATATTCCATTCTACATGTCCTGAACCTGAGTGCAGAGAAAGTGGAGATTTCGAATTTCGCTTTTGATATTATGTATGTTCAACGAAAACCACCGCAGGATGTGTGTCTATCTAGGAAGGAGGAATGGAAAAGTCGGAACGTAGCTAGATACGTCTTGAAGCTTATTATACCTTCCATACTGAGACATGACGAGCTCTTATATAACCACGCAAGTTGGTATATATATTTAAATTATCGAGCCCGGAGAGATATATGTACCAACCTTTGTAGGAACGCAAATTGAACACGTTTGTATGAGTACTCGTGAATAAAAATTCTCAACGGCTAAGATCTCTAAAACAAAAGCTCCAAAAGGGCAGGATTTGAGTTTAACACGAGCAATTATCGCGTGAACAATTAATACAGTCAAAGGGGGGATACGTTTGCGGTAATTTGATTGCATTTTGGAATGGAATTTCTTCTTGAAACCTTCAACTTAAAGACGACGTACAATCACGCAAAGCTCTTAAGGACATTTTAAGTGACCATATTTGGAATTATTTTTAGAAAGCAAAATAAAGTGCTGAATAAAATTATTTTTGGGGAGCTTATCGCTGGGGAATTGATTGGCTCATAAAAGAATTAAGTGGCTATAGGCTTACAGGAAGTTTATAAAGAAAAGGTCGATAAGAAAATAAAAGACGACCTGAACTTAAGTTCAGACTTTAGAGAAAAAATGATTTAGGGCTGAGATTTGTGTTTTGCATAATGGTGACTGACATGCCGATTCCAATTCGTTACTTCCCAAACAACAAAAACAAAACGGATTTTCCAGAAGTGCTGTCGCTTATCGTGAAAGTACTTCTCATCATCTCAGCTTTTCGGACTCGTTAGAAAATTCTGCATTGATTGATGTGGAAATGGAATAAAACAAGCTTTGTGTGGGAAAGGTATTAAAAAAATTATTTTTTTTTATTTCAAAGCCTCACATATATGTATGTATACGCTTATTTATAGAATATAACATCGTTCTCTCCTAGTGAACCTCGTGTAGGTTCATCATCATCATCGGCTCGACAACCGGGTTCCGGTCCTGGCCTCTTTCAACAACTCTCTCCACCTATCCCGGTCTCTAGCCGACGCCATCCAGTTGCGCACCCCAAGGCTTCGGGCGTCCTGGTCTACGCCATCTCTCCAGCGCAAGCATGGTCTACCACGCTGTCGTCTACCATAGAATGTACCACAAAGAACTTTCCGAGCAGGTTCCTCTTCGCTCATGCGAGCTAGGTGCCCTGCCCACCGGAGTCTACCGAGCTTAATTTTTGTCACGATATCTGCTTCTAGGTAGATTGCGTACAATTCATGATTGTACCGTCTCCGGAATCGTCCTTCCTCACATATGGGGCCAACAATTCTCCTTAAGACTTTTCTCTCGAACGCAGCTAAGAGGTCGGAGTGCCTTTTGCTAAGCACCCAAGTCTCGGATCCATATGTGAGTACTGGCAGGACCATGGTCCTGTACAGCAGCAGTTTTGAAGTTATGGTGAGATTTCTGGATTTGAAGAGCTTTGACAGACTATAGTAGGCTCTGTTGGATTTGAGAAGCCGCCCGCGTATTTCTTCTTCTATGTTGTTATCGGCTGCTACTATTGACCCAAGGTATTTAAAGGATTGCACCACTTCAAATTCGTGCTCCGCTACCTTGATTGTTTGACCAACTGTTCCTCTCGCATTCGACGCCACCATGTACTTTGTTTTACCTTCACTAATGTGCAGCCCCAGATTTTGTGCCGCCTGCTCGATCTGGATGAAGGAATCGTGTACAGCTTGTTCGGTTCTTCCGATGATGTCAATGTCGTCTGCGTAAGCCAGTAACTGGCTGGACCTGTTGACGATGGTCCCTCTTGTTACCGTGCCAGAGTCACGGATTGCTTTCTCCAACGCCAGGTTGAAGAGGAGGCAGGCCAAACCGTCCCCTTGTCGGAGTCCATTAAAGATGTTGATTGGTCTGGATAGCAATCCGGCTATTTTTACTTGGCTTGTTACGTTGGTCATGGTCAACCTACATAGTCGTGTCAATTTATTTGGGATGCCGAATTCTCTCATGGCTTTGTAAAGTTCTACCCTGGCTATGCTATCATAGGCGGCCTTAAAGTCTATAAACAGATGGTATGTTGGGATGTTAAATTCTAGACATTTTTCCATCGCCTGCCTAAGGGTAAAGATCTGATCAGTTGTTGATTTGCCTGGAATGAAACCACACTGATATTGCCCGATGACGGTTTTAGCGTATGGGGTTATCCGGTCTTGTAGGATAGAGGAGAGTATCTTATAGGCGGTACTCAACAACGTGATACCTCTATAATTGCTGCACGTTGTGACATCTCCCTTCTTATGTATGGGGCATATTAAACCTTTTCGCCAGTCTTCTGGCATTTCTTCCTGCTCCCATACCTGTACTATAATATCATGAATTGCTTGACGTAAGGCTGGCCCGCCGTGATGGAATAATTCGGCTGGTATGCCATCGACTCCCGGGGCTTTGTTCTGTTTAAGCCGGCCTATAGCCTTCTCAACCTCTTCTATGCTTGGTGGCGGCAACATAGGGTATTCTTCTTGAAGTAGTGGAGCCTCCACTTCTGCAGTGAGCTGACCATTTAGCAATTCATTAAAGTACACTTCCCATCGCTCCAGTATGCTTTCAGGATCGGTGATCAGATTTCCCTCTCCGTCCTTGCAGTATGTGCAGCGTGGTGTGTACTGCGTCATGTTTCGGACGGATTGGTAGAACTTCCGCGCCTGGTGCGGACCTCGCTCTCGGCTGTTTTCTATTTCACAGATTAGGTTCTTCTCCCAGGCTGATTTCTTTTGTCTGTGAAGCCGTTTTTCTGTTCTTCTGAGCTCTTTATATTCCTCTTCGCGTGCCCGCGTTCTATGAGATTGTTGCATTGCTCGGTATGCAACATTCTTACGTTCAGTCGCTAGCTTGCATTCATCATCAAACCAGTCGTTCCGATTTTTACGACTGCTGCCTAAGATGGAGTTGGCAGTACTAATGACAGTATTTTTAAGACGTGTCCACTTCTCATTTACGCCCAGCATACTGGCTCCAGGACTTACTCTCCCTAAATTAGGTGTTTCTAGGGCGAGTCCTAACGCATTACCAAAGGTGTTACTGGTGTTTTCATTGCGCAGGGCAGCCGTGTTGATTCGAACCTGATCGGCGGATGCAATGCGTCTTCGCAAGGCAATCCGCCCTCGGAAAACCATACCAACAAGATAGTGATCCGAGTCGATATTGGCACCTCGGTACGTTCGTACCGTCATCAAGTTCGAGTAGTGGCGACGGTCTATCAACACGTGGTCTTTTTGGTTACGAGTGACTCCATCAGGTGATACCCAGGTGGCTTTGTAGATATCTTTACGCGGGAACCTGGTACTCGCAACTACCATGTTTTTCGATGCTGCCAATTCTAAGACTCGAAGTCCATTGTCATTAGTGTTCTCATGCAAACTATGGGTGCCTGCGTAATGCCTGAATACCGGCTCCCGACCTATTTTTGCGTTCAAATCCCCAAGGATGATTTTAACATCATACCTTGGACAGGCATTGAGGGCCCTCTCGACTTGTTCGTAGTAAGTCTCTTTTTCTTCGTCTGAGGACTCCTCCGTAGGTCCGTGAACGTTAATGAGGCTGATGTTCGTAAATTTGCCTCGCACGCGAAGGGTGCATAGCCTTTCGCTTATAGCGTTAAAGCCGATGATAGTAGACTTCATTTTTTCGCTGACTAGGAAGCCTACCCCGAGCACATGGTGTTTTGTATGACAGCTGTAGTATATGTCATATTCTTTCTTCTGTAAAACACCATTCCCTGTCCATCTGATTTCTTGAAGAGCTGTTATGTCAGCTTTATATTTTGACAGGGCATCGGCTAGCTGCTGAGCAGCTCGAGCTCTATAGAGCGATCGTACGTTCCATAAGAAAATTCGTAAATCGTTTTTCCTTTTTCTTTGCGTAGGTTGTCGTCGTGAAATCAGTCCGTTTCCGAGGCTTGTTGTCGTTCTCGAAATTCATTAAGTTTTACGGGACAGGGAATTAACCTGTCGCCAACCTGAGGAACCAGCCTGATCATATTAGCCAAACCTTTTTTAAAAGGCTTGTTTCTAGCGGCCGCCGCGAAGAGGCTATGATCACACTTCCACCAGTCCCGAATAGTTACGGCACGTGCATGTTTTCGTATGCTACATGTTGTTCCCCCTATTCGTCTGATGGCTGACCGCCATCGTTGGGGTCGTCTAATACACGGAAGGTTTCCTTGTTAACAATGTCAATCATCCAAAAATACGCCTTGTCCCTTAAGATGATTTTTCGGCCAAAACTGGGGTCGTGTTCTAAACGCTCCGAAAGCCAATCAGCGAACAAACAACGTTTTCTTTGGTCATAAGCTTTGAGTTCCTTAGTCAGTTGGATCTTGTACGGCTGTAGGTCCAAATCCCGACGCGAAATTCGCAAAGTTGGAGTATGCGAAAAGTTCTTGTTTGAGGCCGGTAATCAACTATCTCAAGTTCTGCTTTACCCTTTCTCGAACCTCGGCAATATTCTCGGCGAACATCGCATCGGTTGATTGATTGCCCAACCAGTTATCTCAAATTTGCCCACCAAACGTTGAAGAGTCGACTGCAAAGAGCCGCCATACCTACAGTAAATTGAGCGCAGCGAACGCAAGTTTTCGCCAACGAACGCTCATTTTGATAACAGAGTTTTATCATTTCAACTGAATAATAAACAACAGTATTTGACAGGTGTCAGCAAAACAACATGGATGCCACATGCCGCCGAAAGTTGATGATTTTCAGACATCTATTCACGAACGTTTGAAGCTTTCTTGTGACAGTGGGTGTTACTTTTCAAGTGCTGGATCCATAAGGTTCCATAAAGAAGCACGGATTCTGCATTGGAGCGGAACGGTCGTAGCTTAGGCTTATAGAGTTGTTTCTCCATATCTTGGACAGCATTCCGAACGCAGCCTTTGCTTTCCCGATTCGGCTGGTTATATCTAGTTCGGTCCCGCCATCAGTGGAGATAATACTCCCAAGATATTGAAAACTCTCTACCGTCTCTACTGGTTGTCCAGAAATATCTATTTGAGTAGATGAGGAAGTTCCAAGGCTGAATTAGTTCTTGCCGTATTGATCTTAAGCCCGACGGTTTCGGCTTCTGTCATTCGATGGAGATCCATGATCATCCGCGTATTTCAGATGTTTCAGGTGTGATAGCAGTATACAATCTTGTCTAACACCACTTTGGATTTCAAACTCCTCTGACAACCTTCCTTTATGCAGAACCTGACATTTGGATCCTTTATATGTAGCCTTGGACGATTCTTGCTATAACCTTCGCTACTGCAGTCAGCACGCAGATTCCTCACCAGTTTTCGCTCTGCAGTTTCTTTGGCAGCTTGACAATCATCTCCTTTTTCCAATCCTCAGGAAAACTTTCTGTTTCCCAAGCTCTTTCTATGAGTGGGTGCAGGAGCTCAGACGATGTTGTTGGCGCTACTCGTAAGAGCTCTGCGGGAATACCGTCAAGTTCAACCACTTTGTTGTTCTACAGTGCTTTGATTGCGGTTAAGATTTTTTCCCTACTGTGGGATACAACAGTGCGTATTCAGGAATTTGTTACTACGGACGGATCATTGGGTTTTGGGTGTTAGGTTGACTTCGCTGGTGAAAACGCGATTTAAAACCACAGGAAAGTGTTCCTTCCACCTTTTGAGCTGGTCCTCATCCAAAACTAGCAGTGATCCGTCTATGTCCTTTACCAGGTATTGCTTAGAGCTTTGGACACCTGTTAGCTCTTTGGTAATTCTGTAGACGGTCCTACTGTCGCACCAATGCGTTGATATAGTTGCGTTTGTCACGTCGCACGCTACGGTGAACTTCTCTCATCTTCATGTGGTACGCAGACTCTAGCTCGTTTCTGCCTGCTGCTGACGTTGCTGCAATGCGAGCTTTGAGCGGTTTTCTTTCTTCGATCCTAGTCCAAGTTTCTTCGGAAAGCCAGGCACTATTTCTTCTTAGCGACCGACCGTCACAGAACACCAATGGTTTTCGATGGAGGTGGGTTCCGTGCTACTGATTGCTCTCAATCCTTGTGGAAGATGGTCCCCTAGTTGCTGGTGGACTGCGGGATCCTTGAGTCTATCAGTGTTGAACTTGGGCATTCGGGTGTTTTCTTGGGATCTCCGAACTGCAGCTGTTCGTAATCTTACGGTAGCAACCATCAGATGGTGGTCCCGGACAATTCCCATGTTTGCACCTCTTCTGTTTCGGACGTCCTGGAGACTGCTTCTAAATCGACGACTGATCGCGAAGTGATCAATTTGGTTGGAAGTTGCTTGTCTGTCCGTCGACAACCAACTGATTTTGTGGCACGTCTTGTGCTCAAACATGGTTCCTCCTATAACAAGGCGGTTGGCGTTACAAAAATCAAAAACACTTGTTCCTCTAATTTCTGCTAAAAAATGCATAGTGGATTGAAATCTTGATTTTGATTTATTTAAAGAATTTCAAACCTGCACAATTTCACATAATCTCGTAAGCTACGAGTATTAAAAATTGAATTTTCAAAATGAAACTACCCACGATTTGCAAAGAAGTCTATTTGAGCAATATTTAACTCTTCACTGACTTGTTGTTTGAGTTATCAATAATAAATTGATAAAGTTGTTATTGGGGTTCAAGAGCTAAAGTTTTTCAAAAATTCAAAATCTAAAAAAACATACAATCTCAGGATGAAGTGCCTTAAATATTTAAACTTATCAAATCCTTCAGGCAGTTGACTTTAAAATTAAATCGCATAATTGATGGAATATTTTTCTAACCCGACCATTGCCGAAACATAAACTAAAGGCGAATCCAAATGTTGACAGAAAAACATTGAGAAATCCGAAAAATTCGAAGCCTTCAAGTCATTTTCCAACAAAACAACAAAACGACAAATTGGCTTAAGATATTTGATAAATTACAAACCAAAGTATTGGTCCCTTTGGGTAAAATCGTTTTGTCCCCTACTTACTATGAACCCAGCCTCTTACTTGGTCCACTATAAATCTGAAACCGATTCGATGATGGGCTCCGAAAGGAACCCATTTCAAATATTTAATTTCCGGAAGGGAAATCAGTTTTGTTGTTATTAAATCACCACAAAGGATTGCCTGCGACTTAACCCTTTCTATTCGTGTTAGTCTCATGTATTTAGGAGCCGCACAGCGCCACAGTCTTAGAGCCAAAATTACTTGGTGCTTCGTAAAACAAAAAGGATGCCGATGCTGCCTCTGCCTCAAGTCCTTATTTGCGTTTCCATTTCCCAATAAAATGAGTTTTTTTTTTGTTAGCAAAATTGTGGCTTTTTTAGGGCTGGATAATCTGTGGAAACGTCACTGAACGACTGGAATGCTTCTGAGGGGGTGTGGATATGGCGATGGCGGTTGTTCCGATACTTCAATAAAATTAATTCTAAAATGTTATCCAAATACAAAAGTAAGAAGCTCGTTGTTCCGCGTATTCTATCACTCTCTCTATCGTTCTCTCTTTCGTTATCCTGACTCCTGAGGCAGTTTTGGTATTTTGAAGTTTTTTTTTTCTCCTTTGCAAATGCCTCTCCGTTTTTGAATTTTGCTCCTGGCTGTTAGCTGTTGTTCGGCTTGTACAGATATTCAAATTGAATATTGTTGCTGCTTTGTGTCTCTGTTCTCTTCGTCCTGAAACCCTGAAATATTCAGGAATACCTACGTAGAATACCCGGGGCTGGTGTTCCCGGTGTAGACTTTGGTATTCCGCTATTCAAACATTTTACGTTCAATTCAGACATTTTGCTCAGAGCGGAGTTGGCGTTCGGTAGCGTTTATAAGTTTGTTTATGACAGCTAGAACGGGATTTCTGTTTACAATATATTATTATTTTTGTGTTGATACCGCGGACGCAGAAACCAGCGAATTAGTGTTTCCCTTTTGTTTGTTTGGCTTGGTCGAAATAAAAGGGAACCCATGCGAATGCGAAGGGATAACGTTGTGGGAGCGAGAAGAAACACGTTGATATGACAGCCATCCTTTGGAGGCTGGGTGGGGTTGTGACAGGCGGATAAAATATGGTCGCAGAATACTATACATAATGTTAACAATGTATAGCTGTTATGAGGAGTTAAATTAATTGTTGATTGGAAATCGTATAAACATGTGCAAGTTGTTTATAGACATAATGATTTGTTGTATTTTTAAGTTTTTTTTTAGAGCCCTTGACTCGTTAGAAAAAAATATCTGTTTTCTACTCGTTGCTGAAAAAATAACGTGTAATTTCTTGAATTAAGAAAATAATTTTGCGCGCACTAAAGGGATTATGACTACCCTTAAAATAGTTTAGAACAGTGTGAGCTTTTGAGAAAGTTGAATAGCATTCAAAAGAATATACTGATATTTTGGTTTTGAATGTTTTAATTAATATCGTAATTGGAGGGAACCATTGAGCCAATGAAAGCATTCCAAGTTCGTGCAGTGCGGCTAAAGAAATAATCTCCAAATTTAACAGTCTGAAATTAGGCTCAAGGGTAAACTGATGGGCATTCCCTGAAGCGCGAGTATTACGGTAATTAAATAAAATTACGGTATAAAATAACTGTAAAATAACAATGATTTTTTAGGTGCATCATTGGAACATATCAGTGGAATACGGACTTTATTCTTGTGACAAGCCAGTTACAGCAATCATTGAAAAATTGGTTTCAGTAAAAGATCGTGTCAGTGGCTGATTACAAGCAATTCTATGCATTTGAGGTTAGAGTTGACCATTGAAAGAAAAACTGACATTTGAGAATAGAAAGAGAATCGAACACATTCAGTGGAACGATTGTGTTCCATATTAAAGAAACGAAAATCAGCTGTTCATTGAAATTGATTTCTATCAGTGAAATAATAAAAGTGAATTTAAAAGAAAGTTTACATCAGAATTTTGTATTTTATTGAATAAACAAATTCTACTACTCATTTCCTTCATTTTGGTACCAATTAAAGCCATTACAGTTTGTTTATTCGTCTTAAAAATGGGAATGCAAATTTTCAATGATGCATTTCAATGATAGCTATAACTGGGGCTTAAGTGTGGTATATTTTATTGGTAGTTAAGTGCAGGTATGAAAATAATTGATAAAATTGATATCTTTAAAGGTCATTTCTGTTCACAGTTACCTCTGGTTAGTTGTGCATGCTCTTTAGGCTAAAATTTATGCGGATCCAAATCATTAAAAGACCTAAAGTCGGTTGTCAATATGAAAGCTACGACTCGTTTTTATGCAGTATGGTTTTCTGAACAAATATCATAAATTTTAGATTCATATTGACACTGATCTAATGCTGTTCTGATCTTATGACATATGTGCGACAAAATAATGCAAGAACTACTCGGAGTGTAGACAAAATGTCCATTTCTACTTTGACTTATCTTTTTCTGTTTTTGGTCGGTTTGACTTAGTGTCAAATCAGCTGGAAATATGTAGATATTTGGAGTTATTAAATTATTCTAATCCTGGACGATTTAACAAACACAAAAACCGAAACATTTTCGCAATCACTCAAATATCGGTATGAAAATGTCAAGTTGATCAATTCTTAAATTTTAAATTAAAAATTTTCATTAATTAAGTACATACAGTTTTGAAAAATAAAACGGGTATAATTTTGCACATAATTGTATGTACTATAATATGGCAAGTTATACCATATTATAGTACATAAAGTAGATGAATTTTTATAATTCACTAGCTTTCAAGGGTTTATTGAAACCCTTATAATTCTAAGCACAGCACGAGCGATTACCCATCGCGAACGATAGAAAGGAAGACTAAGAAAGTGGTTCTCGCAGATCCGTCTGTTCAAATAATGCCTAAGCATAAGTATAAGATGAACTGTCTGCATCTTAACATAAACAAATGTCATTTCATTTCATTTACAGGTCATTAAAAGTGTGAACAGTATTATGTATTCAAACTATACCACCATTTTTACTTGCGGTAGGTACAAAAGGGCAAGTTCTGCATTTGGAAAAAAAAAATCGAACTCGAGATTTTAATCAAAGTTGACATTACGATGATAGCGAAGACGAATAAAGTGGGTCCGACAATTCCGTCTGTCTGTCTGTATGTATGTACATATGTCTGTATCTCGATCTAGAGCCTAAGCCACTAGGTCTATTTTCTTCAAACTAGGTACTTAAGGGTCTTCGGTGGTTCCCTACGGGGGAAATTGAAATTTGTTTTTTAGCTCCAAAACTAACGGTACCCCCCATACACCCGTAATGCAAAATCTTATTTATCTCGAAAAGAGCTCTAACGATTCTGATAAAAAAAAATTGGTGTGATATTATGGACATGGGCTACATTTTGGTCAAAACAAATTTTATTAACGCTACCTGTCATAGAACGGTTTTTTTGATTTCCGACTTTCTCATTAACGGCTCTAACGATCTTAACCCAACATTTTTACCAGGAGCCCCCTTAAGTTTAAAATAATATTGTATAAAAATATTCGAAATTTTTTTTTTGTTTTTTGAAAAAAAAAAAAAAAATTCAATTTATTTTTTGAAAAATCAATATCCTTAAAACGTGTAAACGATTATTTTTTGAAATTATTTCCTAAAATCTATATTACTAAGCAATTAAAATTGTCATCCCAAATTTTGTTCTAGAAAAATTTGAAAGAAATTTCTTATATAAAAACTTACTCTAATAAAACGATTTTTTAACTTTATTTGCGCAAATTCATACTTTTCCGAAAATCAGACCGCAATTCCATGCATTTGAACATTTTTATCTCATTAAATCCATGTTTTATATATATAAAATGTATTTTAAATTCCAAAGTACTTTTACATAAGAGCAAGAGCTCTAAGTTTGTATAAACTAAGAAGCAATAATTCATTTTACAAATTGTATACAATAAATTATTTATTGCATGAAATCGACTTCAGCGTGTTTTTCTTTTTATCTCCGTAGCAATAAATGAAGACTAAATGTGACGTGTCAGTTCGACTGACATTTGTGCTATTTTCTACCTTTATATGTAGGTTGAGGATCTTGGACTGACATTTCAGGCGTGTGTCTATTCTTTATCCATATGGTTCCTTATGGATCATGATTGCCAGGGCCGCCGCTACCAAATGTGCAAAATGTGCGGCGCACAAGGGCGCCAACGTCTAGGGGCGGAAAATTAAGAGATCGATCTAACTCAACATATATAGCATGCTCCAAAAGTTTTCCTTAAGTTATTGGAACCTGTTTACATTTGACCGTTCGCTACGTAGTACCCACACACAATCTACTACCAATCTTTATTCATATTTTACTTCTGACTGTCGCACCTCACAACAAAAAAGAGGCTGGGTGCGACCCACACTGATAACTTCCCATTAGTGGTCTTTATTATTTCGGTTCCAAACATTTTAATTGAAAAAATTTAAAAACGAAATATTCAAATATAAAAGATATGGTTTGGTTATTGATGGAAGGGTACTTACAAAATATATCCGCTCTTAAACTAGATATATGTCAAATATAAACCATTTTTTAGAAATTGTATTATGTATAAAATTAAATAATGGCAAAGTCAATATCATTGCTCGTTCTCAAGATATTCTAGTCGAAAAACAAATATTACCACGTTTTAGTAGATTTTTTTTATATTTTTGTTAAAACTGTCAATTCGATACTTGTCAAAATTTAACCATATGTTAATAATTGTATTATGTCGATACCTTCCCGTAAGAATGTACTAAGCGGCACTTTTTTCGAAAATGACTTTTTGATGAGGAAATATAATATATGTTAAGGGCCACGTTTTGGCCTGGGTTTCGCCAACGAACTTTCTTCGTTTTTTTCGTTTCCTGAACAATTTTAGAAATGTCGCTTAGTATACATTCTTACGGAAAGGTATCGATGTATAAAACAACAAACTTTAGAAGGCACTATAGGTGTTCATTCCCAAGAAATTCGACTTGAAATACAATTTTAACTAGTTTTCACTAGAATTTTTAATAGTTTTCTTATTTAAAAAAAAAACTATTAATTCAATATTTGTCAACATTTTACCAATTGTACAAAATTATACTATGTATAAAATAAACTAAATTAGAAGTCAATATCACTACTAGTTCTCGAGAAATTTGAGTCGAAAAACAATTTTTACCAATTTTCAATAGAATTTTATATAGTTTTTTATTTTTTGTAAAAAAACTGTAAACTGATTTTTTTTGAAATTTTCACCAGTTGTCAAACACATTATTTTTCGTAAAATAAAATTATTTTGAGTTTCGAATTGTTTTCCGTTCTTAGAATATCTGGGTTATGAAATTTTTTTTTCAGTTTTTTTTATTTAAAAAAATAACGGTATGTTCATTTTTTTCCAAATTCATACCAAATCTGTATGACCTTATAATGAGTACATTAAATTTTATTTGAAGTGAATAGCATAATTTTTTCGTGAGATATTTGAATCTAAATAAAATTTTTACTTTTTTTTAAACCGTTATAGTGAAAAAACTACTCACTGAAATTTAATAAACGCCCTTTCAGCCTCTTTTGAAGTTATTATCTATTAAACAAAATTTATTTGAAGTCGATATATTTACTCGTTCTTGAGATATCGACGACGAACAATGGTACAAGAACGTACGGACGTACGAACGTACGAACGTACGAACGTACGAACGTACGAACGTACGAACGTACGAACGTACGAACGTACGAACGTACGAACGTACGTACACACACACACACAGACATCTCTCTAAAAATGATTGATATAGCCTCTAGAGACCTTGAAACGTCGAGAAATGTCAAAAATTCCAATTTGTCAAATCGGACCGATTACAATAACTCCCTATGGGAAGTTAATAACCTCTTCGATTGCAGTTGTAGTCTAAACTGCTTAACGCCATGTCGCCATAGATTGACACTTGGGAAATAGCTTTCCACGCAACCTACATCTCAGACCTATAAACTCGAAAAGTATATTGATATTTCCAATAAAATAAAACGAAAACAGTGTCTCGAAAACATTAATTTTACTATTTACTCGTATTTTTTGGATAAATGGGTATCACAATATTCTGATTGCAATGATATAGCTAAATATCTTAAATCTAAGTTGGTGACTTTAGAACAAAATTAATAGAAGATGATTTAAAACATTGTAAACAAATGTAAACAAACCACCTTTACAACGCAAAAAAAAAACAGCGACAGGGTTTAAAGTAAAAGGAAAAAAAGTTTTGTCTTTAAATATTTATGTTTCTTTTTAAATAAGGATTTACGAATAGTTTTTAATTAATTTTAGAATTGAATTGATAAATAACTTAAATGTCAACGAATTGAACAAAATCAGTATAACCCAGAAATTTAACGTTTCATTGGTCGTTCGAATTTGAGCTTTCAATTGACATTCAGAGTTCAGACTACATTTATATCAAAATTTAGCTCGCACACAAATCACAAAATGTCAAATTCCATCAAAGGATACCTAAGATGTCAAGGAATTATATATAATACTTCCAGATCCGGAAGTAAATCAATAAGACCCATTTGCTGATAAAGAACATAAACACTTATGTTCCACATAAACTCTTATGTAGTAGAACATAAGCGCTCAGGTTGAACATAAATATTTAAGTTTCGTATCAGCAAATGGCCCTAAAGGTCTTAAAAAGAGAGGTGAAAACAAAAACATTTAAAAGTATCAAAAACTACTTTGTTTTCTTTCTGTCAAGCTATAAACTATTGATTTTTACCAAAGGATTGATTTGACATACATAAATTAAAAACTGTGCTAGGAACTCGAATCTTTGCATTTTATATGAAAATGTTTTTGTTGAAGACTGAGTCGCACGAACTTGCTCTTATGGAAAAGACTTCAAAAACTAATGCGATTAGAAAAAAACTGTTCACAAACATAAAGTTCATAAATTAAATGACTAAAACAAATCTTAGTAGTAGCTGGAGCTAAGAATAGGATGCCTGTGATGCAAGCAAATATTAGTTTATGCAAAAATCTAATCTAAAAAATAATCTATTAAAATCCGTTCAGCCGGTAATGAGAAATTAAAAAATCGACAAAATAGTTCTATGGTCGGTACAGTCAGTAATATATTGATTTCAATTTTTTTTGTTTAATTATTATAGAACGTAAAAATTTATCATATGAAAAAAAATTATCAAAATTCTCGGAAACGTTTTCGAGAAAACTACGATTTTCGAAAACCATTTTTAACATTTGTAGAGTAGGTATCGTTATTATTAGGTAATACATTTTTACTTGCGATATATGTACTATAGGACAAGTTCTGCATTTGGAAAAAAATCGAACTCGAGATTTTGATCAAAGTTGACATTACGATGATAGCGAAGACGAAAAAAGTGGGTCCGGCAATTCCGTCTGTCTCTCTGTATGTCTGTACCTCGAACTACAGCCTAAACTACCGGAGGTAGTTTCTTCAAACTCGGTAGTTAAGAGTCTTCGGTGATTCCCTAGAGGAGAAATTGAAATTTTTTTTTAGCTCTAAGACTAACGGTACCCCCCATACACCGGTAATGCAAAATCTTATTTATCTCGAAAACGGCTCTAACAATTTTGATAAAAAAAATTGAGTGTGATAAAATGGACATGGACTACATTTTGGTAAAAAAAAATTTGGGGGGAAATGTTATTAGGGGTACCTGTCATAGAACGGTTTTTTTGATTTTCAAATTTCTCACCAACGGCTCTAACGATTATAACCAAAATTTTTATGCAGGAGCTGCTTTGCATTTGAAAAAATATAAACTAAAAATTTGTTCGAAAAAATAGTTTTTGGATTTTTAAAAAAATAATACATTTTTTTTTTTTTGAAAATTCAATATCTTGAAAACCGATACATGATTAAATTTTTAAATTACGTTTTAAAATGTATTTTATTAAATACTAACAATTGGCATATCAATTTTTTTTATTAAAATTTTAAGGAAAATTTAGTACACAAAAAACATGTTTCAGTGTGTCTGTATGTCTGTACCTCTCACTACAGCCTAAACCTATTTCTTTCAATATCGGAAGTTAAGGATCTTCGGTGATTCCCTAGAGGAGAAATTGAAATTTTTTTAGCTCCAAAACTAACGGTACCCCCCATACACCCGTAATGCAAAATCTTATTTATCTCGAAAACGGCTCTAACGATTTTGATAAAAAAAAATTAGGTGATATTATGAACATAGGCTACATTTTGGTCAAACAAAATTTTGGGACAAAATGTTATTAGGAGTACCTGCCATAGAAAAGTTTTTTTTATTTTCGACTTTCTCATTAACGGCTCTAAGGATTTTAACCCAAAATTTTCAGCAGGAGTCCCCTTAAGTTTAAAATAATATTGTATATAAAAATATTCTAAAAAATATTTGTTGGGTTTTTTTGAAAACATTTTTTTTTTTAAATCAATATCTTTAAAACCGAACGATTATTTTTTGAAATTGTTTGCTAAAATCAATATTATTAAATACTTGAAATTCGCATCCCACATTTTTTTTCTTGAAAATTTTAAAGAAATTTCTTACATTAAAAATGTATTTAATAAAAAAACGATTTTTTATTGTTTGCTTGCATAAATTCATACTTTTCTAGAAATCAGACAGCAATTTTATGCATTTAAACATTATTATGTTATGAATTTATGTTTTATATTTATAAAATGTATCTTAAATTCCAAAGTACTTTTACATAAGAGCCAGTTCGTGCGATCCAGTCGTGCATTTTATTTCTCTTTATATTAAGAAACTTTTATTTATCAAGTTTTTAAAAAATCTACCAAATCCAAACTCATTTTTTTTGAAAATTTTGAAAAAAAAAAAACAGAAAAAAAACGTGTGGGGACACTTTTTTTCGTCTTCGCTATCACCGTAATGTCAACTTTGATCAAAATCTCGAGTTCGGCACCCAAGATATGGGGCGGCAATCTAAGGTTCTTGCACAAGGGCGCACGAACAACCAGCGGCGGCACTGATGATTGCAGATTCGAGTGACAGCAATGTTATGTACCCATCTCTTTTCTTTTGTCCATGTGTTTGTTTATTTTTCGAGAATTTGTTGTTTTTTTTTCTGTTAACCTTTGACGCTATTTGCAACGCTAAATATGCATCCATCCGTCAGAGTGAGAACTAAATTTTGGATGATAAAATGTGATCCCGATATACAAGCAAGATCTCGATTTGTTGTTTTTTGAGGGCCTACAAACACACATGGATCATATTTGATCATAAACAAATGGCTAATAATATATTTTATTAAATGAATCTGTTATTCAACATGTGGATGGGCTCCTCGGATATCATGCAATTATTTGCCAACTCTGAATTCTGAAACAAAAATGTCTGCAATCATTGCTGAAATAAAGATTTAAATCAAAATTGCTTAAAATGGTAAAAGGTGCCAAAGAAGTCACAGAGTACTTATTTGTATTTGGGAGCATTTGTGTCGTAAACTTACATTTTGTGTAAAAGTATCGTTTCTCTCGATGTGCATTGTCCCTAAATTGTGAATGAACAGTGTACACCAAATATTGTTTAATTAGTTTGTAACGTATGGTCTTTTACATCTTTGTAAATATTTGACCCATTTTAATTTTTTGGAACAATTTCACCTTGGTAAGAATGGAGCAATATTTTCTACTGCACACACTGCAACAACTTTTCAAATTACCAGAAACACAAACCTCGAGTAAAATTTATGACCTTTGCCACTTCGATGTGTACTTTCCCATTTACGTAAGATTTGGGATAATTTTTCATAACTCCTCTCAAAACCCACGTATAGTATATGAGTCCGTACGTATCTGTACAATAAAAGCTTTTGTGAATTATTCATTGCCTTCTGCGAGTTGGTCAGGCTATAAAACATTGTATTGGTTTCCTTTTCGTTCATGCACCTTGTACCAGAAAGTCACATAAACAATACAAAAATACAACGATATAAGGAGAAGGACCTACTTTCTTTCTTTTTTTTTTATTAAAGTGACCTCAATGTGGTGGTATCGCCTTAAACGTGCAAACGAAAAGTCAATTCATAACAGCTACGACCTACGACGCACGACGGAACACAGTGGGATGCAATACCGACAAAACCGGAATTTATATATTTTGCCCCTCTATAGATAAAACAAATTTTAGAGCTTAAATTATCTGCTTACTGGTTTCAAGTTTTTCGATTAAAATTATGAAATCATCTGTACAAATTTTTAAATTTTCTGTTTAAGGACATTTTTAGTTTAAATTTTTATTTTATTCCCACAAAATGCATTAAACTGTGTCACTGTGCACCAACGTTAAGCAGAAAGCTTGGCGGCGCATTTTACATTCTGCAGTCTGGTTCAAGTGGGCGCTAACACACATATGTTTGTGACAAATGGCTTCCGCCTGACACAATGTCCCGGTCATTAAGGTAAGTAAGGTTCAAAAACGTGTCCTTTTAAATTGTGTATTGGGCGGGCGGGTGTTATTCAGTAGTTCCATAATGGTTTGGATAGATGGAGAGGGGGGGGGGGGGTAGGTACTTTGTTACGCTGTCGTTACTTACCTTGCGCCATAGTTCACACTGCACCGTTATTTTAAGTTATTATTTATTTTTACAAAGGAGTTTTAAAGTTCACTACAACAGGTTGAATATTTATTTCCCTTGTTGAAGTGGTGTAATTTTGTCGAGTCCTTTAAGGAAAAGGATACTTACCTATGAAGATAATTCCATTTTCAGTAACTTTTGGGTGTTGAGGATATTTAAGGCACAGAGAGGTCGAAAATTCCCATTCTTTTCTCATACGCACTGAATTATATACTTGATAAAAGGATGTTTTTGTATTTCCTTTTCTTTTTTTTTATTTTGTGATTGTTAAGCAATCGGGATATAAAAACAAAATGTCAGTTCAAATGATAAAGGGTAAGGATGAGGTTGGCAAAAGTCAAGTGGATCAATTACCTTGAATAGAATATCGGTTGAATGATATCAATGAATGATAGGGTCGGGGGTTGATTTCATTCTATGCTCTTGTGCTTGTATAAACGTATATAAATAAAGGAAATGAGGTAGAAATGGATCCAGTACAGTTAATAGCCTGAAGGCCGATTAAAGATAGACGTACAGATGGAACAAAACGAGTGAAAGAAGGAGCGATATAGAGCCATAGAATTGAATAGAAGAGCACATAGCAATTTCAGATAATTTAGATATATTGTTCATCAGTTTATCTCGAGGGAGACCGTGTCCTTAGGGGCGTCCGTCGGCAGCGGTGGGGGAATGATAAAGCTTTCTTTGGCATCATTTTCAACTAAATTGGCCTGGTTTGGTTCTTTTTTATTTTATTAGTTCTTGTAGCTCGAATTTTTTTCTTATTCGTCCTTCAAAACGCTATAAGAAGCTGAGTCAAAGAGATTTTTTTTTTGTTCAATACAAATGAGCTTCAGTTTGTTTTTTTTTTCTTTTCTGTATTTTTTTATGAATGACAGGATATAGAGCACGAAATTTCTAGTAATGATGAAGCTGTGAATAATGCAGGGCAAGGGTCTTCGTTAGGAGTTTTCTTTTGGGTTTTCTTTCTTTAAATTTGCATTATCTTAAGTCTCTTGGTGTTGAAGCCAATTTAGAAGGCATTTAAGAATATCTACTTGAACCTGTCTGGGTAACAGGGTATAGAGTTTTATTTTGAGTATGTCTTTGGGGTTAAATATTTTCTCTAGTTTTTTTCTAATTCCAAATTGATGGAAATACATGGCAAGAATGAAATTGCAGGCAGTAAGGAGATATTTACATTTTTCTTTTGATTTAAACGGAATCATCTATACATGTATGCTAACGTTTCTTATGAATTTCATATTATGTAGTGCAAGCTTTTATCTCTCTTCTTTATTTAATTTTCACAAATCCTAGGATAAGTAGGTTCTAGGTTCTATACCACATAAATATGTACCTGTATTTGGACGTAGAGTTTCGAAATTCGTGTCAACGGTTTACTCATTAAATTTATACCATATTGTGTGTGATTTCTTTAGAAATTCGGACACGACCATACTTTTCTTATGGAAATTCCTTTCTTTGCATTTGGGATCCAAAATGATGGCAGAGTACGGTGAGCTATCTTGGAAAACAACACAAGCAGATTAATCGTGCATATGGAAAAATGGCCCTTGTGCCTTGTCCAACGACATGTATGCCAGGTGGTCTATGAAATTTCAGACAACACACACTCACGACCATTTTCTTACATCATGTGTATGACAGAAAGTTCAAATTTTTTTTACAATACTGTTCTAAATGTCATTACTCGTAAAAAGAGCGTCAAATACTGTCCGATAGCCCACCACGATGCACAAAGGCACTTTGAAATAATTAATATGACTTAATAAATGATTCGTTACAACTTTACTTGCGAAATCCAGCAACCTCTAAATTCAGATTAACAGTCACCAAAAGAGTAGAGATTGATTTTGTGATTTACTCGGAGTATTCCATACATTTATAACTTGTCAAGGTCACAAGAACAATCGAAATATTGTAATCTCCCTCAAAGTAGGTCACAACTTTCAAATTGCTTAAGTTTTGGCATTTCGATTCGTCATTCGAAAACGAAAAACTTCAATTTTATCAATCTTGATCTTCTGACAGTCTAGTTCTGTGGATCCATTAGCGCTGAAGTGCGCAATTTTGTACTACCCCCCCCCCCCCCCCCCACTTTTTTACTTGCGACTTATAGGTACTAAAAGGTAAGTTATGCATTCGTAAAAAAAATCGAACTCGAGATTTTGATCAAAGTTGACATTACGATGATAGCGAAGACTAAAAACTGGGTTTCCTAATTCTGTATGTCTGTCTGTCTGATCGACTACAGCCTAAACGACTCGGCCGATTTTCTTTAAACTTGGTAGATATCAGTTCGAATTTTTTTCACCTACAGGTTTTTTTTTTTTTTTTTTTTTTTTAAGACCAAAAATAACGGTACCTGCCATACGAATTTTTTTTGAAATTTTAGAAATATTTTTTTTTCTCAAAAACTGTTCGACAGATTTTAAAAATGAAAACACAAAAAAGTTTCATTTAGTTAAAGCTAAGTAATGGTTGAAAAAAAAATTCCGAAAAATGGTTATTGAGGGTATACCCCCCATGGAACCATTTTTTTGTTTTTGATTTTCTCAAAAACGGTACAACAGATTAAGATCATTTTTTTTGCTAAAGCTCCCCAAAAACACAAATAGAATTGTGTTCTCAAATTTAAAAAAAAATTTTTTTAGATTTTTAAAAAAAGCTTCAATTTTTTTTTCAAAACTCAATATTTCGAAAACCCTATGCTAGATTTTTTTAAAACTTGATTAATAAATGTTTCTCAATATAATCTACAAGATGTGAGAAAAAAATTTTGATTTTACTTAAAAATAAAGGTACCTACCATACAAATGCTAAAAAATTAAAAAAAAATTGTTTTCAAAATTCGTATTTTTCTCGAAAACGCCGCCTAGAATTTTGATAAATTTTTACTTGCGATATAGGTACTATAGGGCAAGTTCTGCATTTGGAAAAAAAATCGAACTCGAGATTTTGATCAAAGTTGACATTACGATGATAGCGAAGACGAAAAAAGTGGGTCCGACAATTCCGTCTGTGTGTCTGTATGTCTGTATGATTGTATGTCTGTATGTCTGTATGTCTGTACCTCGAACTACAGCCTAAACTACCGGACGTATTTTCTTCAAACCCTGTAGTTAATGGTCTTCGGTGATTCCCTAGAGGAAAAATTGAAATTTTTTTTTAGCTCCAAAACTAACGGTACCCCCCATACACCCCTAATGCAAAATCTTATTTATCTCGAAAACGGCTCTAACGATTTTGATAAAAAAAATTAAGTGTGATATTATGGACATGGACTATATTTTGGTGAAAAAAAAATTTGGGGGGAAATGTTATTAGGGGTACCTGTCATAGAACGGTTTTTTTGATTTTCGAATTTCTCACCAACGGCTCTAACGATTTTAACCAAAATTTTTATGCAGGAGCTGCTTTGCATTTGAAAAAATATAAACTAAAAATTTTTTCGAAAAAATAGTTTTTGGATTTTTTAAAAAAATAATACAATTTTTTTTTGAAAATTCAATATCTTGAAAACCGATACACGATGAAATTTTTAAATTAGGTGTAAAAATGTATTTTATTAAATAATAACAATTTGCATATCAATTTTTTTTATAAAAATTTTAAGAAAAATTTAGTACACAAAAAACATGTTTCAGTGTGTCTGTATGTCTGTACCTCTCACTACAGCCTAAACCCCTGGACCTATTTCTTTTAATCTCGGTAGTTAAGGGTCCTCGGTGATTCCCTAGAGGAAAAATTGAAATTTTTTTTTTAGCTCCAAAACTAAGGGTACCCCCCATACACCCGTAATGCAAAATCTTATTTATCTCGAAAACGGCTTTAACGATTTTGATAAAAAAAATTAAGTGTGATATTATGGACATGGACTACATTTTGGTCAAAAAAAATTTTGGGGCAAAATGTTATTAGGGGTACCTGCCATAGACCCGTTTTTTTTATTTTCGACTTTCTCATTAACGGCTCTAAGGATTTAACCCAACATTTTTAGCAGCAGTCCCCTTAAGTTTAAAATAATATTGTATATACAAATATTCGAAAAAATATTTATTGGGTTTTAAAAAAAAAAAAAAAAATTTAAATCAATATCTTCAAAACCTATGAACGATTATTTTTTGAAATTATTTCCTAAAACCAATATTATTAAATACTTAAAATTCGCATCCCACATTTTTTTCTTGAAAAATTTTAGAGAAATTTCTTATATAAAAAATTTATTTAATAATAAAACGATTTTTTAAGGTTTATTTGCATAAATTCATACTTTTCCGGAAACCAGACGGCAATTTTACGCATTTGCACATTATTATCTCATTAAATCCATGTTTTATATTTATAAAATGTATCTTAAATTCCAAAGTACTTTTACATAAGAGCAAGTTCGTGCGATCCAGTCGTGCATTTTATTTTCTTTCAATTAATTTTTATGATCTTTAATTAAATAAAAAAAAAAATTTAAATTAAGATATTACAGCATTAAGATACACCATAGAACCATTTTTTCGAATTTTGAATTTCTCATTATCCGCATAACGGATCTTAATGAAATTTTTTATAGAGATGCTTCTAAAATGTTTAAAAAAAACATTGCATTTCAAGACTTAAAAAAAAAATGTCTTTGAATTTAAAAGAAAAAATCTATTTTTTTCTTTTTTTGAAAATTCGATATATCAGAAACGGCTCAATAGTTTTTTTTGTAAATTTAATTTTTATTCGAACAATAATAAAAACTTTAAATGGGCGTACCAAAATTTTTTCTTAAAAAGCTCTTAAAAATTTGTATAAAAAAGCCTTTTTAAGAAACCACTACAACGACTTATACACAAGTAGCACAAAATTGTATAATTTCGGTATCACATTTCTTAATTCATACTTCATTCCTTCTTTATTAGGTATGTCAATTTATGCCTACTTAATTCCATCTTAATATGATCTTTATTAGGTATTTTTTTATTTATCTTCTTATTTCCTTCTATCGGACCGCCCACTTGCGCCTTTTCTCTACTTAATACGAACTTAAATCCGTCTTAAAGAAGATGTCAGATACCGATTTAGAATTCTTAAAGACTTCGTTAAGTAATTCTGTGCTACTTGTGTAAGTTTTGTTCTTCCATAAATTCATATTTGCATAGCATTCTGTTTTTGTCTCGTACTACTAAAAGAATTTAAAAAATTAATTTTATCATTATGGCCAGTTTTCTCTAATAACATTCGTTTTTTAAGTTCCTAGTCTATTTTTTTTTTCCTTAAGACCAAACCAAAAGGTACCTAGCATACCAATTTTTTCGAAATTTTAGAAATATTTTTTTTTCTCAAAAATTGTTCGACAGTAAAAAAAAGTTCAAATAATTTCATCTGGTGATGGTTGACAAAAAATTTTAATTTAATTTTAATGGTACCCCCGTTGGAACCATTCTTTTGTTTTCGATTTTCTCAAAAACGGTTAAAACGATTTTGATAATTTTTCGTATGCTGTAGTACCCCAAAAGATTGAATTTTATTGTGTATTCAAATTTTGAAATTTCGTTTTTTGATTTCTAAAAAAAATTTTCATTTTTTTTTGAAAACCCTATATCGTTACCTTAATGCACACATGTGCTATGTCCATTTTTGCTGTTTTTGGCAAACTCAAGTTAAAGTTTTGATACGTGCATAACTCTACTAATGGAGCTCATTTAGCATTGATATTTAAATATGTTATGGCCTGATATCTTTTTAAAATTATAATGACCAAAAATATATAATTCTTCAACAGTTTTCCATTTTATTCATGATAAAATAAAATATGTAAGGACATAGCACTTTTATGCTTGATATCAGTTATCAAAATAGGACATAGAACACAATTTAGTTTTTAAATTATTATGCTGAAGACATTACTTTTTTACTAAAACGTGTTATAATGAAATAAAAACTATGTAATATATTATTATTATTATTTAATAAATAAAAATAATTTAATTTAATTTAATAATTTTTATATTTACTTTTAGGAGTAATTTTATCCCAATTTTTATCAGAAGGGTTAATATCTAAAAATTGAAATTCTTCCTCAACATTGTTAGGTTTCTTTTGACGATGCAACAAGTATTTCACCTCTTTTGATTTGGCTTTATAAAACCTATATTCGTCCAAAGCTTGGGTATAATTTCCATATTTGGGCAGGTGCACCAATAACCCACAATCCAATAAAAGCTTGAAAATTAAAGGTGGTAGAAGTATAACAGAAACATTTGAATCGCTCGAACACAGGCGCAATGTTTCCTGTCTTTCACTATTTTACCGTTACTTTTAAAAACATTGTGCTAGTGAAAAAGCTTATTTTGCTTCCTCCCCCCAAAAAATTTAACCGTAATACTCGGGCTTCCAGGGAATGTCCATCAGTTTGTACTTGGGCCCAAATTCAGACGTATTGTTAAATTCAGCACTAAACGAATGTGGAATGCTTTACCCGGTCCAATATTTCTTTCCCATTGCAATATTCAGACATTTAAGACCAATGTGTATGTGCATCGGTATCTCCTTTTAAATCCTCTTCAACTTTCCTAAACGCTCATACTGTTCTCAAATATATTGAAGGTACTCGTAGTCAAAATCCCCCTAGTACATGCATAATTTATTCTTTCTCCAGTTGCTGACTTGTTCTTATTCGTCACTTTAATGTTATTTAAAGATCAAGCACCAATAAATTAATTGTACGTTAGATGACTAACAGTGTATTGAAATGGTCTTTTCCTGCTCATTTCGATTAACAATTTGTACTCCATAGGGGAGTTCAACTGTTTTGACTTCCGAGCTCTTTCTATTATTGCATGAATATGAATTCTGTCCGCTTAGAGATAACTACGTATGTTCACTTTCCATGAATTTTCAATCAAGATTTTGCAGATTACTACCTGCGCTATTCACAGCATAAAACATTGTACCGAGGACATTTTGATTTCGGTTCTGTCCGCCACAAGTATCAGCATACAAATAGGTGCTCATTATACAATTTAAAGTTAAATTTTAAGATATGAATTCTTTTACCAAAGCACAAAAGTGCTATGTCCAGACGTAGCCCATAATACGAAAGATATAATGCGGACATAGCACAAAATTTTGGACAAAGAACAATTATGCTTTTCCAATAACTCAATAGGGGACATAGAACATTCGTCTTTTTTGCAAATTTAAGCAATTTTAGAGTTTATTTGGACATAGAACTTGAGTGAATATGAAAGTACTGCTTCTCACCTTTCCATTGGTACCAATATCTCAAAACAGCAAAAAATGGACATAGCACATGTGTGCATTAAGGTATCGATATGGTCGATTTTTTTTAACTTCACAAATAAAAGTTTTTCAAGACAATCTACAAGATGTGAGAAAAAAAAAATACCGGTATTCACTATACAAATGCTAAAAAATGATTTTCGAAAATCGTATTTTTCTTCTAAAATTTCGATAATTTTTTTTTCGATTAATTTTTACGATCTATAGTTTAATCAAAAAAATTTGAAATTAAGATATTACTGCCTATTCTACTATGGAACCAGTTTTATTTAATTTTGAAATTCTCAATATCGGCATAACGGATTTTAATGAAATTTTTAATAGAGAAGCTTCTAAAATGTTTGAAATGTTTGATTTTCTCTAATAACCTTCATTTTTAAAGATCTAAGTCTTTAACATAAGAGCAAGTTCGTACGACCCAGTTGTGCATTTTTTTTTTGCTTTTTTTTGTCATGAGCCCGTGACTGAATACCTGGTCTTGAATGTGTTAAAAAGGGAAGACAATAATTAGAAGGAGTAAAAATGAGCGAATAAGTACGCTAGTATCTGACTTTTTAGTGGAATTCGATACAAAAAAAAAACGAGAAATAAATCTTAAGTGAAAAAAATCGTCCTTTTAATTTAATTTGAAATAAATAAAATATAATATAATAAATAATAAAATATTTTTGGGATTTACGAAAATAATCTTCTGACTTTTCCAGAAAACGAAAGATAGTAATTTTTTTAGGAGAACTATATATAAATCTTTGATCCAGTTAGAAGGAGCAGGTGTATAACAAAGATCTGGATTAATTGGATAGGGTGTATCTAAAATCATCTCTTTACTTTTAGCCAGCCTTGGGCATATGTGAAATCGATAAACGTCTTATTTTTCAACTTTATTCTCAGAGAACATCAGAATCTCATAGCCCTTTTTGGTGTATTTCTCAAAGTCGACTTATTTTTTCATACTGCATTTAAAGCACAAACTATGGACGTAAGTTTAAAAAAAAAATTGTTTTCATTTTCAACTTTAGGATTGCTAAATTTTTTGAAGATCTTAAAACAACAAAAAGATCATATTTCTCTCGGTCACGAATTTCAAAAGTTTTTTAACCGAAATTTGTGTTATTGAATGTACGAGTATTATTAAAACTGTTTACGAGAAATAAGAAAATAACAAGTATGCTTTTATGGAGTGATGTGTGCGCCATCGGCTTTTCGAGCGCTTCGTATTTGGTTTACTTCCAATTTACAACAAAGATCACTATAACTCCAGGTCTTAAAATTTGGTGGTAGCATACTTAAAAGTTGTTTCTTCACTCAATAAATTGCGAAAAAAAAATCCACCAATCGTTTGCAGAAACTTGCTCTTCTGTAATAGACTTGGAATTTTAAAAATGAACGCTATTAGCGAGAAATGTTAATTAGCATAAAATTAATTTCTGAAAGGTTGAAAACCAAATTACTTGCAAATATCAATTTATACAAGAACAAAAATTATAAATAAAAAAATCTGAAAGCATTTTTAAGAAAAAATTTTAGTGCACCAACTTTACAAAGTTGATCTTGTATTATTTTACAAATTAAATTTAAATTAACAAAAAAATATACTAACCCATTTTTGACATTTTTGACACATATTTAAAAAAAATATTTTCTTTTTAAATTTTGATATGCAATATTTTTTAAAATTCTGAATACAAAATTTCATTGAAATCCGTCATGACCATAATGAGAAACTCATTTAAAAAATGGTTTATGAAACAGAAAACAAATTATCAAAATTTTAGGTGCTGCTTTCGAGAAAAATATGAAAACCACTTTTTAACATTTGTATGGTGGGTACCGGTTTTCTTAAATAAATTAAAAAAATCCCACATATTGCTGGTAGTGATATAAAACTTTTAATTGTAAAGATTAGAAAAAATCAAACACAGGGTTTTCGAAATACATACATATAAAATTTTGAATTTTTTTTTTTAAATAAAAAAAAAATGTTTTGAAAATTTGAATTCACGATATTATTCAAACTTAAGAAATCAGTTATACCGTTTTAGAGAAACTTGGAAATACTTAAAACATTAATGGGGGATACCATTATAGCTAGCTTTTTTTAAAAGAAAATTTCTGACTTTTTTTTTAAGTTATCACAATTTCTGAAAGATAAAACTTGTATGGTGGCACCGTTTCTTATGATTTTAAAAAATGAAGAAACGTATCAGGGAAATAATTAAAAAAACCTTCTATCATATTTCAAGAAAATTCCACTACTCGTTTAAGATTCGAACAAAAAGCCTAACAGAATTTCTGGATCCACTTTTTCGTCTTCCCTTTTACATTGTTATCTCAAGCTTAATCAAAGTATCAAGTTCGATTTCATGCATGCAGCTGTCATTCTAATATTCCTGTCCAAAGGCCACGAAAGTGCCCAGCTAAGTTCGCGGTACTACGAGTAAATCCTTTTACAGGAAAGAACTTAAACAATTTTTGACCCGCTTCTAATTTTTGTATTAATAAAATCAGTCAGAAACTTTAAATTGTAGTATACAGTATTTTCTGAACTTACCCAATATAAGAGCCTCACCAAATTGTAACTCTTTAGAATAAGGATTATGGAGTAATTTCTCACTTAGAATCTTTTAAAATCGCACAATGATAGCTCTTGATACCACTTGAATCTAGAGATTTTCTCCCTACTTGTTGAACCTTTTGAGAGACTATAGCTTTTTTGGCCTTTAGTCCACAAAAATTGGCGTTTCGTCCCGGCGATCTTGCATGGAATCATCAATAATTGACTGTGAGGATCTTGTCAATACGCAAGTTTTGTTTAATTCAGTTCATCTTATATCGATTTTTTGACAAAAATCCAATGTGAACCCTCACAGATCTTCAGAGTTTCATAAGTCCATATGAGATCGCCGGGACGAAACGCCAATTTTTGTGGACTGAAGGCCAAAAAAGCTATTTTGAATTGATTATAAATTTCTATAATAATAAGATCACTATAGGTTCCTCCGAAGAAAAAAATCTCCAATACGTCTATGGGATACAGTTTCTGCAAAAATCGTTTGAATAAACACCAAGCCTCCTTGCGTGCTTGCCTATAAGACAGTGTCCAGTTATGGCAGCAATTACGGAACTGATATACGAGTACAATTTGCATAAGAATATCAAACACTTGGAACCTCTTAGATCAAGCATACAAAGAAAAAATCTAAAGTTTAAGGAGCGTGGCATCCACTCACTTTCTCAAAAATTATAAAAAGTTATATAGAGCACTTTCGATTGTTGTTGAATGATGACATTTTTCGACAGACACGATGCTCAAATATGAACAAAATTCCGAATTTATCTTTTCATTAATCATATAAAAATCCTTATTATGATATTTTAAGCGTTCCAATTAAGCCACAGGAGTACGGCTTAATAGACAAACGGACGAAACTTCAACGTATTAACTGAAATCTCTCAAAGTCGTACCATAATAGAACTGCACACAAAATTCTCAATATGGCTTTAGTTAAATTAAAAACTATAAGCACTCAGCGGGGCACAAAAAGTATGATACACATACGTCTTCTATCCCTTGTTGTAAGCAATGATACGTATTCTCTCTGAACTTAGTGTTGAAGCCTTAGGTGAAAAAGAGTACCTAAACGAAATCTTAGAAAAAATACTGTTTGTGGACCCATGAGTCATGAGTCAGACCAACAGAGAGCTCACGTTTCTAAAGTTACACACACGGATTTCTTGATACGTCGTCGTCGTCGTCCTCTTCCTATTTTGTAAAACAAAACTCCAAAAATTGAAAAAAAAAAAAAACAACATCATGGAAGGAGCACAACATGGTTTCATGCAGGTTCATAATATTCCCCATCCTGGTAAATCGTCTTCTTCACAACGCAATTAAATCAAGGTACCCCGAGGCAAGAAATTTCGAAAACTGAAAACATAATTCGAGGATGAAAGAATACCCTAGTGAGGACGAACGAGGATTGTGAGGAAACGAAGACGTGAAGTATTGCACAAGGATATCAGGAAGTGACTGCAGCAGCAGTGGCGCATTAACAAAAAGCTAACAGAGAAAACAGTAGGTATAAAGGAAGGTATACTCTGGCTGTTCCTGCAGGCGAAACTTTATAGCGACTCTTTTATGCTGTGCTAAGTAAATATAAAATTCGATGTAGGTATGCTGCGATCTTTGAAATAAGCAACCCAAACACACACAGGATGTGGCAGAGGATACAAGTTCTATCAAAATACATATCTATGGATGTGTATGTTTGGTTGTTTCTCTAAGGGAAGACCCAAACGGTATAGAGTTGGATGGAGGATACAGCCCTATTATATGGCGCACGACAAAAGTGACGTTCCAATTGGAAAAATAGCAAAAGGACGAGGATTATGTCGATGTTGCATAGTATCAAAGGACATCTCACAGTCTATATCCTTCATGTGTACGCACAAAATTTCTTCCTTCCTGATGCTTAATGCAAGGATGCTTCTTTTCTTTTTCCCTACGACAAGCATCATGTGCGGATGGGGAGGAAGGGCAAGGAAGTTCTCCTTCAACGGCAATAATTCCTTTCCTTTCACATTTCAGTAGAGAGTTAATCCTTCCATTGCCAGCGTATACCCCACTGCCACCCCTCCTACCTCTACCGCATTCTTGCATTTTTATTTTCTAGAATCCTTTTTCATATCTATTTCGAGAATATTCTCATTCCTCCTGTTGCTGTTGATGGTGCTGCTCCTGGGTTCTTGTTGTTGGCTTTCTTTTTTTTTTATTGCGATAGCTTTGTTCGTTTGGAAATTAATTTCGTTTCAATCTGAAAGAAAGGCTGATTCTTTTCGAATGTAGTTCCTTTTTTTAAAAAAAAAAAAAAAAAAAGGATATGAGACATTGCATTTATGAAGTTCTTCAGTGATGGCTTTGTCAGTTCTTTTTTACTCGCATTTAAGTTGACAACATCTTCTTGAAGTAAGTTCGTCTTTTTGTTGTTGTTCTTGTTCTTAACAAAAGTAAGTTACCTCTGATCCTCATCAAACAGAACTCAGTTCAACAAAATTTATAACTGACGATAACTGTTTCTTTTCTTGTTAAGAAGCTGATTGAATTTGAGTCTGAATATCAAACCAGACGATAAAAGTGGATGACTAAAAAATTCCCTTAATCATAAAAATGAGAATTCTTCTTTTGAAGTACATAATTTGACAAAATCTTTTTGTTAAGTCCTGAAAAAAAAAATTTGACATTGCTACTTCTATTATGAAATGGAAATGCTCATAAAAATGAATATGTATCGGCTTTGCAGGAATTGTAATTAAAATTAAATTGAGACTCTTGAACTATTGTCTCCGAGAAATGAATATAAATAAAAATATAAAAATTATTTTTTAATGTAAACAATTCATTTTTAATATTAAATTTTATTTTTAGAAGAATATAAATATAGGTTGTTTCTGCTTTTCTGTTACTCTGATTTTTTTTTGGTTCTTATTACAACTTTATTCTTTGGATCTTTCTTTATGTTCTATATTTAAAAAAGTTTAAAAATAAATAAAGAAGTATATTAAAAAACGGTCTACTCAAAGGAGTTAGAATCAGAAATTCAAGTCGTTTTCGCTGTACCATATGTCGCCAATAACAGCTCTGATATTTTTTTCTTGAGTGCATTACTTAGAGGTGTAACATTGGTGCAGATTTTGTCTTTGACATAACCCTTACAGAAAACAAATGGCTTAAAATCACACGATCTAAGGGACCAATAGAAGTCTCTATTTTGAGAAGTCACTCGTTTAGGAAATTTGTTCCCGAATAGTGCAATTGATTTCTAAGCTGCATGGCATGTTATGTTGCCGTCCTGCTGAAGGTCAACTTCACCCACTTATTTTCTGCAGAAATAAAGTCTGTGAACGTCCATTCACTAATGCTCGTAGCTTCGTCACTTTTGAAGAAATATGGTACAATGGCACAGTCAGTTAAAAAACCGCACCAACCTGTCACTCGTTGGAATGAAGTGGTTTATGAACTATTACTTTTAGATTCTTAGAAATGAAAATAATTATTTGTATAAATTAACGAAAAGTTTCCCCGATATCTTCACCCTTTTTGGTAAATAAATTAGGGGCCATTAGGACTCATATAGAGTCTTAACCTAGTTACTTACAACTCCCAACCAGGTCTGTGTGCGTGTTTGGAGAAAATAGAGGGGACCTAATATTTTCTGCCGATTCCTAACGGCTAATGAGCAGCACTTTTCATGACAAGAGATACTCTTGGAGGATTTGTCAATTCTTCACAAGAGGTAGTACACTCCCGAGCAACTTTTTTGTAGCGTCTAAAAATCGAAACTAAGATCCTCTGAATGGCAGTCCAATGCACTAACCATTAAGCCAAGGGGTGTACTACCAGTGGCGGACTAAGGGGGGGGGGGGGCGGTGGGGGCGGTCCGCCCCGGGTGGCAGACTAATAGGGGGTGCCATCAGTAACAGCAAAATAACTTTGCACACTACAAAAAATAAAACAATAAATTTGTTTCCCAAATACCTACCTATATATATGTGCGCATGAATTTCGTTACTGGCCTATTCTCTTAATATAAATAATATGGAAATAAAATATTTATCGCCCAAGAGCAACAACCAAGCATTTACCAAGCGTCGCAGTTCTGTGTTCAGTTCTTTTTTCTTTACTGATATGAGTATTTTTCTTCGTTTCGTTTTCAAATAACGGTACGCATTTTTTATGGTATATAACTCTATTCTTCTATCCGACGTAGATACACAAGTTTGTGTGTATATATCTATTATCATTAGGCCAGAGGACGGAGTATAAAACCAAGCAAGCCGCGCAATTTTATGCTCTGTTTTTCTTTTTTTTTAGTCTGTTCACTGTTGTTTGTTTTTTATACATGTGTTTTCTTTTTTCATCTCCTTTCATCACCATTCACCACCAACCCTACGCTTTTTTCTCCCATATACGTAGATATTTATTAAACTTATTTATTAAACTTATTTTACATTTTATACTGAACTTTTGCATCGATCTAAGGCCATGGAAGATATTGCGTCAGTTTTCTCAGCTCTTCAACCGAAAATATTGCTGTATGGAACGGAAGAAGAACTGCGGGCTGTGGTTCCAATGCTTACCTCGACATTTACAGAACTTACAGACAACAGTATCATATTGGAAATCCAGCGAATTCGGCGTCACATGGTAGCTTCAAAGATAAATTTAAAAGATGCAGAAATTTGGACAGCCTTTGAATTTTTAAGCTTCATTGTTAAGTGGGATTTTTCAGACTCTTTACCGAGTCTGTCATTGGCGATGAGAATTTATTTAACAATTTGCGTCTCAGTGGCATCGTGTGAACGAAGCTTCTCCAAATTAAAATTAATAAAGACTTATCTAAGATCAACGATGAGCCAAAATAGGTTGACTAATTTGGCTATACTTTCAATCGAAACGGAGCACACAAAAAATATAGATTTTAATGATATAATCGAAACATTCAGTACAATAAAAGCTCGTAAGCACCTTTAAATAAAATCTTTGTTCGTGTTTTTTTCTTAAATTTTTCAAGGGGTGTAAGCTTGCTTTACCGCCCCGGGTGACACTGCCTCTTAGTCCGCCACTGTGTACTACTCTCCATTTTTGTAGTGAATTTTTACTTTTGCTAGTGCCAAGTTTTTATTGATCAATTTTGATCGTAATGACAGGCCTATGATGAGATTTAAAATTTGACACGAAATTTATAAAGAGGGTGGCGCGTAACTTGATGATTTGATTTTTAAATAATTTTTTTCCCGAATAGGGTGGTTCAACTTTTTCTTCGCCACAAGCTGCCGAGTTTACTTCAAATCGGCCTGGAATCGATCCAATATCCCTGCGTTAGATGTGCCGTACCGGTAATCGTTTTACCCATTCATGGTAATCCATGTGAATAACACCGCGTACAAGCTGACATTGTTTGCTTACAAACCTTACTTTGGCCATCTTTGCCTTCAATTAACCAGAAGAAATCTATTATTTCGACTGTTTCTTGGCCTCTGGTGTATTGTGGTGAATTCATTTTTCATATCCGGTTACGAATCAGCGCAAAAACTTGGCCGAATTTTCTTGAACCTCACCGAGCACTCCTTTGAAGTTGTCAAACGATTGCGTTTGTTTTCGATTGTGAACAAACGCAGTTCCCATCTGTCATGTCCAAATATTTATGTAAAATGGAAATCACTGATCCATATGACAAAGCTGTGGCCTTTTTAGAATCGTACACCTTCACATGCGCGCCGATCGTGTATTATCAAACCGTGGATTTTAACGACCAATTCTGATGTGGTTACCTCAATTGAACGTTCGGCATCACTTTGAACGGCTGGAACGATCCCATCTAAATTAAGTAAACCAGTGGTGATTGTAAAGGGTTCCCATAATATATGTCAAGCCTGTGCTTGGTTTGCATGATGGGTTATTTATCGTAAAAAGTAGTGTTTAATGAAATTCACATTTTTCACGTACACCTAAACGTATGCAATCCTTTTGATATCATTTCAAAAGGGAAAATCCGTTGCGATTCAGAAATAAAATGTATAAAAAATGTTGTTTCTAATAAGTTAACAGAACCGTTGTTGGGCCAGTTCGCGAGTTCAAAAGATTTTAACTTTTTTATCGGAGATCCAGTCCTGAAAAGATGAATTCATCCCAACAGTTTGAAACTTTTAAATGAGTTTTCCCCAATGGTGGCGAAATAACTGCTTTATTCGTTGGCCATGGTTTAAAATGTTAGTTGTAGGTATAGGTAGGTAGGTAGGTAGGTAGAAATGGTGACCACTAGCAGTACAGTTGTATGTCCCACTAGACATTCGCACGGAGTTATCCAGTTTGAATCGAGTTTAAAAATATGAAACGATCTAGTTGGCTTTGGTCAATCCTTCCCTATCGATTTCAAGGCTTTACTTAGGTCCTCAGACCTTTTCTGACAGCCTACCTTCGTGCAAAACGTGACATTTGCATCCGTCATAAGTTACCTTAATAATAGCTATTAATTTATCCGGGATACCACTCCTGCGTAAAGCAAGCCAAATAAATTCTCTATTGACGCTATTGAAAGCCTTCTCAAAGTCAATGAATAGCAGGTGAAGTTGTGATCGATATTCGACGCACTGCTCAATTATTATCCTTAAAGTAGTAATATGATCAATTCATTAAGATCCAGCTTGGAAACCTGCTTCTTTGGCATCGAGTATGGCTTCTGGATGTTCCCAGATGCGTTTCAGTACTATTTCCGCTAATATTTTGGCAACGGCAGATGCAGGACCCAAATCCCCCTCGAGTTATCGCAGTGTGTTAAGTCTACTTTTTTGGGGAGCTTGACTATCATTCCCTTTTTTCACTCATTCGGAAATCCTTCGGAGACCAAAACTTTATTTATGAGTGGATGCAAGAGTTCGCTCGATATCGTTGGCGCCGCTTGTAGAAGCTCTGCAGGAATGCCATCAAGTCTTCAGTTTTTGATTGGTCTTCAGTGCTTTGATTGCGTTGCAGATCTCAGCTCTACTGGGGGGTGCAGTGCGAATTCGGGAATTTGTTGTTGCTGTCAGCTCAGCAGGAATCAGTTGCGCATTGCTGTCGGTAACTCGGTTTAAAACCGACGCAAAATGGTCCTTCCACTTTCTCAGCTGATCCTCATCCGAACTAAGTAGCTAGCCGTCTGAGTCTTTTACTAAGTGTTGTTTGAAGCTGCGAGCACCAACCAGTTCCTTAGTAATGCTGTTGCCGGTTCTACTGTCGCATCTGTTAGCAGAATCTTCTGCTTGTAGGGCCAAAGCGTTGATGTGGTTACACTTGTCAGGTCTTACATTGCGGTGAAACTCTCTTTCTCGTGCGGCACAGGGTTTGCTGTGATGTCTCTTATTGTGTTTGCTTTTGCACAATCATCCGAAACTTGGATCAATCATTTAACCGGACCACCAGGTTGACTGGTGCTAAAACAGTAGCCAATCCGATTGAGCGATCATCCGAGCCCCCACAACGTAAACCTCCGTCAAAGCCTTGAGTCTGCTATTTCGAGATCTAAGGAATCAATCGGAGGGCACGCCTAGAAGTAACCGAAGTTCATCCTAGATCCATTTTGTCGCGTTGAGAAAATAGATCCTCATTTCCGAAAGTCCTTCAATTTCTTCAAAAAAAAAAATGGCCTTTCTAATGATTGTGCTCTAAATTTGGCCATGGCAGGGCATTATGCAGACAAAATGAAGGACTGTTTCCTTTTCCCGCAGGTCCCACAGCTATGTAAGTGAGTGTTGTGGTGAATGTCTAGCTTCTCCACATGCTCTCCTATTGGCCATTGTCTAAGCAGTTGGTACCAACGATTCTTGTTATATTTAGCTCGGTTCTGCATATCAGATTAAGCGTTCGGGATTTGTTCAAGGTGGTCAAAATCTTTCGAGATATAATGCAGTTAGTTAAACTCCTCCACCTACGATTTGATTCGCTAAGAAAAATTGACAGAATATCGCCCTTCATATCTCCGAGCGGAATGTTGACTCTTTCCGCAAGTGAGTTATGAAGGGCTGATCCTTCCGTCCGTACATTTCCATTAATGTCACATTGACCCGGAACCCAGATAAGAGTGATACTATGGTTAATGTAGAGGCTACCAAGTTAATTCCGGCATTGCGGGACCAATTTGGCGGATGATGTACTAGATTTAATGGCCTCAACAGCCGCCTGAATGTCTGTGATAATAGGCGTATTCCATTTCTGGTTCAGATCTTGTTTGAGTACGTTGCAAGCTTCCCTGATAACCAGTACCATTACCGAACATGATTTCTTCTGAATTTGTTGGTAATTTCGGCTCATAATGGAGTAGTACCCCTTGGTATAATGGTTACTGTAATGGACTGTCATGCAAAAGGTCTTGAGTTCGATTCTCAGCCGGTCCAAAAAAGTTTTTGGGGGGTGAACTGCCTCTTGCGAAGAAGTGACAAATCCTCTAAGAGTATCTCTTGTCCTGAAAAGTGCTGCTCATTAGCCGTTCGGAATCGGCATCCATTCCTGGTAAAGTGCACACAGGAATGGTTGAGAATAATTGTAAATCACTTGGTTCTGGTCCTCTTCGAGCTATTGCACCATCAAATTAGTATATTTATACTCGAGCTTATTATATTCCCTTCTCTTTTTTAAGGTATCATTTTGCAGTCCTTATATCTGAATCAAAATAACTGTCTCGAGCGTTTTGATTTTTTTTTTGATTACGATATCAAACTCCCCAGCATTCAAGCAAATCAAAAATCATTTTAATATAAACTGAACCCTCAACTAAGGGGTTCGAGTATTTACACAATTTCCATAGTCTCAACCAACTTCAAAGAATTCAAGACATTCGCCTCAAACTAGGTTGGTATAAGATAAAATATTTTGAAATAATCAAAATGTTTTATTCTCCTTGAATTCACCTCCTTCATAATATTACAAATTTTACAATTTTTTTTTCTCTTAGAATAGCAAAAAAGGAAAAATCTACGGTCTACGCACAAAATCTAAATTCCCCGTCGTAATCGACTGGAAAAAGGGATATTCTTAATGTTCCCAAATTGAATTTTCATTCAATAACAAACACAAAAAATAACATTCCATAGTAATTCGATCCCAGGCAGGACGAAGAAGGTTTCATATATAAATATCTACATCTACAACCAATTGAAATCGTCCCATATTAAGGAAATAATTTTCCTTCGTTTGCTTGCAGGCTTGTGTTTGATTTTTTTTCAGCCGCCGCGAACCGGCGTCGTTGTGGGTCGTAGTCCTGCGGCAGGATAACCCCAAAATAGATGGGTAAGTTTTGGTAATTTTTCACCTCCTTCCAAAGAACCTGCCAAAAATCAAAAGCGAATCATGCCCAAGAAGATTATAGCGGACAAAAAAAATCCTTTTATTGTTTTTTCTTTTTAACCCAACTTCGCCTTTGATTCCATTCACTTGGGGTAACGTTATTTTCTTTGAATCTTGCTGTTCATGGTTCTTTAGTTTCGAGACGCATTATTTTCAAATTATAGATGTACTACAGACATATCGTAGATTCTAGTGGCTTCCTATCGAAACCATCAAGGAAGAGTAAAACACATGTCCTGTTTGATTTGGTCCTCCGTAGATTTATAGATATATTTTGTTAAACAAACAGCAAGAGAAAGGGAAATCCAAAGGGGGGTAATTCGGTGATGTGTTGCGTTGATACAATTCAATCTTGAATGTAATAAAAGAATTCGCTCGACTGCAATGATGATGAATATCCCTCGAAAAAGGATATCGTCCTTTTTGCTGTGATGTGACGGGAATCTAACCGTGTGTTTGTATTTGTTCGTTACTTTGTAGATATTTAATACGGATGTTAGTCAACAAATATTTTTTTGTTTTTTTTTTTTGTCTTACCTATACCGGAAGCTCTGTGCTCAGCCATATATATTAGTTGTTATGTAGGAAAGGAAGGTCGGTCTTGGCATGTATTTACTTTCCTTCTGTTGCGTAGATAGGTATGAAGGATAATTTATTTGAATCATTTTTCTATTCGCGAAAAGATTCATTCGGGGGAACATAACAGGGATGGACAGGATAGAAGAAACATTGCAACAACAAAAATATTGAAATATAAATGGAAATAAATAAAATTATAAAAATCATTTAACCGCATCATAAGATTTTATTTATTTGGAAATTTATATGTGATTACAGTCTGTCTTTTGTTGCTTCAGATGTTATTGTTTTATCACTTTTTTACACTTGAATGGGTTTTTTGATAGCGGAAATTACGTTGAGTGCAAGTAGATTGGAAAGAACTTACGTCAACCCTTAAAGCTGGAAATAAAAATAATCGACATACAAAAATAGATACGATTTAGTCTCACAAAATTTAGGTTGTGATACTCGTATGTGTCGAGACTTTTGAAACAACTTTTAGAACAGAAGATTGGGATGAAGTACTTCAAAGCATCCGGATATCTAGAAATATGAAACAAAGTCGGTTACAGGATCAGTTATCCGAACTATCCGGATATTGTCGGAAATTCGGAAGGTTAAATTAAATCCGGATAGTTCGGATCTCAATTGTTTCATGAATATGTATCCGGATATCCGAAAATAGTTTGAACATTTCAATGATGTTTTATTTCATTTATTATAGGCCTTTCAAATAGAAAAACAATTTTATACCAATTAAACATCTTGCGGCCATAATTGAAAAACATTTTGCAGTTTTTGAAAACCATTTTTTTTTAATTTTTACTATGTTTACTGTTATTTTTTAATTAAATAAGTTTTCCTCCTACATCTTGTATCTAGCTGCTACAAACACCGGAAGATGTTAAAGTTTTTGCAAATGGCGCCGTACGTCAATCATTATTTGACATTTGTGAACTAGACAGCTGCATTATACAAACAGAAAAGCAATGGGCGCTATACTCCGCAAGATCGTGGAATAATTGTGTCGATTTTTTTTTACCAATAATCGGTCGGTGGTGTTATTGCATCGTGAATTTCGTCGTCGATTTCCTAATCTTGTCGGGCAAACATCCCAACGCTTAACTACTCGACGCGAACAGACTGGAACCACAGGAGACTATGCATATGGTATGGACGCCACGGACTTGTCTTTCGGCCGAGAATATCGTGGCTGTGGCTGCCGATGTCGAGGGGACCAATAAAATCACCCAGAAAACGGGCCACGCAATTTGACATTACCAGACAGACTCTTCAGCGAATTTAATTGAAAGACTTACACATGTCCCCGTACAAAGTGAAAATAGTGCATCAGTTAATGCCTCCTGAGCGTCGTTCGCGTGTGGATTACTGTCAAGTCACTCAATCTCGAGAACGAAGAGAACGATTTTGTGTCGAAAATCATAATGAGTGACTAGATTCCACTTAAGCGGTTACGTCAATATGCAAACTCTTTATTTCTGAGGCTCTAAAAATCCGCGTGTGATGTGCGAAGTGCCATAACGTCCACTCAAAACCACTGTGCGGTTCGGCATTCACAAGGGATAAGTGATTGGGCCGTATTTTTTTAGGACGGCATCAGCAATACAGTCACTTTTGCTGGCGAACGCTACAAGGCTATGATAAATGACTCCTTACTGCCAGAATTGGATGAGTAAGGCTTGGTGAACATGTGGTTTTAACAAGACGGTGCTACCGCACACACAGCACGAGCCGCAATGGATAGCGTTTCCTGGTCGCGTAATCCCCCGGTTTGGCGATGTTGCTTAGTCAGCAAGATCGACGGATTTCATTATCCCAGACTTCTTTCTTTGGGACTACTCCAAGTCTCCGGCTTAAGCCAACAAGCCTTAGATAATCGAAACTGGAATGCGAACAGTTATCGTCGGAAATCTTCTGTAAATTTATGGAAAATGCCATAAAACGGACACAAATGTGTGTCAACGCCGGAGGCAGCCATGGATATCACTTTCTACTTAACAGAAAAAAATTTAAAGGTCCAAATAAAGATTTCCATCACTCAAAATCTTTTCTTTTACTTAGGAAAAAAGTAATTCAAAAACAAAATTGAATGATTGATTTTGCGCCATTTTGTAGTCTGAAAAAGCATTTAATTGTCAAAAATCCAGAAAAAATTGGATTTTTTTTTTAAATCCAAATAAATTTTACACTTTTAAATTTTAAGCAGCCTTAGCATTAATTGATCAAAATCAGTTTTATCGTTTTTGAGAAAATCGAAAACATAAAAATACTTCTATGTGAAGTGCATCTTAAACTCTTTTTCGCCAAGTGTTTTGCCAAAGTGATGTCAAATGTTTGTAAATTTAAAAACGTATTTGAAAGGCAACCAACGCCACCTGTTGGACGTTTTTGTGATATATTATTATTATACTATAACATTTTAATTTAATATTGTTGTTATGAAAATTATTTACACTGAAGATTACATTTTTGTAAATATCTCCACCACAGCGCCATCTATAGCACTATCAAAGACTTTTATTTTATTTTAATAGCCGTGTTTTATGAAAAATTGATAGATATCAGTAAAAAAAAACTTAAAAAAAAAACGATTATAGCCACTTTTATATTCACTTTCTTTTAATCTCAAAGTTTGACACGAATTTTAGAGTAATTTCAAATTTATTTTGACATACTATTTAGAATATTTCTTTCCATATTCTTGCCAGCCACTAAATTACAATTTTAATGAGCAAAAAAATGTATTTTTCGTTACAAAAATTCAGATTTTGTAGATGTTTTTTAATCCATCGAGATTTCAGCCATTCTCCTATGGAGAATATACTATATTTTGACCTATTTAGAATATTTTTCTCTAGATGCTTTCCAAAAGCCTGAACAAAAAAATATTAAGATTTTTCAGAAGTTTTTCAATCAATTGACATTTGAGATTATTTGAACGTCTTTTATAAAACAGACATGGAGCTTTATTTCCAAATGTCTTGACATAATAAAAATCTCTGAGAAAAAAAGATGCATTCCAGAACCCATCCCAGCACCAACCTTTCCGAAGTAAATGTTTTTCTGCAATCGATTCAAGCATGACCTAATCAGTCGTTGGAATTTGATTCGTTTGACTAGGTTTGTTACGCTTTACAGCCCGTACAGGTCATGGTTATATCTTCTCCCCCACCTCCCGTATATGCAGACGGGACCAAAGATTACACGTAGAATTTTCATCTTGAATCACCCTAAAGCGATCTAATCCATTTTTGACAAACTTCTTGTCTCTGCACCTTAGACAAGGACCGGGATGATGAGAGTTTTATAGAGGGACACTTTAGTGGCTACTCAATTGCCGTCAACGGCCTTGGCTGCATCATTGCGCGCGGTTGGTACTTGGATGGGGGACCGTTCAAATACCAACCGTGTGATGTTGATATGTGTTTCTTCTGTTATTCTTTCTGTGTGTGTCTGTCTCTCTCTGCTGTAATGTCTAAGCCGATGGCCTCAGTTGCCAGTCCTTTTCAGTGTGTCTACTTCGTAGATTTATCTACAGAGTAGTGTAAAATGTAATGTACTCAATTGCCTTCTTATTTTAAAGACGCAGCGATTGGCAAGAGTTATGTCGTTTTTATTTGGCAATCCGGAATCTCTCTCCGATCCGGAATCCCAACTGAACACTTTTGTTTGCTTCTGATGATTCTCAAGTTTTGTTTGATTGTATATGTGAAACATCAAATGCGTACAATAATCAAAATCAAGAAAAATGTTTGTTGAAAGCAGGGTTGGCCGAATTGTCACTTTTTAGAAATAACTACATTTGTTACGTCTGCTACGTATTTTATGTAGTTAAATGTAGTTAATTGTAGTTAATGTAAGAAATTGTAGCATTGCTATCAATTGACTGTCAGTTATGCATTTGAAATTCCTACAATTCTTCATCCTTATGGTAAATGAAACTTTTTTTTTACAAACCTTCATTAGATCATAAAAGTGCAAAATTGTTTTTTTTTCCTTTATTAAATTGAATTTTTATGAATTAATTTTTATGAATTTATTACTACTAATATGTAGCAGACGTAACAAATTGTAGTAAATTAGGCATGTGGTTTCTTCAATAAACTACGCGTAGTTAAATACTACGTTTATATGCAGTATCGAAAGATCGAGTTGGATTAGGGTCGGATTTTCGACTCACATTTCTACTCGACACCGCTGAGCGATTGGGATCGAGTTGAACGAAGCTCATTTCAACTCAATACAGGTATATAAAGGTTCGAAGCTCGCTTCAAGCTCGCTTCAACACCTCATATAAACGTAGTAAATCATGTAGAAAATGTAGTGTAGTTAATTCGGCCAACCCTGGTTCGCACAATTTGAATACCAAAAATCACAGCTGTTGAGGTTGACGTTTAAGTATATGAATGTGTGAGAGCTTCTGGTTTTGCTTCTGATTTCAAATCCAGAAGCAAATTTCTCTTCTTTTCAGAATCAGAACTGTCATTTTTTCCCAATTGGACACTTTCAGAAGAGTCCGGAAGGCTTCCGGATTGCCAAATAAAAACGACATTATTCTCCGTTTGATTTCAGCGCTGGTGTTATTAACTGAATTTTTTGCGGTGCGTAGGTACCTATACAAAGTTCTTAACTACCTCAAAATTCTAGCTGTCTATGATGACGTTCTGTCTTTCCCTCATTTACCCTTAAGTCCATCTTCTTCGTTTCCGTCTTTGCTCACAATTATTGTGCCACTGACATCACACTTAGTTCTTCCAATAATTTTAATGTCGTCGGCGTATCCGAGTAATTGGACGGATTTTTGAAAGATTGTGCCTCTTGTGTTGATGCGTGACTTTTGCACTATTCTTTCAAGAACGATGTTGTAGAAGTCGTTGGAGCATCACCTTGCCTAAAACCTTTTTTGCGTTCTCCATCGTCATCCTACACAACGGACAAGATTTGTCAGGGATGCCAAAACTAGACATTGCTCTATAGTTCGTTCCTATAGATGCTATCATACTTGGCTTTGAAATCGGTGAAAAGAGGTGGTTAGTGTTGATTTGTAGCTCCTGGGTTTTTTCCAAGATCTGCTATAATGTGAATATTTGATCGATGGTACTTTCCTAGTCTAAGGCCGAACTGATATGCACCTATCAGTTTGTTGACGAAAGGCTTAAGACGTTCACCTAATACGGCAGAAAGGTTCTTGTATGCAATATTCAGGAGACTTATGGCTCTATAGTTGTCGCAGTTCAGAGCGTCTCCTCTCCCGAGAATCGGACAGACAATGCTGAGGTTTCATTCATCGGGCATGCCTTAAACAGTTCGTCAGCGAGGCCGTCAGCTCCAGCGGCTTTGATGGACTTAAGATTCGATATATCTATCTTCACTTCCAGGTCGGTTGGGCGGTATTGTAGGACTGTTTCGCCTTAGTCGAATGGTACTATCTCTGTAGGAGCGGAATTTTCTTATTAGTCGCCGTTATAAAATTTGGAGAAATGGTCTGTCCATATTCTCAGCGGTTCTACTACGATGTTCCCTTGATGATCCATTCTACTCGATTTACCTATTCCGAAGTTGGACCGAGTATTAGTGAATTATAACAAATAAGGCTTCCAGGACTTCTGAATATTCAACGAGCAATTTTCAACATTAAACAGATTTCTTGAATATCTCAGAAGAATAATAAATAGGTACTCAGAACCTAAATCTTATGTCGACATTGGGATGTTTTAAATGCAGACAACAAAAATATAAAAACATTTTAATGACTTTCTCTTTGCAGCCAGCAGAACTTTATTTTAAGGAATCAAGCAGACCATATCTAATAAAACATAAATAAGACCTTTTCAAATATTTTCACTCTCTTAATTAAACCGAAAAATGTAGGTCCCTAATATTAGAGTTGTGATAACCGAGTAAAACACGCTTCAACGGTTGGTAAGAGACTGATTTTATTTAAGATAAGTTGATAGTTGAAAGTATCCTATAAAGAGAGTAAGCAAACAGTTAGAGTTCTTGTATATGCAATATACATACAATTACTGCATACCCTACATATGCCCCCTCTTTAAAAATTTGTATTTATACATACTTTGTAATAATTAATAATTAATAATTTTAGTAATTAACATGTATACATTTAATTCAATTTCAATTTACATTTCACATTAGTATTTACTTCAGATTGCTATCGCAAAAAAAATAATAATCGAAATACAATAATATGGTTTGAGCAAAGAGTTATAATAAGATATATCAAATAAAATACATCTTTTAACAACAAGAAAAAAAAATAATTTTTTTTTTTTTACCTTCTTGACAAATGTTTACTCAATAACAATTCAATTTCGGGCAAATAATATTTCAATGTTAGCTTATTTTTTACCTTTTAACTTATATTTATTATTTTTCATAGATTTTTAAAAATGACATACTACTGGTTCTGGTTATTATCATTACAAGGAATTATTTGGTTTGCATGTCTTTTCCACATATCACTCGAATCAATTGTTTTTACTATATATGTTTGTTTACCTATTTTTTTAAAAATAATACCTCTAATCCATGAAACCTTCCCAGGTACTGAGTAATTTTTTGTCATAACTAAATCATTACATTTAAAAGTAGTGTTTTTTGCACCACGATAATATTTTTTCTGTTTACTTTGTTGATTTTTAACAATATTTTGTATATACGTTTCGTTTTGTAATGCAACTTTTCGTTTTGGGTTTAGCAAGTCTAATCGAGTTCGCAATTGTCTTTTAAACATGAGTTGAGCCGGTGAAACTCCTGTACTCAAATGTTTCGTATTACGGTAATCTAATAAAAATCGACTTAATACATTTTTAAATTGTGATACCTCTGTATGATACAAGCTTCTTTTTAAACCGTTTTTAATTGTTTTAACTATATTTTCTGCTTGTCCGTTTGTTGCGGGATGTCCAACCGGACTTGTAACATGCTCTATACCATTATTTTGTACGAAACTTTTAAATTCTTTTGACACAAACGCGGTACCATTGTCCGAAACAATAGTGTTTGGTAGACCGAAACGAGAAAACAAATCTTTTAATGTGGCAATCGTCGCACTACTGGTAGTATTTTTACCCATATCTACGCACTCAACCCATTTGCTATAACTGTCAACCACAACTAAACACCAGCGATTAAAAATTGGACCGAAAAAATCAATATGGATCCTACTCCATGGATGTTCGGGCCATTCCCAATTGATAAGTTCTTGTTTTGGAGGCGTCGACCGGGTCATTAGACAAGCAGTACATCCCTTAACAATGTTTTCCAAGTCATTGTTTTGATTTGGCCACCAACAGCATTCACGCGCCATAGATTTCATTTTGTTAATACCCATATGAGAAGCATGAAGAAATTTTAAAACATCCTTTTGAATCTTTCCCGGAATTATAATTCTATATCCCCAAAATAGACATCCAGATTCTTGTGAGAGTTCTTGTCTTCTATTAAAAAATGGTTGCAGCTCCTTATCTGAACATTTTTCCGGCCAGTTGGTATTAACAAACTCCAAAACTTTTTGCAGCAATCTATCTGTAGCTGTTTCGGATTTAATAGACTGTAAATTAAGCGGTACTTTGTTAACTTCTTGAAAATAGTTTAAGTGAACATCACTTGGTAATTCGCAAACAGGCATACTACTTTCTGATGGAAACCTAGAAAAGTAATCCGCAATGTTTGTCTTTGATCTAACGTGAACTATATCAAAATTGTATCCCGACAGCGTTATAGCTATGCGCTGTAACCTATTAGCAGCCATCAAAGGGATGCCCTTCTTAGGATTAAATATATGATGCAACGGCTTGTTGTCAGTAACTAGCGTAAATGTCCGTCCAAACAAGTAATGGTGGAACTTTGTTACACCAAATAATATGGCAACAGCTTCCCTGTCTAACTGCGAATATTTCTGTTCCCTATCTGACAACTTTCGTGAGGCGAATTCTATTGGATGCTCTTCACCATCAGGTGAAACCTGCGATAATATCGCTCCTACTCCTATTGGACTAGCATCCACTGTTAGTTTAGTTTTGAATTCGGGATTATAATGAGCTAAACAAGTGTCTGATTGCAAACCTAGCTTCAATTCATCTACAGCATTTTTACACTCCTCTGACCATTCAAATTTTTGACCAGATTTTAGCAAATTGTACAAAGGAGCACCTACACTTGAAACATTTGGTAAAAACCGCCTATAAAAATTAATAACACCTAAAAATGCCTGCAGTTCTTTTACATTAGTAGGGTACGGAATATTTTGAATCTCTTTAACCTTTTCTGGATTTGTATGTAATCCATCCTTATCGATGAAATGTCCTAAATAGCTAATTTTTTTACAGAAAAAATGACATTTTTCTTTTGCTAACTTGAACCCAGCATCTCTCAAAACTTCCAGAACCTTATGTAGACGCTCAATATGCAATTTCCTATTAGGAGCAGTTATTAAAATATCATCGAGGAACACAACTACACCCTCTAACTTCATTAACAACCCATCCATAATTTTTTGGAAAATTGCAGGTGCAGAGGCCAACCCATAAATGAGCCGCGTGTATTGAAACAGGCCTTTCGTAGTCGAAATAGTTGTGAATTTCCTCGATGATACATCCAACTCAATTTGTTGGTAGGCCATGGATAAATCCAATTTTGTAAATTCCTCACCCCCGTGTAATTTTGCAAACACATCTTCTATTCGAGGAAGAGGATATTTTTCCACTATTAAATTGGGATTTAAGGTGACTTTAAAGTCTCCGCATATTCGCACATCCCCACTTTTCTTTAGCACAGGCACTATGGGCGTACCCCAATCGCAAAAATCTACTGGCTCTAACACACCTAGCCTTACCAACTTATCAAGTTCTTTTTCTATTTTGTCTTTTATGGCGAGCGGTATAGGCCTAGGTTTAAAAAATTTAGCAACTGTCTCATCTTTAATATGCAACTTGGCCCTGCTTTTTCGGAAACATCCTAAAGTGCCATCAAACAATGAATCAAATTTTTTAATTATTTCATTTCTTACATCATTTTGTATCCTATTAATGCAATTAAAGTTGGACATATTTAAATTAAACAATCGTAAAAATTTTCTACCAAGTAGTGGAGGACCACCATCTTCAATAATTATCAAAGAAATAACTTTACTTATGCCGTTGTAAGCCATGCGCACGTCACAAATCCCTAATGGACTAATCATAACACCATTATAAGCTCTTAAAATCATATCAGTTTTTTTTATAATGCAATCGGAAAAGAAACGCTTATATGTGCATAAAGAGATAACACAGCACTCTGAACCGGTGTCTAATTCCATTTCAAGCGGAATTCCATTTACAATTACTCTTAATTTAATTGGACCATCTTCACCGTTATTGCTGCTACCCGAAAACGAAAATAAGCATATCTCCTCATTATTTATATACTTTAAGTCTCTCTCAACTGGACACATTTTCTTTAAATGCCCTCTCTTTTGACATTTGTTACATTTATAGTTCTTAAATTTACAATAACTACTTGCATGATTACTATATCCACATACTGTACATGACTGCTGCTTCTGTTCTTGTCGATGTGGCTGCTGTTGTTGTTGTCGCCGACTTGTCTGCTGATGTCGTTGCAGGTGTTGAGAAGAACCGCTACTCTGTTGCTTTTTCCTGTTGTTTCCCATGTACAAGAATGAACCATGAGGTTCTTGTTTAACTGCAAATTCCTCATTTTGATGACGTATGTATTCGTTTGTGTTCGCGATCTCCACTGCTCGTGTTATGTTGCACGATGCGACATTTTCTAGGAAAATTTTATCTCGGGATGGACCCTTTTCCAATCCCATTACAAATCTATCCCTTATGGCACCTTCCAGATGAGCACCGAATTCACAATTTACTGCCAAAGATCTCACTCGTACTGCCCATTCATTTATAGATTCGTGTGCACTTTTGCTAGCGTTATAAAACTTATAACGTTCTGTAAATCCAGATGAAATGGGCTTGAAATGATTTTTCATAGCATCCACACACATATCAAACGTTGTTGTTGCACTCTCCACTCTAAATGGGTTTATTAAATTTTTGAGGAGCACATATGACTTTTCTGAGATGCTTGTTAGAAATATCGCCTTCTTTTTTACATCATCTGTTATGCTATTAGCAATAAAAAATTGTTCTGTTTGATTATGGAAGATATTCCAATCGTTAACCTCGTGGTCAAAATGAGGTGCATTGCCAATAACAGACATTATACAGATTTACACTTTTTATACTTTGAACAGTTAACAAGTCTTTTTTAATTTTTCACTTCGTCGCCACTGTGATAACCGAGTAAAACACGCTTCAACGGTTGGTAAGAGACTGATTTTATTTAAGATAAGTTGATAGTTGAAAGTATCCTATAAAGAGAGTAAGCAAACAGTTAGAGTTCTTGTATATGCAATATACATACAATTACTGCATATACTACAAGAGTAAAAAAAAAATTAAAATTAAAACTAAAATCTGCAATTTCCAGAGCAGAATATCGTATTTTTTTCTCCATTTCCCTTTGATTGACAACTTTTCTATGTCCCATCATCCCAACACATGTCGTCCTACTTTCCGTCGAAACCATCAAGCGCAATAGCAACCCAATTAAACCGTAATTATATTCCTCATTTAAATCAAAGAAGGCAGAGAAGAGGAAAATAATATAAATATTATTTATTTTTTTTGCTGAGCTCCTTCATCAAAAATTAGGACAACACTGAAAATGGGAGCAGCGGCCATAGGTGGTAATAAATGAAAAACTTGTTAAATTAAAACTCTTATTTTTTTTTGAAGCTCGGGATTCCCAGTGTGGTCGTAACAACCGCCCTCTGGCGATGGAGATGAGAAGAAAAAAATTATTAAAAACACAGAAAATATATATTTTTACGGAGATGAAACTCGCACAGTAGAGATCCAGAGAGTTGAGTCTCCAACATTTTAACCATTTTATACTTGCAAACCATTTGGCCTGAATCTTTCTTTTTTACTCTGTGCAAAGAGTATCATCATAATATAACGGTATAATACTTTAAGAGAGCCCGAACGAATAGGAGCTTCAACAAGATGGCCTACTTTTCTGTCAAGTTGGTTGTCCTCTAGAGCGTTATTATTTTCACTTCACCAATATGAGTAATTTTTCTACACCACACCTCAACCCAACCTCCACCACCACCCACTCGGGTGCGGGTTCTGTGTTTTGTGTCCTGCCTTTTTGCACTCTCAACGATTGTGGTGTTCGAGCGTGCGAAAGGACCTTGTTTTCTCCTCACTTTTCCTAAGTTGAGGCGTATAATGACAAAAAGGACGAAGTGGCTCTTCGCATAGTCAGTCAGTTGTACATTCCCACATTCCAGCAGAGATACTGAGACAAAAAAAAAAACTAATTACAGTGCCAAAACGGTGAGATCTGCTTCCTAAATTTTTTCCTTCTATCTCCTGATGCTATTCTACGTATTTCGTAAAAACGGATGTTGGCCCGATGGCGCCCTAAGGATTCACCAGTTCCGCTTTTAATGGCTAAGTTAAAAACAAAAAAAAAGTAAAACATCGGTTGGTGTAGGTTTTCTCCCGTGGTGGTATGGAAATAAAGTTTGTTTTATAATAAAATACTCTTTTTCCCAAGCAAGACATTAATTGCTTCGGTTAAGTTAAATGGGAAAAAAAGGATCAGACTGATATACATGAGTTCGGGGAATTGTTGGAATTATATAGGAACAAAACGACCATTGACCTCGGTGGTTAGGCTGGAGAATGGTTTTTAATTTTTTTGTGTGGACTGGTTTCAAGAGAAGTCTTGTCTATGAATTGAGTGGAGATACCGCAGAAGTTATTCACATCATGATTTGGCTGAATTTTTTTTGCAAGCTTTAATGAACTTGGTGAAGAAGATTTTTTTTTTAAATAAAATTAAAATCAAAATTTACAATGTTAATCACGTGTCTGGCAGCCTTTGGCGATGAAGATTATTTTTTATCCTCAGGGTGACTAAAGCAGGCGTAATTTAGAGAATTCTGAATAAAACTGTATTTTAACATAGCAACCTTCTAAAAGTGGCAAACCAAGCACTCTTGGGCCAATTTAAATTCATCTGAGACCAATGTTCTTCGTTTAATTTTTATTTTCATTCTTTGGTAAAAGTAAAATTCAAAAATTTTAAAATTAGTTGTTTTCGAACAGTATAATATACATTTTGTAAATTGCTACTTATTTTAAAATTGTATTAAAACTGTTAAAACATTTTAATTCATGTGTGAAATTTAAAAAAAAAATTAAAAACATTTAAAACAGACGATAAGTACCCAATACATAACTATGCACAAACTTTAGTGTAATATTTAATGACTACAATGCATATTTTAAACCATAAAGAGTATATAAAACTTGTCTAGATTAAGAATTTAAATTTTACAATTCACTTTTTATAATAGTTTGACTTAAAAGCTAAAACTAACTTATTATTAAATTAAATCCAGTTATCTCGACAATTTGGGCCCAACGTTCTTCTTTTGGCTATTTGCTTACATGTAATGTTTTATTAGTCAACGGCCTAGACTTTGATGAAAGCATCGCTTCCCATCGATCAGCGAAATCAAGCATCATTGTGCGTGGTTAAAACTTGGATGGAGGACCGTTTAATACCAACGGTGTGCTAAAAAATCTAAAATAACTAACACCGTATTTCATGTAATGTGCACGCAACCTGGGGAACAATACGATCGGAAACTCTTGTCCTTCCTTGAAGAGGAACACGAAGGAAAGAAACGGCCAGGATCCTTATCGGAAGCCCTATGTCCCTAGCACGCAATCTAGAGAAATAAACGGGTGTGACTCTAAAAAGAGAACCTGTCCAATGAGCTTCCTTGAAGAGGAGATCAAAGGAAAAAAACGGGTTGGATTAGTAAATAATAAATAATACTCCTAATAATAATAAAAATAAAAAAAATAATAAAGTTTGCCCTACTTTAGCTAATACCCTACTATTTTATAACAAAAATTTGGAGCAGCTTCAGAATTACAGTAATGCCTCTCTGTCATCGAAACGCCTTTTAAAAGGTTTTTGTTTACGGCCCGATCTTAAACTCTCTATACACTTGATTGGTATCCACACTGGACGAGAACAACTTTGTCATTTTCCCAACCTCCACTTATCAAATTTGCGGTTATGACTCTTAACTGAAAAAATATAAAAGCCAAAATTGTATGTGATTCCAAGTGAGTAGTGATGACATGATTTTGGGTGCACACTGGTTGTGCAATATGATTGTTTAATAAGGCGGTATATAGATGTCGTAACGTTTCGCTGGGTAATGTGATTAGGGATATGTAGGTGTTGTAACGCTTCGTAGATTTATTTATATAATGTAATGTTTTCTTAATCTATTTCTTTATTTTTTTTTAATGTTACCATTGTAATAATTTTTGATCAAAAGACTGTAGTGCTGATTATTGTTTTTCTCGTAAAAGGGTGCGTCAGTTATGGCTCGGGCCTATCGATACCTGAAGGATCCACAAGAACGTGGATCTATTGTGTCAATTTTCTTGACCAATAATCGGTCGCTGGTGTTAATGTAGCTTGAATTTCGTTGTCGATTTCCTAATCTTGTCGCGCCAGCTGGGCAAACATTCCAACGCCTATCTATTCGAAGCGAACAGACTGGAACCGCAGGCGCAGGCGACCATGCATGGTATGGATGCCAGCGGACTGGTCGTTCGACCGAGAATATCGTGGCTGTGGCTGCCCTGCCGATGTCGAGGGGACCAATAAACATCAACCAGACAACGGGCCACGCAATTGGACATCACCAGGCGGACACTACAGTGAAAGACTTACACATGTTTCCATAAAAAGTGCAAACAGTGCATCAGTTAATTCCAGCTGACCGCCCGTCGCGCGTGAATTCCTGTCAAATCATCTACAATCTCAACAGCGAAGAGGGTGATTTGTGTGTCGAAAATAATCATGAGCGACGAGGCGCATTTCCACTGAAGCGTCTATATCAAATCAATAAGTTAAATCTTTCTGAAAATCCGCATGTGATGTACAAAAAGGCATTACATCCACTCAAAGCCAAAGTGCGGTTCGGCGTTCATCCGGGAGGAATGATTGTCATTATTAATGATGAACGCTATCTGGCTATGATAAACGACTTCTTACTGCCAATATTGGATGAGCAGGGTTGGTGAACATGTGGTTTCAAGAAGACTGTGTCAGCGCACACACAGCACGAACCACAATGGATATTGTGAAGGAAGCATTTCCTAGTCGCGTAATCTCTGGGCTTGGTGATTTTGCATGGCCAGCAAGATCGTCTAATTTAACCATTCTAGACTTTTTTCTTTGGGGTTACTTAAAGTCGCGGGCTTAAGCCAACAAGCCTCAGACAATCGCAGCCCTTAAGGAGAATATTTGACAAGAATCCGAATTTGACATACCTTATTTGCGATACCTTATACAAACTTTATGAAATATTAAACCTGGTAAGTTCATGCAAAAACCTAAGTCAACAGACTTGTTTTGATGTTTGGAATTGGCAAGCTTTAATAAAAGGGTAGAGAAACTATGATGCTACATTCGATTAAAATTTACAAAATCGTCGTTTTGACCTAGTTTTATACTAAAGCAGCTTTAACATCGTACTAATTTAACTAAAATTTTTCGCCATTGTGTTTTGGTTTGCTCTCATAAATAAGCAATTCGTTTTTTTGTCCAAACATCTTACTTCGTATTTGTCTGCATTTAAAAACGCCTTTTGGTTCGTATGCTTAAATTCCCTTACAAACTGATAAATGCAGAAAAGAACCATCTACTGATATACAATTATTTGTTGAAAGAATTTCCATCAGTAATTGCAGAAAAGAATAAGTTCTTCCAGGGGTGGCCGTGGCGCGATGGATGTGTGCTCGCTTATGAACCTCATGATCACAGGTTCGATCCCTGCCGTCGTCTATGTCGTTTTAATTCCATTAAAAACCTTCTAAAATTGTCATCAATGGGTTGCTGGTTTACTCATTACATGTTGTTCAGGCATAACACTAACAACAAGTAATTGAGTTAAACTAGTATGCCCAACAAGGATGAACACCAATAAAATAATGTGAATTATAAGCGAAATAGAAATAAGACACGGCATTCTCCGCTTTAGTTCAGCCGCCATCCCTGGAGATAAAATATCTGAGACAACAACCTTCAGTCTCAGAACATCGTGCCACACATCTTTCTATCCTTCTTTCTCTTCCTTAACTTCACGCCCGCGCTGTGTTCAAACATTTAAAGGGTAATCATAATCCCTTCAGCGCGTGTAGATTATAAAAAAAAAATTTAAAAATAACAAATAATTAAATTACTTTCTCGTTTTTCTATCGAAAAAAAAATCTTCTTTTGTATCAATTATGGCTCATGCCAAAGGTAAAAAAAAAAAACCTTTCACAAATTTTTAGTTCTTCAAAATAGTGGAACACACAAGAAAATACATCACAATAGAAACAACTACACAAATTGAAAGCCAATTAACAACTACTTATACAAAATACCAAATTAGACAAGTTATGTTTATCGCAGTTTTCCTTTTTTTTTAATTTTTTTTTTGAATAGCTCGTCTCATAACATCATTTTTTACGACTATCATATCCTTTTTTTAGCCCATCTGTATGCAAACCCCGAAAGCTAATTTAAAAGTAATTTAGAGACAGCAAAAAACAAAAAACAAAAAAAATGCGAAAATATGATAAAAGAATGATTCTGTTAAAATTTTAATATGAACACACAGATATAGGGAATAGCCTTATTAAAAAAATTCACAAACCTTTCTGCTTGTAACCTAAGAAACGTGTTAACTGTAAGCACAACTACATAGGGACACAGAGGATTTTGTGAGGCTTCGTCCTCAAGTAACGACTGGTATTTTGATAACTTGGTTAATTGGAGGGGAGCCACGAATGGAGGACAATGTTTATGATTTTAGTTTTTTCTTGCAGGAACAAAAAAAAAAAAACAGCTCGCTTGAAGAGGGTGTTTTTTGTTTGACGAATTCTCACATCTCAGTTAAATTTTTGATTTTTGTAAATAAGTTTAAATTATCTGCTCTTGAAAGTTCTGTTCTAAAATTTCATTTTTTAATTATATGTTTTATTTATTAATTTATAACTGCCTTAAAGGTAGATAAAAATTCATAAATATTAGTGGACTTACAAACAACTTATTAACTCATTGGCTCAATGATAGCGCGCTAAGTGAAGATTTTAGGTGCAGGGAAATAAGTCCCCAGGAACTAAGTCGACTGAGGGTCTTAGTTCTCACTAAATGGGAACGAAATCCACTTTACTATAAAATGGTCTTTGATCCCATGCAAGGTGGGAAATTCGTTACAAAAAACTGTGGGTTTTAGTTCCCTTTGAATGTGAAATAAATTCCCATGTTAAGCCATGGGAACGACACGTATAAAAAGTGAGGTATGTAAGGTGGCGCATGCTGCCCCCCTGCAACCCCCCTGATTGGGCACACTATAGGATTTGGGGAAGGTGCAAGGTTGGGTGTATGCAAAGTTTCTTTAGCATTTAAATAATCTGGAAAATAACCAACATAAAATCGATAAGTTTTTGTTGTTGGAAATTCATTCCCACTTTATATTTTCGAGTGTGTACTAATTTCCCATAAGAAAATGGACTTAGTTCTCACTTAATGGGAACAAAGACCACTTTAGTAAAGTGGATTTCGTTCACATTAAGTGAGAACTAAGTCCCTCAGTGAAATTAGTTCCTGGGGACTTATTTCCCCGCACCAGGATTTTATACCTTTGCCAATGGTAATATTCTTGTCGAATTTCTGTGTTTCTCAACTTAGCAATTTAAAAGCAGTATTAAACTCCTAAAAGATATTTAAACTTTCCTTAAAAATAACTCATAACAAGTCTGCTCACTTAAAACTTCCTACAACAAAATATGAAGAGGATTTTTTTTGCAGAACCTAGTCAGCGAACACACGGCACTGTTTTTCGCCATATTAATTCAGCTCCCGTGTCAGTTAGATTTTGGACAGACGTATGGCCAGAGTAGCTAAGCAGGTATGGAGTAGTGCACCGCGCCGTTTTGATACCATAAACTTGTTTGCACCTTGGGTATAACGCGATATGAAGAGGGATACATGAGCTCGAAGTTCGCTAGATCACAGTCTTAAGATCGAGGAGAATCCTTGACAGAAGTAGTCAAAGTTCGTCTAAGAGCCACTTCACCGAGTTGAGTAAAGTGATCAAGTCTTTTATTTCAGATAGTTCGTTAATGTCGACTAGAAACAATTTTGGCAAGAGCAGACGTTTTTCTTCTCCTCTCGGTTCCAACAGCTATGATAAAGAAAATTGTAAGGAATGCCCATGCTTCGCTGCATGTTCCCATATTGACCGGTATCCAGTTCAAGTTGGAACTACCCTATAGCCATATCCCATCTGAGTTTGCGTATTATGTCAGTTGTTCAGGACTTATTTCTTATAGATGACCCACATCCTTCTAAATATAATAAAATTGCTGATTTAAAATAGCTTTTTCGGCCTTAGTCCACAAAAATTGGCGTTTGTCCCGGTAATCTCTAGCATGGACGCATCAGTTGACTATAGTAAGAGCCTTGTCAATATGCGAATTTGATTCAATTTTTTGACAAAAATCCAATTTGAACTATATCCAACCAAGATTAAAATTCTTAACCATTAACACTTGAAAATTTTGCCTGTGGACTGGTATTGTTTCTTTATGAAGGATTTTATCAGAATATAAACTATGTATACTACTGCAATTGGTTAAGCTTTATTTCCCATTTTTCCATTGTGACATTTATGTTAATGTTCACACTTATCTCGACATTACTGGATTTCGAAACTGAATCGATGGATTTAACAGCCACCTGGCTGTCTGTGAAAATTGTCGTTTTCCGGTTCTGTTCTGGTTTTTCAGGATTTCATTTTAAAGAACTAGGTAGCCGAAAGCATCGAAAGACATTACCGACAGCACACTCCATCTTTGAAGAATCAGTAAAGATGGTTGTGTCGATGTCTATCATCACAAAGTAGTCCCTTCTCGATGGAAATATAACTTTAAAATCCCTACTGAGGCCCAGTAGATCAGTATTTGTCAATAACATGTGTGCTGGGATCAGATATGTAAGCTTGAACCCACTTGACTGGCCAGCCTAACTCTCATATTTTAAATACCATTGAAAATATCGCTCGCACTGCGTTACACCATAACATTATAAGGTTAGTCATCTCATAATCCTTTGAGTGGTTGCTAATTATAAAAAAATACCTTGGCCATGCTTGGCAGAAGAAAAATCCCAAACCAGCAACTTTAGATGAGTTAAAAAGTGCTTAGCTTGAAACATGGGATTAAATACCCCAGTATAAGATCGACAATGTTATTATAAGTATGCTAACACAATGGAATACATTTTCATTGGAATGTTTTAAATCAATGAAAATCATTTGTTTGTATTTTCTATTTTTGTGATTTTTTCTAAAGGAAAACAAACAGCAGTTCTTTTTTATTTTAAATGACTAATTATAAAGCCCCATTTCAAAAATAAGAATAAAATAAAAGTAAACTAAACGCTTCCACTTTTTCCTTACGTTACTTTAACTTTTTACAGCAGCGGTCGTTTTGGATTAAGTTATAAAATAAAACAAATCTAAAAAAATGTCCTGATTTTTAAAACTAAATTATGTACATATATTTGATAAAGTTTATACAAAATAAAATAAAAAAAAATAATTAATCGCCCGTTTTTGAGTTATTATATTTTCAAAAAAATAATTGAAATATTTTTCAAAAATTTAAAAAAAATTGTTGCAATATTTTTTAATCTTTTTAAAAGCTTCTATGTAAGAACTTTTATTTAAAGCCTTTACCCATGCCAATAACGGAAAAGCCAAAATCTCAAAAAATGGTCCTTTAGTAGGGGGAGATGGCCTAAAATGGACCACCAAGGTAAAACGGCCCCCTTGCTAGAAATTCTAGAATCGAACAGAATTAGAAGGTTTTGGTAACACACTTCTTTAGTTTATCTGACATCACTGACATAAACGAAATTTTAGCAGCTTCAAGCTATTGTTTGAAATTTTGCAGGTTAGACTGTCTCTAGCCATCTACAAAAGTAGAACCAATAAAATGTTGTAAAAAGTTTGTTGACAAAAAAAATTATAAAAAAACATTCAATTTTGGAGAAAACAGTAAATGAATGTATGTAAGTATTAAGTACTTCTAATTAATTTACTGAAATTAGTTGGCCTATAACCATTTCAGTGTGTTCGGAATTAAAACTTTAATAAAAGAACCCTAAACGGGCAAAATGGCCTACTAAGAACTCGCCTAAAATGGCACTGCCATTTTATACTTACCCTTACATTTTCATTTTCTTTATAGTGAAAATGGTTTGGAAAATATAAACGATGTACAGAGAGGCAGTCCTGGACTGATAATGCATTAACAAAAGCCCTAAATGCCGTCCAAAAAAATGTACTTGCAATAATTGAGTATTATTATAATTTCTACTTTTCCTTATTTTGTTTTAAGTGAAGTTGTTTTAAATGAATTGTTGTTTTGTTTTTTTTTTTATTGAGTATTGTTTATGTTTATTTTATTTTGAACTATGATTTGTTTAAAATAAAGTTTAAACTAAATTGAAAATGGTTTTTGGCTATTGCCTAGTTGGCATACTGGTATGCCATTTTACCCGGACAATTTTGATCGTTGGAATTTGAAGAGTTTTTTTAAATTAAATACTTTAAATACTTTTTGAAACTTTTTAAACTCGTAAAGCAAACAAATGTAAGCGTTATTGATTAAGCTTTGAAAAGAATATAAGATTTAAGTTTAAATGTCACATTTTTGTGAGATATGATACATTTTCCTTAGGGGTGCCATTTTAGGCCACTTTCACCTAGCTAGTTTCCATAAAATCTTTATTTCTTGTATTGAATTATATATGGTAAAAATTAAGCAAAACAGAAACATTCTCATCAAAATTCTAAGTGTTTCGAGATTTTCGAAATCCATTTTTCATTTTTTGTACCGTGCGCCCGGCGTCGTGGGTCTGTCGAATATATCTTGTAGATAGCTATCAAAAACTTTTGATTATCAAGTTTAAAAAATAAAATCGAGCATGTGGTTTTCGAAATATTGTATTTTCAAAAAATTGCAAATAAAAAAAAATTCAAACTCTTAAGAACGTTTAGAATAAAAAAATTGATCAAAATCCGTTGAACAGTTTTTGTGAAAAAAGTAAAAAAAAAATGGTTATATGGGTCATTTTTTAAAAATTGAGATTTTTTATTGATCGTTTCAAAAAAAAAAAATTCAGTTTTTTTGGGTTTTAGTTTCTAAATCTACAGTAAACAAGTAGAAAAGGAGTTTTCCGAGTTGCGCAAAAATAATTTCAAATATTTTTCATTTTACGAGTATTTTTCGATAAAAATTAAAATTGAAAATTTCGAATGTATTAAAAATGTTCTTTTTTGCATCAAATAACAATAAATAGTATTAAACAATAAATAGTTGTAACAATAAATAGTTGAAATTTTGTGGAAAGCAAATAAATTTAATATGATAATTAATAAAAAATACAAATTAAATAAATTTTGTTTAAAAGCATGAAAGAGGCAAAAAAATATTTTTAAATAACGACACATAACTTTCTCGGAGCTTTTACGGTACCAATACTGTAAGGAATGATGAAATTCAGTATATTTATCTAGAATATAAAAATATTAATAATAATATAAGCCATTATAAACTAATTTTAATTTAAATTTAATTTAAAAGAACATATATTAAAAAACAAATACGAAAATTGCCACGGAGATTACAAAATCGACTATTTCTTAATATTAATATAGTCAATGTAATTCAATGTCATTCAAATTATATTAGGTTCAAGTATGATACCTTTCTCTTGGCGGTAGTTAGACGAAAAAAATATTAATATGGTACAAAGATAACAAGGCCACTGAGATTACACTGAATTTTTACTCGGATGAAAAAATGATTTTGTATGGAAATTTTAAAGCAATTAACTGCAATAATTAAATTATAATAAAACATGAAAATGAAGGTTTTTTGACGTGCTATAAGATGATGCATCGTAAAAAATTATTAAACATTGTTTAGTTGTGTGAAAAAGCGAAAATGTTTAATTATGTTTTTTTTTTTTCAAAATCTTGTCACATTCATTCAACTAAGTATTGGGACAACAAAAAAATTTTTTTTTTTTTGCATATCATAAAATTGAAGTTTAAGAGAAGGCCTTTAAAACGACAAGGCCCAAAATTAAAAAAAAAATCATTTTCATCATTAAAAATATTAATAAAACTGATTAAGCATCAAAATCACATCCCAAAAAGGCCACGGAGATTACACATTATTAATTACCATGGATATTCGTTACATTCAATCGATCTGCAAATTTTTTCTTATAATGCAGACATATAAACACAGTTCCGTGCCAAATTTCAAGTCTTTAAATTGAAATGCAAAAAAATAGAAGCTATAACGCTAAAAATGTAATTTTTTTAAAACGACCCATATTGGAGAAACCATTAATAACCATTTTCTGTAGAATTGTTTTCACCATTTTCTAGATTTTACTTAACGTAATTTTGGGAATTCGGTTTTAAATCTGTGGAACAGTTAAAAAAAAAAAATAATTTCGAAAAAAAATTTATGGAACCGTTACTTTTGGTCATAAAAAAAGAAAATACGTGTGGGGTGAGTTTTTAAATGAAATTTACCAAGTTTACAAAAAAAGACTAGCTTCATGCTCATTTAATTTTAGATATTTTCCAAAACGGTACAATTGAACTTGATAAAATTTCGTAGGCAGACGTGCCTGAAAATCTTAAATACTATATTGCATACTAAAATTTTAAAAAGAAAATGTTAGATTTAAAAAGTAATTCAAATAGCTTTGTATTGAAAATTCAATAAGTATTTTTAAAATGTGGTTTTCGATTTTATTAAATCATGAAACATAGCAGTTTTAGCCCAAATACTTATCATAAACGTGTTAGGGAAATTATTATTTTTCTCCAAAACGGCTTCAAGAATTTTCAAAAGTTTTGTCCAATATGAAATAATTTAAGATTAAGCCAAACAGTCTTAATAAAAAAACATAAGAGACAATATTTTTTTTACTGTTAACAGTATTCTCAGTATCGACTTAATCAGTTTTTTTACTTTAGTTTTTTTTTTTTTTAGAAAATTTTATTTTGTTTTTCTACGATTCGATAATTTTAAAAATGATGATTTTTTTTTAAATTTTAGTTTTTTGATGCAAAAATACAAAAAGAAAATAAGATTGGCGTACCAAAATTTTTTCTTAAAAATAGTTTTTTTTTAGAAATATGTGTTAGTACAATATACAGAATTATTAAAGCTTTTAAAAAGTTCTTCAATTTTTTTCAAAATTCCTTCGTTGAATTAGATGACATCCTGAGTTTTAAGAAACTTAAAAATTGGAGATTTTGCCTTGATCATTTTTTTTAACAAATTCCATTTTTTTTAAAGAATAATTCTTAAAATTCTAAGTCAAGCAGGAGCAAAACTTATCTCGTGTGGTGTGATGTGGAGTGGTGTGTTGTGTTATCGGTTGTGCATTCTAATCAACCTTTGCCGTGTTGTTAGCGATCCTTATTGAGCAAAGTTATTTCTCTTTTCGAAAAAACTATCTTCTCATAGAAGAAAACGTCAGCGACACAGCGTGGTATGTCGCAATTGGAACACGTTTAGATTTCGACACAACATACCGCCCCAAAACTCACCACATCTCAGAATTGGTTCTACGCATATGTAATACATGGGGGCGATAATGACACTCCACTGGAAAACACAACACACGTTCTGGCTCTGCTTGAGGCAATTAAGTGCGTGGGCCACAGCGGGTAAACATTCTTGGAACTACTTCCCACATCAGAAATAGGTTAAATTTTGAATTTATTAAAAGTTAAGCCACAACTTTTTGTGCGAGTTATACGTACACCTGATTTTTTTTTCGTGGATTAAGGTCTTAACCACCGATTTCGGTCGATTAACTGAGCTATAAGTATGTTATTGGCTATCACATTACGTATTCAAACTCTGAAACATGGTTAAACTTAAGTTAAGCCACTGAAGTTGGTGGGTTGTAATCTTGATTTGCGTATCAAATTTTTTGCCCTTAGTCATTGGCAATATTTCCAATATAGAAACAGAACTTTCAGAAAAATTAGTGCCGAATTTTGATGTTGATCCTTTTGGCATGTTCCAAATTTTGAATGTAGAAACTTCATTGTATTCAGAACCTGTGAGATCCTAATTTGAAACACCCTCTATTTGTGTGCGTTCGGTTTCGAAAATCCTTAACGGGAAAGTTGCCGTTCATATCTGTGTTCCTTAAGTAACGTTGTAAAAAAAACTATTCATTTTATCGTCCTTTGGGATCAAAATAAAGAAAAAAATCCCTACAAAGTATACCCCGATAAAAAACTTAACAAAAAAAGGAAACCGTTTTGCATATGGACAGAGTATAACTTGTAACTTTTGGATATTACAATTCTGTCCGGGGTTTTGGCCACAACATGGAAACCATCATCATTGTCATAGCCATCATCATCTGGGCATCCTTCGTATCCTTATGCCTGTCTATATTATATGCAGGAAACTATCTTCTTACGGGTGACGAAATGATGACGATGACTATGATGATGGAGTCCAACTTGAGAATGAAAGCGCCATTTGGTCATCACTGCTGCTGCACTACCATAAATAGAAATAACTGCTGATGTTCGCCAACTTTCTGCTAATAAACGAAAGGATGACAAAAATGTTGAATAAGGAAAATAATAAAAAAAAATTGTAGAAGGAAACTATATTCAGGATGAGAGATGTGGTTTTATGTTATAGGCCACCCACTGTAAGTTTGAAAAAAAAAAAAATATATAATATATACATACAGAGCATGGAACACTGAAAGTTTATACAGAATGAGTAATTAGCTTGGCAACTTGCTCAAATGGAAAAACCAATTTAACCGCCAGTATTTAAAGTGGCTCCCTCTGTGTCCGTGTTTCTGTGTCCATGCAAGTATATTTATTTTGCTATGAAATTGCCCAGAATGATGGACTAGAATTTAAGCCCATTATAGGGATAGACAAGCCCCGTCCTGGTCCTGGCAGTCCTGATGATGGCAGGAAGAGCATGTGTATCTGTAGATATAGGTATAGATATAGACTGAGGACAGTAGTTGCAATTGTTTGCTTGGTCTGGGTAATTTGTTTAAGTAATTTAATTTATTTCAACTGGGTGATAAATTAGGTCCCGCACTATGACTAATGAGACTGATGAGTTTTAAGGACGTTGTGTTTAATTGTCACAGATAGTGAATGTTGGGCAATCCCTGTTTTGTTTTGTCTTTTGTGAATTTTTTTTGTGGAAAAAGCTTAAGTTATTAGCAGTTATAGCTGAAAACTGAAACATCAAAGTTTGCGTTTAATGCCATGATGTTTGACGTTCTGACTTGGTATATATAAGTAGGTACAACAAGGAAAATCTTGATTAAAACGAACTGAATATCAAACTAGTTTTATACGATAATATGAATTTGGTGAGTTGAGATTTATGAAGAAACAGGGCGTAGTGACGCACAACTATTAACCATTTCTGTGTGCGTATGTTGTTGGGAGGAATAGAAAAGATATTAAGGAAGATTTTTAGAAAATCTTAGAATCAAAAATAAGGGTACCTTACCTACCACCCACATACTGAAGGTGGAGCTTCATTTTAGAGTCCACGAGGACTGCAACCAAGAAGTTTCTTTCAAGCACCTCACCTATAAGCTGATATCGTTGTCTGGCCCTGTGAAGGCAAAGTCACTAACTACCTTAAAGTTAGAACTGTCTATTGTAACGTTCTGTCCAATACTTTTGGGTATTTACCGTCCTTTCTTGATGACAGAATTAACTAGATTTTGTCATAATTGGCCGTTAAACCCATCTTCTTCGCTTTTTTGTATAAAAACTCACAAAATCTAATGAATGAATTACTGGATAGATTTTCGAAAGATTGAGCATCTAGTGTTTAGTTTTGCACTAATCTTTCTAACTAATCTTTCTTGATGAAGCATAGTACATTTTCCATCTTCATCCTACAGAAAGGGGCGAATTTGAGAGGAATGTCAGAACTAGAAATTGCTATAGCTCGTCGCTGTGTCTCCAGAATTTCTATCCAAAACGGGCTTGATATCGATGAAAAGGTAGTGGATGTCGATTTGAAGTTCTTGGAATATTTCCAAGATCTGCTGTAATGTGATTATTTGGTCGATAGTGGACTTTTCTCTCCTAAGACTACAGCGATATAGACATATCAGAATGAAAATCAGAACGGCTTTAAACCTTCACATAATGGTTGGCAGAGAAGATTTTGAAGGCGATGCTGAGATTCCATTCACCGGCAGGCTTTCTTCTGAGCATATTTTGTCGATGAAGTGGTGCATACACTTAACTAAGTCTTAACCTACTGCCTTCACTTCATAGAGATCGGGTGGACGGAATTATTGGTCCATGTCGTCTAGGTCTGATAATACAAGCTAGGCTTCCTAACAGCGGAGTTTGGTTTATCATGCAGATATGATTTTTCCATATTCTCAATACTGACTACGATTCTTTCAGGATATTTCCTTGATTGTGTTTCCAATTTTCAGAATGGGGCTTGCCACCTTAATAGGTTCTTTTTTATCTTTTCGTTGAAATGGTCATTTAAGGCTCTGCAGCTCAGAGGCCGTATTCCCGATGACTTCTTAGCAATGTTTATCAATACTTGATGGAGGGCACATTGGACTTTTTAAGATGTAATTCAGTTTCGATCGGAAAAGGCCTTGGTGATCTCAAGGGATTGTAACAGTCCAATGTCGAATTTCTTTGTATTGGCTTTTGTCCAAAAGAGTTCTATTCTTGCTACAGCAAATAAGGAATGAGTGGTCCGGGTAAATGATTCGTTTATTATAAAAACAGTGTAAATTGTTGACTGTTGATCTAATACTGACATTGTTTACAAATCCGCATATCATCGGCGTTACACTGAAGACCAGATCCGGTAAAAAATTTAACATCTTTTTGATGTTCTTGTGGAACACCTGATGATAAGATTTGGAGTAAATCATCTAAAAATTTGTGTTTATTGACGATCGCTTTAAAAGGACCCAATCCAAGATATGAATAGCGGAATTATATCAACTTCAACATAGTATTCGAAAAGAATTCCGTAATATTGGTGATCGTTTATCTACCTCAAAGAAATCCATTTTGTTTTGGGGAGAATAGTAATTCAAAATGAAAGGGCAATGTATAATGAATTATACTCTCAAATAGTTTAGGAATGCAAGAGAGTTTGGCAATGGGTCAATAGTTAGATTTATCATTTTTATATTTTTTGTATGGACGGGGATGATGAACCAGTCGTTCCATTGCTAAGGAAAGGTTTGCTATATACATATAGATAGCTAAAGGACAGCTGTTAGTGACAAGGCACATTTTGAGGTCCCAATAGGACCAGAAGAAAACTCATCCTTAAGCAGATAGATCTTCTCAACTACTGAGGATAAGTCTGGTGAAGATGTGCTTACGTATTTTAATGACCAAGGACACCGATCAGATATTTGTTTGAGCTAAAAAATTGACAGAAACGTCACTTGAATAGAATGATTCACACATACTGCAGTAATTTTTTTTGTGAACTGAGACAGAATTGAGGAAGTCTTGATTAGATTTCGACTAGAAGTATTTTTTCCAAAGACTATTCCTCTTATTTGTCAATAACCAAAGTTCTTTTTTACACCAGGAAGGTAAAGAAGAAAAATTCTTGTGGGGCGAAAGTGAGAAAGTGGTGGAAGTTGCCTATCTAAATATCAATATATTAGATTCGTTAGAGATAAAATCACAGTTTATAACGAGTGATTTTTCAAGAGTCTCGGAAATTGAAAAAAAAAACACAAAATTCAGAAAAATGCATGAAATCTTTATTTGAATCGATAGTACGGTCGATATAATTTAATGATTGAAGATTATTTCACGCAAATGTTGGACGCGGCTGCACCTCAAATGGTCCATCCGCTTAGTGCAATTTTGGCATACTCTTTCTAATATTTCGGTCGGTATCTCACGAATAAATGCTTCAATGTTGGCTTCCAGTGCGTCAAACGAAGCGGGCTTGTCGCTATAGACATGAGCCTTAACATAGCCCCGCAAAAAATAGTCTAGAGGTATTAAATCTCACGATCTCGGCGGCCAATTCACCGGCCCCAAACGTGAAATAAACTGTTCACCGAACTCGCCTCTCAGGTGGTTCATTGTTACGCGTGCTGTGTGGCATGTGGCACCGTCTTCTTGAAACCACATGTCATGTAAGTCAAGCTCTTCCAATTTGCGGAAAAAAAAAGTTTGTTATCATCGCACGGTAGCGCTCACCATTCACAGTAACGTTGCGATTGGCATCATCTTTGAAGAAATACGGCCCAATGATTCCGCCAGCCTATAAATCCGCACCAAACAGTGACTTTCTGGATGTATTAGTAGCTCTTGCAATACTTCTGACTGCTCTTCATTCCAAATACGGCAGTTTTGCTTGTTCACGTATCCATTCAAGCAGAAATGAGCTTCGTCGCTGAACACAGGTTTTCGATAAAAAAGGGGATCTTCGGCCAACTTTTCAAGAGCCCATTCACCAAAAATTCGGCGCTGTGGTAGGTCGTTCGTCTTCAATTCTTGCATCAGCTGTATTTTGAAAGAATTTACACCTTAATCCATCCGGAAAATTTTCCACGTGTTGGAGTGGAGTAACAGAGGCCCGATTGCTGTGAACGGCGGCGAATCGATAATTCACGTTTATCACTAACACTGGCCGATACAGCTGCGATATTTTCCTCAGTTCGCTCTCTACGTAAGAGTGTTGTATGTACGTTCAACAATGTAAATTTGCTACGAAATTTAGTCACAATAGCCCGAATAGCCGCCTGAACAGGTCGATTAAGCAGACCATAAAATGGAAGAAGCGCGCCATGAACTTTCTTAACAGAGCACGCATTTTGATAATAAAATTCAATAATTTGCAAGCGTTGTTCGCTTGTAAGACGATTCGTGGTTAAATTATAGACCAACCTGAAGATGTTTTGAAAGTTACACAAAACAGGAAACGTGCGTGAGCTGTCGAAACCAATGTTGCCAGAAAAAAATAGCAAAAAAATCATCCATTATTACCAAAAAGTTCATTAATTTCTGCGAAGTATGCTTTAAGAAAATTAAATATTTTTTTAAGTGAGGGGGTAAGATAGGATGTTATTACTCCTGAAAGCGAAAGATGAGAAAGTCAGACCTATTGTATATCCAAACAATTTTTAATTTCGCACTCATCCTGCATAATGTGTGAAAAGAAACTAGAGCGCGCAGGTTGGGCTTAGAAAAGAAAAAATCGTATGGGAAGATCTTTTCCCCTATCCCAGCTTATCCGAGAGTCATAATTTTCTAAGAAAAAAACTTTTGGTACAACAACTTAAAGTTTGTATTTATTGTACGAATACAAATTGAATTTCCAAAATAAATATTGAGCAGTTTTTAAGATGTCAAAAAAATGTTATTAAAATTCTATAGGCATTTTCGAGAAAATACAATTCTTGAAAATCATTTTTAGCATTTGTATGGTGGGTACCGTTATTTTTAGCTAAAAGACAATATTATTTCTCACATCTTGTAGATTATGTTAAGAAACTTTTATTTATCAAGTTAAAAAAAATCGAGAATGAAGTTTTAGAATTATTGAGTTTAGAAAAAAAAAATTAATTTCTTTTTTAAATCAAAAAAAAAAAAATGAATACACAATGATATACTTTTGGGGAGCTTAAACATAAATACCGTACCGTTTTGAGAAAATCAAAAACAAAAAAATGCTTCCAATTTTTTTTTAAACATTACCTAGCGTTAACTGAATGACATTTTTTTAATTTTGTTAGAAAAAATCTGTGTAATAGTTTTTGAGAAAAAAAATATTTATAAAATTTCGAAAAAAAAAATCATATGGCAGGTAACGTTATCTTAAAAAAAGGAAAAAATTAAAAATACTGTCTACCAAGTTTAAGGAAAATCGGACGAGCCGTTTAGGCTGTAGTCGAAATGACAGACTGACAGACAGAATTGCGAGACCTACTTTTTTCGTCTTAGCTATCATCGTTATGTCTACTTTGATCAAAATCTCGAGTTCTATTTGTCGAGTGCAAACCTTTCCTTATAGTATCTACTTATAAGTCGCAAGTAAAATTGTACCTTATTAAGTCTGATTTATTAAAGTTATCAAATAAAATTTTTATTTTTTGTAAGTTTAATGATCTCTTGCCTAAAACTTCTTCCAACTATAAAGTTACACCCAAATAAAAGGCAGTTTTATTTTTGGTGACAGTATGGTCAGAGCATTCACCGCAGTTTTTGAGTTTTTTTTTTCTGTCCGGCCCAACCCATCGCTTTTCTAAGTTAACGTTGATGTCTGCTTTGCAACAGTCAATGACCTCGGTCCGAAGTTTGTTCTTGCTTCGCAACTAAATAGCTTTACGTGAGTCGGGAAGTAACCCTGACTTACAGCACAATTCACAATTCCGAGAACCGGTCCCATGATTTAACTCCAAGGTAGAGAACCCAGATAAACTTTGCTTCGTATGTGTCGTAGAAGTAGGTGTTTACTGACTTGGTCAGCCTGACTGCAACTCTAGAAGCCATCGTTGATTCAGAGAATCATTTCGTTGGTGCCTTGTAGGACCACTTCTCCCTCTCTTTTGCTTTCACCCAACAACCATCAACCTTCCAGAAATATTAAAACCGTCATCTCTTGTTGAGTTACTAGGCAGGGGGTGTTGCCACGGATAGGTGAGGGTAGGAGTTTATAGACAGAGGTGTTCTTTTGAATTCACATATCAACCCTTTGCTGGTCCTGAAATATAGACATGAATAAAAATAGCTTGTTTTGGAGAGGGGCTACGACTTGAATGATTAACCATTTCGTTGTTACGGCCCAGTCGTGCAAATTATTTTATTGACTTAACTTGTGAAGTATTAAACAAAATATTTTCAACCGCCAGCTTAACACAGCGTCTCTGTGAGCATTATTTCCCTGGGATCCTCAAATAACAAAAAGACAAACGAGTACAATCCTTCACGCCCACACACACATACACATCAAATCAAATCAAATCAAATCAAATCAAATCAAATGTTATTACCAATTTCACGGCCTATTTCGATGCCATCTCGAGTCTCAATTTAGCACAATCTAAGCGTTCCATTCTGATTTGCTGATAAATTTACTTCCTTCACTTAAATGTCTTCGTCATCATAATGCGTAATTTTATTTTGTGAATGAATAAAATTTTCAAAATAACTTTGCAGTAGAATAGGCCACACGAAGACTGTGGTGGCTCAAGGTCTATATACACAGCGCGGCCGCCCGTCGAAGACTTCAGTGACATCGTGCGTTGTCTTTATAAAATAAAATCCAAACGTCCCATAACCGCAGCAGCTACATTACTCTTTTTTATCACCAGCACAAAAAGGATGCGGCTTTAAATTGATGAGAGGCATTAACATCCTTTATTAGACGGATTTATTAACATCAAGAGTGTGCTCAGCCGTAGTCGGGAGGCTGCGACGCGACGGGCGTGAGTCAGAGAATATCCTTGTTTTAATATATTCATCAAGGAAATCGAGCAAAATCGACCATCTTCGAGTTCGAGGGGTTGAAACAGGTCCCAACCCCCTTAATATCATGTTTACCTTGGCTTTTGTTTGTGCAGATGGGATTGTCTTGTTTGTTACATTCTAGGTATTGCCTTTGTTTTATAAGGAAAGGAGAGTGTCCTCGTCCTTATCGCGCGACGCGTATAGAAGGTCACAAAGCCGGAAAATTAATTAATTCACTTGATTTCTATGTTTCGGTGTTTGGGGTGTGTGCGGATGGTGTGCGTGTGCCTCCAATGAAAGTCGATGCGGAAATTAAATGTCCTTCTCATCTCGATCGGTTGGATTAATTGCTTGGAGTAAGGTATCACGCGCACGGTGGCGCGGGCATGGAGTGCAGGTACTCAGATTTTCCCTTATACGAAAAAGAAACAACAACAACAATAATTGTCCATTGTTTTAAATTAATTGTTTGACAGAAAAGGAGTCCTATTTGAATAGAGGAAGGAAATTAAACCTGAAAAATACGAGTATGTCCATTTCGGTAGAGAGAAGAATGCCATTAACCGTAATTAATCGAATTAAGTGCGATATCCGTCAATGAGAGTGCGGCCCATATTGTTGAATGAATTTGAGTTGATTAGAAAGGTTGATGGTGGATGATATCTTAACCTATTCTTCGCAGTCTTGATAGGTTTTGTGTTTTTTGGTGTTTTGATGAAGGCAACGATATGGAGTAATTAAGGAACACATATACTCAGTGCAGTCCAGTAGGTGTAATATTGTCGGACTTGGACAGTCCATTTAGTAATTATTGGGCGATAGTTAGTTTAATGTTCGTTTTGTTCTTATGACCAAGCATATCAATCTTTTCTATCGTAGGGGTATTTTTAGACAAAGATTAAATGAAGATATTAAATTGGAAAGCTTTCTTGAGCTCTGGCCAACTCGAACTTTTTTCACTTTAAGTTTGTGGCGTTAATGCGAATTCCTCAAGAGGTCTAATCACCGGGAAAGGTTGAAGCACTTGGTGCGTATCGTTATATGGAAGAACGCCGAGATCAATTCGTTCCGATAAGGCACTATTATGAGGGTGGATTCGTCGACAATGGAAAGGATGGGATGAAATTACCTGAAATGTGTAGTTTCAGGAAAACGAATTACCTTTGATTGATGGTATTCAGTTTAGTAAAACCTTGGGTTAGCTTATAGATCTTTGGGATCGATCCTCTTAGGTGATTCTCTAGGGCAGACATTTTAGAATGCCTCTTCCGGCGAACAGCTGATTTCGGTTGATCGGGTGATCAAGTTGTGCTTACGGAAGTTTTTGTGGAAATCCACACAACAGTACAGTTACAGTATGTTTGTAGGGTACGAAGACAAATTAGGAGTTGTCATATACGGAATATGAGCCTTGGAATTCGTAAACGTGCAGTGCCAAAAGGGTTGCAAGCCCAAAAGCTAAAGTTTCAGCAAATTGAGGCCGTCTCGTTGCTTTCTATTAGAGTCTGTTTATTTTCCTCAATATCATGATATTTATTTTCAGAAGTTCCTCTTCAAAAATGGTTAGTGTATTGAAATGTCATACAGAGAGAGAGTGTTGGGTTCGATACTTAGCCACTGTAGGAAATTTGTAGGGGTGTAGTGCCTCTGGCAAGGAATTGACAAATCCTATAAGAGTATTTCTTGTCACGTAAATGGCTGCTCATTAGCCATTTGGAATCGGCAACAAATTGTAGATCCCCTCAATTTCTGGTATTTAACATGCACATGTCGTGTTTCTCTACGAGCTGTTGCACTACCAAATTTATTTATTTATCATTGTTTTCACAACGTTGAAATTGGAATTTGTTGTCAAAATAAAAAATATTAAAAAATGATTTCTAAAGTTTTTCAAAACCTTTTCTCAATCATTAAAAATCAAGACGGAAAAATAAATCTTGAAAACGCGGAATCCGTTAGTTAATGCCTTGTCCCAGTAAGCTTGACCTCAATTAGCATTTTGAATATGGTCCCGAAGAATGTGGGGTTTAATGTCTTTACGTTTTAACTATCTACATTCTATTTTCCTATATATAGTCTTTGAAAATGTTTGCTATAGGTTTTAATACTTTTAATCTATTTGCGAGGAACTTGTTGATTGCAGACTCGAAGTTTTGAAAGTACTTAACTCCTATGGTGTTGCGCGCAATGGATCTTCGAAATACTTGAAAGTCATTCTTATTGGTACTCATCACAAAAAATAGGCAGAACTTTCTAGTAAGCGTACCGGCACCTCGAATCGGGTCTTTCAAAACAAGGCAAATCCAACAAATGTTGTCCACGCATGAAGCCCTCCAAAGTAAATTTTCACCTGCTTTTTCTTATAGAATCATTGGACGTGTCTCCACCATGTAGAACGGTCAATTCTGAATGGTACACCACACCATTTGTTATTCTTCACCATGAAAAATTGGCTCAAACAAGAGCAATCAAAACATGGAATTGAGGTCATCTGTCGTACAATCCCAATTTAGCACCCTATAAATTCTTCATAATTCCAAAGATCAAATTTAAATGCCTGAAGAAGCAGCTGATGTAATTAAAAATTCATGTTTTTGAGGTACCTCAATCAGAGTGGAAAAAGGTCCTCGAAAATAGGCCCAAATGATGCGAAGGTGTATATATGTATGTTGATCTTCTTGGAGAATATTTTGGAAGAATACCTCTATTCTTTTAATTTTAAAATCTTTTATAATGCATAATATGTCCTAGAAATTAAGTGATGCAGACAAAAGTTTATAAAAACGCTTGAAACGGTTTTCGAGAAAAATAAGATTTTCGAAAACTATCTTTAAAAACTTGTGTGCACCGTATCGTTATTTAATGAAATAACAATTTTGTCTAAATCCTTAAGAAAGTGGTTACAAACTATTAGGTATAAAGTTTCAAAAACATCTCTAAAAATTTCAAAAAATGTTGAATACACATACATAACCCTACAAACTTTCTAGAAGACTCTGAATACATCAAAATCAGTTATATTGAAAATCTTTAGCAAAAAAATAGAAGACCCATTAAGAACATTTTTTCTGAATTTTGTTTAAGTCATAAACTTGGTTTTGCCAACAAATTTTTTTTTGAATATTTTATAAGAACCCATAGAACATTTTTTGATAAAGAAAAGTCTTTTATTATGAAGAAAAAATTGCATGGCAGATACTGTTAAGTTTGGTCTGAAAAAAAGTTAAAAAACGTGTTGATGAATAATTCTTTATAACTTGCCATTTGGACTTTAGTTCAACATGCCTACAGACGGGACAAGCAAAATTGCAAGGTGCCGTGTTTTTGTCCTACCAATCATCGTTATGTCAAAATCTGGAGTTCGAATGCTTTACTTGCCATACCTTCAATATACAACATACCTTAATAATACAGAGTGATTCGTATAAAATCAGTGTTGTTCCTCTACGTGTCGACTTTGATTGTCTACATTAATGCGTAGACAATTGTGTCGACAATGTAGACAATGTAGACAATGTCGACTATGGTGTCGACAATGTAGACAATGTCGACTATAGTGTCGACAATGTAGACAAAGCATGCCAGCCAATCTGTCATTCTTGATTTCTCTGTCAAATTGTTTACTTCATTTAAGAAAACTTCAGGTGTTAATTTGAGTTTTTATTCAAATATTGGTCGACGAAAAAATAAAGGTTTCGATCACCTAGGTTTTCTTTTAATGGAAAACAATAACAAATTTGTAGCATACTGTACAGTGTGCAACAAAAATCTACAAAATACTGCACAGGTAAATAAAAATTTGTTAAAAAAAGCATATTCATATCCTAATAATAATGCCTTCACATTCATTTACGAAAGCAATGCCTGTAAGCAATCCCAATCACCTGCGACATCTTAATCCGGCGATGTCTCTATGATTGTTTTGATTGATGACAATGATTTTGGCTCGAGCTCTGATTTTTTAGACGAAACATAATAAGAAAAATTTAATGTCTACGTTGTCTACATTGTTGACATTGGCATGTAGACAATCAGGAATTGTATACGTTGAATTGTCTACACGTAGACAATCGTGTAGTCTACATTTTTTGTCTACATGGAACAACACTGTATAAAATGCCACAAAAAACTTCTTCCTTCTTAATTTTTTGATCCACTAGCGACATTTCTTTCCAAACTTCAGTACTTCCTGTTAACACTTCCTCTTGGGACATTTTTCGGCGTATTGTCTTTTCCAACTATCAACTCAACACTTGTAAAATTGCATGTCCCCTAATTCTTCCCGAGAAAAGTTTTCATTTAGCCTTATTTGTTTTTAAAAATTATTAATTTTTTTTAAAGAGTTTTCCAATAAGACCGGGAAGATTTCGAAATAGAATAAAACAAGCAGTTTATGAAGTATTAATTAAATTCTTTTTTTATTTGAAAGGCCCATAAATACCATTAAGAATTTAATATGACATCATTCAAATGCTTGTCTCATCTACTTACTGTGGAACTGGTTCGAGTAGTCCAGATTTAGTAACTAAATAACAAACAACAGACGAGACAGATGTCACCAAAAGAACATGGCCGCAGAAGGCCGGCAAAATCTAAAGAAAAAACAGGAATGAAATATAGTTAATCCAGAACTTTGTCACTTTATTGTATGCCAATACTCGTAAACCCACGATATTTAAAAAAATAAAGATTTAAATAAAATTAATTGTTTGTCCTCAATAACAAAGTTGGACGAAGTCTTCTTTGCAGTTTTTTTTTTTAAATAGGCGTAAGAAAATGTAAATCCATTCCTACAATATTATCAAAATCTTTAGATCCTTTTTTGAAATAAAAGCTTTTTATACCGTTTGCTTAGCAGGTACCGATATTTTTTCAACTAAAAAAAATCTACTTCTCCTCTAGGGAATTCCCCTAGACACTTATCTACCAAGTTTGATGAAAGTCGGTTCAGCCGATTATGCTGCAGGTTGAGGAAAAGACAATCTAAAAGTACGCCAAGTTCTTACATCATGAAGGTTTAATACCGAATATTTAAAGTAGAATAATATTGGAACAGCTACAATTTAATAGAGAAATTTTATTATTTAAAGATTAGATACTGACTAAAATTTGATGGGTTCACTGGTCAAGTTTTTAAAACCTTTCGAATTGGGCATAAAAAAACTTCATCGTTTTACAGCAGTCGGAAGTGCTCCATTCAACCAACACAAATTCGGAGAAAGTGGGCGGATTCCATGCCCCCTGAATTGAAAACCTCAAACCCACCGTTGTGCAAAATTATAAGATTCTACGATGTCAGGAAGTGCTCCATAATTTTGATGATCTGTCAGTCAGTCAGTCAGTTACGGTTTTTGTGATTTTTGAGGCCTTATATCTCAGGAACCGCTTATGCTAGAAAATTGAAATTTAGTAAGGCGCCTGTGCCTTACAAGCTTAGCAAATGTTCGGAATTTTGAGTTTCTGACTTCATTGGTACTGAAGATCGGGAGGGGTCAAAAACCGCCTGAGTTTGCTGCCTTAAAAACGGTGTAGTCCCAGAACTTGGCTGGGCACTACCGTTCCCTTTGATCAGAGATACAGACTGATAGACTGAATTGGGGGCCAAGTTTTTCCGTGTTCTCTATCTCTTTCCTTGTGTTAAGTTTGATAAAAATCTCGAGTCTTCTTTTTTTTTTTGCTTGAAAACATTATATAGGAATGAAAAATAAACCTCATACATACAATTTATATGAAATGAGCAAATTGGCGATGAGTATCTTCTTAATCAGTAAATTTTGTGGTAATCTTTCAAGAGCTTTTTATTTTAGAGCTCCAACCCACGAAATTTTCCTACAATTTGCCCAACCCTAGATGACAAAGTGTTGGCGTCGACATTGGTGCTTATTTTGACATTCTCTTTCGTTAGAAAGTGAGTCGAATTCGTTGAAACTTAATTTTGAGACTCGGCGATTAGAATGTTAATCGAACAAATCGAAAGTTCACCCAATCCATAGAAAGTTCATTCATTTGCGAAAGCTAATTCAATTTTGAGATTTGAAAGAATAGAATTAAATGTCATTTTTGTGTCGTTTGAATTTTTCTGTCGAGTAAACAACAAAACATGTAAGTTTTTAATTATTTCATGGAAAATAAATTACTTTTATTATTTTTGTTGTTGTTTTATGTTAAAAGGTCGCATTCCAACTGGAAAAACCGCGAACAAAAGGAAAAGTTAATTAAAATAATGGAAGAAAATCCGGAGGTAGCAAAGGGTTTTTTTTTACCACCCGCGTTGATACGGAAAGAAAGAAAGCATCCACTATCCTTCTCCTCTGCACTTCTTCAGCACCATCTTAATTTATAAACAACACAAATGCCATATTTTTATTTATTATTTTATGTTTTTATCCAAGAAATTTAAATTATTATACAATAAACAAAACAATTACAAATAAACAAAGATTTCACCTTTTGGTTTTGACATTTCACAAACACTTCTCTTTTGTTTTTGATATTTTAGTGTGACCAAGTGTATACGAAAAAAATAAAAATTTAGAACGCGTCATGAACAACTTATTTTTTTTAAGAAAAGTTTCAAAACAGCTGAGTTGACACAAAAAATGTAATAAATATGTAGTTCTTAATGGTTAAACTTTACTTTATAATGAAAAAGTGTATTATTTATTTTGTTTCTTGATTATTTATCCAACATCTATAAAATGTTTAGAAACAAAAAAAATGTAAAACGGTCATACTAATTCAAATAGAAATATAGTAAATGTCAAACAGCTGACAATTAAAATGAATCTTTTTTGAAGTTCATTTTATGCTATCTTTCGCAAATGAATGTTATTCGTTCGAATCTCAAAATTAAGAAAGTTCATTCGAAGGAATAGAATCATTCTAACGAATAGACTATTCATGAGAATGTCAAAATAAGCATGATTACTTCTAATTTGGAGATGATCCAAATTTGTTTTAACTTGCATATCCAAGCCTTAGTCCAAGATAAATTTGGTTAGAAATCATTTCCTTGCTTCATTAAGTCTGATGGCTTAAAAGAGAACTTAACCTTGTTGGTAAATTACGGTTTGATTGTTCCATCACTAATGGAAGATATCATATGTTTCATTGAAAGCCCTGTTGAGACATACACATGTGAAAAATCAACACCAGCTTTTCATGAAAAACGACCCGTTCTCTGAGGTCAAACCAAAAGAAATTAATTTTCGTCATTGGTCTCTTACAAAAATGGCAACCGCCAGTCCAGAGCACTCTCCCATCACATCAATCCGAATGAATTCAAAAGAATATTAAATATCCTCTTTGTCCGTTCGATCTGGTTCTCTCAAAAAAAAAAAAAAAAAAAAAAAAAATGTGAACAGCATCTGTTATGCTCGTACATACATATGACCACCTTTATTCTCTTTTTTTCAGAAAAAAAAAAATTAATCCCCACCAAAAAAAAAAACCGAATAACCCAATTAATGAAATTTGCATTTTTTGTTCTCTTTTATTTTTTCGGTTCTCAAACAGACAACAACTTCATTTGTGACTGTCGACTCCAATGGATATTCGATCTGCGAAATAAAACTCGAAACATTAATCTGAAGGAGTCCCTGGAGGAAATCGTCTGCACGCTGTACGATGACAAAAAGAACAATATGCCGCAAGGACTCTTGAACATCGACAACAACGATGTCCTCATGATGAATGCGATCCGCGGCGATAGGCCAGCCATTGCTAGTGGCAGTGGCAGTATTGTCCAGCCAGGAACCAAGCAACACCGACAACAGTACAGACGTCATCAACAACAGGACCAGCAGTCCTTGGAACTCTATCCACATCACAAACAGTCAAATTCGGCTCTGGTTGCCGGCAGCAGTAGTAGCAGCAGCATCAGCGGTAATGAGTTTGGTAATAGAAATCGTGCCTCGGCAGCATCGTTGGAGCCCGGTCGTGAGTATTATGTCGATGAGGCTCCATATGTTTTCGATAACGATGCCAACGATGCCGATGACGGCACCGGCACCGTCAACGACGACAACGGCTTGGACACGGACAATACAATTGGAATTCATAGGTCACGGCAATTGCAACAGCCACAACAGCACCAGCCGCTTCAGCACGATGCCAGAGGTGTCGGACGTGTTGTCGAACTTTTGAAATTGAGGGCCGAAACGCTGCCGTGTCCGGAGGAGCTTAGCGACCCCACTGAGCTGCCATTGTCACGGGAATCGATTGGCATGGATGTGCGTGGCACGCATTCGGCCAGCAGTTGCCAGAGTATCTTCTCCCATTGGTCCTTGTTGTGTGTCCTTGTATGGTCGGCTGGAGGACCACTCGTCGGTGGAACGATAACTTTACGTTTTTGGTCGTAGATTTATCGTTCATTGATTTCTAGGTTTTATTAGGATTTTTTTTCTTCGTATTGTGTTCCATTTTTTTTTCTATTCTTACACAATAAGAAAAGAGTGCGTCTCTGGGTATCGGTGTATGTGTCTGAATGCATGTTTCACATCCTAATAATAAAATATAAAAAATAAAAAAAATACAAACATTTTAAATTATTTATTTGTTGTAGAACACAAGTTACAAAAATTTAATATTTATAATTTGCAAATGTGCTGAGAGATCTATTTTCTTGTGCTGCGATGCGTTTTTTTTTGTATGGCTTAAATATCTATTTTATTTTAATTCTTTAACCTTAATTATAATTTAACTTATAAATATGGTATTTCTGTATATTTTTTTAAATCTTAATAATAAATTAAATTTATATTTATAAATAGATTTTTCCATGAGAAATGAGCTTGCACACCCACATAATAATATAATTTGTTTAAACAATTTCATAGCGCTATTTTTTTATATACAAAATATTTATATATACATATATAAATATAGGAATATATAGGACCATAGTTGGTAGTCATTAGGTGTATAAGTTTTATATATTTTTTTTTTTCTAAAAAATAGAAACTATTTCTGAGTTATTTGTAGTGAAACTTTGGGGAATGTAGCTAAATTAATTTGAAAGAAAATTTGAGATATGGGATGCATTGGAGGAGATCAAATCTGTAATCATTTGATTTGACCAATTATTATAGGCCACTTTGATATGATGGGTTGAATTATCTCCTACGAAAACGACTAAATAAAGGGTCATTTTGGAAATTGCTGTCTCCGACAAATCTGCTATTCCGAGAAATAGCTATATCGATTGTTTTAGTTAGTTCGAGTCTATATATACTTAAATAGGTCTTTTTGGTGAAACTCCCTAATCTGTCACAATAGCTAAGTTCAAAATAGAAGCTAGTATTCAAAGAAGCAATTTAAAAGCTGAAAATATGAACAAAGAAGAATTTCTGTTTAAAATAAGGCTTTTTATCAAATGAGCTTTTCAAGTGTGTAATTCTCGTTATTTCTTAATATAAAGTACGCAGGTATCCAGTCTTAATAAGAGGTATCAGCTATAAAATAAATATATGCACCGGAGAAACTTCCAAATATAAAAAGAAATCCAACTGAGTTAAATCGCATGATCGTGCTGGCCATGTGACCAATCAATTTTTCTAGATCACACAAATCACCCATAATCCACAGATCAATTGTTTGACCAGCTATGTGGCATCTGCGAGCATCTCGTTCGAACCTCTTATCTTTAATGTGAAGCCCATCAAAGTCTTCCCAAAAAAGACTTCCAACATCGTACGTTAGCTAACTCCAACGATCGTACAATAGCGATCATTACCATCGACGAAAAAGTAGGGCCCAATTACACTTCGGTCATAAAATCCATACCATAAGATCACATTTTGCTTTGTGGCAAGGTGATTGATCACCTCTTATGCTATATTTAAAAAGTTAAGAGAGTAGCAGTAGTGGAGAGCTGGTATCATCTACCCTGTGATGCGTCTTTTAAAAACATGTCGAAACCTAGCGTTACCCGAAACTCAATATATGTGAATTATCCAATTGAATGGACTTGTTGCCTCTTTCTTGTGCCCCTCTCTCTCTCTCTCTCTCTCTCTATTCTGGAGATTTAATTGTAACAACCAATCTCTGTTCGACTTTTAATTCAATACCAACCTCCTGCGCAAGTTAAATTCCATTGAGTTGGTGGTCGTATTTTGAGTTAATGAATCTGATCTTGTACTTGATAAGATCACTTCTTTAAAAAAAATTTATATTTTCACTTCAACGGATAGACGCCATTAACAGTGATGTGATGAAATCGATAACACTGCTTGACAAATTCATGCTCGGATATTGACCTTAAGGTCTTGTAGAGTCCTTAAAGTCGATTGACATAAACGCGGTATTTCTAAAAAAAAATCAGGATAGACCAAATCGGGTCAGTATACTGGCCCCTTTTTGATGATGATTGAAGTGTTCTTTCTCGAAAGAAGCTATCGATAGTTTGAATTGGGAACCGATACTATATGAGCTTTTGCAACCAAACGTCTCCAATGTCCAATTCATCAGTGAAGAATTCGCCTTAACGATCAAAAACTTCATGATCAGATGATTGAAGCTTTCATTGCTTTAATGTTCTAAAATGATCTTATAGACCGATGGTTTTCAGTACTTCCTCTTGTTTGTCAGAATGTTTGCAACCCATGTAACAACTGATTTTCGGTCCGGGACAGGGTTGAACGGACATGCAGCGTCCACAGAAAATCCGTTCGGAAAGTTCGGAGAAACAACTCTATTTAATAAGGAACGTTAGTAAATAATGACAGCTTGTTTAGTGTGCACAGTCGACGAGACAACACACCACACAACACACCAGCTTTACAACACGCATAAGGAAACGAACGGTTGAAATTCACTAGGCCCCGGTTCTCTAAAATGTTTCACTCCTCAAAATTTATCAAGATCATGATGACATTTAAGTACAGGGTGCGATTTTTTGACAAAATTTTATAACCTCATTTGTAACGGAATAATGAATTCGCATACGTTTAGTCTTTTGGTTAATTAAGAGATTGCACCCTGAGAGCTATCCTGAATTATATTATAAAGTGATATTAAATTCTCTGCAAAATGCTTAGCCTCCAAAGATGTTATAATTGTTCGGGAGATATTACCAAGCTCTGGAGCTATTAATATTTTGAGAAGACTTCATTAAATTGGTTTATTATGCAAATTTTATTTCATTTATTTTAGTTTATTTAATTTGACAGGCTTTACTATTTTGCAAAGGACAACCAACCTTAATTTTATTCAATTATTTGATCAAAAAAACTCTGTTTTTATCTTCAGAATCTCTCTTGAATCTATGAAGATCTCTCTTAATATTTGTTCAAGTTGAATTTTTTAAAAAAGACTCAATAATTCTACAATATGTTTTGCGAAGATATAAAATTCTTAAGGCTTCGAAGAGTACCTTCTTTTGTATTTATATCTTCCACTAACAAAAATTTTTCACAAATTTTAAAGTTGCCCCAAAGTTTCATTATGAATCTTCCCCTCTAATTGCATTCAAATAAAACATTATTAAACAAATGTTTAAGCTTATTCCTAAGTATAGTTTTAAGTAAAACATTTTTAAGATAAAACAAAACATATGTATACACATATAAATAAATATATATATTTATATTTTTAAGAACAAGTTTAAATACAAAAATAAATGTATTTACACAACCATAATGTAAATATATTCTTCTACTAAAATATAATTACGGTTGATTTAAATAGAACAGAATACAAAATTAAGAACTTAATTCTAAGTAAAAAATAATGTATAATGTATATTTATGAGAACAATATTTCTAAAAAAAATAAAAATGGGTTTATTTTTAATCACAACATTAAAATTTTAATTTATTTCAATTTATAAAGTCTTATCTTGTAGGCTCTCTTAAAATTAAAAAAAAATAAAAACTAATAAAAAAATCAAATAACTACAAGAAAATTCATTATTGATTTGGAGTTTTAGCCGAATTTATTTTGTGTGTATATGTAGAGTAAGACTGACACAATATTTTTATTAAAAAAAAAAATAAAATAAAGTAAAATAAATTTTAATAAAATTTAAATGTTTAGCAAAACAAAAAAATATTGTGAAGCGTTAAATGAAAACCAAAAAATATGGAACTCGGTAAAAAGAAATAAAAAAAAAAAATATTAATGGCTATGTATAATGTATATTTTTTAAAATGGAAATTAAATTAAAATTTAATAAGTGGTAATTGATATAAGATTAAACAAAAAATAAATAAAACATGTAAAAAGATCTTCATGAACATAACTAAATTTTAGTTGACAATCAAGGTGCAAATTGTAAACAAAGTAAAACGTAATACAAACAACAAAAAAATATTAAAAAACCAGCAGAAACACTATAAAGATTTACAAACAAAAAATAGGAACAAAAATATTGTTTAAAAAAATGTTAAAAAATTTCTAACAAACAGATAGGAGTTACCCCACCCGTATCCTGTTGTTCTCATTTCCTTTTCCATCATTTAATGCACTCAGTATAAACAAAATCTATTGAATAAGTGTACGACAAAAAAAAATAAAATAAAACAAAAATATTATATATACAAAATAAAATCCATATAAATGTTTAAATACAAAAAATAAAATATATATTAATTATCGCAACCAACAGGAAAAAATTTCAAATAATAAAAACAAAACACAAGAAAAACTGTAAAGTATCTTAGGTAGATGTAAAAAAATTTGTTTTCTTGTCTTAGTTTTAATTTAAACAAAAAAAAATAAGAAAATAAGGGGAAAACCATGAAATATTAAAAACTAATATTTTTTAGTATAGCTAAAGTACTATAAAGAAAAAATAAACTAGTTCATAAGGCAAAAACTTTAAAACGCTTCTTCAAAAATGAATATTAATTTATTCGTCGATTTAATACCAAGTCTACAATGAATTTGTTCTTTTTATTTTTTTTTTAAATATTTTAGATGTTAACGCTTTAAGCTTTAAAAAGTGTGTTGAAAATATCTTTTGAATGAAATCCATAAATAAAATCTTAAACTACATTTTTAAGAATAAGCAATGTAATAATTTTTACTATAAGTTATTTCTATAAGAGTGATCTGTAGTTTTTTTTTTTTGTTTGCTTTATTGTTAAATTAAAAATTTATGTTTATTTCATTTTATTTTTTATATAAATATTTTCTTATATAAAAATAATTTATGTGATCATTTTTTTTTAAATATTATAAAATTGTGAAAATGACAAGAATTGTATAAAAAATAAATCTTAAATAAATTGTATAAAGGGATATTTATTTCTCTCATTGTTCGCACATTAATATTGTACACTCTTTATTTATTTCGATTCGAATAAAATAACAGAAGTCATTTGCTAATTAAAATACAAAATAAAATAAATTGTGTTTTATTTATTTAACTCAATGTTGAAAGCTCATTTTAAGGGATTAATAATAAAAACTCATCTGGCAGTAGGTAGCCTATATTGCCGTTGTAGTTCTAACTTCTAATACCTCATAGTCGAGAAAAAAATCTTTTTTGTTTCCTTGCAGTTTTATAATGAATAGCTGGAAATTGATTAACGTATGGTCCTAATCCAAGGCCCTGTTTTGGAGTTCAATGTAATTTTGTCAAGAAAATACCTCATCGACTACAAAAACAGTTTATAAGCTGATAAATTATAATATCTCTTCTCTACTTATTTGCTAAAATATATATCTCCCAAGCAAAGTAAAAACCTCGTTATTCAATATAATACTTCGTAAGTCGATTATTACATGCAATATCTTTTAAGTCATAACTAAACAACAACAAAAGATTTCATTTTTAATATAGCAGTTAATATGAGATACCAAGCGGCATAAATACAAAAGTCTATAGTTAAAATCAGGTTAATTTCTAGGTCCTAAATGTCACTTAAATACGTTTTTCTGTAAAATTGAATTTTCTATAATAGGTTTTGAGGTATTTGAAATGCAGCGATGACTATATTATTTTGCGTTTTCGTTCTCAGATTCTAATTAAAAATCCGGTTTTTACATAATAGGTACCGCGGGAATATGTCGTACTAGTACTTTCGGAAGAGGTGTAACTCCTTATTGAAAGATAAACAAATCCAAGAGCTTCCTAACTGAATCTGGATATCGGTTTAATTTCATCGTTTAAAAACTCGGCAAGAAGTATTTCATTGCAAGTTGCCAGTGACGGAATTATTCTAACGGAGTGATGCAGTGCTTACATGAAACTCCATAAGTGATAAACAGGACAACCTGTAGGTGCCTGGGTTTAAGTAAATCAAGATCAAAGATTTACTCTGAAAGATGTGTGTTGAAAAGAGTCCTCAGTTACCCATCAATGTTAAAACGTAAACTTTGAAACCATGGATCCTACAGATAATGTGTTAGAGCTCTCAAATTGAGATTTGTAGTATCTGTGGTTTTTCGCACTTGTGGTTCAAAACTCTAAAAAGGATAACAGATGAATATGTAAGAATTTAATTTATTAAAATCGTAAAACGGAGACGGAAATTTGGTATATTAAGCTTTTAAAATATTTTAAAGTGCTCAGTAACTTAGGGAAATTTTTTTTTTTAAAAAAGGTTGTTTTTGAGATTTTCTATAATTTTTCCTAAAACCAAAACTGATTTGGAACCCACTATCAAATACTCTTGTCACACTAACAAATGTTTTCTTCACCAACGATTCTCGGAAATACCTTGATTTAAAAATAAAATAAAAGAATTAACTTAAAAAAAAATAACAAAAAATAAAATCGTAAGACATGTCCAATATAAGTATTTTTAAAAGAATTTTTTTCTATTCCATCCTTCTTAAATGAGGAAATAGACTCACTACTTCCTATAAACAAAATTCAAGAGACTTAGAATTAAAAAAAAAAGAATGTTTTTAGACAAATGTGTTCACAAGCATAAAACACATTTTTTAAAGGCTTAAATAACTGTTTTAATATAGGAGGAGCTTAAACAGAATTCTGCCTGATTTTTTAACCAAATATGAATTTATGCAAGACCAAAAATTATAAATCAATGTACCAGTTTTCTTGTAAATTAGTTTTGATTTATAAACATTTTGTTTTTTTTTAAATAAAAAAAAAACATTTGCGCAAAATTTTAAACAGCCTACTATGATACTACCTACTTAACAATTTGTTAATTTTAAACATTTTCGAACTAGTATCGTACTAATGCAATTTTCTAAATAAATTGCTTCTGAACACACCTTAAACAATGACAGTTCGTGCAAAAAACTAAGTCAACATACGATACTAAAAATATAAAAAAAGGTTTTCGATGATTTCAACTTTAATAAAAGCGGGTAGAGATAATAATGATGCTTTATCCGATTAGAATTTGCAAAATCGTTGTTTTAACCTAGTTTCATACTAAAACAGCTTTAACATCTTACTAATTCAACTAAAATTTTGCGCTATTTTTTTTTAATTTTCATATGCAAAGTTTTTTACTTCCGATATAGGTACTATAGGGAAATTTTTGTATTTAGAAAAAAAAATCGAACTCGAGACATCGATTTTTTAAAACTTGGTATTTAAGGGCCTTCGGTGATTTTTTTAGCTCTAAAACTAACGGTATTTGTCATACAGCAAACGTTATACAAAATTTATCTTGAAAACGGCTCTTACGAATTTTATACAAAAAATTAGTTGTGCTAAAATTACGGCTCTAACGATTTTAACCAAAAATTTTATACAGAAGCTCCTTTGAATTTGAAAAAAATATTGCTATTGAAAATTCGTGAAAAAATATTTTTTGTTTAAAAAAAAAATAAAATTATTTTTTGAAAAATCAATATCTTGAAACGAAACAATTTTTTTTTTAGAAAAATTTTAAAGGAATTTCTTGTATAAAAAATGAATTTAATAATAAAACGATTTTTAAACTTTGTTTGCCTAAATTCATACTATTCCAGACATCTGACGGCAAAATGTATGCATTTGCACAGTTTGCTCTAATTAAATCCATGCTTTTATATTTAACAAGCAAAGTACCTTTGCTCTTATGGCAAGTACGTGTGATCCTCTATTGCTATTTTTTATTACACTTCTTTAAAGATTCTGCAAAGAAATTTTCATTAAAATCCGGTAAGACGATAACAAGAAAATCGAAATTCGAAAAATAGTTCTATGGGAGGCGTTCTCAGTAATGTCTTAATTTAAATTTTTTTAATACATTAGGTATAGATTGTAAAAATTTACTAAACAGAAATTTTTTTATCAAAATTCAAAGAGACATTTGCGAGATAATACTATTTTCGAGAACCATTTTTCATGTATGGTAGTGTGTATTGTGACTACTCATATTTTTCGAAAAAAAACAACTTTTTTTCGTCATAAAAACCTGCTAATTCTCAATTTTAAAAAAATCTTGCCTGTGGTTTTAGAATCATTGTGTTTAAAAAAAGAAATTGACATTTTTTTTAAATTCAAAAACAATATTTTGAAAATTGAATACACAATACTTAAACGAGCTTTTGCAAAAAAAAAATTAACAAAATCACTTTTATAGTTTTTGAGAAAATCGGAAACAATAACATGGTTCTATCTATTGGAGTGTTACAATTTTAATTCACGATATTTAACTTTGTTTATTGAAAGAAAATAATCAACCAAAATGACGACAAGAAACACGACGCGACCGAACAACAACTACCTATGTAATTAAATTAACTTAAGAGACCGATGACGAACTGTCAAACTACCGACAGACTAGTTCAGCGAATAAAAAAATTGCAACTGGTAGCAACAATGTATGCTACCACCACGACTAGGCTCAGTTAGGGGGTGGGTTCACGAATTATTTTGATGAAAATGATTTATTGAAGATAATCAAAAGCGATGATAGATTTTCAATTAGCGCAGAAGTTTAGTTGAAAAATGAAAAGGGCGCCAGTAATTTTGTTTTACAAGGAAATCACAAACCTTTGGAGCGGAACCGACGCGGTGAAACATATTTTTAAATAAAAGATTTAAGTTTATAATTCCGAATAGGAATTTTATTCAATTGCTTGGGAAACCTTGCAATTAAGTAGGGCTAAAGCCCAAGATCTTTTAAATAATTATAACACAAATAAAAATGGAATTAGCAAGATGGACTCGGTCCCGAAAGCAACTGAATTTTTAAACGAAGTTATCGACACGACAATGAAAATTACGAAATTACAATGTGAATACCACTATACTTATCTTTGTTACCACCAAATTCCTTTCTATTAGTCCAGCTAACTTCAACTCTTCTACAGCAAATTTCTCCACTCAAGTTTTCCTGCGTTTCTTCAACTTAATAGTCCTTCAATTTTCCTCCTTTTTTTTCTTATTTGAAAATAAAACTCCTTTTTTTTATTCCAAAATAAATTTTTTTTTTCGTTTTCAAAATAAAATTCTCTTTTTTTGTTTTCAAAATTTTGTTGCTTATAACAAATCGCACCTCTAGCTTGTTTAAATCTCTGTAAATAAGTGTGCTTCCAGGCTTTCACCTCTTCTCTTTTTCAAACCCAGTGCTTTCCGCAATCAGTGACGTGGATTTCGATCGCGTCATTTATCAGCAACACTCAGCACATTGGCGAGAGTGCGCCAACGCAGTTGGAACCCATCAGCCTTCTCGTAGTCGCACTTTACACCCAGCCTTATGCACAGTCATCATCATTGAATTCACCGACCTCCGGTATGACTTTCCAGTGGAAGGAAATTCAATGGGAGCATTCAGCCACCTAACATCCCCATACAAGTTTTTAAACAATTTTTTTTTGAAAACCAAAAAAAAAACGAACTTAATTTTTCTATCATAAAACCCGGTAAGAAACACTGGAAGACCTGTGCAAAGAAAGTTGCTATAATTTAAAAAAATACTATTTAGAGGAAGTTGGTGGTAATTTTCTACATCGCGAATTTACTTGATTCGTTGGGTTTTTGCACAGATTTGGGGAATGTAGAGGGACTACATAGCTGTTTACGTTCCATCTTTTACATACATAAAAATATGTTTTAGGATGGGCACGCAGCCATTCTCACAAGGAGTAACTTCAACATTTGGGAACAAAATTTCGCCAATGTTACTTTTTGTGCAAGTTTACACAGACCACCCGTCTGTCTCTGTGTCCAACTGTTACTAGCAAAAAGACTTGAACAGACCGCCCGTCTGTTTTCCATTAGATTTTAGTTTCAAAATTGAACAAGCTGATATATTGTTTCTTCAAGTAACTGAGCGAGTGAACCGATGGCTGATGGACCATGGCTGCCCTTCTCTCTCTCAGTGAGTTGAAAGAAACACCTGTTTGAAGAAGGTTATTAAAAAAAGGAATAAGGATAGGGAACCGAAAGAATGATTCTTGTTACGGAACATTTTACCGTAACAGGAGGATCCATTGGTAACCATTTTTTTGTAAAATTGTTTTCAGTCATTTAACTACATTTACGAAATTTTTCGATTTTATTCTTCAATCTGTGTAAAAGGTTTTGAGAACATTTTTTGTCTTAGATTTCGAAAAAATATGACAGTTACCGTCATATTTGGTCTAAGGAAAAAAAAAAAGAAATACACGGGTTCGGAGCGAAAACATTTAAAATGTTATCTACAGTCAATCAAACAGGCAGACCCATAGACAGAGTTAGAAGACGCATTTCTTTGTCTTCACTATCGTAATATCAAGCCTGATAAAGATCTCTAGTTTAATTTTTTTAAAGAAAGCTTAAACTTCGTATAGTACCTGTGTATATGCCGCAAGTTAAAATCTTTAAGTCGGTTCTTCATTTTAAAAGTTTGAAATGCTTAAGAGACTCGACTAATAAATTACTGTAGAGTTATAAATTCAAATAATTAGAACAATGTAAATGATCATACAATTCCGACTCAAAGTTTATTACAAAAACAATCGGACAGGTCGGGAAAAATTGTACACTTGCTTTTGTGTATTTAACGTCCTTAAACCTGGTATAAAATGGTATAATAACCCGGGTAGAATTTTCGACTCGATCATGCCAAGGACCCAGCTAGTTTTTCTTAGTTTCAATCATGGCCCTACCGAGCAGTATCTAGCTTGTCCCTCGCTAATTTGTTAATGCTCTGTATATAATGGGCCTTGCTAGATGTTCCTATATGGGCCCTAGATGGGTCTTCACAAGTAGCACAAGAGCTACGGCAATTCTTAAAAAATTATTAGAAACAAAAAAAAAATTTTTTTTTTTTTATTATTGTTGTTTATTTTCATTTTTTCTTTGCCTCCCTATATTCGACTCTTTAAGTGATTTTTTGCTGGAATGAAATAATTTTTTTTTTTTTTAATTTACCTCCACTGAGATTCGAACCCGAGTCCTCTCGCTTGCCGTGCTTGTGCGCTACCTATTGCGCCACTGTGATATATAAAATATCGTGTCTCAAAGTGCTACTCAAATAACTCTCTTTTAATTATACTGTTTAAAAGACTTAAATACGTATTAAAGAATCTGAATACCGATTTAGGACCAAAACAAAAAAGTTATGTTTTTAGAAGGATAATGGACAGCCTTTTATAGAGACATATATATAGGCACATCTAGGATACATCAAGTAAAAACTATATAGCCCCAGTATAAGTAACATCTGAGAATGCCTATAAAGAGGCGAGACTAGCTAAGGCCAATATAACGCCCAGATACAATTCCTTATCCAGGCTACATCAAGTAAAAACTATCCAGGTCCCTTGCACTTTATATGTTACAATGCCAATAAAGAGGCGATACTATCTACGGCCAATATATCGCCAAGGAAAAGTTTCAAATCTAGGATACATCAAGTAAAAACTATCTACCCCCAGTATAAGTAAAATCTGAGAACGCCTATAAAGAGGCGAAACTAGCTAAGGCCAATATAACGCCCAGACACAATTCCTTATCCAGGCTACACCAAGTAAAAACTATCCAGGTCCCTTGAAGTTTATATGTTACAATGCCAATAAAGAGGCGATACTATCTATAGCCAAGATATCGCCAAGAAAAAGTTTCATATCTAGGCTACATCAAGTTAAAAATATCTAGGCCCAGTCTAAGATACTCCTGGAAAAGCCAATAAATAGGCAGTTCTAGCCAGGTTCAATATAAAGCCAGGATAAGCATAAATTAGTCAAGATCCGCCAGGCTTGCATCTGTCTAGGCCCAGCATAGGATTTACTATATAATGGCCAATCTAGCTAGGGCCCCGCTATTCGATAGTGTTTCCTAGATAATTTTCTACCCGGGAAACTTCCTGCACAATGATAATGCTAAATTTTTGACAGGCTGATGACTGCTAATTGAACGCTATTTTTTGGAACTACACATTTTTCTATATTTTGAAAATTTCTTTGTAGGAATATAAATTTTTCATAACTTATCATTATGTGAGTGTGTACGCCTCTAACTGGTGTAAATAAAAGCTGAATGTCCATTACTTGAACAAATAATGGGATATTCTTTCTCCATCTCCGCCCATGCTATCTGGTTTAAATAAAACAACAAAAAATACAAAAATTTGTATTTGTTTATCAGCTTATTGGTATAAACTGGTTTAAAATTGATACAAAATTGATTTAAACCTCGATAAATTTGCATATTATTTTGTGCAAATTATATTCGAAAAGAGGATAAAATGTTCACTATAGTTAATAGCTCTAGACGAAGTTGTAATGTAATTTAAGAAAGTACTAATACATCCGGAAAATATTGAATTTTGTTAACATTTAGATAAATCAATACTTCCAAGACAAGAGTTGATTCTAGACAATTTTCTAAAAGTCTTTTGACCTAAAAGTGCTCTAAGATTTGGCATACAAAAAGTAATTTTAATACGTGAATATTAGATGCTTTATCAAATATCATAATATTGTCATAGTTATGCAAACAAAAATAAAAAGCAATTTTACTGTTTAGCGGTTTATTTGTAGAGTTTCAGTTTGACCAAAATTGCCACTCACAATGCTTTTATCTTCACACAAATAACACTCCCACCCAACAAAAATCCTTTATAGAAAATATAAAAATTTATATCTCCATCTTCACTTGATTCTTACAAAATTACGCCAGTCAAACTTGAATTTATTGTTATAACCAACAACAGAAATGATTGCTGCCCAAATCGACGTCGAAATGTCTCCAAAATTTACGCTTCTCTCTTTATAGCTGTCAAATCGTCTGTCAAATCATCAAGTAATAAATTCCCTGTTATATTAACAGAGACCATTTCGGGAAAATAGCTTCAGTATATCAGCACGAGTACACATCAACATACAAAACCACCATCGGCAGACAGAAAGATTGTAAACTTATTTTCCAAAAATACAGCTTTAGCACCACTAAGTCATAAATAAACAATAAAAGTCGCGGCAGTCTGAATTTAGTGAATTTAAGAGCGCAGTAGGGGTGTTTGAATACAAATACACAACACCAGGACATGACTTTCACATAAAATTAAAATGTTTGCCCGAATTAAGTACTTCAACCCAATAAGGCACTTCCCATAGTCGCGTCGTTTTTCATTTTTTTCTGTTATTTTTTGCCAAATGAGAATATAACCATCCGAGATTCAGAGTGTACCTCAAAAGTTTCAAAAAGTTCAACAAAAAAAAAAATAAAAGAAAATTATACCCACAGAAGCGACCCGACACTATAGAAAAACTTTTTTCCACAATTGGCTCCCAGTATAAATATTTTATTGGACATCTTTTTTCTTAAACGGTTTTTAGTTTGTTTATTTCGTTGGTGCTTTCTTTTCTCTTTGGAGGAAGTTTTAGTTTCTTTAACTTTGAGTTGTAGCGATTTTTTTTTATAATGAAAAATGTCCAGGAATAAGAGGACCGTGACCTTTGAGCTGGCGTGATCTCTGTGCCCAAACTAATTAAGCTTCGTTTTGCCGGAGGAATTCGTTGCAATTTGACTAAGTTTTAATTAGAGCCTACGTTTTTGTACGTGTATTTAAGAAACACGTGTATACGGAATCCGTGTAGGAAATATATACCAATTTCAAATCCGTGTTCTTAAAACACGTGTAATTATTCACTTTATTATCCGTGTAAACGAATCCTTAGTACACGGATGAGGCTGAAATTATAATTGGTCTTTGATTTGCTATCTTATCTCACATTTGATACGTAATTATTAGCACTGTGCCAGATTCCACAATAGAGTACGAAAATTATTTATCTGAGCCTCAATTAAGATTCGACTTAGACCCCTTTGAATGGTGGAAAACGCGAGCTTCTAAGAACCCAGGAACAGCAGAACTAGCAAAAAAGTGTTTAGCAATACCAGCTACATCAGCTAGCTCAGATCGGTCCTTTTCTAAAGCGGGAAACATTGTTACCTCAAAAAAGAATTGCCTTTTATCTGAAAACGTTAATATGTACTTTAGTTTTTTTGTACCAAAATAAAGGACTTATTGAATAAAAAATTTTGCTTAATAATTTGTTAAGAACTATAATTATGTTCGTTTAAATTGCATTTTTATATTCTAGAAATAGTAACGGATATTTTAGTAACACGTATAATTAATTATTACGTGTAATTAATAACACGTGTAATTAATAACACGTGTAATTATAATTACACGGATTTAAATCCCGGTCCAATAATTACACGTATATCCGTGTATTTCATTATCCGTGTAATAGAGAGCTCTAGTTTTAATCGGATGAAATATATTAAAAACTTAAGTGCACAGAAGAAGAATAGCTAAAAAAAATAGAAACAAGAGGCAATGGAAGGGGTTGAATTACTTAAAAAGAATAATTTCTCAAGAGGAAGAATAACTATGTATAGCAAACAGAGCGAGTTGAAAATCACACATTTTATGCCAAGACTTGGTCATCTTTAATGAAGGATAAAGAGGTACTGGATTCGATGCTATTAGTGGGATCCTGTTGTGGACAATTTTCTGTCAGCCTTAACGAACGTTCGTCTCTAATTCAGGCAAAATATCGAATACTTACATTGCTAGAAATCACAAAAGCAGCCATATTTTTTTCTTCTCAGTTAGCAAAAGGCCTCAACAGGCTGTATTGAATTGTTACTTAAAGTCTAAATGACACTTCACAAAACCGTTATATTCTAACTAAACTGTGACTAAGTTATCGCTTAATTTTTTTGCTTATTTAAAATTATATTTAGTGCCATTTCTTATTTGTACAACATCATTCAAATGTCTGCTGCGACTTGGCTTTCAAATTTTAAATTAGTCTGGTAAATGTATAAGGTTGAATTTAACCAGTAGTATTAATTATGTTGGCTTTTAGGGTAGTAAAGGTTTGTGGTTTGTTTCTATTGACCTGTGACTTAAAAAAAAACCCACAAGATGAAGTAAAATCGTGGCCAATTCACATCGCTTTTGCGTGAGGTAAATGACCATTGTTCAATGTCCAATGTCCATCCTGTTGAAACCACATGTTGTCAGTGCTCCTACCATCCAATTCGATCTAAAAGAGATTGGTTATGATGGACAGATAAGCGGCTCACCGCTGACGGTGATGGCCTGGTCAACGTCGTTCTGAAAGAATAGTGACTGATGATATCGCCAGCACAAAATCCAAGCCGAGCTGTGACCTTCTCTGGATGCATCTTGTGTGGATGGTGATCGTCTCAAATTCGACAATTTTGCTCGTTGACGATCCCATTTATCTAGAACTGTATCTCGTCGCTGAATATGGTTTTTCGACCTTTGAAACTTTCATAAGACTATTTATTCGCTTGTACAAGTTGTTGATCGCTTTAACTCTACATTTTGATTTGGCAAGACAAACTAAATAAATGACAGTCAATTTGACAGATGAAGTTACAACAATATGGCTGCTAGAACATGGGAGTAAAAATCTAACCAGCAAATCTTAAAACTCGAAAGCAGACATGATATTAGCTCACGGAAAATTATACTGCTCTACGAGACTAATGGCCAATTTTTTTTGAACTCTTGTCGCCTGTATTCATTATTTAAAAAAAAAAAAATATGTTATTACCTAATAAAGTTTCCGAGAAAAAAATTTCCAAAAATCGTGCGTTTTTTTGGCGTTCTAGACCGTACTAGTACCTTAAAAAAAAAGGTTTCATATACCAATTTTGTATACATTTTTAGAACAAATATTGATACCCCAAGTTCAAGTCTTTATTATTGGACGAATAAAAGTCAAATTTTGCGATATCGAAATTTCAAAAAAAAAAATATTTTTTTTCTCAAAAATTCAAAAAATATTTTTTTATAAAAAATTTTTTTATTAAAATTCGTTATGCCTCAAATGAAAAATTCGAAAAAATTGTTCAATGTTAGGTACAGTCAGTAACATCCTTATTTCAAAATATTATTGAATTATATGTTACATCGCAAACATTAATCGAAAGAAAATAAAATGCACGACTGGATCGCACGAACTTGCTCTTATGTAAAAGTACTTTTGAATTTGAGACACATTTTATAAATATAAAACATGAATTTAAAATGAAATTGCCGTCTGATTTCTAGGAAAGTATGAATTTATGCAAACAAACTTTAAAAAATCGTTTTATTACTAAATAAATAAATTTTGTGTATAAGAAATTTCTTTAAAATTTTTCAAGAAAAAAATGTGGGGTGCGAATTTTAAGTATTTAATAATATTGATTTTAGGAAATAATTTCAAAAAATAATCGTTCATAGGTTTTGAAGATATTGATTTTTCAAAAAAACCCAACAAATAAGTTTTTGAATATTTTTATATACGCAATATTATTTTAAACTTAGGGGGACTCCTGCTGAAAATTTTTGGTTAAAATCGTTAGAGTCGTTAATGAGAAAGTCGAAAATCAAAAAAACGGTTCTATGACAGGTACCGTTAATAACATTTTGCCCCAAATTTTTTTTTTGCCAAAACGTAGTCCATGCCCATAATATCACACCTAATTTTTTTTACCAAAATCTTTAGAGCCGTTTTCGAGATAAATACGATTTTGCATTACGGGTGTATGGGGGGGGGGTTAGTTTTAGAGCTAAAAAAAAATTTCAATTTCCCCTCTAGGGAATCACCGAAGACCCATAACTACCGAGTTTGAAGAAAATAGGTCCAGTGCCTTAGGCTCTAGATCGAGGTACAGACATACAGACAGACAGACAGACAGACAGACAGACAGACGGAATTGCCGGACCCACTTTATTCGTCTTCGCTATCATCGTAATGTCAACTTTGATCAAAATCTCGGGTTGGATTTTTTTTCCAAATGCAGAACTTGCCCTATAGTACCTATATCGCAAGTAAAAAAAAAGTATCAAAATTTTAGACTCCGTTTTCGAGAAAAATACGATTTTTTTAAAACCATTTTTTGACATTTGTTTTGTGGGTAACGTTATTTTTAGAAAATATAATTTTTTGCCATCATACCTTGTAGATTTTATTTAAGAACTTTTAACCGTCAATTTTAAAACAAATCGAGCAAAGGGTTTTTGAGTTTGAAAAAAAAAATTAATAAAAACTAAAAATAATTTTGGAAAAGTTTGAATAAACAATACTATCTGGTGAAACAATAAACAACTGCTATACATAATATCTTGGTGAGTCTTAGCATATTAAATGTATCAAGATTAGTCTTTTTTTTTATAATGCACTCGCGCTCAGAGGTATGTTTATAGACCCTCATAATGTTAAACACGGCACGGGCGAGGGGGAAATAAGGGAGGGAGAGAAAGGAGGAGGTTTTGAATGTTTTCAAATTGAAATGGCGAGGGAAAACAGTGCCGGGTAAGTTATTCCATAATCGTGTTGTGCGACTAAAAAACGAATCTCTATATTTGACGGTACGACCAAAGTTTGGCTCAAGGGTGGACTGATGAGCATTCCTAGCGATGCGGGTATTACGAGTGAATTGATAAAGGGGAGGAATACAGCTGGCTACTTCGAGTGAGCATTGTATGTGAAAGAAGCGATAAAACAGTGAAATACATGAAACATTCCGACGGTGTTCAGAGATGGGAATGAATCCATGATAGCTCTGTTTCCTATCAGTTTAACGCTCTAATCTGAATGAGTTATACTCGAGTTTTGGACGTATAAACACCTTATAGATTGTAGCCAGATCAAAAGGCGTGAAAAATTTCTTACATCGATATAGAAATCCTAAGCATTTAGCAGTATTTTTGGCTGTCTCGAGAATGTGATCATTCCAACAAAGATCGTCGTTAACACACATACCGAGTACTAAGAGCTTTTCGGTTTCTTCGAATGCAAGTGGCCATTTAATGAAAATGGCATAGAGGTATATTTTGCTTTAACGACAATAGACAGCATTGAGTTTTCGAAGCATTAAACTCCACACGGTTTTTTGTACCCAATTTAACAATACTGTAAAGATTGGAGTTTAATGAACTTATCATACGGTACCGTTGCAAATTCACTTCCGAAAGAGATAGACGTGAATTTGGGAACGCGTATGAAAAGCTGAGAGTAGAGTCGTCGGCAAAGGATTAAAAGTTTTAGACAAGAGATCATTTATAAAAATGAGGAAGAGAGTCGGAGACAGAACAGAGCCATGGGGAACACCAGCATTTATTTTGTGAAAATCAGACTTAAAACCATCTTATAGAACATGTATTGGACGATCTAGAAGCTAATTTCAAATCCAAAGAATAATGGTTTCGTTGATGCCAAACGCACGCTATTTCGATAAGAGAGCCTGGTGCCAAACTATATCAAATGCCTTAGAAATATCAAGCGGAATAATCTAACTTTCTCCAAAACAATGTAAAGATCTATTCTACTCTTCGGTGAGATAGGTAGGTAAGAACTGTGTTTGAGAAAATCAAAACAAAAAAAATAGTTCCAACGAAGGTACCACTAATAAAAATTTTTCTGAATTTTTTTTTTCAAGCATTACCTAACAAATCCATGGAACAGATTTTGAGAACAAATAATTATTTCAAATATATGTCAGGTACCGTTATTTTTGGCCTTCAAAAAATCTTCAGTTCGACTTTTTCTATGAATGCATACCTTGCCATACTCGTATGTGTCGCCAGGGCCGCCGCTACCATATGTGCAAAATGTGCGGCGCACAAGGGCGCCAACGTCTAGGGGCGGAAAATTAAGAGATCGATCTAACTCAACCTATACAGCATACTCCAAAAGTTTTCCTTAAGCTATTGGAACTTGTTTACATTTGACCGTTCACTACGTAGTTCCCACACACAATCTACTACAAATCTTTATTCATATATTTATTCATATATCGTTTCATTGGTTGTTCGAATTTAAGCTTTCAATTGACATTCAGAGTTCAGACTATTTATATCAAAATATATGTAGTTCCCACACAAGCCACAAAATGTCAAATTCCATCAAATCATACCTAAGATGTCAAGGAATTATATATAATACTTCCAGATCCGGAAGTAAATGATTAAGTGTTTCAAAAAGAAAGTGAAAACAAAAACTTTTAAAAATATCAAAAACTACTTTGTCTTCTTTATGTCAAGCTATTAACTATTGGTTTTTACCAAAAGATTGGTTTGACATACATAAATTAAAAACTGTGCAAGGAACTCGAATATTTGCATTTTATATGAAAATGGTTTTGTTGAAGATATATATCTATATTTTTTGTTTCCTCTTAAAATAAAATGCACGACTGGGTCGCACGAACTTGCTCTTATGTAAAAGACTAAGAATTTCAAAAATGAATGCTATTAGAGAAAAACTGTTCATAAACATAAAGTTCACTACTCTTTTAGTAGTAGCTAGCTGGAGCTGAGAACAGGATGCCATGTGATGCAAACAAATATTAGTTTATGCAAGAACAAAATTTATAACAAAGTTATAAGTCAAAAAATCTTTTATATACACATTTTTAAAACATTTTTTTATTACTTTACGAATAAAAAATAAATTTCCAAAAAAAATATTTAGCCCTTTTTTGAGGTGTCGAATTTTCCAAAAAAAAGAATCATTAAAATCCGTTCAGTCGGTAATGAGAAATTCCAAAATCGTCAAAATGGTTCTATGTTCGGTACAGTCAGTAATATATTGATTTCAATTTTTTTTTTTGTTTAATTATAGAACGTAAAAATTTATCAAAATTCTCGGAGACGTTTTCAAAAAAAACACGATTTTCGAAAACTTTTATTTATCAAGTTTTAAAAAAATCAAGCATGGGGTTTTCGAAATATTGAGTTTCGAAAAAAAAAATTTGAAAATTTTAATGCACAGGAATATTTTAAATTTTGGGGCGCTTTCGCATAAAACAAATTATCAAAATCGGTTGTACCGATTCTTTAAACTTTTTGATTTTTGTTTAAATCTGTTGGACATTGTTTTAAAAAAAAATTATAAAATTTCGAAAAAAATCGTATTGCAGGTACAATTATTTTTGGTCTTAAAAAAAAGAAGAAAAGTAAACGTGTGGGGACAAATTTCGAGATCCACTTTTTTCGTCTTCGCTATCAAAATCTCGAGTTCGATTTTTTTACGAATGCATAACTTGCCTTATATGTAGTACCTATAAGTCTCAAGTAAAAAGAGTAAATAAAAATAAAAATAAAGGATGCAAGATCTGTGCATATATGCTATAATGACTACGTTCATTGTATAAGAATTTGGTGTAGCTCGGAACGCGACAACAACAATGCACGTTTGCTTAAATTTTTCAACTGCGAAATCTAAAATAAATAAAACTTTCACTTATTCAACGTAAATAACCCCGTGCACCCGAGACATGGGCGGCAATTTAAGGTTCTTGCACAAGGGCGCACGAACACCCAGCGGCGGCACTGTGTGTCGCAAGTAAAATGTATTTTATGGTAATGAACATTTTTCTCTACCAACTGATTTTTAAAATTCTAATGGCTGATTTCCCGAAGGACTTCTAAACATCTAAAAGGCTTTTAAACCCTAAAATGGGATTTTTTGGTTTCAAGAAGCGCTATTAAATTAAATGCGCATTTTTGGCTCATTAAATGTTAAAGTGTCATTAAAATGTCTTAAGATGCTGTTAACAAGAGTAGAAATAGCAGTTCACATTTTTTTACATACATATTAATGGAGAGCAACTCATAGTAGTTCGCCATGCAAGAGTATTCAGGGTTCAAAGAAACTTAATGCTCCGACTATGATGATATTGACTTCAAAATGAGGTTCCGACTTTCCAAAACATCCTTGGGTCAGTTGCAGAATTTGTTTGGTCGTCATTTGAAATCTACAACTAACCAAAACAAACCCGCCAGTGTATTAATACAAGTGCTAATTGGCTTACGAATTTATGCCACAGGAACTTTCCAAATGTTTTTTTGCATTTTGATTGTTTTTTTTTTTTGCATTTCTTGGCATATGTTTTAACACATAATGCTTTCTCAAAAAACAATTATTTTTCCAGGGATGTGAAGAGAAACAACTTTAACAAAAATTTCCCTTTTATAGATTGGTGAAACTAAAAAGATTTTAGGGACTGATAAGAGGTCTGTTAGGTCTGTTACATAAGAGCAAGTTTTGCGATCTATGCGGGCGTTTTATTTGATATTCAAATTTAAAATAACTGTATAATTCATTTTCATCAATTTTGAATAGCTTTGTTTTATAAAATTTTGCAACAAAATTTGTTTCGGAATTTAATATTTCGAAAAGCAAATGCTCAATTTTTTGAAACATTTAAATTTATGCTGCTAAAAAGTATTAAAAAATTGGATTTTAAAACTGAAAACAAAACATTTAGTATTTTTGAATTAAAAAAAAAATATTTTTTTTTTCAAAATTTAATACCTCAAGAACTTGCTAATGATTTTATTTAAATTTCATTTTTGTTTGTGCAATACTAAAACTTATAAATGGCGTTACCAATATTTTTTCTTTAAAAGCTTTATAAATTTTATAAGAAATTGAAAAAAAAATCGATTAAAATTGTATTCTTGTATTGATTTGTATTTGCTTAAGAAATCACATGGCGTTTTGTTTTAAGCTCCAACTACCTTCGAGTACTTGAGGAGTTGTTTTAGCCTTTTAAGAAATTACCTACTTTTATGCTTCTGAACATTAAAAGCGGTGGTGTTCCTTTTTGACAACGTGTGGGGTTTTAAGTATTTTAAAAAGGGAGAATTTGTAAGTCTCTTACTTTATGGATGCCAACAAAATTTTTTAATTTTTTTTTAATTTCTGAATGGGTGACTAAGGACGTACTTATACGTTTATACTATTTTTGAAACTTACGGTTTTGATTATTTATAAAATTGCACGAATTTTTTTTAAATATTATAAACATGGGATTGAATTGGAAACAGCTCTTTTTCAAAAGTTCGTCATTTTGTGTACGTTTGAACATCTTCTTTTCTCAACGAAAATATTTAAAAATTGACAGTTTGTAACAAATATAAAAAAAATAGAGGTACCTACCTGATTTTTTTTTAAGAAAAATATATAGTTATATTCATATCTTTCATTCATAGCGAGAATCCCTTTTAAGACCTGATAAAATAATAGATAATAAATAATATAGAAGGAGCTTTCGAAAATGGGGTGCTCGAAATATATTTCGAATTTGAAAATTTAGGATTTCGAATATACGAGTAAGTATAAGAATAACAAAACAAATCTGGAATAATTTTCTAATCACATTTTTTACTTGCGACTTATAGGTACTATAAGGCAAGTTATGCATTCGTAAAAAAAATCGAACTCGAGATTTTGATCAAAGTTGACATTACGATGATAGCGAAGACCAAAAAAGTGGGTCTCGCAATTCTGTCTGTCTGTCTGTCTGTCGGTTCGACTACAGCCTAAACGGCTCGGCCGATTTTCTTCAAACTTGGTAGATATGGGTTTTAATTTTTTACCCCCGGCCGTTTTTTTCTATTTTTTTTTAAGACCAAAAATAACGGTACCTGCCATACGATTTTTTTTCGAAATTTTATAAATATTTTTTTTTCTCAAAAACTGTCATTTGGTAAAAACTAGCTAATGGTTGAAAAAAATTTTACAAAAAATTGTTATTTTCGGTAGCCCCCCTGGGTCCATTTTTTTTGTTTTTGATTTTCTCGAAAACGGTACAGCCGATTTTAATAATTTTTTTTATGCCAAAGCTCCTCCAAAGTTTGAATATTATTACATATTCAAATTTTCAATTTTTAATTTTTTGGATTTAAAAAAAAAAATTCAAAATTTTTTTTTGGAATCTCAATATTTCGAAAACCCCATGCTCGATTTTTTTCAAACTTGGCAAATAAAAGGTTCTTAATATAATCTACAAGATTTGAGAAAAAAAATTTTGTTTTATTTAAAACTAACGGTACCTTCCATACAAATTTTAAAAAATGGTTTTCGAAAATCGCATTTTTCTCGAAAACAGTTCCGAGAATTTTGCTAAAATTTTTTTTCTTTTGATTAATCTTTACAATTTATAATTTAATAAAAAAAAAATTTAAATCTAGATATTACTGACTGTACCTACCATAGAACGATTTTTTCGAATTTTGAATTTCTCATTATCGACTTAACGGATTTTAATGAAATTTTTTATAAAAAAGCTCCTAAAAAGTTTAAAAAACATTGCATTTAAAAACTTAAGAAAAAATATTTTTTCAATTTTTAGAAAAAAAAGTAATTTTTTTTTTTTGAAAAATTCGATATCTCAAGAACGGCTTAGTATTTTTTTTGGAAATTAGTCTTTTATTCGTACAATAATAAAAACTTAAGGTTGGCGTACCAAAATTTTTCCTTAAAAATGTTTTAAAAATTTTGTACATAAAAGCTTATTTTTTTAAGGAACCACTACAAAGACTTATAATTTTTGTTCCTGCATAAATTCATATTTGCATATCATTCTGTTTTTATCTCTTACTACTTAAAGAATTAAAAAAAAATCATTTTATCCTTATGAACAGTTTTCTCTAATAACATTCGTTTTTAAAATTCCTAGTCTATTACATAGGAGCAAGTTCGTGCGACCCAGTCGTGCATTTTATTTAAATATATTTACAAAAACATTAAAACGATTCGGCAACATCCTGAATGAAAAAACAATCTCAAACAAATAGCTTTAACTTCACGCACTCATGACTCATAGTTTCCATGGTTCTTAAACTATAATATATGTTAATTTGTCTTAATATAATTTGCCATAAGTCACTTTTAAGCTCTGCTGATGTTTTATTGGCCCACATGTCCCTTCATGGATATTCGAGATTATCATTATTGTTATCTATAAAATCCAGAAATTTGTGTTTTTCTCTCAACCGCAAGGTGAAATTTGAACACAAAAGTTGCCAAGTTATTTGGGTAGGTATGTATATAAACCCTTATTCGCAATGAAACTTTTGAACCCATTTAATTAAAAACTCATATAACTCCACTTAACCCAACGCTAAATCTGTTAAAACCAATTGACTCTTATAAGTGATTAATCAATTCTAATAAACTATCTCATATACCAGAAAGGTTTTAATAGATACCTATACCCGTTTGTTATATATCTTCCATCGCAACCCTTAAAGCTTTTCAAACTTGAATTTCAAGTGTTTATTTCTAATCTTTCGACTTAAACATGCAGAAAAGGAACATCTTGTCCTTGGGTTTTCTGCGGTTTAATGAACGTATAAATGTAAATGCTTCTTAGAATATATACATACATAGAGATATTAAAATATACAGCAGCTTTCTTGGTAACCAGAGCTAGTGCTCTTTATCCTGTGATAAGACATAATCCCACTACCGCCCTAAACTTACGATGTCATTCTGAGGCCATTAAATATGTATGAAAACTCCATTAAGGTGAGTTGGTATGTACGAGTATATGTGGAGATTTGTTGTTGTTGTTTTAAGCAGATATAGAGATGTGTATGGACCATACAAACACACACACACAAACTAAAACAATCATCCTCCCTCTTGCTGCCGAGCATAAGATAAATATATTAGAAGAGAGAGCCTTCATCAAACGGCTCCGGCTGGCATAGTCGTTAGCAGGTGGAAGAGAAGTAGATGTGTAGGCAAATTATCCTATTATTCAGAATCTAAAGATGCGGGCTCTGTGTAATCAAGGCACATCCTGATCCTACTTCTTCTTACGTTTTTCGACTTCCATTTACCTTTGCGCATAGCGAATACTCAAACCCACTCCCAGCAATCATCATGTCGTAACCCCTTTCCCCCGAACACATGCATTCGTTTGCCTTTGAGAGCTTATCAGGTCCTGAGTTGCCACACTAAAGAATTTTAGATTGCATGAAATATTTAAATGTTCTTTGTTTTTGGGCTAATCAGCAAAATTAATGCCGAATAGGAAGGAGCCTTCAACTTTTTTGATAGGGTGCGACGAATAGATACAAAGGAAAAGTCGCATGTGAGCTTGTCAAGTTGAAAAACAAAACTTAGACTTTAGATACACAGATATAGCCATAGATGTAGATAAGAATCTTCAGGACAAAGTGCTTTTCCTGGATTTGTTTTCTCCTCCACTTTCAATATTCAGGAATTCAAAAGTAAAGTGCCTCGGTAACTCCTATTAAATTTTTCCTTAAGGGTATTCTGAGCCCTTTTAGTGCACGCACATTATAAAAAAAAATTAACACATATTATTTAAAATTTAACAACAATTCTGTCTTTGCATAAATGAGTGTTCGAAAGCTGTGCTTCTCTCGGTCGAATATTGCTATTTTTAAAGCTGATTTTCCAAAAGATTATTTTTGTTTTTGAAAATAAAAACCAGAACCAGATCTCAGTAAATTTATTATGTTTTAAGAAGAAAATATTTTTGTTTATAAAAAAAAAAAAAAAAAAAAACAGAAAAATCTTTGTTGGGAAACATTTCAAAGACGTTTTCCAAATCTTTTCGAAGAAGAATTTAGAGACAATTAGGAAACTTTAATATTTTTCAATTTTTTTTTAATATTTTTACAGCTAGTGAAGATTTCTACACCGTTTTAATTTAATTTCAAAAATTTTGGAAAATTTTAAAACCATGTTTCCGAGACACGTTTAAATGTTGTATTGGTGTAAGCACATTTTTTGTGAGGTACCACTTGGCATAATGTTTAGTGCGTTGGACTGTCAAACCGGAGGGTTAGACTCGCTGCCCAGGAGCTAATATCTAAATTAAAAAAAATTAAAAAATATTTTAAGGGGTACTGCCCCTAGCGAGAAAGAGACAAATCCTCCAAGAGTATCTTCAAGTCATAAAAAATGCTTCTCATATTTTCCGTTCGATCTCTGATACAGGATTCGCTGAGAGTTGTAATTTACCAGGCTTAGACTCTCTCTACGAGTCGTTGGACTTAAATTTTTTAATTTATTAATTTTTTAAAATTATAAATAAATAAACAGATTTTTTGGCGTAACTCTACAGTCTAATGGAAAGTTCATGAGTTTAAAAAACAATCCTTTTAGGTTTCTTGAACTCAAAATAAGATAAATCCCTTCCAACAATTTCAACTGATGCATAAACATTCAAAGCAATTCGTTCATTAGTATGAAGTATGGCAACACTGCAGTAAGAACCCCTTTTTGCGGTTGGTACGCTCTACACTAAACTACGTTCCACATTCCGCATCTTCATAGCAGGTATACAATTTTGTCGTGCTTTGATGGTAAACCGTTTCCAAGAGGAGTATAGGTTACCACAAAACTAAGACGTTTCCTGCACCAAATCCCACCGTGTCGTGAAGCGCCTCTTCGAACTCTTGAGATTTACAAAATATATATTGATGTGGGCGTTGAGAATGGGACGGGTTGAATTTGCTTTAATAAATTAGGGGCTTAACCCATACGAAGCTAGACGGCCTCAATAAATGTGAAGCCGCGTATAGAATCCTTACGAACTTCCCAACAATCCTTGATGTTTGTCTTTTAAGATTGTAGAGAAAGTATGGCACGCGGGAGGAGGGAGGGGTAGGTTGCCAAAGTGATGTTTGGTAAATAAGGAATACGACTATGGAGATCTATTCTCAGTTGTTTTCATTTTATTTCACCTGCCTTTGACACGGTACGGTGATGACGACGACGCACGGTACACGGCGCGTTATGCTAATATTATAGAGAGGTAGGTTCCCACCATTTGCTTTTGCGTAGGCATAGAAATGAATCTTATAAGATTCGCGTAAGTTTATAGTAAAAGTGATGATGAAATGATAACTGTGGGACTCGACTTGAATTGTTTACTCACTTGGAATTAGAGGTGGCATTAGTATTAATGGCATGCCGACATATTACGTTTGGGGACAAATCACTGTCTGGGGTGTGCTAGAATGTGATATGAATGAGAGTTGTGGATATGAGTATAGTGACTTAGTTAGATATGAAGCACTAGGCTGAATGTCTATTCTGTATATTTCATACTTTAAAACTCATTGTCTCAACTTAAGTTATTCAGAACATTGTCTTGAAAATTCTGGCAACAAAAATCAGCAGGGATTTGTTGAGTACAAACTTTCATCCTATTGCACGATGATTCTTAAAATATATTCTTGTGCTGAAGCCAAATATATATTTCGACGGAATTGTTCAATCAATGGGAAAATTAGGTAGGTACTTAATTTAGGGTCACTCTCAATTCTAGGGTGGATATTAGATCGAGGCGACAAGCCTTGGACTTTAATTACTTGTCTAAAAAGTATTATGGCGTTATTATGGCGGCTAAGATGTGATGCATTTTTCATTAGAGCTAAATATGCTGAAAAAAGGCAATACAAAAAATTCGATTAACAACAAAAAAACAAAATGTAAAACATTATTTTTAAACATCAGAAGTAAGTTTAATTTAAAAAAAATGTTTCCATATTCACTTTAATATAATAATTACATATGTCCATAAGTAATATTCCAAATAATATTGTATTAATTGGTTATTTTAGATTAACAAAAACAAAAAAAAAAACCTGAAGAAGCTGGAAAAAAGCCAGCGAAACGTAGGGTAACATAAGATGAATTAGTTTTTTTATTAATTGCATCCACCTCATCGATCATTCAAGCCCAAATAAATACATATAATATTATAATTTAATACAAAAAAATACGTTAATTCAAAAAAAAATTTTTTTTCAAGTTAAAAAAAATATATTTTTAATCTGTGGTACCTACACAATGTTTTTTAAGAGTCTTAGAAATTATTGTATAGAAAGTTTCACTTAAATCCGTTTGTGCCGACACCCATTTTCGGACAATTTTGGTCTAAATCTAGAAAGTAGTAAAAAGCTGTTAATTTTAAGTGCGCAAAAAATCGAGCAAGTAGTTTTCGAAATATGGAATTTAAAAAAATCACTCTTTCTATGGGCTTTCTTTTTAATTTTTTTTTTAGCTAACGTTTACTAAATGAAATTTATTGAAAGTTTTTTTTTTTAATCTGTATAACAGTTTTTGAAAAAAAAAAAATCCTAAATTTTAAATAAAATTTGATATTTTTAGTGTTAGAAAAAAACCCTTGGAAAAATTAAAAACTGCTATCTAACAAGTTTGAAGAAAATCGAACGAGCCGTTTAGACTGTAGTGGAACAGACAGGCAGAATTGTGAGACCCACTTGTTTCTTCTTCCCTATTATCGTAATGTCAAGTCTGAAATGGACTTAAATGTTTTTACAAATGCATAAAATAGATTTTTCTCAAATCAAGGTCACAACTTTGTGGTTTATTCCATGCAAAAGTCCTTCGTCATATTTAAATGGCCATTTTTAGGTCTTTTGTCATATCTAGGGCATTTTATTGAGCAAGAAGGGCGCGAAAAATTATTTAATGATGGAACTTATTCAAAGTCGTCCTACGACAATTTATTGATTAAACAAATTGCATACTACAAACATATGTAGTTAAAACAGATACTTTTGTAATGGTACTGCAAGGTTTTATGAAAAAATGCTATTTTAAGGACTTTTGCATTTTTATGGCATTTTTTGAGAAAAAATGATGCGACAATTTTTTTCTTTTACGATCTATTTATGACAAATTTACGTCCTTTTTCTTTTTCGAGTTCATTTTACCGTATTTTGAGAGGTGGTAGTGCTAACTTGACTGTCAAATTAGTATTATACCAGGGGTTATTTTTTAAAAAGCAAGCGCGACAATTTTTTTTCGTTTCATGACAAATTGACGACAAATTCACGACAATTAATCCAAGTGGTAGCTTGACGGACATTAACTTGACATAGGAAAAAGAAGTATTCAATGGAAAAAAAATTCAAAACAGCTTATTTGACGTTGTATGTTTCGTAATTGCAGTAGTCACAATAGGTTTTTACAAGATTTAAGCTAAAAATATATTCTTATTATTTTTTACTAAGAAAGGTACAAATCGTTATAAATAAATACAATCTTTCTTCAAAAAATATAAACACACAATGGTGAGCGAAGCTTAAAAAATAAGGAGTAAGAAGTAACAGCTAGCTAGAACCACATGGTGCCCTGAGAATTAAGAGGCGTGTGAAAGACAAAAATGTTTATCTTCACCATAGCTACCGACTTATCCAGCCCATTGAAGTTCCTTGGGTCGTCCTAAAAATTGTTTTATTTTTGGTTTGAATTTACAGGGATTAATGTTTGGGTTAAGTTTGTAGGTATGTATGTATGTACATGTAAATACATATATATATATGAATAAAGTTTTGTTTTGAGTTATGTTTTTTTGATTAAATTTCATCGCCGTCGTTGTACCTAGGTAGAATGTTTTAGGGGAAGGTTGTAACATGTTAAAACTACTAACCTCGTACATTTTTACTTTGCAATATTGGGTAAGTTCTGCATTTGGAAGAAAGATCCAACTTGAGACTTTGATAAAAGTTCACTTTGCGATGATAGGGAACACAAAAAAGTATTGTTCGGCAATTGAGTCCGTCTGTCTTTATGTCTGTATGTCTGTCTTTGTACCTACAGACTTAAGCACTGGAGCAATTTTCTTCGAACTCGATACCTAAAGGTCTTCCTTAGAAGAAAAATTGAACATTTTTTAGCTCCAAAACTAACGGTACCTGCCAAACAGCCTTTATGCAAAATCTTATTTTATCTCAAAAACCGTTTTAACGATTTTTATTCGAAAAAAGTTAGGTGTGCTATTATGGGCATCGGCTACATTTTGGCCGAAATAAATTTTGGAAAAAATATTATTACCTGTCATAGAACAGCTTTTTTGATTTACCACTTTCTCTTTAAGAGACAGATTTTGGTTAACATTTTTGGACAGCAGCTAAAATAGCTTTTGAACAATATTTTATATAAAAATGGTCTAAAAAATATATTTTGGGTTTTTTGAAAAAAAAAATTATATTTGTTTTTGAAAAATCAATATCTTCAAAACGTGTAAAAGTTTATTTTTTTTAAATTATTCCTAAAATTAATATAGAACATCGATTATATTGATAAAATTTTACCGTCGCATATCTTCAACTTTGCATAAATAGGTGTAAGGTGTAACTACTGTGCAAAAGGCTCTTAGGGTAAAATATAAGAAGGATAGGAGGTAAGTTATGTACAAAAGGATTGGATTCCACATATATTCACATATTAGTCTGAAAAAAAAATGCAAAGGATAGTTGTTTTTTATAAAGAAAACATTTTAGGGATTCTAAGTCCACAAATTTCAAGCAAACAATTTTCGGCTTGACCGCCACGTGGAAAAAAACATATTGTGGAAATTACGTTTTTTGTTCGTTTTTAGTCGATGATTAGTTTTTCTTCCAATATTTGTCTACAAACATTTCCACAGCTCTTTCCACTTAAGAACTATTATCAAAAAAAAACTAAAATGCACGACTGGATGGCACGAACTTGCTCTTACTTAAAAGTACTTTGGAATTTAAGATACATTTTATAAATATAAAAACATGGATTTAATGAGATAATAATGTTCAAATGCATAAAATTGTCGTCTGATTTCTAGAAAAGTATGAATTTATGCAAACAAACTTTAAAAATCGTTTTATTATTAAATAAATTTTTTATATAAGAAATTTCTTTAAGATTTTTCAAGAAAAAAATGTGGGATACGAATTTTAAGTACTTAATAATATTGATTTTAGGAAATAATTTAAAAAAATAATCGTTCATAGGTTTTGAAGATATTGATTTAATTTTTTTTTTTTTTTTAAAAACCCAACAAATATTTTTTTGAATATTTTTATATACAATATTGTTTTAAACTTAAGGGGACTCCTGCTGTAAATTATTGGTTAAAATCCTAAGAGCCGTGAATGAGAAAGTCGAAAATAAAAAAAGAAACGGTTCTATGACAGGTACCGTTAGTAACATTTTGCCCCAAAATTTTTTTTTTTGACCAAAATGTAGCCCATGTCCATAATATCACACCTAATTTTTTTTATCAAAATCGTTAGAGCCGTTTTCGGAATAAATAAGATTATGTATTACGGGTGTATGGGGGGTACCGTTAGTTTTGGAGCAAAAAAAAATTTCAATTTCCCCTCTAGGGAATCACCGAAGACCCTTCCTTAACTACCTAGTTTGAAGAAAATAACTTCAGTAGTTTAGGCTGCAGTTCGATGTACAGACATACAGACAGACAGACGGAATTGCCGGACCCACTCTTTTCGTCTTCACCATCATCGTAATGTTAACTTTGATCAAAATCTCGAATTCGATTTTTTTTTCCAAATGCAGAACTTACCCTTTAGTACCTATATCGCATGTAAAAATTAATCAACGGTAACATAGACTTTTTGAACCTTCTGTCTCGTATTAAATTTAATATTCCTCAAAGAAATTTGAGGGACATACTTATTTTAAACTATCGTACCAATTATGAAAAATTTTCTTCCTAAATAAAATGTTTAAAATATTTAATTTTTTACAATTTTAAATATAACAATTTGTTTGATAAGACAATAATTAATTCATGTAATTTTAAATCAAAATTTTTCCATGCAATTATTTGTAAGAATTTTTGTAAGCTAGCAATTTAGTTATGTTAAAAATAATAAATAGTTAAATCTTGTCGAACTTTTGATTTAAAAAAAAGTTTTTTTTTTTTTTTTAATGCAAAAGCATAAGTCTGGACCTAAAGGCGATGGATGAAAAAAAGAATATTTATTAAATTCTTTAAAAAAAACTAGACAAAATGGGAAACTTATTGAAATTTATTTTGCGTTTTAATTGCTAAGGTTAGAGAAATTTGAGACGAATTTGTAACCAATCGCAATTCCGATTGTTACGAGCTATCAATATGTTCGTTATTTTTAATAATTAATTCTGTTAAATAATATTTTTCCTACATAACCAAACCTCTCCAAAAGCACTAGAAATTCGCGTTTATTTTATTCGAGCTTTGTGAACTACGAGTCCTCAAAAGGTATATACCGTTCATGCGAAAAAAAATATATCTCACAATTTTTGTAGATATGTATGTTCGATTATTTGGTATAATTTAATTGAATTGATTTATTCGTATAAGTATTGTACTTTCTCTCTTCTGTGAAAAAATACATATTTATTTCGTGTTCTAAAATGCTTTTCGACTGGAAATTTTAAATTTTCCTCAAGTTTAAAACGAGAAATGACTTTTTTGTTTCAACATTTTACTGTTTTTGGCTATAGAACATGTGCACGCTTCATGGTTTTTATAAACCGTCGCATTGACGGGTCATATTAGTATTGAATGAAAATTATCAATGATTTTTATAATTAATTATGTCAATAACTTTCACCTTGACACACATTGAATTTCAATGCAATCGGCAAAAAATTAAACATGCTCAAGTAGATAAAAAATCCATAGTAACAAGTACAAGTATGTACACAGTTAAACATTTAGTCTGTGATTGAACATGATCTACCACAAGTTTCAGTACTGAACTTGCAAAAATCAAACGCAAAAACTTAACTAAGGCATTCACAGGAGTACATTGAATAAAAAGTAAAAACAAAATGTTGTCAATGAATATTATTTCAAAAACTACTTAATGGAATGTTACTGTCTTAGCAAAAATATTCATTAATCATAATCATACACACGTTATACCATTATAATTTCTCATAATTTATGATCTCAGCTGAAACAAACAACAAGATAATAATAATTTAACAAAATGATTGATGTGCCCCAAGGTTAACAGCGAAAGCTGATATACATTGCATTATGTACAGAATTGACTGCAAAGAACAAAGTCAAGACATCAATTAAAGGAAGTCGAGCGTATAAGATGTTTGTTAGAGTTGTTAATAGCTTAATTAAGATGACCTGCTATACTCTTAGGGAGATAAACAAAGATTGTTTATTGTGTCGTCATCACTAGACAATATAAATAGAAGAAGTTAAATAATTATTGGTTCTTAATGGGAAGCATAATTGAGTTGAGCTTGACAAATAAATCCAGAGACAAAATATGCTCATGTCAAGTAGTTGAGTCTGTTGAGGGACTTAATGTAGACCTAGCCCAACGAAAAATCGATATCTTGTAGTATTTCTTTTGTTTGGCTACGTCCATCGTGTCGAAGGAAACTTGAGCACACAAGAGACAAGAATCTTCATATTGGACAGTTTATAATATAATATACGTGTACTTGATCTAGGCCTTGATATTTCGAAAGCATTTGATAAAGTTCGACACCAATGTCTCTTATCGAAAATGAGTGTATTTGGTATTGATGAATATCTTCTTCGTTGGACTAGAAACTACCTTTCGTACCGCCCAGTGCAAGTTGTGTTAAATGGTTTTCCGACACTCAAATTCTCAAATTCATCATTGATATTTTGTCTCAAGCTTCTAATTTATTAAAATGTTTTGCTGACGACAGTTTAGAAAATTGTTCTGACCTGAATATGGAAGTAGACCACTCTCCCATTTGAATTTTTTCTTGTTTTGACCCAACCTACATATTCTGTGGCATGACTTATGTAGTATTTTATGCGAATCACACTGTATATCTCTAGGCAAAGTTACAACATACAGTAGACGCTCCAAATAGTGAAGTAATATAAACGAAGCCTGTTCACGATTTCGAGAGTTTAAAAGGATTTCCTACTTTGTATGAGTTATTTGAATCAAAATTCACATTAGCTATTTCCGTTTAATTTTTATTTATTTTATTTTTAATAAAACATCATTTATCTAACTTTTATTATGACAAAAAAAACTTAAACTGTTCAATTTATACAATAAGAAAAAACAAAGCAATCCATAAGGAACACGTAAAAGTGTCTACCTTTTAAACTTATTTCTTAAAAGAGAAATAAATTTTTAAAAAGTAATTTTGTCTTTTTTGAACTTGAATACTTTTGTTTGTGCCATTTTTACTTGCGATATACATATGTTAGTACTATAGGGCAAGTTCTGCATTTGGCAAAAAATAGAACTCGAGATTTTGATCAAAACATTACGATGATAGCGAAGACGAAAAAAGTGGGCCTGGCAATTCCGTCTGTCTGTATGTCTGTATGTCTTCATATCTATACCTCAAGATCAAGATACAGCCTAAACTCAGTACTTAAGGGTCCTTGGTGATTTCCTAGAGGGGAAATTGAAATTTTGTTGTAGCTCCAAACCTAACGGTTCTCCCATAATGCCAAATCTTATTTATCTCGAAAACGGCTCTAACGATTTTGATAAAAAAAATAAGATGTGCTATTATGGGCAACGACTATATTTTGGTCAAAAAAAAATTTAGGGAAAAAAAATTATTAACGGTTCCTGTCATAGAACCGTTTTTTTGACTGTCGACTTTTTCATTAACGGCTCTAACGATTTTTATATGCGGAAGACACCTTAAATTAAAAATAATATTGTATATACAAATATTCGGAAAAAAATAAATGAATACAAATTTTTGTTAGAAAAAAAAATGGTCTTCTATACAGAAATAACCAAAAGTTCCATTCAAATATTTTATTTTAATGGAAAACGGTTCAAGAATTTTTGATACAATTATTTATGTATCTATTCTTAAATTTGTAGGATAAATCAATCATTCATTAAATCAGCTTAAACGACTCGGCCGATTTTCGTTAAACTTGGTAGATATCGTTTTGAATTTTTCCCTCACAAGTTTTTTTCTTCTTTTTTTAAGACCAAAAAAAACGGTACCCACCAAACGATTTTTTTTTTTCAAAATTTTATAAATATGTATTTTTCTTTCTCAAAAACTGTCCCACAGAATTAAAAAATAAATTAAAAAAAATTTTATTTAGTTAAAGCTAGGTAATGGTTGGAAAAAAATTACAAAAATTGATTAGTTTTGGTAGCCTCACTGGAACCATTTTTTTTTTTTTTGATTTTCTCGAAAACGGTCCAACCGATTTTAATCATTTTTCCTATGCTCCTTTAAAGTTTGAATAATATTGCGTATTTTAATTTTAAAATTTGTTTGTTTTCGATTTAAAAAAAAATCAATTTTTTTTGGAAACTCAAAATTTGGAAAGTCCCATGCTCGATTTTTTTCAAACTTGATAAATGAAAAATTCTTAATATAATCTACAAGATTTGAGAAAAAAAAAATTGTTTTGTTTAAAAATAAAGGTACCCACCATACAAATCCCAACAAACATTTTTAGCTGTATAAATGCTTGAAAAGCGCTTTTAGAGCTAATCTTAGAGCTTGTTTATTCAAAAACACGCTCTAGATGCGCCTTTAGAGCAAACATGAAGCCCATTTGCAGCTAATTCATTGAGTTTGAGAGCTTTTTTGAGCTCCTTAATAGTGCATGTAAGTATGTTTTGTGAGCTAAAAGCTTTAATATACACTCCGAAACTGCCATAGAGCCACGTGCACTTACGTGGAGTTATAAACGTATGTTTTCTATTAGTATTAGTAAATACAGATCATACTATTGAACACGAAAAGAAATTCTTTGAACGTGGGTGATTTCTAAGTGCGATTTCATTTTTATCAGAAATGTTGATTTATGTATGTATTGTACTTCAAAATATTAAAACGCCCTTCTAAAATAATTTGTTTCAAGTAAGATAGTAATTTTTTTTTTTTATTTTAATTTTGAACTTGAAAAAAAAAAATATTTATTTTCCTCGTGCACTTTTTTGGATAGTGCTTCTGTGATTTTCTTGATTCTTTTCAAAATGCAGTCGTCACAGCACTGTAAATAGTTTTTTTTTTTCTGTTTTATAGAAATACTTAAATATTCGCCATTTTCTTGAACATCCATAAAGACATAGCTTTCAGCTCTTAAATAACACATTAAAGAACTCTTTTGCAGTTAAAGAGCTATTTTAAAACGTGCAGTATCAAAATGCGCTCATGCTTTCCGACAGCTGATAGAGACATTATTATGGAGCATATTTTTTATCGAGCAGAAAGCTTTTAAACGTAACAGAGCTAAAGATTGTTAAGAAACTCCATTATAGAGATAGATTTTTATATTCGTTTACATAGAGCTGCAATCTGTTTTGAAATAGAGCTAGGGCCTTGCATTTAACTCTCTCAAAGATATTTAGGAACATTTAAATAACATTTAGCTCCAACGATGTTACTTAGATGTTAAAAAATTGTTTTCGAAAATCGTATTTTTCTCGAAAATGGTTCCGAGAATTTCGATAACATTTTTTTCTTTCCTTTAATTCTTACGATCTATAATTTCATAAACAAGATTGAAATTAATTTATTACTGACTGTACATGCGATGGAAACATTTTTTTTTTTTAATTTTGAATTTCCCATTACCGGCACAACGGATTTTAGGATTTTAAAAAAATTTTCGTTAGAGAAGCTTCTAAACGGTTTAAAAAAAAACATAAAAAAAAATATTTTTTGAATTTTTGAAAAAAAAAAAATCATTTTTTTCGGAAAATTCGGTATTTCAAAAACGGCCCAATATTTTTTTTGGAAATTTAATTTTTATCCCTACAATAATAAAATCTTTTAGGTGGCGTACCAAACTTTTTTCTTAAAAATGTTTTAAAAGCTTATGTTTTTAAGAAACCGCTACAACGACTTATAATTTTTGTTCTTGCTTAAGCTAATATATGCTTGAATCACATGGCATCCTGTTCTTAGCTCCAACTACTAAAGGAGTTTTGCTAGTCATTTAAATAAAATGCACGACTGGGTCGCACGAACTTGCTCCTTTGTAATAGACTAGGAATTTTAAAAACGGATGTTTTTAAAGAAAACTGTTCATAAAGACAAAATGAATTTTTTAAATTCTTTTAGTAAAGAGATAAAAACAGAATGCTATGCAAATATAAATTTATGCAAGAACAAAAATTATAAGTCGTTGTAGTGGTTCCTTAAAAAAATAAGCTATTATGTAAAAAATTTTTAAAACATTTTTAAGAAAAAATGTTTTTATTATTGTACGAATAAGAGTCTAATTTCCAAAAAAAATACTAAGCCGTTCTTGAGATATCGAATTTTCCAAAAAAATGACTTTTTTTCTAAAAATTGAATTTTTTTTTTAAGTTTTGAAAGGCAATGTTTTTTAAACTTTTAAAGAGCTTCTTTATAAAACATTTAATTAAAATCCGTTATGCCGATAATGAGAACTTCAAAATTCGAAAAAACCGTTCTAATGGTAGGTACAGTCAGTAATATCTAGGTTTCAATTTTTTTTTTTATTAAATTATAGATCGTTAAAATTAATCAAAAGAAAAAAAATTTAAGCAAAATTCTCGGAACCGTTTTCGGGAAAAATATGATTTTCGAAAACCATTTTTTAAAATTTGTATGGAAGATAGGGGAGACCGGGGATAGTAGACTCAAAATTTTCTTATATATTTTTTTAAAGAAAACTAAGAAAGATATCAAAACAAATTAAATGCCCTTTTATAAAACATCTTTTTTGCTTTATAAAAAAAAATATGTTTTCTAAAATTAGTTAATATTAAGACCTTTTTTTCCTAATTTTACAAAACGACCTCAAGTGGGTCAAATAACCCCTGAACCGGGGTAAGTTGGCTAAGGCTATGGGGTCAGTTGACTATATTCTTATTTCCAGCTTTTTAATACTAAAACTATAAGCAAATAGAATTAAAAATTAATTTTGTTTGAAACAAAAAACTATTATTATACACAAAATATAAAGCGATGCATATAAAAAAAATTAAATAAACAAATTAAATTTTTGCATTTTTTGCATGGTTTTATATGGAATACCGTAGTCATGAGCAACAGATCGTATGCTTTTTCCTTTTCCACAAATAAGCTGGCACGCACGTTCCAAAACTGTTATTTTAGTTGCCCCTCATGACGTTTTTCTTACATATGTCCTCATTTTTCTAGAAATTACCAAACAAAAAATGAGTCAATTTACCCCCAAGAAAAAATGTCAACTTACCCCGATCGGTGTTTCAGCATTCAATGATTTTTTTTCGGTTCTCAGAAATCAAATGAACATAAAACTACCTGGTGTTATGAATACAAACACTTACTTGCTCTTTTTTCCTAAAAAAAATTTGACGTTAGGCAAAAGCACCCTTACGAAAGAAGAAAAAGAAAACAAGACAAAAAAATTACTCACGAAAGCAAAAAGTTGTTTTTTCGCGATAACCTCCGAACGACGCCGGACTCTGGCGAGAGACAACACGAAACTAAGCAAGCAGCTGTGCTTGATGTAATAAAAGGAATAAACTTGAAAGAAATTGTTTTGTTTTGAAGTTATTGGTGGTTAGTCTACTTGCCCCTGGAGCCAACTATCCCCGGTTACCCCTACTGTTAAATTTAGATAAAACAAAATTGTTTTTCCCAAATCTTGTAGACTATGTTAAAAAACTTTTATTTATCAAGTTTGAAAAAAATCGATCTTGGGGTTTTCGAAATATTTTAAATCCAAAAAAAATAAAAAATTGAAAATTTGAATATGTAATAATATTTAAACTGTGGAGGAGCTTTACCATAAACAAAATGATTAAAATCGGCTCTACCGTTTTCGAGAACATCAAAAACAAAAACCCAGGGGGGCTACCAAAAATAACAATTTTTTGGAAAATTTTTTTCAACCATTACCTAGTTTTAACTAAATGAAATTTTTCAAATTTTTTTAAAAAAATTCTGTGGGACAGTTTTTGAGAAAAAAAAATATTTATAAAATTTCGAAAAAAATCGTATGGCAAGTACCGTTATTTTTGGTCTTAAAAAAAAAGAAAAAAACGTGTGGGGGGAAAAAATTAAAACCCATATCTACCAAGTTTGAAGAAAATCGGGCGAGCCGTTGAGGCTGTAGTCGAACCGAGAGACAGACAGACGGACAGACAGACAGACAGAATTGCGAGACCCATTTTTTTGGGCTTCGCTATCATCGTAATGTCAACATTGATCAAAATCTCGAGTTTGATTTTTTTTTACGAATGCATAACTTGCCTTATAGTTCCTATAAGTCGCAAGTAAAAATGAATTTTAGGTTTATGAACAGTTTTTCTGTAATAACATTAATTTTCGAAATTCTTAGTATTTTACATAAGAGCAAGTTCGTGCGACCCAGTCGTGGATTTTATCTATTTTTAATTTTATCATTAACGATATAAGAAATTTAAATTTATTTGTTTTACAGAAGCTTCTATTTAACTTTAAGAAATTTGAATACCTATCAAAACTCTCAAACAAATATTTTTTAATTTATTTTTGAAAATTAAAAAATAAGAGAGTGGTTTTATTTAAATTTAATTGTTATTTGCAAAAAAAAAAAAATAAAAACATAAAATTGGTAAGTTACCTTTAAAATGTTTTAATATTTAAAATGTATCACAGCTTTTCTTTTTAAACAGATACAAAAAATTAAAATTTTTATTCATGCATAAATTCATATTTGCTTATGTAATTTTTATAGCCTAATGTTTAAGCCATTTAAAAAATAACTTTAATTTTTCTGAGCATTTTTTTTCTCTAATAACATTCATGTGTTCATATAAAATATTTTCAAAATGATAAGTCTTTTAAAGATAAGAGCAAGTATGTACGACGCAATCATTCATTTTATTTTGAAAACCCGTTGACATAATGGTAGGTGCGTCGAATGTCAACAGATTTAATCCCAGCCTATGCCAACTGAAAACAATTTTGTTTTTATTTTGGGGTGCTATCCTTTTCGATAAAGTGAAAAATCACTGAAAGATAATCTCCTGTCATAAAAACTTGACTCTCGTGTCTCGTCTTCTAGATAATTCTAGGCGCCCTTCATTCCTGATGAAAATGTTATGTATTTCCACTGGTCATAACAGAGCTTCATATTTTTACTGCATAATTTTCCAATTTCTTATCAAATTCAAGCCGCCATCGGCACTGTCTTTCTAGTACAATTTGAAACAAAATGACGGTGGGTGTGAAAAAGTAAATCCCATTTTCGCTGAAGAGCGATTCGGCTTAGGGCGTCTTATCCACAAAAATTAATTCAATGTATTTTTAATTTCTTGCAAAAAGTATTTGCTCCATTTTCTATGGTTATGTACCAGGTGGTTGGATGGTGAGGTGATCCAGGGTCTCAGAAGGACATTTGAAAATATAACTTGTGATGTTCCAATAATATCGAAAATATGAAAATCCTCGAATTCAGTATTTCATCTGGCCCAGTGAATTTCTACAGGAAAACAAGAAAATAGTTCTATTAAAAAAAAAAAAAAAAAAAAAAACATAGCCCAGACAATTTTGATCAGATCTTCACAAGGTTCATCCTCGATATGTATGAGTATTTCAGAACCGGAAGGATCCATCTTCTGTTATACATATAAAGGCTTTCGAAAGGAGTTATTTTTCTTGTTTTGTGGATCAATCTTCAAGGCTTTTTTAAAGTTTCTTCTTTCTTGAAATATTTTTTTTTTAAATAAATCTGGTTTCTTAACATGAATAAAAACATCCTAGTTTATAGCCCATCAGTTATACTAATAAAAAAAAACACACACAAGAAAATCACCATTCCAACCGAAAGAAGCAAAATAACAATAAAATTTAATTTAATCTCCAAGCTGTCACTTCATAACTCACAATAAGCCTCAAACGCTGGGCGGTTATCCGGGTTGCTTTACGTCCTCATATGTCATGTAAGCGATAAGAACCTTTCCACCTACTCACAATTGTTGTTGTTGTTGTTGTTTTTATTGTCAGGTTAAACGACACCATATTTTCAATTTGCCGCCTCCTTTGATAACAACACATTCAATCTAATTTTATGGATAAACTCTATGAGTGTATGAGCTCAGCCTTAGCTTGGAAAGGCATAACAATGAGAAAAAAAAAATGATGCTTTTGCGCAAATAAACTCACATGACTGAGCAATGTTTACACTTTGCATTTTTCTGCGGGCCAGCCACAAAGGACCTTTTAAATCGAATAAAAACCGCGAGTTTATAAATTTATTTATTTATTTTTTTTTTCTTGCGGGGCTGTAAGCTCTCTGTTGTCTGGTATTTTCTTCAAATTTCATTATGGACATCATTCTCGCGAGGAAAATTCAATTTCACATATTAGATGTTTTCTTTTTTTTATTTTCCCTTGGCAGAGATTAGATTATGCTACACTTTTGTGAAGTTCAATGCTTCATTTCATTTGAATATGCGGGCATAAGGTGATGGGTTGATGGAGCTTTATCTAAGCTATGGCGGTTAGGTATCCTTTGGTCTTGCCAGCGCATATCATCATCTAACCATTCCTAAGATTTTCATATTTTCGTGTTAAATCATGTGGAATCTATATTGGACTGATATTTGGTTTGACAATGTGGCTGATGGTATAGGTTCCTTATACCCAGCTCTTCCGTACCTATACTGGAAGAAAAAAATTGTATTTTCTGTGAATGGGGCAATTTTTTTTGTGAACGATATATAATAATTCGTGTGTTAGACCAGTTTATACCAGTCACCCGATAAATCAATGTGCAATTTCTGTGTACATAACTGACTGCTATAAATACAAAAACTGACTTCACTTCAATTTTCCATTATAGTAAATACTATTTTACCAATTTTTTTATTATTTGATTGTATTTACATTTAAAAGAGACCATCTTCCTTTTTTTTCGATGATAATTGGTATAAACTGCACCAGGGCAAAATAATCAAAGTTAAGTTCTCAAAGCCAATTTGTTTTCACCTTCCACGATCTTTTGACTGACATTGAAAGTCAGTTTTTTTTTATACCAGTCAGCGAATATTTACAATTTTTTGTCCCTTCCCTTCCCTTCTCAAGTGAGATTAACTTAGCTACGGATATGAAGTCTTATCATTTAATAAAAGCTGATTGTTTAAATAAATCTACACCATAGGTAGAAAGTTTTTTATACCAGTCAGAGAAAATATTAAACATTTTACTATTATAGACATTAAAAGAACTTTTGTTGATTAATTCTCAGACGTTTCAAACAGTTGGCGTTCTGATTTATCGTGAACAGTGGGGGTAGCGTGAACATTAATTAATAAAAAAACAAACATGCGGCAAGTCCGAGAAGTGTTTTTATACTTACAATAAATCGTGACTGCGAAAAAAGTTTAAAATTTAAAACATTTTATTGCACCTTACCGTCTCAAATTTGACTAAAAATTTGACTAGGGATGTTGACTTTTATCATTTTATGGAAGCTGATTACTAAAGTACATCAACACCATAGGTACCAATTATTATTTTATACCAGTCAGAAGGAAAATTAAGAACTTTTTTTCTATACCTAACTACCCAATTGACTACCCTTTCGCTGGAAGTGGCCTCACATCATTTCATTGCAGCTGATTGCCTAAATAAATATTCACCATAGGTAGAAAGTTTTCTTATACCATTTGGAGCACATATTGAAAATTTTAGTGTAACTAAGATTCTTAAGTTTGGCTATGAATTTGACTTCGAATATTTACTTTCATCATCTTATAGCAGCTTTATTTAAACTAAAGGTAGCAAGATTTTTTTATACCAATCGGATCCAAAATTAATGACTTTCTGTTATGCCTAAGCTATTTGATTTATTTTATGACAGCTGATTGCACAACACTATATGTAGGAAGTTTTTATACCAGTAAGAGCCTTTCTTATACATTTTAGTTTATACCTTACCATGTTAGGTATAACTGATGAAACAAATAGACATGAATTGTCATAACTCATAAGTTATTACTGTTCTTTACACTTACTACTTACACCATTTCAACGAAATAGGAAATATTGTAGGCTTACCATTATTCTTCCTTTGCCCTTTAGTCTTATTTTTCGTAATTTGTAACCCTTTGAATAATATAAATAGTCCCTAATTTTTTATTTTACAATTTTGTTTAAAAAAAAAACAAGCTTATTTTGGTGGTGATCTATGTATTAGTTAGACCAGTTTATACCAATAACTGGATAAAAAATACTTTAAATTGTGTTTTTATCAATTATTCAAAAGATAGGACATGCATTTTTTAAAAGCTTAAGAAGTATTTTGTGGTAGGTTGTGCAATGATTTTTTATACCAGTCAGCTTCATCAATATATGTAGACTAAATCAAGAACTAACTTTTTAATTTTTTTCTGAGTGTATAAGCGAAAATATCCTGAGGTAAAATAACCGCCATTCGTTAATGTGTTCTTGTGTGCACTTTAATGCATTTGTACATCTCTGACACGTTGCCTGGATACTGTGATTATACCAGATATCCCTAATTCGGCATGTTCTCTTAGACATAATACGTATATTATTTTTACTAAGAGCACGAATACAATCCTGAATTTTCTGCGGTTGTGTTCACATCGACAACACGATACCACGGCTGACAAAGCACGGAGCGCTTGGTTTCGTTTTTGAATTGCTCTCAAAGGACCTTCGTGATTACTATCATAAAATTTGCATGTGTTTGATATGAAGAGGGATCTTTTATTTCGGTTATATTTTGCATAGCAAAAGAACGACCATCACGCACAGAATGTTCATGCGGTGATGTCCTTGCGTAAGGACACATAATTGTTATGACAATGTGAAGGAGCACCTAAGCGTTTAAGAAATATTTTGTGGTTGAATAAAAATAAATATATGTATGTATGTATAGTTATACTTCGCTATGCATAGGCTCATGTACTCGTTTATATAAATAAAAATAGAAATAATAACGTTTATTGGGCTATTTGCGTAGCCGAAAGTGATTTGAAAATATTTCGTTAGGAATTATTGTTATGGTAGTATCAGAAATGCCATAGAATTTATTTTTCGCACTAGAACAGCTGCTGAGATTGACATGATTTAGCTTTGAATAATAAACTGACTTCCTATAATTATTATAGTCCATGTTTTGGCATGCATTCTGATACTATACCTAATAAAAATCATGTATAGAAGGTAAATAGTAAGGTGTGTATAGTTGCCTGGAATCCGGTAAGTTCAATTCTGAAGAAAAACAAAAGAATTCAATCTGGAGATTTTGATGAAATTTGACTTGAAATTTGACAGTCTGCTCACCTACTCCGTAAACTGGCCATTTTCCTTAAAGTTGGCAGACAAAGTTTGTTTGATAATTTTCCCTACCTGTTATTTAATTTTTATAGCGCAAAAATAACGGTACATGTCATAGAATTTTTTTTCGAAATTTAAGAAAATTTTTTTTTTTGAAAACTGTTGCACAGATTTTTATAAAAAAAAATTCTTTTAGAGAAACCCTCCTTATAATTAAAAACATGTCCCAAAAACGTTACTAATTTTTTGACCTTCACATTATCGGCTTACACAATCCAAAAATTTGAGTAATTTTTTTTTTTCCTCAAAGCTTAATGTCAAGAGATTATGACCCTTATAATGTTAGGATGTATCACACTGCGAGCGTTTAGGTAAAGTGGAGAGGGCTTAAGAGGAGATGTCGATGCACATTGGTTTTGAAAGCCTCTACATCACAATGAGGGTGAAAAATCCTGAGAGGTCTGAGAGGCAAAGTATTCCACGTTATAGCAGTGCGGCTAAAGAAATAACCTCTATATTTGACAGTACGTCCGAAGTGCCATTCATGGGTAATGGCACGGGTAGTATATTTCACTTGGCCGACAGAAGACATCATTAAATTTCAAGCGGTTGTTAGTACCTCATTGTAATTATAACGCTCCCAAGATCGGAATCTAATGAACGTAGCATACGCTGCCTTTACAGTTCCACAGCCGAAGAGCAGGGTTGTGTGTCTTTAAAAGAATATGAAAAGCTGATGGTGCTGTCATCAGCTACACAGTGAAGTGGATTAGAAGTTTCAGGTAAAAGACCAATTATGAAGATAAGGAATAGTGTCGGAGACAAAAAACGGAGCCCTGGGCTACACCATTTTTTTATTTCATGAATATCGGACTTGCAAACCATCCAATACTACTTGCATTAAGCGATCTGAAAGGTAATTTCTAATCCAACGAAGAAGAGTCTCTTCGATGCCAAACGCACGCATTTTCGATAAAAGAGCTTTGTGCCGAGAAATGACATCAGATCAGTGCACCTATTGCCACGAAAATGCCGTTTTCCATATACTTGGAAAAATACTCAAAGAGTATAACAGGTGGAAAAGCTTACGCAATGGTTTTGGCAGCGTAGAAGAAAACCTCTTCAGGCCTAAAGGGGATATACAATTTGGGCCAGTGGACTTATGAATTTTATGATTTTTGGGGACTCTTACAACCAAATTAGCAGCAAACTGCGTTGCAACTGACAAAAGAAGTGTTTTTTACAAAAGACCAAAAGTTTTTACTACCTTTGGGACATTGCAGTATATTTTGACGTAAAAATTTGTTCTCCGAATATGAGCAGTGCAGGTTTTCCTCGCTTGCCTGTACTTTTTCCGGTTTTCCTCAGTGGGGTTTGTTTGATAGCATCAGAAGCTTAGCCCTCTGAACCTGATACCTCTTTACTTAATTACTTACTTAGGTCCTCAGACCTTTTATGTCCGTGGAGGACCCCTAGTGGGTCATAGGGAAGCCACAATCCAGCTAGCCATTTTGTTCACAACTCCGTCCAACTCTTGCCTAGTTGGGCTGACTCCTCCTCGACTGTCCTTCTCCATGAGCTTCTCGGTCGTCCATCTCTTCTTCCTTTTTGAGCGAGTGGATTCCACTGAATTGCATGTGCCGCAATACAGTTGTCGCCTTTTCGAAGCATGTGTCTGATCCACTGCCACTTTCGACGTCGGTCGTATAAGAGAGTCAAAAGGTTCCTGACCCGTTTTCCTTTGGAGCTCTTCGTTTGATGTACGATTGGGCCAGAACATCCTAAGGATGTTTCGTAGACATCTATTAATGAACGTTTACAGCTTCTCAGTGACACCTACTGTTACTGCAACCGTAAAGTAACACGGACTCGACTTTGGTTCTTAAGCTTAGAAAGTTATTCCTCCATATATTTGTAAGCATACCGAAAGCAGCCTTTGATGCCCTATTCGACTGCTGATGTCCTGTTGGGTACCACCCTCGGTACAGATGATACTTTCAAGGTATTGGAAGCTCTGTACTTTCTCTACCAACAGAAACAAAATTGGTGACAGAATGCAGCCTTGTCTGACTCTACTTTGAACTTCACACTCTTCTGATACCTAGTCTCTCTTCGTTCAAAACGTGACATTTTGATCCATCATAAGTTATAATGATGGATAATAATAGCTATTAATTTATCCGGGATAAGCCTCCTCCGTAAAGGAAGCCAAATAAATTCTCTATTGACGCTATCGAAAGCCTTCTCAAAGTCAATGAACAGCAGTTCAAGGGGTGATCGATATTCGATGCACTGCTCAATTATGATCCTTAAAGTATTGATATTATTAATATGTACATTAGGATTCAGCGCGGAAATCTGCTTGTTCGGCATCGAGTGTGTCTTCTAGATGTTCCCTGATGCGTTCCAGTACTATTTTCAGTAATATTTTGGCAACTACAGGCAGGAGGCAACTTCCCCTCCAGTTTTCGCACTGTGTTAGGTCTCCATTTTTAGGGAGCTTGACCATTATTCCCTTTTTCCACTCATTCGGAAATCCTTTGGAGACCCAAGCTTTCTTTATGAGTGGATGCAGGAGTTCGCTCGATATCGTTGGCGCCGCTTTTAGAAGCTCTGCAGGAATACCATTAAGTCCTACTGCTTTGTTGGTCTTCAGTGCTTTGATTGCGTTGCAGATCTCATCTTTACTGGGGGCTGCAGTGCGGATTCAGGAATTTGTTTTTCCTGTCAGCTCAACAGGTATCAGTTGCGCATTGCAGTCGATAACTCGGTTTAATACCGACGCAAAATTGTCGCAATAGTTCCACCTTCTCAGCTGATCCTCATCCGAACTAAGTAGCGAGCCGTCTGAGAATTTTACGAGGTGTTGTTTGGAACTGCGAGCAACAACCAGTTCCTTAGTATATTGCTGTAGAAGGTTCTACTGTCGCATCTGTTAGCAGCATCTTAAGGCTTGTTGGGCCAAAGCGTTGATGTGATTACGCTTGTCACGTCTTATACTGCGGTACAGGGATTCTAGCTCTCTTTTTTCTACTCCAGTTGCAGCTGCAATGCGGGCCTTGAGTTTTTGCCGTTCGTCAATCCGTATCCAGGTTTCTTCAGGAAGCCAAGCGTTATTGTTTTCCCTCGCTCGGCCGACAATCCTTTCAGCACTGATGTCAGGACATTTTTCACAGCACTCCAGTGGTTTTCGATGGATTCAGGATCCGTGCTGCTGATTATCATAATTCCGTATGAAAGGTAGTCTCTCAATTATTGGCGTGTTACGAGATCCTTTAGTCTGTCGACGTTGAACCTGGGTAAGCGGGTTATGCCATTGGATCTCCGAGCGGCAGCTGTACAAAGTCTTACAATAGCTACCGTAAGGTGGTGGTATCTTTACACCCATAATCGTACCAAGAATTCTCTTTGGAACTAACACTTTTCGTCCTGTTAGGAATAAAAGTTTTCATTCCATTGGGAATAATGCCTGTTATCATATCAGCACTGGAATCTTTGTCTAATAAATTTATTTCATGGTTTTTAACATTTTTTTTTAATAGCAGAATTCATATTTCTACATATATAGAACATATTTTGATTGAAAATTTATTTATATGGCTATCGTTTCAGCCTAATAGTATTCGGACAAAGCCTATCGTATAGATATGCTGCGCTCCTCGAACTTTATGCCAAACAAATTCTAAGTATTTGTGCAAATCTATTGAAAGTTCCATCAGTTCTCCTTGTTTTTCAGATATATATCAGTGCCTTAAGCTCCCTCTCAAATATAACACATTCCTCGAATATACATTTGATGCTGGTTCATTAAATCCTCCCTGATATCCTGTGATCACTTTTGCTACATACTGCAATCTTATTACCTCCCATCCATAAAATGTTTGCCATTTTGGTAGTCGTATTCAAAGTAAGACTTTGTACAACAAAATTATCTACAAGAAGATATTAAATGAGGTTAAGGATTCGCAATGCAGTATTCAAAGACTCAGGAACACCCCAGCAAGCCCAGCATCACAGACATTATTCCAACCAAGAAGCTAACAAGTAAGTGGAGTAGTTTTGTTTAATGGATTACGTGAGTGTACTGCCTGATGATGTGTTCAAACGATAGATACAAAATAAGGTTTGTCAGAGCATCACAAATTGTAGGTTGATTTCGGTAATTAGACCAAATTTGCCAAATTGAACATAAACTAAAGGCAAATATTTTGTCCTTTATTTGTGCATAAAGCACTCTTGTGTTGTGGTTAGTTCAGGTATTGGTATATTGACATGGTTGCCACTTTAATAAAAAAAAATACTTATAAAAAATAAGAGATTTAAAGAATCTGAAGACAAAGTTACCTTCTTGGATCTTAAAAAAATTATTTTGCAAAATTTAATAAACAATAGCTGACAAAACTAAATTTTTTTGGTTTTATTCTAAATCATCGAGAAATGTGTATGTATGTTTTTAAAAAGGGAAAATTGATTAAACCTTCGCCAGCTCTGCTTTTAAAAAAATATCAACAGAAGAAAGTTGAAAAATTTAATAGGTCTGAATTTTATTAAATTTTAGGCCTTTTGGGAGTAAAAACTGTCAAACTTTTGAAATAAGAAAAAAAAATTCAAATCTTGGCTTTTGTTTATTTTTTACAAAAGTGTTGAGAAAACTTAAATAATTATTTAAGAACTTGGCGCTTTAGAATACAACAGGTCTTATAAAATCTATCAAATTTGTTTAAAAAAAAATCCACCAAAGTGTCAACCCTGAATTCTAAAATATGATCTCATATTTCGGAACATGAATTCGTTTCGTATATAAATATTGCAGTTGTGACATAATCGTGTAAAATTGAGTAATTGCCATGTAAGGCATAATTTCTAGATTAAATTGCATGTTGAAGGCAAACTTACTTCCATTGCCGCACCTGCATATGACGTTACACCCGCCGCCGCCGGTATGTTTCAATTTGAAGCTTTAACCGGAAACATGTTTGGCTAGTTAAACTAGATATTACTTTGGTAAATTACACGAAGTTATATATTCTGGAGAATTTGTACTTTCTGATTACTTTGTAGTTGGATATCTTCGCTTTGTGTAAAATGATTTTAGTTTTAACAAGAAGAGAATTTCGTCAGGAAATTAAGTTAGAAGTCTTAAATGGCATTTAAAAATTGTTGAATTTAAATTAAACATGTGGTATTGAGTTGTTGTATGTATTTTACAATCATGTAGGAAGGTGGATGGAAAAGTAAGGAAATAATGTCTTCTACTCGGGATTTTAATCAAATCTTATATTTAAATGTAACAGGGGATGAAGAGGATAAAGTAACCGATCCCAAATATTCTGTCTGCCACTGTCATTCAATGTATCTGTGTGAACTTCGACGTGTAGTCGAACCTTTGCAGACGATTCCCCTTAAACATGATATAGTTAATTTCTTACTTTTCTCGAAAATACCTATAACTATTTTGATAACATGTCTGTTGGAAATTTGTACTGAAATAAGTTGTAACATTAGAGAAGATGACAATGTGTTGCTTAAGAATCAATCAGGATTACGAAATGGCCAACATTGTGAAACAGCTTTTAAACTTTCTCAGAAAAGATGAACGAAAAAAAAAGTTTTGGACAAATACGAGTATAATGTAATAAATTTAGTTTTTCACAACTTTAAACGTGAGAAGTGACTGTGTTCTTATTCGAACTCCAAATCAAGAGTCAATAGTCACTGTTAGTTAGATGGTTTACCAATTTGTATCTTTTTTTATTTTTATTTTTATGCCTGATTATGAAAATTAAGACACAATTACGTTTGTAAGAGTCCATTTTTGGTCATCATAATAGCAAATCTGAAAGACTAATACTGCCTTTTTGATCGATTTTTTGTTAAAGAGGAAGTTGTTGGAGGTTGAATAAACGTTGTTAACTCAAATAGACGTTGATTATACAAGTATACATTTGCAGGTGTACCAGCTCGTGGAGAACTAAAGTCTATTATGACTTTGAGCTCTCAATCCCTTGTGTGTGGGTGTTGTTGGCATCGGTTTGATTATCGATTGCCTATTTTTGGCTTTTGAGCTTATGACCCAACGTCAGGTGTCACTGAGAACATATTAACTAAAAGCAAACGCCTTAGGGGCAGTAAGTAAGTTGTAAGATATTGATAAGAGGCCAGTTCTTATGACCTTTTGTCTAGCTTTAAGATAGATATAAGTTGGTTTCATCCATAAGGCAAGTTTCGTGTTAAAAATACGTCTATAGAAAAATATAGAGCCATTTAAGATATGCATCACTCGCTTACAGCGGTTAGTCCTCTCTCATGAAAACAGTCTTATATGTAGCAGGAAGCCAAAAATATTGTCAACTCTCTGTTGTTAACATATATTCCTCTCGGCAATGAAAGTGATGAGACCCTAATACCTAAGCACTTTCTTTAAGATTCTTCGAATGGAATAAAGCCTTTGGTGACCTTTGAAGATGATGCAAGAGTGGTTAAAAAAATAGTGGTATGATTCGCAGTAGTATGCTGGTCTCTTCTAGTAGCAGTGGCTAAGTGAGTATTTACTTACCTTTACTAGGTGCTAGGTTCAGTCCCAGTAAAACGTAATCCAGCGGGTGATAATGTGCTTATTGTAGACCCAGCATGTCTAAGAAATTGTTGGATTAATGAAAAGATTATTCAAATAAAGCCTTAACCTCTCCTCAAAAACTTGAATAGAATTGTATAGATAAAATTGTAGGTAAAATTGTATTTTACCTAAAAATAAAGGTACCCACCATAAAAATATAAAAAATGGGTTTCAAAAATCGTATTTTTCTCAAAAACAGCGCCTAGAATTTTAGTAAAAATTCTAGGCGCCTAGAATTTTAGTAAAAAATTTTTTTTCTTTCAATTAATTTTTACGATCTTTAATTTAATAAAAATAAAATGCACGACTGGGTCGCACGAACTTGCTCCTATGTAATAGACTAGGAATTTTAAAAACGAATGTTATTACAGAAAACTGTTCATAAGGATAAAATTAATTTTTTAAATTCTTTTAAAGTAAGAGACGAAAACAGAATGCTATGCAAATGTGAATTTATGCTAGAACAAAAATTATAAGTCCTTTTAGTGGTTTCTTAAAAAAAAGCTTTTATATACAAAATTTTTAAAAAACTTTTAAGAAAAAATTTTGGTACGCCAATTTAAAGTTTTTATTATTGTTCGAATAAAAATTAAATTAAAAAAAAAATATTGAGCCGTTTCTGAGATATCGAATTTTCAAAAAAAGAAAAAAATAGATTTTTTTTCCAAAAATTCAAAAAGTATTTATTTTGAAGTTTTGAAATGCAATGTGTTTTAGACTTTTTGGAAGCTTCTCTATAAAAAATTTCATTAAGAACCGTTATGTGGATAATGAGAAATTCAAAATTCGAAAAAATGGTTCTATGGTAGGTACAAGCTGTAATATCTTAATTTCAAAATTTGTTTTATTAAATTAAAGATCATAAAAAGTAATTGAAAGAAAAAAAAATTTATTAAAATTCTAGGTGTCGTTTTCGAGGAAAATACGATTTTTGAAAACCATTTTTTTAAATTTTTTAACATTTGTATGGTGGGTACCTTTATTTTAAGGTAAAATGAATTTTTTTTTCTCGCATCTTGTAGATTATTTTAAGAAACTTTTATTTATAAAGCTTCAAAAAAATCTAGCATGGGGTTTTCAAAATATTGAGTTTGAAAAAAAAAATTGAAGTTTTTTAAATCCAAACAAATTTTTTTTGAAAATTTGAATACACAGTTCTGTTTAGATTTTTGAAGAGCCTTCGCGAAAAAAAATGATCAAAATCGGTTGTACCGTTTTTGAGAAAACCAAAAATAAAAAAAATGGTTCCATGGGGGGTACCCTCAATAACCATTTTTCGGCAAATTTTTTTCAACCATTACCTAGATTTAACTAAATGAAATTTGTTTGTGTTTTTATTTTTTAAATCTGTGCAGCAGTTTTTGAGAAAAAAAAATATTTATAAAATTTCGAAAAAAATTCGTATGGCAGGTACCGTTATTTATGGTCTTAAAGAGAAAAAGAAAAAAACGTGTGGGGGGAAAAATCAAAACCCATATCTACCAAGTTTAAAGAAAATCGGCCGAGCCGTTTAGGCTGTAGTCGAACCGACAGACAGACAGCCAGAATTGCGAGACCCACTTTTTTAGTCTTCGCTATCATCGTAATCTCAACTTTGATCAAAATCTCGAGTTCGATTTTTTTTACGAATGCATAACTTGCCTTATAGTACCTATAAGTCGCAAGTAAAAATTAGAAATTAAGACATTACAACTTGTACCTACCCTACCGTAGAACCATTTTTTCAAATTTTGAATTACTCATTATAGACATAACAGATTTTAATGGAATTTTTATAGAGATACTTCTATAAAGTTTAAGAAACATTGCATTTCAAAACTTAAAAAAATCATTTTTTTTTTGGAAAATTCGATATTTCAAAAACGGCTCAATATATTTGTTTGGAAATTTAATTTTCATTCGTACAGTAATAAAAACTTAAAGTTGGCGTATTAAATTTTTTTCTTAAAATTTGTTTAAAAATTTTGTATCTAAAAGCTTATTTTCTTAAGAAACCACTACAACGACTTATAATTTTTGTTCTTGCATAAATTCATATTTGCATAGCACTCTCTTTTTGACTCTTAATATTAAAAGAATTAAGAAAATAGTTTTATCCTTATGAACAGTTTTCTCTAATAACATTAGTTTTTAAAATTCCTAGTCTATTACATTTTTTTTTAATTTTAAAGGGTTGCCCTATAAAAAAAATTATTTCAAATCTGTTTTGCGCATAACTAGAAGGACAAATATAAAATAGTTCTATAGTAGATACTGTAAGTAACGTCTTAGTTTGAATTTTTTTTTGTGAATGGTAGGTAATAAAAATTGAGCAAAATGGATTTCATTTTTTAAAATTCTAGGTGGTGTGTTCGGGAAGTATAAGATTTTCGAAATTTTGAGTATAGTGCGAGCGTTAAGGAAAGTTGGGGACGATTTAAAATAAGGTAGCATTGGACATTGGTTTTGAATGCCTGGGTTTCGCGATGGTAGGCAAATATTGGGATGAATATGGCAATAAGCATTCGTGAAGTGTGGCTAAAGAAAGAATCTCTGAATACAAAAACAATGATTCTAAAGTTGGAAATTAAGTTTTTGAAGCATTGAATTCTACGTGGCTTAGGGTTTCCCATTTGACAATGTTATCGTGATCAGAATTTATTAAGCTTATTATTATACGGTAGATTTAGAATCAACATCTGAAGCACATGACATGTATCTGAAAACGAATATGAGAAGTTGAGAGTCCTGTCGTCAGAAAAACAATTTAATGGATTAAAAGATTCAAACAAAAGATCATTGATGAATATGAGAAAGAGATTCGAAGATAAGATGGAGCCCTGGGAGACACCAGCAGTTATTTTATGAATAACAGACTCAAAACCATCCAATACAACTTGTGTAGAGCTGTGCGAAAGATAGTTTCTAATATAACGAAGAAGGGATTCATCAATACCAATTGCACACATTTTCGATAAGAGACCTTGATGCCAAGCTAAATAAAATCCTTTTGAAATATTATGTGCAATAATCCTAATTTCACCAAAACAATATAAGGTTGTGTGCCCTTGTTCGATGAGATTAATCATGAGATCACCAGGGGTCACCTATTGCTACGAAAGCCGTACTGCCGGTCATTGAGAAGCATTCGTTCTTCAAGATATTTGTTGAGCTTATAATTTATCATCGTTTCCATAGCCTCGGTAAAAGGGACGTAAGTGCAAGTGGGAAAGAAGATTCACATTTCTTAGGGACAGACTGGACAAACGCTGTTTTTCCTCCACTCGGATAGAGACCAATAGGAATAATAAAGAACCCCTTTGCAGATAAATGCGAGGGATACTATCTAGGCCAGCGGATTTGTGTGCATCGAGATCTTTCAGTGCTCTTGCTACTTTACAAGTGCCAAAGAATATTTCTCCCATAAAATTGTTAACGCTCTCAAATCCAAAAGGACTCAAGTTTTTGTAAATTATTGGATAAATAGAATTTTAATATGTACTTGAAGACATCTAATTTCGTGATTTTTTTTACAAATCACCCAAAATATTTAGGTATACACAGAAATGTTTCTACGGGACGTACCATTAATTACCATATTCTTAATTTTTTTTTTAACCATGACCTAGCTTTAGTAAAATTAAATTAATTTTTTTTAAATATGGAACATATAAAATAAAATGCACATATAAGAAAAAATGAGCCGTTTTTGAGATATCGAATTTTCCAAAAAAAATATTATTTTTTTTTTAAATTCTAAAAATATTTTTTTATATTTTATATTTTATTTTATATTTTTACTTGTGACTTATATGTAGGTTAGGTACTATAAGGCAAGTTATGCATTCGTAGAAAAAATTGAACTCGAGATTTTGATCAAAGTTGACATTACGATGATAGCGGAAACCAAAAAAGTGGGTCTCGCAATTCTGTCTGTCTGTCGGTTCGACTACAGCCTAAACGGCTCGGCCGATTTTCTTCAAACTTGGCAGATATCATTTTTAATTTTTTACAACCACACGTTTTTTTCTTTTTTATTTAAGACCAAAAATAACGGTATACCTGCCATACGAATTTTTTTCGAAATTTTGTAAATATTTTTTTTCTCAAAAACTGCTCGATAGATTTGAAAAAAAAAGATACAAAAAAGTTTTATTTAGTTAAAGCTAGGTACTGAATGAAAAAATTTTTAGGAAGAATGTTTATTCAGGGTACCCTCCAAAGAACTATTTTTTTAGTTTATGATTTTCTCAAAAACGGTACAACGGATTTTGATCATTTTTTTATTGCTAAACCTCCACAAAAATTTAAATAGAATTATGTATTCAAATTTTCAAAAAAAAAATTTTTGGATTTTTAAAAAAAATTTCAAATTTTTTTATTCAAAACTCAATATTTCGAAAACCTTCTAACTTGAAAAATAAAAGTTTATCAAAATAGTCTACAAGATGTATTAAAAAAAAGTTTTAAATTAACTTGAAATAAAGATACCCACCAAACAAATGTTAAAAACTGACTTTCAAAAATCGTATTTTTCTCGAAAATGGAGCCTAGAATTTTGATACAATTTTTTTGTTTCAATTAATTTTTACCATCTTTAATTTAATAAAAAAAAATTTGAAAATAAGATATTACAGCTTGTACCTACCACAGAACTATTTTTTTAAATTTTGAATTACTCATTATCGACATGACGGATTTAAATGAAATTTTTTGTAGAGATGCTTCTAAAAAGTCTTAAATCCATTGCATTTCAAAACTTAAAAAAAAAGATTTTTTGAATTTTTGAAAAAAAAATATCATTTTTTTTTTTTGGAAAATTTGATATTTCAAAAACGGGACAATATTTTTGTTTGGAAATTTTATTTTCATTCCTACAGTAATAAAAACTTAAAGTAAGCATACCAAAATTTTGTATATAAAAGCTTTTTTTTAAGAAACCACTACAAGAACTTATAATTTTTGTTCTGGCATAAATTCATATTTGCATAGCATTCTGTTTTTGTCTCTAAAAGAATTTAAGAAATTAATTTTATCCTTATGAACAGTTTTCTGTAATAACATTCGTTTTTAAAATTCCTAGTCTATTACATAGGAGCAAGTTCGTGCGACCCAGTCGTGCATTTTATTTATATATGTTTTGGAAATGTAATATTTTTCAAACTTTTTAGAAGCTTCTCTATACCAATTCCAATAAAATCCGTTATGTCGATAATGAGAAATTCAAAATTTTTAAAAATGGTTTATGATAGGTACAGTTATTAGATCGTAAAAATTAATCGAACGAAAAAATTTTTTATCAAAATTCTAGCCGCCGTTTTCGAGAAAAATACGATTTTTGAAAACCATTGTTTAACATTTGTATTGTATAGGTACCTTTATTTCTAAGTAAAATAAATTTTTTTTTGAAAAAAAATGTATACTTCTATTAAAAACCCAAACAAAAAGTTTGGATAATTTGAATAAACAATTCTATTCAAATTTTTTGGAGCCCTAACATACAAAAAAAAAATAATCAATCGGTTGTACCGTTTTTAAGAAAAATCAAAAACAAAAAAATGGTTCCATGGGGGTACCATTAATAACCACTTTTCGGAATTTTTTTTTTCAACACTTATATTATAGCTTTAACTAAATGAAATTTGTTTGTTTTAGAGAAAAAAGACAGACAGACAGACAGACAGTTTTGCTAGACGCACTTTTTTCGTCTTCGCTATCATCGTAATGTCAACTTTGATCAAAATCTCGAGTTCGATTTTTTTTGCCGAATGCATAACTTGCCTTATAGTACATAACCTACATATACATAAGTCGCAAGTAAGAACGTGTCCGGGGAAAATTTAATAATCCATCAATCAAGTTTTAATAAAATAGGTTGAGTCGTTAAAACTGTAGTCGCACAGGGATATAGAGTGCGAGAAATTTTCTTGTGTTCTCTATCATCGTAATGCCGGGTCAAAATAGAGTGCGATTTTCTTACGAATTCATAACTTGCAATAAAGAATCTTTTAAAGCAAAAAAAAATAAAATACGCATGCATCGCTACATCGCATCCTATGTTGCGAAAAAGTTTTAAAAAAAAAGTCAAAAGTAGATAGTAAATACATGGATGATTTTTTTTAATAAAAAGGTCAGAAGCCAAAATCTTTTCAGGCGTTTTCGATCAAATTAAAAAAAAAGAAAAATATTTTGGTAGCTACTAATTCTTGATGAGCAAACCCAACAAATCGATTTTCATTTTTAGGGAATCACATACAAATGTTATCTTCCTATCTAATCAGTCGATATTCTTAGACTCTAGCTCGATGTAAAGATTGATGGACGACATGCCAAAAGAAATTCTTCCCTGTCATTGTTATTTGAAGTTTAATTAAATATTCGAAATTTATTTTTCTTAAATAAAGGGGTTTTGTTCTACAGAACAAGTGAAAACTACTTTTCCTAACGGGCATCCAAAGAGAGTATTCCGTTTAAATTTCAATCAATTTTTATCATTTCACTTGATAAAAATCGAACTCGAGATTTTGACCAAACTTGGCATAACGAGGATAGGGAACATGAAAAAGGTGGGTCATGCAATTATATCTATATGTTTGCAGCTCTGTAACTGCACCGATTTTCTTAAAACTCGGTGCTAAAGCGTCTTTGGAAATTTTCTAGACGATAAATTTATATTTTTTATAAGAAAAACGTAGGTATGTATCCCTAAACGCAGTTTTAATTATTCATTATAAAAAAAAGGTTGTGTGTACTGACGTACGAGCGATAGAAGTAAGACTTCTTTTCCTTCAAGCAAGGCCTCTATAAGATTCTAAACGTACAAACATGTTGTATTCTAAAAACATGTCACTGTCTTTGATAGATAACGTTTTGACATGTCACTGACAGCTGCATAGAAAATTTTTAACCCCTTACGCCACAAAAGAAGAAAAGACAGATTTTTAATATTAATTTACTTAACTTAAACTTTATTTAATTTAATTCTGTTAATTTCCCAAAATACATGCTAGTCCAAAACTTAATCCCTAAGACGTGCGTTCTCTTATTTTGCCGTCGAAGAAGAACGTGATGGCTGATCACAATGGCGTTTGACGTGTCGTGGCTCTGTTCGATGGGTGTGTTTGCAGCGGATCTAGTTTGTCTCTGGTTGATCAGTGTTGTAGAATCACTACATTAACAAAAGATGTTACCAACGGTGCCTTTCGTAGAACCGTCCTTTTATGTTCGACTTTCTCATTACCAGCTTAATAGACTAAGATAAAAATTTATAGAGAGAAACTTCTTTAAATTTAAATTTAAATTTAATTTTGAGTAAAAATTTGTTTGCTAAATATTTGCTTGGGATTTTCAAAGAAAAATCAAATTTCTTTTTCAGCATCGTTTACTTTCGTCAAAAGAATCACCTAGAGCTTTGTGCTTTAGAAATGAATAGAAAAATATGTAAACCACCATAGTTTTTTAAAAGAATAATTTTTGAATGATTTATAATGAAATCTTTTGCTGGATGACCCTGTATATTTTTGTTTTTTCACTCGAAACAAACTCGGGAGTAAAATTTATAAGTTCTCCAATTCAGTTGGAATCTTAAACAAGATGTCAATAAATTATACACTTCCTTAGTTACAAGTTGTTTGTGAGGAAAAATTCAAAATTATAAAAATATAAGTCTTTGCAGATGGCACGGCGAATTACTTTCTGATGTAACATTACATTAACTTAAATAAATAACATCTAAAACTTGACCTGTTGGAGCTTGGAGTTTTTATTTAAATTCAGCCTAACAAAAATTTCGAAAAGATATAAATTTAATACCAAAGTGTCGTTTGTTTTTATTTCAAATGATTTCACGACTACGGATTTCTCAATTTGAAAATATCTCATTAAATTACGGCCTTTAATGCTCTAAGCCCAAAATTAGGTGATTTTTGGCTACAGTTTAAAAATTCCACCCTCGACGACAAAAAAAAAAGAATGTTTATTCACTTAAATGACGAATTTAAATTTTTGGGATCAAAAGCATTTTTCATGGATGGGTCTATTTAATAAATCATTGTTAGCCTGCGGAGGTTGTGTCCGTAATGGCTTTAAAAAAATAATCTTCAAATATTTTTTTTTTTTAGATTAGGGCCTTCTTTCATGGCTGGAGAAGTTGATTTTAATATTCTACTTCAAAAGGTGTTACTAAGCCCACAAACATTCGTGCCTACAATAAAGCACGGACATTTCATTAGGTATCTTATAATTTAGATCTCTCATTCGGAAAGGTATAGGTAAAATGGGTCTAAGTATAGACCTACATAAAAACAAACAAGATATGTATATCAAATTAATTATTTAATAATAAAAACACTAATTTACAAAGATTTTTTTATCTTTTTTTTCGTAAATTTGTGTAATTCTAGTCAGTGAATTGTGATTCCAGAGCATGGTTATTGTGTTCTGTTGTTCTTTATGAATAATTTATTAACATTTTTGTATTTACCTCGAGACAAAAAAAGTAAAATAATAAATTAGAGATTTTGTTTGGCATAACAATAATGTTTTCTTTTTTTTTATTTTTTGAGAAATTGTTTGGTATTTCTAATTTATTTTTCTGAGACAAAAGGCAGGACGGGGTTTCGTCCTTTTATGGTTTTTGCTTTTGTTGTTCATAGAGCATGTGTATATGTTTGCTTTTTTTCTATTTTTATGTTGACATGAATTGAGTATCAGATATTTCGGTTGAATTTTTTTGAATAATTAGGACATTTAACAACATGTCTTACAGAAATAAGAGATGTTCCCTTATGAGAAAAATTAAATTCGTTACTAAAATAAATAAAATAAATTTACTAATTCTTTCAGGGTACTAAAGAAGGCTTTTTTTTAGGACTTCCGTTAGGTCGGGCTTTCTACCTTTTATGCTCTTTCTCAATTTTCCATGCTCTTATGATGTGTTTTTTTTTTTTAACTGTATTTTCTCCTAATTAGTAATTGTTGTGACATATTTTTCCTTCAGACTAACTTGTTTGTTAAAAAAAATATTTAAGTATGTATGTAATTGAATCGAGTACAGCAACATTCGGCTGATTTAAATTAAAATTTGGACATGGTGTGCATTTCTACTAAAACTGAAACATTGTAGATGAACAATAAAGTATCATTCAGCTCTTTATTGGAAATAAAGAAAATAAAATAAAGTTCAAATTCTTGTCATTAATTTAGAAGAAATATAACCAAACCTGGGGTAAATAACTTAAGTTGCTAGCACTGGTTAAGTCGAATTTTAGTCATGCTGTCAAATAAAGAGATTCTATCCTTTTTCTCTTCTAAATAAAATAAATGCACGACTGGGTCAGAATGTGATGTGATTCAACCAAATATTAGTTTATGTAGGAACACAAATTTTAAGACATTGTAGTGGTTTCTCAAAAAACTAAGGTTTCAAGAGGGCAGTCCGATAATTACTTAGCCTCACCGCCCGATGTTGCCAGTATCGCAAGAGAGATTTATACTATCGTCTTATACATTCTCTCAGACGGCTACTGTCAAAATTTCAGCCGAATCGGACTTGCAGTTTTGTTTTGACTACGTGTAGAAGCCAGCTTTTCCGCGAATTTTAGAAAAATGGAAGAAGAGCAATATCGGAAGGTGATTAGATTCCTGTTTTTGGAAGGGAAATCGTGCAATCCTTCTTTCTCCCGCCCGCGCTGTGTTAAAACATTTAAAGGGTAATCATATTCCCTTGAGCGTGAGTTGATTATAAAAAAAAAAAAAAAAAAAGAGAGCTTGGATACAGTGTATACGGTGACTCTTTTCCTTCGATCTACCGTCAAAAATTGGTATTATGAGTTTCAACGTGGTCGCACATGGGGTTTTGATGAGCCCCGCCCACGTGCCCCGAAAATGGCTACCACGGAGGATAACATGTCAAAAATTCACGATCTTGTATCGGCAGACCGCCGATTGAAGGTGCGCGAGATAGCTGAAACAGTAGGCTTGTTAAAAGACCGCATGAGTCATATCCTCCATGAAATTTTGGGCATGAGAAAGCTGTCAGCGCGATGGGTGCCACGTTTGTTCACTCCGGACAACAAGCACAACCGTGAGATCACTGCCAAATTGGTCGAATTGCACTACGAACTGCTGCCTCATCCACCGTATTCTCCAGATTTGGCCCCATGTGGCATTTTTTTGTTTGCAAACTTGAAAAAATCACTCGAAATTTAAAACAATTGAGGAGGTCATCGCTGCCACGGAGGCCTACTTTGCAAACCTCGAGAAAATCTATTTTTGGGATACGTTAAAGAAGTTGGAGCATCGCTAGATCGAGTGTTTGGAGCTAAAGGAGAGAAATAAATCGCCACTTTTCCAAAATTTTTGTTTTTCTTTTGTACTTAGTACTGAACCTACTTATCGGAACGCCCTCGTACATACAATATTTTTAAAACATTTTTAAGAAAAAATGTTGGAACGCTAACTTAAAGTTCTTATTACTGTAAGAATAAAATTTAAATTTGCAAAACAAACCTTGACTTGTTTTTGAGATATTGAATTTTCCAAAAAAAAAATTGATTTTTTTTTTCAAATAAAAAAAAATTTAAGTTTTGAAATGCAATATTTTTCAAACTTTTTAGAATCTTTACTATACAAAATTTCATTAAAATCAGTAATACCGATAATGAGAAATTCAAAATTTGAAAAAATGGTCCTATGCAGGTACAGTCAGTAAAATCTTAATTTCATTTTTTTTTTAAATTATACATATAGATCGTAAAAATTAATCGAAAGAAAAAAAAATTCTAGGCACCGTTTTCGAGAAAAATTCGATTTTCCAAAAACATTTTTTAAAATTTATATGGTGGATACCGTTATTTTAAGGTAAAATATATTTTGACTCTCATATATTATAGATTTTATAAGGAAACTCTTATTTGTCAATACTTATTCCCGCAATCTAAGAAACCTTCGTCTCTTCTATCTGCCAACACACTGTACCTTTTATAGATCCAACGAATCCATTACTCGCATGCTACGGAGGATAAATTATAACATTAACTCTTTCGACTTTAACCTCGGTTCACACTGCCGAAAACTGCCTAGTCTCCTAGTTTTAAGATGAAATAAGAATTTTATTAAGTTAGATTATGAACAAGCTGGTATTAAGCCGAATAAATTGAGGATGTTGACCCCAACTAAATGTATATCTTGAATCACAAACATGAACCATAGAAATTTATATTGTTTACTAAGTAGACTACAAGATAATCTTTTGCAAATCTTTATAGGACCAATGGTTTCAATAATAAAACGTATTTTATCCAATTAAAAAAAATATATTATTTTCATCAAAATTTATATAATACCTTTTTTTATGACAACAATATTAGCATATTAGATTATGGATTAGATTTCTATGAATTGAACGATCGGCTTAGAGTTGAATTGAAAATAAATGAAGACAGAATCTGTTTATAACGAAGAAATAGCAAAAAAGAAACAAAAAATATATTATAACGCGAGTACTGTGTCTATCCATCAAAACGAAGGGTGATTCAAATTGGCCTCAACAATGTATAGACAATTTATACGATGCAATTTTATAAGTTGTTTCTGATTTGGACAACTGCACACAAAAATTTATCTTGATTTACGTGGTAATATGTTATGTAACTTTCAGGCTTAGTAACATTAAAATTTTGACAACTGAAAAGCTGCCTTTGAGTTTACTTGAATTCAATTTATTTGTAATATCTACTCACTCTGGGTTATCCCAGAGTTAAGTCCAGGACTGAAAATGTTACCTTTTTCTTATAAAAAAAAATATTGGCAAGTTTTAGAATAATTGTGCCCAGTTTTAAGTTCTGATGGTTCCTTTGAGCTAAACCTGCAAATAAATTGAATCCAAATTATCTCAGAAATATGTAGTTTTCCAACTTAGAATCAATTGCCAAATATCTATCAAAATCAAAGTGCGACACTATGGAAATGTATTTTGACTATTCAAAACAGAGATTTACATGCACTACTATGAAAATGGTGATTTCCATATTACACTCTTAAAATCAATCTATCTCTCACAAAAGGGTATTTATGAAACGAGATAATTTTCCGCTTTGTAGAAAGATATAATTTTCCGCAACATGTTTTCATCAATCAATCAATGGATCAATCGAATGAATAATATGCCTATTAGTCTCTGTTTCAATAGTATACAGAACTCCTCACGAATCTCATCGAAAAAAACATCGTCACATAGTAAACAGGGTCATATAAAGACGCGTGTAAACGCACCTTAAGTGGATGGCAAATATGAACATTGGCGCTGTTATCGTTAAGATGACCGTAAATAAGAAGAATATTAGAGAAACGTCAAATCACTAAATATTGGAATTCCTCAAATTCTTTCCATATGATTTTTTTTTATAGTATGTTTTTAGTTTTACGAGTATATTTTATTTAGTATATCTTTCACTTTTAAATGAGACCTATAACATACCAGAGAAATAAAATTTTTAATGTATGTCTTATTTTTAATGTTTTTTTGTTTGCTTATTGGTTTTGCTGTCATATTCAGCCAAACTGACAAACAAAAAAAAAAGAATAATTTTATATAATAGTATAGATTGTACAACGTTGCTAGGATCGTATAATAATAGAAAAACATGAACTATTTATCAAAATCAGTTAAATCGTTTTCGATGGGAGTAAGCATTATCAAACATTGTAACGAAACATTCAACACATATGGTAATATAGTTGGGGTCAAAATAATAGTAGTGTAAATAAAATCATTGGTAATTCCGTATTTTTGTGGAAGAATATTCTGTGGTCAGACGAGTCCAAGATTGTGTTAGGTATATGGTGGAAAGGGATCTCGTCAATATGTAAGAATCCAAGACAATAAAACATGGCGTATCCAGCATAATGGCTGAATGGGTCTTTCAACAAGACAACTACCCAAAGCATGCAAGTTAACTTAGTGGTACCAAGAAAAGAAGGTTAATGTCATAGAGTAGCCTGCGCAGTCTCCAGACCTCAGCCCTATAGAAAATCTTTGACGCGATGTGAAGAAGTATATTGCTAGTTGTAAGCCAACTAATAACACAGCCCTTTGGGAAGCAGTCTTGGAGGTCCATACCAAATGATGTGAAAATCTTATTAATTCGATGCAATGTTGTTGTGCTGCTGTTAATTCTAACAAGGGACATGCAACTAAATAATAATTTAAGGTTCAAACACACCACTATCACTTATGGTAGAAATTGTCTATTAACTTTCTCTTTCATAATATTTAAAGGTGGATTTTGAATGCGCTACTATTTTTTTGACCCATGTTTTTTTCTATATGACTTGGATAGACTTGAAATTACCAACTAATTTATTGAATTTGAAAATTTATTTTTTCCTAAAATATAAAGCCAAGAAAACATTAATTTGAAAATCAGATGACTATTTATTTCTTTAAAATTAGTAGATTAATTTATTTTAGTTTTTGTTTTAGTGTTGTCACTACTATTATTTTGACCGCATCTTTACTGTACATACTCCTTATCATATTACCGAGCGAAATTCTACGACATCTAAACACCACCTTATTAAATAAGGAATTCCATAAAATTGTGTCTCTTCGCTTCTAAATTCACACTATCTTATAGTCGCATATTTGTAAGAAGAAGTTAAGAAAATGACAAAATCTTCTTTTATTCTCATCTAGTGTACAGAGAATTTAAGCTTGTAAAGCCGATCTAAATTTTTGTTATAAATTTTTCCGACATTAGCTAGATTCGGGCAAGTCTTTTTATTATTATGTACGAGTATTAGGATTATTATTCATTACTTAGTTACTACCTAATCCGATCTTCTCATTCCTGTGAGCTCCTCTTCAAGTAGCTCATTGAACAGTTTCTCCGAGAGTTCCAACAGTTTTGTTCCCTAGATTTCGTGCTACCTATAAGGGCTTTCTATAAGAAAACCCGACCGTTTAGTTCCTTTGGGTTTCTCTTCAAGTAACTTACTGGACATATTCTCCGGGTAGGGGGTCAAGTTTCCCAAATCATTTTTCCCAATCCATTTTTCCCAAAATCCATGGCTCCAAACGGGATATTTTTCCCATTTTTTTTTTCCCAACAAATATGCTTTCCCAATTTTTTTTTTCCCAAAAAATTGGTGTCCCAATATAATTTTTCCAATTTTTTTTTAATCTTTCTTATAAAACTAATGAAAACGTTTTTTTGGGCTACGTACATAATATTTAGTAGACATTGGATATAGGCTATAGTGTAAATTCAAAGTTTCTTTAAATCCATATTCTGTAAATGCAAAAGAAACTTTGCATACACCCAACCTCGCACCTACCCCAAATCCTATAGTGTGCCCAAGCAGGGGGGTTGCAGGGCATATCTCACTGCTTATACGCCGTAATGCGTAAGCAAGCAAAAAAAGCAAATATCACATAAAAAAGTAGTTTTAGATATTTTCAATTTTCTAAAAACTAGACAACATAATATCATCTAGTTTTCAGTTTTTGAATAAGAATAAATTAGATCAACGAATTTTATGAAAAATAATAATATATAAATTTGCAGTTTTGAAAAATTAAGCTTTAAACTTTTTTTGTTTTTTTTTTCCCAAAAAATTTGAGTTTAAAACTCGCTTTTTTTCAAAAACTGTGCATAGACTTCACTTGATTTAAAAACTATCTAATAGAACAGAATATTGGCTTTAAAAAAAGGTATAATACTTAATTATAAGTATTACCCTTATTTTTTAATATTTTTGTTTCCATTTTAGTGCCTTTTTTATAAAATTGCGCCTCCCGCTCAAACGGGGGGAGATAGAATAGTAAAAAATGCTTGTATTGAACTGTTCTACAAAAAACCGTTATAATTTCTTGGCGCCTAAGTTATCGTACTCTTGCCGTACTTTAAATTTTACGTATCTTCTTCTTAATTTTCAATATATTAATATGTAATAAATTAAATTATTCATTTTGTAAAAAATTAACATTGGGAACATCATTATTGGAAAAACTTGGCATTGGGACAAATAATGATTGGAAACCATTTACAAATTTATTAAAATTTAAAAACATCAAAATAAGTCTGTTATTTAAGAATAAACATAAAATTTATACATCACCCCAATTCAACTGACCTTGCATTAACTTTAGGTAAGACGGAATTCCATATGAAACTTCCTATAACTTCTCTCAAAACAAATTAAAAAAAAAAAAACACAAAAAAGATCTAATGTTCATTTTAAAAACTTTTCATCAATTCTTAAGAGAGTCATTCACCTCTCATATAGCCTTAAAAATAAAGTCATCAATTTACCCAAAATAAAATAAATATCTTAATAACATAGAAGTCTATGTATATCTACTGTAAAATCTATTTCCCATCAGAATCATTAATATTATATGTATATTCATTCGCCCACAACTTTAAGCTTTTTCAAGACATTATTTTTATTTTTTTTAACATTTGTAAGTTGAATAAACACTTTGCTTAACAAAATACTTACCCAAAGGAGGATTCATCTCAACGTGACACAGTGGGGCAAGATACAAAAGGAAATTGACATAAATTAACAAAAAAAAAAAAACTAGAAATCTTAACTTTTATTTTATCATGTTTTTAGGTTTAAGGAAATTGGAACGATTATAATGGAGTTAATAAATGAACATTCAAGCTAACTTGTTCATGTAGATAACTACCTTCATAGTTATAGTAATATCTACATAAAAATAAAATCGTAAATCAAATAAGCCTCAAGACCCGATCATTTGTCTTAGGCTTGCGAATCGATTTCAAAAAGAAATTTTCCCTTGTGGAACGTATCCATTTCACTTCACTTAATGTGCATTCTTAACTTAACGAAAGATAATTCCTTAAAATCATTTCCTTGTGAAACGTATTCGTTTCACTTCCCCTAATGTTAGTGCTTTACTTAATCGAATATATTTCTTAAAAAATTAGTTTATTTATAAGCTTTAATGAATTATTTCTTGTATTTGAGTGAAATTTATTTTAATTATACGCCCTTTTTCCTTGGTGAAACGTTATCACTTTCTTCCACATCGCATTAAAATTCCTCGTGTTTTTGGTATTTAAAAAAAAAATAAAAAAAAAGCAATTTTTTTCGAATCAGCTTCATCATAATTGATGTATTTAAATTATTTTTTTTTTCACTTGTGGAACGTATTACATTTCTACATATTTAATAGAAGTTAAGTACCTTCTTATTGTTCTTTTCTTAAATCGAGTTATTGATATATCACTAAAAATAAAATACTTTATTCAATTATTTAATTCAAAACTTTTTTAACTAAAATTAACAATCATTCCTCTGTGGAACCTATTCATTTTTCAATTGAAAATTATTTTTTTTTTATTTTCATCTTTTTTAATCGAATATTCTATTGTATCTAAATTTTATATACATAGTTTTACAGGTGAAAAATCATTAAGATTCCACACGACTTCTTCGAAGAAGATCAAAATTGATCTAGAAAATAATTCCAACTATACCGACTAATCTGTCCCACTGTAGCAAGACGTAACCAATCAATCTTCGCACTCTCACAGACTCTCAGCGACATAAATACAGATGCCGACTTTTAGATTAATTAAGGCACACGATTTGTCTATATTTCATATGGCAGACATCAACATCAAAACTTACACCACAAAATAATGCCTAAAACCCGACGATTATCAATCACGCATTATGAATGAAAAATACTAAAATAATAATAATTAATGACCAAAACCCTTGTCACTTACACTTTTATTTGTTCCAGTTAACTTTTTGGCACAAACATCTGGCTTAGGAAGACTAAAAAGATGTGCCTAAGCCTTCAAATGAAAAAGAACAACAAAAAAATGTCCTTCAAATATAGATGTATATACTTGGTAGTGAAGTTCATCGACTGTCAAGTGTGACACGATAAATTCTTGAGGCAAACCTCAAACAGCAACTACAAGACTCTTATTGAATCCGACTCTAATGAAAACAATAAGATCTCCAATAACACAAGCAATCCATCAAGTTCATAAGATGTGATGCTGGAGAAGCCACGCTGATCAACTAGATACCTACTCTTCAACCACAATTATGTAATTGTTGTTCTTCCGGAGAGTATCTGTCGTAAGTTTGGCAGATCCGGGCAGGTATGAGATTGAAAACACTTGAACCAAGGTATTTGTACTGAGATTCGACAATTAAATGAAGCCAAGACGGATGCCCAATGAAGAGCCATAGAGCGAGGGTAAACATCAAAAATCTACACGGCCTATGTGAATGTGCGTTGGAGGTCAAAAGTTGTGTTTTTAAGACAGATGTATGGACGGTGAGTAATAGAATTGGGCGCCACTTAAGCGGATAAGTGCGTGTACACGTGAGAAACGAAGGAATAGAAAATCTAAAGTGACGAAAAAGTCTCATGAAGGAGAGGTAGAGCGACCTGTCAGCACTCCATTGATAACACTATTGCTATAAATAATCATTGACGATTGAGAAGTTCATCATTCGTTCGGCATTACTCAAAGTGAGCACAACTTATTAGAGACAATGGTAAGAGTGATTTAAGAAGAAACAGTACCCATTTCCCGGATAAAATTCGATTTCTTATAATCTCTTGAAATATTTTTAAATAATTTCCTTGATAAATTGGCTAAAAACGTCCCGTCTTATGGTCTTAAGTCTTGAAAACCTCTATATAGATTTTATTGTCTTTTTTAGAATTTTGCAATTTGGATACTTTTTATTGCACTGCTGATTGCATTTGCCTCTGCTGGCATAGTTCCGGAAGACGAATATCTGCCCCCAGTGAAGGAGGAAGAGCAAGTTGCAGTTGAACAACCTCTTGAAGAATCAGCTGCAGTAGCTGAAGATGGCTATAGATACAAGACTGTCCGGAAGCTTCGTCATCGTCGTGATGTTTCGGAATTGTTTGCCCAAGGCACTCTAGCCGATGATGGATATCATTATCACGCACCACAGTCGGCTTCACCTATAACCAAAGTTGCCGAGGAATATCTTCCACCGGTTAAAGAAGCCACTGGAAACAAGGAGATTAGTGAGGCTTCTCAAGTATCAAATGAATATTTACCACCACCAGCCGAAGAGGAGACAAAAAAGAAAGAAACTACGGAAACATATGAAATTTCAAGAGAATACTTGCCCCCAACTGAAGCAGCCGCAACGTTAGATGTGCCAAAGTTTGCAGCTAGTGAAGAGTTGCCTTCACCAACAGACAATGATGCTATTATAATTGAAGGTCCTAGTGAGAGTTCTGTTCTTGCTGATGACGGATATCATTACCGCAGAATCAGGTATAGGCGCGATGTTTCAGAAATTATTCCATCAAGTGGATATTCATACGAAGCACCACTAGATGCTGAAGAAATCAAAAGTGCCTACATTCCCCCAGCAGAAGTTAAGGAAAGCCCAGCTGAACCAAGTGTAGATCGAGAAATCGTCAAGGAATATCTTCCACCTGTTGCAGAAATCAAGGAAGAACCAGAAACAGCTGAACTAGCTGATGATGGCTACCGATACAAGACTGTTCGTAAGCTCAAGTACCGTCAACGTCGTGATATTTCTACCACTCCTATAGAAGAAGAGGGATCTATTTCTGAAGCTAACAACGAATACTTACCACCAGGTGCTGAAGTGAAAGAAGCTTCTGAAATACCCTCGGAAACAGCTGAACTCGGCGAAGATGGTTATCGTTATAAGACGATTCGAAAACTCAAGTACCGTCAACGTCGTGATGTCTCCGAAATTGTTATTCCTGAATCAGCAATTCTTGATAAAGATGGATATCACTACCGAGTGCCTGAAGAAACTCAAGCCGTTCCCAAGGTTTCCAATGAATATTTGCCACCATCTGCGAAATTGAGAGAACTTCCAGAAGAACCCAAGGAAGTCCAATCAACCGAAGCCCCGATTGTCACCGAGAGTACTACAGTTGTTTCTGAATTGACTACTGCTTTGACTGAAGCTGTTCCAATTTTAACTGAACCAACTCCAGTATCAACTGAAGCTCTTTCAACTAAACCAGTCTCAAATGAATATTTGCCCCCACTCGAAGAACTTCCTCTAGTCAAAGCTGTAAGTGAAATTTCTTCAACAACTGGCGCTCCAGCTGTCTCAAATCAATACTTACCTCCAGTGAAAGAAGTTGCAGAAGCCAAAGAAGCCTCTGAAATTCCAGAAGAATCAGCTGTCTTAGCCGATGATGGATATCACTATAAAGTTGGAAAGCGATTCAGGTTTAGACGGGATGTCTCTGAAATTTTTGCTCCTAAGAGTGGATATGCATATGAAGCTCCTGCTGAAACAAATGAAGCTTCAAGTATTTACTTACCTCCAGTTGAAGTTAAAGAAGCTGCTGATTCTAATGAAGCTCCTCAGAGTTCCAGTGATTATCTTCCCCCTGCTGAAGAATCCTCAATTGATGCTGAAATTATCGAAGCTCCAGAAGAAAGTGCTGTTCTGGCTGACGATGGCTACCACTACAAAACTGTTCGACGCTTGAAATACCGTTCTCGTCGTGATGTGTCTGAAGTATCTAATCCCAATGGGTATTTGTATGAAACCCCAGCTGACCCAGAGGAATCAGCTGTGTTAGCTGATGATGGATATCGCTATAAGACTGTTCGAAGGCTAAAGTACCGCCATCGTCGTGATGTATCTGAGTTAGTTGCCCCAGTTGAGGAATCGGCTATTCTAGCTGAAGATGGATACCATTACAAGAAACCTTCATTTCCTATGACTAAAGTTTCAAGTGAATACCTTCCTCCAGTTGAAGACGTTGCAGTAGTTGAGGAAGCATTGAACATAGAACCTACCATTGCCCCAGAAGTCCCTGAAGTTTCTAACGACTACTTGCCACCATCAGAAGCTAGCCCCAAAGAAGCATCGTCCCCGGTAGTGTCAAACGAATATCTCCCACCAGCTGAAAATATCAGAGGACACGCTGAAATAATCGAACTACCTCTAGAATCAACTGTTCTTGCCGATGATGGATACCATTACAAGACTGTTCGCCGCATCAGGTACCGTCATCGTCGCGATGTTTCCGAAATAGCTAGTCAACAAACTAAGGGTTACACCTATAGTGCGCCAGTGGAAGTTGAGCCCCAGGAAATTCAATACCTACCACCAGTAGAAGTAGCTGCTCAAGTCAAAGAAGCTTCTGATACTACCACTCTCAATGATGACGGCTACCGTTACAAGACTGTCAGAACCATTCGATACAGACATAGAGTTTGAAAAGTCTTGGGCGAAGTATCCGTTTAGGAATGTGATTGATTAAAAAAAAATGTTTTGTTAAATAGGTTTTTCGTTGCTGTGTTAATAAAATGAGTGTTTGTATTTAAAATAAAATTCAATTTCGTCATATTATTTTTTAAATTCAAATGTTAAAAATTTAAAACTCAGATATTCTCAATAAGCACTGAAAAACTATAGATGGAAGGCATTTCAAAAAGTAAATTGGGTAATATCGAATCTAGGTGATAATTTTTGGGTTACGCTAAAATTGGAGAAATGGACCTAGCACCTATGCAATGATTGGAGTAAACAAAACACGCCATTCCATACTCTTTTTTAAATCATTCTTTATTTAAGAATTACTAAGCTTAAACATCACATCGGGTACTGCTGGGACAATTAGGACTCAGTTGTTTTTTTAAACCGTACAATGTTTATAATTTCAAAACAGAAGAAGTCACAGAAGTGAATGTAGAAAATTATATGTTGCACTCTTAAACAATTATGCCAGAAGGCTCAGATATACATATCTCTGTTCGGTTCTAAAGAAATCTAGGTCCGAAGTTTGAATGAGGACTTTCCTACCACTGAACATCCAATAATACTGCACGAAAGTTGTAATATCATTCCCGAAAACTTGAGAAACCATGAACTTCCTAATGTGTAGGATATCACATATCCTAGAAAATTATCTACTTATCATAGCTATAAATGAGGTATTGGAGTTTAAAATTCTACGAAAATTCAGTTAAATTTGAAAATGGGGTCCCACAAGGCTTAATTCTTTTATAGATGCTATTTAAGTTCGTGATTAATGATGTCTTAACTTCTTCTTCGACAGCTCGAAATGGAAGAATAAATTTTTTTTTAATATGTCCGAAACGAATCAGTCGAATAGAAGAGTCAGCACCATTTACTGGAACTTCTTTACATAAATATTTTCATAGTTGTTCACTGAAAATGTCACTTCAGTATTCAAATGATGATTCCAGGTGAAGTCACCATGATGAAAAGCTAATATTATTTGGACAAACGGCCATTCTTCACTTGAATACCTCTTAAAACCACTACACTATTGATTTTATCAAATAAGAACATAGGTAGGGAAAAAAGCTGTAATCGTGGGGCTCGAAATCAATACGACAGAAATATAGTCGATCAATCTTGAAACAATAAAAAATTCCAGAACTCATACAGCTTAAAATCTCTGCGGAAGATCGATATAGAATTTGAGACTTTCCAATATATTGAAAGAATTGTAGTTACTGACGGTGATCTCTCGAAACGGCCATAATACTCCGTCGCTAATTGGTTCCCCTGGATTTACTTAAGTAAAAACATATTTTTTTCCAGGCTATTCTATTCACCCAAGACCTACCTGCATTCCCAAGTTGGTAATTATAATTACAGTTGTGTCTTGTATGTAACTATTTAGAGTAAAGTGAGAAGTAAAAGCCGGTTGGAAATGTTTTGGATAGGCTCATGCCACAAGGCAGTGCTTCTGTAAGTGGAAAGAAAAATACACTGTCTGAAATTGACAGAAGATTCAAGTATACAGTGTGTGTAATGCAGAAGACTCGAAACTTCTTGACTTTATTAAGAACTTTTATGGATTAAGATTTCAAAACGGCACAAGCTTATCAGGCACATAAGGCAAACTGAAATTCGACAATCTCAAAGTTGTTCCTAGTATTTTTGAGCTTTGGACCTTGGATGAAAAACCTGAAAAATCTTGAAATTGAAAGTTTTAAACAAACAAACATGATTGAGTTTCAGGTAAGGTTTATCGGCTCTCTTTAAATAGAACATGATGGCAGCTTTTGTCAGTAAGATGCTATCATATTTGTACTGTAATTATAGTCAGTGTTATCAGTAAATTTATTAATGCTGGAATAACTCTGCAAGAGGTACGGTGACAAAGTTTAAGGATGGAAAGACAGCAGATGGGATATCAGAAAAGTTTTGTTTTTTAACAGATAGAAGTAGATTTAATATACTTTTGAAAGCCTAAATATTATCAGCATAAATTAGAACGGACGAATTTTGTATGATCGAAACCAAGTCATTCATAAATAAAATGAATAAAGTTGGTCCAAAATGACTACCCTCAGGGACGCCAGAGATGAAAACAAATTGATTCGAATACTCATTACTAAATAAAACACTATAAATTCTATTTTTTAAATACGATGAGATCCAATTTAAGAAATTTTTGTTAAGACTTTGTTTCTTTAGCTTTAAAATTAATATATTGTGACACAATTTGTCAAAGGCTTTACTAAAATCAGTAAATATACAACCAACTTGTCCGCGTTTTTTCAAATACATTTAAGCAAAAGGACGTGAAGTTGAATGAATTAGTAACAGAAGATCTTTTTTTTGACGAAGGCATGCTGATTATCGCATACAATTGAAGTACAGTGAAAGGAAAGAACATTACCGTACAATAGCCTCAAACAGTTTCGGTATCACAAATAATTAAGCTATAGGCCGGTAGTTCATTATTTCATTTTTAAGGACCTTTTTTGTGCACATGTTTAGTATAATGAATGCAATTTTATATTAGGAAAAAGCGAACTTTTTAAGGAACAAAGGAGTTGGTCAGTAGCTTGAAACTAATATACCTACAACACTGTTTTGGAAACTGGAGCAATACCTAAGGAGTTTAGAAAATCTATAGTTTTCATAATGCATAGCAAGAAGTGGTCTGTCAGATCTGTTTGATTATAAGGGCATATCGTTCCTAGATGCTTCTTATAAAGTGTTCAGCTTAATCCTGCAAAGAGCTCGTTACAAATTGATTGATGATAAATAGCTTTTGCTGATATAAGGCTAAGATTGTCAAAGAGCCAATCCATTTTTTAGCAAGGAGCAGAAACTATACACGTTTTTTGGAAACTTTAAGTCCGCAAGTGAAAATGTGGACAGACAAGTTCTTATATGCAAGCTGTATGGTATAGGAATCTCATGGAATCTTAGAAGAGTATGACAGAAAATTAACGTTGACAAAATGGCATAGGTATGGAATCGTGATGAGATTTCTGATTTGGTTCGGAACAAAATCGGGAGCCATACAAGACTGTACAATAGACCCAAGCATGTTTGGTTTGCTTCTTTATGACCTACATATTTTGAATTTTACCTAGTTACATCGGATATGCGGATCATACAATTAATCCACTATATTCCGTAATGAATGAGGCATTGTTCTCAAAGCATTCTGAACTAATTCATTGCACCTTATGATAAATTTACTTTATCAATATTGTAGCCTGTAGACTTTGAAACTTAATAGTAAATTTAGTAAAGTTAAAAATTCTAATTTTTAAGGAAGAAGGGATTGTGCAAATGAAAGATGGTACTACAGCGGTGTGATCATTGAACTTTCGCAAGGAATTTAAATATAGAGAGAAACTTAAAAGAGAAGCTGTCTATGGGAAAGAGTACAATGGTGGCTCGTGAAATAGATCCTTTTATGACAAAATCATAACTCATAGCAACCAATTCCGAGTGTTTGAAACGATGTCAGAATCTGGTTGGGAGTACAGAACAAACCTACATCAACAATTACATGGTAATCTTGGAAACAGGTTTATCACTTTATCAGGTCAATATTCAGTATTGATTTTCAATAACCTATACAGCTGCAACGTTTCGGGTGTGCTCACACCTTTTATTACTTCTCTACATTGGAACGCTTAAAATGCAAATATATATGTACGACAGTACGAGTAGAATATGTTTCGAAAATTATTATGTTGAAAAATCACTGGCTTTTAAAGGCACATATACTTACGAAATCAAGTTGGTACAAGGTGGCGGAAAAGTTTTCCTTCGATGATGTTGGGTTGTAATCTGGTTATAAATGAAACACTTTGATTCTGCTTTTGAGTTAGTTTTAATTGCTGTCTTATTTTTTTTTTAGTTAGGTAGTCTAGAAATGTCAGACTTGATGACAATTCTGGTTCTGATTTTTGGTATGTCCCATCACTCTTGCCACAAGTTCCGGCGTTAGGGCCTCCTATTTTGGGAGCAAGGCTTCCAGATTCTGACATTTGTTGAGGTAGATTTGTGAATTTAAGGAACCCAAAAAAGAACTCTGAATTGGGCGATCTGGCCAGTGTGCGCCCTTACTCAATCCTGTTGAAACCAAATGTTTTCTAGTTCCAATTCGTCATATGGAGCGCTCACGCCACCAGTAGTTTTTGGCCTGCAGTGTTTGCGAAAAAGGACCGATTAGACTTCGCACCATGCAGTAACTTTGAGCGGGTGAATTAGTCCTCGTGGGTTATACCCGGATTTTTGGTGTACAGAAATTCAGCTTATTCACGATGAGTTTTGATGTAAAGATATCTCCTCTCGTAATCGAGATTTAGAATGGCTTAGGTGTAGGTTACACGCGCTTGGCGGTTATCATCTAAAATGAGATGTACTATCTGCAGTTTGTTTGCGAACATCTTAAAGTTTTTAACCAAAATTCTCTGGTGATTGATACCCATCATCTGGTCCATACTCCGGGGTTCTCCCCGACATCTCCAGCCACAGCTATGATATTCTCAGCAGTACGGCTGCACCGGGGAGATACAGCATCTCGTATTTTCCCATACTCATGTATATTTGTCCAGTTGATTTCGGACTATCGGGGAATCTGCGACAAAATTCACCCTGCGACAAGACCACGAAGAAACTATTATGCCAAAAATTCGTAATTCTCATGTCGTGTTGACATGTATCAGTTTTCTTCACAAACATGCAAGTAAAATTGACATTTGCGGCCATTTTAAAAAAATATAGCATCTTCCAAAAGTTGACATCTCTTATGTGTTATGTCTCCATTTCTTTAGAATAGATGGAAGTGGCTGTATGAATTTTGGTTTCCGTTTTCACAGTTTACGGTGAGTTATGTCAAGAAGCATGACAACAAAATACGGAAACGTCATCTTTGTGAACTTTTTTTTTAAAGAAGTTACCTAACTAGAAAAATTATGGAAACGACTTTTTCCCAAAAATATGCAATTAAAAACAAAAGTATTTAAGAATTCAAAATCAACTATACTAGACCTTTTGTCTTGTCTAGGTAATGCCAGACAGGAACGACTACCTATAGTGAAGAGCCACTATGCTGTTATTCTTTGTTTGATTTTCATTATCCATACTAGTGCCACATTCAAGTAAGAAATAGAAAAAGGAAAGTAAAATAACTCAAGATAGACTGGTAGTAAAATAAACACTCATTAGAAGGACACACCAGCACAAGGATGATAATACCCTTGCGTTTGTTTTTCTCCAAGAGAATAAATCGCTCCCTAAATCGCATTGCGTTTGGTTCGTCCTTCTTCCGAGGTGGGGTTAGGGGCAACCATATCGCTGTATGTAGGTATCGCCAGGATAAACAGAGCCCATGACAATTATTTCAGTTTATATAAATATTTTTCTTTCTTTGGGTTTTTTTTTTAAATATTCTTTGGTCGCTCTTGTCTCCAATTGTCCATGCTACCTGATGCGATGACTGCGTGGCGTGTAATCACGTAAATACACTCCTACACATCCGCAAAGGAATCGGACGATTTACCAGAAGCACAATCATAATAATAATAATAATAATAATATGAGAAAGGAAAATCTTTCTTCTCTAGGACGTTTAAGTATACTTTGAAGTGTGTGAGTTCTACCATGAAAACCGAGCGCACTTTAACAAAGACGACGATGACGACGACGCCAACAAGGAAGACGCAGAAGTCGATGGGATTGTGCGATTTTTTCACGTTCAACGCTTAAGTTGGGTGGGTTTTTGTCATAGGTTACGTGTTTCTATTTCCAGCAAAGGCTGCAAGGTATTATTGCGTGTATTGGAATCCTTTAACATATATTACAGATCTTCTCATAACTAAGAGTGCTCTTCGCCTTGGTCCTTAGGCGAAACCTGTGTAAATATTTTTCTACATTCAAGCTGGTTCTATTTTATTATTTTATTTTTACCGGTTATATTAATGTTGTGGTTGCAACCCAAGAGGTAAAAGGACCTTCCACATTTCGGAAGTAAAGTACGATTAAAATAAACGCATTCGAGGGTAGAATTGAAAGATAGTTCTACATAGTATTATTATTATTGGCTTAAGAAGCTTAATATCAGACATTATTTATAAAGAACTTCTATATCCATTGGAGACACTACAACTCAGGGTTCAAAGATTGCCATTGCATTAATAAATGGCAAATAACGGAGATTAAGCACATCAACTAGCCTTATTCAAAGTTTAATGATCTGATAAGTGGAATGCAACTTTGAAACATAGTCATTCATTTTTGTTAAGTAAAATGTGGTTCGTGTCTACAATAGCATACATTATTTTTTTTTCATTCAGCTTTATTTATTTATTCGCACAATTCAAGCATTTTTAATATTATTAAAATTGAAATATCAATATATAAATTTACTAAGACTATACTAACTTAAGCTAATGAGTATGGGGTTGGGAAATTTGGAGTCAGGTTTCTTCTGAGGGAGGGAATATTAGAATAAGAATTGGAAATAGGATAAGAATTAGAAATGTCTTTAATATTTTTTCACACCAAAAGATTATAAGTTTAGATCAATAGAAAAAGAATAATAAGCCCTCATCTAACAGAATTGCTTCCAATTTCTGAAATTTAAGAATTATTATTATATAGTGCTCATATAACCTTTCTTGCTGAAAGTCAAAAAATTATAGGAGTAAAACTTGATATAATTCAGCGCCTAGATATTTTCTCGAGCACTTTCTATCACCTATATGAGGCATAATAACTTTATTTTCCTTAAATCATAGTTTAGTTTAGTTTAGTTTAGTTTATTAATTCGTAATTGATACTAACACATTAAGATAAATCTTATAAAATAGTGAAAGTTTATGGATAAACAACAAATAAAATATAATTTATTGGATAATATATAATAGCTTAAAAATATGATAATTTGAACTTTATACACAAATTTAATTTGAGAATTGAAAAGGCAATAAAATTATATGTATGTATGTGTATGTACAAAAGATTTTCAGAATGAAAAGATAAATTAAATTTACGTACTTTATTAATTTTGAATCCTTAATTTTTCTAAAGAGGTGAGAAAGAAGGAAAATAAAAGAGAAAGAAGTAAGAAGTAAGAAGAGAAAGAGGTAAAATGTCTGTAAAGAATAAGTTAATCGCTTTGATTAGAAAAGAAGTCATGTAGAAGTTTTTTAAATAGTTGTATGTCACTCAGCGCTCGCAGATTAGTTGGAAGTGAGTTCCACAGGCGACAGGCAGCTATGAAAAATTGTCTTTCAGATGTTAAACACGAAAAGCGAGGGAGAATCAAACATGCTGATCTACTTGATACTGAAAAACGGAGTTTCTCATAAATATATCTTGGTTGACGTGTACTTATGATTTTAAAAAGTAATAGCAGTGTTCGAAATTTGACAAAGTTTTCAAAAGACATTTTTAAGAGACTCCGGCTCAAATGGGAGACATGGTCATATCTTCTCAACCCATAAATATATCTTATTATGCTGTTGAAAGCTACGTTAAGTTTGTTTTTGCTGGAAAAATCGCAGTTATGGTAGATTTCACATCCGTAGGTAAGAATCGGTATAACTAGAGTCTTCGCGAGTAGAATTCTTGTATTGATCGGCGTGAAATTCTGGGCAGTCCATAATGTTCTAAGAGTTCCATAGGTTTTACCAACTATTGAGTTTATATGGTCATTCCATGTTAGGGTCCTATTGAAAACCACACCAAGATTCCTTGAAGTATTAACAAATTCTAATTTAGTACCATTGAGCAGAGAGAGAGTTGATTATAAAAGAGTACCCGTTCTTTCTCACTTACCAAGAAGAGGTCTAATAATGTACTTGAAGTCATGGTAAAATGCGTTGGCTCAGATAAATTTACAGAATGCAGATCAAAAGAACTCATGTTTTCGCTTAAACTATTATCAATTAGTAAGTTGCTATTGAAGTCCCCACATATAATTACATTTGGTGAGCTTATAGTAATTTGCTGCATTAGACTGTATATTGGTTCTAAATCTACATTTCTATTTGGCCTATATACAGTTCCTAAAAGAAGATTACCAACCTCACCTTTTACATCTATAAAAAGGTACTCACAAGAAGAATCCGACGGCGAAACAAATTTTTTTTTACAAACTAGGTTCTCTTTGACATAGATCGCAACACCACCCCCCCGGTCTAATCTATCGGAACGAAAAAGATTATAACCTCTGAGAGAATATGATGCGTCTTTTATGTCTGCCGAGAACCATGTCTCTGAAATACAAATCGCGTCAATTCCAGAATTTTCAAACAAATATCTAAACTCGTCGATTTTCAGCATCAAACTTTGAGCATTAATATGACTAACCCGAAACCCTTCAGCGCGATGGCTAAAAATTCTAACCATTGACCGTAGTATACCGTCACTGTTGCTGCCAATGGAACCCACATTCAACTCACTCAACTCTGTAGCGAGTAGTTATACGACGAGACACTAGCAACATACTCAAAATATTGAATACATCAAAACAACTACTTTTACAAAAGTAATTACAGACAATAAGCCATATATAATTAATATTAAGGCAATAGGAAAAAATGAAAAAGAAGAAAATTAAAAAAAGAGTAGATAGAATAGTAATAGATAAGTGAAAATAATAAAATAATAAGATACTAAAAATACTTTGTTTAATCATGTTGATGTGTTGTTGGTTTCTCTTCTTTCTTCTTCGTTTATCGTGACGGCAGCGACGGCATTCAACATTGCATCGTTGTGTATGAGTATTGATTCCCCATCTGCACTCTCCTTGACGAAAACAGAACCAGATCGTGTGTATGCATTAAAAAGAGCTCCACTTCTCTTGAGACGCATTGCTTGATGAAGAAGATATCGATTTTTTGGTGTCAAGCTACTGTGTAGGTAGATGTTGTGGTTATCGTTCCCTTGCGTTTTGATACCGATGTCTTTCAATTGTAGTAGTCTCTTGTTCGTTTTATGAAAAAGAGCAACAGATTTTAAAACGGAGTTTCTTTCGTGTGGGGATTCATACTATAGTAACTTATAATATAAAATCACAGGGCAGTTTGTACTCCAATAGCCAACCTGTTATAAATGCTTTACTCCTATATCGCTTGTATAGTTATGGAAAAAGGGTTATATCTTCAAATTTGTATGGCAGTTTAAGTCAAGACACTATAATCATGCTTCATTTTCTGTCGGTCTCTTATAGAGGAACATACATAGTTCCTATATTATTATTATGAAACTGTGCAAATGCATGCTTAAAATATAGCTTTGTGTCAAAAGTATCGTTCGATAGGGATAATTCGAGAATTACTCAGTCAAAATGAGTCATTGATCTGGAGCGCACCACACACTTTTGTACCCACTCTAATATTCAACGAGTTAACCTAAGTCCTCCGAAATAATCAAAGTCATGCCAGAACAAGCAAATGTGCAATCTGCGTAAGTCAATAATGACGACTGCAGCTTGTATAAATAAAATGAACAACTGTGTCGAACGAACTTGCTTTTTTGTTGCTAAATTCATTTTTATTAATATTCATCTTATTAATATTTATCTTAAAGCTAAACAAAAATTTATAAACACTAGCCTACTTATCCAATAACTCATAACTAAATTACTAGCCCTATGCGGCTGCTCTAAGCTAAACTATATCTTAATTCTAATTGGTACCTTTCGGCCTAAAAACTATTTTTATATTAAACTATATCCTTTTTTTGCGACAAATGTAAAAATGCCGGATTCTATAAGTTTTTTTTTGATTTTTTATAAAAATTACAAACTAAAGTAAAACTACCTTAGACTACTTAAAGCGCTTAAAATAAACTAAGCTACTTAAAACAAGAACAAACACAGCAGCATTTTTTTTTTTTTTTTTGTGGCATCCTAATTGTCGCTACCTTATATTTAACTTAAATCTATGTGAGTCGGCAAAGTCATACACATCAACTTTCAACTTTCTCTATGATTAGACAACCAGCAGAACTGGTTCTCTTGTCACTTCGGCCACGATCGGACACAGTCCAAATGAACCGAATCAGCTTTGAACCTGGTTGGAATAATAATGTTTGCACTCCGACTCTGGTCTTCTGTGTAATTCAAGTCATTGTCTAAAACACTGCCTCTCAAACCCCCGAATCTTTTCCATCTGAGATGGGTCAACGTTGGACCACACCGGGCACCTATAGGCAATCATTGGCCGGATAAGGGCCATGTAGTAAATCACCTTCACCCCGCTGTCAAGCCAGCTGCTGTAAAACAACCGTTTCGTCAGCGCAAAGGCTTCCTTATCCCTTGTACGAGCAGAATTTATATGTCTGTCGAAATACAAAACTGATAAAAACAGTTGCCAAGGACTTTACTACACTTGTATTCGCCAGTGGCTGTCCATGTGGCCCTACGATCACCAGCTTGCGCCAGTTCTTCTACCTATCAGATCGCTGCGCTGGTGTAAATTCTGAATAGAATCGGCGAGTTGAACGCTCGATGCTATAGACCATTCTTAATATCGAAGATTGCGGTAGAAGTTACATTGCCACTTTTGATAACAAACTTTCTACCATTGCGCATGCATATATTATAGTGGTTTACTTATTCCAAGTCGGGTAAGTTTTAGATAGAGACCCTCTAACCATACATTGTCCAAAGCCTTCTCCAAATCAACCAGACAAGCACCAGTGCACTCCCTTTTAATTTTGTTCCATTGGATATCAGAGACTGGTTTAGACGCGGCATGAATTGTATCATGCCCTGTCTTAAAACTGAACTGAGTATCCGATATGATATTGTTTGTCCTTCACCTATTTGGACAGAACTCTTCAGCTCCATTAATAACTTTTTCGAATACCTTACTGATACTCGGATGAAGACTTATCGGCCGGAGATTCGCCTGGCTGGAGATGTCCCTTTTTTTTTCGGGAGAGGATGTACCACAGCTGTGTTCCATCGCATTGGATACTGTGCATTATTCAATGCGTTGTTAAACAGTGTATTATAAATGTCCATACTCCCCGAAGGTAGATGTCGTAGTAGAAAGTTGGATATATGTACCATCGACTCCTTATGACTTTTTTTTCTTTAATGAGTCGAAAATGAGCTTAAGCTCTACCTTCGAAACTAACAGGGAACTTGGATCATTTCGCTCGGAGATGATGGCGTTTGCAGATGATCATCTTTGAACCCGGTGAAACATTACGTCATTTCATCTCGAAGGTAGAAATGGTGAAGTAGGGCTCTGTTTCCTAGGTCGTGATTCGGGCTAACATTCAATTTGTACACTTGCTGAAAAGCAGCCCACATTGTCTCCACTCTCTTCGGCGGATCTTCGATAATAAGGAGGTCGTCGTCAAGACGTCAAGGACGGCGAACTTGCTCTTTATTTAATAAGCTGACAACCTTAAAAATGAATGTTATCAAAGAATACTGTTCATAAACAGTAGCAAGAGATAAAAAAGAATGCCATGAATGCAATTATGAATTTATGCTAGAACAAAAATTTTAAGTCATTCTAGAGGTTTCCTCAAAAAAGGGTTGCATAAATTTTTAAAATATTTCTTAGAAAAAATTTTGGTAGGCCAACTTTAAGTTTTTATTGTGATACGAATATGTGCCTAACAAAAAAATTGACCTACTTTTGAGATATCAAATTTTCAAAAAAAATTATTGAATTTTTTTTTAACTTTTTATAAGCCTCTCCATAAGAAATTCCATTTAAAATACGTTATGCCGATAGTACGAAATTCAAAGTCCGAAAAATTGGTTCTACGGTAGGTATCTACAGTCAGTAATATCTTAATTTCAATTTTTACTTGCAATATAGGTACTATAGGGCAAGTTCAGCATTTGGGAAAAAAATTCGAACTCAGGATTTTGGTCAAAGTTGACATTACGGTGATAGCGAAGATGAAAAAAGTGGGTCCGGCAATTCTGTATGTCTGTATCTCGATCTACAGCCTGAGCTAGCGGGAATTTTTTCTTCTTATGGTCTTCGGTGATTCTCTAGAAGAGAAATTGAAATTTTTTTCAGCTCTAAGGATGACGGTACCCCCCTACACTCGTAATGCAAAATCTGATTTATCTCGAAACGGCTCTAAAGATTTTGATACAAAAAATAGATGTGCTGTTATGGACATGGACTACAATTTGGTCAAAAAAAAATATGATAAAATGTTATTAACGGTATCTGTCATAGAACGTTTTTTTTATAATTGATTTTCTCATTTCACGACTCTTATGCAGGAGAATCTTTGAATTTGGAAAAATTTTCGAAAAATAGTTTTTGGATTTTTAAGAAAATAATATTTTTTTTTTTTTTAAATTCAATATCTTGAAAATGGGTACACGATAAAATTTTTAAGTAACATCTCTAACGTTTTTAACCAAAATTTCTTAACGGGAGCCCCCTGAAATTTAAAATAATATTGTTTATAAAAATATTCGAACAAATATTTTTTGGGTTTTTAAAAAAAAAATCCAAGTTTTTTTTGAAAAATCAATATCTTCAAAACGTGTGAATGATTATGTTTTGAAATTATTTCCTATAATCTATATTACGAAAAATAAAATTTTAAAGAAATGTCTTATATAGAAAACTTAGGTAATAATAAAACGATTTTTAACTTTTTTTTGCATAAATTCAAATATTGAAAAAAAAAAATTTTTTTAGAAAACTGTAATACGCAATATTATTCACAATTTTCCAGAACTTTAGCATACGAAAATGATCAAAATCGTTTGTAGCGTTTTTTAAAAAATCAAAAACAAAAGAAATGGTTCTATAGGGGGAGTACCATTAATAACCATTTTTCGGAATTTTTTTCAACCGTAACGTAGCCTTAACTAAATTAAAGTTTTTGGATTTTTCTTAAAAAATATGTGAAATAGTTTGAAAAAAAAAATTATTTATAACATTTCATAAAAAATTCGTATGGCAGTTGCCCTGATGTTTGGTCTTAAAAAAATGTGTTTAAAGAAAATCGTCTAAGCCGCTTAGGCTGAAGTTGAGACCCACCTTTTTCGTCTTTTCTGTCATCCTAATTTCATGTCTAATCAAAGTCTCGATTTTGAATGCATTATACTTGCCATATAGTACCTACATACATACATACATTATGTCACAAGTAAACTCGTCACTGAAGTCGGCTGTCTTAAGCAGGAAATCATTATTATGATTATGTAAAATATCGCATCGGTTAAACATAGGCATTTTAATGTACACGAACGAACAAGAAGTGTTAATTTGGAGATCTCATCTAGAGACCCATTAGGTTATGAACGTTATGTACGGCCAGAAGAACACCAGTCCCACAAGGAGAAATGTCGTTATTTTGACCATCTGCTTGAGGTGCAGACATACAGACAGGCAGACGGAATTACGCGACCCCACTTTTTTCGTGTTCTCTTTCATCGTAATGTCAACTTTGATAAAAATCTCGAGTTTTTTTTTTTAATGCAAAACCTTCCCTATAGTACTTACATTCCAAGTAAAAAGGAGTGAATATAAAAGTGAGTATAAGAATTTTATTCACTTTATTTACTGCGCTGGTTATAATTTTCAAAAAATTACGCCTATTATGAAGTATATGTAAGTATTTAAGCAGCTCAGCGAGGTCTTGAAAACAGATTTGTCGTTTGTTTTAAAATAAGTACAATTATTGTTTTTGGGAGAATTGCAATTCTGGGGAACTATTTCCTTCTGTCATTTGCTTCCTAAATATGCCTGGTCTGTTAAAGATAACGTTCACTCACTGAATTACACCATTCACATTACCTATGTTCAAAAATAAACTTTCCTGGCTTTTCATTTCAAATCAGTTTACGAAAGTTAACAAAGACATGATCCCCCTTAAGTTTCCTCAATCACATAAACCTATTGTACATTCCAAAACTTCTCATTCAAAACGACCAAAGAAGATTCCCTAGTCTTCAAGCCTTCCATATTCTAAATACAAAAACAAAAGGGAGCCCGCCACCATTCAGTATATTTTATACGTCAAAACAATGTCAAAGTTAATTTTCATAGAAATAACTTTTTGTTTTTGAATTCAACTTAGAGTTAAGTGTTGCAACTTATTGGCGCCGCGCTGCCGACACGACAGCATCGGAAAAAGGACTCAAGTCGAAGCCGCACAAAACAGTCCAAAGCAACAAAACAAACAAAATGAAACCAAACTAAAAATCAAAAAGGAAAAAAAAAAATGCAGTTCTATGTATATTCAAGTGACAGCCTGAGAAAGTTTTAATAAAACGGTCTCTCTTCAATGGATGCAGTTACAGTTAGTCAGTCCTTGCAATTATTTCCGTTTTACTCAATTCACTCTCAATTACCACATTACATTTGTGTGAGTAGAAAATATTATGAGAGTGAGCAACAGAATGAGAAAAACATAGAGCTCGAGTTTTGTATTTTGGTGAAAAGTTTTTAGCCTGGAATCCTTTCGAGCAATTAGAGCCCTGTGGCGGAACTTTTGAGAAGCTTTGGCATTGACAGGCAAAAAGGATAATGTTCTGTTCTATAGGTAGCACAAGAAGTGGTTATAAAATAATTGTGAAGTGCGTCGTTTATTTAGCCAAAATGTATTTGCATACATAGTTTTGTACACATTTTGAATTCGGTTTCAAGTTGAAGAGCTATTCATAAATTGTGGGCTTTGAAGTTGCAGGAAAAGAGTTCTATTTGCTTTTGAGGTCATACAAATCTAATAATGGCCTTCTTCTGAAAAAGGTTTCATTTTAACAGTATACCTACATATGTGGATGTTTCAAATTTGAATTTTACTTTATCTCTTTATAGGTATCTTTTGCCAGGCTCAAATATGATTTTAGTAAATGTGGTCCTACTTGCAATTCATTTATTTATTATTTATTATACAGGTCGACAAAGATTTCGACCACAGAACTCATGAAAATTCAAAGAGGAGGGAATACGAAAGAAGATAATATCATCATCATCATCGGCTCGACAACCGGGTTCCGGTCCTGGCCTCTTTCAACAAGTCTCTCCACCTATCCCGGTCTCTAGCCGACGCCATCCAGTTGCGCACCCTAAGGCTTCGGGCGTCCTGGTCTACGCCATCTCTCCAGCGCAAGCATGGTCTACCACGCTGTCGTCTACCATAGAATGTACCACAAAGAACTTTCCGAGCAGGTTCCTCTTCGCTCATGCGAGCTAGGTGCCCTGCCCACCGGAGTCTACCGAGCTTAATTTTTGTCACGATATCTGCTTCAAGGTAGATTGCGTACAGTTCATGATTGTACCGTCTCCGGAATCGTCCTTCCTCACATACGGGGCCAACAATTCTCCTTAAGACTTTTCTCTCGAACGCAGCTAAGAGGTCGGAGTGCCTTTTGCTAAGCTCCCAAGTCTCGGATCCATATGTGAGTACTGGCAGGACCATGGTCCTGTACAGCAGTAGTTTTGAAGTTATGGTAAGATTTCTGGATTTGAAGAGCTTTGACAGACTATAGTAGCCTCTGTTGGATTTGAGAAGCCGCCCGCGTATTTCTTCTTCTATATTGTTATCGGCTGCTACTATTGACCCAAGGTATTTAAAGGATTGCACCACTTCAAATTCGTGCTCCGCAACATTGATTGTTTGACCAACTGTTCCTCTCGCATTCGACGCCACCATGTACTTTGTTTTACCTTCACTAATGTGCAGCCCCAGATTTTGTGCCGCCTGCTCGATCTGGATGAAGGAATCGTGTACAGCTTGTTCGGTTCTTCCGATGATGTCGATGTCGTCTGCGTAAGCCAGTAACTGGCTGGACCTGTTGATGATGGTCCCTCTTGTTGCCGCCAGAGTCACGGATTGCTTTCTCCAACGCCAGGTTGAAGAGGAGGCAGGCCAAACCGTCCCCTTGTCGGAGTCCATTAAAGATGTTGATTGGTCTGGATAGCAATCCGGCTATTTTTACTTGGCTTGTTACGTTGGTCATGGTCAACCTACATAGTCGTGTCAATTTATTTGGGATGCCAAATTCTCTCATAGCTTTGTAAAGTTCTACCCTGGCTATGCTATCATAGGCGGCCTTAAAGTCTATAAACAGATGGTATGTTGGGATGTTAAATTCTAGACATTTTTCCATCGCCTGCCTAAGGGTAAATATCTGATCAGTTGTTGATTTGCCTGGAATGAAACCACACTGATATTGTCCGATAACGGTTTTAGCGTATGGGGTTATCCGGTCTTGTAGGATAGAGGAGAGTATCTTATAGGCGGTACTCAACAACGTGATACCTCTATAATTGCTGCACGTTGTGACATCTCCCTTCTTATGTATGGGGCATATTAAACCTTTTCGCCAGTCTTCTGGCATTTCTTCCTGCTACCATACGTGCACTATAATATCATGAATTGCTTGACGTAAGGCTGGCCCGCCGTGATGGAATAATTCGGCTGGTATGCCATCGGCTCCCGGGGCTTTGTTCTGTTTAAGCCGGCCTATAGCCTTCTCAACCTCTTCTATGCTTGGTGGCGGCAACATAGAGTATTGTTCTTCAAGTAGTGGAGCCTCCACTTCTGCAGTGAGCTGACCATTTAGCAATTCATTAAAGTACACTTCCCATCGCTCCAGTATGCTTTCAGGATCGGTGATCAGATTTCCCTCTCCGTCCTTGCAGTATGTGCAGCGTGGTGTGTACTGCGTCATGTTTCGGACGGATTGGTAGAACTTCCGCGCCTGATGCGGACCTCGCTCTCGGCTATTTTCAATTTCACAGATTAGGTTCTTCTCCCAGGCTGATTTTTTTTGTCTGTGTAGCCGTTTTTCTATTCTTCTGAGCTCTTTATATTCCTCTTCGCGTGCCCGCGTTCTATGAGATTGTTGCATTGCTCGGTACGCAACATTCTTACGTTCAGTCGCTAGCTTGCATTCATCATCAAACCAGTCGTTCCGATTTTTACGACTGCTGCCTAAGATGGAGTTGGCAGTACTAATGACAATATTCTTAAGGCGTGTCCACTTCTCATTTACGCCCAGCATACTGGTTCCAGGACTTACTCTCCCTAAATCAAGTGATTCTAGGGCGAGTCCTAACGCATTACCAAAGGTGTTACTGGTGTTTTCATTGCGCAGGGCAGCCGTGTTGATTCGAACCTGATCGGCGGATGCAATGCGTCTTCGCAAGGCAATCCGCCCTCGGAAAACCATACCAACAAGATAGTGATCCGAGTCGATATTGGCACCTCGGTACGTTCGTACCGTCATCAAGTTCGAGTAGTGGCGACGGTCTATCAACACGTGGTCTATTTGGTTACGAGAGACTCCATCAGGTGATACCCAGGTGGCTTTGTAGATATCTTTACGCGGGAACCTGGTACTCGCAACGACCATGTTTTTCGATGCTGCCAATTCTAAGACTCGAAGTCCATTGTCATTAGTGTTCTCATGCAAACTATGGGTGCCTGCGTAATGCCTGAATACCGGCTCCCGACCTATTTTTGCGTTCAAATCCCCAAGGATGATTTTAACATCATACCTTGGACAGGCATTGAGGGCCCTCTCGACTTGTTCGTAGTAAGTCTCTTTTTCTTCGTCTGAGGACTCCTCCGTAGGTCCGTGAACGTTAATGAGGTTGATGTTCGTAAATTTGCCTCGCACGCGAAGGGTGCATAGCCTTTCGCTTATAGCGTTAAAGCCGATGATGGTAGACTTCATTTTTTCGCTGACTAGGAAGCCTACCCCGAGCACATGGTGTTTTGTATGACAGCTATAGTATATGTCATATTCTTTCTTCTGTAGAACATAGAACACCATTCCTTGTCCATCTGATTTCTTGAAGAGCTGTTATGTCAGCTTTATATTTTGACAGGGCATCGGCTAGCTGCTGAGCAGCTCGAGCTCTATAGAGCGATCGTACGTTCCATAAGAAAATTCGTAAATCGTTTTTCAGTTTTCGTTGCGTTGGTTGTCGTCGTGTGATCAGTCCGTTTCCGAGGCTTGTTGTCGGTCTCGTAATTCAAAAGTTTTACGGGACAGGGAATTAACCTGTCGCCAACCTGAGGCACCAGCCTGATCATATTAGCCAAACATTTTTAAAGGCTTGTTTCTAGCGGCCGCCACGGAGAGGCTATGAGCAGACTTCCACCAGTCCCCAATAGTTACGGCACGTGCATGTTTTCGTATGCTACATGTTATTCCCCCTATTCGTCTGATGGCTGACCGATAATATCGCTTTCAATAAAAACAATACACTTAGCTGAATAATTTCAAATCATAAATGTCAATTTCCGCTTAAGCTTGTCTTTTTAATTTCATTTTATTTGAAAATCAATGTACAAGTAAGATCTAGTCTGTTATAGGAATGATAATAATACATTTACCTTAAAATTAGTGTATAATATAAAATATCTTTGTTTTGTTTTGTTCTTATTATTAGCTTACAAATTTTATCTGTTTATTTCGCTAGTTGATTATTTAATTTAATTTATTAGTTTTAAGCATACCTTTTAAAAAATTAATGTACACAATAAACTTAAAAATAATATATGAATACTATGTGTTTTTATAAGGAATAAAATAAAAAGTGTTTTATGTGTTCATCAGTTAAATTTAAAAATTTTTCAAATCATGGTTTTAAATTATTTTTTGCATGATTTTAGAACTAAGTTTAAAAATTGTAGAATGCAGTCATAATGTTTTACCAAAAAAAAGCCTGGCGGTATTATTGGCTAGTATTGAAATAAAATTCCAAGTCTCATTGTGCACACTTTTCGCGGCAAATTTCGAATTTCATTTCTGAGCAGCATAGGCAAATAGGCCTTTTGCAACTGAAACATAAGTACTGGGTCTTCCGTTTTTACTTGCAATATAGGTACTATAGGGCAAGTTCTGCATTTGGAAAAAAAATCGAACTCGAGATTTTAATCAAAGTTGACATTACGATGATAGCGAAGACGAAAAAAGTGGGTCCGGCAATTCCGCCTGTCTATCTGTATGTCTGTACCTCGAACTACAGCCTAAGCCACTGGAGGTATTTTCTTCAAACTCGGTACTTAAGGGTCTTCGGTGATTCTCTAGGGGAGAAATTGAAATTTTTGTTTAGCTCCAAAACTAACGGTACCCCCCATACACCCGTAATGCAAAATCTCATTTATCTCGAAAACGGCTCTAACGATTTTGATAAAAAAAAAAAATTACGTGTGAAATTATGGACCATTGACTATATTTTGGTCAAAAAATTTAGGGGTAAATGTTATTAGGGGTACCTGTCATAGAACTGTTTTTTTGATTTTCGAATATCTCATCAACGGCTCAAGAGATTTCAACCAAAATTTTTATATAGGAGCTCCTTTGCGTTTTAAACAACAAAATTAAAAAAAAAATCGAAAAAATTGTTTTTGGATTTTAAAAAAAATAACACAAATTTTCTTTTGAAAATTCAATATCTTGAAAACGGATGCATGATTAAATTTTTAAATTACATTTTAAAATGTATTTCAGTAAATACTAAAGTTTTTAAGGAAAATTTAGTACACGAAAAACATGATTCAGTGTGTCTGTATGTCTGTACCTCTCCCTTCAGCCTAAGCCACTGGCTCTATTTTCTTCAATCTCGGTAGTTAAAGGTCATCGGTGATTCCCTAGAGGAAAAATTGAAATTTTTTTTTAGCTCCAAAAATAACGGTACCCCGCATACACCCGTAATGCAATATTTTATTTGTCTCGAAAACGGCTCTAACGATTTTGATAAAAAAAAATTAGGTGTGATATTATGGACATGGGCTATATTTTGGTCAAACTAAATTTTGGGGCAAAATGTTATTAACGGTACCGGTCATAGATCCGTGTTTTTTTTTATTTTCGACTTTCTCATTAACGGCATTAAGGATTTTAACCAAAAATTTTCAGCAGGAGTCCCCTTAAGCTTAAAATGATATTGTACATAAAAATATTCGAAAAAATATTTATTGTTTTTTTTTTTTTTTTTTTTGTTTAATCAATATCTTCAAAACTTATGAACGATTAGTTTTTGAAATTATTTCCTAAAATCAATATTATTAAATACTTAAAATTTGCATCCCACATTTTTTTCTTGAAAAATTATAAAGAAATTTCTTATATAAAAAAAAGGTTGTGTGTAAACGTATGCAAGGAAGAAGTAAAACTTCTTTTCCCTCAAGCAAAGCCTCTGTAAGATTCTAACCTATAAACGTACAAACATTTTGTATTCTTAAAACATGTCGCTGTCTTTGACTGATAACGTGACGGTTTGACATGTCACTGACAGCTGCATAGAAAATTGTTTACCCCGAACGCCGGAAAAGAAGTTTTACTTCAAAAATTTATTTAATAATAAAACGATCTTTTTAAGTTTGTTTGCATTAATTCATACTTTTCTATAAATCAGACTGCAATTTTATGCATTTGTAAATTATTATCTCATTAAATCCATGTTTTATATTTATAAAATGTATCTTAAATTCAAAAGTACTTTTACATAAGAGCAATTTCGTGCGATCCACTCGTGCATTTTATTTTCTTATGATCTTATGATCGCATGAATAACAGAATCTGCAGGTCATCAATTTTTCCGGTCGTTGAAGCACACGATGATTGCAATACCTAATAATTTCGGGGTATCGTCGTAAATCTTGCTCTGTGTTCCAAGTATGGTGTCGTAAGCTATTCAACTTGTCTCTTTATAAACAACCTGTAGAAAACTCAATTGAAAATTTTTGTGACCTATATTTAACCATTTCAACCATTAGCTAGCTTTTACCTAATTAATTTTTTTTAAAGTTTTTGCTTTTTTTGTTTTAAAGGTGAAAAAGCTCCTGCATAAAGAAATTTGATCTCAAAGTCGATAGAGCTGTACAACTAACAATTTTGTGGGAAAAAATATATGATGATAGTCTAAATTTATGATCATTCTTTTATGTAAATACAAAAAATATTCATGTTTTAATAGAGATTTGAACCTGGGATATTCTTATCACTAACCTGATCATGTAATGCAAAGATACTAGCAAAAAAAGAAAAATGATTGTATACCCGCGGTCAAACTGTCACGAAGCAAATAAAATGCACGACCTCATCGCTCGAACTTGCTCTTATGTAAAAGACTAAAAACATGTAATTCAAGCAAATATTAGTTTATGCAAGAACAAAAATTATAAGTCATTGTAGTAGTATCTTAAAAAAATAAGCTCTTATCCTTATAGATATACAAAATTTTTCAAACATTTTTAAGAAAAAAATTTGGTACGGCAATTTAAAGTTTTTATTCTTGTTCGAATAAAAATTAAATTTTTAAGACAAAAAATTTAGCAGCTTCTAAGATATCGAATTAAAAAAAATATATTTTTTTTGTAAATTCAAACATTATTTTTTTAAAGTCTTGTAACGCAATATTTTTCGTTCTGCTAATAGTGAGAAATTTAAAATTTGAAAAAATGTTTCTATGGTAGGTACAGTCAGTAATATGTATCTTAATTTCAATTGTCTTTATTAAATTATCGATCGTAAGAATAAATCGAAAGAAAAAAATTATATTATAAGTCTACTCACCGTTTTCGAGAAAAATATTATTATTTTATTTTTAGGTAAAATTAATTTTTTCTTACTCACATCTTGTAGATTATATTAAGAAACTTTTAGCTATCAAGTTTCAAAAAAATCAAGAATGGGGTTTTCCAAACATTGAGTTTTGAAAAAAAAACTTAGTTTTTTTTTAAAATCGAAAAAAAATTTTTTTTGAAAATTTGAATACACAATAATATTCAAATTTTTGGGGACGCTTATCAAAATCGGTTGTAGATACCGTTTTTAAAAAAAATCGAAAACAAAAAAAACTGTTCCAAGGGGTACTATTAATAACTATTTTTAGGAAAAATATTTTCTACCATTACGTAGCCTTAACTAAATGAAATTTTTAGAATTTTTGGTTTTATATCTGTGAGACAGTTTTTGAGAAATAAAATATTTATAAGATTTTTAAAAAATCGTACTGCAGCTACCGTTATTTTTGGTTTAAAAAAGAAAAAGAAAAAAACGTGTTGGGGACAAAATTAAAGATGATATCTACCAAGTTTGAAGAAAATCGGTCGAGCCTCTTAGGTTGTAGTCGAACAGATAGACAGAATTGCGAGATCCACTTTTTTCGTCTTCGCTATCATCGTAATGTTCAACTTTGATCAAAATCTCGAGTTTGCTTTTTTAACGAATGCATAACTTGCCTTATAGTACCTATAATTCGCAAGTAAAAAGCAATAGATTGCCGCTGGGACCTTAACATAGGCAAAGCAAAGTTCTATCACAAAACTATTCTTATTCTTATCATTAAATATTTAAGTATCCAACGAGGATAGGCTTAAGTTTTTTCCTTTCAAAAGATTTAAAAATCAAGTAAACTTTAGGCTAGTCGCGCACTGGCAACTGTGTTCAAAACTGAAATCAAATAGTTTAATCACCAGTTGAAAGAGAACCGCGCACTGGCAACTCTTTACTCACGCTCACACTCTTTTCTCTCTTGCGCTTATAGAAAACAGCTGAACTGTTGCAAAGGCAATCGTTTAGTTTGTGTCAAAACACAAACTTTTTAGTTGCTCGAATCGAAGTGCGCGGTGTCCCATATAAGCCCATATGTTTCATTTTAGCAACCAAACAGTTGCGAAACTAAAAATTGAATGTACGCGCCTGGCCTTATCTAATTTTTACTTTGAACACACGGCTTTCAACGAATTGCGTAGAAACCGCGTAATATTTATGATCTCCACACTTTGGCTATGATTAAATGAAAATCGATGTTTTGTGTATTTGCGCGTCGGTAAAAGTATTTCCCAGATTTTACTTTCAAGTTGCAGATTTGGATGTCTGTTGCGTATCAACAAACCAAATACGCTTTTTTTAAATTAATTTTTTTTATTATTAATTTTAAAACTTACTTGATGTTATACAAAAATTCATAAAAACTAGCCTATTTATCAAATAACTTACAACTAACTTAATGGGCATATGCGGGCGCTCTTAGTTAAACTATATCTTAGTTTTAATGCTTTGCGGCCTAAAAACTATATTTATGCTTAAAGTCTTGAAAACTATCAGTTTTTACCTTTCACCGCTGGACCATCCCTTGACTGCTTTAGTAGAGAAATGCAACGGCGGGAATAAAACCACTTACGACGCAACTATCATAATAAATAATCGTCGTTAGGGTAGTAAACCCCGAAAATTAGGCTGTTGGTCGAAGACCTCGCTCTTGGAATGTTACCCCGAATCAGCTTAACAAATACGAGTAATTATCAATTCTGTTTATGTGGGCTACGTTGTATGGAACCTAGTTGGCATAATACTGTTTGCAATCCGACTCTGGTGTTCTGTGTAATACAAGGCAACGTCCAAGACACTGCCTCTCAAATAACCGAATCATTTACATTTGAAATGGGGCAACGTTGAACCACACCGGCAGCACCCATAGCCAAACTGAGGCTGAATGTTATCAATCACCTTCACCTTTCTATCAAGCCGGTTGCTGTCAAACAACCATTTCGTTACGCCAATGCTCTCTCAGCCCTGCCAAGAACAGCATTTATATGTTTATCGAAATTCAATCACTGATCCAACCAGGTGCCAAGGTACTTTACTACTCTTTAACTTACCAGTGGCTGTCCATGTAGTCCTACGATCACAAGCTTGCACCAGTTCATTCTTATATCCCTTGGGGCTCCATGCAGCGGATTCCTAAAAAAGAACCGTTCGGAAAGTTTATTTCGAACTTTTTTTTCAAAATAATTCTGATGAAATCGACCTTTGGAGCTGTTCTGTACGCTATCAGATCGTCGGCATGCGCAATTGCTTGAGTAGGATTACTTATCAGATCACTGATGTACTTAGATACTGAATGAAATCGGTGAGTTGGCCGCTCCCTGCTGAAGGCCATTTTTAGTATCGAAGATATTAAAATTTTAGATCTTATGATGTGAGTCCAAAAAAGTATCAGTAACAGATCTATATTTTTCGATTGAAATCCAATGAATGATGATGTCAAAGCTGCCAGACCAATGAGCGTCGCAGCCATAATATTAATCATCCGAAAACGCGTGACTACTTTTACGCCTCAGGGTAGGTATGGGGTCTATTGCATCGTCCTAGGTGCATACCTCTTTCGGATATCAACTCAACATTAAAATAAAAAGTGAAAATAACTCCCGAGTGCCACTTTCTTTTTTGTTCTGGGATGGAATTCCCATAAAATATAAATCACGTTCATATAGATTTTCATCCAATTTTTATAATGGAAAAACTTTTAAGTTGATTACGGTGCGTTTTTGAGCTCATACTCATATAAAAAAAAAACACTGCAATTATATAATTGGAACTACACTTCCTGCGTTTTCTATATGTATGTACCTTACCTATAGGTATAGAGCGCATTTGCATACAAAGTGTCCACCAAACACTTTCTCCCTTTACAGTGTTCTGGATATTGGGTGCTTGTTTTGTCGTTGCTTGTTTGTTGGCGCACCACCGGGCAACTAGAGTAGTTGTTGCCGCTAGCAAATTTTTTGTCGCCATTGTCGTTCGTCCTCTTAGGCTAATAAACTTCCCACACGAGGGCATATATAACTACACCGAATCGCACTTAAGCTCCCCAAATAAGAACCTACTGTGTTGCACCCCACAAGGTGTTCCGTTCCCTCAGATTGACCCGTTGTTAGTTGGTAAAATTCACTGGTTGCACTAACCTATCACCAGAGCGCACCACCATAGCAATTACCTACATTGTTAGTGTAAGCTGGAAGGAAGGCATTTATACAGAAAGAACATCATTGTTTGGGGGTTCTCTTTTGGCGGAGGCAAAGATTGTACTGGATTTTCCCATCACCATCACAGGGATATGCTATGATGGGTTTGGGTATACCGTTCGACGATGGGATCACTCCGAAACCTACCCCAGCCCGACCAGCTTGTGTGAGAAAATGTGTGTTTTAAATAACCGAGCACGGGGCAAATACATTTTCATTTGGCTCCAGTCAACACGGCTCCAAAGGATAATACCAGAATTTTTAATACGCTCATCCTGTGTGTATGTTTATGTTAACTGTTAGTGTGCACTTGTTCACAAATCACCCTTCATGCCACCGATTTTTGCAGATCACGCATACGTCTGGCGGCATCATGGTTGAAATCGACAGAGAGTGGGAGGTGGAAATCGTCCTGGGAGCAAGCAGGCAATTTCTGTTAATTGATAGTCTGTTGGGTAGTAATTATAAACATTTACACGCATTGCCCAGCTTATAATATTGTGTGCGAGAACGGACAACATACAAATACAAAGTGTAACTACATGCATACATATATATATATTTTAAGGCTATACATCGGGTGACATTATTTCATTGCGAAATTGTTCATTTTATGAAGGACTTAGGGGTTTTTTTTTTCTGTGTTGGTCCTTCGGACTGACATGTTGTTGGTGGCAGCAAAAGAATTCATTCGGTTCGGCCGCTGCCGCCGCGCCGTGTGAACTGTCATTATCGAGGTGTTTGGATAGAAGGTTTGTATATGTCGTCGAAAGTAAAGAGTGTGTAAGTTAATTAGTTTTGTGGCAATATAACCCTAATCCAATGTCTAATTACTGTTTGTCAAAGTGGGAAATGTTGTTTGCTTGAAGCACAAAAAAATTACATTTATTTCGATACAATTGCTACAAGGAATTAAGGGTTTTGTTAATTGTATACATATATTTGCCTTCAATAATTGTAACTGTCAAAGAAATCAATAACAAATAAAAATTATTCATACAAATGGTGAATCAGTCTAAGGTGTTGCTTACACATGGCGTGGTGAGCGACTGCAGTTTTTACTTGGCTTGCTTGTTTTTTTTTTTTTTTTTTAGAAAAAAATCAAAAAACAAATTCAGTAAAATCGAATGATTGAACAGCAACACCGAAACCGGCTAGAAACCTTAATTTCGTTTTCAGAGATTTAACAAGAAGGAAGAATACAAGGAGAACAAAATAGTTCTGCGCGTTCAAAAATGGGTACTGGTGTTCAAACACTCCTCATACATATTGTAAAAAAAATGCATTCGTCATGGAATGCCTAGTTTTTATTTGCAAGTTTTTGTTTTGAGTAAAAATAAATATTCGAGCTTTTAATTTTAACAACATTATATCTTCGTTGCCGATGGAAAAATCGAGTAAGCTGTTTTCTGTCACTTCACATGTATGATGGTTATGGGCGTAGATTGTGCCGCCTTATCGGGCAGGCAGACGAATTCACATAAGATTGTGTTCATACAAATTAGTGAAATATCTACATAATATGTATAACAAAGCCTTCCATTTTTTGTAAATTTTGTTGAAAACAATTCTTAGTATTTCGATCAAACTTAGTACGTTATGTCCAACTCCCTCTTTTTCACAGCAAGTATACTTTATATAACACATTTATGACTTATATCATTTTTTTGTTGTAGCTCTCTTAAACATGCTACAATATTTCATATCGGAAAAATATTTCCAAAATATTTGAAGATAAACAAAATACATTTTCTTAATAGTTTATGGATTTGGAATCAAATTGAAATATTGGTTGTGTCCGTCAATCTGTACTCTTGGGTAGTACCCCTTATTGTAATGGTTAGTGGATTGGACTGTTATGCTGAAGTTTTGGGTTCCATTCCCAGCCGCTGCCATCAAAAAATACAAAAAGACTTTGTGTCTTTGTGACTTACAGAGAGTGACAAAATTATTTTTGTAAATTACGTTAGGATTTTACGGTGCTTAATGAACTCTCACACAGAAGTTATATCTTGAATATTGAGATTGACTTAAAGATTGATCTTAGACGTTTCTGGTCGTTCATAAATTCAAACCGAAAATCTATCTCATCGAATCCAAAATTCTATGAAATTCTAATCCCGAATTCTATGAATTTCAATAACGCTAAATCCATTGATCTTCATCAAATTCTATACCAACTCATGGATTAAAATTTGACTTAAAAGAGTTTTTTGAGTTTTTTGAATCTGTGTATTTTAATTTCAAGAAAAACTTTAATCAAACAAACACAAACAAAGAAATAGGCTGTATGATCTCCTGAAAACTTTTCCATTTTCCATTTTTATATCGTAGTCAAAAATAACGGCATCGGCCATACAATATTTTGCTGTTCAAGAATACTCGTAACTTGTTTCACATAAATAGAAATATGTATATTAGGGTGGAGTGATAATGTATGAAAAAAATTTTTTTAAAATTTTTTTTTAATGGAATAGCAATACAAAGTTGCCTTTTAATGAGTAAATTCAGCATACAAAAGATTGTTTACTTGTCTTGATGTTATGAGGTGCCCCAAACCAATTGAAAATTAGAAAAATACTAAATTTTTAAAACATTGATCTAGTTTTGATTTTCTTCAAAGGCGCATTCAAATCAATCTGTGAATAGGGGAAATTAAAAATATTACTTATACATGAGTCTTATTTTCTTGACGGCAGTGGTTAAAATCAATGTTTCTCACAAGTAGAATAACAATAACACGCGCGCACTTAATGGCGTTCGAACAACGTTTGACAGCGATTGAATTGAAATGAAATGAAAATGTAGTGAAATCACCTCTCCCGCCTTAACCCCCCTCCCCCACACCTATCCACGCACTATTCAAGGTTAAACAGTTGCCAACAAAACGGAACACACAGAATATGATTTAGCGTTAATTTGACAATATTAGACATTGGTGTTTTTGGACAAAATTTTGCGAATTTTTCTAAAGTTCATGTTGGGGGCACCTCTAAATTTATCATGAGCCGAATAAAATTTTGTATGTATATTTGTGAACAATAACAGCAACTTTTTACAGGTATTCCGAAACGAATATGAAAAAAAAAATTTACTCCACCCTAATGTATTATGTATAATTTCTGTTCAATGGTAGCTTCCATAGAACTATTTGGTTTTTGTTTTTTTATTTTCTCTAGAACAATTTAACGATTTAATTTTTCTATGCCTATACGATTTTAATAAAAAAAATTTGAAGGGTAGTATTGGAGCGGCCTACTATCCATTTCTTGATTTTTAATTTTCTCACTATAGATAAAATATGATTTAAATTAAAATAAGTATACTTCAGAAAGGTTTACAAAAATATTTCACAACTAAAAAAAACTTTTTGGGCTCTACTCGTTCAAGCATATACATATGTAGGTGTTTTTTTTTTATCAAAACTCGATAATGCAAATAATTGTTTTATTAATTTATTTCATATCCGCACGCACTTTCTATCATAAATGCAAATTGTGGTTCGATAAATTAGGCCCTAAGAGTTTGAACTAATAATTCTGATTTCTTGAAATATAATGAGGACTAGTTTTTCAAAAAGCTAATTTTGTTTATGCTTGCAAAGTACAAATGTAAACATACCTACAAAAATTTTGTCAACTGTTTTTGAGTATATGTATATGAATTTCCTTAATGTGTTTTAAAATTTTTATTCCAATCACTGCCTTTTAAATAAAATTACAATTTTTTGGACCTACGAACAGTTTTTGTTGAATATTTTATACTAATATGAAAACGGCTCGGTAATAAGTATCAAAAGAATCAAAAATGTTGTTCTCGAAATATTAAGCTTCCAAACAAATAATTTTCTTATTTTCTTAAACAAAACTATTAAACTTAAATTTATAAAACTTCTACATACAAAAAGTGACCAAGAAAAAATTGTAACGTTTTTTAGAACATTGAAAATAAATAAACTCGTTTTATGTTGGGTGCTATAAATAAAAATTTTCTCGACAAAAATTTTGTACATAAAGGTGTCTGTTATTTAAAGTAAATTTTTATTTTATATTAATGATTCATTCCGTAGAACATTTTTTTGGTTTTCAATTTTCTCAGAATCGATTTTGATAATTTTGTATGTGCATAAATATTTATGTATTTAAATTTTGAAAACAATGTTCTTTTTTTTCAAAACTCAATATGTATTTCGAAAACGTCTTTTTTCGATTTTTTTTAAACTTGACAACTAATAATTTTTTAAAAAAATCTACAAGATGTGAGAAAAAAATAACGGTACAAACCATAAAAATCTTAGAAAATGGTTTTCAAAAATCGTATCTTTCTCAAAAACGGCGCACCTAGAATTTTAATAAATTATTTTTTCCTTCGATTAATCTTAACGATCTATGATTAAATAAAATAAAATGCACGACTGGGTCGCACGAACTTGCTAGACTAGGAATTTTAAAAACGAATGTTATTAGAGAAAACTGTTCATAAGAATAAAATGAATTTTTTAAATTCTTTACGTAGTAAGAAATAAAAACAGAATGCTATGAATTTATGCAGGAACAAAAATTATAAGTCGTTGTAGTGGTTCCTTAAAAAAATAAGCTTTTATGTACAAAATTTTTAAAACATTTTTAAGAAAAAATTTTGGTACGCCAACCTTAAGTTTTTATTATTGTACGAATAAAAGTCTAATTTCCAAAAAAAAATACTAAGTCGTTCTTGAGATATCGAATATTTCAAAAAAAAAATTAATTTTTTTTCTTAAAACTGAAAAAATATTTTTTCTTAAGTTTTTAAATGCAATGTTTTTTAAACCTTTTAGGAGCTTTTTTATAAAAAATTTCATTAAAATCCGTTATGTCAATAATGAGAAATTCAAAATTCGAAAAAATCGTTCTATATGGTAGGTACAGTCAGTAATATCTAGGTTTCAAATTTTTTTTTTATTAAATTATAAATCGTAAAGATTAATCAAAAGAAAAAAAATTTTAGCAAAATTCTTGGAACCGTTTTTGAGAAAAATGCGATTTTCGAAAACCATTTTTTAAAATTTGTATGGAAGGTACCGTTAGTTTTAGATAAAACAAAATTTTTTTTCTCAAATCTTGTAGATTATGTTAAGAAACTTTTATTTGCCAAGTTTGAAAAAAATCGAGCATGGGGTTTTCGAAATATTGAATTTCCAAAAAATTTGAATATGTAATAATATTCAAACTTTGGAGGATCTTTGGCATAAAAAAAAATACTTAAATCGGCTGTACCGTTTTCGAGAAAATCAAAAACAAAAAAATTTACCCAGGGAGGCTACCAAAAATAACAATTTTTTGTAAATTTTTTTTTAACCATTAGCTAGCTTTAACCAAATGGAATTTTTCAAATTTTTTTTAAAAAAATCTGTGGGACAGTTTTTGAGAAAGACAAATATTTATAAAATTTCGAAAAAAATTCGTATGGCAGGCACCGTTATTTTTGGTCTTAAAAAAAAACAGAAAAAAACGTCCGGGGGGGAAAAATTAAAACCCATATCTACCAAGTTTGAAGAAAATCGGCCGAGCCGTTTAGGCTGTAGTCGAACCGACAGACAGACAGACAGACAGACAGAATTGCGAGACCCACTTTTTTGGTTTTCGCTATCATCGTAATGTCAACTTTGATCAAAATCTCGAGTTCGATTTTTTTTACGAATGCATAACTTGCCTTATAGTACCTATAAGTCGCAAGTAAAAAATAAATTAAGATATTACTGACTATACCTGTACCATAAGACCATTTTTTTCAAATTTTGAATTTCTAACTATCGACATAAAGGATTTTAATGAAAAATTTGTAAAGAGAAGCTTTTAAAAAGTTTGAAAAATATTGCATTTCAAAACTTAAAAAAAAAAAAAATATATTTTAAATATGTATTTGAAAAAATAAAATACCTATGTATATTTTTTTTTGAAAATTCGGTATCTCAAAAACTTCTCAATATTTTTATTGGAACTTAAATTCTTATTCCTAGATTAAAAAAAACTTAAATCTGGCGTACCAACATTTTTTCTTAAAAATGTTTTTAAAAAATTGTAGGTATATAAAAACTATTTTTTTTTAAGAAGCCACTACAACGGCTTATAAATTTTGTTCTTGCATAAACTAATATTTGCTTGAATCACATGGCACCCTGTTCTTAGCTCACACTATAAATGAGATGTTTTACTCATTAAAAAAATGAATTTTATGCGTATGAACAGTTTTCTCTAATAACATTCATTTTTGAAGTTCTTAGTCTTTTATATAAGAGCAAGTTCGTGCGACACTTTTGATAACATTTTTTCGCGTTTAAATTGTTCTATCCGTTGTTCAATACAACCATTTTAAAATCAGGTACCTATCTTTATGTTCGATGTTTTTCTTTTTCAATATTGAGATACCGGATTCAAATGAAATTTTTATACATAGTTTAAGAAAATTTTTTTGGTTTTTTTTATTGGAAGAAAATCATTTTCTTTCCTTTCACTTTTATGTTAAGTTTTATCAAAATCCAAAGTTTTTTAACGAATGCATTTATACTGATATTATAGGAACATGTGTGTCGGGGATTTCAACCTTCCACAACTGCGATGGATACATCCATTCCACCCCTGTAATGGAACAACTTAGGTAGACAGCTTGACTTAATTTTTTCACTCATCCTCTTACTACGAATTTCTCTACCTTGAATACATTGACAGAATGCAAGATTGTCTTATCTCTTATCGTAGACGATTCTACCAATTTATTTACGTCAAATGATACGAGTACGAGTCCGATGGCTTTCGCACAACTCTTAAATTCTTGGGCAACACATCTACAGACCTTTAAATAATCACACATAATCACTAATAATTAAACATTTCTCATCACCGTTGACATAAGTTTTGATATTTTAATCCTTGTTTCCCGGAAATTTAAAAAAAAACACGTTCTAACTCCCTCTGTCAGCCACTCGCAGCATTATTTTTTTATCTTTCACTCTCTCAAGCCATTTTCTCAAAATTATAGAAGGATCCTTTTATTTTTTCCAGTTTACAAAAAAGGTGAAAAGAACAGTATAGCAAAACTTATATTTTTAGGTTCTTAATCTCCGATCCTATTTATGCTACCTCGGGTGTTTCTGAAGAAAGACATCTTGGACATTTGATTAATGAATCAAATCTCTCTATGTACGGTGATGATTATGGAGATATGATTGTCAAACATTAATGACAAAAAAATTGAGGTTGTGAATGTTACAACAACAACTTGATTATCACACTCCTTTTTAAGTGATGATTAGCCTTTATGCTTTCAAGTTTAATCGAAAAAATTGTTGATCTTGACTGGGATTTGAACCCAGACATAGCATCTTCAGAGGCCAATGCACTACGCATCCCGCTACCGAAACCACCTGATCGAAAAAATTATTTCTCAAAAACAATTACTCGTATTTTTAAATTTTTCTGTTTTAATTTTTTTTAATTATCTGCTTCTAAAAAAAAAAACACACTTTACATTTATGTATTTTGTTTGCATTTTAGCTATATGAAAAAAAAATTATTTTCAAAAATGTCCCTGCGAATACATGCTTGCCAGTTTTTGTCAACGACGAAACCTCTGCCATCTCTATTTCATCAGCATATTATTAGTATTCTTTACAGAAACAATGAATTATTCAAAGATCACGGTTCATTGAATCCAAGCTGCAAAAGCAAAAAAAAAACGAACAAACATGGTCCGACATTTTGTTTGTTTTTACGACCTTCCTACCTACCCACGACCCCCAGCTCTGATTAACCCGCTATACGAGGGTAACAACTTGTGTACGTCGAAATGAATATTAACCCCAAAGGGGTTAAAAAGCCACAAAAAATTGTATCTTCGAAAAAAACGGCACTAAAACGTAAATAGTATGTAGTAACTCCTTGGATTGCATGGAAAACAGCAATAAGAATGCAGCTCCATCTACGCCAAGCCACATTTTTATAAAAATGTGTTTCCTTCTTCATATGTATAGGTATGTTACTTATACCTACCAACTTGTATTATGAAACTCGACCGGATTCTCCGAAAATAAAATGCTCCCCAAAGGCCTTATGGAGCCAATACCTTTTGAGAGCCCTCTTAAGTTCGATTTTATTATCCCAGGTGCTCCACGGTTCGGGGCAGGTTGTTTTTCAGGACGGTCTGTGTACTGTGTGCCATAAAAACTCCAACCGAATTCCATCTCGAATGTTGCATATTTAATAAACGCGCAGCTCCACCGGATGGCGCAGCATAAACGTAAAAGTATCGGCCATAAAAATGGCAAATATCAAATACCATGGGATACCTGGCTATCTTCCGTTATATGTACCTGTTTGTCACTCTGTCATCTATGAAGGGTTTGTTGTTTTTTTTTTACCAAAAATAGTTATGCTTTTTGTATTTCTCTTTTTTAAACACAATTAGACTTTGGTTGCGAGTGTCGCGAAATAGTGACAGAGACACCCGTCAAAATCCCACCGGGTACTGCGGCGGCGACGGACAAGGGAAATTGAAAAATAATCCACTCTGGAGTTATTGTTGGATACAATACCCATACCCAACCATCCAGAGGGTGACCAATAACCAACCCCATTCTTTTGTCAAACAAAAAGGAAACGGATGACACACGAGTGCCTGGAGCTCCATTCGCCACACATACATACCCAGGACAGGACATCCAGGCATCATAAATATTTAATCACACATGTTCATGATACAAAGCGTTTTTTATGCGCGCATATTTATTTGGCATTGTATCGTTTTATAGGTAAGTAAACTATAAATAAACAGACGCACTTCGCTGAGATACCGTGTATGTGCCGTCACTCATCATGGATTTGTGTGTGTGTGTGTGTGTTTGTTGATTGAAATCTTTTGAATGGATTCATAATCTCCTCCTAGGTGGCAGCACGGAACGGATGTGTGCTCGCATACCTACTGTGTAACGGCCAGTGATGCCACCCCACACGAAAAAAAATCCTCACAAAACCCCTTAATAGAACCTTGCCCGGAAGTATATAAAAGAGTCATTCTTGTTCCGTGGAGCTCTCAGATCAACACTAATTCTAATAAAAAATCAAGTTTAACAAATTTGAGGCTGAACTGCTCGTGGAGATGCAGGGCCTAATGACTTACAACTTTGGACCATTTTAATGTGCGCGTTGTCGGAAGGAAGGGGGAATGCTGGAGGCCTACCTTGGGGGTAATGAATACCCCTTATACATATATTATACAACGCAGTGTGAACATATGTAAGTGAAAGTGAAGCGGATTTATTATAATCATAATGAGAGGGAAATAAACCCAGGAAGATCATCCTACATTCATGTAGTGCGCCTAAATGAAGAATCTTAACAGCATGTGCTAGCGTTACGGTTGAATTGTGTAAGGGCAAGAATCCAACTGGCTATATCAATAGAGAAGTGTCTATTAAAAAAAAAACGATAAAATCAGGAGAGACATCTATGATGTTAATATCTCTTATAATCTTAAAGACTTCTATCTGAATACCAGGGTTGGACCCTATGGCAGTTATCCTCCAACTTTCGAAGGATATAAGTTTTATACAAGGAATAACTGAAAGGAAACTCAATTGCGTTGATACATTTTTAGCGACACCACGTGTGTGATCATTTGACAGCCCTACACACCTAGGATTAAAAGATTGCTCACTTCCTTCACTCATGGACAGAGGAAGCTTGTGAAGGTTTCGCTTTAATTTCAAGAGACCATACTGAGTTTTCAAAGCATACAATTCTACGTGTTTTTTTTATTCCCTCCCCGTTGGACAATTCAAGATCGGAACTCAATGAGCTTACTCGTATCATACGTTCCCGTTGGAGTTCCATGTCCGAACGATAGGGTAGAGAATCTTAATACGAGCATAGAATGTTGTGTCACCAAAACAATGGACTAGAAATTTCTTATAGAACATCATTAATGAAAATAAGAAAGACTATCGGAATCAAAACAGAACCCTGAGGCACACCAGCATTAATTCTGCAGGTATCCGGCTGAAAAGATTTCAAATTTTCTTATATTGAACGGCTTAGGGAGTTGTTTCTAATGTATCGTCGAAACCGAATTCACTCAGTTTTTATTAGAGAGATTGGTACCAAGTCAAGGGTATGATGAGAAGTATTTTGCATAACAAGAGATACCAGTACTTTCGGATTATTTTTCACTTCCTTTTCATTGAGTTTTTCTTTTTAAGTTACAAAATGTTCCAGGAAGTGTGCAGGGTAGTGTATGCTAGTCCTTTTCGTCTAGTAAAATTTCGGTGAATCATTGATTGAAACCTGCTGGTAACGCTTGCATTTAATTTTTTTTCAAGTTTGCTAATCTGTAGTTACCTTCAAATTCATCTATTTGTAAACAAAAAAAAAAAAAAAAAAAAAAAACAAATACAAACATTTTACTACACCCTGTTCAATGTGTGGAATTCGAACTTAATATTCGAATTTTGTTAACTGAATCTGCCGAGGAAGCAGTAGGTACCAAATTTCTTGGAACTTGTTTGAAAAAGAAAGATTCAATTTTAAGGGTAGCAAACGATCCAGAAAGGGTCATAATCTTAAAAGTGTTTTTTCTGTCTGAGAACAATAAAAAACCCAATCTGGGGTACCTAGCTGGGTATGGGTTAATTAAGCTCTCCGGGTAGTTTTCCAGAGCACCACTGGGCAAACAGAATATTTCTTATCAAAATTCTTCTTCGAGATGTACGGGTGGGCCATCTATTCGTTTCTTTTTAAACCATAGGTTATTTTGACACTGACAGCTGTTTCCCGCTCGAAATCTTGACAGAAAATCAGTATCATACCTCCGCGAAAATATTGGGAAATATTAAAAACTTATTTCCAAAGTGAGTGCTGTATAGCCCAAAGAGTGTTTTTTTTTTTGAAATTATGTTTTGCCCGAAATGAAGCACCCACAGCGCCTGCTGTACGCAAGTTTGTGCAATAAGTTCGTGAGACTGGTATGCTAGTGGATAACACTTGTCCCTGTCGTCGTTCTATGTACACAGACAAGAATGTGGCTGTTGTAGCAGAGAGTATGAAATTTAATTCACGAACGTCAACTCGCCATCGATCTCAACAGCTCAACATTTCACGCACTAGCCTGAGGAGAATTCTGCACAAAGATCTCGGATTATTCACTTACAAGGTCTAATTGATTCAGTAACTGAAGGCGCTCGACCATCCACTTGAACAATGTTTGTAAAAGATTCTATTTGATATAATCAAGAAATAATGAAACGCGATCACCCTGTATTCATCTCGTTACTTTAACTTTTAGTACTCAACTATTATACATAACGTACTTGTATAAATTCATCGCATAATTACTTATACCTACTGCAAAATCGAATGATTTATGTACCTATTGCATGTACTATGTGCTATGTACTCTCCTTGACTGACAAAACTGTTTAATATTAAGATAAGAAAAAGATCACTTGTAATAAGGCTCTCAATTAGACAAGACGTGTCTTTTTATTCTGACTTGTAACTTTTCTTTTTGCACGATAATATTTTAATTTGCTTGCTAGTTTTATTTTTATTAAAATTTTAACAGTCGCTTATATGTTTAATTCCATAATTAATGGGAATGTTTGCCATAGTACATGGAAAAAATTTAATTTTGTTCATTTTATTGCATTTTTAAAAAGAAACTTGTATTTGGCCCACCCTTTAGATAGCTCAACCTCGAATGAAGATATTCGTCAACATTATAATCCCGAAAAGTTTTGATGAGTCTCCAACCAAAGGAAACGTGAATGAAGAGAAATTGGTCGAAGATGTCACAACAGGAAGTATGTTACCGTTGATGCTAACCAGGGGCGAACGCAGGTGGGGGTTTTGGGGGCACACCCCCTCCGAAACATGTGGAATAAGAAAATATAGATTCATTTTCTTAAAGAAGAATAAAACAAAGTTTTATTTTCGTGCCATAAATTCTTCTATATCTTTTCATAAAAAGGTTCTATATTTCAAATATTATTAAGGTACGTCCCAAGAAATTCGCAAAAATTTTAAGTTTCGGTCAATACTTGTACTTACTTAAACAGGGATATTAAATAAATTATAAAGTAGGAACAAAAGTAAACAAAAATACCACAATTTCTTTAATTGTCTTTAAATGTCTAGTAAAGTTTGCAAGTAATTATATAAAAAACAGCCATATTGAATGTTTTATACCCCCATGTGACAAGGAAATCGTTTTGAATTTTCCCTCCAATCTTTTTTTTTCTTTTTTTTAGACCAAAACTAACGGTACCTACCCATACGATTTTTTTTTCGAAATTTTTTAAATATTTTTTTTTTCTCAAAAACTGTCCCACAGAATTAAAAAAAAAAATTATAAATTATAATTATATATCTATCATTGAGTTTTATCTAGGCAATAGTTAAAAAAAGTTGTTATTTTTTGGAAGCCCAAAAATTTGTGTATCTAAAAATAAAGGTACCCACAACCATACAAATGTATAAAAAAATTAATTTCAAAAATCGTAAATCCGAAAATTTTGGTAAATTTTTTTTTTTATTTCGATTAATTTTTACGATCTATAATTTAATAAAAAAAATACTAAAATTTAGACATTACTGACTGTACCTACCATGAATCGTTTTTTCGAATTTTGAATTTCTCATTATAGGCAGAATGGATTTGAATGAAATTTTTCATGGAAAAGCTTCTAAAAAATTTTAAAAAACATTGCATTTCGAAATTCGTTATCTAAAAAACGGCTCAATATTTTTTGGAAATTAATTTTTTATTCGTACAATAATAAATACTACAAGTTGGCGTAGTAAATTTTTTTCTTAAAAATGTTTTAAGAATTTTGTAGATATTTCTTAAGAAAGCACTACGACTTATAATTTTTGTTCTTGCATAAACTAATATTTTCTTGAATCACATGGCATCCTGGTTGTAGCTCCAAATACTAAAATAGTTGTTTTATTCATTTAAAAAAAGAATTTGAATGCTTATGAACAGTTTTTCTCTAATAACATTAAATTTTGAAATTCTTAGTCTTTTAAATAAAAGCAATTTCGTACGAACAGGTTACACATTTCATTTTTGTGAAAGTTACTGTGTCCTTATATGTTCGTAAAACTATTTTTCGTATGATTGCAAAAGTACAACAAGTTATGACTTCAAGTATTAATATATTCCGGATCTAGTTTAGTGGAACTTATTATAATTCTATTTTAAGGTCTACACTTATGAAATCACTTACACTCTTTTTCTTCTTGTTGCATTAATGATATTATATGAACCAAATAATGGCCTCCATCACAGGGCCTGTAGTAAAAGTCTAGGTATGTCTAAAAATTAATTCCGGAAAAAAATGCACAAAAGGGAATTACACGACCTCGTAGAGAATATTAACTAACATTATTCAAATTTGCCAAATAGGTATCCGTTGCAACATCCTTATGATGTTTTGTTTTTGCGATTGGCTGTATGAAATCGTTCCAAAAGTCCCTATCCCTAACAGCCAGTATTGTATAGTTATAATTATAACATATTTATTTTAATAACAATAAAGATTATGTAATTAACAAGTACCTAATAACAAAAATTGACCTCGACCCCACTTAAGGACAAACATAATTTTATTAACAAGTACCTACAATATAGTAATAAAATAATATAATTATAAAAATCTCATGCTTTTTACTAAAACCCCTTCCGAAATTATTTTCTGCGTCCGCCCCTGATGCTAACGTATAAACATCTTGAGTATTTAATAAATGTATGTCTATTTTGGATTGAAAATTTTATGCCGTGAAATGAATATCGAATTCGTAAACCGCGACCCCCAAAACTCCCGATTCTTGTATCTTTGACATAGAAAGAGATAACGTTTTATTAAAAACATCCACCATTTTGTATCCAAACGCCATTTCGTGATCAGCATCTTATACAGTCGAAGTATTGTATACCGAATGATATAATGTTTGGGTTCATTCACTATATCTTGAGCGTTCGTTATATCGGTTAATTTTTATTAAAGAAACAACAAGAACAATATTTATTCAAAAGTGTTTATTTAATGTTAAATTCAATGGTTGTGCCATTTAAATTTACTAGTTTTGCAAAAATTTTCGACTTCGTTATATGAAGGTACTTCAAATTGAGATTTCAATCGGAAAGCTCTGTCTTGAAGCCGGCTTAATGCGAACTGATCAGCCATATCCAACATGTACTTGTTGTTTCCATATATTTTACTGAAGAATACTGATACCGTTAGTCTAGCTCATCCTCGTTTCAGAGTTTAATTTATGGCATTTCACTATTATTTCTATGTCAGCGATTTTAGAATTTTTTTAAGTGAAACGCATTTGTTAAGCTCATTTATAATTTTCAATTTTTCTTTAATTGAAATTACCTATAACATTTTCATTTACAAGAAAACAAAAGACAAATTAGTCAAAGCCGCGCGAGACAATTTTAAAGTCAGTTCATCTATAAGTCCGTTATATCGGATGGCAAATCGTGGACACCATTCGCTATATAGTATAATAGATACTAAATTTGAAAAGCGTTCGTCATATTACTTTGACTCACATTAAAAGTTAGTCTTTCTTTCAGTCGGACTTTTTCCCAACCATTTTCAAAATTTCAAATATTCAAGTAATTATGATCAAAAATTTCATATTTTCTGAAAAAAATCCTTATTACATACCACACATCTATTATCACTAGAAGTGACAGGTGTGGTGATGTTAAACAGCCATAATGGTGACGATAATGGGTGGTGGATACGACAGGTATAAGAATAAAATATTGAAATCGAAATCCACATCCATAATGCTGTCATCCATTTCCCAATCTCATATTCTCTTCGGAAAAAGAATGTCCAAGGTATACCTATATGGTAGGACTTTGTTAGCTCTATGCCTGGGAGAATTTCAGGTAAGGAAAACCTTTAATAGGGAAATCAAGTGAACAAATATGAATAGCCCGCTAGGTGGCCACTGTTTAAATTTCAAAGAGACTCCTGTTTTTAATTATTTTCTGAAGGTATTACCAATAAGTATCAACATGATGGATATAATAATTGAATGGAGGGAAATAATTGAGATCAAAACAAATTAACGACCGACACGCTACCGTTTTGGATAAAGTAAGATTATAACGCTTTATATTACTATGGCATTTTATGGAGTTTGACACCAGGCTCTCTTTTAGAAAATGAGTGCTTTTGGTACTAATGAAACCCTAATTCTTTGCATTAGAAATAACATTCTGGATCTTTCAATACATGTTGTTCTTATTAGGCGTTTTTAAGTCTGATCTTTACAAAATAAATGCAAGTATTCCACATAGCTCCGTTTTGTCTTCAACTCTCTTGCTTATTACTTGTTTTTACTTGCGACTCATAGGTGATATAAGGCGAGTTATACATTCGTAAAAAATATCGAACTCAAGATTTTGATCAAAGTTGACATAACGAAGACGAAAAAATTGAGTCTCGCAATTCTGTCTGCCTGTCTGTTCCATTACAGGCTAAACGGCTCGATCGGTTTCCTTTAAACTTGGTAGATATCATTTTAAATTTTCTCCCCGCATGGTCTTTAAGAACAAAAATATCGGTACCTGCCATACGATTTTTTTTTGAAATCATATAAATAATTTGTTTTCTCAAAAACTGTTCAAAGATTTTTGTAAGAAAAATTAAAAAATTTCATTTAGTTAAAGCTAGGTTATTAATGGTAGCCCCTTTGGAACTATTTTTTTTTTTGTTTCTGATTTTCTCAATCAATCGGTTGCACGATTTTGATCATTTTTTGTATGCTAAAGCTCCCCAAAAATTTCAATATTGTTGTCTATTTAAAGTTTCACTTTTTTTTTTAGATTTTTTAAAAAAAATTTATTTTTTTCAACTCAATATTTCCAAAACTCCTTGCTCGATTTATTGAAACTTTCTTAGAATAATCTAGAGTTTCGATAAAAATTTTTTCTTTCGATTAATTTTTAAGATCTATAATTAAATTTAAAAAAAATTGAAATTAAGATACTACAGACCAATTTTCTCGAATTCTGAATTTCTAAATATCGTTTTTACAGGTTTTAATGAAATTTTGTATAGATATGCTTCTTAATAGTTTGAAAAACACTGCATTTCAAAACTTATTAAAAAATATTTTTTGAATTAAAAAAAAAAATCCATTAGTTTTTGGAAAATTCCATATCTCAAAACATGCTCAATATTTTTTTGAAAATTTATTTTTTTTTTCGTACAATATTAAAAATTTTAAATTGGCGTACCAAAATTTTTTCTTATGAATATTTTAAAAAATTTTCTTTTATTTTTAAGAAACCACTACAACGACTTATAAATTTTGTGCTTTCATAAGCTAATATCATGGAATCCTGTTTTTGGCTTGTTTTAGTGATTTAAAAAATTAATTTTATGCTTATGACAATTTTTGTCTAATAACATCCGTATTTGAAATTTTTAATCTTCTTATCCTATTCATTCTAGCCTTAACTTTTTATTCTCATTCTCAAGTTCACCTCCATCTTCCTCGGAATTGGAACTGCAAGGATAAGCTCATCAGCCTCCGATCTTTACCACATTAATAAATCGAGTTTAAAAAATCGCGTGGAGTTTAATGCTTTGTCTATTGTCGTTGAAGCAGAATGTACCCCCTATGCCATGGTCTTTGAATGATACTTGCATGGAAGAAGCCAAAAATCTTGCAGTACTCGGTATCTATGTCAACGACAATTTTAGTCATTCTCGAAACCGCCTAATGCTAAATGCTTAGGATTTCTCTATCGGTATAAGAAATTTGTCAGTCCATCTGATCTCTTTAAAATTTATAAGGCGTTTATGTGTCCAAAACTTGAGTACGACTCATATTTATCATTTATTTGATAGAATCCAGAACAGATCGTTGAAACTGATAGGAAACAGAACTATCATGATTAGTTACATTCCTCTCCTTAATCAGTTCAACCTTAATACCCGTTTGGCTAGGATTTTGGTCATATCATCAAATAAAGTGGTTCGCTTTTTAGTTGCACAACACCATTATGGAATATTCAATGATGATCATAATTTCCCCATCGCTCGTGCTATGTTTATTATTATAAGGGTGTCAATAAACCTTTGAGTGCATGTGAATTATAAAGAAAAAAAAAATGAACTTATATATTAACTTTCTTATTCAGGCGAACCTCTCGTAAATTTTTTATAAGATGCACGAGTGGATCGCTCGAACTTTTAAAAAAATTTAATTTGTCCTCTAGGAAAATCCTTATTTACGGAGTTTGAAGAAAATCACTTCAGCGGCTTAGGCTTTAAATCGAGGTACAGATATATAGACAGAATTGCGGGACCCACTTTTTCGTGTTCTCTATCATCGTAATATCAACTTTGATCAAAATATCTAATTCGATTTTTTTCCAAATGTAAAACTTGCCTTATTGTACCCTATTGTAAGCAAACTGTAGTAGGGTATCATTGAAAAGACGAAACGTCTAATTTTCAACAAATCTGGAGCTTAAATCAGGCTGAATTTGACCGATGGCATTGGTTATGTTTGCTGTGGTGGTTTGTGGTTTAAAGGGATAGACCTGTGACTTTAAGAAACCTCTCAAGAAGGAGTTCAAAAGGGTCAAATCGCACAGTCGGTTGACCACTTCACATCACCTCTACTTGAGCTAACCATGTTCGGAAATCACTCGGGCAAAACGTCCATTGTGGTACAGGCTGTGTGGAAGAATGGAAACCACATATCGTCTGTGTCCAAATAATCCAATTCGGGGCAAAATTAATTCCTTATTATCGACCGATAGACCTCGCCGTGCATGCCGCCGTTAACTGTGACAGCCTAGCCAACGTCGTTTTCAAAGAATCATGGACCGATGATACCGCCAGCCCAAAATACAAACCAAGCAGTGTCTTTTTCAGGATGCACTTTAATTTGGTGGATCTCGTGTGGATTGTGATCGTCCCAAATTTGACAATATTTTGCACAACTATAAACTGCTCGAGATCCAAGTTAGCGCAGACACTCGTGCTATCTTTGGTTGTTAACTCTGAGCATCTGGGTCAAATGTGAATAAAAATTTGTTCAAATCATTTCCATAACCTCCATACATCGTTAAAGAAATTTGACGGACTTTAACTTTCATACAAACAAAATAAAAGATGAAGAACTTTTCAGCATGAGGAGAAGTATTGGTCACCAAAAGAAAGTCAGTCAAAAGTAATTTCCATCCAGGAAACTCTTAACGGCACGTTGCGTCAATGCAGGGGAATATGGAAAGCGCAATTCCCGCTTTTTACCCTCAACTCACTTCGAAAACAAACCTTCTGTGCCAATCTGACAACACAATACTTCACCTCTTCCCCCCAAACAGCACTGAATAGCAGTTGTAGTAGGTGTAGTCGATATTTTCTATACAAAAAAACGATGATTCTTGAAATAAATTGTATTAAATATGTGCATACGTTGCTTTTGTTCCGCCCGCCAACTGCAAAATCTGTAGCCATAAAGCAATAGCCTTGTTTTTTTGCATGCTCATGCCGAGCTATACCTATTTATGGTTTAAACAGAAACGCTGTTTTATAGATGGGCGATAAATTGCATTCCTCAGGTTCAATTTCAAAAAGGAAATTGCCTGCTGAGCGAAAATGGCCTTTTTCATCTGTGCGAAGCTAAGTGCTGAACCTATGCGAAGCCCGAACGGCGAACGGGTAACAGAGCCAGAACCGGATTCTGGATTTTGAACAAAAGAAACATGCTTGTGCAATCGATAAAATGGCATACAAGTTTAATTAACGCCAAAGGTGCGGAACCATTTCAGATATTATTCAGAATGTGTTTATTTTTTCATGCATCGTTGCATGGTCATCTTGTTTGATGACAGAAGAGAGGAGTATTGTTTATGGGTTGAGTGTTTGGGATGCATCATGCGAGATAGGGCTAGGGTCACCATGTGTCAGGATTTTGTTCTGGAAATAAACTGAAATGTGTCGCAGTTTTTATTTAGCTTTCAGAATTGTATTGAAAGAAATTAAATATAGAATACATATAACAGTAAATCAAGACTTAAAAAAAAAATTAAATAAACATAACATATAAAAGTAAATTCAGACTTCAGACTTTGTAAAAATTAATAGTAAAAACAGTAAATAAGTATTTTCAAAAAAAAAAATTGTTTTTTTTTTATATTTTTTTTTTTTTTTAAGTTTTGAAATGCAACGTTTTTTAAACTTTTTAGAAGCATCTATATAAAAAAAAAAATTCATTAAAATCCGTTATGTCGATAATGAGTAATTCAAAATTTGAAAAAATGGTTCTATGGTAGGTACAAGCTGTGATATCTTAATTTCAATTTTTTTTTTATTAAATTAAAGATTGTAAGAATTAATTGAAAGAAAAAATTTTTTATCAAAATTCTAGGCACCGTTTTCGAGAAAAATACGATTTTTGAAAACCATTTTTTAAGATTTGTATGGTGGGTACCTTTAGTTTAAAGTAAAATAATTTGTTTTTGCTCACATCTTGTAGATTATATTGAGAAACTTTCATTTATCAAGTTTAAAAAAATCTAGAATGGTTTTTTTGAAATATTTAGTTTTGAAAAAAAAAAATTAAATTTTTTTAAATACATATCCTTTCACAATTCTATTCAAGTTCTTGGGAAGCTTTAGCAAAACAAATATGATCAAAATCGGCTGTACCGTTTTTGAGAAAATCAGAAACAAAAAAAAATGGTCCCTCAAAACCATTTTTAGAAAAAAAATTTTAACCATTATCTAGCTTTAACTAAAAGATTTTTTTTTTTTGTATTTTTATTTTTAAAGTCTGTCTAACAGTTTTTGAGAAAAAAAAAATATTTATAAAATTTCGAACAAAAAATCGTATGGCAGGTACGGTTATTTTTGGTCTTAAGAAAATAGAAAAAAAACCTGTGGGGGGGGGGGGGAAATTAAAAATGATATCTACCAAGTTTAAGGAAAATCGGCCGATTAATTCTCGATTAAGTGAAGAAATGATCTGTTAGCCATTTGAGTGTTTTCTTCACGGCTAATATCGGTAGTCGCTACAAGGATAAGAAGAAAAGAGAGTAAGCCCTTGAAAAACATATTTGTAGCGGCTGGAAATCGAACCGACACATTATGCATGCAACAAATCACCCCTGGAGTACCATAGGGGCCAATCCTAGGATTTGTTCTCTGGAAAATCTTATATGATGGTATACATCGCATACATTGCCGCGATGATAATTGCAATGGTCTGAGTCTGGAGACAAAAAACAATCGCAGATAGTTCTTTTGATGAAAATAAGGATCCTTACGTTAATCGATGTACAAATTGTCCCTTTAGTGATAAGAAGCGAGGAGGCTGTGGTGTTTTTGGAACTGACTTGCAAAACCTTACCTTCTGGCAGCAGACAAAGAATGCAGTAGAAGAAGCATTAAAAGTAATAACGTCATTGAGTAGACTTCTGGCAATCGTAGGTTGGCCAACAACAAGCAAAAGAAGACTCCTGATGTCAACCATCAACCCGAAGCTCTATGGATAGCAATTTCTTACCATGTTGGAACCAGCCGTCACAGGAGTGGCTCCTATTGATCTCCTAGCGGTGGAAAAGAAATATGTACTCGTATCTAATGAAATAAAGCAGTTTACGAAACGGAAGTGGCAAGAGCATTTAAAGCAGAGCAGGAATGTGGCCAAGTAGAATGACCGCAAATCCCCCAGTAAATGATCAGTACTCTGATATTTGAATGGCTTTCTTTAATTTAATTTAATTTAATTTAATGTAATTTATTTGAATCAAGCTAATTAATATCTAGCGTACAAAAAATATTACTTAGAATTAAGAATTTATAAATTATACAATATTATAGATCATTTTTTTAAAACTATTATTTGAGACATCACAAAATTTATTAATAAATTATGATTGACGTTATACAAATTAAACATTGTATTCAATGGTGAATTCTGCTCATAGTTGGTACGATAGTGTTTTATGTAAATTGGGTCACGAAAACCTCTTAGATTTCGATTTGGAACATTAAAATTAACACGACACAAAAGGTTTAAAGCATCGATATTACCATCAATAAGATTAACAATAAAAACAAAACATAAATAAGAACGTCTGCGCTCCAGACTGGGTAAATCTATGAGTTTTAAACGGCTGCTATATGAAGGAAGATTCAATGGATTCTGCCAGCCTAAGCCTCTAAGAGCAAATTTTAGGAATCTTTTTTGAATTTGTTCAATTCTTATTTTGTGACAACTGTAGTAGGGGGTCCATACCTGGCAAGCATACTCTATAATGGGTCTGACAAATGTGGTAAATAGTTGTTTGATAACATAAGGATCAGAAAACTGACGTGATTCCCTTTTAATCCAACCTAATATTGAATTGGCTTTATTACATGCCATATTGATATGCTTTGTGAATTCGAGTTTCTTATCGAACAATACACCAAGGATAGATACATCATTTACATTTGATAGATTTACGCCATTGAAACTATAGACAAAAGATAAAACGAACAATTTTCTTGTAAAATTTATAATCTTACACTTATCGATATTTAACAACAAATAATTACGTGCACACCAATTATAGAAAGCATTTAGATCAATTTGAAGCTTTTCACAGTCAAGATTGCTAGAAATAGTTTTAAATATGTTAACATCGTCTGCATACATAAGACAATTAGAGTACTTTAAAACTGAAGGAAGATCATTTACAAACAATATAAAAAGAATTGGACCCAAATGGCTACCCTGGGGAACACCAGAATTTACGACAAAACTATTTGAATGGTAGCCGTTAAAATTCACTGAATAGGATCTGTCAAGTAAATAAGATTTTAGCCAAGCAATGCATTTTACGCTGAACCCCAGCCTACTCATTTTATTAAGCAAAACTCTATGCGATAGTTTGTCAAATGCCTTACTAAAATCTGTAAGAACACAATCCGTCTGTTTTTTGTTTTTAAAGGAATCGACACAAAACTCCGTTAACTCCATAAGTAGGGTGACAGTCGAGCGGCCCTTTGAGAAACCATGTTGGTTATGAACAATAAATGATTTTGTGTAAAAGCTTAATGTTTTGCAAACAATTGCTTCAAAAAGTTTGGGAATGGCCGACAGTTTAGCTATTGGACGGTAATTAATAATTTGATCCTTTTTACCTTTTTTATGTAAAGGAATTATAAAAGATTGTTTCCATACATGAGGAAACTTATAAGTAGACAATGAACAGTTAAAAAGAACAGAAAGTGGCAACGACAAGTTATTGACACATTTTTTCAGAACTGAAGCTGGTACCCCATCAGGACCAGACGCGTAATTATCTTCTAAATTAGCTATAAATTTCATAATATCGTCAATAGTTATATGAAAATTTATATCAGTCAAGTGAGAATATGATTTCAAATGACCAAATAATTGATCATTTTCGTCAAGATTATCACAGTTTAGGTTATCACAGTTCGAAAAGTTATCACAGTTAGAAGAATCACAGATGTATGCACTTTGAAAAAAGTCTGAGAATAGTTGTGTTATGATACGTGGGTCATGGTCTGAGATATTGTTATGCATAAGAACGGACGGATAAGGACAAGATTTTCGTTTGATGTTAATAAAGTTCCAAAAGGATTTAGGATCCATTTTTAAATTACTTTGAACCTTTTGTATGTAAAAAAGATACTTAATACTTGATTCTCTGTTGAAAATATTTCTGGCCTCACAATAAATATTAAAATCGGTAACTAGTCCAGTTTGTTTGTATTTAAGCCATAGTTTATTTCTACGGTTTTTTAATGTTCGCAGTTCACTATCATACCAGCTAGGAGCAAGAGATTTTGATTTAATAGATATTAGAGGAACAGATGCTAAAAAACAATCAAATATTTTGTCATAAAATTTCAAAACCATTGAATTAATATCTGAACAAGAGCAAAGGCATGACCAGTCAATTAAAGATAGCAAGTTATTTAATTTAGTATAATCAGTTTTTTTAAAGTTAAATTTAAAAACATTGTCAGGATCCTGATTATTCATTTCTTTCCAAGATCGGCGAAACAATCCAGTACGGAAACTAACCAGGAGATGACGATGAAGAAGATTGTTACAGCCATTCTCGAAAGTTTAACTTTTCTCATTTTTATAAAGTTTTAGCTAAATCGTTTCATTGGCTTAGTTCATTCTTACAATTGCGAAACCTGTTATATTTTTGTTTACTATTTTTGCCAAAATCTTTTTGTAAAAATCTTCGAATAAACTAGATGGCAACCCTTGGCAAGGATGCGTTCGCTTTTGTTCATTTGCAAATTAATTGTTTTAATTATATGCATATACTCGTAGCTCCGTTTGTGCAAATATTTAGCATGGTAATGGTGCCAAGAGTTAATATTGTTTGTTTTTTTTTTTTTTTTTTTTATTTTAATTAATTTATTTGCTTTTTACTTGAAATTCAATGGGAACAATCAATATTGCCTATACTCTGGAATGTGAAGGGTATTGCAAATACATACGAGTACTTCTGCTAAGGAGTTTCAAATAGCTGGAAACATAATAGTTTTGTTTTAAATTTAACCTTAATATTGAAAAAAAATTGTGTGGATGTTAAATTGAGAACTAGTAAAGTAAACATTTCTTAATTTTTAAATACAATCTTGAATTTTTAAAGAAAGATTATAATTATAATTTAAAAAGAAAAAACTTACTAACAGTCTTCTGGATTCCGTTGTTTTAAAAACAAATGTTGAAATCTTGAAAAAAAAACAAGTAGAAACGGCTAGATTTTGACAGTTAATTTTTGTATTGACTAGACAATGAAGGCAAGCTAAGCAACAAGGACCGTAGACACGGATGGGGTTCAGGTACGGGTCGTATTAATTCAAAACTGATTAATGAAATTGTCATCACTATCAACGGAAAGGGCTACCGATTGCTGATAACAATTTTGTTTAACCAAATCAGTTGATTTGTCGAAGACTTGTTCCAACAGATCGGTGCCACGCGCCATAATGAAAATTCTAAATTTTCGATATTTGTCTTTTCCTTGTATGTATGTATGTACCACAAGACCTAACGTTGTGTGAAATTACAAGTTTCAATAGTGTCGGGAAGTGCTCGATAGTGTTGATGATCTGTCAGTGAGTCAGTCACTAATGTTTTTACCTGTTTTTGATGTCGTGTATCTCAGAAACCACTAATGCTAAAGAGTTATTGAAGTTTATTGAGGTGTGTTTGAACATTTCAACAAATAAGTTGAATTTGAAGTTTCTACTTCTATAAGTATTGAAGTAAGAGAGGAATCGAAAATCGGCCGTAAGGCAACTTATATAGTTGGAAATGAAAGCAAAAGAACAACGTAAATGCTATAAGTCGTATGGAACCATGGTGTTAAGAGAATTTAAAGCAGTCAAAGCATTCCAAACAGTAAAACAGAATTCAAGCAATCAAAAAACTTCAAGCAGTTAAAAGACTTCAAGCAGTTAAAAGACTCCAAAGCCAAATGACTGCATTACTTTCAATGCAATCAAAAGACGCCATCATGACTGCAAAGAATGTAAAAGACTTTTAAAACACTTCCAAAAATGCAACCAGTTAAAAAGTAGTGCAATCTTTTGACTTCAAGTCTTTTGACTGCTCTAAACTATTTATTACTAAAGACTTCAAAATTAACTGGGAATTTTTGTTTAAAGATAAGTACTAACATGAAGTCAAAATATTAAAAATAAGTCTTTTTCATCATTTTACTGCAAAGCAAAATAGAATGCATTCTTTTACAGCTCTGCCTTGTAGAATGTAGTCATAATTTAATGCTTAATACTTAGTATACCCCTTATCATAAGAAATAGTGCGCCGGACTATGACAACATAGATCTAGGTTCGTTCCCCAGCTGCTGCCACCTAAGCACAAAAAAAATGTTTTTTAAGGGCACTGCCTTCTGTGGGGAAGTAGAAAATCCTTCCTATCTTATCTCTTGCCTTGAAAATTGCTTCTCATTTAAGGTGTTCCGTATAATTGAGTCTTTTAAGTCAATATTTATTATTTATTCTCTTATATGGTCCATAGGGCAAGTAAAACGATACCCGAATTACAACCGGTATTTTTCGTTCCAGCCACCTATTGCGAACAATCGATAGTTCCCTTAAGCAAACAAGGAAATGTAACCAAATGTACATCTATTTACCCTTGAGATGAATTTCGGACGTACTGTGAAGTATTGAGGTTCTTTCTTTAGCCGTACTGCAAGAATGTGGAATGCCTTACATGACTCTATTTTGCCCTCCCATTTTGAGTTTAAAAGCAAGCTCCAAAAACCAATACATCGGTATCTCCTTCTCAATCCTTCTCTATATTCTCTACTCTAGCACTGTGTTTAACAAATTTAAGGGTACTCAAAACCCTTTTAGTTTTCAAAATTTGCATAGTATAAAAAATCAGGTACATCAAACATTCGAGAAAAAAAGATTAAGGATTTATAATATGTTAGGTATCATTATTTTCAAATAAAATAAGAAAAAAATTATTGATCAGGTAGATATTAATAAATTACTTTTAACTATCCAGATTCAAAAAAAATAAAGCATAGGTTTTTCGAAATATAGAAATTTCAAAACAAAATTTTAAAAATGATTTAAAAAATCCTAAAAATGGCTTCTTGAAAATTTTAGTGCATAAATGAAATAAAATGAAATGATATTTAAAGTTTGAAGATTTTTCAAAATTAGCGTAAAAAATTTATCAATCAATTTTGCAGTTTTTGGCAAAATCAAAAACAAAAAGATGGTTCTACGGGAGGTACCATCAACCCCATATTGAAGTGGACATTTCCTACCCTGAGTGCCAGGGTACCCTGGTTTTTATTTCAATATATTTTATTAAATAACAGTCAGTAGTACCCCTTGGTATAATGGTTAGTGCGTTGGACTGTCATGCGGAAGGTCTCGAGTTCGATTCTCAGCCGCTGCAACAAAGTTTTTTCAGGGGTGTACTGCCTCTTGCGAGGAATTGACAAATCCTCCAAGAGTTTGTATTGTCATGGAAAGTGCTGCTCATTAGCTGTTCGGAATCGGCAGAAAATTGTAGGTCCCCTCCGCTCCTTGTAACACTCACACAGGAATGGTTGAGAGTTGTAAGTCACTAGGTCCTGGTTCACTTCGAGCTGTTGCACCACCAAATTTATTTTATTTATAACAGTCTTTTTACAGTTTTAATACATATTTATTTTATTCACTTTTATTAATATTTGAATAGAAAAACACTAAAGTTTTATTAAAAACGTCTATTTATCTGGCACACATTTTAATTTGTGGATGTAATATTATGTTTCTTCTTGGAACCCTTGACGACTGTGGATGTATTCGACTCCATTTAAACCTTGTCGGAACTGATTGAAAATACCTTTTTTTGGCATTTAGGCAACAAAAAAATTGGCGTTTTGTCCTGGCGATCTTTAAAAAATGATGTAAGATGAACTGAATAAAATATTATATATTATATACCGTTTTTCTAAAATACCGCATTTTGAAATCCCGTTTATTCAAAATCCTGTTATATTATAATCCTGCTTTTTTAAATCCCGTCTTATTCCGCTTATCCCGTTTTTTTATAATACGTAGCTAAGACTTATTGATTTTATGTTGGTAATTTTTCAGATTCCTTAAATGCTAAAGAAACTTTGCATACACCCAACCTCGCACCTACCCCAAATCCTATAGTGTGTCCAAGCAGGGGGGTTGCATACGTACCTCACTGTTTATACGTCGTAATAAGAAAAGGAATTATAAAAAACGGGATTATGGGATTTTAAAAAACGGGATTTAAAAAACGGGATTAAAAAAAACGGGATAATAAAAAGCGGGATATAGTACCCAACCCTTCACCTTCAACGTAAACCCCATTTTCATCATTATTTTCGATCAGAAAGCGCTCAAAAGATTCGATTTCAATGACTTAACTACTACCGATTTTACTACCCAAGGGTCCTACAGCATTAATTATTTATATAACTCACCGGCCCAAAAGCTAATTGACAATTATCACAAAATGGAATATATACAAGATTAACATCGAATATTGAAAACAACGCACATTTGCTGCAAATCGTTAAGAAAATATATGGGGCGACTTTCCTTAAAGGTAGCACGAGTAGGTATAGTGTTGATTTTTTACTTGCGACTTATAGGTACTATAAGGCAAGTTATGCATTCGTAAAAAAAATCGAACTCGAGATTTTGATCAAAGTTGACATTACGATGATAGCGAAGACTAAAAAAGTGGGTCTCGCAATTCTGTCTGTCTGTCTGTCTGTTCGACTACAGGCTAAACGACTCGGCCGATTTTCTCTAAACTTGGTACATATAATTTTTAATTTTTTCCCCCCACACGTTTTTTTCTTTTTTTTTTAAGACCAAAAATAACGGTACCCCCCATACGAATTTTTTTCGAAATTTTATAAACATTTTTTTTTCTCACAAACTGTTCAACAGATTTTAAAAATAAAGATACAGAAAAATTTAATTTAATTAAATCTAGGTATTGGTTGAAAAAAATTTTCCGAAAAATGGTTTTTGAGGGTACCCCCCATGGAACCATTTTTTTTGTTTTTGATTTTCTCAAAAACGGTTCAACCGATTTTGATCATTTTTTTTTTGCTAAAGCTCCCCAAAAACATAAATAGAATTGTGTACTCAAATTTTCAAAAACATTTTTTTTGGATTTTTAAAAAAAACTTCAAAAATTTTTTTTCAAAACTCAATATTTCGAAAACCCCCAGCTAGATTTTTTTTAAACTTGATAAATAAAAGTTTCTCAATATGATCTACAAAATGTGAAACAAAATTTTTTATTTTACCTAATAATAAAGGTACCTACCACACAAATGCTAAAAAATTAAAAAAAATGGTTTTCAAAAATCGTATTTTTCTCGAAAACGGCACCTAGAATTTTGATAAAATTTTTTTTCTTTCAATTAATTTTTACGATCTTTAATTTAATAAAAAAAATTTGAAATTAAGATATTACAGCTTGTACCTACCATATAACCATTTTTTCGAATTTTTAATTTCTCATTATCCACATAACGGATCTTAATGAAAATTTTTATAGAGAAGCTTCTAAAAAGTCTAAAACACATTGCATTTCAAAACTTTAAAATAAATATTTTTTGAATTTTTGAAACAAAAATCTATTTTTTTTTCTTTTTTTTGAAAATTCGATATCTCTTAAACGGGTCAATATTTCTTTTCGTAAATTTAATTTTTATTCGAACAATAATAAAAACTTTAAATTAGCGTACCAAAATTTTTTCTTAAAAAGCCTTTAAAAAGTTTGTATATAAAAGCTTCTTTTAAAGAAACCACTACAAGGACTTATGCATAGCATAAGCATTCTGTTACTACTAAAAGAATTTAAAAATTAATTTTATCCTTACGAACAATTTTCTCTAATAACATTCGTTTTTAAAATTCCCAGTCGATTACATAGGAGCAAGTTCGTGCGACCCAGTCGTGCATTTTATTTTTTACAGATAGCTAGTGGTCTCAATAGAACATATTTTAAATATTAAAGTGAGGAAACACCGTTAAATCATAAAAAAAAAATGTTTTATTTTTCAGTTTTAACCTCACTTTTTGTTTCTTTTTTTAGTGTTTTCTTGACTAAAGTGGCTAGATTTCGATATTAATCAACAGTTTTTTAGCTTAACAGTACTGTGGGTGGCCCGCTCCGCGGGTTCTCAGGGTATGTAAAGTCGCCAGGCAGGCGCCAATGTCAACAGTGTTTTAACTTAAAAGTACTGTGGGTTCAGAAACTTCCTTTTAATCAACAAATAATTCCCTTACAAAATTAACAAAAAAGGCAAAAAATCCCAATAATATCCCAAAAATAACCTAACTCTTTTAATACTTACACAAAGAGAATTGTCAAAATAAACAAAAAAAAGTGCATTTTGTATGGAAATTAAGGAACTTTAAAAATTAATTAAAAATAGTTATAAATGTTTCCTCACTTTAAAATTGTGATATTTGTTATTTAAAAGTGCTAATCTACCGAATAAAACTATCCGCGTGTGAAAATTCGTGCTACCTTAAAGGAAAGTTGAGCCAAAATATTATCTATCAAATAAAGCACAGGGTGACACAGCACTTGGGGTAGGTTTAATGTCTATAGAAAATCATGGATTCCCTTCATTCCTGCCGACAACGCAAGCACAGTTCAAATTCAAGAGACCCCCCTGTTCTGCACGATGAGTTACTCTATAATCTATTTTAATCACCTAACAGAATTTGAGTTCATCTAAAACATGAAACGGTCTTGCACACGTTAACTGCTTCTTTCAAAAGTTAAATTAAATTAAAATACCTACTTGGATCAAATACCAAGAGCAAAGGTGCGTGTTCATGAGTCAAGTTATTTTTTGTGTCCTCAACTGCATGTAACAACGTTATCCAAACTCAACACAATACAACATTTTCATAACAAAAACTTTTCCGAAAACTGGTATCAAAATATTTGATAACCTAAAAATATTTTTTACAAGGAAAACATAATACCTTCCTACCTGCCCTATATATTCAATCTACGTACACGGATACGAATTAGGCACAGTACAGAAAGTGATAGGTAAGTGTGAGTATACTATATTGTATACGTGTAGTATGGCCGGCTATAAAATACTCATCTTTTGAAAAGAAGGACTTTAGCTAACATAATTCGGATACTTTCGTTTTACCTACCCATATATGAAGTACTCCCGGAGGCAAAATGGATACCACAGTATTACCAGGGTATTACGTGCATTCACATGGAAAATATTCAAAGTTCTTTTAGTTGGTGTATATCCCCAGAACCGGTGCATGTGAAGCCTCTGATGTGTCCTTTTGCTATCCAGAGGTACAGAGCTCGGAGAGAAGAAAAAATCCATAGTCAGAACCGGAGCCGGAGTGCCTCATCCTTCTTCTCGTCGAATGGGAATGCAAAGCTGTTGCATAGCTATCGGCCAAGTACGAAAGTCCATATACCTATATGCTATACGTTACGTCAAATTTGCAGGTATGAATGTGTGTAAGGACTATAAAGATAGATATGGATGTGAATTTGGTCGAAAAGCGGCAGAACACAGGGATGCCTGACATTTTCAATGAATAATTTCCCTTTTGGCGTTTTTGCAACTGATTAAATTTCATCATATCTTTCTCACTCTTGTCATAGATAGCCTTAGTCTACGTTTATCAGAGACACAGAATTATACACATTTATATTTTTGTGAGAAGAAATGTCCTTGTTCAAATATCATTCCCTTTATGTCCAAAAAGAGTCCCCATTTGTCTGTATTTCTGGGTTATGGTAATATGGCTCCCTTCCTCTGGCAGGTTCGGGATGCAATAAGATGGGGATTATTTTGCTTGTTCAAATGATTGTTTATTCCAAAATATATTTGCCTTTATACTTACCACTCACCTGGCCCCAAAAACCACTCCGCAATTACTTGATGCTGACATTTGTGGCATCGTTTATTTCTCAAAAGATTTGGATTTTGGGGGAATGAGAGGTGAGTTCTGACCTACCAGGCAACTCTTTTATTTGTGGTATCGAATTGAATTTCGGTCGAATGCTCTTTGATAAAATTCACTCTAGAATTATTTAATGCCATATACTATAAATAATATGCTTTTCGGAAGGAATGTTGCCTCAAGGATTGGAGAGGATAGAATGCATTTCGGTAGGAAGGAATTTTGATATCTTTGTAAAACATTATATTACATTATTTTATTCCCATATCTATTTCATATTTATTACATCTAAGTCTTCGATGAGCCAATATATATATAGACGAGTTCATTGGTGTGAATTACTCATTTAAGAACAAAACTAATTTCTACAATCTGCTAACTCAAATCAATTACACATAGACCAATCTACAAAACTAGCCACATTTCATTACAGACCAATGTAAGCAATAATAATTGTTGATAACTCAAGATCCTGGGCATGCAGTTATGTTGCAATAATTTTGAGTTTTAAAGAAATTAAAACGACTACTAGTACTGCTCGGTAGAGTTAGCCAAATACAATGGCAAAATAGGGAAGTCTAAGGGACACAGTTTTACAGTCTTCAGTGAGAGTATTTCATCTTCCCCTGCATTAGAAACGCTACTTGAAACCATAGCAAATGAGAGGGTAACCTCATCGTTTGTTGTAATTCCATCGTTAGAGGATCAAGGATCCACTTTGCTCTTTGATACTCATTTTCCGGGAGGCATTCCAATAGTGGGAAATCGAATGGATAGAATAACTCCGAAAACAAGCTTGTAAGACTAGAAGATAGCTGCAGTCTCCAGGAAATTATCACAACAAGAGACTGACCTATGGGAGTGGTGCTATCAACCTTGCTGTATAGTTTTGTAGACGAAGTACTAGAAAGTCGCACATCTAAATGTGTAAGCTGTATCACTAATGACGCAATTATAACAGCTTAGCGAATAATTACAACACTCTCTGCGATATAATTCAAAGAGGATTGACATCATAATCAGTACGTCTTCTAACTTCGGTTAGAGTTGGGTTACCAACAAATCGGTTCAATTCTTCATGATTTTCAACTTGATGTTTAATATTTGGCCATCAATTCCTCTAGGAACCTGCTTCCACTTTGTTTCTCTCTGGTAGGTCAATTCGGTTCGAAAGACTTGTCAGCAACGAAGATTATTCACAATAACCAGTGAATGGTGTCTATCATTGAGATGAAACATAATGCCATCCAAGACATCTCTCATACCATTTACTATTAAAAGGCTTCTGTTATCATATTGTTTTAGCTGGGATCATCGGATCAAAGAGGAAAGAAAAGAAGCTAAAAATGACCCTACGAAAGCCAAATCAAAAAAAAATCATTCTCAACAACGACGACACATTTTTAGAAACTTGTAACCAATTTTTTTAGCCCTTATTCAGTTGATATGGACTTGAAATACATGTTATGTGAAAAGGAAAACACAACTCTGATGTCATAATGGATATTCTGAGTGAGTGATTTGAGGTCATGGGTCTCCCACGCAGAGGGACGTGATTGGTCATTGCGAGCTGGCGATTTGGCAGCGATAGCTTTTTTTTGTGGAGTTTCCTAAAGTCACATTTAGAAAATGACCGGCGCCTTCAAGGTGAACATATCCCATGCCATTACACAAATTCAGCGTCGTCTATATACCCGTAAGAGTTATCGAAAATTGAACCAATCGGAAACGAGCAACCTAAGTTGCGGCATTTATTCGAACGATGTTATACTACACACAATAATGTCATTGATTGGCGTTTGAGTAAAAAATTACGAAATCGTTGTTCGCTCATATCCCTATTGATAAACCATTTATAAGAAACTATATTTTCTTAAATCGCCCCAACGACTAACATTTTTTTTTTTTTTTTGATAAATTCACGCTTTTCCAAGAAAAGCAAAAGAATGCAATCGTTTATGAGCGCAAACTATAAAAATCATTCATTGAATGTAATTAAAAGATTGCACTCATTTCCTTCACTCTGAGACCTCGACTGCAAATTCTGCAATTAGCACTAATTTGACGATAAAAAAGTTGCAATAATTTTCCTTAATCCACTTCACAGTAATCAATTGAATTCAATCTTTTGAGAATTCATTTATTCTCTCAATATATTGCATTCTATCAGGGGCGAACGCAGAAAATAATTTCGGGGGGGGTTTTCAAAAAAATATGAGATTTTCATAAATATATTATTTTATTACTATATTGTAGGTACTTGTTAATTACATATTCTTTATTGTAATTAACATAAATACGTTATAACTAAATAATATTTGATCTCAGGGATAGGACCTATCGGAACAATTTCATACAGCTAAATCGCAAAAACAAAACATCATAAAGATGTTGCAACGGATACCTATTTGGCAAATTTGAATAATGTTACCAAAAGTTGGATAATATTCACTACGAGGGCGTTTTTGGTGCTTCCCATTTGGCCATTTTTTATTCCGGAATTAATTCTTAGACATAGACTTTTACTATACGGACCTGTGATCGAGGCCATCATTTGGTTCGTAAAATATCATTAATGCAACAAAAAGAAAAAGAATGTAAGTGATTTCATAAGTGTACCTAAATATAGAGTTAAAATAAGTTCAAGGTTCGCCTAGTGGTCCAAATCTGCAAAACTAAATCCAGCATATATTAATACGTGAAGTTATAACTTGTTGTACTTTTGCGATGATAGGAAAAAGAGTTATACGAAAACATAAGGACGACAGCAACACTCAATTGGTACCTACGCTAACTATACTACATAATTATAATCAAAACGCTCTCAGAGGGTGCTATGTGCTAGATACTCATTTGTAACTGTAACTTTCAACACACTCCGACTTTGGAGCCACCAATAACTCAAAATTATATAAATCGAGATCATTTATTACCCATAAATCGGCCCTTAAGATTAACACGGATATATGTATCGGTATATATTTGCTCCGTTCGTTAGTCCGTTTTCTGCCCTATACATAATGTTAATTATCAAAAACGCAATTGCTGTTCTATTCGTCTCTATTTTTTAATCATCAATTCAAATTAAGACAATTGTGTTAAAATACGAAGACACATAAAATAAAATGCACGACTGGGTCGCACAAACTTGCTCTTATGTAAAAGAGTAAGAATTTCAAAAATTAATGTTATTACAGAAAAAGCACAAAATTCTTTTTTAAAATACTAAAACTCCTTTAGTAGTTGTAGCTAAGCACAGAATGGCATGTGTTGTGAGCAAATATTAGTTTATGCAAGAACAAAATTGTAATTCGTATTAGTGGTTTCTTAAAAAAATAAGCTTTTGTATACAAAATTTTTAAAACATACTTAAGAAAAAAATTTTGGTACGCATATTTAAATTTTTTATTATTGTTGGAATAAAAATTTAATTAAAAAAAAAAATTATTGAGCAGTTTTTGAGATATCAAATTTTCAAAAAAAAAAATTGATTTTTTTCTTTCAAAAATTCAAAGAATATTTTTTTAAAAAAAAGTCTTAAAATGCAATGTTTTTTTAAACTTTTTAGAAGCTTCTCTAAAAGTAAAGATTAATCGAAACAAAAAAAAACTATCAAAATTCTCGGAGCCGTTTTTGAGAAAAATACGATTTTCGAAAACCATTTTTTAACATTTTGTATTGTGGGTACCTTTATTTTTAGGTAAAACAAATTTTTTCCTCAGATCTTGTAGATTATATTAAGAAAGTTTTATTTATCAAGTTTAAAAAAAATCGAGCATGGGGTTTTCGAAATATTGAGTTTCCAGAAAAAAATTTTGAAATTTTTTTAAGAATCAAAAAATAAAACTTTTGAAATTTGTATACGCAATAATATTTAAACCTTGGGGAGGCTTTATAATGATTAAAATCGGATGTACTGTTTTTGAGAAAATCAAAAAACAAAAAATGGTTTCAAGGGTCTTCCAAGAATAACCATTTTTTGGAAAAAATATTTCAACCATTACCTAAAATGACGAAATGACATTTTATGAATTTTTTTTTTCAAAATTCTGTGGGACAGTTTTTGAAAAAAAAATATTTATAAGATTTCGAAAAAGAATCGTATGGCAGATACCGTTATGTTTTGGTCTTAAAAAGAAAAGAAAAAAACGTGTGGGGGAAACAAATTCAAAACGATATCTACTAAGTTTAACGAAAATCGGCCCAGCTTTTTAGGCCGTAGTCGAACAGACAGACAGACAGAATTTTGGGACCCACATTTTTCGTCTTCGCTATCATCGTAATATCAACTTTGATAAAAATCTTCAATTCGATTTTTTTTTACGAATGCATTACTTGCCTTATAGTACCTATAAGTCGTAAGAAAAAACAACACTAGCAGAAGAATTTATGGCACGAAAATAACACTTTGTTTTTTTTTTTTTTCTTTAATAAAATGAACCCTTTATTTTTTTGGTCGTTTCGGAGGGGGGTTTGAACCCCTAAAACCCCTACCTGCGTTCGCCCCTGCATTCTATGCATTCTTTACCTTTATTTTGTCCCCCAAGCTATGGCCGCATTTATAATAAAGTTTTATGAAACACAAAAGCTAATCAATGCCTAAAATGCAAAATATCGAAAAAAATGCAAAGAATTTATAAATTCGCAAGGGATTGCATTCAATTCATTATTATAAAATAAATGGAAAAAAATGATTGCAATCTTCTTATAGTCAAATGAATGGTGATTCCAGAATTCAAAGTCAAAGTCTCGTAATGAAATTGATGACTGCAATCATTTCAATTAATTTAATAAATGATTTTTACAGATTGCATTTACAATAGATTGTATTCTTTTACAACCCTGTCAGATACCTATAACTATACTAAATTTGTTCAGACAATTAAAATCAAATGAGCGACTGGATCGAATGAACTTGCCTTTATGTTAAATTTCTATGGAATTTAAAAATTGCTTATAAATATAAAAACATGGATTTACTTAGGGACAAATCTTCAAATAATAAAATTTTGTTCTTTAAAATTTTTCAAAAAAAAAAAGAATTGAGAAGTCAATTCTATAAGTTAGTATTTAATAACATACAAATAAGGTCATTATTTCAAAAATAAGTCGATTACCCATTTTCAAGATATCGAGTTTTCAAAATCTTATACAAATTTTGGGTAAAATCGTTAGAGCCGACCAAAACATTCTGTGCTATATGCATATCTTATTTTTTTATAAAAATCGTTACAGTCGTTTTTGAGATAAGTTACATTTTGAAAAACGGTTGTATACCAGGTACCTATAGTTTTGGAGCTAAAAACTCTCAATTTCTCCTCTAGGGAATCACCACAGAATATTAAATACCAAGTTTGAAGAAAATCACTGTAGCGGCTTAGGCTGTAGGTCAAGGAAAAGACACATATGTAGACATACAAAAATACAGACAAAAACAATATCCCAAGTTGGATTTGTGTTCCAAATAAAATTCTTGTTTGCCCTAAAATTATCTATATCTACACTGAAAATAAAATCTAGGTATATATGATAAAAATGTAGGTTGAACTGATAAAACTTCTGTCAAAAGGATTTATCAAATTCACAAAAATTGCAGAAATTTGTTAAAAAATCTTTTGTTGTATCTAAAAAATTAATTTGTCAGGCTAACAGATTAATTTGCTGAAATAACAAAAATATTTTGTCAATATGACTATTTTTTCGTAGAATCTTCAAAATAATTTGTCAGATTAACAAAATACTTTTGTCATATCAACAAATTTATTTTGTTAATATTACAAATTCGTTTTTCTTTTTTAATTATTATTATTAACAAGATTCTTTTGCTAAATGCTAAATTAACAAAATATTTTGCCAATTTAACAAATTCCTTTTGTTGAATCAACAAAATAAAAATTGTTGCTTTCAATTTGACAATGTTTTTTGTTGCAAAATAGATTTTTTAGGCCTTTAAGTCCACAAAACTTGGCGTTTCGTCCCGGTGATCTCACATGGACTCATCTGTGAGAGGTTTGACAATACGCAATTTTTGTTAAATTCAGTTCATCTCATATCGATTTTTTGACAAGATCAAATGTGAACTAACAAACTAACAAAACTGTTTTCATTTTCTGTTAAATTGACAAAAAAAAATTAACAAAATTTTTGTGGCATCGACAAAAACTTACAAAATATATTTTTTTTAGATACGTAAAACCCGCTTAAGAGAAACCCGCTTAAAAGAAAAACCCGCTTACCTGAAACACTTTTTTCATCCCTTAAGTGAAAGCAAAACTGTGACATTTTGCCGTTTCTCCTAAGCGGGTTTTACTGTACCTACAACAAACATTTTGCTTAAATCACAAAAAAGTTGTGGATGTGACTAAAATCTCTGTTTCTTAAATTGACAATATTATTTGTAGTGCCTATTTTGTTAAACTGACAAAAAATCATGTTAAATTTTAACACTTTTTTGAAATCAACAAAATCATTTTTTCGTATTGATAAAATTTATTAAAAACGATAAAATTGTTTTGTTGAAGGTCAACAAAGACGTTTTTATCAATATTACCTAGGAATTTATTTTCAGTGTATATAACAATATGCTTACAACTGTTAGGGCACTTGAATTAATGAGCAAGTCCATGTCTTTTTTCTTTTTTTTTTCTTTGTATTTCCAACACACCCCGTTCTCGAGCGGGTTAGAGCTTAGATGTTGTCAACGTGATAGTAAAGAAGATACGTTTAGCAAGGCAGGCTAACGAAATTTACCTTTCGTTGATTTAGACGTTGGACATGTTGATTCTCTACCAAAAACAACATAAAATGAAATGAAAATACATTTGACCATTGGAACGTTGGAAAATCAGAGAGACACGTCTATTAACATAAATTTGCCCCAAAAGACTTTTACCAAAATTTCTACAGTAAAAAACAGTAAACGCTACTAAGTCCATTCAAAAGTAATTACAGGTTTTCAATAATACTCAACGTAATTAAAACCCCTCTCTCAAATTCAAGCATATCTACTTCTACCAATCGATATCCAAAGTTAGTACAAACAGAAAACAAAAACAAGAAATACCTATGTACATCGAGTTTTTTCTGTTCGAAAACTCTCTACGAGTAGATGGTAACCTATGTTAGCAGAATTAACTTTTTAACAAAAAGGCGAGAATTAGATACTCATGAGTGAATCATTGAATGATTGAACCTCGAAACGAAATCCCCATTCATCAGCTTTTAATCGGGACACAAACAGGGCAGGGATGCAGCTACATTTGTGTTTACACTGCACATCATTTCTTTAGTACTTTGTTTTTCATTTTCTCCAAAAAAATACTAAGTGAATACATTCAATTTTGCATTTATCGGCCCCAGAGGAAATGTGTGTGTGTGTATAGTGAATTCCCTTTGATCATGTTCGAATGTCACTTTTTTTTCCTCTCAGATAAATTAATTTAACAACAAAAGGAAGCAAAAAAAAATAATGAATTAAATCAAGTTGTTGCAGTGACTGCATCAATCCATCAATTACAACATACTCTGCGCCGTTAATCCTCAAGCTCAACTTTTGTATTTCGTCCTATTGAGGCCAAAACAAAACACAATCCGAACACAAAATAAAAAAGGCTGTTGATCTGTTGTTATAGGTTAATTGTATTTAAAAGCAACCGTCTCCACTCAACCGAAGTGCCAATCGAATTATTGGTTATCTCTCTTTTTTTTGTGATCCTTAAATTTATTTTGTATGACAGCTCTCTAAGGGCTTAATGAACAACAGGGATGAGTTTTGCTTGAACGGCTATTTTTGTCGACCATGTTTTACCTTAAATGGTGCATAGCATGTGAAGTCTTGGTATAACCAAACGATAATTCTCACAAGAGAACAATTCCGGGAAACCGAACGTTTTCCTTAAGAATATGATACATCAGAGAAAATAGCATTTATGAGAAAATGGTGATTTTAAGAAAACGACGATTCGAATAAAATTTACGACAGCGAAGATAAAATGGCAGAGTTCAGAGTAAACGTCAATTCCGAGAAAACTACGAAAAGACGAAGCGATAATTCAGCGGAAACGCAATTTATTCTGGGAACACGATTATTCAGGAAAAGAACTCTGAAGGAAAAAATTTATATAACATGTATGATTCTTGTCAGCTACTATTGTAAAGAGCTTTTCAATAGGAACGGGCAAAAGTTTAAACTGAATAAAACAGGAATTGTGCCTAAGATATCTAAGATTTTTGTATTTTACTTAAAAAGGCTATCGATGGCATTCAAATGTGTGGAATTTGACGTAGTTCAAACAGCCATTGTAGTTTTACCGGGACGCACCCGTTCCAGAAGTCCTATTTTCGATTATTCTGGCACATTGATCAGACTGAATTGTAACAATGGCACGGACAGTGTTGCCAGATTATAAAAAAAACTTTCCCCCTAGACAAATTTTGAAAACATCCAGATTATCACTTTTCTATATAAATAAAAAACTTAAGTTTGTTTTCAAATTTTTTAGTTGCGTTAGGTTCTATAGGGTAATTTTTGTATTTGGAAAAAAAGCCCAACACGAGATTTTGATCAAACTTGTCATTATAATGATAATGATATAATGAGAACGTGAAAACTGGGTCCCTCGATTCAAAATATCTGTATGTCTACACCGCAGGAGCTATTTACTTCAAATTCCGTGCTTAGGGGTCTTCGATGATTCCTTAGAGGAGAAGTTGAGATATATTTTGCTACAAAAATATCAATACCTGCCATACAAGTTTTTTTCAAAATCTTAGAAAATATTTTTTTTTTTCAAAAGCTTTTCTAAGGATTTAAAAAACAAAATCAAAACATTTTATTTAATAAAAGTATATGGTTGAAAAAAAAAGTTTCAAAAATGGTTATTAATCTTACATCCCATAGTACCATTTTTGTTTTCGATTTTCGCAAGAACGTTAAAACTGATTTTGATAAATTTCCTTATGCTCAAGCACCTCAGAAGTTTGAATAATATTGTGTATTAAAATTTTCCAAAAAATATTTTTTCTTGATTAAAAAAAAAGAATTGTAAATTTTTTGAAAATTAAATATTATAGATAAATATTTGGAGAATCATAAGCTAGCGATCGTTTTGAAACTTGAAATTTATAACAAGTCTTCAATACTATCTACAAGAATAATTAGACAAGAAATTGTTATTTTATCTAAAAAAAAAGGCAACCATTAAATAAATGTTGAAAAATGATTTTTAAAAATCATACTTTTCTCGAAAACGGCGCCGACGATTTTGATAGTTTTTTTCTGTTTATCTTAATTTTAATGATCTATAATTCTATGAAAAATGTTGAAATTAAGCCATTACTGACTGTATGTCTACAATAAATTTTTTTTCGAAATTTTGGCTTTTCCATTATCGGCATAACCGATTTTAATGAATTTTTTTATAAAAAATTTTCTAAGAAGTCTAAAAAATAATGCATATCAAGACTTAACAGAAAATATTTTTTGGATAATCAAAATAAAACTAAAAATTTTTGTTTTTTGCATTTCAAATTTATTTCTTATTTCTACAATAACTCAGCTCAACATGGTTTTTGGTTCAAAACCAGGATATACTTTTCTCAAATTAGTTGGTGTTTTGAACTCTAGTCTGAAGTCAGAAAAATTATAAGGAAATTTTATAATGTTGCACTTTCTTTTCGCTTTCGATGACTAAGCGCGACCACTACGACAAGAACGTAAAGTTCAGCAAGGTGGAAGATGATCGAAAAAAAGGCAACGTTCAGCACGTAAGAGGCTGATACTTTCGGCTACTCAGCAAAGGGGTAGGTTCAACGATACTTTAAGGAGTTGAATTTGATTACCTTTGATTCTAATCGGTTGATTAGTTTAATATCTCCTTTTCTGACCTGAAAAAGTAAAATGGGCGCCAGGTATTTTTTGTTTAAGTGGAAATACCAAACCGGATGCGACGATAAAAAGAAAATTATTTAGTTTTAAGTTTTTATTTAGAATATACTTATTTGGGAAACCTTTAGATACAGGATGAAAACCCAAAATTTTTTCTTACGTTAAATAATTATAATTGGTATGAATTATACAAAAAAAAATAAAATGGACCGCTATACTTTGGTCCCGAACAAAGACAAAGATGTCGAAAGAACTGGGTCGCGTGTCCCGTTCGTTCTTCGGGATTTTTTTTTCTTTTTCGGAAAGAAACCTACCGGAGTTTTTCTTAATTTTGTTTCAAACTCCCTCCCCTTTACTCACTATCACTGTACAATTTCACCACAAATTAAATTAAAATATACTTATCTGTCACTTATTCCTTTCTCCCTTATTTTATCCTCTCCTGCTACACTAGTTTTCGTTCGCTATTCCCTTTTTCCATTCGTTTTTCTAATCTTCCTGAATCTCACTTTTCTAAGTTTTCCTTTTCTTTTTCAAATTTTTTTTTGGATCTTTCCTTAAGTCCGGTCAACCAAGAAGTGATTTATTTCCTCTTTTATTCTTCTGTCTGAACACATTATCCATTTTCTCATACTCACACATTCATACATTCAGCAACAGGTGAAGTTCGGTTACGGTATATTTCGACATCACTTTTACCAATTTGTAATAGTGTGTCACCGTGGTTGAACTCCATATGCTTTTCTCTTTCACCCTCACATTGCGTGAACATTGTTTCTCTCTCACTCACACACACTGCATTCACCCTTGCTTTTTCGCAAGTCATGCTCTCTTTTGAATTCGCCGTCCACCGGCTCGGTTCCAGTGGGCGGGAATTCAATGAATGCGTTCAGACCCCATTTATGTTTGATCCTCTTTCTTTTCTTTTTTTTTTTTTTAAACCATTATAGTAAAAGAAAACTTCCAAAAGTGCGAAACTCATTTTCCACTTCGCGCGTCATTCTTCCCTTCCGTATTCAAATTCCGTAACAAGAAATAACGATAACTTGATGGCAGGAAAAATTTTGAAGAAGAGGCAGGAGAAAGTGACAGTTATTTTCCAAAGTCCCTACTACCCTACTCCGGTAAATTCCTCGCAGATTTGGGGGAATGGGACTAGCAGATAGCGTTCCATTTTAACGGTACATATGAACTATAATTTAGATTGTTTCATAGAAATGGACTTAACAGTATGTTATTAGCATAATATTAGGTTGGAGGGGACTGATTAGAGCTGTAAAAGTAACGACAAAAGGAATACCCGTATGCATACGTTACTTTAGGTATGAGTACCCGTTACAAAAATGTCGTTACTCGTTACTATCGTTACTTTAGGTATTCCAATACAATTCGTATGTATCAAGTTATAGTATTAGCCAATTATGAGTATCGTTACTGTAACGAAATACGTATATTATACGGAATGTTGGTTGGTTTTATTTGAGTCAAATAAGAAGATTCTTTTAATTAAAACATTACTCCTTGTCCAAAAATGTTAATTTGATTTTAATCAAAGTTGACATTACGATGATTGTTTCAGAAAGGTTGATACTGGGATGTACTGGAATGCATCTTTTTTTCTCAGAGATTTTTATTATGTCAGACATTTGGAAATAAAGCTTTATGTCTATTTTGTAAAAGACGTACAAAAAATCTCAAATGTCAATTGATTGAAAAACTTCTGAAAAATCTTAATTTTTTGGATTTTTTTTTTCGTCCCGGAAATTGCGATTTTAGGGCTTTTGGAAAGCATCTAGAAGGAAATACTCTAAGTAGGTCAAAATATAGTATATTACCAATCAACCAAAGTATAAACTGTCAAATTCCATTGGAGGATAGCTAAAATCTCGATGGATTAAAAAACATCTACAAAATCTGAATTTTTTTTAACGAAAAATCGATTTTTTTGCTCATGAAAATTGTGCAGAAAATAGAACGTCCAACGCGAGCTCATCTTGTGTGTATGCTTTACGCATATTCCGTATGTCGTACCTGTGAATACTGAATTTGTACCAAAACAAAAGTAACGACGTCGTGCGAGTAACGACATCGTGCGAGTAACGACATCGTACGAGTAACGACTCCGATTTGTGTGTATACTTTTCGCATTCCGGATGTGGTATCTCGTATGTGGTACCTGCGTGCGTTATTAGATACTGAATGTGTGCCAAAGAAAAAGTAACGACATCGTGCGAGTAACGACTCTTATTTGTGAGTAACGTTTCGTTACTTGGTATTTCATTGAATACCCGTTACTCAGTAACGAATACATACGATTCGCTACAGCTCTAGGACTGATTGCCCTTCATAAAAAATGTGAATGTAAATAGGCATTTGTTTCATCATTCCTTTTGGTCAAGTGTTCCGTTGTTGACATCGAACAGCTGTAAGAAAAGGAGGATAGGAACCAATGCTGGTGGGACAGAAAAGGACGACGGGGGGGGGGGATAGGATTAATTTTAGTCGCGGTAGATTTTACCGTGACAATAACTCCAGGTAATTTTGTCAACATAATTTCTAACGGTTTCTGAATTTACTAATTTTTTTCATTTAAATTCTGTAATTTTCTGATATCAATTTTTTCTCAAAGTCAGAACATCATAGAATCCTTCTGACTTCAGAGTTCGAGTTCATGACATCAAAAACTATCGGAAAAATATTTTTCGGTTTTCGCACCAAAAATAAATTCAATTTTGTTGAGCTGATTAACATAAACTTAAAAGTTTACATACCATTTTTTTTTTTTTTTAAATGTCAGTTTTCCTTTATCGATATAATTTTTGTTTCCAGCTGCGCATTTTTTGTTATTCACTTCTTCAAAAAAAACCCTCCAAAGATTTTAAAATTGACCAATTTGTCTTTGATTCCATTGTTGAAGAGTAGAATTACAATCTTTACACAATACCTATCACACTTTAATTGGGTTGTTGCGTTTTCTGTAGAAATTTACGAAATCTTTTCCAAAAAGAACAATCTGTCTGGCAAACATTTTTGAGGATTCTTGGATAAATGTAGGTACTGGCAAATTTTTTAAAATTTTAATTTTTAGTTTTTTTTTTTTTTTTGATTTAATTCTCTAAAACTTGAAATTATGTTTTATAAAATTTTTAAGGAATTTTCTAAGAAAAAAATATGAACTCGTTTTAGAAATCGCCGCCTGAGTACTTAAATGCCCCTTATCCAAAAACATTATTCCCCAGAAAACGAATTTTTAGGTTTAAAAATAATTTAATACTTTCTCCTTGAGAAATATGATGTTTGAATTTTTATACCTATACATATTTTGAAAATATATTTGTTGTAAATTGAAGACAAGAATTCTAAAACTGTAACAGTTATTTAAAAAAAAAAATAAAAGAATGAAAAAATCAGAAATGGATATAGGACCCTCTTCCATACGAATGCAAAATCGATGAAACCCAAATTTAAAATTTCCTATGGATATAGGACTTTTGTGCACTAGAAATTCGAAAATCAACGAAAGCAAAAATAGTAAAAAAATCAAAGTTTCTAGCTTTATCAATTTTTATAATTTTATTTTGAGTGATAAAAACATAAAACAAAAAGTAATATTCATTTAGTGGCTATGCCTTCCTCTACACCACATTGATTATTTTTAAGTCTATAAGAAACGTATGAAAATGATAAAGTATTTTAACACTTAATTATGAAAAATACTGAACATGAACTTTGGTCCATGAAATTTCCTAGAAAAATACGTTCAATTTTATTCGGAATTGGTTTTAAAAATACTTCAACATTCGTAGGAGTAAGTTTTGGTATTTTTTCAAACTTTTTCTTAATACTCGTAAGTTTTGTTTTTAATTTTTTGATTTATCCATTTTATTAAAAAATAAATAAAAAATACAATGGGCCATTTAAGATTTTCAAACTTATATACGAAAATTGCCCCACCTAGTACCCATTTTGGATATACGGCAAATAAGCATGAAAAGAACCCAAAAATTTGTGGTTTATAGAGCAAAAGTGCCAAACGATAGAGAATATTCGAATTAGTATAACTGCATCTTTAACTCAGTTTCCCGAAAAAGTGGACTGTGGGGCATTTAAGTACTCAGACAGCGAAATATCAAATTTTCAAAAAATATTTTTTTCGTAGTGTTATAATATTCAAAATTTTTTAAACATTTTTTAAATGTTTTGAATACAAAATTTAATTTAAACTAGAAATATGAATTGAGTTTTCAAAAAGAAACGTTGAAAATTTTACTAGAAAATACAACAAATTTTTCATCTTCACTATCATCGTAATGTGAAACTTAATATTATGATGATACCGAACACAAAAAGTGGGTCCCTCAGATCTGTCTTTATTTTTGTATGTTTGAACATCGACCTACAACCAATGTACGTTAACAAAACAAATTTGACAAAAAATTATATTAAATCTACATGTCAACAGCTCTACCTATGTCGATGAAAAAATTTATATAAGAGCTCTTGCAATTTCAAATAAATTTGCCTATATTTTTTAATTTTCGAAAAAATGGTTTTTGAATTAAAAAAAAATAAAATTCAAAATTTGTTTAAATGTCTGGAAAACGAGTTAAATATTTTTTTTTTTTGTAAATTGACATACCGAAATTCATTTTAGAATAAACTAATTGCTTAAGCAATGCAGATAAGTTTAATTATTTAAATATCACTGGAAAGCTAAGGAAAGTACGAGAGGGTTTAAAAGGAGATACCAACGCCCATTGGTTTTGAATATTTGAATATCGGAATGGGTTAAGTTCAAGTTACTCAATTTTTACAATTATTTTTGTTTGCTACGTAAAAAAGTTAAATCTAGGCCCCAACGATTATATTAGATATTATATTATATTATTTAGTATCTAGTCTATAGAGATTGTTATCTGATTAATGAAATAAACTAAAAAGCCAACGGGGTTAAAAACTATATTGACTTGATAACATGTCATCATCAGTTTTATCAAAAAATCTGTGTGACTTAGGAGTCGGGCGCAATAAAAAGCAAGACTTGGACACGTTTGATCCGAATAAACTTTAAAGTAAAATTTTACTTTCTCAAAGAAATTGATGGAAAGGATGGAAGGATTATGGAAATCGATAGCCACTCAGTAAAGAAAATTGAAACAAACTATTATAGTCACTTTTATATTCAATCTCTTTAAATCTCAAAGTTTGACACGAATTCTGCCAGCCCCTAAATTTCAATTTTAATGAGCAAAAAAATCGATTTTTCTTTAAAAAAAAATCTGATTTTGTAGATGTTTTTAAATCCATCGAGATCTCAGCCCTCCTCCAATGGAATTTGACAGTTTATGGCTTGATTGATGGGTAATATACTATATTTTGACCTACTTAGAGTATTTCCTTTTAGATGCTTTCCAAAAGCCCTAAAATCGCAATTTTCCTGAACAAAAAAAATCCAAAAAATTTCAATTTTTCGGTCAAGAAATTAAGATTTTTCAGAACTTTTATCAATTAATTGACATTTGAGATTTTTTGTACGTCTTTTACAAAATAGACATGAAGCTTTATTTCCAAATGTCTTGACATAATAAAAATCTCTAAGAAAAAAAGATGCATTCCAGAACACATCCTAGTACTAAGCAAGTGTTTTTCTGCACTCGATTTAAGCGCCATCTACATCTCAATATATCAACAATTTTTATTTATTCTATATGCACTCTGATTGCTGACCACATTATATTCACTCTGGATGTTTTTATTGTTTTGCATGTAAAATTTTGCTAACTTAGCTATTCACTCTTTCAAAAAACACGGCTAATGTTATTGAACCTTTTAACGTTTCCATAATTAATGATAATTCTTTTCAGTTTTCAACAGTAGAACAAACCGATGCGATGTTGCTAAAGCTATTTTGAGTATAAAATCTTAATCTATTGGTCATATGATATCCATCTGCTATTTGTCAAAATGATTCTCCCACATATTCTACCTCTTTTAACATTTTTTTTTTTAATTCAATTATCCTATAATATCATATTTTCCTTCAGTACGGAAGTTCGCGAAAATTATTTCCGTGCTTTTTACACTAGGTACTCGATTCTCTGCCCCCGAATACAGACATAGGTATTTTAATTTTGCCTTTTTTTCCAAAGCCATGGTAAAACTTCTACACTTTCAACTATCCGGTTTTTTGAGAATAAAATTATATACTCGTAAAATTATAAAAAATATAATGAACGGAGTTCCTCAGGGAACTATATTGGGTCCACTGCTTCTTACAATATTTATAAATGATAAGTGAAGCAAATATGCATTAGATATTCTGGCTATGTGCAGCTTTGTTTTTTTTTGTGAGCTAGGTTAAATTCAGGATGGTGTCCTTAGGCTTAGTTCTGATCTTCCGAAATTCTGATTCTAAATTCTAAAAACTCTAAGTGATTATAGTTGTTCATAACAATTTACTTAATTTAAACTCATTTTCAGCAGTTTTTGCAAATATTCAAATAGAATATGTTGATATGACCAAAAACTAAGGGATCTGATTCAATAAGACGCTTAGATGGGATGATCATGTTAGGACTGTAGTAGGGAAAGTGTACGGGGTACTTAGCAGTCTGTCCTTGTCAAAGCATTATACACCCTTTCTCCAGAAATTGTGGCTAGTAAGAGCACGTATAATTAGTTCGTATTATTATATACCCTTTTTGTAGTTCTACAGACACTAAAAGAAAGCTTAAAGTTGTATTGAACAATATTATGCCGGTAGAGTTACGATCATGTTTCATCTTACATACAAAACATACTTGGTTTTAACTTACATAAAGCTACTTCATACAATTATTATAACTAAAGCACCAACATACCTTTACGAAAAAAATAAGTTTTACTAAGTTTTCAAGTTCATTTGTCAATTTGCAGCTTACTTTTAAGGCTTTATCTTCTGTACTTAATTTTTTTTTTGTGGGTACCATACGACTATGGAATTATCTGCCGCTTATTTGGTTTATTTCTAATACCTTAAATGAATAAAGTTCATTTTAATACTAAATTAATATTCTACCTTGTTTAATAAACTTTCAAATTGTATACTTTTACTACCTTAAAGATTTAACAATCTAATGTACATATATGAATTTGAGTTTATAATAAAATGAAAAAAAAAAATACCGACACTCACAAAGAAGAATAAAAATAAAATGGAATCCAACAATCCATATCTATAAATATTTTGAATAAAACTGGTGAAATATCATAGAGAAAAAAGCCAATATTAATTTTGAATTGATTAAAATGTGATGTCTCAAAAGAACTCTAAGATGACGTCTCACATAGACTAAATTTAGCACTAATCCTTTGCTTCTCCAAGTTCAACTTTAACTAAAATAGACTCTAAAAATGTTAAGTTTATTTTTTGCAACACCCTAATGTACATTGTACAAGCTTTCAAAATAAACGTGTATCGGCATCTCCAATTAAATCCTTTCCAATTTACTTAAACGCTCGCCCTGTGTTACGCCAAACATTTTAAGGATATAGTTATAATCCCTTGAGTGCTTTTCAAATAAGAAACTGAACCAGAAATATTAGAAAATATTAAAAAATTGGTAGGCAATCAAATGTGTAATCCTATAACTGCCTCGCACGGAAAAAATAATTAAAAGAAAATCCCCATGATTCGCAGAATGATGAATTCCTTACATAACCCTCTGCATCTGCAGTTATGTTTTCTCCCAATTTTCTTTTTTTGCTTTTACTTTGTTTACCCAATGATCTGTAAGCACATTAATGAGCTGTTCGTGCGAGAGCCTATTAAGTGTCAAGCATCACGTTAAAGCCCGATTGCCTCCCATTACACATTTTGACATCGCAAAACCACAACCATAACCCCAAAATCACACCACCATCAACAAAATGTCCGAAACCGAATCCGCAGAATCACTCAATCAACCACATTTTACGATAGCATTTTATCGGCATTTTCATTACGACTATTTGGACATAATAAATCCAAGTAATTGTTTCCTTCAGCCGAACCCCCATAGCCGGCTGCACCGCATCCCACAATCGAACTACCTTGGATAAAAAGCCAATCATGTACATACGCCCATTTCCGTTTGGCTGTTGAGAAATTCATAGGTTCATATAATATCGGAATTGGCGAGGGGCTAACAATCTCAAGCACTCCCAAAACACTCAATAAAACTTGGTAAACTCCAAAGGTGATTTATTTAACTGCTCCTTCACTTTAGGCACTCATCCGTGGATGAGTTTTGGTATATCTCTTCATCGGTGGGTCTTGGCTTGGCACTGGCGCTGGTGTAGTCATCGTATCATTTTGAAATCTATCCAATAAAATGGATTAAGCCAGAAAGGAGCAAATACCACACAATCGATTGGCATTGCGAATATCTATGCAAATCGTCAAACATTTCCTTTACGTGTCCTTCTCTCAGTCGTCGTCGTCCTTGAATTTTTTTTTTCATATTTTGTCGATTTGCCCGATTTCAAGTTGATTGCCCATTTTACGCCCAGCTAGTTCCTTCGCACTTCCTCCCGTCCTGAAATAGAAATAGACATTACGGACGACTCACATGAATACTTGCATTCAATTCCGGGCAAATCGAATGAAATTCAGGACTATTTCTCGTGGAAAATGTGTCACATTCAAATTGTTGTTATTTGTGAAGGCGGCGGCGGCGGTGATAGAGTGACACTCTAAAGCCAAGGGTCTAACGTATGCTGTAGAACTTGCACATAGCTTCCAATGCTTTAAAGCCGAAGCTCTAACCTTAAGTGGTAATGCCAATTTCCTAGACAGGCAGTCTAGGAAGGAATTCTTCCTTCCCAACGTTATGTGCAAACGTACGTATACGCACAGAGAGAAAATTCTTAAAGGATGCATAAAAGTGAATTGGAAATTACATATTGTATTTTTTTTCCTTGAGCACGACAAAGAGGAAGGAGAGGAATATTATCTCTGCCTTAAGTCCTTCCATCCAATTTGAAGTTTGATAAGCAAAATAGAAATGGGGCAAGGAAGAGGGTGATCCTTTCTTGGAGCTTGATGCTCTTACAGAAGTTAGGGCATTCAACATCAGGGAATTATTGCTGAGGATGTGTTTGAGGAGGAATGTTTATGGATGTTTTCTTATTGGGAAATCTTTTCCAAAGTATTGTATTGTGGAACTGGCAAAACAGCACAGATTATGGAATTTTGGATAGAGCCCGCCACGTGTCCTTTATTCGTTTGGTCTTGGATTCGTGACTGAGGAAATTTCCAGGTTTTAATCAATTCTAACAAATTTTGTTTTGTCAAGAGGTCTGTGGGTCTGTTTGCCTGTGCGTTTGAGCTTCTACGCCCCCAGATGTACATCGACTTATATAATCAGTGGATGGACAGTTTTGCTTCAATACTGATAACGAAAATTCATTGTGATTCTTTGTTTACCCAATGATTGTGATTTGACCATACAAAGCCTTTCTCTTGGTGTTTAGTGCACTGGTTCCAATCTTTGTAAAGGCAGATACATAAAATGAAAAAAAACTCAGTGGCTGTTATTATAAACATAAAGTTACTGTGGGAATAAAAATATCTCAGTTCGGTTAAAACTGCTGATTGATAAAAATCGCTCATTCTTGCTTTGACAAGTGCGAAGTCTTGACCAAGATTATATTCGATTGAGATGATAGCTAGTGCCAATTTTAGTGGTAATTCTAAAGAGTGAACAATATGCAAACATTTTAATACCAATGCTCATCGACACCTCAATTCTTCCCACCCTCTACCTAATTTCCTCATCGCTCTTGCTGTGTTCAATATTAGAAGGGTCTCTCAATATACCCTTATGTACTTTTCCAAAAACGTTAAGTTTCAGTAAGTGTCAAAGTTATCAGTGACACCCAGCTGTCAAATTTCAATAAGGTTTGTCATTACTTTAGGACGACCATATATGTAACACAATGAGTTCGCTACGGAAAACATTATTTCGGCTAAAATATCATCTTCTCGGATAGAGCCAATTTTTCGATCAGCGGCTATATAAAACCCGTAAAGTTTCCATTATTGGAGCGAACACATCCACAACTGTTCGAGCAAGCTTCAATATATCCCTAAAGAATATGTCTGTGCGGCTTATAATATGGCAGTATCATCGGACCTCAATATCTACTTTAGAAACTTGGAGATGTTACCGTCAATTATCTCGAATACAATGCATTGTCACCTGATGACTTTCTGTAGCTAAAACATAACAAAATCAAAATTCAAGCTGTGGTTCCAAGAAGATGGAGCTACATGACACACAAGCCACGCAACGCTAGAAGATATTTGTCAACTGGGTCATCACACGGTGAGTTGCTACGATCATGCGACTTAATACCAATCGATTATTTTCTCTGGAACTACAATATCAAGTCGTTTCTATACGTTTACAAGACAACCACTTTTGTCGAGCTTGAAGCCAATAGTCAAGATGCTACTGCCAGAATTATGTTACGAGTCATCAAAAATTGCATTGACGCCGGCCGAGGTTCCATTTAATCATTGTCATCACCAGGATGACAAGGCATGTGACGAGGTGACGGTCGAACAAAGCTTGGATAACAGAAAAAATGAGCTCTGTTAGGTATATATTGGTAAAAAATGAATCGTCCTCTTTAAGGTAATATGGTCTTATTGGTTAACAGTGGTAATTCTCTATTTTTTTTATATCAAGTCAAACTGGTACTTCCCAGCATCGTGCCGAAATAAGATCTTATTTCTTGTATCCTATCGCCTCTAAGTTTATGAAGGTGTTTTCAGCAAGATTAACTAAATTGAAAAGCAGTTGGAAAATGCATTCTCGCGTGTTCTTATTTTTCTTTTTGAGGATGCCAAAGTTGTAAATGTTCTTACTAGGCCAATACACTTGCAAGAAAACAAATTTTTCGAGACCTTTCGAAAGTCGTTTGTAGGAATGGGAATCCAGTTCTGTTTTTTGTATTCACAATTAGTATGTGAACAATTTACTTTAGAAGCTATACATAAGTTGAATTACTTCCTCATCAACAAACATATTGAAAACTCCTTGACGAAAAGAAAATTCAGTCCTTCCGTCGTATGAAAGTACTAGGGTGGGTCAAAAAAATAAAGTATTGTTTTTTTGGATCCGACACATGAAAACTAGTTCCTAGGTACCTTTAGAAAGTACTTACCACATATTAGCTCTTAATATTAACGGCAAGATAATGCTCATCAGAGTTTTCCATTTTCAATTTAGTAGATATCATATAAAAATGGTCACATCTTATCAACAATAGATCGTTTAACGAATCGCATAGTCAATATTTGTAGGAAATTGAACGCTCTACAAAAATGGTCTTATATACTTTTTTCATTAATCCAACCATTTAAAAGATATTCAACGTCAAAGATTGAAGTATTTTAAGGAAAATAACGTTTTTGTTTTGAATTTTGTAACTTAATAAAAAATAATTATTGTCAAATGAGTTTCAATTATTTCTATAGGAAATTGAACGCTCTACAAAAAAGATCTCTGTAGTTAATCGATTACTCTAGCCATTCAAAAGATATTCACAGTAGAATTCCAATGCCTACTGATTTTAGTAGTTTTTCAATTAATATTCCCAACTTATCCTACAAATATTGACTATGCGATTCGTTAAACCATCTATTGTTGATAAGATATGACAATTTTTATATGATACTAAATTGAAAATGGAAAACTATATTGAGCATTATCTTGCCGTTAATATTAAGAGATAATATTTGGTAAGTACTTTCTAGAGGTACCTAGGAACTAGTTTTCATGTGTCGTATCTAAAAAATAACAATACTTGATTTTTTTGACCCACCCTAGAAAGTACAGTCTTCATTCGCAACTGGTATTTCCTCAATTTCTTCTAGAAACATTTTTTTCTTCTTCATAATTTTCGGAAATTTCTGCCTTAAAAACATTCCCATAGTCAGGTTGGGAGTCAGTGCCTAAATTCGGGTCATCGCTTGGGGCCATGGCATAACTAAACCTTTTTTACAGGAATAAGTTCAGGCCATTTTTGACAACCTTACAAGTTCATTCCTAATAAAATTCACTTTAAATTCCCATCATTTACTGAGCTAATCAAACAAAGGCGCTTCACCAAATTTCAACTCTTTAGCATTAGTGGTTTCAGAGATATAGGACTTCAAAAATTATTTATTTATTTATTTATTCGTCTTAAAAGCTACACACTCTACTTAGACTATTTGAATTATGATAATAACATGATAAAATACATAATTTAACATATGGCATTATAACAAATCTAATAATTTATGTTTCAAAACATTTCTATTAATACTAAAATCAATTGCAAAATCATATTCATTAAAATCCATACAAGCTCTTGTGATAGGATTATGCTTAGCATAACTAGTACTGTGGTAAGGAACATTTAAAAAATCGCAGTTACGCGGGCGCAAGTTTCGAGAAGGCGCATAAATAAAAAACATAGATAACAAAACCGGACAGTCAATATTACAATTCAATACATCAAAAGCAAAAAGTATTGAGTTTAATTTTCTTCTCTGAGCAAGAGGTTTTAGATCAATTAAAATACACCTCGACTCATAAGATGGAACATTAGAATAACCAAAAATTTTTCGTAAGGCAAACTTTGTGAACCTTTTTTGAACTTTTTCTATTCGACAAATGCTAGACGCGGTAAAGGGGCTCCATATAAGAGTACAATATTCTAAATGTGGACGGACAAGACTAGAATAAAGAGCTTTCAATGTATATGGGTCTTCGAAATCTTTTGAATTTCGAATAACAAACCCTAGCATAGAGTTTGCTTTTGAGATCGCATGGTCTATGTGATTTGAAAAATTCATCTTAGAATCGAAGATTACGCCTAGATCCTTATGGCAATCAAATCTCTGTAAAATGTCGTTTTCCAGTTTATAATTATAATATAATGGACTATGATTTCTAGAAAATGTCACAACGCTACATTTTTTATTGTTAAAATATAGCCCATTGATATTACACCATTTAATTATTAAATTATTTAAATCAATTTGAACGTTCTTTGCATCGTTCAATGAATTTATGGAGCTGAATATTTTCAAATCATCAGCAAATAGAAGATATTTAGAAAAAGTAAGATGTAATGGTAAGTCGTTAATAAAAATGATAAAAAGAAGTGGTCCAAGGTGACTACCTTGAGGAACACCCGAAAAATTTATAATTTCCTTAGACAAGGCATTGTCAATTTTCACCACCTGTTTTCTACCTACTAAATAACTCTTTATCCACATTAGGAGCTGAGAGTGGAATCCAAACATCTCTAGTTTTCTTAAGAGAACACTATGTTGAACGCGGTCGAAAGCCTTTGAAAAATCAGTGTAAATAGTGTCGACTTGGGAACGCATTTCCATCTGAGATAGACAAAAATTTGAAAATATTGATAAATTTGTAGTGGTGGATCTACCTTTTATGAAACCATGTTGGTAAACTGAAATATTATTATGAATAAGATTATACAATTTGTTTTTTACAACAGCTTCGAAAACCTTAGGAATTGACTGCAGTTTTGCGATTGGTCTGTAATTTTCAACCGAACTTTAAATAAAACCTAACTCAGATCATCAAAATTATGGAGCTATTCCCGACACCGTAGGATCTTGTAATTTCGCACAACAGAAGGTCTTGTGGTGTCATATAAAGGAAAAATCGAACATTTTGAATTTGGTATTCAAGGGGAGTGACATCCCCTCACTTTCGCAAAAATTCTTATACTTTCACTTTAATATTATTAGTAACCACTAGTAATTTGTCAAAAAAAAATCGACTTCGTGGGTCTGAATATCAATGTGACATATTTCGAGTGATAACAGCCACATATCACTCCTGTCAAAGATTCCTTAAAACGTCATGATCTTTCGAATAAGATGCATTCTCCAAATGACGTCACTTAAAACGCCTGATAAATGGAGGTAGTTACCAAAAAAAAATCCAAAAATTACAAAAAAATCGCACGTGCTATTTTCGAAGTGACAAATAAATTTGATTGAAATTTCACAATGAGAGGAAACCACACTTCAGGAATCTCGTTAACCTTTTCCGAGAATATTTTTCCAAAAATACACCGTGACTTTTCCGATAGTGGAGAACCTTTCTCAATTCAATTTTCAGATCAAACATAGACACACTACGAATTTAAACTCTCACTCTCTGAGTAGGTATTGCTGAAAAAAAATCAATTCTAGGATCTTCTTTAAAACTGTATTCAGATCCATACAGTTTTTTTTTATTAATCATTTACAAACTCCCAGAAAAACAGTCTCACCTCTTTGAGCCTTGATAGCTGGTTTTATGGTTTCTTTCTTGCCAAACAAAACGCTCATCGGATTAGAATGAGATAAGCGAATTAAGGTGCAAACACTAATTACCTTAATGCACGTCTGCATTGTGCTCCCAGATCAGCCGGCCAAAAACAAACACAGTCGACATCAAGCTCTCGGATGCATGTTAGATGCTCGCCATTAGGAACGATAAGCTTTTGTAAACGACACAGGAATGACCATCGTGCGGTATTAAATGAACTCTATCTATAATACAACACATCCTTGTTTCTCTTTCATATATTAATGGGGAAGCATATCCTTTAGACTAGGGTATCCTAGGATGATATGGCAATGAGGAGGCAAGACGAAGAACATTCAATTCAAAACAAAGCTTATACGAGTATTACCTCCCACCTATAGCTTATGGGAAGCTGGGATGCCTGCTGGCCTTAGTCTCTGTCTGTGTGTCTTGTTTGCCTAGATATACGGTAGGTAGTACTCTCTATGGGAGCAACAAATATTTGCGAACCCCTTCGCTTATGAACCTTTTCTTTTGTACCAAACCGCACATACTACAGAGCCAACACAAATATCCTTATAGCTAGCCCCGTTCAACCTTGCTCCATATACGGATACATTTTTATCCTTTTGAAAACACAACGCAGCTTTTATAATTCAAAAGGAACTTAAACTTTCTGTGTATCTTTCTGTGTCGTGTATGCAAGGTTCTCTTATTTTTACTATTTTATTATTTTTACCGTATCAATATTTGTTTTTGAGATTTTCTCAACGAGCTAGGGACACAGACTACACAGAGTCGAACACAAGACCACCATGATGATAATATTTCCCGGCAGCTATGCGGATTGAAAAATTTCGCACATGAGTGTACTTCTTTCTACACACATAGCTTTAGTTTGCTTTTGTCTGATTTTAATAAACCCGAAATAAACATGCATTCTAATTGCATCCTTGAGTCCTGCAAACAAAAAAAAATCTATGTACGAGTATATAACTTCGCACACACTCCTGACTGCGAGGAACATGACTCGGTCTGGTGCTCGGCTACCGTGCTGCCGCCATGATTCCATATATCCTGTTGCTCAGTGCTCAGTTTGTTTGCTCATAAAGCACTCGCTTGGTAGTTCGGTTATAATTCAGTTTGTGTGCGGTCTAAGCCGAGCAAATGAAATGAGGATTTTATTATCTTAATTCCTCCCTTGGTTCTAATTCGAAAGGATGCAAACAAAAAGGAATCCAACAACCACTGTTCGGCATTATTCTTTTCCAAGTTTTTATTTTTTTACTTGCGCATCCTTAAATGGAATCATCAAGACTCTTCTATACGCGGCAGCGGATATGACGATGTTTCCTTTAGTATAAATGCTCATACGGATGTGACATACCTACCTCATAAAGATAAATAAATTAAAGGACACACATTAAGCTGGCAGCTGTAGTGGGATTCTTCGTCCTTGCCATTTGGATTTTGTTTCCTTGTTATACGGGTGTTAGGCACCACCGACACCGCCATTTCTGAAGGGTATCTCTTTACCTACTCTCTGCGGGAGCAATTCGACTGACCCCAATTGGATTTCATTTCAGTTTATGGTGTCGCATATCGGACGCTAGATAATCCCTGCACACCATTTATATTTGCACTCTCCCTGTGTGCTTAGACAGGAACAGGACATGGAATATCATAGAAACAGAGCAGAGGTGAGTGTCGGTGTGCAGTTTTTCCGTACTATAGAAAAGTTAACATTTTGTGGGTGGATGTGGCTGCACTGATCCTGCAGCCAATGGGTCACAAATGGCATAAAAAGGCTCTAAAATGTGATGGTATATTGTGATTGTTATGGGTAACCATTAATGCCATAGCTGCATTCTAGTTGGCCGGGATGGTGTTTTGAGATTTTAAAATCGATAGTAAATTGCTTTTAGTCCTTGTAAAAGCTGAAGAAATAGAGAAAGGAGACTCGAGCTTATAATTGGAACTTATATAGGGAATTCAGGTGCATATACATAGTCGGTTTATGAGACCATCATTTGTTAGGGAAGAATTTTTAAATTGCTATTGATGATGATCTTACGCGATGAGCCTTGACATAATTGGCAGGAAGTGTTCGCAAGACATTGAATAAAATGACCATTATTTGTACAAAAGGTGGGCTCTTTATCGGAAAACGCTATGATCTTCTAAATTGGCGTGGATTTTTATTTGGTTATGAGAATTGTGAAGCAAACAGAACTTATGATTGAGTATGATTAAGCGATGGAATGCCTTCTTCAAAGTTGAAGAAAATATTTCGTTTTTTTCTCGAAAGCTGTTCTATAGACTTTTATAAAAATAAATATTTTTAAGTGAAAGCTAGCTTTAGGTCAAAACAATAATCAGAATAATGGTAATTAGTGGTACCTACCTGCATTAGAACTTTTTTTCATTTTTATTATTACTGACGTGGTGTTAGAGACTCCAATATGGACTCATTATCGTCTACATAAAAGTAGCCCAATCGTTGTAGATGGAGAGTTGTGTTAAAAAAAACGTGTTAACGTTTCACGGCGCACCACCTGCTCCAGAATAAACTTGAAGAAGGCACATGATAGAGCATCTCCTTGTGAAAACCCTGCCCGTTTTTTTCCAATTGTTCGAAAGAGCTATTCCTTATAATATGAGGTTTCAAATCTCATCACATATTTTCGAATGTAATACGACGCTATCCCGAGTTGACCATTGATATAAAAAGCGATGAATACTATCACATGGCTTTAAAGACATTGAAGATGCTGATTCTTGTCTCGAAAAATGTTAGTTGGACCATTACGAGATTTAAATTAGAGACCAACGGATCATAAAGAACCTGAACTCTCAAACTATTCCTGTGTGATGTTTTCGACAGGAATGGGGGGGGGGGGGGGATCACTTTTTCCCAACTCCGAACGGCTAAGATTAGAAGCCCTTTTCATGACAAGAGATACTCTTAGAGGATTCGTCCCTTCCTCGCAAGAGGCAGTTTTCCTGAAATATTTACTTTTTTTTTTTTACTTTTAGGTGGTAGTGAATAGGTAACTTACCATACTGTAATAGGGTACAACGGAGCATTTTTCAGTGGGTCAAAAAAAAAATAAGTTAAAAACCTTACTGTTGCTAGAAATAACTTAGTCAAATCGATTAAAATAAACACACAAAAAGACTTTATTTACCAAAAAAAACTTGGTTATTAATAACTGTTCTGAAGTCGTTTAATATCAAACGAGTGATTTGGTAAAATCAAATATTTATAATTTCATTGAGATATTTCAATATTTCGTTTGAATTAAGATTTATAATTTACTGTTGAAATTTAAAGATGGATTACAAAATCAATTACCCATTTTGTTTGGTCTTAACTATTTGGTGTTTGTTAAAATTACACAGCTATTTAGTTACTCACTGAAGTATTTTTAAATAATCGAGAAAAAAGGTTAGATTTAGTGAGTGAAACTGCTACCTTATTCGCCTTATTCACAAGTATTTATTTTTCTTCGTCAGTGGAAGTCTACAAGATAATGGGTAATATTCGGTACCAAATTGTGTAGGACTCTTACCGCATAAAAACCATCAGGATCAGAACCAATCTATGAATGATTGACAAATGGTTTTTCTTTCTTATTTAAAAATCACATTGATTGGGGAGATATTAAGCTTTTAATACTTTTCTTCTTAGTCTCTGTACATTTGAAACGATTTCCTTTTCGGAGTTATGACAGTCGATGATAATTGTGAGAGAGTCTATTTTTTAAACGCCTCTTTCATCATTTCTATTTGAAGGTCACGATGTGGATTGCTGTTGCTTATAAACCAGGGGGCATTTATAATGCCACAAAGGATTTTGTTTTTGGAATTTTTCGATGGGTTAAGCATTATTTTACTAGTAGAGCTCCCTCGTTGGATACCAAACAGGTTTGAGCACAAATTTAGTTAAATGTATTTTTTTTAGTTTGATCTTTCCATTTCAGCTTTCATCTAATGTTATTCCAATGTATTTGGTATTATTGGCATAAGGTACAGCCAAATTTTTCAAATCTTAGAACATTATTTAGCTTTTTGCTTGTAAAATTTATATATGTCGATTTTGTTTTGTTTAAATTGATACGCCTTTATAGTTTCCAATTTTAAACTTTATGCACTGTATTTTTGAATTTTCATATAGCCTTTTAGGCACAAACATTGCAGTATCATCAGCAAAGTTTCCATTACAGCGTTTGTGTCCACTAGTACAGAGTTGGTTCTAGCGCACTTCCTTGGGGTATACCAGATTCAATTCTCTTTAGTTCGAAGTAATATTGGTGGTTCGTAAAGTAGGATTTCTTAAAAACTTTCGCAAAATGATTATCGAACGTGTCAGCCTTTTGATTCGGTCTACTAATAAAATATCCATCTTGATATTCTATTTGCGTGTTTTTCGTTGTCAATCTTTTCAGGAATCTATTAAATGAATAGTCTCTGAATTCACTGATTATTTTATTTACTTCATTGCTAAGACTATTGGAATGTCGTAGTTGCAATATTATTCGAAATCTTCTTTTTTTTTTTCAATATCATATTCCATATTTCGAAAGGATGGTTTATTTTAGCTTCTCTGCGTATTGAAATAACTTTTTTTTTATCATGACCAATAAATTGTTCCACTTAATTATCAAGTTGTATCGAAAGCGAATCTTTGTTTTCCGTATCTGTTAGAACTGTGTCAATTCCGATTGATTCAGTCTTTGTGACCCGTTCACCAAAAAGATTGATTGATCGCAATCACAATAGACCTAATCAATTAATCCTTATATGTTAATCTCTTGCCACTGAAACCGATGTACATAAAGTGAACGAAACAAACAAAAAAATGTTACGTTTCGTGCATTTCACTTAAATATAATAATAATAAAGTCCGTTAAGTATTCGTATATGTAAAATGTTCAAAAAGTAAAAAGTTCATGTAAATCCGTTTCGCCGATTATGAAAAATTCAAAATTTGAAAAAATGGTTCTATGAATAGGTACAGTCAGTAATACCTAAATTTCAATTTTTTACTTGCGACTTATAGGTACTATAAGGCAAGTTATGCATTCGGAAAAAAAATCGAACTCGAGATTTTGATCAAAGTTGACATTACGATGATAGCGAAGACTAAAAAAGTGGGTCTCGCAATTCTGTCTGTCTGTCTGTCTGTCTGTCTGTTCGACTACAGACTAAACGGCTCGGCCGATTTTCTTTAAACTTGGTAGATATCATTTTTAATTTTTCCCCCCACACATTTTTTTCTTTTTTTTAAGACCAAAAATAACGGTACCTGCCGTACGATTTTTTTTTTCGAAATTTTATAAACATTTTTTTTTTCTCAAAAACTGTTCGACAGATTTCAAAAATAAAAATACAGAAAAATTTCATTTAATTAAAGCTAGGTATTGGTTGAAAAAATTTTCCGAAAAATGGTTATTGAGGGTACCCCCCATGGAACCAATTTTTTTGTTTTTGATTTTCTCAAAAACGGTTCAACCGATTTTGATAATTTTTTTTTGCTAAGGCTCCCCAAAAACAAAAATAGAATTGTGTACTCAAATTTTCAAAAAAAAAATTTTGCATTTTTAAAAAAAACTTCAAATTTTTTTTTTCAAAACTCAATATTTTGGAAATCCTATGCTTGATTTTTTTTAAACTTGATAAATAAAAGTTTCTTAATATAATCTACAAAATGTGAGAAAAAAATTTTTTATTTTACTTAAAAATAAAGTTACCTACCATACAAATGCTAAAAAAAAATTTTAAAATGGTTTTCAAAAATCGTATTTTTCTCGAAAACGGCACCTAGAATTTCGATAAAATTTTCTTTCTTTCAATTAAATTTTAAGATCTTTAATTTAATAAAAAAAATTTTGAAATTAAGATATTACAGCTTGTACCTACCATAGAACCATTTTTTCGAATTTTGAATTTCTCTTATCCACATAACGGATCTTAATGAAAATTTGTATAGAGAAGCTTCTACAAATTCTAAAATATATTGCATTTCAAAACTTTAAAATAAATATTTTTTGAATTTTTGAAAAAAAAAAATCTATTTTTTCTTTTTTTTGAAAATTCGATATCTCCGAAACGGGTCAATATTTCTTTTCATAAATTTAATTTTTATTCGAACAATAATAAAAACTTTAAATTGGCGTACCTAATTTATTTCTTAAAAAGCTTTTAAAAAGTTTGTATATGTATAAAAGTTTTTATTAAGAAACCACTACAACGACATTTATAATTTTGGTTCTTGCATAAATTCATAGTTGGATAGCATTCTGTTTTTTTCTCTTACTACTAAAAGAATTTAAAAATTAATTTTATACTTATGAACATTCGTTTTTAAAATTCCTAGTCGATTACATAGGAGCAAGTTCGTGCGACCCAGTCGTGCATTTTATTTTTTATTGAATCATAGATAGTAAAAATAAATTGAAAGAAAACAAATTTATGAAAATTCTAGGCGCCACCGTTTTCGAGAAAAATACAATTTTCGAAAAATATTTTTCAACATTTCTATGGTGGTTACCGTTATAGATAAAATAATTGAGTTTTGTATTAAAAGACATTCAACTGTCAATGTTTAAAAAAATTGAGCATGATGAATTTTCCGAAATATAGAGTTTTGAAGAAAAAAATTTGAAATTTTTCTTAAAAATCCAAAAAAAAAATTTTGATTATTTGAACACATAATACTATTTAAACTTTTGGGTACCTTCAGCCTAAGACAAATTATTAAAATCAGTTGCATCGATTTTGAGAACATTAAAAACAAAGAACTAGGGAGTAAGCCATTAATAACCATTATTCGTAATTTTTTTAATAAATAAATAATAAACTGTAGGAATATTTTTTGAGAAAAAATTAATTATAAATTTAGAAACAAATTCGGATGGCAGGTTGTGATGTGCTTTTGCTTTCCAGCCGAGGTTTTTGCTCGCCGGATTTACAGGGTTGCTCTGAAGAAAACATGAAACTTCAATAGGAAAATCTTTAAGACCTTATACAAAATCTTTATTAAAAACAAATTTTAAATTCATATAAATGTAACAACTAAAAAATTCTAGACTACCTTGTATTGTGTATCTGGTAAACATCGGTTATTCTCCATGTATTGTGCTCCTGTCGGTTTCCTTTAGAAAGCTCTGTTCTGGCATCTGGTTTCTCATTAACTGGTATTCGGTATGGGGTTACTGTTTTACAATTACGGACTACGCTCTTGGCGCTTATAAGATCAGCAGGTTTGAGGCCTCTGGTGGCACAAGATCAGCAGGTTCGAGGCCCCTGGTGGCACTAGATCAATACATATGCACTGACAGATCAGCAGGTACCAAAGCCCCTGGTGGCAATTAGTAGGTTTATTCTTCGAACCAAACTGAGGAACGAAATAGCTGGACAATTTCAATTGGTTTGTAAGCTGAAATCGAGCTCGTCAGCTTCGACCGTTGCCAACAAGTGACTTTCCTTCATAAAAATAGGTCCTCTTGTTATATTTTGTGTATAAACTGCGTGTGAACGGGTCGAAGGCAAATTACCAAATGTGTTCATTGGGCTTTGATGTCATGATATTATAGTGACTGTGTATTATATTAGAGCATGGTATCAAGAGTACCACTTGGCATAATGGTTAGTGCGTTGGACTGTCATGCGGAAGGTCTCGAGTTCCATTCTCAGCCGCTGCAAGAAAGTTTTTTTCAGGGGTGTACTGCCTCTTGCGATAAATTGACAAATTCTACAAGAGTATCTCTTGTCATGGAAAGTGCTGCTCATTAGCCGTTCGGAATCGGCAGAAAATTGTAGGTCCCCTCCGTTTCTGGTAACACGCACACAGGAATGGTTGAGATTTGTAAGTCACTAGGTGCTGGTTCACTCCGAGCTGTTGCACCACCAAATTTAAAAAAATGGTATCAAATCCCTTATCTTGCCGAAGTGACTGGTGTCGTCGGTAGCTGCTGCGTGGTATGGTGTCGTCGGCCGTTGCTGCGGGGCGGCTGCGGAATCAGGTTTGAACAATGATTTATTATTGATATTGGTGGAAGCATGGAACGCTTCGTCGCAAGGTACCGTTATTTTTGGTTTAAAAAACAAAAAACCTTGGTTGAAAAATTTAAGAAGGCTATCTACCAAGGTTTAAGAAAATCCCCCAAGCCGCTAAAAGCTGTAGTAGTCAAAGAGACAGACTGAATTGGGAGGTCGTCTTTTTTCATCTCGCTATCTTCGTTATGTCAACGTTCATCAAAATCTTGAGTTCAATTTTTGTACGCATACAAAACTTGACTTATAGTACTTTTTAGTCACAAGAAAGCATATATAAGAACCTATGTGAACTTCCTTAAATGGTACAATACATGCTTATGTCTATGAATAATTTATTATTTTCCATCATACATAATTTTGCTCATACATTTAAAACCAATGTGTAACGGTACCTCCTTTTAAGTCTTCTACCAATTTTCCTAAGCCTCCGCACTGTACTCAAATATTTTAAATGAACTCATAATCCCTTGTGTGCCCGCAAAATATAAATTAAAAAAAAATTTCAAAATTTCTTTAATTAGCCTAAGAAAATTAAGCAACACCAAACTCAAAAAAAAAAAAAAAATACTACAAATCAGAGTTTTTGTCGAAAACTTTATTTATATATGTATGTCTTAGGCATTTTCTTTAAAAGACTCTTAATCTTGAACGTAGGGGAGATCGAAGATATAATCGGTCTGGTTTTCAACTTGGTTGCAAATTTTTCTTTTTTTTTCTTTTTTTCTTTTTAAAAAAATTGCTTAGGTCATAGTTGTAGTCTTAGCTAATTTTAGTTTTCAACAACCTAGAATATTACATTTTGAGCACAAAATCGATGACCGCGACAGCATACCAGGGGAACTTATAATTCCAAGAGGAAACCAAAATTAAAGCAAATCGCGCCAAAGCCATTATATTTATCTAGATATAATAATTGTTCGTCACATGTCAAATATTTCACATCAGAGCATTAGTAATTTTTCCTTAATACTATGCTCTAAAATTGAACAATTATTCCACAAAGATACGAACCTGCTACCTTTTGTGAGTCTCAAATTAGGATTGTACCGATAACATACCAAGCAAATTGCTTCCATCGTTTAAACTAAGTAATGGCTATTTAAATTGTTGGTTTTGTTTGTCTAATTCTTCATTGCTATCAGAAGAATCAAACTAATCAAAGAGGTATACACACGAAACTTAATTTTCTCCCTTCGAAAACTAAAAAGAAAAAAAAAAAGAAAACAGACAAATTATTCATGTAATACAAAAACCCTTTATGATTATAAAACTACCCTCCATAAACCACTTTTTGACGTCGGAGAAAATTACTTCCGTTCGGAGTTTTATTAAAACGACTTAGTTTTTATTAACTTCACCCCTCTACTTGGCCATAGAAATGTATAAGCCCTCCCGAAAGACCAGCAACATGGGCAGATTAAAAGTCAATTTAACTCCAAACAATCCCATAAAACTTCATTGCACGCTTATGCTTAACTTTGTATACTTCTTCAGAATAAGTTAGTATGGGAATGGCTTGAACGAAAAACGACCATCGCCCAAAGTTGGTCTACAATAATTTTCCATATATAGTTATGGTAATAAAGCGCCGACATCAATTTACTAAATGAACATGAATCAGGGCGAACGCGGCACAATTTTCAAATTACACCCATCAGGCCTTTGATCAGTCCTATTATACACGAGCGCAGGCTATAGGAAAAAATAGTTGAAGAAAGAAAAAAAAAAAACAGCCCTTTCACATTACCTTGCTCAGACTAATTCCATGCAATTTTCTCGGGAATATTACAGGAGTAAGGAGTCCCTCTTTATCCCGGCACCAGCAAACATTAAAAGTTCTACGTAAAAGTCGTCCAAATTGGCTCCATTGGAGGAAAAGTCATTTGTTAACGCGCTCCTATGTGCATACGTAGTCGAGTTGCTTCGTCCTGTCCATTCTATAAGATAGTATCGCATTTAGAAATGGGGGCGGGTCGAGGGTGTAAAGAGCCATCTCTATATCTGGCCGAGCTTGATGCTTCACCTGTTGAAATATCGATCTCATCTTGAAATGAACAAATGCAGTCATTAACTTTTACATCCGGAATAGCTCCTAGAGATGAAATTCCAAAAAACAGTGCTATCTGAAAACAAGTGTACCTTACCTACCTTCGTAGTTCGAAGCAAACCCAAAGTGGCTTAAGGATGTAGCTGTTTAATGGCAAGAGCGATAAACTCAGTTCATTACAGACAAAGGATGATAGCATCGGGTTGTATCAGTGCCGCCACCACCACCACCGCCGCCGCCACCGGCTGCAGCATTTATGCATTTTAGTAGCCATCTCAAAGTTTTATACAATGTGCATTGCAGTGAACTTGCGAGGCTTTCACATACATACCAAACCAGGAGGGGATTTTAGGAGCAAGTTTCAAAAGGGTTGACTTTCATGGCCATATAATTTCTTAGAACCAAAGTCACATGTTTTATCCAATCAGAAGTGTCTAGAGCGGGTTGGGTACGATATCCCGCTTTTTATAATCCCGTTTTTTTAAAATCCCGTTTTTATAATCCTGTTTTTTATAATCCCGCTTTTTAATATCCCGCTTTTTAAAATCCCGTTTTTTAAAATCCCGTCTCTTATAATCCTGTTTTTTATAATCCCCTTTCTTATTACGACGTTTAAGCAGTGAGGTAGGTAAGCAACCGCCCTGCTTGGGCACACTCTAGGATTTGGGGTGGGTGCGAGGTTGGGTGTATGCAAATTTTCTTTAGCATTTAAAGAATCTGGAAAATAACCAACATAAAATGAATAAGTTTTAGCTGCGTATTCTAAAAAACGGGATAAGCGGGACTTGGCGGGATATTAAAAAGCGGTACTATAATAGATCGGGTTTTGAACAAGCGGGATTTTAGAAGACGGGTTTTTAAAAAAGCAGTATTTTAGCAGACGGGATTTTAAAAATTTTTTTTCTGGATTTTTGAAAAGCGGGATTGCGAAACGCTCCCGTCTACAGCATATGGTGAAATCCAAACGTCAAATTTATTCACCTTTTTACAATTTTTTTTTTAATCTTAGATACCATTCAATTTGAGATTTTAATAAGTCCACAAGCCACAACGCAAGATACGGCTACGAAATTGGGTGAAGGCTCAATAAAGAATCTTCTTTGAAAGGCTTGTGTTAGCCTCGTTAAAATCTATAAATTTCAAAATTCTTCTCATAATGTGGGCTGGTCTCGTTCAACTAAGTCTTATCCTACGCTCATTTTCATGCGTTCATAGTGAAAAGTGAGCCAAGAACAAAAGTAACAGTTTATGGAACAAAACTAAAGGAATAATTACTCTTATCTCTGTGATGTGGAGTGGTATGGTGTGGTATAGGAAGGTGTGGAGTGGTCTGAAGTAGTATGAAGTGGTGTGGAGGGGTGTGGAATCGTGTCGAAAGGTGTGGAGTAGTGCGGAGTGTTGTGGAGTAGTGTGGAGTGGTGTATAGTGGAATGGTGTGTGGTAGTGTGTTGTGAGGTGGTGTGGAGCGGTGTGGAGTGGTGTGTTTTGTCATCGACTATGTACACTTATCAAATTTCTTTTGTTGCAAAACCGTTTTATTGAAAAAATTTGTTTCTCTTTTCGAAAAGACTATGTACTCTTTTTCTCTTTTTCGCACACAGAAGAAAACTTCAACGAAATAGCGTCGTATGGCGCAATCGACACAAGAGGTAATACAGCAAAACACACCACTCCAAAATACACCACTGCACAAAATGTCAGATATCACAAATATGGTTCTTTGCATGTGAATTACACAAGAGTAATAGCGACGAACCACTCCACCGCCTTGAGACTTCAAAAGTGGTCTTGTTTAAAGTCTCGCCTTAATCTCATGGCCAGCATTACCGTTTGGTGGTGGGGTTGTGAGTCACAAATTTTTTCAGAGCTGTAACTTACTAGTTCAATGGTTCCCTAAAATATAGAGGGCGCAGCATGCAACCAACATTACTGTCACTATTCTTAGCCCTTTTTGATTCTAAGATTTTTCTATTTTGACAATCGTTATATTTGAATTGAACGGCAACGCCTTTTAAAATGTCACTACGGCCATACTTTTTTTTTTTAGAAAGAATATCGTTAAAAAAGAAATTTACCTCATCGCAATAATTTGGACCTATAAGTTCTTTTTTAAGAGACCCTTAAAAAGGTACGATCGCTCCTGGCCAATTGCATAAGTGCATCGCATACATAAGCCTCTACATAAGCATGACTAAGACTTGATAGGAGCAATAAAGCTTTCATTGGTATTTTATACGAAACATGAATTTTTAATTGAATGTTCATTCTGCTGGCGGAATTCCAATGTTAAAACCTTCCATTCCTTCTTTTATACACCAACGATGCGAGCACCATACCACGACCGTGTTTGATCCTGAGGAAGAGACTATTACGCTTTTCTAAGTGAACATACAACGAAGGGTAATGTTCATTAAAGTTTCGAGTCCCGGTATATTGGCCTTGGTCTCGGTCACTGTCTCGGTCCCGATTCCGTTGTCTGCACACACAAGAGTAACACACTCTTGAACTCTATAGCCCTCTATAGAACCACTTGAACCTTTTGGTGTTCTATACACACGCATAGAGAGTTTGAAGTTCATTATTGCCAGGATCTCTTTCAGGATAACGAACAAACACAAGAAAGCGGGATTCTGGTCAACATGTGGTTTTGAATTTCAGTGCAATGATGCTGGATGTGCATCATCGCATGGTGGTGGTTCAAAGGATGCTGATACTCTGCAAGGATGTTTTACTATAAATAAAGTGCGCAAGTTCATGGATGTTTCAGAAACAGTTTGCACAAAAACCTGGGCCTCAGACAACGTTTTTCGCCATTGATTTAATATAAGCATATTCATCTTCAAAATTGAGAAGGGTCTGTAATATTGGATGATAAATACATGTACTCGGTTTTTTGATTGATCTGAATTCGAGAAAATTGAAGCTTTCTAAACTTGATTAGCTGAGCTTATTTGGAATTATGGTCCTTATTCGAAATTTAGTTTTCCTTAAGAAACTCTTTCCCGTATTGCAAAAATCTATCGACTTCGTATGAAATCTTTCGAGATTCTCATCAAATTTGAATCTAGATTTTGAAGAAGCCACATCGCGTCTGTCAGTATGTGCATCCAACACAACTACAGCCTCGTGTTAAATAAAAATAGTATGTCTACTAATATACTCGTAATACCTGCAAGACTTACTCGGTTACAATTACACAGGTTAACTCGGTTAATTAATTAAAAATATCCGATTAATATATAATTTTAATGATATTGAATCAGTTAAAATAAGGAATGATATTTGTTAATTTTAACTTTGCCACTCAGTTAATTCAAACGAGAAGTTTTAGAAATCTTAACACATCAACTTTTGAAGATAATTAAATAAATAAATGTGGTTAGTTTTCTTAACCTAGATACTGGTTTAATTTAAACAACATAACTATTTGTTTAATTTGACAAAGAAGATTGGTTAGTATTAAACTTAAAATGTGTTAAATTAATTAAGTGTAGTTATTTGATAACTTTAAATTTTTCAAAGTAAACCTATGGTAATGATTACTCTCAAAAGGCCACAAGACCCGGAACGTCGAATAAAAATAATGACCTGATCAAATAATGTACCTGGAACGTGATAACACTTAACTGAATCCAAGCACGGTCTAAGCCAGATATAACCGTATTTAAGGAGATACAATGGATAGAATCAGGCATGTTAATGACAAACACAAAAATTGGGACATTTACATTTAAAATCTGCTATAAAAAATTGCACACACGATAATAGATACCCTTGGCATAATGGATAGAGGGTGAAACTGTCACGCAGAAGGTCTGAGTCCGATATACAGCGCTGCAAAAATATTTTTGAGAGGTATACTGCCTTTTTTTTGGAATTGATAAGTTTCCCTGAGTATCGCTTGTTATGAAAAATGGTTCACATCTTGGCCGTTCGAACTTGCCAAAAAATTGTAAGCACGTTTTGGGTTGATAACTGCAAGTTTCTGGGTTAAGGCTTTCTAATTTATTTATTACTTGCGACTTATTCGTAAAAAAAATCGAACTCGAGATTTTGATCAAAGTTGACATTACGATGATAGCGAAGACGAATAAAGTGTGTCTCGCAATTATGTCTGTCTGTTCGACTAAAGCCTAAACGACTTAGCCGATTTTCATTAAACTTGGTAGATGTCGTTTTGAATTTTTCCCCTACAGGTTTTTTTCTTTTTTTTTAAGGCAAAAAGTAACGGTACCTGCCATACGATTTTTTTTTTCGAAATTTTATAAATATTTTTTTTTCTCAATAAAAGTCCCACAGATTTTTTAACAAGAAATTCAAACAAATTTATTTAATTAAAGCTAACTAATGGTTGAAAAAATTGTTATTTTTGGTACCCCCCTTGGAACCATTTTTTTTGGTTTTTGATTTTCTCAAAAACGGTACAATAGACTTTAGTAATTTTTTGTCTGCTTAGGGTCCCTAATAGTTTGAATATTACTGAGCATTCAAATTTTCAAAAACTATATTTTTGGATTTAAAAAAAAAATTCAATTTTTTTTTTGTAAACTCAATATTTCGAAAACCCCATGCTCGATTTTCTTAAAACTTGATAAATAAAAGTTTCTTAATATAATCTACAAGAAATGAGAAAAAAAATGTATTTTACCTAAAAATAACGGTACCCTCCATACAAAAGTTAAGAAATAGTTTTCGAAAATCGTATTCTTCTCGAAAACGGTTCCGAGAATTTTTCTAAAGAACAGTTTTCTCTAATAACATTAATTTTTGAAGTTCTTAGACGTTAGACATAGGAGCAAGTTCGTGCGACCCAGTCGTGCATTTTATTTTTATGGTTTAAGAATACTGATTCATTGTGATAAATCAGCAAAGAATCAAAATTAATGACTCCAAGCCGACTAGTGCGATTGCCTGATCCTGATCCGAATCAAGGTGATTTCCCAAAACATAATCTCAATAGTGAAAAAACTCTTTTAACGACGAAAATCAACAACCTATCAAAGTCAAATTTTATGGCCTCCTGAACTGAGCCTACGCAGCCTTTCATTGAAGTCGGATAAGAGAACATTTTCTATCGAGTAGGTGGTAAGCGCAGCCCTCTAGATTAAACAGAAAATGGCTTCCGATCAAAAGGCTATGCAGTAACTAATATAAAAGCTCTCTAACCTAAACAAATCTGTCATGTACTAATCGATGTAAAGCACGTATTCGACATCTTAGACGTGCATACATTTTCAAGGAAAAACCTGACCATTTTAGGGCTTGACTGTTGAACGAAAAGAAATTGCGAACCGCCCAGAAGAAGAAATTTGACTTTGAATGCCTAAGCATATACGTGCAGTTTCCAAAGTATGCAGAGAGCACCTGAGTGAGAAGCTCCCCACTGTATATTAACCCACCAAAGACTCAAGAAATCAGTGGCGTTAGTATTGCAGTATCATCAAAGAGGCAGCGGAAATCACAGTAAACTACCAAGCAAAACATCTCAGAAAATTAACCAGTGCCATAATGATGAATACGTTTAACAGAAACAAGTGGTATGTGATGTAAATGCGGAAACGTATTTCAGGGCAGCTTAATAAAGTTATTGAGGAAGGAGAGAAGGTAAGAAGAAGATTCTATGTGAAAAGTAGAGGTCGATAAATGCAGGCTTCTAAGGAGATAATATCGCATTTAAAACAATACCCGAATATTTTATTAAAAACGGTAAGCGACTGGCTGGTGGTTTCAAGACTGGAAGGCAGGCTTCACGAAACAGCGAAGTACCACAAAAGAAATTATATCTTCGTATATCCAGAAGCTGCCAAATGGACATAATGCCGAGAGCGAGGAAAGATCATCCGCTTCAAATCAATGAGGAACCAGTAAAGAAATTGTAGGATAAGTTATAAAAAGTCTTAAGAACAAGATCTGATTGTTTATCAGAAGAACTCTTTTAATAAAGTAAAAATATATTTTGGGTATTTCTAGAGTCAAACACAACAAAACATCGGTGAAAGAAAGCATCCCTGATAGCTGTATTATTATATTATTATTATAAAATTCTTTATTTAAAAATATAAGATTATAATATTATAAGAAGTATATAAAAGAACATAGAACAATGACATAATATGCCGTCTGTCGAAATAATTGACGTATATTCTTACATTAAAAAATAAAAAGAAAAAAGTATATAGTTTAATTGCAGAAACAAAATTATTCAGTTGATACTATAGCGTTAAAAAAAAAAACAAAACAAAAAAACAAAAAAAAAATTAATTTCAAAAAATTAGTTTGTTGGATTTAGGTTACTGTTTACAGAAACATTGAAAATTTATTTATACAAAGCAAGATTATGAATATATTTTTTTATGTTACAAAGTTATTCCTGTATTTGAAGGCATGATCGCAGTAGCTAAAAAGGATTTTCCATCCATATTTACCATTGAGAATATCTTTAGCTTCTTCACGAGATAAAGAACTCTTTGAGAAGTACAGTCTTCGCAATTCTTGCAGAATAGGACATACAGCCAAAAAGTGATAAATATCTTCATTTTCGTTTCTATTACAGAGACAACAAATAGTTGAGACATCTTCCCTGTATGGCATATAGTTCAGATTCAATATTTCCACTCTCATCTTGAATATTAGACTGATTTGATACGGTGAAAACAGGTTACTAAAATAGTTCCCAGCTCCTAGGCAGTGGTTTAATTCTCTATATAATAGTCGACTTGGTGACATCTGAGCACTATTGATACATTGAAGATAGAAATATTCATCCACTTTTGCAATACAATTATAGAATTCATTGCGCCAGTTATCAATTGACTCCACGGACAGATTCAAATCCAACCCGTAGGTTATAGCAATACCTCTCCATTCCTTAAACGGTGTTAGTCTATATTGAAGCGCATATTTCATTATGAATTGTTGCAAATTGTTCGTAGACCTTTGCATAACCCTAATAATGTAATCTGCGTTGGCTTTTAAGTTTTTTAAATATATTTGTGGCACTCCTGATTCCACATGCAAAGCATAAGTAGGTGTTGTCATTGGCAGTCTAAAAATTCTTTTGAAAAATAATCGCTGAACAACTTCGAATTCTTCAAAAAATTGATAACCAAAAACTTGATTGGCATAGCAAAGGCAAGTGTTTATTGTAGCATCTAGTATCCTAAACTTAGAGGAGGTGTCAACTTGTTGTTTAGAATAAAAACTATTCCACATGATGTTGATAGCCGTTTTAGCGACTGAGCATTTTTCTCTAATGTGAGGACGTAAATCTAGAGTATTTGATATTAAAAAACCAAGATATTTATAATATTTAACTATTTCAATGGGCTCTGAACCTAAAAACCAATTTTCTGAAGGAAGCCTTCTCGTATTGTTGGACTCAAAAACCATTATTTTGGACTTAGAGGCATTTATTTTTAGATCCCATAAGTTGCAATACTCTTTAAGACGGTTAATCTGCAGTTGAAGTGTTGAGGAGTTATCTGTTAGCAAAACAAGATCATCGGCGTACAATAGAACACTTACAGTTAGATCTCCTATCTTGGCGCCACCAGGCAATATCCTAGAAACATCGTCGATATAGAAAGCAAACAAAATTGGACTCAGAACACACCCTTGGGGCACCCCCGTTTCCGTGTTGAAGAACTCGGACTTGATTGTTCCGTTCCATACAGAGGAACATGTGTTGGTTACAAGTTGTTTATATAACCTTAAAAATTTGGATGATAAACCAAGTGCTGATAGTTTATATATTAAAGCATTTCTGTTAATGGTGTCGAACGCGGCCTTAAAATCAACAAAAAATGCAAAAAGCTGTTTTTTGTTATCAATGTACCTCTTAGCAATGTTGGTGAGAACAAATATCTGGTCAACAGTAGAAAAACCAGACCGAAAACCAGCTTGAAAAATACTAAGGTGATTATTCGTATCTACCCACTGCATTAATCTATAGTAGAGTATATTCGTGAAAATTTTTCTTAACACCGGTTGTATGGAAATTCCTCTATAATTTTCTGCGAGGTTGCAGTCACCTTTTTTGTAGATTGCACAGATTAACGACTTCAGAAAAGACTTAGGAATTATCTCCTCATTCAATATTTTGTTTAAAAAATTCAAAAGAAGGTTTAAAAATGCTGGTGTGGAGTATTTGAAAAATTCAATTGGAACTCCATCAACTCCTGAGGCCTTATTATTTTTCATTCTTTTCAGAGTTTCTTGGAGCTCAGACATTGAAATTGGGTCGTCTAGTTGTGCTATGTAGATTTCAGGCTGGGCATAATGAAAACAAGAAGGTGTGGACGCAGGACTAAGAAGCTGTTTAAAATATGTTGCCAGAGAATCAACATTCATAGATGGTGACGAGGAGGTTTTGCAGCCCCCTAACTTTCTTACTTTGGACCAGAATGACCTTGAATCCTTACATTCTATCAAGCTCTTGCCTATATTGACTAAGTAGTCCTTTTGCTTGGTCTTACATATACGTTTAAATTCCTTATTTGTAGTTAAATAGAGAGTTTTGAAGAAATTAGAATTAGTTTTTCTAAAAAGATTCAAAAAGCGAAAAGATTTTTTCCTAAGTTGTTGACACTCCCAATCATACCATTTACATTTAAAATTTTGTCTACTTGCGTTGTTGGAAACCGCAGATTGTTTAACAATTTGCAGTAATTTCTCCGCCATTTGCTCACAAGAAAGATTTTCAAGGTCAAAAATGTTTGCCGCCGAATCTAATCGTGATTTGTACAGATCTATACCATAAGCCATCCATCTCAATTTATCAACAGTATCAATTTGAACCGGTGGTGGTTGTAGATCTTGAAATCGACACGTTGTTATGGTTGGCATGTGTGCAGAATAATTCGCGGATTGTACTGTGAAGTCTTCAATTACACTCATCCATTCACCATTAGCAACGCAGTAATCTATCAACGAGCAACCCAAAGTTGAAACGAAAGTGAGTTCACCTCTCAAATCACTTTTAGATACTCCATTCAAGACAAAAAGTCCAAAATCTTCAAATAAATTAATAAGACGTCTACCACAACTGTTAAGTGTACTATCCAAAGAGTTCCTTTTCTCACTAAAGCTATGCACAAATTGTTCTACCAGTAAAGCTGGGTTTTGAAAGTTACTAATACGAGCGTTTAGATCACCCAAAATCAAAATGTTTTCAAGACTATATTCATTTAAGAACTCATACAATTCATCAAAGTCATGATTCCAATTGGTACAATTTAAATACGTTGGAATTATATGAAAGCGATTTTGCCTATACATTATTTCTATTAAAGTTTTTCTTCCAACTGATTTAAAGGTTACATAACTACTTATACAATTTTTAACTGCACATAAAATGCCACCACTTGCTCTCCCAAAATAATTATTTCTTGTGGCTGGAATACATTTAACATCAAAACCTTTGAAATATTTTAATATGTCGATTTCTCTGTCTTTTTCAAGAAATGTTTCAATCAAAATAATAATATCAAATTGCAAAATAAAATTGAAAAAATTAGGAAATATTAATTTGTTTTTTAAACCAGAAATATTGAAACATAAAATTTTATGACTTACAAAATAATGACAGACGGCAACACTTCCCTAACTATTGTTGACATTACGTGTCAGATTACTGCTCCCGGCCTGCATTCCATCGTGATTTGAATTGTTGTTTTGACGTTTAGGTTCATTCCTTTGATCTTGATGATATTGTTTTCTGGTGCCTTCAAACAAACGCCAACAAATGCCAGCTCTTCATCTGAGCTAATGATTAATCCTCGTGGAAAATCGTAAGCAAATAAGAATTTCTCTACTTGCAGTTTAATTCCTTTGATCAGTATCTTGGCGTTCGGTGCAAGTTCCAGTAACTCAGTTTTTAAATGATAAAGTGATTTTCTCTTTTCCCTCGCTATTAAAGATTGTTCTCGGTGAATAACAATTCCAGTGCCTTTTAATTTTTGTGCAGCGCCAATTAATTTGTTGGCAGTGTCTCCGGGATGAAATTTTATTACCACAGTGGTGTTATTGTTGTTAGTGAAGTCTTGTGCTTTATATATTGGAAGTAAAGCATTCTCTTGAAGTTGGAGAAGACCTTTACAAGTCTGTTTAGCAAACTCGACTTTATCTGTCTTCCCTTCTGCCGGAAAATGCATCACCACCGAATTTTCATTTTGTTTTCGCGAATAAGCCTCTATTTGACGTTCTAGAAGCTGACAATAATTTTCCATCGCCGAGACTTTAGTCAAAAGGTATGAATTGTGTGTCCGTAAAGATTGAATTTCTGAAGATATAGCTAGAACCTCATGCTTAGTTGCAATGTGTTGTGTTTTGTTGGTTATGCACTCGTCCAGAAGAAGTTTTAAATCCTCAATCAACATATTACCAACAGCCATTTTTTTAGATGATCTATTTGCAGATACTTTTTTGTAAGCTGATAACTGCTCGGGTGAGGTTTCAGATAATTTCCTTTTCGGTTGCATAGAAGGGTGATCCTCAGAACAAAGAAAGTGCTGTTGATGGTAGCAAGTCTTCCAGTTTTGTTATTTAATCGATGTTAATTGGGAAAAAAACCAAATGCGAACGTAAATTTTTTTTTTTTGTTTTAAACTTAGCGCTTAACTATTGTTTATTTTAAAACTAACTATTATTTTTAATAAAAAAAACTGAGACCTAGCAAAAAAAAGCTACTTTTCACTTTGACGTCTGTCAATTAATCCTGATAGTTGTACTATCAGTTTCAAGTACACTTTCTACAAAAAATGCACCCCAATGAATCGAGGTTCACAATCTTTTCATCATCTTTTAAGTTGTATACATTGAAAAATACATTGTGAAATGTGTTGAAAAAGCTCCTCCCAACTTTTTCAAACATGCACTAGATCTTGATCTTGGTGCTGTTATGCGACTTCTTCATCACAAAAAATTACCATAGGAAAACCCTTCTTCTCCGACACATGTAAGGTGAAGTGCTAGCTCTAAAAAATCCTTATACTAACAGTCCTGTTGGATGAGAATCAGGAAGGGCGAAAGGAAGGCAAATGAAGAAATCCCAATTAGCTGTTGCCAATATATTTGTAAAGTCTAGAAAGTCAAAACATGTCGACTTTATTGACTCAACCACATCGAGTGAATGGACAATAATCCTCCAATCAAGAGAGCCTTCGAAATTCAAGGCAAGATTCGAGGGAATAATGAAGACCGAAACTCTGGTTTAAAGATCAAGCCCCATCGCGGATGTCAGATTGCTGGGTCTAGCTGACTGAATGCAGCGTATTTAGGATCATAGATTATGAAAAGCCATCTATCTCAGGCATTTATCGGGAGCTGGATAAGTAAGTCATAATAATCTTCGTAATCCTTAAAGTAATTGCTTTTAAGATTTTGGTTGAAAATTCAAATACTTCTCTCAAATGTAAAAGCTCAAAACGAAAAATAATTCCAACCCAAAAATAGATTTTAGTTTTTCATAAAATACCCAGGTCCTACGGACACATATACAAATACAGCAGTGCGGGCGGAGTTGTTATTACTCACAGGGAACTCTGTTGCATTCCAAATGTATTTATGCGTTGCTCCAGCTAAGCCTAACGAACAGCCGAGCCGACCCAACTCCATCCGCTCACTTCAGTATAAATTCAAATTCAAAGGGAGCCTTTTAATTTTAACGCTGCTAAAACAATAGGCAAATTGATAATAACATCTCGCCTTCGCAGCGGGGCGCGAAAGTAGGAAAAGGATAGAAAAACAGATTAAATTCCAATGCCAAAGGGAATTACAGAATTTTCTGCTATTACCGCTCCATTCACGGTGGGGCTTGCCTGTTGAGTGCTTATGGCAGGCAACTCTGCTTCCTCTTCCAATCCCATCATCCTGCATTATTACGAGTTCATTAAATAATAATAATCACAACCCAACCCGAACTCAACCCGCAGCGAAAACCTATTTCTAGCATTTGTTCATATACTCGTAACTGGGCGGACTATGTTGTGGGAGGGCAGATGGCCTATCCGTAGCCTTTGGTGGAAATGCATTAAGCCGATTGAAATGTCTGTCCGAGCGTAAAAATCTGAGCGTGTGCTTTAGTGCATGCATGTACTGAATGTAGGTATGTACGAATGCGGTTTCACCAAAAAAGCTCCAACATTAGCGGCGTTGCCCGTTATTATGTGGTCAGCTTTACAGCGATTGTACATTTAATTGTAGTGTATATTATTTTGTGGAATGAGGTTAAGGCTGCTGAAAACATCGACTCTTTCCATCGACACCGATTGGCAATCAAACTAATTCGATGGAACTTGTTTTTCATACATATACGAATATATGTATATATGTATTTTAGGTATCCTCCGCTGATCCGTTTTTTATGTTTCAGGGTTTTAAATAAATATTAAAATACACAACTGGATCCTACAAAATTGCTCTTATAGTTGACTAACAAAAATTTGAAAATTTTACAAGAACATTTTAAAAAGTGACATTTTTTTATAAAAAAAAATAAAAATTTTTACCAGATTACAAAATTATGAAGAAATAAGAATAAACCAAAAATGAAGCAATATTCCCAAAAAAAGCCCAAAACATTATTTCATTATGCGAAGTTTTTAACAAAAACTTGATACATTGATTTATTTTAACTAAGCTTCAATAGACTATTTACTTAGTTTAATCGAAATTGATAGACACGTTTTTGAGATTATTTTGAAAAAACCAAAATTGTTCCAAAGTAGCTATCTGTTGCAGAGGAACCAATAAAAAATTTCATATAAAAAGAGGCTGGGTGCGACCCACACTGATAACTTCCCATTTGTGGTCTTGAAAACTTTATATTTAGATAAAAACATATTGTGACGTTTTCTTCAATTTTACCATAGCTATTAATGGAATTTGAATATGTGGGACTGGGTACAACTGAACAACCTTATTCATATACGTATGTACAGTACACACATACTTCTAAAAACTAAGTTAATAATAAAATTATAAAAAAATTATGTATTATATTATAGAAATTACTTTATTAGTTCGGTTCCAAACATTTTGATTGAAAAAAATTTAAAAACGAAATATTCAAATATAAAAGTTATGGTTTGGTTATTGATGGAAAGGTACTTACAAAATATATCCGCTCTAAAACTAGATATATGTCAAATATAAACCATTTGTTAGAAATTGTATTATGTATAAAATTAAATAATGGCAAAGTCAATATCATTGCTCGTTCTCAAGGTATTCAAGTCGAAAAACAAATATTACCACTTTTTAGTAGATTTTTTTTTATATTTTTGTTAAAACTGTCAATTCGATACTCGTCAAAATTTAACCATATGTGAATAATAAGCGACACTTTTTTCGAAAATGACTTTTTGATGAGGAAATATACTATATGTTAAGGGCCTGGGTTTCGCCAACCTATTATGCATGAAAAGGAAACTAGAGTACAAATAAAAAAATTTATCAACTGCCATGTTTTCTCATTAAAATAATGTTGCTCCCTGAAATTTGTATTATCCGCCAAAAAAATTATGCTAAGCGACATTAATAAAGATCTCATTGTCGTGAGCAACAAAAAATTTTGTTAGATGTCACTTAGTTTAACCAAAATTGTCTCTTAGCACACTATGATTCAACTAGAACTTTTTTCGTTTCCTGAACAATTTTAGAAATGTCGCTTAGTATACGTTCTTACGGGAAGGTATCGATGTATAAAACAACATACTCTAGAAGGCACTATCGGTGAACATTCCCAAGAAATTCGACTTGAAATACAATTTTAACTAGTTTTCACTAGAATTTTTAATAGTTCTTTTATTTAAAAAAGAACTATTAATTCAATATTTTTCAACATTTTACCAATTGTACAAAATTATACTATGTATAAAATAAACTAAATTAGAAGTCAATATCACTAATAGTTCTCGAGAAATTTGAGTCGAAAAACAATTTTTACCAATTTTCAATAGGATTTTATATAGTTTTATATTTTTTGTAAAAAAACTGTAAACTGATTTTTTTTGAAATTTTCACCAGTTGTCAAACACATTATTTTTCGTAAAATAAATTTATTTTGAGTTTCAAATTGTTTTCCGTTCTTAGAATATCTGGGTTATGAAATTTTTTTTTCTTCATTTTTTTTTTATTTAAAAAAATAAAAAAAATAACGTTATGTTCATTTCTCTCCAAATTTATACCAAATCTGTACGACCTTATAATGAGTACATTAAATTTTCTTTGAAATCAATAGCATTATTTTTTCGTGAGATATTTGAAACTAACCAAAATTTTTACTTTTTTTTAAAACCGTTATAGTGAAAAAAGTACTCACTTAATTTTAATAAACGCCCTTTCAGCCTCTTTCGAAGTTATTATCTATTAAACAAAATTTATTTGAAGTCGATATCTTTACTCGTTCGAACGAACGTACGTACACACACAGACATCTCTCTAAAAATGATTGATATAGCCTCTAGGGACCTTGAAACGTCGAGAAATGTCAAAAATTCCAATTTGACAAATCGGACCGATTACAATAACTCCAAGTTAATAAATGAAGCTGGGTAGCAAATTCGAAACATGTCTCTTTATCCAATAAGGATCTAGTTGGATGCACATCTGGACGCATTCAATTTAGATGCACAGATGTACGATGTAACCTAATTTATTGGACTTCGACAATAAGAGACCGCGATTTTTATTTAGCCTCGAAGCCAATACTCGTCCTTAAGAGCAAGTAAAAAACCTTTTAATGTTTCGATAAAAGCCAAAAACATTGTTTGATTACTTTTAGGGCTTACAAACTGTTGATTAATGTTCGATTTGGGTATTTTTTTATTTTTACGTAAATGTTTTTTTTTTTTAATTTTATTTTAAATGGCATTATTTTCTTCCATCTACTAATTTATATGAAAAGGTGTGTAGATACTATCTGTGTTTTTTTCTGGGTAAAATGAGTGTACTTTTTTAATGTGTTTTTTTTTCAATTTTAAAAGAATAACCAGTTGCAAGGAAAACAGCGAGAACAGCATCAGAGTTAAACAAAAAACATTATTTATATTGATTGAAAATCATTTTATATTGTTTGTACATTTTTCTATGAAGGAAAAATCGTTAAAAAGTTTGGACTCAAAATCTTTATTGGTGAACAACAAAAATCAGTTATTTGTATCAAACTCTATTAATTAGGATATATGAAATAAAAAAATCATTTCTGTTTTAGTGGAGTGAAGGGTACGACAGCACCTAACTAATGAGCTCACTCTCTAACCTGTGCAAAACGCAGTTGAGGTCTTTTGAACTTTCAATTGAATCTAGGTTAGGTTATAACCTGTATATATAACCTATAGGTTAAGGTTGGTGGGCTGACTGTTGATCTTGTAACCGTTACACTTAGATCAAAGTAGATCCGGTGTAGTACCCTAGGGGTTGTGATCCCTTGTATTGAAACCTATGATAATCCTATCAATTAAGAACGTTAAGGGTGTTGAGTGGTTACAGCAACCTACAGCCTGAAATGTCAGAGGGTTCTTCTAACTAATTAAAGAAATGTTTGTCGTCACATCATCACCTGGTTCATGATAGGTAGTAGATTTTTAAGGGTGTAGTCCTTTCCTTTCACCCACTTGAGAAATTATCCCTCAACCTGGCCCGTAGGAACATGTGGCTCCTTGCAATGTCTGGTAGAAGAGTTTGATATGTCAGTGTTTGGTGTATATGTTCGCTTGTTTGGTCAGTATTGCTGATTAAGTTGAAGAGGCTGTCTCTTTATAAAAGAGGATTTTACCACTCTAAAGGAGCGGTGGCCCCATCAACTCACTGATGCTCGTATTCGCCGTAGGAGTGGCAATCTCAGGTGAATAGGCGAGGTGCCCATTCTCCGTTCGTGCTGCTCCTACAAGAAACACGTGCATCGTTAAGTCAATTTCGTTCGTACTACACTATCGTATTGTAGCTCAAGGCGATTTTCAGAGTTTAGGAAGTTTTCATTTGTATCTTATAAGTTAATAAATTTTAATATGATTTTGCTTGGAATGCCAGAGAGCTTCTCTAAGTCGTTGAAGAAGTGCCTCCCTAGGTGTCTGTTTCTCAGATGATATAGCGCAGGACAGTGACACAGGTAGTAAGGAGTATCCTCGTGTAGATCCTCGTCACCGCATCCTCTGCATGAGTCGTCCATACTGAGTTTCATCTTTTTCTTGTTGTAACCGAGCTGGTTGTGATCGGTGATGATGCTCACTAGAAGAGAAAAAGACTTCTTACTCAGTTGGATGATAACGTCGGTCTTTTTTTTTCTGAAACTAGTTCACAGTTTTCTGCTTATAAAACAGGAATGGAGCGAGTTCTATTTCTTGTTTTTTTTTTTAGCTAGAACTTTGCTCTCGATTATCTATTCAATATTACAGGGTGGGACTGGAACTGTTGTGTCTGCTTGATTAAGATCAAGTGTTGATCCTATTCTTGCCAGCTCGTCAGCACTGGGACACGACTGTGGCCAGGAACCCAACAGAATCTAATGCTATGGTGTGTACCAAGAACACTTAGCTCTTTGCGACAGCAAGGTACAAGCTTTGTTTTGATTTCAATGGCAGAAATCTCATTTATTACCGCTTGGCTATCAATAAAAAGTTGATATCAGATTGTAGTATTGCCATCATTGAGACTGGTCTAGAAACTTTCGTCCCTGCCACGACCGCAGCTTGAAAGCCACTGCTGTAATCAGGAAGTCCAAGGCTAGCCCAAGGGTTTCTGAAAAGAACCCTGTACCAACACCGGTTTTCACCTTAGAACCGTCGGTATAAATTGCTAAAGAGGTCTTGAACAACTTGTAAAAGTCTATAAGCTTGGTGTTATGTAGTCAGTAGCTTTAACATTTTACTAGGTCGTTTAAAAATGTATGCTAGTTGTTTTAAGTCGATTAAATTAGTAATATAATTATTTTTGTATTGATAAGAACGCAAAAAAATGTTTACACATATTTAATTCTTACTTTGTTAACACCTTTGTTCTCTAGTTTCCAATCTGAGCTCTTTTACATCCAATAATATGCAGATATTAGAAGATATTCCACCGTCATGAAAAAGTAATTTGATTTTTTTTTATAATTCACAGGCACTCAAGGGTATGTTAAGAGAACCTTATAATGTTAACCACAACACGGGTGAGGTGAAATTAGGGAGGGAGAGAAGGCAGGTGTCGATTAACATTAGTTGTGAAAGTTTGCAAATTGGAATAGCAAAGAAAAAGCGATTAAAAAACGAATATCTATATTTGACGGTACGACCAAAGATAGGCTTGAGTAGTTCTTTGCAAAGCGGATATCACGGGTGACCTGATAAAAGGGAGGAATGCAACTGGCTACTTCGAGTGAACATTGCTTTTGAAAAAAGCGATAAAACAAGGAAATACATAAAACATTCCGACGGTGTTCAGAAGATGAGAATGAATCCGTAATAGCTCTATTTTCTATCAGTTTTACTTCCCATTAACACTCAGATAGCAACATTCAAAAATGAAACTACTACTGATTACATTTTTAGAATGCTTCACGAAGAATTGATCTCTGCTTTTAACGCTAATAGAATCTTTTACATAGGCGGTTCACACAAATAGGAATACTGGTACTCGTATGCAGTCATCCAGGTACAACTAAATGCAAAATACATCTGTTCTTTACGAGTAATCTTATTAGAATCAGCAAACAGCTACATCGCAGAACCAACAAAATTTAACCAGCTCTTACGCCAAATATGTATTAAGGACCATAAGAAAAAAAGTTTATTGAAGCTAGGCAAAACTCTGAAACATTTCTGCGAAATTATCAATCTGCTTACACGCGTATCTCACACAATCGGTCTCTTAAGAGAGAAGGCAACATAAGACTTTTTCTGAATTATAGTTGGAAAAGTGCTGTTAAACGGTTGGCATATTCTTGTCGAATATCATATATCCCGCCAAATTAATTTTCGTCAGACAACATTGCTGAAAAAATGCCACATCCACTCACCAAGTATTTGATTAAATATTTTTTTTTTCTAAATGATTTAAATCTAAATTTCTTTAATATTCTTTTTCCTAAATTTCTTCTTTCTCAATTTTAATCAAACATAAATAAGCAATTAATATAAATAAAGAAATATAGATTAAAGACGGCATCATGTGGTTGATTAATAAATAAAAATACTCTCCTTTTAGAGATTGTGCAAAATATTCCACATACGCCCCAGTGACCTTTATGAATATTAGATAAATTAAACCATCATTCCTATAGGAATTAATAGTATATCATTGCGGAAAGCATTTTGTGTTTGTCATGGTTGGAGTACCCTATAGGTAGCTTCAATCCCACTTTTGACCAGTGAACTAGGTATTCGATTTGTTCTGAGCTTAAGGAGCTAGAGAATTATTTTGTTTTTCTAATCAATAGATATTTAAATATAAGAACAAAAATAAAAATCGGAACAATCTGAAAATCGAGATATTTAAAGAAGGAAGAAGAGGCATTAAGGAAATAGTTTTCAATAATTTGTGGAGATATTTCTTTTGGCAAGATTTGATGTTTTCCTTCAAAAGGAAATGGATTAATTTTTTACCCATGTTTGAGATTATGAGAAATACGGAAATTTTTCGAATACATTTGTGTTAGTCTTTGGCTTATATCTTTTTTAGAAAACGGTTTTTAGTCTTGAAATTCAAAGGGATCATAGCAATCATGGAATTTATTAATTTAAATATTTATTGTTGAATTTGAATTTTGCATCTATATTTGAGCACAGGCCATCCAAACTGATTTTTACTTGCGACTTAAAGGTACTATAAGGCAAGCTATGCATTCGGAAAAAACATCGAATTCGAGATTTTGATCAAAGTTGACATTACGATGATAGCGAACACGAAAAAAGTGGGTCTTAAAATCCTGTCTGTCTGTCTGTCTGTTCGCTTACAGCCTAAGCTGGGCTGATTTTCTTCAAACTTGGTAGATATGGTTCTTAATTTTTTACCCCCACACTTTTTTACTTTTTTTTGAAGACCACAAATAACGGTACCTGCCCTACGAATTTTTTCCAAAAGTTTATAAATATTTTTTTTTCTCAAAAACTGTCCCACAGATTTAAAAAAAAAGGAATTAAAAAAAATTCATTTAGTTAAAGCTAAATAATAGTTGAAAAAAATTTCCAAAAAATGGTTATTTTTGGGACCCCCTTGGAACCATTTTTTTTTTTTTTTTGATTTTCTCAAAAACGGTAGGACCGATTTTGATAATTTTTATATTTTATATTTTATATTAAGGCTCCCCAGCAGTTTCAATATTATTGTGTATTCAATTTTTTTTTAAAACTTGATAAATAAAAGTTTCTTAAAGAAACAAGAAATGAGAAAAAAATTTATTTTACCTAAAAATAACGGTACCCTGCATACAAATGTTAAAAAAAGTTTTTCGAAATTTGTATTTTTCTCAAAAACAGTTGCGAGAATTTTGTTAAAATTTTTTTTCGTTCTAATAATTCTTACGATCTATATCTATATAATTTAATAAAAAAAATTGAAAACAAGATATTACTGACACTACCTACCATAGAACGATTTTTTCGAATTTTGAATTTCTCACTCTCGGCATAATGAAATATTTTATAGAGCAGCTTCTAAAAATTGAAAAACGTTTAAAAAACATTGAATTTCAAAACTTTAAGTAAAATATTTTTTTTTTTTTTTGAATTTTCAGAAAAAAAATCTATTTTTTTTTTTTTTGGAAAATTCAATATCTCAAAAACAGCTGAATATATTTTTTTTTGTAAATTTAATTTTTATTCGAACAATAATAAAAACTTTAAATTGGCGTACCAAAATTTTTTCTTAAAAATGTTTCAAAAATTTTTAATAAGAAAGCTTATTTTTTTTAAGAAACCACTACAATGACTTATAATTTTTGTTCTCTCATAAGTTCGTATTTGCATAGCATTCTGTTTTTATCTGTTACTACTTAAAGAATTTAAAAAATAAAATTTATCCTAATGAACAATTTTCCCTAATAACATTCGTTTTTAAAACTCCTAGTCTATTACATAGGAGCAAGTACAATAAGTTCTGAGTACATGTACGCATTGATTTGGGGTTTTGTAAGCCAATAAAAAGACTGTGAAACAATTGTTTCGATGCATTGAAAGTTGATTTGGGTATGTTTCAAAATCTTAATTTCAATTTTTATTTTGGGTTATATAGTTTTTTGAGGTCATCTTATTATACTATAACAGACCATTGGGTATACAAATTTCTCTTGCCATCATAAGGGTATTATAAAGAAAGCTTAAATCTTAATTTTTGACAACCAAAATGATGTCTGCAATAAAAAAGTGAACTCGTTTTTGTAAATAACAACCCAGTTAAAAATTTTTCAAAAAATCGTTTTTCTTGTCAAAAAAATAAGGCTTTCTAGTCGATTAAGTCAATTCGAAACCCTTATTTAAATACGTTCTTGGATTTGAGATAATCATTAAATGTTTGACAGTTACGAAGCCCATTAAAATTGTGTTTTAAGAAAATGTTTTGCCTTTTACTTTATTTTTTGCGTCAATTTTCCAATGTTTTTAATAGTTATTCTCCTATTCGGGACAATACAATACGGGACAAATACATACATCAAATTCAAAACCATGAAAATCGGTGGAGATTAAGTACTCATAACTAAAAGCGCCTGCATGGGACTAGCAACTTTGTTCTAAGAGATGTTCAAAATCATATTTAATCATTGATACTATCTATCAAATAAATTCAATTGCATGATAATTAAAAATAAAAACTTTAAAATATTTTCCGAATTTTATTTCAATTTAAAATTCTTTATTGCCTTTAAAAAAAACACCCTTAACATATGCATTTATACATTTATTTTGTTTCAGTAAATCGTTAACACATTTTTTGCAAGTATGTTGATCACTTTAAAGGTGCAGATGGGAGCGGAGGGGTTCGACAGAAATTAAAAAAAAAAATAGGCCTCTTGAGTAAATGTACATATGAATTCTCTTAAAATTTTCAAAAGAACACAACAATAAATTATTTAATTTTATCCAAAATCTTCAACGTTATAATCCTGTAGCCCAATATGTGTATTTAATGGCAACATTTGTTGAAGCAAGTTTTACTCTGTACTCTTACCAACTTACCAAAATGCAGTATTAAGTGCACACAACTCTTTTTTCCACTCAAAAAGAACAACGATGCCGAAGAAAATGGATTTGTTTTTGGAGTCCTTACCACTCCTTGGCTAAGTACTACTCACACACAATCGCAACCTCAGACCGAAATTCTTGGCCACTTGAGTTCTTTTATCCCGAGAAATGCTTAAAGGAGTCGTGTCCCAATTCACAAGTTAACACATCCGGATGATATCAATTTTTAATTCCTCCCAACTTGGTTACTTTTAAGGACGATTGTGTTGCAGACTTTCACAAAAACTTCGGTTTCTTTCACTCTCGGTTCGGTTCCGCAAGCGTTACTCTCAGAGTAACTAAGTAATGAAGTTTTCCTGTTAAATTAATTGTTATGTCTTCCTGAGGCGGATATGCCGGTTGCTTCCAGTTTGTTTTATATTATTATTATTTTTTTTTGTCCTTGCTGTTTATTTATGCTATTTTTTTTTTTGCCTTATTTTTATTCTGGTGTAATTTCTCGACTACTATTTATTTCTCGTATGCATGCGCTTCATTGTCCCAAAGGATGGCGCATTCATGAATGTTTGAGTGATAGTTGTTGTTGTTTCCTTATTTTTTGCTTCGTGTTTTTGTATAGTTATCCTTTTTTTATGTTTGTGTATTTTGCTTTTATTCTCTTTTCATTAATTGGATTACTTTCATGCGTCGTCTTTGTCGTCCTTTTTGCTACATACTTTCTATATGTCTCTCCTTTTTTTCCAAATGAAATTTCTCCTAGGAACTAAATTGAAAAAAGTGTAATGTTAAATAAAGCCTGAATAGCAGGTTCCTTTGGTTTCAATCATAAAAGTCCTAGACCATATATGTATATGTGCACTGTTGAGTAGTGTGTCATTAGCATGTAGCTGATGCTGGGTATAATTAGAAGTTGGCTATTTTTTTTTGTCTCAGGTGAAGTAGAATGACGAATAACTGAATGCAGAGACGTGTCACAATCCTCGTATCACATTCATGCAAGTTGAACGTTTTAATTACATTCACTGAGTAAATTCATATTTCTTGTTTTGAATTTAGTCCTCACATAGCATGTCATCCTGGTCTAGGATGAAGCTTAATTCAACCAGCTTCTAAGGGCAGACTGGATACATATTTTTGAATAATTCTAATTTGTATTATTATGATATTGTTTTTAATTTTTGTATGTGTCTTTGAACGTAATACTTTAAACATGATATCTGTAGGGCAGTATCTAGTTTGAATTCATGAGGGAGCCTTACAGATTGAAATCAGTAACTTTTACGGTAGGTACCTAACTATTTATGTATTTTATTTATTCAGCTCGATTATTGAATCCGCCAAATGGAATGGAAAGGTAATCTTTTCTAACTACTCAATTCTTGAGTTGATATTAATTAGAGGTGTAAATATGTCAAAATTTAACCTCTCAGCAACTGAATGAAATATTTATTAATGCAGGGTGCGTTTTCAGTTCCAAATCGGTGTTTTTGTTTTTTAATAACTTTAAAATATGTAAAATACAATTTTATAATTTTTATTTTAATAATTGATTATATGGTCTTTAAGATTATGATTGATAATCATTTCTCCCCAACTGTTGGGCCAATTAAATTTTATTCGGGCTTAAATCCTTTTTAATAATTTTTAGCAAACATGACGGAGACATTTTGAATTCCAATTGCACGACATCTTTGAGAGGTTTCCGGCCATTCAGCAACACTCTGCCTTAGTGCAACAATCTTTTCTGACGTACGTTGGCTTACTTATCGCCAAGGTCTTTACTTATAAATTAACTTTATAAATTTGAAGTACAAAGCAAAAATTACTGAGACTAGCTACATTCCAATTGCTGTCGAATGAAAAATTACAATCCAAGGAAATCTTCGACTTATACCGTGACATAAATGGAAACGGGATAACGGATCGAAGCACACAAACAGTACCAAATTCAATGTTTAAAAAAAATGTATTTGAAAATTAACAAGCTTAAGTATTTGGTCATACAAGAGATTCGAAGGGTCTCAAAAGAAATTAATGGATCAACCTTTAAAATAGTTCCCGGAATAACTACTGATGTTCTTGCTATCCACTTCAAAAAATTCTACGACAGAAAGAAGACCTTAAATTTTCTTATGCTGAACCTCTTTTCACTAACCACACATTGGATAGCGGAATAACCGTAGCCGAAGTGTAGTTTGTTCTGCACAAATCAAATAAAATGCATGACTGGATCGCATGTACTTGCTCTCATGTAAAAGTACTATGGAGCTTAGAAAATGTTCATAAATAAAAATAAAACATGGACTTAATGAGATAAAAATATTCAGCATTGCTATCTGATTTCTAGAAAAGTATTAATTTATGCAAATCAAGGTGAAAATCGTTTTATTATTAAAATAATTTCTTATGAAAGAATTTTCCTTAAAATGCTTAAAAAAATTTGGGATGCCAATTTTTAGTATTTAGTAATAAAGATTTTAGGAAATAATTTCAAAAATAATCGCTCACACGTTTTCCAGCTACTGATTTTTCAAAAAACCCAAAAAATAATTTTTTCAAATATTTGTATATAAAATATTATTTAAAATTTAAAGGAGTTCATATACAAATTTTAGTCAAAATCGTTAGAGCAGTTAATGAGAAAGTTGAAAATTAAAATATGACAAATACCGTTAGTACCATTTTTTTCTCAATTTTTTTTTTGACCAAATTGTAGTCCATAGCTATGATAACACACCTAATTTTTACTTGTGACTTATAGGTGCTACGGGCGGGTCAATAAGTCCGTGACTTTTGGAATAAAACACAGATTTTTTGATAAAAAAATAATTTTATTTTTTAACGTAGTCTCCCTTGAGCTCTATACACTTTGTCCAACGCTTCTCCAATTTGTTTATCCCTTCCAAAAAAAATGATTTGTCGAGATCCTCAAAATAGGCCTTTGTTTGCGAGATGACTTCATCATTGGAGTCAAATCTTTTTCCACCAAGCCATTTCTTCAGGTTTGGGAACAAGAAGTAGTCGCTCGGAGCCAAATCTGGAGAATAGGGTGGATGAGGGAGCAATTCATAGCCCAATTCATGGATTTTTGCCATGGCAACTGCACATGTGTGCACCCTTGCATTGTCTTGGTGGAAAAGAACTTTTTTCTTGGCCAAATGAGGTCAGTTTTTTTTTTTCAAATCGTCATTGAATCGGTCCAATAAGTTGGCATAATATTCCCCATTGATTGTTCTTCCCTTTTGAAGGTAGTCAATGTGGATTATCCCGCGTGCATACCAAAAAACAGTTGCCATAACTTTATTGGCTGACAAACCCACCTTGGCCTTCTTTGGCGCCGATTCACCCTTAGAAACCCACTGTTTTGACTGTTGTTTGATCTCTGGTGTATTGTGATGGATCCATGTTTCGTCCACGGCTACAAAACAGCGCAAAAACTCCTCCATATTGCGATTAAACAATGCCCAACCTTCCTGTGAAGTTGTTACACGATTGCGTTTGTGGTCGACTGTGAACAAATGCGGCACCCATCTTGCGGAAAGCTTTCTCATGCCCAAGTGATCATTCAAAATTGAAACCACTGAGCCATGCGAGATCCCTACGGCTTCCACAATCTCTCGCACTTTCAATCTTCGGTCGGCCAACACCATATCGTGAATTTTTTCGATTGTTTCGGGTGTAGAGACCTCAACTGGGCGTCCAGGACGTTCGGAATCTTCAGTGCTTGTACGGCCACAAGCCCACAACGAAATTCAGTAAACCACTTTTTTATCATTGAAATCGATGGTGCAGAGTCCCCATAGTATTTATCAAGCTTAGCCTTGGTCTCGGTAATGATTTTTTTTCGCAATAAATAATGCTTAATAAGCACACGAAATTCACTTTTTTCCATTTTCTCCTCAAATTAGTGAGTAGTCTGATAAAAATAGCTGTCAAACACAAACTAACTGACGCAGCAAGTTTAAACTTTGACAGGAGTCAACTGACAGTTGCCTGTTGACAGGAGCAGTGTTGCTGTTTCAGTAAAGAGGTCAGAAATTCAAAAAGTCACGGACTTATTGACCCGCCCTCGTATAAGGCAAGTTATGCATTCGTAAAAAAAATCGAATTCGAGATTTTGATCAAAGTTGACATTACGATGATAGGGAAACCAAAAAAGTGGGTCAGAAATCTGGTCCCTGACGAATCCACCAGAGGGGCAGAGCTAAAGGTTAAGTACCTGGGAGTGCACTTCAACGAGTTACTAAGGTTTAACCTACACTCAAGAAATATTCTGAAAAAGGCCAGCTCCGCCTATAGCCGTTTGCACCCAATGCTGACAAGAAGATCAGGTCTTAGCCAACCGATAAAGATATTAATCTACAAGCAGCTCCTGCGACCAGTGATCAGCTATTCCTTTCAAGTCTGGTTTTCAATCTCAAAGACAGCTATGAAGAAATTTCAACTATTCGAAAAGAAGATACTGAGGACAGAAACACTACAGGAACGAGCATCTCTACACAGAAGCGAATTTAATTCCACTGGACAAATATCTAGTTCATTCAATTCAAGCTCACCTGCTTTCCTCTCCAGATTGCTGACTTGACCATAAATATGCTTTTATGTGTTGATAGCGAGGTGATACTTTCTGAGTCTCCACACAATCTCCAGATTTGGTGTTCTCAAGATCTACCCGGAACCAAACTTCAAATAGAACTAGAACTTAAATGGAAGCCTTTTGCCTTTTGGTATCTAACGAGTACAAAACCATAAGTTTTATCACGTAACCCGTAAAGCTAAAACTTCACAAAATCTGTTTAATCTGTCATGGAGAAACATATTTTCAAACCAGCGAATAGAACTATCAGCGAAGGCAAGATATTTGATGTTGTTATTAAGAGTTCACTTTTTGCCATGATGCCCAGGTGTGGGGAATCAAAGAATTAAAGTTTAGCAGATGTTTCTTGAAGAAACTGGAAACGAGTCTTCCCAAAATGTTAAAGAGCATGCAAAAATTTCAAGCCGACTACATTATCAATGTCTTATCTTATGATGACCGGAAAACAAAACCAATTGCAATCTGTGAGAGCTTGGAAACGAGGACTGGTGGGTGTCAAAATAGAAAGCCTTGGGAAACGTGTGTGTGGAGAAATTGTATCGCTGAATTCATCAAATTTGTGTCGTGTTAAAGATCAACTCTACAAAGTAGTACGAACTCATATTATCAAACCAGACTTTTTTACTCCAAACTGTAGCGGAATCTCATGGAACAAACTACTTCAATGATTCACTAAACTACAGAGAATTGTCTCGAAGGTTAATAGATTAGATTTAGATTAGATTGATTTTATTTACAATATATAATATACACAATTATTATTACACAATCATTTAAGCATGGCATTGCCGTCTGCCTGATTGACAAAATTTAAAAAGATACTGACAATTTAAATACATAAATAGATAAAGTTACAATTAATTCCTAAAAGTATTCTGCTGATATTTTGCTTCTATAATTAAGAGCTATTTTACAAAATTTGAACATCTTTGGTACATCTACTTCATTTAGGAGGTCTATCACTTCATTCTCGTTGAGAAAATCACGCCCCAATGTATATCTTCTTGTTTCCCTTAAGACCGGGCACCTTCCGATAAAATGAAAAATGTCCTCTCGTTCAGTCAAGTTACACATATCGCAAATGATCGGCAGCTCTTCACGATGCGGAATAAAATTAAGATTTAGAAGCTCCCCTCTTAGTCGAAACATGCATGAAATTTGTTCGATAGTCAAATCGTCTCGAAAATAATTTTTTTGATTAAGGTCATGATTTAGCCTGCTATAAATCACCCGATGTAAAGAGCTTGAGGCCTCTTCCCGATACTTCTCTCTATACTTTTCATCCAGACGACTGATTAGATCATACATAGTCAACTTCCATGTATCCCGTTCGTTGATTGCTAGCTCCACACCAGTTTCATGAGCCAGTTCTATCCACTCTTTGAACCATCCTGTCTTACTTTGAATCGCTTGTAGAGCTGCTTTTTTCGGTAAGCGATTGTTAGGCATATTGAGCACTTTCATAATGTAGTCCACATGTAGTTTCAAGGTACTTATGAATAGTGGTGAAATACCTGTCTCCATTATTATCATGTAGTTTGGGGTATTTGGAGGAAGATGAAAAATTCGTTTTATGTAGAACCTGAGCAATTTTTCCACGGTTTCATACTTCTTTACTCCCCACACTTGAGCTGCATAAAAAAGAACAGATTCAGATACAGATTTGAAAATTTTATATTTGCTGCTGTGTACAATGTCCTTATTATTAAAACATTTTTTCCATGCCATATTAATGGCGGTTTTCGCCTTTAACAACTTTTCGGTGAGATGCTTTTCCATGTTTAAATTCTTTGTGAAAAGGACTCCTAAGTATTTATATTCTTTGACAACTTCTAATCTTTCGTTGTTGAAACACCATTGTTCGTTAGAGTTAGTCCTGCCTCCACCTTTATTGAATACCATTACCTTCGACTTATTCAAGTTAACAACCAGGTTCCATCTCGTGCAGTATTCGGACAATTTGTTTATCATAAGTTGCAGCGATGCTGGAGTGTTGGCAAACAGAACTATATCATCTGCAAAAAGCAGAGCTTTGATAGTAACTCCAGCATAATCTACACCTCCTGGTAATGCTCTTGTTATGTCTTCGATAAATAATGCGAATAAACTTGGGCTTAGTGCACATCCCTGCTTGACTCCTGTCTTCGTTTGAAACCACTCAGATACATTTTTACCATCCCAAACTGCGGCCCTGGTGTCCATATACAAATTCTGCAGAACCCTCCCAAACTTAAGCGACATTCCCAATCCAAACAACTTATACATTAGTGCATTTCGGTCAATTGTATCGAAAGCGGCTTGGAAGTCTACGAAAAATGTATAAAGTTTTTTATTTCTATTAAGGAACGAGTCAGCGATGCTTCTAAGCATAAAGATATGGTCTATGGTTGAGTATCCAGATCTGAACCCAGCTTGAGACTCACTTAGCAATTGATTTTCTTGTATCCATGCGTTCAATCGCTTTAAAAGAATTGAAGTAAAAATTTTATAGGATGCGTTTAGAAATGAGATTCCTCGATAATTTGCTGGATCTTCGAAACTGCCTTTTTTGTGGATCGGGAAGATCAGGCCATCCTTGAACTGCTGTGGTATAATTCCATATTCTAAAATTTGGTTAAACGTTATCCTGAGTTTTTTACGCAGTTCATCAGTACCATATCTATAGAACTCCCCTGGTATTCTATCCGAACCGGCCGCTTTTCCATCCGATAATTCATTTACTGCGAGTTGAACTTCTTCTTGGGATATGCTAGAGTCCAAAATGCCATCATAAAAACCAGGCTGAGCATAATGTATAAGGTTTTGACTTATAGAGGTTGGGTTAAGCAATTGACTGAAATGGACTTGCAATCTTTTTGAATCTAGTCCGCTACTAATCATATATTTTGTGCCGTTCAGTTTCCGGGCCAAATTCCAAAATTCGGATGAATTTTTGCACCCAGCTAGTTGGAGGGCCTGAGTTTCATAATAGTTTTTCTTTTTTTTTCGGCAAAGCTCTTTATATTTTTGATTGTAATCAATGTACACGTTTTTGGCGAAGGACTCATCAGACCGTCTAAACTCATTAAGCCAAGCGTATGAAAGGTTTCTCGCATGCAAACAATCTTTATCAAACCATGGTTCTCTAAAAGTCTTGTTCCGTTGAGAATAACTGTTCGGTTCAAGATATGCTCCTTTTATACATATTTCGATAGTGTTTAAACTGCATTCGTTTTTATCTAGCAGAAGTGTATCCAACTGTCTTTTATAGTTCGAAGCAGTTGAATTTCTCCATTGCAGTTTAGGCAGAAGTCCCAAATCCAAATATTCTTCATTTTCTCTTTTTTCACATTCAAGTGACACCACAATCGGCATATGATCGGAATATGGTCTTTTTTGTACCTCAAAATTAGTGATAATTGAATCCCATTCCCCGCTTGCAAGGCTATAATCGATGACGGAACTCCCCTGTTTGCCGACAAATGTGAATTCTCCTTGTGAATCTCCTTTAAAAGTACCATTTTGGATTCTGAATCCGAACGAGTTGCAGAAATCGAGTAGCTTTGAACCTCTTGTATTTTTAGTTGTATCTTTTGTGTTTCTGTTGCGCCCAATTCTTTCGTTTTCAGCACCACCTTCGTTTCCTATTCTCGCATTCAAATCTCCGACGATCAAAGCATTTTCCATGTCTCCACAAGCTATAAACTCGCTTATTTTTTCGAAATCCGCATCCCAGTGGTTGCAATTGATATAAGCTGGTATTATGCGAAACATTTTCCCATCAATTTTTAAATCCAAACAGATATTTTCTCCAAAATTTTTAAAATCGCAGTTGATGTTATCAGAATCTTTTCTGAAGCCGAAAATGCATCCCCCACTCGCTCTTCCTTTCGCATGGCACTTTGTTGCTGGTATTATTCTAATATTGTAATTTTTGAATTTTCCTTCGTGATTCACAAAATTTTGATCAGATAAATATGTTTCGTACAAAAAAAATATTTCGAATTGGTTAATAAAACTAAAAAAATCTATAAATATGCACTTATTATTAAGCCCTGCCACATTATAAGACAATATTTTTACAATCTTTAAATTTTTCCTATTATTATTCTTATTTTCTACATTAATTTGGTTGAAATTATTTAATAGGCAGACGGCATTATCGTTAAACATTAGGTTGGTCCATCAGAGATGGCGCATGTGAATCGTTCGCTTTGAAGTTTTTTCGCCGACCAGGAACGCACCCCACCGAAATGTCATTTACCAACTGGTCTAACAACTGGTCTCCGCCCATGCCGTCACATTTCAAGTTGTTTTCGCTGTCAAAGTTAAACGATTTGCCTTCAACCACCAATGTTTGTCCTCGGATTTGTGTTTTTAGATTTTTGTTTTTAGCTAATAAATCTGTTTTTAACTTGATTAAAAGTCTCCTTCTGGCTCGTGCAGATGCAGGTAAATCTCTGTGCATAGAGATTCCGGTGTTCCGTAAATTAATTGTTGATTTTAAGATACGTCCAACGTCCTCCCTTCGGTTAAGCCTTACGATGACATTCGCTATGTTGTTGTTTTTTGAGCGCAACACTCTTGTTGTGGCAATAATGTTTCCGTCGTTGGATTGTAAAAGATCCATGCAACACTTATTCGCCTTCTCCGCCGCGTCCTCACCCTGATTAATCGGAATGTGTACCACTACATTTTTATCATTTGCCCTTGTCTCTAGAAATTCAACCTGGCGCTCCAGAGCGTTGCAGCGGCCTTCAAAATGTTTCACCTGAGCTTGCAAAGCCAAGTTGCTTTCTTGGAGATTGTGAATTTCTTTGTTGATGACATCTAAATCCGATCTTGTAGGCATGTCCTTCAATTTGATATCTAAGGTCATCGATATTATTTCCTGGATCATATTCCTCAAATCTGTGACTTCCATCGCTCCAACAGCCATGGTGTTTTGGCTAGTAGCAACTCCTTCATTCAATGGAGACTCTGGAAAAACTTCTTTGTGCGGTCGTTTAGGTTGTTGTGTATTTTGTATGTAAGATTTTGTTGGGGGAGTTCGATTCATATTGAATCCTTTGTTTTATACACTGAGATGTGACAAGCCAGATACCTCTGATTTTTTGTTTTGTTTTAAAAGCTTATATAACTAAGGTTACCTTTTATGTTATCACTTTTAAAAGAAATACTTGAAAAAAAAAATCAGAAGTTAATGAATTTAAAATTATATTTGTGAGTTTAACTTATTAAAACTATAAAAAAAAGCCGGAGCGATATAAAATTGAACCATCTACTATCACAGAGCAAGGCTCTGTTTCCCGGGTCATAATTCGTACTAGCACTCACCTGCTGAAAAGCAGCCTTCACCGCCTCCACTTTCTCTTGGGGATCTTCGACCATTAAGGGGTCATCGTCCGCGACGGCTATCAATTCTGATTGAAAGTCATCAGTAGCAGTCGTTTAAATTTTAAATTCCTTGTTCTATTTTGACAGAGTCACTCAGAAGAAGTTGAAACACTTGACTTTGATGTTATTCCTTTTGGTCTTACACTTCGTTTGGTATTCATGAGAAATCCATATAAGCCACCACTCCCTTGATCTCGGTTCATGTCTGGATTCCTCAGAGTTTAGCGCAAATGTATAAGTAATACACAATTTTCCATGCTTGAATTGACATTTTATGACAATTGTCCATAATTGCAAACATAAACCTTTTTCCCTTTGGAGCGAAATCCTTAATTTCATATATTATTTCCATTCGTCGAAAATGTATCAAAATGAAAATCCCCGTTAAAATAATAATGCCGCATATTGCCACCAGTGCTCATGCTTTTTTTATTTTTCCTATCCAAAAAATCTGCTGTTATATGCCTATTTGCCTGCTTTAAAGGAGCTTACTCACACTCTTTTTCGAGCGCATAAGAAGAAAACTCAATCAGACTTTACAAAACCATAAACACAGACAAATCCTTTAGAATTCTGCGATATATATATTTTTTTTTAAAGGCATATCATTATTTGATTCCGCTTCATAAATATTTTTTACTGCCAAAGTATAAATACGTGAGAAAATACGTTTAAGATGGCTTTCAGGGTTATATAGATTTGCCATATAAATCGGGAACAAAATAAGCAACATCCTTCCACCAAGAAAATAGACAAGGCATCAATTTATGTGATGTGTTCAGCCAGCAGTGAAAGAGGATTAACACCCCCTTAGAGGATGTTTACAAAAAAAGAAAAAGATGGTGCGCAAAAAGATTTACTAATGAATCAAGCCTGAAGGTTTTGACAAAGATTATCGGAAGGCATTTTTTATATTGTATCCTGTGAAGGAAACAAAAATACCACCACCTACTTCCTTTTCTTCCTTATTCGGTTAGAGTTAAGTCAAAATATTATTTGTTTACTTAGTATTATCGTTCTTAATTCAAGACTTGGAATATGTTCACATTGATCCCGATCAACGATTCAAACTTCTCTCGAAATTTGCATCATTTCCAATGTCGACTTTCCACATATATTTTTTGTTGAAAACATTTTTCGACAGAAAATTGTGGGTTCTCCTGCATTTCTGCTAACGGCAAACAGGAATAGTTGAGAAACGTAAGTTGCTAAGTTTAGGCTTACTATGAATCTTAATAACTTCTAATTTTGTTTTCTTTTTTAGTTTTCAGATATCCAATTTCTCAACCATTTCCAATGTTCTTAGTTACTTGGGTCTTTGGACCTATTACGATTGTGAGGTTCTATTGCGAGGCATAAGCTCCTCAAAACTCCTACGTGACATTATGTATGATTTCTGGAGATGTATTTCAGCTCTCCCCAACTCTTCGCCGCCCAAGCAACATCATTGGAGCTAAGTGTTATTTAAATGTTCTTTTACAGCTTTGAGAGAGTTAAATGTAAGGCCCTAACTCTATTTCAAAACTGACTGCAGCTTTCGTCGAATGAATTTAAAAATCTATCTCTATAAAAGAGTTTCTGAGCAATCTTTAACCCTGTTGCGTTTGAAAGCTTTCTTCTCTCAAACTCAATGAATTAGCTGCAAGTGAGATCCATGTTACCTCGAAAGGCATATCTAGAACCTGTTTTTGAATAAACGAGTCTTAAGAGCAGTTCAAAAAGTGCTTTTCGAACTTTTGTACAGCCAAAAATGTTTCTTGGGCGATCCGGTAGAAGCATGGATTCAAGCTTTGAGCGAAATAGAATTGGACAGAATTCTAAAGGAAGACTTTGATTTCCCCTTTTTACTTCTTACATCTTATTAGGTTCCACCATCGGTAGAAACAATACTCCTAAGATATTGAAAATTGTGCACCACTTCTACAAGTTGTCCAAAGATATTCACTTGGATAGACGAAGAAATTTTTATATTTGGTGTATTGATCATCAGAACCACGATTTCAACTTCTATCTTCACCCTTGTTGTCATTTGATGGACATCCATTATTCTATGAGAGAATAACCATACGTGTCGTCAACGTAGTCTTTATTTTTGAGATATAATTGAAGATTCCACTGAATTTTCCCATTTCCATTGGACAAAGCTACCTGTAGTACAACGCTTATTACCAACAGAATTAGTATTGGTGACAGTATACAGATTTTTCTGTGCCCATTTTGTGTCTCCGAGGTGGTCTTTTATAGTGTAAGTGGGCGATTTAAACCACATTAAAGTGCTCCCTCCATATATCGACCTAGTCATATTGATAATTTTGTGAGTTGAATCGACAATAAAATTGTCAATTTTCAACAAATTACCGGTGTAGTAAATACGATAATTTCAGATTGTCAATTTCATGAATTAAAGATTTGCCATTCATATTGACACCTACGACTTTTATATAGAAAATCACGATAGTGGTATTGATAACTAAATTATCAATTTTCTCTTTGAAAACGATTGTTATTAATTTGATTATAGAAGTTGTCAAATTAAACACTTCGATTCGCAGAAGTTGTCAAACTGAAGACGACTGTTGTCAATTCAAAAACTGAAATTATCAATTTGATCACAGCAGTTGTCAAACTGAAAACTATGGTTGTTAATTTGATTACACCAGTTTTCAAATTGAAGACTTTGATTGTAAATTTGATCACAGAAGTTGTTAAACCAAATACCACGGTCGTAAATTTTAAAACTGAAATAGCCAATTTGATTACAGCAGTTGTCTAACTGAGAACTGCAATTACCTATTTGAACACAGGAGTTGTCAAATTAACAACTTGTACTGCTGCTACTGCTCTAAAATTAAAAACTGCGTTTGTCAATTTGATCCCAGTAGATATCAAGTTGAAAATCACAGGTGTCACATAAAAAATTACAAATGATAATTTGATTTAAACAGTTGTCAATATGAAAACCACGTTTGTAAAATTTAAAATCGTAGTTTTCGCGGTTTTCAATAGACAATATTATTATGATAAAACTTACAATTGCAGTTTTTATCAATATAGATGGCTGTTTTGTAACTAAAAAAAAAGGTTTTAATTTACATTTCATGGCTGAAGCTTTACTTACTATTCAAAGTTTAGAGTAATCTTATTATAAGTCATTTTCATTCTGAAATAAATAAATAAATTTGGTGGTGAAAGAGTTCGGAGTGAACCAGAACTTGGTGACTTACAACTCTCAACCATTCCTGTGTGCGTGTTACCAGGGAACAGAGGGGACCTACAATTTTCTGCCGATTCTGAACGACTAATGAGCAGCACTTTCCATGACAAGAGATACGAGTACTCTTGCAGAATTTGTCAATTCCTCGCAAGAGGCAGTACACCCCTGAAAAAAACTTTGTAATGTCAACTTTTATCAAAATCTCGAGTTCGATTTTTTTACGAATGCATGACTTGCCTTATAGTAGATACCTTTAAGTCGCAACTAAAAATTTAAAAAAAAATATTTTTCAGGTTTTTGAAAAAAATTCCATTTTTTTTTGAAAAATCAGTATCTTCAAAACATGTGAATGATTATTTTTCTAGATTTCTTAAAATCTATATTACTAAATACTTAAAATTGGCATCCCAAATTTGTTTTTTTCTTGACAAAATTAATCTTCTATTTTTAAACTTTGTTTGCACAAATTCACACTTTTCTAGAAATCGAACGGCAATTTTATGCATTTGATCATTTTTATCTTATTAAATCCATGTTTAAACTTATTTTTAAACTCCAAAGAACTTTAACATTACAACAAGTACATGCGGGTCGTGTATTTTTTTTATTTCTGACTTCCTCTAAGAACATAAAAAAAATATTTTTGGATTTATTTCACAATCGGGTTACTGATTCTTGAAGTATTTATTTCAAAAATACAAAATTGGTGACATTGTTCTTAAATAACATTAATTTGTCGATTTTTGAAACGATATTAGGTACTTCGGTCCAAAAAATTACTTCTTTCACTTCCATAAGTCCTAATATTAAATTTGATGAAAAACTCGAAAAAAAAATTGAACCAGACCTATTGCTTAGAGCAAGTAAAGTCTATTGGCGTCTCAAGTTTATCTTCCATTCATGGAGAGGAATTTTGCCTCTTTCTTCTTTTATTGTGTTATTTTTTTCGGGACCAATTAGATTAACTTAAAGGTTCGAAATTTAATCTCAATACGAAAGTGATACGACGAGTAGCTTGAATTTAAAAAAGAAATTGTTAACAAAATTGATTTTCCATTAGACAGAGAAGGGACATATTAAGTTGATTTGTCAAACCCAGACAGTGATTGAACTTCATAGACAATGAACTTGAAATTTATCAAGACCGAGCTCCATTCCTCCGTTCTATCAAGTGCCGCCTGCGTGTCGCTGCCGCCAACGGTCTTCATCAATCCATCACCGACATTTTCTAAAAACAAAACATAAATAAGTTAACGTTTGAGCCTCTTTCAAGAGTACGAGTATAATGATTGATTGATGGGTGCATTTATGCACATCCGACTTTAGGGGTTTGGCTGATTATATGAACCTTTACCTTCATAGGTAAACGACCATTAAATTATGATTTGGGTTTTTTTGTGTGTTGAATTATTCAAGGTGTGGTGTTAAACCTATATTGTTATAATAGAAAGAAATAGGCGTCTTGTTTTAGTAAAATATTTTAATATTTGAAAAACTAAACCTACAAGTTAGGAGACATGAATGAAAAAACCTTTACAAAATCTACCTGTAGGCCTGTAGGCTCATGAGAGTGAAGGTTGTACAATGAGTTATGAAAATGAAGAAGAGAGATTGGGTTTATCTACAGGGTGCGCCATGTGATGTAAGTGTGGACGGTTTTGGCTTAGTTATTTAAAAAAAGTTTTTCCATAAAATGAGGCGATATGGTTCCTTGCCTCAAACATGTTAGTTCAATCATACTTTTTATTTATATTTCTTAAAAATCTTTTCCAAACGTTTAGCCTTCTACAAATTTAAGCAAAATATTTGCCATTCCGTGTGCATATGAGAAGTAACCTATAACAACCATTCAAGTCAAAGGTTCATGTCCTTTGATTTGTATCTTTAAGGCAATGACATGTTTTTCTTTTTCTATAACAAGAAACCATAAAAACATCCCCCCCGGAGTGGCCAAATTTACTTTCCTTTCATGTGACGAAAACCATTTAAGCACACGTAACCCGCCAAACAATTGAAACGAATTAAAGAGCACTGCGATTGAAATCTACCTTTTCACGAAAGGCTGTTCCAGATCTTAACGTCGTCGGTACCTACCTATGTATATAATGAAAGTAGTAGAGAATCCAGGCCTTGTGACTCTCCCCCAGCTACCGGAATAAGCAAAATGACAACAAACAGTGGAATCTATTGTACTGTATGTTATGCGCTGAGTGTGGGATTGCTAGCAGCCGTTTAGGATCGGTTTTTTATTTTTTGTTTTGGAGCTATGTAGGTATTTCGTCTTGCTAGGAAATTTTTATTTTTTCTTCATTTTTGTTGTTGTTCTTGTATTTCATTGTTTTGTTCTGTGGAAGGAATTTTATTGCTCCAAAACGTCCCTGTTTTAACATATACCACATTCGAGGAAACGCGGGCGGCCGAACAAATTTTCACGACTCGACTTTTATGTAAATTGAGGCATTTTCCAATATAGGTTCTTTGTTTAGATAGAGGGACCACTGAAAACGACGATGACAATGGGAAAGTGATAGCGTTTATCAGAGGCGAATTCATAGTAAAGGAATCCAAAAGGCGCGAGATTAGTTGAGTAATAAGTTACATAAATGCAAAACTCTTTGACAACTATTAATAAACGGGAGCGTATCGGAATCCCGCTTTTCAAAAATCCCGAAAAAAAAAGTTTTAAAATCCCGTCTGCTAAAATACACTTTTTTTTAAAATCCCATCTTCTAAGCTCCCGCTTGTTCGAAATCCCGATCTATTATAATCCCTCTTTTTAAAATCGCGCCAAATCCCGCTTATCCCGTTTTTAAGAATACATAGTTAAAACTTATTGATTTATTGTTGCTTATTTTACAGATTCTTTAAATGCTAAACAAACTTTGCATACACCCAACCTCGCACCTACCCAAAATCCTATAGTGTGTCCAAGCGGGTGTTCCAAGGGGCAGCATGCCCCCCTTTACATTACCTCACAGCTTACACGTCGTAATAAGAAAGGGGATTATATAAAACGGGATTATAAGAGACGGGATTTTAAAAAGCGGGATTTAACACAACTATTCTCAGACTTTTTTCAAAGTGCATACATCTGTGATTCTTCTAACTGTGATAACTTTTCGAACTGTGATAACCTAAACTGTGATAATCTTGACGAAAATGATCAATTATTTGGTCATTTGAAATCATATTCTCACTTGACTGATATAAATTTTCATATAACTATTGACGATATTATGAAATTTATAGCTAATTTAGAAGATAATGACGCGTCTGGTCCTGATGGGATACCAGCTTCAGTTCTGAAAAAATGTGTCAATAACTTGTCGATGCCACTTTCTGTTCTTTTTAACTGTTCATTGTCTACTTGTAAGTTTCCTCATGTATGGAAACAATCTTTTATAATTCCTTTACATAAAAAAGGTAAAAAGGATCAAATTATTAATTACCGTCCAATAGCTAAACTGTCGGCCATTCCCAAACTTTTTGAAGCAATTGTTTGCAAAACATTAAGCTTTTACACAAAATCATTTATTGTTCATAACCAACATGGTTTCTCAAAGGGCCGCTCGACTGTCACCCTACTTATGGAGTTAACGGAGTTTTGTGTCGATTCCTTTAAAAACAAAAAACAGACGGATTGTGTTCTTACAGATTTTAGTAAGGCATTTGACAAACTATCGCATAGAGTTTTGCTTAATAAAATGAGTAGGCTGGGGTTCAGCTTAAAATTCATTGCTTGGCTAAAATCTTATTTACTTGACAGATCCTATTCAGTGAATTTTAACGGCTACCATTCAAATAGTTTTGTCGTAAATTCTGGTGTTCCCCAGGGTAGCCATTTGGGTCCAATTCTTTTTATATTGTTTGTAAATGATCTTCCTTCAGTTTTAAAGTACTCTAATTGTCTTATGTATGCAGACGATGTTAACATATTTAAAACTATTTCTAGCAATCTTGACTGTGAAAAGCTTCAAATTGATCTAAATGCTTTCTATAATTGGTGTGCACGTAATTATTTGTTGTTAAATATCGATAAGTGTAAGATTATAAATTTTACAAGAAAATTGTCCGTTTTATCTTTTGACTATAGTTTCAATGGCGTAAATCTATCAAATGTAAATGATGTATCTATCCTTGGTGTATTGTTCGATAAGAAACTCGAATTCACACAGCATATCAATATGGCATGTAATAAGGCCAATTCAATATTAGGTTGGATTAAAAGGGAATCACGTCAGTTTTCTGATCCTTATGTTATCAAACAACTATTTACCACATTTGTCAGACCCATTATAGAGTATGCTTGCCAGGTATGGACCCCCTACTACAGTTGTCACAAAATAAGAATTGAACAAATTCAAAAAAGATTCCTAAAATTTGCTCTTAGAGGCTTAGGCTGGCAGAATCCATTGAATCTTCCTTCATATAGCAGCCGTTTAAAACTCATAGATTTACCCAGTCTGGAGCGCAGACGTTCTTATTTATGTTTTGTTTTTATTGTTAATCTTATTGATGGTAATATCGATGCTTTAAACCTTTTGTGTCGTGTTAATTTTAATGTTCCAAATCGAAATCTAAGAGGTTTTCGTGACCCAATTTACATAAAACACTATCGTACCAACTATGAGCAGAATTCACCATTGAATACAATGTTTAATTTGTATAACGTCAATCATAATTTATTAATAAATTTTTGTGATGTCTCAAATAATAGTTTTAAAAAAATGTTCTATAATATTGTATAATTTATAAATTCTTAATTCTAAGTAATATTTTTTGTACGCTAGATATTAATTAGCTTGATTCAAATAAATAAATAAATTAATAAAGCGGGATTTTAAAAAACCGGGATTATAAAAAACGGTATTATAAAAAACGGGATTGTAAAAACGGGATTTTAAAAAAAGGGATTATAAAAAGCGGAATATCGCACCCAACCCTTAATACACGCATACCTTACGTGAATTATCTTAAATAAGAGAGGTTAGCGGAAAATCATATAAAAATAATTTTTTTTTAAATACAAAAAGTGTCACATGTAGATTCTGCAACATGCATAAGGAAACACCGGACCACATACTAAGGAAATGTTGTCCACTTATACACCAGAGGAAAAACCATCAATACCAGATGAAAAAGAGCGACCTATTTTCTCTGAAGGTGCCCCAAATACTAAGATTTCTAAGAGTAATAGATCTGGAGCAAGAACTGTAAGACGATCAAGCTCTTCAAGACTCAGGTGGGGGCACAATAGATCTCTAGGTCACAATGCAATACCCCCAATACATAATTCCATCATTCATAAGATCTGGGAGATGTAACAGTGGAAATCGTCAAATTATTTTTAGAAAATAATTTACAATGTTCCTACCGCTCCCGAAATTTGTTTTTTTTTTTTTTATAATTCACACCCACTCAAGGGATTATTGAGACCTTATCGAATAATGTTAATCGGGAAGGGCATTCAACACTGGATCCATTACTAAAGTTCTATTACTAATGATCCGTAGGATGCTTTCTGGATATCGAAAGCATTCGACAGCGTATGGATAGAAGCCCTTATCGATAAGCTTCGAGTACTTGGATTACCTTCGCCACTAATAAAAATATTATTTTCTTTTCTCATTCAGGAAATTATTCGTTCAACTGGACAGCTGCAAGTCCTTAACCAAATGCATCAAAGCCGAAGTCGCCCAAGGATTGAAGCTGGGTCCCTTCCTATACCGCCTGATGACGTTTGATTAACCCGTGCAACAGATTGCGAGAACCTGCTTTTTGCTGACGACTCACTAATCTACATCATCATCATCGGCTCGACAACCGGGTTCCGGTCCTGGCCTCTTTCAACAAGTCTCTCCACGTATCCCGGTCTCTAGCCGATGCCATCCAGTTGCGCACCCCAAGGCTTCGGGCGTCCTGGTCTACGCCATCTCTCCAGCGCAAGCATGGTCTACCACGCTGTCGTCTACCATAGAATGTACCACAAAGAACTTTCCGAGCAGGTTCCTCTTCGCTCATGCGAGCTAGGTGCCCTGCCCACCGGAGTCTACCGAGCTTAATTTTTGTCACGATATCTGCTTCTAGGTAGATTGTGTACAATTCATGATTGTACCGTCTCCGGAATCATCACTAACCTACGCCTCATCGATATCGCCAACAATTGCAGCTCAGAAAGTGGAAGCCCATACATAAACTGGGGTATCCGAATCAACACTGCCAAATCTTAGCTTGTGTGTTTCAGGAGGCCTACCACCAATGGCAACCGCTGTCGTTCTGCAGCCACTTGCAGAAATCTAACTCTGAAGCTCCCCGATGGGTCGACGATAGCAGCCAAAAGAAATGTAAAACACCTCGAAGTCCACTTCAACGAGCTGTTCAAATTCAACCCTCACTCAAGACAGGTACTATGGAAGGTCAACTTCGCGTTTCATCGCTTGCACCCATTGCTAGCCAGAAGAACCGTACTAAGCCAGCCAGTGAAATTACTCATATACAAGCAGCTAATCAGACCGGTCAACCGCTTTAATTTTTCTGCATGGTACACCATTTCGAAGACAGTAATGCAGAAGCTCCAACTCTTCGAAAGGAAAATTCTGAAGATAAGCACCTTCGATCGACAGTGACAGAAGCACTACAGCAACGAAAGAATCTACGAAGAAGCAAAGATCAAGCCACTGGACCAGTTTCTCGTGCAATTGGCAAAGAAGCTCTTACATAAAACTGACAACTACCCTAACTCGATGATGAGAAGGAAGACCACCCAGGAACGACATCCATCAGAGCCTAGATACCTTAGTGCTTTGGATATGATAGAAAGAACAAAATTGCAGATTTTTTGAGCAAACTCAATTTCAAAAACATCAAACTATATCCTTTAATTTTTGGTATGGCATAACTTCGCCATTTATACGTTTTCTTCGTTAATGATGTAGGTGCAAGCGTTGCAGACAGTGCTTCAAGACTTCCTCTTTTCACTTGTGCAAGTAGACAACAATACTGAGCACATTTAGAGTTTAAACAAGTTACAATGAAATTGTTGAAGTACCCATTGGCATAATGGTTGGTACGTTGGACTTTCATGCAGAAGGTCTTGAGTTCGATTCCCAGCCGCTGCAAAAAAAAAGAAAGTTTTTCAATGGAGTACTGCCTCTTACGAAGAATTGACAAATCCTCTAAAAGTACATATCTGCTGTCATGAAAACTGCTGCTCATTAGCCGTTTGGAATCGGCAGAAAATTATATGTCCCCTGGTAAAACGCACACAGGAATGGTTGAGAGTTGTAAGTCACTAGGTTTAGGCTCTATACGAGCCGTAATGGCCTCTTCTTTATTTATTTTATTTTACAATTAACTTGTTGCAGTTTTCAGTTTTCAAACCGCATTATCTCAAAGAACAAGATCTTTAATGGTCATCGCAATAGGCTCTGTGTGCTTAAGACTTTTTCTCATGGAGTTACATAAAGTAAAAGGTTGAAAATTCCTAACCACAAACTACAGAGAAGCTGAAGCTAAACATCCGAGCAGAAATCCAGCAATTTCTAACGGGAATCACTTCGAAATACCAATGTTCCTTCGATTAGACCTTAGACCAAATCTTTCAAGTCCAGACTCATACCATCTCTTAACTGACTTAAAAAGTCGCATATTATATCAATTATCGTCAGGAAATCTATGAGGCGATGGCCGAACTTTGGATTCGGAAAAAACTAATCTAGCTATGTATCGTGATATTGGAAACTAGGGAAGAGGTCCTCTTAAAGATTTCTCGTGAATTCTTCGATTTCGTTCTGGAGAAGATTTTTCGAAGGGAAGGAATGACACCGCATACACTATCTTCAACAAAACCTGTCCAGCTATTGGGATATGTTGAGAATATTGACATCATCGACTATTCCCAACGTTTGCTCAATAAATTCCTACATGGTTTTTGAAGAATGGGGGAAACTTATTTTGAAGCTGGTAAAGTAAATGAGGGCAAGATAATAAATGCTTTCAACAAAGAATAAACAATTGTCCACCAACTAGAACAAAACGTCACAATTGCATTCAACAACTTCAAAGGAGTTGAGAAGTTCATCCACTCCTAACTCTACAAACGACACCTTAGTGGAAATCAAACGAATAAGTACCCTAGGAAACCGTTGCTAATTCGGTTTGGAGAAACAAATGGGCTTAAAATTTCTGATGCTTAAGACCAAGTGCGTGCTCTACAATACCCTAATATTAGCAGTCTTGCTTCAAGAAGCTTAGCAGACAGGGCGAACTGATATTTGGTTTTTTCGAAAGAAAGTTTTTATTAGCTCGAAAAATAACAGTATCTGCCATAAAGCCATTACTAAAATGCTTACTTATTTCAGAAACGTTTCTACCAATTCTAGTAAGAAAATGTTCTCATTAACGGCTCTACCGATTTTGATCAAAATTCTTATACACCAACTAGAGGTACTTCCATTTTGAAAAATTATTGTATAAACAAATTTTCGAAAAAATTGTTTTTTTTTTTTTTAATTTTGGAAAAAATAAAATTGGATGGCTGATATTCTAGTTTTTCGTCTTAAAAAAATAAAACCTTTCGGGGAATCGAGTGAATGGACAACAATGCTCCACCCAAGAGATTCTTTAAATCCCTGCCAAGTTTTCAAGGAAGACTGTTGAAAACAAAAGATGTATATGACTTGAAGGAGTATGATTGGAATCGTACAGAAAGGTTGTGGGCCTTCAGCGATCACAGGTGAGCTAGGCATTCCTCACAACTCTCACTGTCCTTTCTGCAGGGACCAGCGGGAAAGGGAAATAGTGATTAATTTTCTGGCAAAGGTCCTGCGCTGTCCAAATTTAGAACACAATTATTAGGAAGGGCATTTTTGAAGACATTGACGAACTTTCGGAAATGAAGATCATATACCTTATATCTTTTCTCAACGCAACAAAATGGCTCTAGAAAGAACTTCGCAAGCTAATAGACTAAGGATATTGATGGAAGTTTATGGTGCACAGTGCCCGGATGATAACTCAATCGGATTAGTTGCAGCACCGGTTAGAAAACTGTCTATTTTGGCGCAGTGCTGATGTCTTCCGATGCGTGTGGTTATCCGGTTGAAAGAGTGATCCAAATTCCTGGTGGTTGTACATAAGCAATTACAACTCAATCCAAACTGGAAGACTCCGTGAGAATCTCCACAGTTTCTCAAATCACTTCCATCTACAGGTTCATATGAGTTATGGTATCAAAATGCCGTACTTCAGCTCTTACTGGGCTAAGCTGCCAGTGGTCGCCACTTCTTAATTCCTGACTCTGGGATCTGGAGCTATTTAGGGAGGCAAGTAATCAGATAGTTTCTTGGATCTATCAATAAAGCTGGGAGACTACATGCGCCTTTCGGATTCTGCAAAGGATTTTCAACTTTTCTGTTGACCAGTCCCCAAAATTCATCCTTCACTGCTCTTGTGTTATGCTGAACCATCTTCGTCACGTTTTTTACGGTCTACGAACTCATCATCATATGATGTGTCTTTATGACTTGACTGGAAAGTCTACGGTGCTATCGGCTTTCTCTCTGATACCCGACGAATGATGTTTGACTGGTGATGTGACATAGCGGAGGACTTCTTGCTCAGGTTTTCGCTATAGACTCTGGCAACTTCATCGGCTGTGCTAAGATTCCAAATTCCTTTTTCTTGGTGGTTCGTATTAAATCTTTTCGTTAGACAGCCGAGTTTCAAATTTCACCACTATAAGGAAATGGTCTGAGTCGAGGTTACCCCTTAAAATTTATTCTACGCACGCTTAAGATTTCGAACATTATAGCAACAACCTACATTGAAAATATTCCAGCCATCCTTATTACTAAAAAATCTCCCTCGAATTGGTAGGTCAGGACACACGATTTCTTGGGCCTAAAAGTGACCTCTGAACTCTGAACTATTACAGCCCTGACTACCCAAATTGGTGCAAAGGAAATAAGACCGCATCGCCTCGCCCGTAGGAATATTTTTACGCTTAAATTCCTTTGAGGATCCTTTGGAGTACAATAGAACAGATGGTGGCTTTGGCAACGACTAAAGGTCTGGGTGTCGACGGCAGCGGCGCGGTGTGGCGCGGAGGTGACGGTGACAGTGAAATTGTTCGAGACAATTCATCGTTTGTTGGTTTTCCGGTTTGCGATTTCCAATTCTCTATAAAAGTACTAGGAGTATGTGGGAGTCGAGATTCAAGCCTGTATTTGGGATATTTTTGCTTGGTCCTTTTTCGTCTATCCCACCCCCTTGTGGTTGTTGTTTATTTGAAGTTTTAATTTCAATACCTTTCGGCTTGACAAGGCTGTCTGAATGCTTAAAAATTTTCGGAATCTTTTTTTGTTTTGTAGTTTTGATTTTAAATCAGAATTTCAATTTTGAAAACCTAGGTATATGAGGTTAATTAAGAGGGATTCCCAGATACGCCTCCGAAATATGAGTCCTTGCATGCTTGCTTGTATACTCAAAATGAATGGACGTCACTCCGGTGGTCGATGAAGTACACACACAGACTTGATATGCAATGGATGGAATCCTGCCATATTTCATGAGCATAATAGTACTGCATTGATTTGTAATATTTTGGTAGTCCGGAGGACATGATGTCTGACGTGACTAAGCCGCAGAGACTCCGCACAGTATACACACTCACATTTATCTCAGCGTGGTCTGTTCATATATGTATGATTTTGGTCAGAAATCACAATAAGCTGAGACGCTTGAATACGCTTTTGTCGAAACTCACAGAATGTCGTACTGTCATCATGGGCAAGAGGACGACACTAAATAATGTCGAAATCAAACTCATAATGTTTTGGGGTAGAATATCAGCCGAGCAAATATGTATATGTATGTAGCCCTGAGTCTGGACATCGTCATCATGCGTCGTCATCGTCAGACAAACGATGAGAATTTTAGACGGGGGCCAAGCCAAGGCAGGCCGAGAAAATTCAATTATAATTGACAATGGCGTTGCTCCTGTCGGCAGGATACCATAAACACAGAGAGGTAAGCAATGAACACCAACAGGGTTGGTTGACTGATTCAATGTGTGGCTGTGTATGTGTGCCGCAGACTACATCACACAGCAGAGAAAGAGAGTTGTGTGTGGTTTTGTATGCAATGTCCCAACTTTCAATCTCAACAACTAGTTGGATGTGGTTGGTGTATTCAGGATTCGGAGGCCTTAATTATGGTTCAATCAATTTAGACGGAAATATTTGCTCACGGGTTTGTTGTCACTATTATATACATAAGTAGATATTTGCTTTGGTCCTGGCTTGCCATGACGTTATATAGTTTGATAATAATTAATTAGAATTTAATTGCAATGAGCAGAGAGGATGTGCTCAAATTACTTAGTCCCGGTAAATGAATAAATGAATTTTGTTACAGAACGGAATGCAAACTTGATTATTGCACATTAGAACAACGGATCTTTGATGCAGTGCAGGTAATTTTGAGATTTATTATAACTTTCCAATGAATTATGAATTTTTCGAAAATATTCGTACCTATTTCAGAAGAGATAGGAAATGGACATAATTAGTACCTACCAGTTATCTGGTTTTGATGATTTGAACATACCTTATATACACAATATTATTGTACTTACACATAATTATTTTTCTTTGAGTAAACTGAAATTGGTGGTAACCAATATTTTATTACATTTTTTAGGTCAAGTTTGAAAGTAATCGACAATGCTGTTTAAAATGTTCATTACTCCATTTGAAATATTTTGTAGGTCTTAATTGATATCAGTGAAACAATTCTTAACTTTTCCAAGAGAACAACTTTTATACATTTAAACGTCATCAGTATACATTTGAACACTTTATTTAGAAACAGTTTGAGGAAGTTCATTGATATAGAAGGAAAATAGAAGAGGACCTAGAATCGAGCCTTGTGAGTTAACCAGTTGAACTGCTGAGTTTGAAAAAGTGTGCAACATTGATAATTTTATCTTTATCTTTCAGCTGCCTAAAGCTGTAGCGGAACTGTGCTTTTTCCTAAATACGGACTGTTTTGGTGATAGAATATTATTCCTACGAAGATCCAAATTTATTTGTTTTTGAACGATTTTTTCAAAAATCTTTGACAGGAAAAGAAATTTATGGAAATAGGTCTAAAATCTTAACTACCTGAACCATTATCAACTGGTATAAATTTGTGATACATAACTTCAACTGCTCAGGAAAAATGTCAGTTATAAGAATAGAATAGTTAGCTTAAAGAAAATTGGATGAATTTCATCAATACCCATAACATTTGAATCTACAACAAAATTTCTACAACGTCAGTGCTTTCAATCCCTGTGAAATAGAAGATCTACTCGTAGATATACTATACATATATCATGGTTTTCAGAGTGTTGCTGTTGAAATTATTTTAAGACAAAAATATCGTAGCTCGAAAAACTTTTTATTAAGTTCGTTCACTTTAATATCGTCGGGAAAATCGGAGTTTTTATTCTTTGCAATACCAATCTCACGACGATTATTCCATAATTGCCGTCCACCCAGATATGGATTTAATTTCCAAGAAAGAACATTAATTTTGCTTACCAATGTCTTCCGTAATGTTCGATAATTTTATCGAAATGGCGCCAATGTATAGCTTTCCAAAAATTTTAAGCACAATTTCTTAGCTTTCGAGTACGTTTACGAACAGCTATGGGTTTTCATGAATTTGATTTTATTTAACCCACAGTAAAAATCGTGCCGTGTTTTATTTAAAAAAAGGTGAAACGCTTCTCATAGATGGTAATTTCAAAAAAAAAATTGACTTACCCAATGAACTTGTAATTTTTCTTGTTCGAATTATAAGAAATTCGAGGAACCTATGTATATTAGTTTGAGATATAAAATTAGAAATTTATGAGATTTCTGATTTAAGGGCTGCTGACAAAAAATTTGATTCGAGTTATACAAGATGCTAGCTAAATATCGATGTTCGACTGTAGATTAAGACTTTATTTTTGAAAATCTTTTAAATTTGTATAGATAGATAGATAGATAGATATTTTTCTTTATTTCTTATAAAAAGTAATACAATTTTTTTAATGATATAAAATACGGACGTGGCAATTTTGCCGTCTGCCGGATATGACATTTTGTAAGCAAAAAGAATAAAAAAGAAAAGAAGTGTAATAAGGTAGGTGCGGGTAATAAGGCCTGTCGGTTAATAAGGCCTAAATTTAAAAAAAGTAAGTTATAGCAGTAGTAGGCACTAACGGTCAGCCTAATATGTAGCTTACAGCCGTAAATGAATCATCAGAATTGCCGCAACGTGTTCGCTCGGTAATCGTCGTCTTTGTTGTGTTATTTATTACCAGAGGCGATTTTACGGTCCAAATAATAAGAAATCCAATTATTGAATCGTAAGTAATTTTTCTAAAATTACACTAATGTTTATAAATTTGAGCTTATGTTTTCCATTATTAAATATTTTGTTTATTTTGTACGTTTTAAAAATGTATTATAATTTTAATATTTATTTTTTTAATTTTCTATTACAAATAGTGTATGGGGTTATTAAGGCCTATCAAATTTGACGGTAGGCCTTATTATCCTCCTTTCCCACAATAATCAGAAGAAAAGCCATAAATTACAGAGGAACTCCAGTCACCAAAGATCTATTTGACAAAGTAAAGAATGCAATAAAATATATCTACGGTAACCCCCAAAGTTAAGAGTAGTGGTAAAAGAATCCAGATGAGTTGGTACTGTCACAGCTGTGAGGTAGACCAAATTGCGGATATGAGGCAGTGTTATGCATACATATATTCGCTAGGTGGTATCACGAAGAGTGCGTTGTCTTATCAGCGGATGATAAAGACAATTTTGACTGTCCTGACGGCTGTTATACAAAGAAATAATGTCTTGTATTTAAAGCTTAAAGCAATATTAATTTATTTATATTTTTTTTATCTCAACTTTGGTTTATTGAGTAATTTCAAAAACTTAGGCCTTATTACCCGACTATAGTTTAATAAAGCCTATTGACAAGGTTTTGAAAAATGTTGAATATTGTTTTTGTTTAAGGCAGAATTTGCCATGTTTTGTTCTTTTTTTATAGTAATATATCTAAAACATTAATTAACAATAAAATGTGTCCGTTCTGATAAATAGTTTTTGTTTAATTTCAAGTCTCCCTTAGCTAGGCCTTATTACCCGCACCTACCTTAGTTATAAATTAATTAGTTAAAACTGTATAGACACAAAAAAGTTATCGGTAAGTGGTCTGTGAGGTATGTAATTGAGATTCAAAATTTCAACCCTTGCTCTGAATATAGTGCTTATAGCCTCAGCAGAATATTGAGTATTGAAATAATTTTGTTCTGTACACAATTGGTGGTTTAGGTTTTTATAGAATATCCTGGAACTTGACGTTAAAGCCTTTGTTAAATGTTGATCGTATATTTTTTCATCGACTTTCGAGATAATCCTTGCAAATATATCCTTCCAATCATTTACATTTGTTTCTAAAAGCCTTTCAGAAATATCGTGAGATGAGGCCAACTGGTTCCACTCTCTGAAGGGATAAGAATTATTATTCAATAACCGAACCATAATTGATTTATGTAGACTGTTGTCACTTTTTTTCATAACTCTAAGTAAATAATCAGAATGCGATTTCAAGTTTTGTATGTAGATAGGAGGCAGACCAGACTCCACATGAATAGCATATGTCGGTGTTGAGTTGGGTAATCGGAATAGTCGCTTAAAGAAATACCTTTGAACCGCTTCAAATTCATCGAAAGGGCCAACTCCAAATGCTTGCACTCCATAACAAAGACAGGTATTGACAGTAGCATTGAAAACTTTGTACTTAGATCTGAGGTCAATATTTTGATTGGCGAAGAATTTTGGCCACATCATGTTGAGGGCCAACTTAGCTTCGCTGCACTTTTCTTTAGCGTGCTTGTTGAAGCTCAAGTTAGATGACAATAATACACCCAGATACTTAAAGTCACGCACCACTTCAATCCGCATGTTATTCAGACGCCAGCATTCTTCCGGTAGCCTTCTCCTCTGTCGCTTCTCAAAGATCATAATCTTCGTTTTGCTTATGTTAATAGTAAGATTCCAGGAGTTACAATAAGCCTGTAACTTATTGATTTGCAATTGAAGTGTGAGAGGATTATCCGCAAGCAAAACTAAATCATCGGGGTAGAGAAGTACCTTGATGAGCTTCCCAGCAAACGATATTCCTCCAGGTAGAATTTCGCATACATCATCGATGAATAAAGCAAATAGAATCGGACTTAAAATGCATCCTTGTGGTACTCCTGCAGATGTTTCAAACCAACCGGACAATTTTATTCCATCCTAAACCGTGGCTCTCGTTGACGCCAGAAAATTTTGATAAAGTTGAAGAAATTTTCTAGATACTCCAATCGAAGCTAATTTATAAATCAGAGCTTGTCTATTTACCTTATCGAAAGCAGCTTTGAAATCCACATAACACACATACAACCTTTTGTTAAGATCGATGAATCTTCTGGCGATGCTAGTGAGTGCAAAGATATGGTCTGTCGTTGAAAAGCCTGAACGAAAACCCGCTTGAAATATGTTGAGACGATTATGGACATCTATCCATTTTGTAATTCTTGCGTAGAGAATTTTAGCGAATATTTTTCTTAGAGAAGTAAGAATAGAAATCCCTCTATAGTTATCTGGACAACTAGAGTCTCCTTTTTTAAAAATCGCAAAAATTAGAGATTTGGAGAAACTAGAAGGTATGCAGTTAGTGTTATAAATAATGTTAAAGAACTCTACGATATAATTTTTGAATTGAACAGTACCATTTTTATAGAACTCCAATGGGATGCCATCACTTCCTGGAGCTTTGTTATTCTTCAAGTTTAATAATGAAGCTTCGAGTTCACTCAGTGATATAACGGAGTCCAGTTCCGGTACACAAACGTCTTGCATTCCGTAACTAAAGCTTTTAATATTCTCCTCCGCTGACAGTAACGTTTTAAAATGAGTCGCTAAAGCCTCGGCATCAAGAGAAATCTTTGTACTACGGTGTTGTCCACCCAATTCCCGTACACTGTTCCAAAATTCCTTAGAGTTCTTACAATCCAGTAGCTTAATGGCAGAATTTTTAAGATATAGAACCTTTTTGATGGCACATAGTTCTTTAAAGTTTCTGATTGCCTTGAGATACAAATTTTTGAAAAACGTGGAATTAGTCGATCGGAATATCTTCAGGTATTTGAAGGAAAGTTTGCGAAGATTGATACAATCCAGATCAAACCATTTGTTTTTTGGTGAGAACGAAATTTTGTTGTTCGTGGACAGTCCAGAGGCGTAAATAATTCTTGTTATACTTTCTTCAATCTGTTCAACACTACATGATGATTGGATCGGTAGTAGATTACAATTGTGATTTAACCGTGTTTTGTATTGCCAAATTTTACTTTCAGACCACTTTAATTTACGGATAGCCTCTGAGTTGCTTTGCTGCTCTTCCACAGCAAAGTGAGCTTTTACCAAAATGGGCAAGTGCGCTGAAAAACTAGCTGTGAGCACCTGAAAATCATCTACTGAGTTAAACCATTCCCCAGTAATTGAACATATGTCAATGATAGACTGCCCCTGACCGGAAATGAATGTAAGCTCTCCTTTCTTGTCGCCTTTAGTAACTCCGTTTAGAACAAACAGCCCAAAGTCTTCAAAAAATTCCATCAATATTCTACCATTCCTGTTAGTTGTTAGATCTTTAGACATTCTTATATTCTCAAAAAGTAAGCACTCTTGAAAACTGTGGGCAGAAGGGTTTTGATAATCACCAATTCTCGCGTTAAGATCACCAATAACCATTACATTTTCCAACGAAGAATTTTTCATAAAGGTAGATAAATTTTCGAAGTCATTCTGCCAGTTATTGCAATTAAGATACACCGGAATAATAAAAAATTTTGACTTATCACTGCTTATTTGTACAACCAACCTATCCATAATTGAAATAAATTTAACAAAATTAACAAATTCATAAAATCCCACCACTCGCTCTTCCATGTACATTTGTTCTTATTGCTGGAATAAATTTCAGTTTATAGTTCTTAAAAAATTTTAAATAATCACTTTCAGAGTTTTCTTCTACGAAAGTTTCTAATAATATAATAATATCAAAATCTAATATGTAATTAAAAAAGTCAGGTTGAAGACTTTTGCTTTTTAAACCTGTTATATTATATGCTAAAATTGATAAGTTTAAAAAATTATTTATTTTTTGGCAGACGGCAGCGTTACCCTATTGCTGATGATGATTGGTATAGGCCTGACTTCTAGGTGGCGCTGATGAAGGTTGAGAGCCTGATGATACCTCCCTTTGATTTAGAATCGGTGCCAACTTCACTCCCTCGCTGCAGTCAAAAAAGTCCGAAGACCTGTCACCAAACATTTTGTTTATAAAAGTCACTTCTGCCGCCGATTTGACAACAAGACCACGAGAGTATTTATAAACAAACTTGAAGTTATTAATTTGTAGTTTATCGTCTTTTACAAATATTTTAGCGTCGGGGTTAATTTCCAGAAGTTTAAGCTTGAGTTCATTCAGCGTTTGCCTTTTTTTTCTACACATGAGTGATTGCTCTCGAAAGATGCTTATACCAGTTCCTTTTAGTACACCCACCGTCGACATTATTTTATCCACGGTATCAGGAGACCGTAGCTCCAAGAAAACTGTTCCTCTTTGCAATCGCGTGTTGATAACCTCTCGTGCCTTTTTCACATGTATTTCATAGCCTTCCTTTAATTTGAGAAGCCCCTCGCAAGTTTGTTTTGCAAGATCAACTGCATTGGTTTCTCCACCTAGAGGAAGGTGTACCACCAAACAACCTTCGTTCCTTCGTTGGATTTGCGAGAAACAATTTCAAGCTGGGACTCGAGAAGCCTACACCGTTCCGTCATAGCGGATAGTTTTTCGGTTAACTGTGAGTTGGAAGCCTTTAGAGCATCCAATTCAAGAGCCAGAGAAGCGATATCGAATTTAGTTGCTAAATCTTTAATTTGTTCCGAGATCGTGTCGTTAAGAAGATTTTTTAGCTGAGAAATTGACATCTTTCCTACTTCCATTTTGTAAGAATTTGTGATTGGATTGTGTTTTTTATATGTGTAGTTTGGTTCTGGTGAAGTGTCCGTTAAGCTTCTTTTTCTGCCGCTCATAGGGAAAATCCGTTGTGCCACAAGATGAATTTTTGTGAAATTAAAACTTAAACTAGTTCGTACCTTAGTTTAATAGTTGATGATTAGTTTTTAAATATTATTAAAGGAATCGCTTTTAAGTGCGATAAAGTGCAAAATAAATAATTAATACACAAATTACTAGCAAGAATTTAAAATAATTTGAAGAGCTTAAATTTTATTACACTTCCACTAGTGACAGTTAAAATGTCAAAAAATCAAAATCAATGAAATTTGTATATTTGTTCGTGCAGATAGCGCTTTCTAATTGTTCCTAGGGCAGGTTTTTTTTTTAAGACAAAAAATAACGGTACCAGATTCGCCATACACATTTTTTCGAAATTTTAGAAAATAATTCCTTATAAAAACAGAGATTTAAAAAAATCAAAATATTTCATCAAGTAAAACTAACTTAGTTCTTCAAAAATAAATTCCCAATAATTGTCATAAATGTAATCTCCTATAGTACCATTTTGTTTTCGTTCCGGTTTTCTCAAAAACGGTACAATTGATAATCATCAATTTTGTATGTATTTTTCTCGAAAATGGCACTTAGAATTTTGATAATCTTTTTTCACCAAATTTTCCCATCAAATATTTTGATTTTTTTTTCAAAAATCCAAAAAAATATGTGTACAATATCATTTCAAATTCAGGGAGGTCTTGTTAAAATATTTGGTCGCAATAGAGCCAGTAATGAGAAAATCGAAAATAAAAGAAAAAAAAAAAAAACGGTTTTATGGCATGTACCGTTGATAACATTTTTGGTAAAAATGTAGTCCATACCTATAGTAGCACACTTTATTTATTTTTTTTATCTAAATCGTAAGAAGCGTTTTCAAGATAATTTAGATTTCACGACGATCTCACGTATACAAGACGCTCACAGACATATGATGAGTCCATGTGAGATCGGTAGGAAAGGGAAATAGTCCAATAATAGTACCAAGTCTTCTACTTGGCTGATTTATTTCAGTAGTAAAAAGCATTTTTATTATAAAAACCTTCATAGCTAAAAAAAAATGTTCCAAAAAAACCTTAAACACAAAACTTGAAGAAAACCGCTTCAGTGACTTCGATGTTCAGACAGTTCGATGTACAGACAGACGGAACAGCCGGACCCACTTCTTTCGTCTTTGTTTTCATCGTAATATCAACTTTGATCAAAATCTTGAGTTCGATTTTTTTCCAAATGCAAAACTTAACCTATTTAAATTGGCGTACCAAAATCAAAGGGAACGGTCATGCTTCGCCAACTTGACAGCAATACACATTATTTATAGGAACAAACTCTATAGTGATTTTCAATACCGTATTAATTTCAGTACAAACAAAGTAAGAAACTGTTTTTGCTGAACTGATCAAACACAGGTGACTCACCAAATCTTTACTTTTAAGTATGGGTGGTTCCGAAAATATGGGAACTCATCATTTCGGACAGAATATCAATATTATTAAGCACTTCCTCCGACCAGTGGTATCAATTTATCTTGATTGAAGTAGATCTACTTCTTGGGTTTTGTGACTACCTATCACCGGGTTAGGTGATGTCTCCTGTCTCTTGAACTGAGAGTAGTTGGGTCCTTTTTTTCTGTAACACTCACGAATCTTTTAGAGGATCTGTAGTTACTGCGTTGCCTCGAAGCTTTGAGCGGTGCAGTAGAGTCTTTTCTTGACTCGAGTCTCCCAGCAGATTGTCCTCGGTTCGACTTCCTATAGAAGGAGGTCTGTTCGAGGTCTTTCTATAGTCAATAACAGGGAGAAGAGCCGCTGTAATGTTGTGTTGTCTTTTTAAAGCGGGTTTGTTTACTTTTTTGTCACTGGCGACTTAGCCTCTTACAAAGCCAAGCCCTCGCCGACAGCCGTGAGTTCTGCCGACACTTGAGTGTAAATCCACACTCGATTTTCATTGTTTAGTAAACTTTTTTCCATATTTTTTTTTAATTTGGATGCACATCGCTGGTTTTTGTTGGTTTCACTTAGTTGCAGGTCCCTGCAGCTGGATTGCTGGATGGTCAGACGTAAGCCCTCTCGCCACCGTCAAGGCGGAAACCGTGAGGGGGATGTTATATGTTCCTATGTAAATACATATACTTCTCACAGTTTTTCATTGATTTTGTAACACCTTAAGCCTAGTACTCACCTAGCGTGAAATGAAAAATAAATACGTTCCAAATTACACGCGAAGAATAAAAATGAAAATAGAATGAACTTTTCCACGTGAATTTTTGATACTCACTTTGAATGAAAAAAAAATGACAATTATTTTTAAACTGATTCGTCCTTTTTGTTTATAAATTTTCAATTTTTTGTTTTGAAACAAAATATTCAAATCAACTGACAAATGTCACAGTTTTCCACGTTGCCTTAAACTTTTTCCTGATGGTTGTACATTGAGAAATGAAAATCATAGCGTGGAAAAAGTTGTGGAACATATTTGTTTTTCCAATCCACATTCTAGTACTCACCTCTCGTTGCGGATTTCATGCCAGTGAACCATCAGTCACTTTTATATGAAATTTTCATTTTCACTTGAACTGAGTACTAGGCTTTACTGGCAAGTAGCATCTTCTAATTTTCACACCAAGGTAACTGAATTGTGTGTTATCTATAATTTAATACTTATTTATTTATAATAAACCAAATCATACATAATTAAATTAAGTAGATTTTTGAGCATTCTACAAAATCCTATGTCTGTTCATCAGCAAGTTGCCGCTTGTCTGCATCCATGCGAACAACAAAACACCACTTCCCATCTAATTTCATCAATATTTTTCATTACTCCGCATATAACATTTATTTCAACTTTATTTACAGCTTGTCCATGTTTCGGGTAAAAAACTCTTAATAAATTATGTTATTTGGTATCGCGAATGCAATTTAGATTCCAAAACTATGACCACCCCAAAACACATACAAGAAGCCTGGTCCATGTGAGAGGACGAGGAGTAAACACAAACTCAACTACATTGACGCCGAGAATCCATAAAATATGAAATCTGTTCGGGACATTGCTGGATGCACAAACACCCGACCGTCTGTATCTAAAACCAATATAATACTTTTTCTATTCGTTAACCATTTGAAATGCATAGAGAAATATCCACACCTGTGGTTGTTTTTGTTTTTTTTTTTTTTTGATATTTTATTTTTGTAAAAAATAAAACTTCGATAGAGGTTTGAAATCCTGGGGTTTCAAATTTCATATCTCTGTGTTAAACTATTCCTCACTGCATCTGCGAGCTGGGCGAAGTTTTTGGCAATGTGTGGTTGATCGGAATTTCGCCAAAATATCAAAAAGTTTCGGGCTGGATGATTGTATATTTTTACCTATTTCTTGATTAATATCTTTCATAACTTTGATATCTTATATCTTGTGCAAAAATATGAGCTTGAGCAAAATAAAACGCACGACTGGGTCATACTAACTTACTCTTATTGATTTGGATTGTAAAGATGAACGATATTAGAGACAAATATTCATAAGCATAAAACTCATTTTTAAGGGCTTTTAAGTAATTATATCATTTTTAGTAGCTGAGGCTGAAAACAGAATTTTAAGTGATTTTTGAAGCAAATATGAATTTATGTCAGAACGAAAGTTCTTAATTTTTACTTGCGACATAGGTACTACAGGGCAAGTTCTGCATTTGGAAAAAAAAATCGAACTCGATATTTTGAACAAAGTTGAAATTACGATGATAGCGAAGACGAAAAAAGTGAGTCCGGCAATTCCGTTTGTCTTTCTGAACCTCGAACTACAGCCTAAACTACTGGAGCTATTTTCTTCAAACTCGGTACTTAAGGGTCTTCGGTGATTCCCTAGAGGAGAAATTCAAATTTGTTTTTAGCTCTAAAACAATATTGGTACCCCCATACACCCATAATGCATAATCTTATTTATCTCGAAAACGGCTCTAACGATTTTGTTAAAAAAAAATTAAGTGTGATATTATGGACATGGACTACATTTTGGTCAAACAAATTTTGGGGCAAAATGTTATTAACGGTACCTGTCATAGAACCGTTTTTTTGATTTTCGACTTTCTCATTAACGGCTCTAAGGAATTTAATCAAAAATTTTCAGCAGAAGTCCCCTTGAGCTTAAAATTATATTGTATATAAAAATATTCGAAAAAATATTTGTTGGGTTTTTTTGAAATTTTTTTTTTTGAAAAATCAATATCTTCAAAACCTATGAACGATTATTTTTTGAAATTATTTTCTAAAATCAATGTTTTTACGCACTAAAAATTCGCATCCCACATTTTTTTCTTGAAAAATTTTCAAGAAATTTCTTACATAAAAAATGTATTTAATAATAAAACGATATTTTAAAGTTTGTTTGCATAAATTCATACTTTTTTAGAAATCAGACGTCAATTTTATGCATTTGAAAATTATTATCTCATTAAATGCATGTTTTATATTTATAAAATGTATCTTCAATTCCAAAGTACTTTTACATAAGAGCAAGTTGGTACGATACAGTCGTGCATTTTATTTTTTTAAGGGCTTAAGAAAAAATTTAAGTTCTTAAAAATAAAAGTTTTAAAACATTGCTAACATTTTGTTATTCCAATTTTAAGTTTTTATTATTTTGCAAACAAAAATTAAATTTGAACGAAAAATGACGCAAATGTTTTTGAGATATAGAATTTACAAAAAAAATGTTTTTTTTTCTAAACTAAAAAATTTTTTTTGTAAGTATGTTTTTGTTATACTTACAATGTTTTTACTTGCGACTTATAGGTACTATAAGGCAAGTTATGTATTAGTAAAAAAAAAATTGAACTAGGATTTTGATCAAAGTTGCCATTACGATGATAGCGAACACGAAAAAAGTGGGTCTGTCAATTCTGTCTGTCTGTCTGTTCGACTACAGCCTAATGGCTCGGCCGATTTTCTTCAAACTCGGTAGATATGCGTTTTAATTTTCCCCCCCTACACGTTTTTTTCTTTTTTTTAAGACCAAAACCAATAATAGTACCTGCCATACCATTTTTTTCGAAATTTTAAAAACATTTTTTTCTTGCTCAAAAACTGTCCCACAGATTTAAAAAAAAAATTCAAAAAATTTCGTTTAGTTAAAGCTAAGTAATGGTTGAAAAATTTTTTCCAAAAAATGGTTATTTTTGGTACCCCCGTTGGAACCATTTTTTTTTTTTTTGTTTTTGATTTTCTCAAAAACGGTACGACCGATTTTGATCATTTTTTTTATGTTATGGCTCCCCAGTAGTTTCAATATTATTGTGTATTCAAATTTTTAAAAACAAATTTTTTTGGATTTTTTGAAAAAATGTCAATTTCTTTTTTTGAAAACACAATATTTCGAAAGCCCCATGCTCGATATTTTTAAGACTTGATAAACAAAAGTTTCTTAATATAAATTACAAGATGTGAGAAAAAAAAAATTTACCAAAAAATAACGGTACCCTCCATACAAATGTTAAAAGATGGTTTTTGAAAATCGTATTTTTCTCGAAAATGAATTTTTCGAATTTTGAATTTCTCATTATCAGCATAACGGGGCATAACGGATTTTAATGGAATTTTGTATAGAGAAGCTTCTACATAGTTTAAGAAGCATTGCATTTCAAAACTTTAAGAAAAATATTTTTTTTTAATTTTGAAAATTTTTGGAAATTCAATTTTTTTTTTAATTTAATTCAATTTTAGTTCGAACAGTAATGACAACTTTAAATTAACATACCAAATGAATTTCTTAAAAATGTTTTAAAAATTTTGTATATAAAAGTTTAATTTTTTAAGAAACCACTATAACGACTTAAATTTTTTGTTCTTGCATAAATTCATATTTGCATAGCATTCTGTTTGTATCTCTTACTACTAAAAGAGTTTAAAAAAATAAGATTTATCCCTATGAACAGTTTTCTCTAATAACATTTATTTTAAAATTCCTAGTCTATTTTTTATAGGAGCAAGCTCGAGCTACCCAGTTGGGCATTTTATTTTTTTTTTTTCAATTTCTCCGATATACTTTTTTACTTCTTATAAGACATCTTTTTTCTCAAAAACTGTTCCACAGATTAAATACAAAATTCACAAAATTTTATTTAGTTTAAAGCAAGGTAGGTAATGCTTGGAAAAAAAATACCGAAAATCTATTATTAATAGTAACTCCCTTAGAACCATTTTCTTGTTTTTGATTTTCTCAAAAACGGTACAATCGATTTTTATAATTTTCTCTCCAAAAGCTTGGATATTCAAATGTTTATCCAAATTTTTAAACAATTTTTTTTTTTGATTTTCCAAAAAACTTAAAGCATTTTTTAAAACTCAAACCCCCATTCTATACATTTTTTTTAAAACCTGACATCTTAAAGATTTTTAATACAATCTATAAAATGTGAAAATACAAAAATGTTAAAAATTGGTTTTCAAAAATCTTACTTTCCACGAAAACGGCATCTATAATTCAATAAATTTTTTTTTTCAAATTTCAAATTTATTATCATCGGCATTTTTATGAGAAGTTGGAATAAAAAGAATATTATGTGAATATTGAATTTTTGAAAAAAAAATTAATTTTTTTAATGAAAATTCGATTCCTCAAAAACGGGTCAGTAAATAAAAAATCTAAAGTTGGTGTTCTAAAATTTAAAAAAAAATTGTATGTAAATTTTTTTTTGTTAAACCCGCTACAGCTATTTTTAATTTTTTTACTTGCATAGATTCATATTTAATTAATAAATCACATTGACATTTTGTTTTCATCTCTAACAACTCTAAGAGTTGTTTTATCCATTTGAACATTAATTTTATATTCTGTAAAAAATTGAATTTTGTACATGCCGTGCATTTTATTTTTTTTTAAATTCGATTTAATCTTTTAAGTTTTTGTTGCATCTTACGTGAATGGAACTAGTGTTACAAAATGGCAATTTAGAAAAAATACTTGAAATGTATTTTTTGATTTATAAAATTTTAATTCAAAAAAATATTATTTAAATATTATATTGTGAGCTAAGATCAGTACTAGATAACTAAAAAAGTGATGGTGGCGGGTGAACCCGTTATGTATCAAATCCCGGATTATGTTACTGGCATTGATTAGATTTTTTTTAGATTAGATTGATTTTATTAAATTAATCATTTAAATATACATTTCTTATAATTTACACAAAATCTCTATAGCATGGCAAAATGCCGTCTGCCAGATTGACAACAAAATATTTTCTTTGACATATTTGCAAAAGTTAGCCTAACCTTTTGAATTTACATAACTTTTACCAGATTATTTTAAACAATGTTTTAAATATTTTTAATTTAATTTAAATTTTTTAATGTAGTAATAACATCACACGAATTAACATAAATTTATTTTCAAAAATCTTCATTAATTATTCGTTCTCTATACTTCAATGAAATTTTGCAGAACTCATACAATTTTGGAACATCCATCTCATTAAGCTTCATCAGCACTTCTTCCTCCGATAAGAAATCACATCCAAAAATATATCTCCTAGTTTCCCTGAGAGTTGGGCACCTTCCGACGAAATGAATGACGTCTTCCCGTTCTGCTAAGTTGCATATACTGCATTCCAATGGTAGATCAGGTCTGTGGGGTATAAAGTTTAAGTTAAGCAATTCACTTCGAAGCCTGAGCATTGTGGCAATCATGTGTACACTATTTGTATCTCGAAAATAATTTTTGTCCAATAAATTGTGATTCAGTCTACTGTAGATTGTTCTGTACAGCGAACCAGATGCTTCAGCTATAAATTCCGCTCTACATTGCTCATCTACTTTTTGAATTATTTCGTAAAAATTACTTTTACTATTAGATATATCTTCAACGTTAATGCTTAAACTCATATCACATCCTCGGGCTAATTCCAACCAATCTCTATACCAGCTGTTTTTATCTTGGATAGCTTTGAGGGCTATCTTTCTCGTAAGCCGGGTTTCAGGCATAGCAAAGACTTTAAGCAAATAGTCTGCTTGGAGCTTTAGTGTTTTTATAAATAGAGGCGATATCCCGGTTTCTAGCATTATAACGTAGTTTGGAGTGTTTTCCGGTAGGTGAAATATTCTCTTCACATAGTGTCTTAAGAGATTCTCTACTTTATCGAACTTTTTACATCCCCAAATCTGTGCTCCGTATAGAAGAATCGTCTCCGAAACCGCTTCAAATACCTTATATTTGCTGCTATGCGCTATATTTTTGTTCATAAAACATCTTTTCCAGGCAACATTGATTGCAGTTTTGGCTTTTAAGAGTTTTTCCTTGAAATGCTTCTCCAAACTCAGATTTTTTGTAAAATAAACACCCAGGTACTTGAATTCGTTGACACATTCTAAGCGTTCTCCATTAAAAGCCCATTTTTCATTTGAAGCAATTCTTCCACCCCCTCTTTTAAAAATCATTACCTTGGATTTTTCTATGTTAACTATGAGGTTCCATAATTGGCAGTAGTCATTAACCCTGTTGATCATGAGTTGTAAGGTTTGGGGGGAGTACGCAAACAGGACTACATCATCCGCAAAGAGCAATGCCTTAATACGCACTTCAGCAAAGTCCACTCCACCTGGCAGATAATCGATCAAATCATCGATGAAAAGTGCGAACAATGTAGGGCTTAATGTACAGCCTTGTCTTACTCCAGATGTTGTTTCGAACCAATCCGAAAGTTCTTCTCCGTTCCAAACTGCAGCTTGCGTTCCTTTGTACAGTTCTTCCAGAACACGTCCAAACTTATGCGATAAACCCAATCCATACAATTTGTAAAACAGGGCAGATCGGTCAATTGTGTCAAATGCAGCCTTGAAATCAATAAAAAACGCGTAAAGTTTCTTGCCTTGTAATATAAAATTCTCCGCTATGCTTTTCAAAACAAAAATATTGTCAATAGTTGAATATCCTGATCTGAATCCAGATTGGAACTCTTTTAACAGGTTTTGAGATTTAATCCATGTTGTAAGGCGCTTTTGTAACACTGATGTGAATACTTTATACGTGGCATTCAAAAATGAAATTCCTCGATAATTTGAAGGATCTGATAAACAACCTTTTTTATGTATGGGAAATATCACTGATTCCTGGAATTCTTTAGGAGTAGCATCACCATCCATAACCTTATTAAAAAGTTTTGTTAAATTTTCTTTCAGAATATTAGTCCCATATTTATAAAATTCTATTGGAATTCCGTTTGCTCCAGAAGCTTTTCCATCTTTCATGCCATCTAGCACTAGGTCCACTTCTTGGCAAGTGATTGCAGAGTCTAAAATTTCATTACAAAATCCAGGAACTGCGTAATTCCACTTTATATTGTTTGCAATTGGGTTAAGTAATTCCTTAAAATATTCCCGCAATGTACTCTTACTAAGGTTTGAGTTGATTTTAAGTTGTTTCCCATTCAGTTTCCATGCAAGCTTCCAAAATTCCGATGAGTCTTTACACGTCGCCAATCTGTTCGCTTCAATTTCACCATATCTCCTTTTTTTGATTCTACATAGATCCTTATATTTCTTATTGGCATCAATGTAATTCTGACTGAATGAACCATCGCTAGAATTACGGAATATTTTCAGCCATGTAAAAGATAAATTGCGAGCACGTTGACAATCCTCGTCAAACCAAGGTTCTATTCCAGCTTTTCTATCTTTTCTATTGATTTGCTGTTGTGGATACGAAGTTTTTATTGTATCTTCCAATATTTCAAAGTCCATATAATGCCTTCTTTGGAGTTTCGAATCGAGTAGATGTCTGTATGCTGGTGCCCTGGAGACTTTCCATTTTAGCTTAGGTAGTAAACGCATATTTGTAATTTCCTCAGGTGATGGATACTTTTGGTGGTGAAAAGTGACAACTAGCGGAAAGTGATCTGAGTAAAGTACTTCCTTAACTTCGAAGTCTGAAATATATGGCTCCCAATCCATCCCTATGAGACTATAGTCTATCACTGATGTTCCTTGACCACCAACAAATGTGAAATTACCCGAATCATCACTCAAACTAGTTCCATTTTGAATTCTAAGCCCGTATGAATCACAAAGCTCTACTAGTCTCCTTCCTCTTCCATTGCATAAGTTGTCTTTTGATCGCCTATTGACGCCATGAACTGCATTCAACATTCCCGCTTCTTGACCCACTCTGGCATTCAGATCGCCAATCAACAAGACATTCGATGTGTTTTTGCAGCTCAATAACTCATTTATTGCTTCGAAGTCAACCTCCCAGTTGTTGCAATTTATATATAAAGGTAGTATCCACAGGTATTTATTATCAATTCGTAATTCCAAGTATGATATCATGTTGTATGAAAGAAATTCGCATTTAATATTTTTGAGCTTTTTCTTGTATCCGAAGTAACATCCTCCACTTGCTCTTCCTCTGGCATGAGTTCTAGTCGCTGGAGTCCACTTAAAAATATAATCTACCATCTTATTTTCCACAAATTCAAAGTTATTTTCTGTTACAAACGTTTCATATAAAAATATAAAATCAAAAGTATTTATAAATTTAAAAAACTCAATAAAAAGGCATTTGTTCATCAAACCTGATACATTGTATGATAGTATTTTATAATAATCTTGCTTATAACTAAAATCTTTTATTCCTAAAATATTTTCTGTTTGGCAGACGGCTTTAGTACTAAATACAAGCATTTGCACTACTTCCGACAGCACTGGTGCTCGGCTTTGAGTTTCGAACATAAGCAGAATGTGTATCCTTTCTATCCTCTCTTGACCTATGTGTTACTCGTATCATCGAACTGTCACTATCATTAAACATATGATCTATCAAACGCATCCCATCTTCTTCATCGCATTTTAAGTTATTGTTTCGATCCAAATAAAACGTTTTATTATCAATATGTAGTGTTTGTCCACGAATAAATACTTTGATGTTTTTGTTTTTTTTGTTAATATCTGTTTTAATTTCTGATAGTCGCCTTCTCTTGTCTCTTGCTGCTTTGGTATAATCCCTGTGTATGGAGATCCCAGTGTTGCGTAATTTAATGGCCGACTTCAGTATGCGTGGTACATCGCCAGTTTCCTGCATTTCTACGATAACATTGGCCACTTTATTGTTCCTGGAGCGAATTAATCGTGTTCGTACTATCCGTCCCGGATTATTTATTTGCAACAGATCCAAGCAAACTTTCTTCGCTTCCTCCATCGCTTGTTGATCATCCTGGGATGGAATATGCAGTACCAAGTTTCTTTCATTGGATTTTCTTTCTAGAAACTCGACCTGCCGCTCGAGTGAAAAGCATTTTTCCTCCATTTGCTGCATTTTTGAATGAAGAGCCTCATTGTTCTGTTGTAACGACTGTATTTTTGTCGCGATTTCGATCAAGTCAGTCTTTGTTGGCAAGCTTTTCAGTCGTTCGTCGAGGATTGCTCCGAGGGAGGTTTCGATCATGGTTCGGAGATCAACCACTTGCATGTTGCCGACTTCTGAATTAGCTTGCGCCTTTGTTACAGAGTAATTAGTTGGGGAAACTGGGGAAACGTCTATAAATGGTCTTTTAGGATTTGGTCGTTGAGTCTTTGTGTCTTTGGTGATGTTCGTATTGTTGTTGTTTTTTTGGGGTGTTCTTTGTATTCTACCACCGTTCATTTTGTATATTTTATTGTGTCTTAACTTAAGCAAAATATAGGCTCACCTTTTACCTTACTATACTATATACTATGGCGAATAATTTTTGCTCAGTTTTTACTTTAAAAATACTTATAAAACAATTATTTTTCACAAAATTAAAGGAGCTTAATTGCAATTAATTCCAAACGTCACCGAACCAGGGTTGCCATATCACTGGCATTGAATTATCTGGCTTGCTGTCTTAACATAAAAAAGGGCCCTAGCTGTAACACGACTATCGATTTGTGTAGTTGGGTTAACTTCCCTACAACGTAAAATTATGGTTATAAAAGGATGAGCCTTCAAGAATAATCAAATAAAACGACAAGACAACCTTGAACGATATGATAAATCTATTTTCTCAAAAATGTCAAAATCCTTCAAAATGCTTAATTTGGTGTTCAGATATATTTTTCTGGCAAGAAATCGGACGTGATAATGAGTTTGAGAACAAAAAAAATAAGATTTCTGAACACATTTGAAATTTTGAATCCCAACAGTCATGCTTTGAATAATTCATACACTATACATTATAATTCTTTTAAATTTGTCATTCAAAAAAATTAAAATGTGTCCATTCCTAATCGGCCTCGATATATGTACATAAATTTGCTCTGAAGGATTTTTCAATATTCTTATAAAAGCCAATGGAAATAGGGATATTCTTTTAATTATTGTCAGCTGCACCACCATCGTATTAGCTAATGGTGAAATTCTGCTTGACCATCGCAAACATAAATACCCCAAACCGAATGCATTGAAACTCTCTCAAATATGACCACGCGATTATATTGGACTTGATATGATGTTTGCAAGAAACAGTGTTCAAAGTCGTTATGGGTGTTTTGGATCGGGAGCATCCATCCGGTAGAGTAGAACAGCAGCGCTCCTGCTAGCTTAACGCGAGCTTCATAACCCGTTAAAAGTTTAAACAATGTTCAACATCGGTTATATTGGCAAAGCGTAAAATAAAGTTGTAGACTCCATTGTGGATTCCTGGACGGACTTTCCGGTGGAATAACCCATCTTCTACTCTCTTCGTTAAAATTTTATATACCTACATACTCGTACATACATAAACGAGAATGGAAGGTCTGGGCTCTGGAATTCAGTTGTTGGTTGAAGTTTAGGTATTTTTTTTCCAACCTTTGCATTTTTGGAACTGCTATATAGATGAATAGATGCATTAAGCCGATATAAATAGAGGATGGGGCTTGTTTTTGGCCATCCGGGAAAATTCAATGTAATATTCACCAGAGATACCATGCACATCGCTGGCTGGGTCATAATTCCCTTTTTTGTGCATTGTTCCCCAGTGGTATTAGGACTTAGGCATAGCAAATGGGTATTGGAAAATAAATAACATCGGTCGTGGTGTGTGTGTAGGTGGATTGAAGTAATTGGATACAAAGTACAATAAGTCCCAGTAAAAAAAAAAAAATGGCGCACATGTTGCCTATAGATACCTTTATACTGATTCCCTTTGCATTTGCTTCTATATTTACATCCAGGAATTCGCCTGTTTAGTCCACGTTTGGATACTCGAATTCCTTTGGGATGAATATATGTAAATAAAAAATTGAATAAACATCAGCAGCAAAATTGGTTTATATCGAAGAGTATTAATATAGAAACAAAAATGGTTCGTGTTTCAGTAAAAAATATTTTAGGAGATTACCTAGACAATGAAGTATCTTAATCCAGCTACGAACACATTATATAGGTATAGTCATTCATTGAGCTTAGGTTTTGTGCTTAGGACAAAACTGCTTGTTTGAACATTTTTATTTTCCGGCTAAAAATGCTCGCATCTGGCCTATGGAAATGAGGCTTATAAGGATTTCCAAAATCAATAGTTTTTAGACACGGAATTTTGGTATTCTAAGTTTTTCAATTCTGGTTTTCAATTTTTGTTCAAAATGTTAAAATTAAAAATTGACCATACTTTTTTTGAATTATGTAATTTTGAGTTCGTTTGAAGCTGGAAATATGTTTTTGTCGAATGGTGCGTCACGTGTTTTCGACTGAGCACACTTATCAAGCCTGCAAATGGCATGCATTTTGGAAACTTATTTCATTGTCTGAGAGCATTCTGTCGTCTCTCTTGCAGAAACAGAAGAATTAGGCTGCGGAAGAAGCTAAATTCTACACAACACATCACTCCACCACAAGTCATTACTCTTCGGCGCATATGAATAATATTGAAGCGAAAGGTTCACACCACTCCACAACACGCCACTCGAGAAAATTGTATTTCCCGCTGAAGATCCTTACTTTCTTGTAAGTTGGATTTTAAATAAATAGGTGTACTCAGTTAAAAAAATAATTTTACTAGTTATACGATATATTTTAGGTGCATTACAGCTGTGACCTTAAAAAACTGTTAGTTTGGAAATGCCACACCAATGTGCATGTGGTGCAAGACATATGGCATGGTATCTCATACTTTTTTCCAAATATTTAGTTAAGACTTGTGAGTTAGTCAATGTTATGAGACTTGATTACTATATATATTATATAATACTAATGGATTACAAATCTTTTAGTTAAAAGATTTGGGTTTTATATAAATTGTAAATTCAATGAGATTTTATCTAACGGTGAAATAATTTCCAGTATTACGAAATATGGTGTGTTCCACCTCCATATCGATTAATGATGATTTTTCTTACTTGTGATATTTAAGTTCTCTTTGGAAGTTATGCATTTGTAAAAATTATTGAACTCAAGATTTTGATCAAACTTGACTACAATTGGGTTCCACGATTCTATCGGCTTTACCTTAAGCCAAAAATTATGCCAGATACCTTACTTACTTACTTAAGGTGGCGCTACAGTCCGGGGTGGACCGGGGGCTCAACTAACAAGCTTTTTCAGCTAGCTCGGTCCCTAGCTAGCTGTCTCCAGTTTCGCACGCCAAGTTGGTTCCTGGTTCGCTCTACATGACCTAGCCATCTCAGTCATTGGACTTTGATTGATTTGACTAGGTCAGTTTCTTCTCCTTCACTCGCCGTCTATGCAGACGGGACCAAAGATCACGCGAAGAATTTTCTTCTCGAAACATCCTAAAGCGCTTTCATCCATTTTCAACAAACTCCATGTCTCTGCTCCATAGACAAGAACCGGGGTGATAAGGGTTTTATAGAGCGACACTTTAATTGCTGGAGAGAGGACTTTGCAGCGATTGGCAAGAGTAATTCTCAGTTTGATTTCAGCGTTGGTGTTATTTTCTGAGTTTAAAGCGGCGCCTAGGTATATGAAGTCCTTCACTGCCTCAAAGTTATAGCTGTCTATAATAACGTTCTGTCCAAGACGTCGATGTTGTGTGTCCTTTCTTGATGACAGCATATACTTGGTCTTGCCCTCACTTACAGCTACACCCATCTTCTTCGCTTCCGTTTCAGTGCTCATAAATGCGCCACTGACATCACGCTTTGTTCTTCTAATAATGTCAATATCGTCGGCGTATCCGAGTAATTGGACGGACTTTTGAAAGATTGTGCCTCTTGTGTTGACGCGTGAGTTTTGCACTATTCTTTCAAGAACGATGTTGAAGAAGTCGCACGACCGTTGGAGCATCGCCTTACCTCAAACCTTTTTGCATTCTCCATCGTCATCCTGCACAAACGGATAAGTTTGTCATGGATGCCAAAACCAGACATTGCTCTATAAAGCTCGTTCCTATAGATGCTATCGTACGCAGCTTTAAAATCGATGAAAAGGTGGTAGGTGTCGATTTTTAGCTCTTGGGTTTTTTCCAGGATCTGCCGTAATGTGAATAATTGATCGATGGTGGACTTTCCTGGTCTAAAGCCGCACTGATATGGACCTATCAGGTTGTTGACGAAAGGCTTCAGACGTTCACATAATACGGCAGAAAGGATCTTGTACGAAATGTTCAGAAGACTTATGCCTCTGTAGTTGGCGCAGTTCAGAGGGTCTTCTTTCCTGAGGATCGGACAGACAATGCTGAGGTTCCAGTCGTCGGGCATGCTCTCTTCCGACCATATTTTGCAGATGAGCTGGTGCATACTCCCAAAACTTCAAAGCCGCTTTGAACAGTTCGGCAGCGAGGCTGTCAGCTAGCTTTGTTGAACTTGAGATTCCATATAGCTATCTTCACTTCGTGCAAGTTGGGTGGGCGGTATGGTTGATCTGCGACGCCTAAGTCGAATGGTACTATCTGTATAGCAGCGGCATTTTCTTCTTCATCGCCGTTATAAGGATTGGAGAAATGTTCTTTCCATATCTTCCGAACCTCATTCATGCTAGATACCTGCCATGTAAAATTTTAGAAATTAAAGAAAATTTAGTGAGTGCTGTGAAGCCCAAACAGTACGTTTATTGAAAAGAAATGTTGGCCGAAATGAAGCACCCACCGCACCTGCTGTACTCAAGTTTGTGCAAAAAGTTTTTGAGACTGATATGCTAGTGGACAACACTCATGGTCCATCTGGTCATACGGTGCGCACAAACGAGAATGTGGCTGCTGTAGCCAAGAGTTTGAGACTCAATTTACGAGCATCAACTCACCATTGATCTCAATAGTTCAATATTTCACGCACTAGTCTGAGGAGAATTCTGCACAAGGAACTCGGATTATTCGCTTACAGCAATTGAAGACGCATGACCATTCACTTGGTTATAGTTGCCTCCTGAAATTAATGGGAATGTTTGCTCTTACTAATAAAGCCATAATATCTACATGAAAAAACTTTAGTTTTGTTCATTTTATTTCATTTTTCAAAAGAAACTTATATTAGGCCCACCATTTACAATTGAAGAAATCATAAAAATTCATTAAAAAAATCTATAACTGAACTCCAACTCACACTAGTTGACCTTTTAAGCGAGCTAAGCGTTTTTTTTTTAATTAAACCAAAAGTGGTGAGTCACTCTATGTTATGTAGAAAAAAACTTTAAAAATTCATAAAAAATGTATGGCTGACCAATTACTTAAAATAGATCCAGTGATCTTTCATATAGTATGTATGTATTCTTGCGAATATCTCACGAATGAAATGCTCAACATCACTTTTCAGCTTGAAAAACTTTAACCAGTAATTATAAAATTGTCTAAGGCTGACGAAATTCCAAGATTGGTTGACATTTTTCAAACAATTACTGGCCACTTAGATGTTAATATCTGCTATATGAATATGAAGTACAGAGAACAGAGATCCCAAAATCGAAAACGTAATGTTTCGAAAATCTCATGCTGATAACAACAGTTTTGTAACATTATTTAAAAGGTCTAGGAAAGAAAATATAGTCGCATTCAAAAGCGGTAGCTGCCATAAAAATGTGGAAAATCCACCATGGGGAAAATCATATTTAGCACAAAACTAATTCTAAAGAAAGCACGCCACTCAGATACACATTTTTTGAGTATCGCTCAATTTGTATTATATGTATTTTGTTCAATGTAAGCCAATTTTAAATTAAGACATAATTAACCATAGAACCATTTTTCTTGATTCGATAAAATAAAATTAGGGTCAAATGGCTCGTAGAGAACTTAAACCTAGTGACTTACAATTCTCAACTATTCAGTTGTGAGTGTTGTCGGCTGGAATAGAGTGGACCTAGCCGATTTCCAACAGCTAAGATGAGAAGCTCTTATTATTTATTTTTATTTCAGACCAATACCTAAGGATCTATTTTTGGAAGAAAAGAAAAACTATTTTCTTGTGCAGAATTGGAAGACTGTTACTTTTTACCATTGTGCCAACCCATTTAAAATATCGACAAATTGAAGAGGAATCTCTTCTGATTAAATAAATGCAAACTCTGGTATACCTCAAGGTAGTCACCTTGGTCCAACACTTTTTATTGTATTCACCTAATAATATTATTTTTTTTTAAATTGGCTAAAATGCGAAACGCTGTCCTTTTTTAAAAGACAAAATATCATATTCTGTAACTACAAAATATGTAAATCTGTTCTTATAAGAGTCAAATCAACGTGTAACCTAGGTGTACACTTCTTCCAAGACCTTATAACAAAGGTAAAAGGAAGATTTTTAAAGAAAATTCAAGTTGCCAAACACACCTATTATCTAAGTTGTCTCAGATATTTCTTTCAGTTTTTAAATTCAAAGAAATTACAAACAATTTATAAGCCAAACATTATAGCCAATAAAACCTTAATCAAACATTCAAAGAATCAATCTACACAACAAACGAATCTCGTTAAAATGAACTACCACCACCATCATCGATATTCAGCATAAAATCAGTCTTCATTGTGTATGTTAAGGGTATATTTCTGTGATGTTTTTTCAGTGTGTTTAACTGAGGTGGTTGGTCTTACCTTAGATTTGGATATCAAAAGTACCGAAATCAATTGCAATTTGTATTTATACTTCACAGCAATATTCGCTATTTGATTAAACTGTGAGAAGCGAAACCCTCTTCAATTTTTATGTTTAACCTTGCCCTTTTCGCAAACTAAGTCATTAGAAATATGCTTCGGTAATGAGGAAGTTTCTTTGATTTAATTTTTGAATAATTTATAAATATGTATGTACATTTAAAATGGCAACTCGTTAACTAAAATAGAAAGAGTTAATTGTGTAAACATTGTTTTACCACTTGATATGGAGTTAGCAAGGCACCTTCTCAAAAAGGGGATACATCTTCTTAGACACATTTGACATTTGGTAAAAGTATTATTCTCATGAAGAACCACATACGAGTATCAAGCTACTCCAACCTTTGTACTTTTTTTTTTTCAGCAAACCTTGGGCAATGCACGATGGGAAGACTCAGCACAAAAAACCAAAATTGTTCAATTTTATTTTGAAAGTCGACATTCAGGCTCGTATTCACCAAGCGCTCCTAAACGGCTCTTAACTTTACGAGGCTCTTAACTTTAAATTTATGTGGGGTATTCACCAACCACTCGCAAGTGTTTTTCGAAGTTCGAAAATGAGAGCCACTCTCTCTTGTTCAGGCATACCCAAACTGTGAAATGTTGTGGAATGTTGGTCTTGCTCTTGACAGCAAATGGATACTCTTCTACTTGGCATTGCTCACATGGATTCGAGTCAAATGCGTGCGTGGCACACGCAGAAGCGAACAAACTTTCGAAGAGAGCGCTCGTAAGTCGGGTCCACTCCTAACTTTTAAGAGCGCTCGTAGTTCGTAGATCTTCACTAATATTGCTTGGTGAAGAGGTTTATGAGCTTCTTAAGTTATGAGCGCTCGGTGAATACCGGCCTCAATGATTCAGACACAAAGGTCGTATCGAAATTTATTTCTCGATTGATACAGCGTTTTCAACAATCAGAGGCTGTATGTGATCTTCAGCGTGCTGGAAGATCTTGTGCAGTTCGAAATGGTGTGAACATTTCTCGAGTGTAAACAAGTATGTAGGTAAGCCCCAAAACTTCTACCCGACGACATTATTAGCAATTGGTGATGTCTAGGCTGTCTTAGCAAACAATTTTTACTGCAGTTACACATTTTTTAATAGCACCAGGAGTTGCAAGCAATTGATCCTCAAATACTGATTCAGTATGCTCGGCGTTTTCAAGAATATTGTTCCTAGAGAAGAACGAGTTCATTCACAAAGTTATAATCTGCGATGAAGCCCATTTTCACTTCAACGGTAACGTGAATAAACATAATTATAGAATATGGGGCATTGGAAATCCGAACATATTTGTTGTACGTCAAACATACCCTCTTAGGTGCGCAGTGGTTTAGAATGACCTTAGGAAAAGTTATTGAACAATATTTTTTTTTTCTCGAAACGCCGAACAAGTTACTGTTAATATTGATGGCTTTCAATAGCGAGCAATGATTGCAAATTTTTCATGACCAAATGTAGAGAACAATTCAGAATTGTGGTTTCAAAAAGATGAAGCCACAACTCCCACTGCTCATTTAACTCTCCTCCTCCTGAGGAATTTTTTTTAGATTTTTAGGAAAATCTAAAACATAGTTGTATGCCAATAAGCTAGGAAAGGTGCAGCAGCTTCAGGCTAGTATTGGATAAGAAATGAGGTCTCTAGGGCCTAAAATCTTATAAAAAGGAATGAACAATTCTCTGGAAAGAGCAAGTCAGGTCAAAGGGCAGCATTTTGGAGATATAATCTTTAAAAGAAAGATTCTCCTAATCTAATGTTAAATAAGTGGTAATATTATATGCCTGCGAAACCTGGAAAGTCTTCGCTATCATCTCGAGAAAAATGCAGGCTTTTGTGTATCGCTGTCTTCGTCACATTTTTCAGTGGCCCCAAACTATTTCTAACGTTTGTCAATGAAAAATTTATTTAAATAAAATCACAAAGAAAAATGTTATTCTTCAAATAAATCATAACTTTACTTATGCGCCACCCTGTTTTATGGTATGGACATTTTTGTTTCAATCCTCAACAAGTTTCTACTAAAGGAATTTTTTGAAATTTTCTTATAAGAATCTGTTTGACAGCTTTTGTTATTGGGAAAAACGAATATTTCCTTAAATTACGAATAAAATTTACCGGTAGGTATTTTTGGCCTGCAAAACAAAAATGTTTCCATCAAAAACACCTTATCTACCGATTTCTATTTTTAAATCGATAGAGCCGCTTTGGCAGAGCGAGAGGAATTCAGAATTGCGAGATGTACTTTTTTCATCTTCTCTGTCATCAAGTTTTATCGAAATCAAGTTGAAGAACCTACCTTATTCAGACAGATTTATCACAAGTAAAACTTCTTTTACCTAAGTATTACAAAATTACTAAATTTTGCCAACAAAAATATAGGAAACTTCCCCATTTTCTGTGAAAAGTAAAGCAATAAAATTTTTACCCTGGAATTTATTTCAGTTCAATTTGTGAAAAAGGACATTTTAATTTACTTCTCAGCTCGTCTTGACGCAGCGATATATTGCATTGCAACGAACGTCCTTTTACTGGGTATATGAATAAGGCAGGGCAATATAGCAGCGCACAATGTGCACACAAAAGTGCAAATATTAACAATAGAATTTCAATCCCCCTCCTCCCCCGCAGGATCGCAAATTAGTCAATCAATTTCATTCGCACAAACGACGAGCGACGACGACATTTACAACGACAGTTAAAAAGATTTTTTTTTTGCAACAAATTTTGATTACACTACCTTCAGCTTAGTGTGGCACGTCTAGGGTTTCGTTAAGGTGCTTGCAACAATCTATACTAACAACTTAATGCAACTTATGGTTACAAACATAAAATCACCAGTGCAAGGCGAATGGTCTACACGAGTATATTCAATTATTTACACACCTTGTCGTGTCGCAAAATTAAGTGTCACCTTTGGGTTATAGCCTTTTCAGTGGTGGGGGAACAGCTCAGTCGGCAAAAATATCATCGTCATTCACGCAATCTTCTACTTATGGTCAGAAAAAAGGGAGTCAGCTACATCCTTTTACTGTCAGCCCTTCATCACTCGACTCACACGGAAGAATGTACTCGAGTATATCTGAGTCGTAAATTTAAACGTCCTTATTGTCTCTTTTCGGGGGTAGGTTTTAATTTAGTCTGGCATAGCATTCGAGTTTTTTTTTTTTGAAAATGATGATGAAGGAAGAATAAAGTTATTTTTGAAATGTTTAAATAGTAACTTATCCCCCTCCAACTCCCATCTGCATTTTTCTGGAATTTGTTCTTTCAATCTAAATATGTACTTCGATCCTGGATAAAAACTCTTAAGTTTGGTACTAAGATAGATACAGATCGGGAAAGTTCTATAAATTGATTTTTTAATGAGAGAATTTACTCTTTCCATTAAAACACTTTTTTCTTTGTCTAAAACTAGAACGAGTATAATTTTTCGAAGGTTTTCCGATGTCCTGATTCGGCATCCGAACTCAGAAGTTTTACCATCACTGAAAGGTCACACATTTCGCACTTTTCTTATTTAAGAATGTTACTCATTGCGAAAACTGAAAATGTTCGCTGGAGCATGGGCGGCACTACATCGATGTTCATTGACTATGTACAAACTATATGGCCTCTCTGGACCAATTTCAAGAATGTTGTGTTTAGCCAATAACTCACAGGAGTTAAGTCAAAAGACTTGCATATCAGTTCTTCCTCACTCCGAAACTCCCTTGACAACTCATCTTAATCTAAAGCTCATAGTTTTTATTCGTCATTTTCTAATTTTCCATATAAACTGGTGGTTGGGCCATAAAATGTTAATACAAAGATAAGAAAAGAAAAACATCATAGATTTAATCCTAAATTTAAGTCCTTGCTAGTTTTAATAAATAAATAAATTAAATTAGCCATCAAGTCCAATGTAAATCCTTTGTTGAATCTCTTACCCCAAACATTATCTTGGTGGTGACTACAAACTCGATCTTAAATCGTAGATTAGACTTTTCTTCAAAAAAAAATTAAGGGATCTTTAATCCGAAGCGGTTGGAGTTCTTGCCTCTGAACCCTACCACACGACTGGACTGTTAAGCGTCTTATACAGTGTCCAGTTGGTTTATTACCACATTATTTTCTTAGCTAAAATAAACAACAATATAGCAAGAGTTATTCTGGAACTAACCTGGAAGATAAAGTCACATTCTAACGACCCGCTCTAGCTGATTAATGGATACATTCCATACAGCTCTCGTTCATATTCAGTCCTATTCCCTATCGATTCCAAACTTGTGAAGTGCTTGCTTTGCCCTTTCTTTTAAGTCAATAGCGTCTTCAAGTCCCAGGTATTGCGTGGAATTTTCAAAGAAAGTGCCTGATGTAATAGTCTATGCTTTGCGAACTACCTTCTCAAGCACAATATTGAAAAAACTACATGACAATACATCATCTTATCTTAAGCTTCTAGTAAAAATATAGTAGGTTTCAGAAACAACAATTCTAATTTTGACTTAACAGTGAGCCTTTTATAACGTCTGTCAGATAGGTCTTATCAGTTTATCAGAGCTATTTAAAGTGGTTATGGAACGATATTTGTCAGTGTTCCCGAAGTAAATTTTAACTTTTATTTTTCAAATAATAACGTCAAAATTGAGTCTACGTTTAATCATAATATTTATAATTTTAACTAATTATTTATTTATCTGAAATACATTTTGAAGATTGGAGATTTTCAAGGGTTGTGGAACAGAATTGGACAGAAATAAAATGCACGACTGGGTCGCACGAACTTGCTCTTATGTAACAGACTAGGAATTTTAAAATCGAATGTTATTAGAGAAAACTGTTCATAAGGATCAAATTATTTTTTAAATTCTTTTAGTAGTAAGAGACAAAAACATAATGCTATCCAAATATGAATTTATGGAAGAACAAAAATTATAAGTCGTTGTAGTCGTTTCTTAAAAAAAAGGTTTTATGTACAAACTTTTTAAAAGCTTTTTAAGAAAAAAATTTGGTACGCCAATTTAAAGTTTTTATTATTGTTCGAATAAAAATAAAATTTACAAAAAAAAACATTGAGCCGTTTCTGAGATATCGAATTTTCAAAAAAAAAAGAAAAAATAGATTTTTTTTTTTTCAAAAATTCAAAAAATATTTATTTTAAAGTTTTGAAATGCAATGTGTTTTAGACTTTTTAGAGGCTTCTTTATAAAAATTTTCATTAAGATCCGTTATGTGGATAATGAGAAATTCAAAATTCGAAAAAATGGTTCTATGGTAGGTACAAGCTGTAATATCTTAATTTCAAATTTTTTTTTATTAAATTAAAGACCGTAAAAATTAATTGAAAGAAAAAAAAATTATCAAAATTCTCGGAACCGTTTTCGAGAAAAATACGATTTTTGAAAAGCATTTTTTTAAATTTTTTTAGCATTTGTATGGTAGGTACCTTTATTTTTAGGTAAAATAAAATTTTTTTTCTTAAATCTTGTAGATTATATTGAGAAACTTTTATTTATGAAGTTTAAAAAAAATCTAGCAAGGGGTTTTCGAAATATTGAGTTTTGAAAAAAAAATTTTGAAGTTTTTTTTAAAAATCCAAAAATTTTTTTTTTGAAAATTTGAGTACACAATTCTATTCAGGTTTTTGGGGAGCCTTAGAAAAAAAAATTATCAAAATCGGCTGTACCGCTTTTGAGAAAATCAAAAACAAAAAAAATGGTTCGATGGGGGGTACCCTCAATAACCATTTTTCTGAAAATTTTTTTCAACAAATACCATATGTACCTAGCTTTAATTAAATGAAATTTTTTTGTGTTTTTATTTTTAAAATCTGTAGAACAGTTTTTGAGAAAAAAAAAATGTTTATAAAATTTCGAAAAAAATTCGTATGGCAGGTACCGTTATCTTTGGTCTTAAAAAATCAAATCAAAAAACATCCGGGGGGACAAAATTAAAACCCATATCTACCAAGTTTGAAAAAAATCGGCCGAGACGTTTAGCTGCAATCGAACGGACAGACAGACAGACAGACAGACAGACAGACAGAATTGCGAGACCCACTTTTTTAGTCTTCGCTATCATCGTAATGTCAACTTTGATCAAAATCTCGAGTTCGATTTTTTTTCCGAATGCATAACTTGCCTTATAGTACCTATAAGTCGCAAGTAAAAAGTTGATTCAGACACTATGAAACAAAAATGGCAGTCGATTGACTATACATTAACGAAATCAGACAATAAAATGCGGAAGCAATCTTTTGAATGAAATCCTCATGATAAAAAACGTGTTGAAAGCTAGATCTCAGGATAATCGTACTGCAGTTAAAGCGGCTTGCATCGAATCGAAACAGACTTTGTTGCGTACCAATGATCCAGATGGAGTAGAAGTGGAACTTTAGCTAACGGGAAGCATATTTATATGGCACGATAGAGTTTTTTCCTTTTCAGAAGCGGCTTTAAAAATGATAAACAAGTGTTGCGGATCAATTTTAAATTCCTGAGTTTCCTCCAGGATCTGGAGTGACGTGAAAATTTGGTCATTACTAGACTTCCTAATAGATCATCAAAAATAATATGAAAAACTGAATCGCATGAGCTTGCTTTTATGTTTAAGAGACTTAAAACTTTAAAAGCAAATATTCAGTAAAAAAAATATGTTGGAGTTAATGCAAAAATAGCAATTTTTTGAAATTATGCTTTTAAAAGTTGGACAATTATATGTAAGTCTTTTAACAGTGCGAATCAAAATTAAATTTGAAAAAAAAAATTAAAGGTATCTACCTAACCTACCGAATTTTCAAACAAAAATTTTTGTAGAATTTTATAATTTTTCAAAAAAAAAAACATTCATTTAAATTATTTAAGTTATGGCTATATTGAGAAAGCCAAAAAATTGTATACATAGTATTAAAAAAATGTTAAATGTCAAGTTTCAAAAAATTGAGCATAGGTACGCTTTTCGAAATAAAATTTCGCTTTTTTTTAAAGCACAGGAAAATTTTTTTGAAAATTTGAATACAAAATACTATTCAAACTTTCAAACTTTTAAGGGAGCTTAAAGATGAAAAAAATATCAAAATCCGTTCTAACGTTTTTTAAAAAATTGAAAACCAAACAAATTTTTCTGTGCAATGTACCATTAGTAACAACTTTTGGCTAAATAAAATTTTTTGGAATAGTTTTTAAAAAATCAGTAAAAAAGTTTTTGAGAAAAATAATATTTTGTAAGATTTCGAAAAAAATGTGTGATATTTGGATACTTCGCACGCTTTTATGTAAAAGAACTTTGGAATTTGAGAAAATGTATTCTAATAATTTGTTTCTTGTTGTTTGTTTTTCTAATCATCTCCTAAAATAAAGGTACAAAAAATAATGCCGTCTGATTTCTAGAGAAAATATGAATGTAACTCAAACATATTTAAAAATTCTTTGCAAAAGTTTTATTAGTATTTTAAGTAGTTACACCTTTTACTAAATACAAAACTAAAATAATATTCGGTTAAACAAATAAAATGTCTTTCCTCGTCAACAGATCCACAAAAACTGATCATATCTTATTCTCTCAGTATATTTTTCTACCTAACCGGCAGTCTCTTTCTATTAAATACAATTATTATATCTTTCTTTCATTATTTATATCTTCTTTCTGAACATTCATTTATTCATTTGTGTTTTTTTATTTTTTCTTCTGGAAGTGTTGCCACAGTATGAATAATAATATGCATTAAAAGAAATAGTTTCAATCAAACGATCACCCTTTTTCAAGGTACCTATGAACTTTGAAAAAAAAAATTATTTTTATTTTTAAAAATCGATTTTTTTTAGTTTTAATAACTACACAATATTATTTCAAATTTGAATACTCTTCGTTTTACAAATTTTGATCGAAATCGGTAGCCGTGAGCTGTGAGAAGTCGCAAATCAAAAGCAAAAACTTTCTAAGACAGGTATCGTTAGTAGCATTTTTGATTTAATTTCTTTTTACTAAAATTTAAGCTTTATGTCGAAATCCTTAAACCAGTTTTTGAAATAAATAAAACTTTTCATAACGGCTGTATGGCAGGTATTGTTATATTTTGAGCCTAAAAAAATTCAATTTCTGCTCTAGAAAATCAGCCAAGACTCACTTTAAAGCATCAAGCTGAAACAAATAAGCTTGTGCGGCTTAGGCTACAAGTCGAGGTACAGCATACAGACATACAGGCAGAATTGCAAAACCCTCTTTAATAGTCCATTCATTTTAATGTCAAGTCTTATCAAAATTTTTGGGTTCGATTTTGTTACGAGTGCATTACTTGCTTTATGCATATTCAGTTACTAATGCCAAATTATCATGGTAATTAACACGTCCAAATTTTAAAACATTGTTATCAAATCTTTAACGTTTGTTGGCGGAATTTAAGACAACAATTGTACGTCAACGAACGAAAGATGGGCCTAGAAGTGCACAAAAAAAAAAAAAAAAAAAACAGACTTTCGCAGACTTCAACTTGGCCAATTTTGCATCGGGACCTCCGAGCTTACACCTGTACAAAATTTAACTGAGTCAGGAGTTCAAAGTTCGCTGACCGAAAAATCATCTTTATAGATGCAGTTTTGGATGCATTGAAAATGACCACTCAGATGCGTGCCACGCTAAGAAGCCGAGACGGGCATTTAAAAGATGTCATGTTTCATGCATTGGCTCTCCAAATACATGGACCTTGCAAATACATTTTTACTTGCGACTTATAGGTACTATAAGGCAAGTTATGCATTCGTAAAAAAAATCGAACTCGAGATTTTGATCAAAGTTGACATTACGATGATAGCGAAGACTAAAAAAGTGGGTCTCGCAATTCTGTCTGTCTGTCTGTCTGTCTGTCTGTTCGACTACAGGCTAAACGACATATCATTTTTAATTTTTCCCCCCACACATTTTTTTTTCTTTTTTTTTTTTTAAGACCAGAAATAACGGTACCCCCCATACGAATTTTTTTCGAAATTTTATAAACATTTTTTTTTCTCAAAAACTGTTCAACAGATTTTAAAAATAAAGATACAGGAAAATTTCATTTAATTAAATCTAGGTATTGGTTGAAAAAAATTTTCCGAAAAATGGTTATTGAGGGTACCCCCCATGGAACCATTTTTTTTTGTTTTTGATTTTCTCAAAAACGGTTCAACCGATTTTGATCAGTTTTTTTTTGCTAAAGCTCCCCAAAAACATAAATAGAATTGCGTATACTCAAATTTTCAAAAAAAAATTTTTTGGATTTTTAAAAAAAACTTTAAAAATTTTTTTTCAAAACTCAATATTTCGAAAATCCCCTGCTAGATTTTTTTTAAACTAGATAAATAAAAGTTTCTCAATATAATCTACAAAATGTGAAATTTTTTTTTTTTTATTTTACCTAAAAATAAAGGTACCTACCATACAAATGCTAAAAAATTTAAAAAAATGGTTTTCAAAAATCGTATTTTTCTCGAAAACGGCACCTAGAATTTTCATAAAATTTTTTTTCTTTCAATTAATTTTTACGAACTTTAATTTAATAAAAAAATTTTGAAATTAAGATATTACAGCTTGTACCTACCATAGGACCATTTTTCGAATTTTGAATTTCTCATTATCCACATCTTAATGATCTTAAGGATCTTAATGAAAATTTTTATAGAGAAGCTTCTAAAAAGTCTAAAACACACTGCATTTCAAAACTTTAAAATAAATATTTTTTGAATTTAAAAAAAAAAAATCTATATTTTTTTTTTGAAAATTCGATATCTCCGAAACGGGTCAATATTTTTTTTCGCAAATTTAATTTTTATTCGAACAATAATAAAAACTTTAAATTAGCGTACCAAAATTTTTTCTTAAAAAGCTTTTAAAAAGTTTGTATATAAAAGCTTCTTTTAAAGAAACCACTACAAGGACTTATAATTTTTGTTCTTGTATAAATTCATATTTGCATAGCATTCTGTTACTACTAAAAGAATTTAAAAATTAATTTTATCCTTATGAACAGTTTTCTCTAATAACATTCGTTCTTAAAATTCCCAGTCGATTACATAGGAGCAAGTTCGTGCGACCCAGTCGTGCATTTTAATTTTTATACCTAACAGATGGCCTTTATTATTTTATTTCAATATCTACTCGCCTTTATTGCAAAACTCTTTAGTACCCACACAACATATGTACATACATACATATACAGTACATACATACATATGTGTATACCGCAAGTAAAAATGGCTACAATTCTTCTGATAAGACACGCTTAGTAAGATTTTATTATTGATGTTTTAAAGGCTAACACGTATGTAGTTAGGCTGGTTGGTCAGATAGTAGTGAGGTTCCAATCTTCCAATGGTTGGGAATTTTTTCCTCCGACCATGCGTTATTGATGAGCTGGGTATGTTCCTAACAAGGTCATATTCAGCTTATTTGAAAGCTATTACTTTATTTCACTTTGGTCGGAAGTTGAAACTCTTGGTTGTCAACCAGATCTACTCCTACTGGTTGTTCATTGCCAGGATTTTGACTATTATCACTGCGAAGCAATAATTGCTCGAAGTATAGTCTTTCCAGATTTTAAGCACTGACTCCATGTCTAGATACTATGCATTATTTCCCTTAGAGACTCCAGGGGGATTCGTGAATCCTGATGTAGGTTGTTTCACCTTTAGCACCTCTTTTCTGCTGAACAACATTATCATCAGTTTGTTCCTCCGAGGCATTTAATTGTGTCAGCATAACAGGATCTTAATTTTAATGGCTGGCTAGTGAGGTCTGCGGATGATAGAGATAAAGTAGGTACCTGGCTATAATCGCTGGTAAGAAACTGTGTTGAGCAGGGTTATATTTGAAAAGAAAGGTTAAGGTTTATTCAAATGTCGTTTTCAAATGTAAATTATTAAAGGTGGATCATGAATGAGAGGATATTTTTAAGTCTAGACTCGTTTTGTGTCTACCATCAACTTATTTATTTATAAAGGCAAAACAAACAAAAAAAACATCCTCGAAACCTACCTACCAAAAATAATCCCAATATGAGTGTCTGGCAACGTAAGCTTTCTACCCACAATAGCATTTAGGAACTCTAGGTGCACAGAGCAATAAAGGATACACCCAAACAGGATAGACATCATTTTGTAATAAAAAAAAATAAACGTGAAACTATGCCCTCTTTTATTGCATTCAGCACCCACAAAGCACAAAGGCCACGGTTGACAATGAAGACAGAAACAAACAGGTCGGTTAACAAATATTGTTTCCAAGAGGGCACTCTGCCAACACAAATTAATTTACTTCAAATGATATTTATTTAATTATTTACAAAGACCAAAGACCAAGTCTAGAAGAGATAGTTATTTAATTATGTACAAAGACCAAAGACCAAGTCTAGAAGAGATATTCCGAGATACGATTCCAAAGAGAGAATTAAACGAATGCCAAAACTGTAACTGCTAAAACGTAACTGCCAAGCGACGGACTCAAATCGACTGCCAAGAAGCCACTCTTCAAAACCAAGTCCAAGTAGTGGCCTCGAAGCCACCAGCCAGTGTCCAAGAAAATGCAGCGTCACCACAGCTCCCATAGGTGAAGGGAGTCCAGTAGCTGGTACCATGCCCACGCCTTCGATATCCAACGGCACACCAGAAAGAATGTGCCGACACCAGCAGCAATTGTCAAGATCCGTGGGATAGTCAACTGAGGGTGAGCCATTGTCGCTGCTTTGTATATTTGTTCTTCCAAGAACTATTATTGAGCCCCAGTGTCCGCAGTATTTATCCAAGATAAATATAGGGCAATAATATTCGGTTGGCGACACGAAGTATCCAGTGACGATGAGTGGGCTAGCCGTCGTCGCGAGCCGCTTAGCCATACCCAAGGTATGCTATGTGTATCTGCTGTCCACTGGATGACGATACCTCATATGACGATATGCGGTATGTATGCCTGTGTACCCATTGTACAGAAAAGTATCTCGTATCGTCCCTGGCTTGTGGGTGACGATTTCGATGGTTGCTGTGTAGCCGATAGAAAAGTATCTATCGTCGCTGGCTTGCATGGTGATATCTATGGCTATAGATATACCCGAAGGTGGCATCAAAATGTGTCGCAATTCGATGTCCATCGAATGGAATGTGTGAAGTGATGATGCTCGGCTGGTGGTGGGTTGCGGGGTGAACTAAGTTCGTAGTGTTTGCGGAGTCAGCTGAACTGTGCTTATTTCTAGGTCAACGGGTTGTTGACCGAACAAATATAAACGCATCCGATTCAACTTGATTCACAAATTATAGCAACACGACAAAAAATAAAAACTTTTCGACAAAGTTGTAAGCCCTATGATATTCAGCCCACAAAACACACGCCTACCTACCACTACCTATGTTATATGCAATTGAAACGCCAACGACGTGTACCGTTGGCTCACATCCTTTTCTCAGAAATACCGATGACACACAGCTGTGTGAATTTGAAGCGCTGCAGTCGCAGTGTGACTGTAGTGTGGGTGCAAGTGAGTTATATTAGGGAGGCAGGGCTGTTGGGGTGTAATCGCATAATGCGGCACACGGGGCTTTGTTTGGGAAACAACACACTGCACCCCTTCGAGGGGCTGGCTGCTTTGCCGGCTGGCAGAGTCGGAATTTTATTGCACATTTTTTTTTTAAGCCATCAACGTTGATGAATGGCAGTGAATGGTTCTCCGGGTTTGGTGGAGCGAATTTTCATCAACCAGATCCAGAGAAACGTACAAATTCCTCAAATTGAAATGCGAGCTATTGTGGCCGGGTGAGCGCAACAGGGGAAGAAATTTACCAGCCAGCCACACAGAGTCTATACACAATAGAATGTGCAGGATGTGTACTTCTATACACATGTGATAAAGGATATGTCTTACTTAATAATCACAAATAGACAACGAACAGAAAAATAGAAAAAGCAAAATGAATTGCAGTGATTCAGGATCGTATACTATAAATCCTGGAGCTAGGGTGACACTCGCATTATGACTGAACAAGGGGAAGAGGATTTTGTTTCCTGGATGGTTTCTATCACAACCCTACCCATGCCAACGCCTGCTCCCTGTGCGTATCATATCGAATAACAATTTTATTGGATTTGCAGTTTTCCATCCCCTCCCTGTTTGATCTAGACAAATAATATAGACGACACAGAGATTGGAGAGTATATTCTCCCCCGGATTCAATGAAGTTGCAAACAGGGTTATCGGAACAAATGTGTGTTTTTGTTCTCTAAATGTGCATGAATCGGGCCGCGCTGCCGTTAAGGGAATTAGACGACACATTTGGGCTTTTTAGATATTTATTAGGGTTTTTTTTGGTTTGTTCTATCATTGTTAGATGCAGTTTTCGACAAGGAATGACAAATAAAATGTTTTCAATTTTTGGTCGCTTGTGGAATTTTATTGATATGTTTTACTTTAACTATGGGGATATAAAAGTATCTGGTTCGGGTGAATGATTTTGTGTTTTTTTCTTCTTTTGTTTGAGCTCGGTATTGAGCTGTTGATCAATTTATCAAAGTTTTCAAGATGATTTATTGTTATCGTGGGTAGCTAGAAGGGGTCCGTCGGTTGGCGTGTCGGTCGGTACGAATGGGAATTAAGTCATCAAAAAACATAAACTACAAATAATGAGGAATAAGTTTCAATAAGGCAGAGAGACTCTTATGGCTTTCCTTTGGGAAATCTTCTGGTCTAACTAAATGAATCTTTAAGCAAACCTTTCACTATAGTTGATTATTATTAACCGTCAAAAAGCGTATTTACGATTTTATTTGAGGAATGACTTGGGATCATGGGTTATATTGATTTCGAAAAAAAGCATACGTAAGGCCACAAAGATTAATAGTATTGGTTGCACTACACCAATGATTATTTTCATTATTGAATAATGATGCATTAACGGGGAGAACAAAGGCAAAGCTTAGAAGTCACCCAACCTTACACCAGGGAAGCATTGTCCATACGTCGTCGTGAAGCTATTGCTCTTTATCGCAGTACTTGACTTGAATGTTAGAAGGTGAAGAATGAGTTAGTAATTTTGATTGAAATGCGAGCCGAATCAGTATAAGCAAAATATGTAGAATTGCTGTGAAAAGTCATCGTATTAAGCACCTATTTTCCACACCTATATATGCAGCAAAGAGGGACTTGGCGGTCCCGTGCTGCGATAGACGCCAGACATCCATGAGACACTACCTGGTAGGAGCTTAAGGACGTACGCTGATGTCCATGATGCCACACACAAAATACCTTTAGAAGATATTTCTGGTGACATCTCTCTTAATCACTCAACCACCAGCTGAAAGGGCGGAGGATCAATGGAAATATTGTCAATAAGTCGTCAGAGTTGTCACCACTAGGTTTCACTAAGCGAAGAACAAAAGCTGTAATGAAAACATCTCAGGAGATCTGAGGGCCAAAAAGATGGTAACGCCGATTTATCAGGAAGAAAGAAGCGGCTGAGCAATTCTATTGAGACCTTCAGCAAGAATGATATTTGAAGATTATATGAAATGGTAAAACAAAATAATGATCTATCCAATGCTACAAGGTCAAAACTGAAATCTGCTGAGATGAAATCGGGAATAAGGTTAAGTAGATACACAGCCAGTACTGCAGATCTAGAAGGAGCAATTTTCTGGGCTGCTAAATGTCTAAGACAGCCAACTTACAACTTCTATAGGCAGAAGACACCATTCAACTTGGATGGTTGTTTCCAACCCAACCTAAATGAAGTGATTTCCAAACCTAAGTCATTCAAGGCTGCTGAAACGGATACCTTTCCAGCCGAGCTATTTTCAACGAAAGGAAAGGACTGGCACAAGAACATACCTTAACTTATCTGCAAATTTTATAAGGTTTAAAGTATGTACGATAAACGGGACCTCGATGAACTGTTCCCCATCTTTAAAAAAGAAAATTCTCTGAGATGCCAACTACAGACGAATATGTCTATAGCGTTCCTTAAAGAAAAAAAAACTTGTGGGCTATCTTGTGTGATCCCTTAAGTCCCTTTGGTCTACGACTTGATCGTATGGTTTTAGCTTAATCAATGGTTGGACCAAGTGTTTACACTCGGACATATTCAGGAATGCAATCCGGATTGATAGGTAAGGACGTATTATACAGAGTAATTTCATATCTCAGCATCTCTCTCAAACTCGTCCACCGCTTGATGACGATTGAGAGATGTAGCTGTTTCGTAAATGTCAGAAGGGACAAATCGAAATCTTTAATGTTTCGAAAGGTCTAAAGTAAGATGGCGCGTTATTATGAAGCTTTCTTAACATCGTTCTTGAAGCAATTATATATACGCAACTGACAAATTAAAAACAATGGTACGATTTATCAAAAGCCCATTCAACTAACAACTTTCTTGCTTATGGAGATGAAGTAGATTACCGGCAAAATGAAGCAAAAATTGGCTTGCGCATTTGTCAGCATTAAATCGGAAGCGACAAAGTGGGATTGACTGTTAACGACGATAAGACAAGAAAGAAATCGCAACATATTCGACTAGGGCTCAATGTCACGATGGATAGAGGATTTATAGAAATAACTCATAAAATAGGGCGCTCCTAAGTCTGGAATGATCTCAACCAACTTGGACTGAGTAACTACAAGCGGCTAGAAGAGTAGGAAAGAGCTCGTTCGTGGAGGCCATAATCTATTGAGGGCTGTAAGCGCAACTTAAAAAGTAATAAGGGACACCATTAAATTATCTTCGATGAAATGACTTTTGAACTCTCAAAACCTTCTCAAATAAAAAAAATGCCCTTTTGCTTAAATTATGGTGGGGGCAATATCTACATTCATTTATTAGGCTTACCTACATATAACAATCTAGTTTTTTTTCGAATTAGAGTGAATTGGAAGGATTGTTAAGAAGACAGAGTTTTAGACAGGGTGAACTGAGGTTAAAGTCGAAACAATTAATTTCATATTCCAATTAAGGGGAGGTTATCCTTTTTCAGTGTCAAAAATGACGTTTTTTCATGATTTTTTTTTTTCATGGAAGGAATGATATTATAATCAATTCAAATTTTTTTTACTTGTTTATTATCATATTAAGTACAAAAAATAAAAACAATGTTCCTCGGAACGAGACCACCTCCAAACAAAGTTGTTCGCTGTTGGCCACTCTAGCTCCTGCAAAAATCATCGAAAATTAAAAACTCAAAGTTTTTTATAAAATATAAGAGTGTAGTTGGAGTCTGGACTAAAATAATTGCCCAAAGTCAAAAATTAAAAAAATGGCAGACGCTTGAATTTTCATCATCATCATCGGCTCGACAACCGGGTTCCGGTCCTGGCCTCTTTCAACAAGTCTCTCCACCTATCCCGGTCTCTAGCCGACGCCATCCAGTTGCGCACCCCAAGGCTTCGGGCGTCCTGGTCTACGCCATCTCTCCAGCGCAAGCATGGTCTACCACGCTGTCGTCTACCATAGAATGTACCACAAAGAACTTTCCGAGCAGGTTCCTCTTCGCTCATGCGAGCTAGGTGCCCTGCCCACCGGAGTCTACCGAGCTTAATTTTTGTCACGATATCTGCTTCAAGGTAGATTGCGTACAGTTCATGATTGTACCGTCTCCGGAATCGTCCTTCCTCACATACGGGCCAACAATTCTCCTTAAGACTTTTCTCTCGAACGCAGCTAAGAGGTCGGAGTGCCTTTTGCTAAGCACCCAAGTCTCGGATCCATATCTGAGTACTGGCAGGACCATGGTCCTGTACAGCAGCAGTTTTGAAGTTATGGTGAGATTTCTGGATTTGAAGAGCTTTGACAGACTATAGTAGGCTCTGTTGGATTTGAGAAGCCGCCCGCGTATTTCTTCTTCTATATTGTTATCGGCTGCTACTATTGACCCAAGGTATTTAAAGGATTGCACCACTTCAAATTCGTGCTCCGTAACCTTGATTGTTTGACCAACTGTTCCTCTCGCATTCGACGCCACCATGTACTTTGTTTTACCTTCACTAATGTGCAGCCCCAGATTTTGTGCCGCCTGCTCGATCTGGATGAAGGAATCGTGTACAGCTTGTTCGGTTCTTCCGATGATGTCAATGTCGTCTGCGTAAGCCAGTAACTGGCTGGACCTGTTGACGATGGTCCCTCTTGTTGCCGTGCCAGAGTCACGGATTGCTTTCTCCAACGCCAGGTTGAAGAGGAGGCAGGCCAAACCGTCCCCTTGTCGGAGTCCATTAAAGATGTTGATTGGTCTGGATAGCAATCCGGCTATTTTTACTTGGCTTGTTACGTTGGTCATGGTCAACCTACATAATCGTGTCAATTTATTTGGGATGCCGAATTCTCTCATGGCTTTGTAAAGTTCTACCCTGGCTATGCTATCATAGGCGGCCTTAAAGTCTATAAACAGATGGTATGTTGGGATGTTAAATTCTAAACATTTTTCCATCGCCTGCCTAAGGCTAAATATCTGATCAGTTGTTGATTTGCCTGGAATGAAACCACACTGATATTGTCCGATAACGGTTTTAGCGTATGGGGTTATCCGGTCTTGTAGGATAGAGGAGAGTATCTTATAGGCGGTACTCAACAACGTGATACCTCTATAATTGCTGCACGTTGTGACATCTCCCTTCTTATGTATGGGGCATATTAAACCTTTTCGCCAGTCTTCTGGCATTTCTTCCTGCTCCCATACCTGTACTATAATATCATGAATTGCTTGACGTAAGGCTGGCCCGCCGTGATGGAATAATTCGGCTGGTATGCCATCGGCTCCCGGGGCTTTGTTCTGTTTAAGCCGGCCTATTGCCTTCTCAACCTCTTCTATGCTTGGTGGCGGCAACATAGAGTATTCTTCTTGAAGTAGTGGAGCCTCCACTTCTGCAGTGAGCTGACCATTTAGCAATTCATTAAAGTACACTTCCCATCGCTCCAGTATGCTTTCAGGATCGGTGATCAGATTTCCCTCTCCGTCCTTGCAGTATGTGCAGCGTGGTGTGTACTGCGTCATGTTTCGGACGGATTGGTAGAACTTCCGCGCCTGGTGCGGACCTCGCTCTCGGCTATTTTCTATTTCACAGATTAGGTTCTTCTCCCAGGCTGATTTTTTTTTTGTCTGTGTAGCCGTTTTTCTATTCTTCTGAGCTCTTTATATTCCTCTTCGCGTGCCCGCGTTCTATGAGATTGTTGCATTGCTCGGTACGCAACATTCTTACGTTCAGTCGCTAGCTTGCATTCATCACCAAACTAGTCGTTCCGATTTTTACGACTGCTGCCTAAGATGGAGTTGGCAGTACTAATGACAATATTCTTAAGGCGTGTCCACTTCTCATTTACGCCCAGCATACTGGCTCCAGGACTTACTCTCCCTAAATCAAGTGATTCTAGGGCGAGTCCTAACGCATTACCAAAGGTGTTACTGGTGTTTTCATTGCGCAGGGCAGCCGTGTTGATTCGAACCTGATCAGCGGATGCAATGCGTCTTCGCAAGGCAATCCGCCCTCGGAAAACCATACCAACAAGATAGTGATCCGATTCGATATTGGCACCTCGGTACGTTCGTATCGTCATCAAGTTCGAGTAGTGGCGACGGTCTATCAACACGTGGTCTATTTGGTTACGAGTGACTCCATCAGGTGATACCCAGGTGGCTCTGTAGATATCTTTACGCGGGAACCTGGTACTCGCAACGACCATGTTTTTCGATGCTGCCAATTCTAAGACTCGAAGTCCATTGTCATTAGTGTTCTCATGCAAACTATGGGTGCCTGCGTAATGCCTGAATACCGGCTCCCGACCTATTTTTGCGTTCAAATCCCCAAGGATGATTAACATCATACCTTGGACAGGCATTGACAGGCATCGACTTGTTCGTAGTAAGTCTCTTTTTCTTCGTCTGAGGACTCCTCCGTAGGTCCGTGAACGTTAATGAGGCTGATATTCGTAAATTTGCCTCGCACGCGAAGGGTGCATAGCCTTTCGCTTATAGCGTTAAAGCCGATGATGGTAGACTTCATTTTTTCGCTGACTAGGAAGCCTACCCCGAGCACATGGTGTTTTGTATGACAGCTATAGTATATGTCATATTCTTTCTTCTGTAAAACACCATTCCCTGTCCATCTGATTTCTTGAAGAGCTGTTATGTCAGCTTTATATTTTGACAGGGCATCGGCTAGCTGCTGAGCAGCTCGAGCTCTATAGAGCGATCGTACGTTCCATAAGAAAATTCGTAAATCGTTTTTCAGTTTTCGTTGCGTTGGTTGTCGTCGTGTGATCAGTCCGTTTCCGAGGCTTGTTGTCGGTCTCGTAATTCAAAAGTTTTACCGGACAGGGAATTAACCTGCCAAACCTTTTTAAAGGCTTGTTTCTAGCGGCCGCCACGGAGAGGCTATGATCAGACTTCCACCAGTCCCGAATAGTTACGGCACGTGCATGTTTTCGTATGCTACATTTTATTCCCCCTATTCGTCTGATGGCTGACCGCTTGAATTTTAGTGTTCTTTTTTTCCACTTTTTTTCGCTCTTCTGAACGCTGTACAAAAAAAATTGATAAACATTATATCAGCCTGATTTTGGTCCAGACTCCAATAAATTTAATAGGCTTTAAAACAAAAAAAAAAAATATGACCATCCGTCAAGTAGTTTTAAAGTAATCGTGGCCAACAGTTGGAAAAACGTGGTTTCGAGAAAAACGCATTTAAAGTTTTTTTTCGAGTCATTCCTCATGTGTCGACACCTGGTGGTTCATGTCTCATGTGTCTAAGTGTCGACATGTATCGACACCTGGTGGCCTATGTGGTACCACTACTTACCATGGTATGGATATATAGGCGCCAAATTCAAAAATATTTATGTAAAACGTTCAAAATACCGCTAAATGTCAATTTTCGAGAGTCTCGATTAAAAAAAAAGTATTCGGACAAACGGTTTTAGCTACATATTCTACACATATTTTAGTAACAAAAAATGAAAAAAACAAAATGCAATTTTAGTCGCCTAAAAAGAAGGACCCCCCCTTAATACTCCAAAGTGTGCGATTAATGGGTGGTCAGATAGAAAAGACGAGGCTTTCTTAGCTTACGAGAATTAATGTTGAAAGGTCTGGAATTGTACAAAGTTCTGTAGTCACCAGATCCCGAAAGTAGTCAATGAATAAAGAGAATATCAGAATCCATTGTTTCTCTACGTTCCTCTAGCGTATTTATGCTAATTAAAGAAGTCGCTCTAGATACGGAGATAGAACCAAAGGATTATTTAAAGACAGACCACAAAGAGCGAAACGTAAGAAGCCACGTTGAAAGCTGTCGATTCTGAATATACATATAAAGCAGACCATGTAATTTGTTATACAAATATGAATAAATGCAAGAACATGGCCTTTTCTGGTGCCTTTCTAAATGTTTGTAACCATCTATGTATTATTAAATTTAAAACAAATCAATAGTTGTTCTTTTACATAGAAATTTATGAGAACATTACCAAAATTTAATTCAGTCAAAACTGTTGATAATTAAAAATCGCTCATTCTTCCTTTGGTGTGCTGAAAGGTCTTCAATGACATGTCACCATATGTTACTGAGCGCGATTGCTTTCAATAGAAACGATGAAAGTAACCACCAAGCCAATTCTAGTTTTTTTTTTTAAAAAAAGCAAGAACCTTAATTATTTATTTCTACAAATTGGTCATAAGAACTTCGGAGCTCTTGAACCCTGGTTCTATGGAACCTTTGGAACAACTGCATTGGTAAGACAGGCCTTGTGTAAGTACAAAAACTATAAATCGGTATAGCGGTTTCTTAAAAAAAATTACAACATTTTTAAGAAAAAATGTTGTTTGCCAACATTAAGTTTTTATTGCAGTACAAATAAAAATTAAATTTAAAAAAAAAATCAAGTTTTGAAATGCGATACTGAGAAATATTCAAAATTGAATGTTATTTGAGAAAAACATAAGCATAAAATTATTTTTTTTTAATGACTAAAACAACTCCTTTAGTAGTTGGAACTAAGAACAGCATGCCATGTGATTCAATCAAATATTAGTGTTTATGCTAGAACAAACATTATAAGTCGTTGTAAAAATAAGCTTTTATATACCAAAATCTAAAAACATTTTTAAGAAAATATTTTGGTACACCAACCTAAAGTTTTTATTATGGAATAAATTTCCAAGAAAATATTAAACCGATTTTGAAATATCGAGTTTCCCAAAAACAAAAATAGATTTTTGTTTTCAAAAATTTAAAAATTTTACATGTATGTATTTTAAAGTCTTCAAATGCAATGTTTTTAAAACTTTTTAGAAGCTTCTCTTCAATAAATTTCACTAAAATCCGTTCTTTCAATAATGAGAAATTCAAAATTCGATTTTTTTATTAAATTATAGATCTTACGAATTAAACGAAAAAAAATGTTATCAAAATTCTCGGAGCCATTTTCTTGCAAAATACTATTCTCGAAAATCATTTTTAACATTTGTGTGGTAAGTATTTCTTTTCTATCACATCTTGTGGATTATATTATAAAACTTTTATTTATCAACTTTGAAAAATATCAAGCGAATGGTTTTCGAAGTATATTGAGTTTTGAAAAAAAAAATTGTTTGATAAGTTAAATACACAATAATATTCAAACTATTCGAAAGCTTTAGCTTAAAAAAAATCATTAAAATCGGTTGTACCGTTTGTGAGCAAATCAAAAACAAAAAAAATGTTCCAACGGGGGTACCAAAAATAACCATCTTTTGGAATTTTTTTTCAACCGTTTCCTAACTTAAACTAAATTTAATTTTCTGAATAAAAATTCGTATGGCAGGTACCTACCGTTATTTTCGATCTTAAAAAAAGAAAAGAAAAAAACATATGCGGGGCTGTTGGCTGTAGTCGAACAGACAGACAGAATTGCGAAACCCACTTTTTTCGTCTTTGCTATCATTGTAATGTCTACTTTGTTCAAAATCTCGAGTTCGATTTTTTTTTACGAATGCATAACTTGCCTTATAGTGCCTATAAGTCGCAAGTAAAAAATGTTATAAATAGCCGTTTTCAAGAAAACGATTTTCGAAAAACAGTTTTTAACATTTGTATGGTGGGCATCTACCGTTGTTCTTAGATGAAATAAAATTTTCTTCTAACATATTGTAGATTGAATCAAAAAATTGTTAATTGTGATGTTTTAAAAATATTAAGCATGGATTTTTCAAAATATTGAGTTTTGAAAAAATAATTGAATTTTTTGTTTAAAATCCAAACAATTTTCTTTGGAAAATTCGAATACACAATACTATATTTAAACTCTTGATGAGCTTTAGCTAACGCTGGCGTTTCAAATTTTGTTCTTCAAAATGTTTTGTAAATGATTTTTGTAATACAAGCTTATTTTTTTTAAAGCCGCTACAACCATTTATAAGTTTTGCTCTTTCATAAACTAATTATTGCTTGAGAAATTACATGCCATCCCGTTTTTAACTTCAACAGCTAAAGGAGTTGTTGAATTCATTTGAAAAGTGAATTTCATGGTTATGATCATTTTTCTTTAGTAAAGTTCATTTTTAGAATTTTTAGACTTTTACATAAGAGCAAGTTACTTGAAATAATATAAAAATAATGTTTTTATTTTACACTACCTCTTTTAATGAAAATAAAAGTACAGATTTCTTTTCTTTTTCGCATTCCTATCTTTTAATTCTAACTGCACTCTGATTCAACACTTTTTGAAGTTGATATAAAATGAACAACATCTTCCAACACATCCCTTAACATTCATATTTCGTTTTTATTTCCTACAAAAACAATATAATTTATTTTTAACATGAGTGTTAATGGCTGTGGTATACCAACTTCGAGATATAAATTTAGATATTAATATAGAAAAATATATTGGAATTTAGAAGCTTATGGCCATGCAACAAGTAGTCAAAATTGGTTACCTTCAGGTTTTTGATGTAACTTGAATAATATCTGTTTGAATACTATCTGTTTCATCGACTTAATTATTAATATTAATTCAATTTTTTTATTTTATTTTAATCAGAATAAACTTATTTCATAGAAATGTTTTCCCTTGCAACAAAATTATCCTCTTAAGTTGACCACAACTAGCCTCACCACCCCACCCACAGAAAGAGAATACCAAAATAAAAATAATGAAAAACTAAGCACTGAAAAATCTGTTTTTTATCATCGGATCCAAAAGGACCAAAACCTCAAGCAGCAGTGTGCTTAGGACCAGAAGATGTGAAACAAGGAAAAAAAGGAATAGGGTGATGGTGATACAAAGAACTTAGAATTAAATAAAATTAAAAAGGGGGAAGATTTTATAGAAATATGAAGAAAAATATAAAAAAAAATCCGATTATAAACCGACTATAAGGATGGGAAGAAAGATGCTATGATTTCCTAGGCCAATTTATCTGCTAAAGTTGCGGTAGTAGGTAGGTACCTACTTAGCCGGTGATGGATTTTACATAAGACCATTTCGAGAAAACCTTTTAGGGCCCCCTCATCGGGTGTGATTTAAGGGGCTCCTTGGGTCGAGAGTTTTACTATTATTTTGTTTTACTTGTTATGTACCTTGCTTTCAATGGCTCGGATTCCAGTACCTGACTATTTCTATTCCAGTCAACTAATTGCCGAAGGACGACTAGCCGAGAAATCTGAGCCAAAGTTCACGGTGTCCCAAAATCACTGAAGAATTATTTCGTAGACAAATAGTCACGAACATTCAGCGCCCTTAGGAAAAAGAGCGTTCTATTGCACCAGGGAAATCTAAGTAAAAATTTACGGTGTTACAGAAGATTTACTTTGTTGCCAAATATTCACGAGTATTCAGTGACATTTAGAAAAAGAGCGTTCCATTGCATCAGGTTAATCTGAGCCGAAATCCAGGGGTTACCAAAATCACTAAAGAATTATTCTGTTTGACAAATAACCACGAATACTCAGTGACCTTAAATAGAAGAGCGTTCTATTGCTCCGGGGAATTTGTGCAAAAATTCACCGTGTCCCAAAATCGCTGACGAATAGTAAACAAATAGTCACAGATATTTAGCACCCTTAAGAAGAGGAACGTTCTTTTACTCCAGGGAAAATTCAGGGCTTCCCAAAATCACTGACGAAGTATTCCGTGGACAAAAAAATCACGAATATTAAGCGACCTTAAGAGGTAGATTATTCCATGACTTCATGAGGGCGGTCCTAAGAAAGCCATATTGTTTGACCGGATGCTGTAGGACACCTGTCAAATCTGCGCCACAATTCACGTTATGCAACAATTGCTGACGATCTTGCGACTTGTGTTTTATGGCTTGTCCATGACTTTTCTGCATGTGCATTCTTGACAAATTTTGACGCAATTTTTATAAAATCTTCCTAAATGTTGAGGTGCCCGTCCATCCTTCAATAAAAAGGAGCTTAAAATTCTAAAATCTTGCAATTCCGAGACTTCAGTGTTTCGGTTTTTATTGTTAATTTTTTTGATTTCAAAATCTGCTTTCGGAGTTGAAGAAATGCAATTTAAATTAAACCTTACTTGACCTAATCCGCCTCTGTACTTCACCTACTCTCAATGCACTCTGTGTGGCACGGCCAACACCGCGGCTTTGGTGATTTTTTTTTTCAAAATACACTCTCCATTCCATATCTCTTTGGTCTGTGGGACTGTGGCATCCATTTAAAGACACAAACAAGGGATAAGCTGTGGCCTCTATCCAAGGCATGGAACATAGTCGGTCATGCTACTGTACTAGATGATGGTGGAAAAATATAAATATTTCTTGAGGCTTAGAGATGTTGCACTTCTTCCCTAAGAAGCATCAGGAAGCAGGTGCATTTAAACATTACTGGTTGTGTTTTCTCTTAAACCTATCCGCTTTCGAAAAATAAAACTACACAAACACATCCGAGAGGATAAAGGAAGAATTTGTATAGATAAGCATAAGCACTGGCACTGGAAGAATGAGGTCGTTTTGCGGTTTGTGATTTTGGTGGCAGCAATTGAGGCTTTACGCTTATGGGGATGTAAGATATACAGACTTGCAAAAATTCTTTGGACACATTTTTCTTCGATTGTTCTTGAGAATTGAAATCTGTTTTACATACTGTCTCGCTCATGACAAGCCTGAAAAACCCTAGTTGGTTAGTAAATCCTACAAAAAGAACATGATAAACCCTTTTCGAAAACACTCCCAATAATTACGTTGTTCCTTTCTGTCAAAATATAAAATAACCTCACCTGTGTTTTAATCCTTGATATTTTGTTGGTTAAATTGAAAGTGATTTTGCTAAAGAAACAGAAACATGGCGGCGTTATGGCACCTTCTGTGTTGGTTGTTCCACCATTTATATCTTCAGATTCTTTTGTCGTCTTATTGAATCTCATATATTTCACGTCTGCTGCCATGGAACTGTCATAAAATTCATTTAAAAATTATCAAATATTCCACTGCCATCCGCATGACATCCGTTTGCGGAAGCTCACAGTGAGAGGAAGGAACAGGTATAGCGCACACGCCATTGAAGGATGTCAGGCACCTTTTGTGTCCCACCACCATAATGCTCGTGCTCTTGATGGCTGTGTGGGCTTTGGTGACTGTGGGTAGCCGATGTCGTAACCTTTGCTGAAGCAAACCCAACCAAATTGTCGCCTCTTGCCGTTCCTTATCACAAACAGAAAACCAAGAATTCCAAACCAACAACCATTGGCAAAAGGATAACTGAGCACTGAGCAGCTTCCTTCATTTTTTTCTTGGTCCCGTTTGTTTCATTTTCATTTTTCTTATTTTTTGAGTTTTGAAAATAAAAATCTGAGATGGGGGGCGAGTAAATTTGACATTTGATTGATGGTACTACGTGCCGCGAGCATAAATATCCCACCAAATTGAGCGAGCATCGTGCTGTTTGAAAAGTGTTAAGTATGCCACAGACCGCAGGGTGGTGATGACGAAGTTGGCACTAAAGTATAAAATATATAGGGGGAACTGTCTGGTTGGGAGTGTTAAATGTCCCACAGGATGCCAGGATCACCATCAGTATTCTGTTCTTTCATTGAAAGGTGCGTTTTTTGATATTTTGGATAAGGACTTCTCAAATGTGTAATGTGTGCATGTGACTGCTTGTCATTGGAGCTTTTGATACGCCTTGGATTTGGCACTGTCAAAGAAGGATAATCAACAAAAAACAACTCATAGGGTAAACTGCCCAATTGTTGGCACCCCCCCAATGATTGGCACTTACAGTTTAAATTACTCGTATTAATAACATTTAAAAGTTTTCTAATAAAATCTTTTTAAAACTATTAGCCTTAGTCTATTTCTGATGATTTGGCATCATTTCTTTTGGCATCTGAAGTTAGTAGCAATTAAAAAAACGCTGTTAAATATTTAGAATCAAGTTCGCGCCAAATTTAATATGAAACTTGTGAAAACCGTAAGGAAAGTGGTGACATTGTAGTGTAATTTAATAATAAATTTAAGAGGAAAACCATTGTCAAGTGCAGTTATTATAAAAAAATTAACTATAACAAAGAGGTTAGTTCTTTTTATTTAAATATTTTATTAAAAATATAGTTTTTATAAGGGGTGTCAACCATAGGAATGTAAATCCATCAAATTTCCATTTATTGGCACATGCCAATCATTGGATGAGGTGCCAATCACTAGGTTGATTGGCACTATACCCATCTTTGGATGCCATGCCAATCATTAGAAAAAGTGCCAATCATTGGCTATTGGCATTGTGCCAATCATTGGTAAATGAAAAAGTTATAGATTTTCATAATTTTGTATCAATTTTCCTTAGGTTGATAATAACACTTTTTTATCAATCAATAAAAATCTTATCTAATCTCGGCCTTAATTTAAACGTAATGTAACTTAAAAGACTTAAGGATAATTATAAAAATAAATTACCTTTTATTTATTAAATTATATAATTGAGTTATACTATTTGTTTATTTTTTTTATTGGTTTTAATAAACTTTGAAAATTAAACAAAATCAATGTGCCAATCATTGGATTGTTCAGTGCCAATGATTGGAAAATGGTGCCAATCATTGGTAAAAGGACATTGTTTTACTTTTTATTAATTATTTATTAATTTTAACAAAAAATAATGTATTTAATGTTTTTCACTAAACAAAAATATAATAAAAAATAAAAAAAAATAAAAAAAACTGTCGTTTCTTAATTCCCATAAGTTATATAAGCCGAATAAGTGGCGAGTAACCTTAAGGTGCCAATGATTGGTCGGTTTACCCTATTTCCTCTGGTGTTTAATGATGAATAGGTTTTGTCAAAAAGTTCAAAATCTGCCTAAAACAGAGGGACACAGTCTTAGAAGTGATGCCAATCTGGCAATATTTTAAACATTATCTGATATTATCTTAGTCTTAAGATTTGCTTCTTTTAAAAATACTGCCTATGCTTAATTTAGGATATATGTATAAAAACTTGCGATATAGGTATGTACTATAGGGCAAATTCTGCATTTAGAAAAAAAATCGAACTCGAGATTTTGATCAAAGTTGACATTACGATGATAGCGAAGACGAAAAAAGTAGGTCCGGCAATTCCGTCTGTCTGTCTGTATGTCTGTACCTCGATCTAGAGCCTAAGCCACTGGACCTATTTTCTTCAAACTCGGTACTTAAGGGTCTTCGGTGATTGCCTAGAAGAAACATTTTTTTAGCTCTAAAACTAACGGTACCCTCCATACACCCGCAATGCATAACCTCATTTATCTCAAAAACGGCTTTAACGATTTTGATAAGAAAAATTGGTGTGATATATAAACATGAACTACATTTTGGTAAGAACAAATTTTTTGGGGGAAATGATATTAACGGTACCTGTCATAGAACGGTTGTTTTGATTTTCGAATTTCTCATCAACGGCGCTAACGATTTCAAGCAAACTTTTTATGCGGAAGATCCTATGCATTTAAAAATATATAATCTAATTTTTTTTTGAAAAAATTGTTTTTGGATTTTAAAGAAAATAATAGATACAATTTTTTTTTTTGAAAATTCAATATCTTGAAAACGGATACACGAATAAATTTTTAAATTTGGTTTTAAAATGGATTTTATTGAATACTAATAATTTGCATATCAATTTTTATTTATAAAAATTTTAAGGAAAATTTAGAACACAGAAAACATGTTTCAGTGTGACATTTGATTGATGTCTGTACCTCTCTCTACAGCCTAAGCCACTAGACCTATGTTCTTCAATCCCGGTATAGTTAAGGGTCTTCGGTGATTTCCTAGAGGAGAAATTGAAACTAACGGTAACCCCCATACACTCTTATTGCAAAATCATATTTATCTCGAAAACGGCTCTAACTAAAAATTAAGTGTGTTATTATGGACATGGGGCAAACTGTTATTAATGGTACCTGTCATAGAACCGTTTTTTTTTTTTATTTTCGACTTTCTCATTAACGACTCTAACGATTTGAACCAAAAATTTTCACCAGGAGCCCCCTTAAATTTAAATAAATATTGCATATAAAAATATTCAAAAAATTTTTTTTTTGTTTTTTGAAAAACAAAAATTCCAATTTATTTTTTGAAAAATCAATATCTTGAAAACGTGTGAACGATTATTTTTTGAAATTATTTCCCAAGATCTATATTACTAAGCACTTAAAATTGGCATCCCAAATTCTGTTCTAGAAAAATTTTAAAGAAATTTGTTATATAAAAAATTACTTTAATAAAACGATTTTTAAACTTTATCTATTTGCGTAAATTCATACTTTTCCGGAAATCAGACAATTCCACGCATTTGAACATTCGATGTTTTTCATTTATAAAATGTATTTTAAATCCCAATAAATGAAGAGAAGCTTTGGGCTGCTCCTGTCCAAAAATGTGAGTTTTGGAAGTTAAAACAGCTTATAAATTATAGCCAGATTAGAGTGGGTGAAAATTTACTTAAACTAATGAAGAAATTTTTAGCATTTAACAGCGATTTTGACGGTCTCGAGTATTCGATCATTTTAACAAAGATCGTCGTTGATATACATACTCGTACCATTCAAGAACAATCAATGGCATAAACAGCATTCAAAGCATTAAACTCCACAAGATTTTGTATATGCTATTCAGCAACGCTGTTAAGATCGGAGTTTAATTATTATCTTATCAAACGATACCGTTGTTACAATTCCAAAGAAGTTGGTCGTGAATTTAAGAACGAGTATGAAAAGCTGAGGTCGTCGGATTAGAAGCTTCAGACAAGAGATCATTTATACAAATAAGGAAGAGAGTCGGAGATAAAACGGAGCCCTGAGTAACACCATTATTTATTTTGTGAAGATTAGACTTTAAAACCGTCTAATACAACATTTATTGAAAAATCTCAAAGGTGACAGGGTAACGCGGATCCGAGAGTTTCATTTTTCGATCACCCTCTGGCTCATAAATTAGACTGAATGTTAACGATGGCACAGTTATGTTGACACTGAGAGTAGCAGTCGTTGCATAGGTATTGGGGAGAATTATGAAAACCGATCTTAATGGTTAATTCACGTCCTCGTTGCTTCAGATAACCATGCTCTCAAATCAGTAGTGCAGAATGTCCATTGGAGGTGAATGAAATTGGAGATTGAAATCGATTGGAATAAGAAAATAAAATACACGATTGAGTCACACGAACTTGCAAATTTCTAGGCAAATTTCCAAAAAAGTTAAGCAACTTTTTAATTACGATGATTTTAAAATATGACACGAAACATAATGGTGACTTGCTTTATCAATCAGTGATAGAATGCCTTTTTAAAATCAAAACCGAAAATTTTTACCGATATGGCTTGTATTCAAAAAGTATAACCAAATTTCAGATAACTGATACTGGTTTAACACAAGCGGGTTATTTTTTTTTTTAAAACAAAAATCCTGAAAATCAAATAAAAAGTTTTTTTTTTGACATTTTAAGTTGTAAGGGTATGTTCGAATCAAAATTTGCTAGCAGCTTGCACGTAGAATGGAAGTTTCACTTAAGCCCGTGATACACATCTTAGCATATTATGAATAGCATGGTATTCTCAATACCATGCTAGGTGACACATTGCAGAACGTAGCATATTTTGAGAGCTTATAGGAGTTATTTGTGACAATCAGCTAAATTTTCGAGCTCATTATGATTCTATTATTAACAGGGCTAATTCAACTCTAGGATTCGTAAAGCGTTGGTCCAAGGAATTTTCAAATCCCTACGTCACAAAATCCTTATACATTTCTTTTGTACGTCCTCTTCTTGAATATGCCTCTCCCGCCTGGTCACCTTATTATCATGTCCACATTCAGCGCATTGAAGCCGTTCAGCGCAGATTTATAAGATTTTGTTTGCGCGGCCCCGGATGGGACGACCCATTCAGACTCCCACCCTACGAAAACCGTCTTAAACTTATAAATTTACAGACCTTAAGAGTACGTCGAGATAATGCTGACCTTCTATTTTTACACCAGTTATTATCTGGAGGTATCGACTGCGTAGGCTTGCTACGCAAAATAAAGCAAAATACTAATCAATCTCGCCTCAGATCGATACCACTGTTCTGGATACCCCTTCACCGAACCGAGTACGGCCTAAATGAACCACTTACAAGAATGCTTAGAAGTGCTAACAACTCAACTATTTTTGATTTAAGTAGTTCAAAAACTGCCCTTAAAAATGCTCTCCAATAATTATACCTTTATTTCCCGACCCAACTTTCCACCCAAACCTATTATTACTATTATTATTAATCTAATTTTAAGAATTTTTTTGTTTAGTTTTAAGTAACAGGCTTGAATTAAGCTTAAATAAATAAATAAATATTCATACGTACATATTCCTATCCTCTGCCCGCTCAATAATTTTTTTTTATAAATATTAAAAATATTAAAATTTTTGTCGATTTGGTCGCTGCCAAGAACTTTCCGTTTTTCAAATTCGTTGCCGTTTTGAAATCACATACACTGACAGATATGTTGTTTATTGTTTATTTGAGTCGAAAATATTTGTTTCAATTTTGAGGATTTTTCAATGAAGCGGAGTTCAGTGATGCAAAGAAGATTGCTTGAAAAAACATCTAAAATGCACCTTGATAAAATTTTATTGCAAATAACCGATTTTTTCAGTTAAACGGAGTGCAGTAAAGCGTTTTCAACAGTACGTAAGTGACTGGATTTGTAGTTAATCTAACTTTTTAATTTCGAAATGCAAAAAATTATAGACTTTTTAAGAAATGTAAAAAAAAAATATTTCACAAAATTATTGTTAATGATTAAAAACGAACTTGCTAAGGGAAAAGTAAAATTTATTTTGATTTTTAAAAAAGGAAATTCTTAAAAATTCTGATAAGCCAAATAAAGGTCTTTATACTCGTATTATGGCACAAACGAAAATAAAATTTCAAAAAAAAAAAAATACTGACACGTTTGATATTCATTATTTATTGTTTAAGCTTCATAAAGGGTTTTCCAATAAGAGGTGTTATTTTGATATTCAAAGAAAAATGGCATTTTTGGAGATAAATGATCGGATGTTTATTTCATTATAAAGAGAAAGGTATGCCGTTAATAATGGAATACAACATCAGCCAAATGGCCGCCAAGACCACGCTTACAGGACCATATCCTTTTCATGAAATTTTCCATAACCAAATCGCAAAGTGGCTGCCCTATGTCCTCGATAGCCTCACGAATTTCATCTTTGAGGTCTTGAATCGACGCTGGGCTGTTGGCGTAGACCTTATCTTTCACGTGGCCCCAAAGGAAGAAGTCGCAAGGTGTTAAATCACAAGATCTCGGTGGCCAATTGTGATCACCTCTTCGAGAGATAACACGGTCCGGAAACTTTTCCCGTAAAAGATCGATGGTTTCATTGCTTGTGTGGCACGTAGCGCCGTCTTGTTGAAAGTAAACGTTGTCCAGATCAATACCATCCAATTCAGGCCATAAAAAATCATTAAAAAAATCATCTCTCGATAGCGCAATCCATTGACCGTAACTGTTGCTCCAGCCTCATTTTCGAAAAAGTAAGGTCCAATGACCCCGCGGGACCATAAACCGCACCAAACAGTCACGCGTTGAGGATGGAGAGGCTTTTCAACAATAACTCTTGGGTTTTCCGAGCCCCAGATGCGACAGTTTTGCTTGTTGACGTAGCCTCCGAGGTGGAAATGGGCCTCATCAGTCAAGATGATTTTTCGATGAAATTCCGGTTCATTTTCATGCATTTCAAGGACCCAATTTTAATAATTTCAATGCGTTGTTGAAGCGTGTATCGTTCCATTTTTATTAATAGCGTAGTTTCTACTTGTCAAATGTCAAAAAATGACAGCTTCAAAAGTGACAGCTATTCAAAATAACACCTCTTATTGGAAAACCCTTTAGAAGTTTATATTGTTAATACTACTATTAATAACGGTGGCGCAAAATTTTAAACCGCCTATTATTAAGGTATTAGTATGATAGAGTTGGGTATGATATCCCGTTTTTTATAATCCCGTTTTCTTAAATCCCATTTTTATAATCCCCCTTTTTATAATCATGTTTCTTATAATCCCGCTTTTTTAAAATCCCACCTTTTAAAGTCGCGCTTTTTAAGATCCCGTCTCCTATAATACGGTTTTTTATAATCCCCTTTCTTATTATAACGTGGAAGCAGTCATATGAAGCTAGCACGATACTAAGAAAATAAAGTAGGTATTCGATGATTTTAAGTTCGATTAACATTTGCAAATTCGTTGTTTTAACCTAGTATCATACTAAAACAGCTTTAGCATCGTACTAATTCAATTAAAATTTTGCTTCAACTTTATAAGAAAAATTGAAACACCATTAGCTTTCAGTTAATCCCCTTTTAAATCGTATTGTGCGTTGGATACAACACATAAATCTCTTGTTTTAAATCTCGCATTATCTTTTGGTGAAAACATAGGAAAATTGTCTTATATTGAACGAAAGATCGTACAAGAATAAGATAAAATTAATTTTACCGAAATTCTTGGAACAGTTTTCAAGAAAAGTAAAATTTTCAAAAACATATTTAAAATATTTAGATTTCACAAAAACTTAAGCAAAGGAAAAATGAGTAAAAATCAATTTTAAATCTGCTGAAAATTTTTTGAAAAAAAAAATATTTTGTTGAATTTCTTAAAGAAAAATTTTTGAAAGGTACTCTAAATTTTTGACTTAAGAAACCAAAAAAAAGTATTGAGAAAAAAAAGTTCTAAAGAGTTCTTATTGAAACTCTTTAGAAGGCAGGTAAATGTTGAAATGAAATAAGACAAGTTGTGTGTGAGGTAGTAACAAAATTCTTTTTTTATTTGAAAGACCCACTAAAGGCCATTAAGTATGTAGTCTGACTTCATCTTAATTCCTGCCTCGGCTTCTTATGGTGGCACCGATGCGAGGGATCAAATTTTCAATGACTCTTCCGCAATGATCTAACTGAATCAGTTATGTTCACATTAAGGGCAACAATCGATTGTGATTTATTCCATAGACTTTTGGAAATCCCACAAGCCTGGTCAAAGGTCAAACCTTAGTGGCTAATTCAGATCACCTCTGCGAGAAATAACCTCACCGTTCACAAGAAATTAACTATCATCGTTCTGTAGCGCTCGATATTGACAGTGATCGTTTCACCAACGTGTTTTTAAAAAAAATACGGACCAATAACGTCGCCCCTCTAATCCACATAAAACTCCTTAAGGAGCATTGTCCATATAAGTATACGGTAATCATCATTCAAAAATGCGCCTCGTCGCTAGAGATGACTTTTCGTCCAAAATTGGGGTTCTCTTCTTAACGCTCCCGAGCCCACTCAGACTACAATCGGCTTTGTCTATGTTCTATGATAATTTTCTGTTTCTGTATCAGTTGGATTTTCTCCTCGTGTCCGCATAAGCCCCTATGCTAAATTCGCCAAGTTGAAGTCTTCAAAAGGCCGAATTCTTGTAAAAGGCGAGGCGATGAATTGTCTACCTCGGCTTCTGCTGTACACTTGTGATGATCCCGGCGAACGAGTGTTAGCTGATTGATAACCGGTGAACCAGTTGTCTGAAATTTGGGCACATTAAATAACTAACTTTGCACTAATGAACATTCATTTTGATAATAAAGTTGTAACGTCATTTGGACGTGCTGTTCAATTGTATCCCTTCCCATGGTGATTTTGCTTCGGTAACTGTATAATAAACAATTAATTTGACAGATGTTGCCAAAAAATAACATAGCTGCCTCATGACACCAAAATCTACCCGCTCCAACTGAAAACCCCTTTATTTGAAAGCTTAGAGAATATCAGCTGATTCGCTTAGAATGTAATCAAACAGACAGAAGAAGTGGCCCATTATTTGTCGTGCCTGTTATAGTACTGCGAGATTGATCAAAACCTCGAGTTTGTCTTTCTTGTGAATGCATAACTTGCTAAAAACACAAATTTTCAAGTCCAAAATTAATAAAATTATTTTTAACATTAAATATTCTAAAAAAAAACACTTTGCCTTAAAAACAATTCAACTTGAATGGCAACACCTTTTGTATACTGACTGGACTGTAGAGGGCGGTGGTGGTGGTGGTCGTTTGTACAACGAGAGTTGTTTATTCCTTTAAGGACATTTGTGTCAGGAAAAGATTTTCATTTCACTTTTTTTTCGTATTACATTTTTTTCTGCTCTTCCGCTTTCTTCACTTTTAACTTTTATTATTTGCGTTGCAATGAAAATCATAAAATTGAAATTTAAATGCCTCAAAATTGTTTTATTTTGCTTGAATAATGCATTTGAATGTAAATGTAGGTAGAGTATAAGAGCTCTATACATTCTTTCACGTTGATGGTGATGTTGATTTTGATGTAGATGTAGATGGAGATGATGAAGGTATGGGCATGCCAGAAGTAGAAGAACGAAACGAGGAACACAATAAACAGGATGATGGAAGTCAACGGATGGGAAGTTGTTTATGATTGAAGTTGAGTCAGCCTCAGTGCTAAACGTGGAGGAGAAATTTGCTGAATGCGGCAATGGCAATCGTGTTCCGTGTACCTACTACACTTAGATTGGCAGACTGAATGGATGGTTCCGTTTAAATTGAAACACCCCAACGGAACGGTAAGCAAAATACTTTGTTTTGCTTTATTTTTTCTTCTTCGAGTAATGTATGTATATTATTACTCCTGCAGATATACTGAACAATAATGAATTGGAATGACATATTTGAACAAAAGAAAGCTAAACAAAAGGTAATAAAGTGAAAAGATTCAACGTTGAAGGCACCTTAAAGCTTTATTTTGTTAAAAATATTCAAGCAGTTTAATTGAAGCTGCGATCTTATTAATTTAACTATAGTACAGTGTTAAGTAAGTAAATTAAATTGAATATGGCATTCCGAATCAATTTTTAATTAAGTATTTATTTGTTGCCTACTCTTCATGTTAATTCTTTAACCTGTTACATTTATGCTACGAGTACATTGCGGTTAGAAAATTTTTCGGTGAAATCGACAGTCATATTTTTGTTTCATGGAAACATGGAACTTATTGATATCTCTAGGTTCTTGTGATTCCGAAGGTTAAAAGAGGCTCTATTAAAAAATGTAATGGTTTTGGTGCTGGGAGTGAGCTGTAATGAACTCACTCACTTCCATTTTTCTAAAATATAAGTCTACATTTCTTCGAAAGCTTACCAAGCCTCCCAACCAAATGGCTAGATAAAATATGGCCGCAATGAAAAATGGCCCCAACGCAAAACTGATAAAATTTTAATGAAAAACAAGAACAACAAAAATCCATAATTCAGGTGATTTTAATTTCTTAGAGCCTTTTTCCCATTCGAATTTTGGGTCCAACTTTCATTATGAAAAATGACGCCATATTTTTAGAATAAAAATGGTTTCCAAAAGATGATTTTTTTTTGTATAAGAGCAAATATAATTTGGTTTTAATGGCATTTATGGTCTTGTTACCCCAATGCCTTATCTCAGGAGTTTTTAAAATTTATTTTATAAGCTTCTTTGTAAATAAATAAATAATTTGATTTTCAAAATATATGTAGCTAAGCAAACAATTTATTGATCAACAGTATTTGCCTGACCCTGTTTTCTTGGGTTCAAGGGATCTTAATACCCTTTTTGGGTCATCTGTACCGCTCAAGCAACACCTTTGCTCCGCTAAGGGCTGGTACATTCGCCAGGCAGGCGCCTGTATTGCTAGTTTTCTTGGGCAAACGTACCCTTATTCTCTGGTTCTGAGGATACTCTCAGGGAGTTAAAAACCTGCCTCGCGACTGAGCATACCCTAAGTGGATCAACGGAGTTACGTGAGCGGTACAGAGCACCTTAACAGAAAATAAGATAGTGGGGTATTGGCGCCTGTCTGCCACACAGTATTTTTACATAATAGTTAAGAAAAATTTTAAAAAATCCCAATATTTTGTATTTTGATACAAAAATTAATATTTCATTGATTGGGGCAATATTTTCCATTTTTATTTTTGGGCCATTTCTTATTTCAGCTTTGAAATCATTTTTTACTATGGAGACATTATAATGTAGCCTGACCAAACACTATTCCAAAAGGTTCCAGCTACAGAACGAAAGGCAAAAGCTATATCTCTCAAGAGTGGATCAAAGAAAAAATACAGAACTTAAAACTATCGGATGATTGACCACCTGACACTTCAGACCTCAACCCAATTCATCACCACCTGTATTTCATCTTAAAGGTAATAGAGTTATCTACTCAACTTTAAAAGCTTGACTAATTGAAGGAAGCATTGAACATTCATCGATTTATTGACGAGGGGATCTCTGGTTGATTCTTAAGTCAAATGGAGGTCGTTTGGAAAAATGTCTTCTATGAATAGTAACCATTGAGTTGACAAATAAATAGAATAAGAATGTTTCAGAAATATTAGCGGGTTTTTGTTCGACTTTAATTTATTATAAGTACTCGTATTTATGACAAGGCACTGTTTGGGCTACACAGCACTCACTTTAAAAATAAGTTTTTAATATTTCCCAACGTTAAAGTTGTTGAAGCGGAAAGGGACTCATTTCATTCCTCAGAGGTATGATACCTTCTGTCAAGATTTCGAGCGGAAAACAGCTGTCAGTGTCAAAATAACATATAATTTAAAGAGAAACCACTAGATGACTTAACCAGTATAGGCAAACAATTGGCATGGTACATTTTTCGTACACTAATTTTCTATCAACATTGATTGGTCTTTCGGAAAAAAATTAATTGAATGAAGTCGTTAAATTAAATATGTCCTCCAAAATTCAGTTTTAAACTCTTAAATATTTTGGAATCATTTAAACGTAGGTGTCTTGTTCCGCAATAAGTGTCTTTATTTTTTAAATGATATAATACCTATTTCGGAAATTCAGGTCTTAAAAATTCAAAAGGTGTCAATTTAAATTTTTCGCCATTTTTGAAGTGCCAACATTCAGATGTCCTGCAATGACACTGGTAATAAACGCAAACACTATTCCCGCTATCAATTGGTTTACTAGATATAAGGTTTTTTAATTGGCGTGGATAGTTTTTGGCGGTCTGTACCGGCCTTATTTTTTATGGTGACATCTGTAAAATATATTATTCAGTTATCGATGCAAAATCACAATGGCAAGTTACAAGAGTTAACAGTTCGTTCAAATGATACAACTTTATTGTATATATAATATTATCATTTTACGGTGCACGTGGTGGCTCTTCACACTTGACTATTTAATATTTAGTTCCCGTGTTTGAGACGACCTATTCGGGAATGAATCAGACGTTAAAGGAACGCAAGATCTTATTTGCTTGAACGTATTAATTTGTATTTTCCTTGCAGAAGTCTCCGTATGTTTTTTTAACTACGTAATGAATTTGTTAGAAGTAACTACTGTCGAAATGAACCCATATCCCGTTGCATCAAAGTGTTTTACCCTCCCATAATATTTTTCAACTCTGTTTTAAAAAAAAAAATGACAAGATTGTAAAACTCTGCTTGCTGAAAATAAAAATAAACTAAACTAAAAGGCTGCAATCACATCCGAAACGTCACAAATTTAATAAAGAAAAAATAACAAAAATTGACCTTAAGCCCACTTAAGGACAAACATAATTTTTTAAACTAAAAGACTTTAACAGCGTTCATCCGACTGTTACAGGAGCCCAAAGTTCATTATCATAGACAACGCCATTTTTTTGCTGACTGGGCTTCGGAGTGTTTGAAAAGGGACCTCAATTTTGGCCGAAAATAATTTTTAGCGTCTAGATGTAGTTTTGTATGAAAGGCTGTATTTACAAGCAAAATTGCTGTATATATTAGGACGACATCAGTCCACACGAGGTTGACCAGGTTAAAATTCATCCTCGAAAAATTGCTTTTGCTATGAATTTCGGGCCCGTGAGGTCAGTGGTCCGTTGGTGGTGAGTCGAACGATGATAACCAATTTCTTAAAGCCAAAATTAAACCATATTGACTGTTAGAATTTTTCTTGTCGGGTTTCCTTAAGTTTTTGTTCGAGTATACCATAATCCACCGATGCCCTTAAGCTGAGAATATCGCTCAATTTCAGTCGAATCAGAATTTGAACAAAGTTTTTGTCTATAAAAATCATGGTATACATGGTCCTTTCAAATAAAAAAGAATGTTTGTTTAATTCCAATTTAACATTTACCCACACTTATTGAAAACCCCTATAAATACCCTGCGACATTTGATAGCAAACGGATAATTTTAACTCGCAGAAATCCGCGTTCAATGAACTGATAACTTTCTAACCGATACCTGCCTATAAATAGCTCCCTGTGCAGGGACGGGTTAGAATATTCCTGCAGCGCCTCCCCGCTTGTCGTAAAAGGCGACTAAAGGAGTAAATACATCTAGGCCACAAACAGCAAGGTGAACCTAGCGACACGTAACACCTATAAACTTTCCCAAAAGTGTGCATGCAAGTCCCTGGGTTGGCACGACTGGAGATCACCGGTGCCGTAAAAGAGAGATCAAATACAAAACTGGAGCATGCACACGTCGATACTTACAACCAGGATTTTGTGAATAATGAAAGCATTATGGAAGTACTCGTTCAAAATGACACTACCCCGCCAGGCACTACCATTGTTACACATGGTACTGATCCTGGACCGAGCAGCAATGCTCGGGTCAGAGCTAGACGGATTCCGGGGGCTAGCAAAGTAATGCCGCAGATTATACAAAATCTGAGAGTTGCGAGTTAGAACGTTGGCAGTATGACAGGTCGAAGCTTCGAGCTGGAAGAGATGATGAAAAGAAGGCGAATGGACATCTTATGTGTTCAAGAAACAAAATGGCGAAACACGGGAAACAGGGCCCGTTTCTTGGATACGAGGACAAAAAATTATAAGATGTTCTACTATGGAACGGAAAAGGGTAAAAACGGAATCGGAATCATCCTTGCAAAACATCTATTAGGCAGCGTATTGACCATTTCGAAATCCAGCGACCGTTTGATGTCCCTTAAATTGGTGATTAAAGGAAAGTTGTGGAATATTGTCACTGCATATGTTCCCCAAATTGGATGTGAGCAGGTGCAAAAAGATGCATTTTGGCTAGACTTTCACAATCTACTTAAGGACATCCCAAAGGAAGAGTTTTTGTTCGTGGGCGGAGATTTGAACGGACATGTCGGGAAGACAAACGAAGACTATGAAGATTGCCATGGAGGCCTCGGATACGGCACCAGGAAGCGTATTGCCAAACTGTATATCAGTACAGAGCTCCGACGCTCTATAATAGACTACAGAATGCTCATTCAAATTAAGAGCATACTATATACTGTGTCAGATCAAAAGCAGATTTTTCTGTGTTGGTATACATTTTGCTCAGGAAACTAAGAGCAAAGTACCTGTGATTACAGAGCCCTCGTTCACGTTGGTATAGTTATTGTGTGTGGTGAGTTCTGGGTTGGTATACATTTTGCTCAGGAAACTAAGAGCAAAGTACCTGTGATTACAGAGCCATCGTTCACGTTGGTGTGGTTATTGTGTGTGGTGCCGTGACATAAGGCCAAGTGACAAAAGGCCAAATTTGTTTGTGACTTAAGGCCAAACATAAAATGTTTTGTCTTGAGCAACAGTACCTTGGGTGGCCCGCTTCGCGGGTTTTCAGGATTTTAAATCCCTTTTCGGGGCTCACACCCGCTCACGCAACTCCGTTGCTCCGCTTAGGGTATGTTCAGTCGCCAGGCAGGCGCCTGTAGCAACAGTTTTCCTGAGCAGCAGTACATAACTGTTAGTTGTTTACTCCAATTAATGTAAAATACAAAACTGTTGCTACAGGCGCCTGCCTGGCGACTGAACATACCCTAAGCGGAGCAACGGAGTTGCGTGAGCGGGTGTGAGCCCCGAAAAGGGATTTAAAATCCTGAAAACCCGCGAAGCGGGCCACCCAAGGTACTGTTGCTCAAGACAAAACATTTTATGTTTGGCCTTAAGTCACAAACAAATTTGGCCTTTTGTCACTTGGCCTTATGTCACGGCACCACACACAATAACCACACCAACGTGAACGATGGCTCTGTAATCACAGGTACTTTGCTCTTAGTTTCCTGAGCAAAATGTATATACCAACCCAGAACTCACCAAACACAATAACTATACCAACCAGTGTTGTCACTTTCATTTCAAAACCGGAGGTAGATTGAGATGAAAAACAGTGGTAGATTTAGATTTTGTGTGGTAGATTTGTAATTTCCCAAATGATAATAAATCAAAAGCACTTAAAGTCATTGGCCCTTAGTAATAGACATTCATAGAATCGGTTTTAAAGTCACTTTTTGTTAGATGTAGAAAAGTTGCTTTTAAAATTTCGTAGTAACAGATCAAATTTACAAAAGTCTTATTTATACCAATAATTGTGACTCATTTTCATAATTTCGTTATTGTGAACTGATACACAAACATATTTCTATTAACCAGATTCGTAAAGTTCTATTGTGATTCTATCATTTTAAATTTAACTTAGTTACAGGAAAGTCGCTTTTAAGTATTTATACTTGAAATTTGTTTTATTTCTACGAATGTTTGGTTAAAATCGAACTTAGGCTAGATTAGGATCTATTACTCAAGGCCATTTATAAAGACAAAGTTTTATACATTGATTTAAGTACCTAAATATACTCTATCTATATGCATACGTATTATATATCTTTAAACTTACGATCAACAAATTAAAATTTTAAATAAAAGCGGATCAATTCTGCTTAAGGAATAAAAATATCAGATTTATTTGTCATTTCTTTAGCAAAAATAAGACTGTTTATAGTTTTGACGTCAAGTTTGTTTTTTATTTTTTATTTCATTCATTTCTGAAAAGGCTCTTTCTGCTGCAGCAATGCTATGTGGTAAAGCAGCTAAATTGAACATATACATATTTACTAAAATTCGAAAACATGGACTCTTCGCATACATTCGTCTCTTTGCTTAAATCAATCCATCCCCTTTAATGACATTAATTTTTTCACTTTCAAAGAGCAAGAGTGGAGATCGCACTCATTATTGATAACTTCCTGCAGAATATCGTTAAAAGGGAATACTCTTTTTAACATTAATAGTTTGCTGCCGACCTTTTTGAAATTCTTTTGGACTTAAGAATTAGAATTAAAGCAGCTGGAGATGCACACTTTAAAAATCGAACTTTTTTATTAGCTGATCACAAAGCTTAATGTAATACACAAGAAGATTTTCTTTAATTTTATAAATTTCAGTTTCCTGGTTATATTTTTTAATGTGTTCAATTCAATCAGTAACTGCCTGCCTGCTCTAACTCCATCTAGCCAAATATATGTACATAAATCAACCTATAAATGAAAACTCGTGCCGATCGGGAGGTTTTTCTTTAATTTCCCTGCTCAAAAGTGAACAAAGTTTTAGAATTTGATCCTATCTAATTGGAGAACTCATCAGAATGAGCCAAATGACACTAAGTAAAAAGCTGCGATCGACTCATTAATATCTGGGGGTGCCTTCGAGTTTTATTAAATTTCCCATTGAAAGAACATTAAATAAAAACAAATCCTTAACTGTGGTACATTGAAGAAAACAAGAGATTCTAGCTGGCAACAGTCTGCGGATCAGTGTTCGCTGCAGACGAAGCCAGACGAAGATTAGGCTTATCGCTTAGCTAGTTTTGAGATTAATTGTGAAGTTACAAGGAAGGCCACTATGTTTGCATGTGTTTTTTTAATTAAATGGTTTCATGTCATAAAAATAACGCTGCAATTGTGTTTTCGGGAGCTGCTGTTGTAGATTCTTACAAGAAAAAATTCTATGAAAATGACTTCAACAACTCAGAGTTATAGAAATGGTATAAAATGTTGAGGATGATTAAATACAACAATGGGAGTTAGAAACCGAAATGTTTGACAGGTGTTCGTCTTTGAATCCTAATTTGAATCGTCTATACAGTACATATTTAAAAAAAAAAAAATTGGATTAATCTGTGCGCTGTTTCAAGCATTTTGAGTTTAAGTAAAACATGTAAAATTTGAAATAGTTGGGGAATTTTACAAGCAGGCTTTTTGAAGTACGTAGATATAGAGCATTTTCTTGATGAATCTCAACTAGTACTTTTTTCGCTCTCATTTTTTTTTAAGTCGATAGTCACTCGAAAGATTCCTGGTTAAGAAATCATCCAAATAAGTCTGATTGGAAACGGAAAACAATTATCTAGACTTACGTTGATTTTTTATTCAAAATTTCTTCATTTTTGATATAATTAACGAGCCTGCGTTTAAAATCAATTCACATCAAGATTTAGCTATACCACAAAAATTAACCTTTTTTATCGATAATAAAAACAATAGAAATAAGCTTCTAAAGCAAAATTCCTTGGAGTGTGTGTTAGCTATACCTACTTTTTATAGGCAAACAAAATTGTAAAATAAAATGTCTTGTAGAGTAAAATATATGTACATAAAATGAAAATGGAACCATCTTTATGAGTAAAGAAGTCTGTCCAGAAAATGTAGTAGAAGTCTCACTGTTGCATTCAGAAAAATTAAGAGAAACAAATTGTGTTGTAATAGTTATAGCAGATTTTTGTTTGTAATTTTTATTTTTGGAGGGAATGTAAAAAATAGTGGTAGAATTTTGAAGTACCGTGGTAGATGTGGTAGAATTTGTAAATTTTAAAAAGTTGTGGTAGATCTACCACAATTGTGGTAAAGTGACAACACTGATACCAACGTGAACGATGGCTCTGTAATCACAGGTACTTTGCTCTTAGTTTCCTGAGCAAAATGTATACCAACCCAGAACTCACCACACACAATAACTATACCAACGTGAACGATGGCTCTGTAATCGCAGGTACATTGCTCGATCTGAACTAGCATATAGTTTGCTTCAGCTTTTTTAATATTTTACAAGCAAACTGCATGTGACCACAGAGCGCTCTGTGGTAGCATACAGTTTGCTCTACAATACTTTCAAATTCGGTGAGCAGAAAATGGCTGAGCACAGACTATGGAGATCTGTGCTGATATACAGTTTGGCAATACGCCACCAGGAACCCTCCTGGTGAAGACATCCTGAGCATGTACAAAACATACGGTCTTAGCGTGCTAAATACCATGTTCGTCAAACAAAGCCGACACCTGGTCACTTACAGCAGTGGTGGAAATGAAACCCAGATTGATTACCATTTGGTATCTAGTTTCATGAAACCCCGGGTAAAAGATTGCAAAGTGATACTAGGAGAAGCGATCGCCCACCAACACCGTCTCCTACTGACAGAATTTTTTATGGAGACAGTGAACGACAACAAACATACAAAAACTTTTGGAAAGATCAAATGGTATAATCTGGATAAGGAAAAAGGCGAAGCTTTTATTTCGAATATGCAAAACGTTCTGTATAACAACACCGATATAGTTCGAAATGAAGAGAGTACAGCACAAAGTATGTGGGATCTCCTACAGAAAACTTGCAAAGAAAAAGCCAAAACACTGTTAGGGGTTTCAAAAGGACACAACCAACAAGGCAAAGAAACATGGTGGTGGAATGATGAAGCTAAATCAGTTATAAGTAAAAAGAAAATGGCTTTCAAGGCTTGGTCGAAGTGCCCCTCTAATGATACAGAGCAAAAGTCACACCTCGAAGTGGAATATAGAAACTGCAAGAAAGAAGCGAAGAAGAAGTGCGCCCAAATTCAAGCAAAGAATACAGAAAACCTGTATCGGGAGCTGGATGAAATTTCTACCCCGACAGCTGGTGCTATTCAAGAGCTACGGCAAAACACGAATAAGGGCGCAACTATCTTCAAAATAGCCGCTCAAAGAAGAAGAAATGCCCAGGAGATTTGTTCGCCAAAGTTCATTAACAATGCTCAAGGCCCACTACTTGTGGAAGACAACGAAATTCTTCACAGGTGGCGACAGTATTGTGACGGACTTCTAAACGAACAATTTCCAAGGCGATACTTTCCAATAGCTTCACCTAACTTAAGCGAATTATCCGACGTCACAGTCGAAGAAGTTAGTGAGGCGGTAAAATACTCCAAAAAGGGAAAAGCTGTTGGCCCAGACGAAATACCCTCAGAGTTTTGGAAAAAGATGGGAGACATTGGGTTTAGATGGCTCATGATTCTTGTCTCCAAACTTATACGAGGTGATCGCATGCCTAATCAATGGAGGGAAAGTTACTTTCTTCCAATTTATAAAGGAAAGGGTGATACTCGAAGCTGTGATAATTACCGTTCGATTAAGCTGATGTCACACACCATGAAGATCGTTGAGCGAGTCTTGGGTAGCCGACTGCGAAAAATAATTAGGCTATCTGATGACCAGTGCGGGTTTGTCGGGGGTAAGTCAACCACGGATGCAATCCAGAGTATACGAATAATTATGGAAAAACATCGGGATTCTTTGGAGGATTTGCATGTCGTATTGGTTGATTTTGAAAAAGCATTCGATCGGCAACCACGAGATCTAATATGAGTGGCCCTCAGGCAACGAGGAGTTCCAGAAACCTATGTGCGGATAATTATGGACATGTATGATGGAGCAGTTACTAAAGTAAGATGCGCAGCTGGAGTCACCGAAGAATTCGAAATCACAGTAGGTGTACACCAGGGAAGTGTCTTGACTCTTGAGTCCCCTGCTCTTTATTACAGTTCTTGATTACCTGCTTGAAGGCAAAGTGACGGATCCAAAAGTACATCAGTTATTCTTTGCTGGGGTCTATGATAAATAACGAAGCTACTTGTGATGACGATATCAATCATCGCGTAAGCGTAGGGTGGATGAAGTGGCGGGAAAATTCTGCTATCTTCTGTGACCGAAAAATGCCCCCTAAGCTGAAAGGAAAGCTCTACACTTCAGTTGTACGTCCAGCACTCACATACGGTTCACAATGTTGGACAATGTACAAAAAGTATGAGAGTAAGCTAATGGCAGCTGAGATGAAGATGCTTCGTATGACAGCAGGAGTTACAAAGCTTGATCGAATTAGAAGTACGAAGATCCGAGGAAGCCTTCATGTTAAGAATACCATTTCCCAAAAAATTGAACACGACCGACTCTGTTGGTATTGCCATGTTCAAAGGAGAGATCCTGAGAACCCCGTCAAAAAGGCAATATCATACAACGTTCCAATTCGGAATAAAAAGAAAGGTAGGCCTAAACACTCCTGGTACAAACAAATGCAAAAACACCAGCATTCAGTTGGCCTCAGAAATGGAACAATACAAAACCGGGAGGCTTGCCGCCGATTTCTGAGGTCAACCCGGCGAACCCCACAGGCGGATCACTAGTGTGAAGCAGATACGTGGTAGAGTTATGATCCCCTCGACATCGAGATCATAACAGCGCCGAAACAAAGGAAGAAGAAGACCTCTCTAGAAATAGCCATTTCATAAATCAGTGCCTGTATCTGTCACATGTATTAGAATGTCTCCACAATTTGATGAAGAGTTACTTTACTTCGAGTGAAGATATCATTTAGCAGAATATCCTGAAAAGATGTATCTATCTCTGTACTTGCTAATACGAGTCTATTCAAAAGAATGCTTGATTTCTTAAATTAAAATATTTTCAAAATTTGTATAATGTGTTAGTTCTAAGTTAAAATAACACAATAATTTGTCTAAAAGAATTTAATTGCATGCATAGACAGATAACTTATTTCAATTCATAATTACTTCATTTCTTTTGTTACAAAATTAATCCTTAAGCAGAATTTTTCGACTTCATTAACCTTTCAAGACCAAAAAAAGGTAAACAAAAATATTATCTTCTATCTTTCATTGTGTTATTATGTGCGTCTACCAAAATAGAAAAGTCCTGACAAAAAAATTCTAATATCAAAACCAACAAACATTATTCAAGTTTTACTGTGACATTTCTTTACCAACAACTGACGGTTCTCAGTAAATTACCGGTAATTGTAAGCGGTTTTGATTATACATTTGCTAATGCCAGGACATCCACATAATATGTACACCGTTACACCATTATAATAATATTATTACGAGCGACAAAAAAATTAAACAAAAAGTCCTGTACGAATGAGTTCCTTCGACATGTTATCTAAGCTTTTTCGATGAAAAGAAATAATTTACTATACTATACTATAAATAATGGCCCAAACGAAGGTACCTTCGGGACGCAATTTTCCAATTAAAATAGGTCAACTCTAATGAGTATTTTTTTTTGTCATGTGTTGACTTTTGTGCTGGTCGAAAATGACGAAACATATTAGGACCATAAATTAATGTATTTTTACTTTTTTTTCCCTTAAGGGACTTAAGATATTTAGCGATTCAAGATATCTATTTTAGACCATTATCGAGATAGTGGGTAATTTATGTAGTTCAAAGGTTTTTTTACGTTTTTAATGTGTTTATATATCTGAGGGCTAAAAGTTGAATAATGTGTTAACAATCAAACAGACGCTTAAAAAAACTAAAAAAAAAAATAATAAAAGGACTTCTTATTTTCGTCCTTAGGTAAAAGATATTTTTAGGCAGTTTTATTGAAATGGTATCTTTTTGATTATAAAACCTGTAAAATTAAAGAAAAACAAGAAAATTTAAGTAACAAGAAGATTTGTTTTTTAAAACATATTTAACATCTATAATAAAGAATATTATTAAAATAAATAAATAATACTTTTTTGTCACAAACTAAAAAAATAAATTATAATTCACAGCAATTTTCTTTCTCTTTCATCATAGGAACTTCGGAACAGTGAAAACTTAAAATTTAAGGACTAGATGTTACAGTTCTGAGTTTCTTTGAAAAGCTCACAGATATCCTGTTCAACCTCAGGATCGGGAAAAACTTCTGTATCCATAATTTTCCTATAAAATTTGATTTTTTTCCCTACAAAAGTTGTGAGAAGTGTGTTAACATCATTTTTTTTAGCTTCTGTAACAGGGACCATTAAATGCAATGCTCTTAGATCCATTATAATCAACTCTTTTACCTAGGCGCATAACGAATCTTGAAACTCTAATGATAGATTTTTTATATCTTCCCACCTCTTATTTTAATAAAGCCACAAACTTTTGTTATGAAGTTATGATAAACACTTTAGTTGGGTTAAACTTTAAATGCCATTTGTTGGTTGGCCTCCATTTTGATCAAAATTGACATTACAATGATAGCGAAGACGGAAAAAGTGGGTCCGGCAATTCCGTCTGTCTTTCTGTATGTCTGTACCTCGAACTACAGCCTAAACTACTAGAGGTATTTTCTTCAAACCTGGTAGTTAAGGGTCTTCGGTGATTCCCTAGAGAAGAAATTGAAAGTTTTTGTTTAGCTCCAAAACTAACGGTACCCCCCATACACCCATAATGCAAAATCTTATTTACCTCGAAAACGGCTCTAACGATTTTAATAAAAAAAATTAGGTGTGACATTATGGACATGGGCTACATTTTGTTCAAAAAAAATTTTGGGGAAAAATGTTATTAACGGTACCTGTCATAGAACCTTTTTGTTGATTTTCGACTTTATCAATAACGGCTCTAACGATTTTAACCCAACATTTTTACCAAATGCCTCCTTAAGTTTAAAATAATATTCTGTATAAAAATATTCGAAAATTTTTTTTTTGTTTTTTGAAAAAAAAAATTCCAATTTATTTTTTGAAAATTCAATATTTTGAAAACGTGTGAACTATTATTATTTGAAATTATTTCCTAAAATCTATATTACTAAGCACTTAAAATTGGCATCTAAAATTTTGTTCTAGAAAAATTTGAAATAAATTTCTTATATAAAAAATTACTTTAATAAAACGATTTTTGAACTTCATTTGCGCAAATTCATACTTTTCCGGAAATCAGACCGCAATTCCATGCATTTGAACATTGTTATCTCATTAAATCCATGTTTTATATATGTATATTTAATTTATATAATGTATTTTAAATTCCAAAGTACTTTTGCATAAGAGCAAGTTCGTGCGATCCAATCGTGCATTTTTTTTTGGGAACTGTTTTCTAGTTCATTCCAAATTTTTTGAAAGTTCCATGTTCAGTCCAGTGAAAATTTTTGCCTATATGAAGCACAACCATCAGCTCAAAAACATACCACATTTTTTCCTTGGATGCCGATACCACGAAACCTATTATTATAAGAAAAATATCTTGTTTGAACCTTTCTTTCTCTCGTGCTCTAGACAAACATATAAATTAATATTTTCCTTTGATAGCTTTGCCTTGGAATACCCTCGTACAACTCCAAAGTTAACCACATTGATCTGGCGGCTGTAGTACGCAGCTTACTCGGAAATACCATATTTTCCGACTTTCCTTAAGCAAATTTAAAAACGGCCTTTGCTCTTCTTACGAATATGTAGAGTTATAGTTATTCTCTCGTATTAGGTTCAATCATCAATTCCGCTCTTCCGGCGGATATTTCGATTTTCATCTGGTATTATTTTTTTTAATACATTTTGAGCATTGGTCGTGAGATCGTTCGGTTGAATGTACAATTTAAATATATTTTGATTTTTTTTTAAATAATATTCGAGGTACTGGGAAGATACTGGAGTTTTAATTTTGGCTACGCATTAATATGCCTCAAGAAGTTTGCAGTTGCTTATGAACGTAATTGTATTTTTCTACCCCTTCCTATAGTCTTTAGTTCCAGTTTTCATGTGCATCTTGCATATAGTTTCTACTCTTCTCCAAAAGTTTTGGTAGTATTGTGTATTCAAATTTTCAAAACATTTGTTTGTATTTTCTAAAAAAAACTTTTTTTTTTCAAAAATCACTTTTTTAAAACTTGACAATTAAATTTTTTTTAACACAATCTTCAAGATGTAAGAAAATAATATGTGCTTCATTTAAAAATTGTTTTCGAATATCGCATTTTTCTTGAAAAAGGTACATATAATTTTAATTAAATTTTTTGTCTTTCGATAAATTTTTACGATCTAGAATTCCATAAGAAAAATTGAAATTAAGATAGTACTGACTGTACATACTTGACTGTAAAACAATTTTTGCGAATTTTAAATAATTTCTTATTAACGGCATAATGGATGTTGATGAAATTTTTTATAGAGAAGCCTCTAACAGTTTAAAAAACATAGCATTTCAAAGCTTGAAAAAAAAATGTTTTGAAAATAAAAATAATTTAAGAATAAATAAAATGCACGACTGGGTCGCACGAACTTGCTCCTGTGTAAAAGACTATGAATTTCGAAAACTATTGTTATTAGAGAAAAGTGTTCATAAGCATAAAATCCTTTTTTTAGACTCTTTTAGTAGATAGTGAGAGATAAAAACAGAATTCCATGTGATTTCTTAAGCAAATAGCTATGAATTTATGCAAGAACAAAAATTATAAGTCGTTGTAACGATTTCTTTGTTTTATATGTATATGTACATAATTTTAAGAACCATTTTTAAGAAAATATTTTAGCACGCCAACCTGAAGTTTTTACTACTGTACGAATAAAAAATAAGTTACCAACAAAAATATTGACTTGTTTTTGAGATATCGAATTTTCAAAAAAAAATATGTTTGTTTTTTCAAAAATTCATAAATCACCTTCTTTTAATTTGGGAAATGCAATGTTTTTAAAATTTTTAAAAGATTTTCTGTAAGATTTTTTTTTTTAAATCCGTTATGCCGATAATGCGAAACTCAAAAAAATTTCTTGCTGCATTTGGAGAAAAATGGGTAGCATACGAATTTATTATCGAAAGCAGCAGCAAAATCAAGTAATTGGTGGGCTTTACTATCATGTTTTAAAAGGTTAGCATTGAGATCGCCACAGATTATGATGTGCTCATAAGGTGCAGTGAACTCCTGCAATGCGGAAAATAATGGTTCAGGAGAGTGACAGGGGTTTGGATTGTAGGAAATACCAATGAGACATTTCGTAATTCCATCAGTAACTTCTAGCAGAAGATACTCTACTACACTCTCTTCGGACTGCTTCAATATTCTGTGTGTTAATGCTGTGCTGCAGTACACTGCCACTCCTCCACCAACCGTATTAGTAACTTTATCATTGCGAAACCAAAACATTAAAAAACAGGATTAAGATCAGTGGTACCGTTTTTGAGAAAATCAAAAACAAAAAATGGTTCCAGGGGGGACCATACTAATAACCATATTTCGGAGTTACCTACTTTAACTAAATGAATTTTTTTTTAGAATTTTTTCTTAAAAAAATCTGTCGAACAGTTTTTTAGAAAAAAAAAATATTTACTAGATTTTGAAAAATTCATTTGCCAGAAAAAGTGTGTGGGGGGAACAAATTTAAAATGATATCGTCCAAGGTTAAGCTGCTTAGGCTATAGTCGAACAGACAGACAGAGAGACAGAATTGCGAGACCCAATTTTTTCGTCTTCGCTATAATCTTAATGTCAACTTTGATCGAAATCTCAAGATCGATTTTTTTACGAATGCATAACTTGCCTACTATAAGTCGCAAGTAAAAATAAAAATAATTGAAGATTAAGAAGAACAACCGTACGATAGCACATTAGATGGAATACTAATGATTTTTTCTTCTGTTTGCTCTTCAGCTTATTTATTTTCTGAGCCAGAAATCGAACTCATCACTGAGCAAAATTTTAATCCAAAACAGTGGATCTATTTCAGCATTTGAAAGATAAAATTTACGCGCACTGAAGAGCTTTCAATTACCCTCAAAATAGACACATTACGTACCCTAGGAAAATAGGGATTTTAGTTGACATATAACAATACACAAAGAAGTAAATTTAGCAAAAATTTAATTTTATTTATTTTATTTTATTGAAAAATGTATCTCTGAATAAATGAAGATATATAGCACTTTCAATACTAACTGGCATTCTTTGATTCTGCATAGGAGTTTGAGTTTCAAAAAATAAAAGGAAAATTAATTTTTTTTTACTTACATGATATCTAATCCCAAAGAAAGTATACAAAAAGTTGTATTCTTGAATCTACTATGGTAGGTTAAGCAAAGTGGATCCTAACTCTCCAACTAAATCATGAGGCAGGGATTGTAGACCTTTCAGTTAAGTTAGAAACACAAAAAGGCTGTTTCAAGAGTTTTTTGAAATGCTTAAACATATCACAATCAGAGATCGTATAGTAATTCAGTGAAAAAGCCAATTACACCAAGTATGGTGTGACCATCTAAAGAGTCGGAAAACTACTTCACTAGAATGTTTTTTTTTAAAATAGCGGACTATTGTTAATTTGTTAACAACCCATTATTTCCCTGAAGACAATTTAATGCAAAATGTTGAAAGTTTCTTAAAACACAGATTTCACTCATGTCGCAGAAACACATATCCTACTTCTTTATTAAAATAAAAAAAAAGCTCAAAATTTTAGCGACTTAAAACCCACCACCACCAACTTGAACTTCTCTGCAATACCTACAATGCAAGTGTATTAAATCATACAAACTTCGACTATATTGTGGTCAGAAGAAACTTCCTCAACGCTTCATCACTTTTTTCGGTCTTCTTCAGAGCCACGCACTTCATATACTTCCGTCACTACCAGAAACAGTTGCTGAATACAACCATACCCATCCAAACATACGAGTATATTCCCAGATGCAGAATTATGACAGAAAAATATCACACACGACAACAACAAGACCCAACAGAATACAGAGAAAAAACAATTCCATCAAGAACCGCAAATGGCTTTTCTCTGCCTTGGCAACATTTCGCAGAGTAACTTTTTGCAGATGAAATAATCCTCATCCGAAAAGTTTCTATGCCTCTGTCTGTAGATATTTTTTTTTTTTTTTTTGCTGGTTCCTGCAATTTCCCTTCATTTCGACGGTATTCGAAGTAAACTCACCACAATAATTCCTTCGTGAAAAATGTCATATATCAAAAAACTCAAGCCAGCATGTGACATTTTGTTCTGAGGACGACCAAGCAGGCCAGCTTTGGGCTTATAGTACTTAGAAAAGTATACCAAATTAAGATTAAAGCATTAAAGCAAGTGGTCGAAAATATATAACCCTAGTTCTATAGATTTTTTTGTTCCTTCATATAAAAGTAGGAAGGCTTTCTCGTAATCAGTATTTATTTGAAAGAAGGAAGAGCAAAAACGAATTAGCTGACCAAAAAATAAAGGAAGAAAAAGGATAATAAAGAGAACCGAAGCAAAAACAAAATTAACTAGAATCGACCATCATTTGTTTCATTAAAGATACCGTATAATATGAAGGTTGTTGTTTTTTCCCACAAAGCTTCAAGCAGTTTCAATTCAAGACGGAGGAGAGATCTAGTAGTTAAACGTGGAATTTTCTATCTGGTAAACTTAGATCTTACCTTAATGGACGACTGTGGGGGAATTATTGCACTTGGCGTATCGAAACACATAAATATCGAGAATGTTGGCAGTAATCTTTTAAGTATGAAAGGAAAGCTCTACACTTCAGTTGTGCGTCCAGCACTCACATACGGTTCACAATGTTGGACAATGTACAAAAAGTATGAGAGTAAGCTAACGGCAGCTGAGATGAAGATGCTTCGTATGACAGCAGGAGTTACAAAGCTTGATCGAATTAGAAGTACGAAGATCCGAGGAAGCCTTCATGTTAAGAATACCATTTCCCAAAAAATTGAACACGACCGACTCAGTTGGTATTGCCATGTTCAAAGGAGAGATCCTGAGAACCCCGTCAAAAAGGCAATATCATACAACGTTCCAATTCGGAATAAAAAGAAAGGTAGGCCTAAACACTCCTGGTACAAACAAATGCAAAAACACCAGCATTCAGTTGGCCTCAGAAATGGAACAATACAAAACCGGGAGGCTTGCCGCCGATTTCTGAGGTCAACCCGGCGAACCCCACAGGCGGATCACTAGTGTGAAGCAGATACGTGGGAGAGTTATGATCCCCTCGACATCGAGATCATAACAGCGCCGAAGAAAAGGAAGAAGAAGAAGAATCTTTTAAGTATAAAATTCGTCGCAACTACTACAATACATTCTCTATCTAAGCATGTTGTACCAAGTCACTCTTTATCATTGTAAAAATACCAATCCAACTGTTGAAGTTACCTGTGTTGAAGTGTTCCTGAGAATTCTTTTAGAAAGGTCAACTGCTTTTGGCTTAGGTGAATAAATGCCTTTCTATTTTTAAAATTTTTCTTTATAAGTTTTTACAAATAATACTCCAAGGCATATTTTCAACACTATCCTTACAAAAAAAGCATGAAAGTCTCTACCCAAAATTTCGAAATGAATTTAAACCAATTTCAATAAAAACTTTTCTTTCGAAATATCTTGAAAACAAGTGATTGATTTTCTACAGGTAAACAACCTCCTAACTGATTAGATTTCGGGAGAAACACAGCTATGCTACTGTTAAGAATAAGACGACAGAGAACCTCTCCGTCACTCATTGGATGTATGTAAATGTTTAGATCTCCTTGATATTTCCAAGGCTTTCGACAGAGTGATTCACAGTAGTTGTTTTAGATAAATTTTAACAGCATTATATAGCTTTTTATGTGGGGCAGTAAGGGATATTGATTTTAATTTATCCAAAACATCGCAATAAGCAGTTGCAGTAAGTAATAGGATGTTTGACTTTCTTAACCACTAATGGAGTTCCATAGGGTTACAAATTTAAGCACATCATATATCTATATAAATTACAAATACAGGGGCCGGCAAGGTTTCCAAACAACATCAATGTCATTATATGTTGACAAGGGTGATCTTTTTACTCACTAACTACAGAAAGCTAGGCCTTACAAATAACAACAAATGTTTGAAAACTGCAAATTGAATACATATACGAGCATTTGTATTGTTTCAAAAAAAAATAAATGTGCCAAATGTCTATTAAGAGATATGGATTTCAGAACTTAAAATGACAAGTTATGCATTCGTAGACAAAGATTGAAACTCGCCATTTTGATCAGACTTGACATTGCCATGTTTGGGTAGACGGAAAAACTGGGTCTTGCAATTCTGTCTGTCTGCTTGACCATAGCCAAAACGGCTCAGTCGACTTTATTTAAACATGGTAGATATTTTGTTTTTATTTTTCCCGATATGTTTCTTTATTTTTATTTTAAACAAAAATAATGGTTTATTCCATATAACTTTTTTTTCGCAATTTTAGAAATTTTCATTTGGTGATTCTATTGGTTGAACAATAATTTTGCAAAAATTGTAATATGTGGTACTTCCCAAAGACCCATTATTTTTTGTTTTCGCTTTTCTCGAAAACGGTAGAACTGACTTTTACCATTTTTGTATGCAAATTCTCTTAAAAATTCAATTTTTTTTTCAAAAATCGATTTTCCGACAAGCACACATGCTCGATATTTTTGAAGCTTGCTAGTTAACAGTTGTTTGACAGTATCTACAAGATGTCACAAAAAATTTGTTTTTTTTTTTCTAAAAATACTGATACCGGTTTTTTTTATCGAAAAGGGCATATATATTTTTTATTTTTTTTTTATTAGATTTAAGTTTATTAAAATTAAGCGCAAGAAAAAAAAAGCTATAAAAATTGTAGATATTGTAGATATTTAGAGAAAAATTCGGTTTTCGGAAAATATTTTTTAACACCATACAAAGGTGTATACTGTAATTTTTAGATATAATAAAAAATATGTCACAACTTGTAGATAGTTGTTAATTTAAAAGTTTCGAAAAATTAACTGTGTGGATTTCGAAATATTACGTTTTCAAAAAAAAATGATTTTTCTTAAACTAAAAAAAAAATATTTTTTAATTTGAATAACTTTTAGACTTCTTAAGAGCTTTTGCTCAACAAAAATGGTTTAGATCAGTTGCATAGTTTTCGAAAACAAAAAAATGGTTCTATGCGCCGTACTATCAATAACTATTTTTCGAAAATTTTGTTCAACCATTCGCTAGCTTTTACCGAGGAAAATTTTGTGAATTTTTTTTTAAATTTGTAAAACGTTAAGACAAATTTTCTAAAATTTCGAAAAAAATTGTGCCATTTACCGTTATTTTTGGTATTAAAAAAAAAAAAAAACTATGTGGGGATTTGAAAATGCGATATTTATTAAGTTTAAAGAAAATCGTCCAAGCCGTTTAGACTGTAGGCGAACACACAGATAGACAGAATTACAAGACCCACTTTTTTTCATCTTGCCTATCATCGAGATTTTATGTCTGATCAAAATCTCGAATTCAGGTTTTTTTTACGAGTACAATAACTTGCATTATAGTACCTATAGATATATCACAAGCAAAATATAAAATTTAAAAATTATTGATAGAACACCTATACCATAGAACCATTTTTTTTTTGTTCAATTTTTAACTTTCACACTATCAGCATGCTAAAGGCTTTTTAAAAATTTAAGAACCGTTGCATATCAAAACTTAAAAAAAATATTCCTGACATCTAACAAGAAAATCTATTTTTTTTTTTTTTTGAAAATTCAATATCTCAAAAAGGGGTTGATGATTTATTTTTAAATTTAATTTTTCTGTATCAACTTCTTTTTTTAAATGTTTTAAGAATCTTATATTTAAAAACTTATTTTCTTAAAAAACCGCTACAAAGATTTATAATTGTTCTTGCATAAATTCATATTTTCTTGGCAAACGTAGTTGTATTGCGATCGCTTGGGACATCACAAGAACAATGTTCAATCAAAATCGAGAAAGGACTATGTTATCGACCATGTAGCCCGGTCAAAATAGACATTCAAGGTTACATAAATTCGCACAAAGCTGAAAATTGGCATGAATGTTGGGAACACTATTTCAAACAGTTTGTAGAAAGTTCCCATCGATCCGACGCACGTGTGGAAAAAAAATTATTCAAGGTCAAATGTTGCAAAAATCGGTTTTTTGCATTTTTCAGCTAAACGGAAAATTTTATCATAAAATAGGTGAGACAAAAATTATTCATCATGCAATTATCTATAGAAATTGTCTTAACACTTTTTCTCCTAAGAATCACCATTTTGGAGATACAGCGATGCAAAAAGTTGAAAAAGTTGTGTTCTTCATAATATGTACATATGTCAATTACCGTTATATACATTACAGAACGGTAATACAAGTAAAAATATTAGTTTTCGTGGCGTATACGTACATTATATACAATTCTAAAGCCAGATATACACTGTTCAAATGCATGACAAGCACGCGCAAGTGTATTGGTGAGAAAATCACACGTATAGATTGGATGTGGGATTGAAGCAAAATGAAAATCATTTGATTTTCTTTCAATCTAGCGTCTTGCATTGAAGTAGTGTATGTATATGCAAGATTGATGATTGATCATGCATTTATTGGTTCATTTGCGTATAGTACGTTGAAGAGATGAGATCACAGTACAACATAAGCACTGATTTAAATATTAAAATAGTAAACGTGCACGTGCTTGCCATGCATTTGAACAATGTATATTTGGCTTAAGAATATAAACTCGAAAGAAAACCCATTCCCTCATTTTATGTGACCGTACGCCATTGAGCAGCATCTAAATATTATTAGTCCCAAGCGTTGCTTCGTAGTAAGAACAAGTAGTTATTGCAAACAGAATTTGTGCAGTTTCTTGTTTGTAAAAGAAATGTCTAAATTTTGGTTTATTTGTAGTACAAATTTGGCCGAAAGTGAAATTGTTACTTTTGAGCGTGGCCTAAAGACATAAATTGACGCAAGTGTTGAAAGAGGTGATGAATTTTCGGAATACTTAAAAGACTTGACTTCTGTGACAATTCGTGTGCAGTGTCGGAAAAATTTCACTCGGAAGAGTACCATTACCGCAGTTAAAAGACGTCACGAACAAGAACAAGCTGGTACATCAATAATAAGTCCTCCTCGTACTAGAGCACGCGTAAATGATACAGGTTTTTGTTTAGGTTACGTTAGGTTAAGATGGCTGCTGACCGGAAAAGCCAACACACTTAGACCAATATTTGGTCCGTTGTGATACCACAGGATTTCAAAAATCACCCTTACTCGTTAAACCATTTTGAGCTAACAATGAAGCATTTGAGACAGTGAATGTCGGAATTGTTTTTTGTTTAAAAGAGTGCTGTTTATACTGTGGCAATGAATTGAATGAAGCGTTTGAAATGAAAAAAGCACTGCAATATCGGCGTCAAATTTGTAATGTAAGTACGTGCTTAGATAAGTTTCGGTACTTATCTTTTGTAAAAAATACTCATAATCGCTTTCGTCATTTCCAATAGTACTATTTTTCAATTAGATACAAAATTTTCAACTCAACAGGACCACAATAGATCGTTGAATAGGCCTACAGGGGAAGCCACCTTAAAAAAACGCGCCAAGTGCACTACCTCAAGGGTGGCGCGGAGCCGTGTGCATGTTATGAAGAATACAACTTTTTCAACTTTTTGCATCGCTATATCTCCAAAATGGTGATTCTTAGGAGAAAAAGTGTTAAGACAATTTCTATAGATAATTGCATGATGAATAATTTTTGTCTCACCTATTTTATGATAAAATTTTCCGTTTAGCTGAAAAATGCAAAAAACCGATTTTTGCAACATTTGACCTTGAATAATTTTTTTTCCACACGTCGGATCGATGGGGATTTTCGACAAATTGTTTGTAATAGTGGTCCCAACATTCATGCCAATTTTCAGCTTTGTGCGAATTAATGTAACCTTACCCCTATTTTTGAAGCTAATTTGACCGGGCTAATGGCTATTGTATGGCAGGTACCCTTTCCATGACATAAAACAAAAATTTTAATTCTTCCTCTTTGAATTCTTCTTTAGCATTGCTGTAAAAAGTGTATCTAGTAATAAGACGACTGACTTGTTGAAAAAAGACGAATGGTCACAAAAAATATCCTTTTAATTGCTAGATCCCGTTGACTTCTCGGACCACCCTGTTAAAAAAAACATATTAAACATATTTTAACAGTTTACTAAACCTAGATTCTAGGCCATAAGTAATTTATACCTCCAAAATAATTCAAAACGGTGCTAAGAGCTTAGGATTTCTTTATCGACGGTATAAGAAATGTTGCTGATCTTTAATCTGGCTACAATTTATAAGCCGTTCAATTGTCCAAAATTTGAGGACAATTCACCAATTTTGGCCGGTGCTGCTCAAATTGCTCTTTTTCATATACACATATAAAATTATTTCATTATAAATAAAATTCACAAATTTACAATAAAACATGGCTCTGCCGTCCGATGACTAAAATAAGATTTACAAAATTTTAATAAGTATCATAATTTACTTGAAAGGAAGTTCAATGTTTCTGGTTTTATTAAAAGTTTCGTTTAAAATTTTCGCTCTGTATCCTAAAGCTTTATAACAGCAATTAAAAATTTGACAGGTATTTTTCTGGTTTAAAATCTCGTTTTCTTGGTCATTTGCTATGAAATCATTTCCAAAAGAATGTCTTGTGGTTTACCGCAAGGTTGGACAATGTCTTAAAAAGTGAATATCATTTTTCCTCTCTCGCAAAATTGCAGATGCTACACAAAATGTTAAGATATTCTTTCTCTGTGTGGGATGTAATTCAAACTAATAAGTTCCACACGTAGTCTTACCATCATCGAAATCTCTTGCACACTTTGTTCGTCACGAAAATAGTTACAGTTGTTCAAATTATGATTGAGTGTACTTACTGTACCTGGTGTATCGAACTTAAAGTTTATTTATATTACATACGAGTATATTGGTTTCCAAGAATCTTGTTGATCCACATCCAGATTCAGCTCCATTCCTCACGAGTTTTCCAACTCCAACCATTTCCCATACCAACCGCTTCAGGATAATCTTGTTTTCAATGTAGATTTCTTTGATTATTATCTTCGCCATGTTGTATTTACAGCAGTCTTCGCCTTCACTTACTTCTCCTTAAGGTGTTTTCCCATATTCAATTCAGACTTGACACCTTTACTACTTCCACTCTCTCCCCATTATAAAGCCATTGTTCGTCACTGGTCCACCTCGATGGACTCAACGTACATCCTTCTTTAACACCAAAACTTGTTTGAAAATACTTAGATCAGCTATCTCCGTCCCAAACTGTTGCCAAAGTACAGTCGTACAAGTTTTGGAATATCGTTCCAGATTTTCTAGAGATTCCCATTTCGAATAGCTTATACAACAAGTAACTTCTGTTCAAACTTCAAAGCATCAAACACTGCCTTGAAGTCCACGAAAAAGGTATACAATTTCTTGTTTCTTATAGGAAATGATTCGGCAATGCTTCTGAGTTAGAAAATATCTACAACTATGGAGTAACCTGTTTTTAAACCAGCTTGGTACTCTTTGAGAAGATTATTTGATCATTTACGTCACTCCAACATCGTCGTAATGTTTCTTGCCTCACCCTTTTTTATCGTTATTTTAACGGACTTTGCTCTAGTGAAATAGCCAGTTGCATCAACCGAAATACTCGCACTTCTAGGACTGCCAATCAGTTTACCCTCGAGCCCAACTTCGGTCGTACTGTTAAGTACAGAGATTCGTTTTTTAGCCGTACTACGCGAATGTGGAATTCTTTACCACGCACTGTCTTTCCCAGTCATTGCAGAATTCAAAACCAATGTACACCGACACCTCCTTTCTAACCCCTCCCTTTTTTCCTAATGCTCACACTGTGTCTCTGGCATATTAAGGGTATACAAAAAACCTTTGAGTGTGTGCTAATTATAAAAAAAAAAAAAATCGGTGAAGTGAGCAATTTCTGCAAATTTGTTGTAAAGAATTTATATGAAGCATTGATAAACGAAATGCCACGATAGTTTCCTGGACCAGCTTTGTCACCTTTCTTATAAATACATAGGAAAGATCAGGTCTTCTATAAATTCTTGTGGGATAACACCAAAGACTAACAAGTTCTTAAAAGAGAAGAAATTGCTTTAATAAGTTCCAAGGATCTTCAACAGGCATTGCTCACTCGAAACAAACAGTTGCATTCCTTCCCTTAATCAGTTCACGCGTGATAACCGTTTCACTAGGTTTTTTTTTAGAGGTATCGACAAAAACATTTTTCAGTCACAAAACACGAATATGGAATAATTTACAGGACACGGTTTTCCCTTGCCATTTCAATTTGCAAACATTCCAGACCAATGTTCATCGACACCTCCTTTCTCTCCACACCTAATTTCCTAATAGCTCGATAGCTCGTGCTAGATTTATGTATGTTCAAGATTATTAACCCTTAAGGGCGTGTGAAGTATAAGGGGAAAAAAAAGTTAACACTGAGAAAACATATTATTTCTTTAATTAAGTCGTTACGAAACTATTTTTTTATGAAATAATTGCGTTCAATAAATTTCAAAACTTTTTTTTTCCCGTTTGTAACGAAAATTGTAAAAGAAAGAACACAACTGAAGCAGCCAACACAACGAACGAAGATTCAAAGAAAAAAAAAATAATCCAAACTATTTTAACATTAAAAGATTTTAACGTCTCAACTTTCTTCAGGAACTAGGAAAAGTCTGAAGCTGAACTGCACTTACCTGGGAAATATTCGAAAGAAAAATTAAAGGAAAATTGTTGTTATCAAGTTTTTATCTTGTAGTTTTTTGCATTTCCAGAAGAAAAGTTCACATCTACCAGGGTTAATAAAGAAATAAGGCCAAATAAACTATAAGGATGCAAAAGAAAAGCAAGAACAGGACAAACGAAAAAAAAAACTTCAAAAGAAAGTTTCAAAACAATTTCCAGTAAGCAAAAGGGATTAATTTTACGTGCTTTTGTTAGCTTATTGTTTTTTTTTTTTTTTTTTTTTGCTTAGCTCTCGTCTTAACCATTCTTTTTCTTTCTATATATTCATGGATTTCCAACACTATTTTATTCTTCAGCCAAGCGAATGGCAGCAAACGCCATGCCAGAGTCAGAGTCCTTCCTGTTGCCTGGTGCTGACCGATAGTATTTTAACCTTCTTCATAGGAAAATGCTAATGGCTAAGTTATCTATAGTGGCGAACACTTTGTGGCTGAAAGAAAGAGAGAGAGAGCAAAAGAGCTTTGGAACAATTTTGCACTAAATGGTTGAATTAGTTGGAACAATTTGTTTTAAGCTGAGTGTGGCTAAAGTAAAGGAATTGTTTTCGATTTTATTAGATTGGTTTGTATCTAAGTTTCTTGGTCTTTTTACTATTTAAATTTTTCTTGCGTAAGGAGGGCGGACTTTGGACTGGGTATATCTCTAGGATACACTACGAAAGTTTTATTGGATGAAGCAGTGAGGTTTAAAGTGCAAAGGTGCTGATAGCAGAAATTGGTAAGCGTGTGGCCTGAGGTTTCTAGAAATTCATCAAAGTTTTCTTCTTTATTTTTTATTAACCAGTAGGGAAACTATTGAATTAATTGTTATTTTAAAGTTATTTTTTTAAGATGTTATTTATTTTTATATTTATATTTTTATATATATTTATATTTTATATTTATATTTTATAATTATTGTTAGAATTCGATAAAAACTTGTTTTTTTATCATTTTTTGAGTCACCATGACATATCCCGGCATAAAACTTTACCTAAAACATATATATGTTATTCGGCCAACTAATAAATGCATTCGAGCTGAACTAAACAGGCCGAATCCTCTCCACTACATAACTAACAGAACATGTTCTGATGTTGTACCTTTTATCTCTTCTGCCTTGATGGGACACAGTCCTACTGGAACTGAAGGTACCCTGCTCTGTCCCGTCCCCCGACTGTGTTAGCAAAGGAAATCATCGGACTCGTAGACTTAAACTCTAAAAGTATTCATCTTTCAAGTAGTTAGTCTCCGAAGAATTATGAGAAAATAGCTAATTCATCTAAGACACTGTCTCTTTAACATCCAAATCGTTCCCATTTAAGATGGGAGAAACTTTAACAACACTTGTTATTGTTACCATAGAGCCATTTTACAGTCGCGCTTGTTTTTTAAAACTTGACAGACAAGTGAAAACTACCACCCCTCAAAATATAGGGTAAAATGAACTCAAAAAAGAAAAAGGACAACGTAAATAATATTGTCGTAAATTTGTCGTAAATAAATCGTAAAAGAAAAAAATTTTTGCATCCTTTTTTCTCAAAAAATGTGTTGAAAAAGCAAACGTCCTTAAAACAGCATATGAAAACAGTCTCTTATAACTAATTTTTACTTGCGACTTAAAGGTACTTGTATTAGGCAAGTTATGCATTCGAAAAAAAAACGAACTCGAGATTTTGATCAAAGGTGACATTACGTTGACAGCGAAGACCAAAAAAGTGGGTCTCGCAATTCTGTCTGTCTGTCTGCGTGTTCGACTACAGCTAAACGGCTTAGCCGATTTTCGTCAAACTTCGTAGATATGATGGGTTTTAATTTTTTCCCCCGGATGTTTTTTTCTTTTTTTTAAGACCAAAAATAACGGTACCTGCCATACGAATTTTTTTTCGAAATATTATAAATAATTTTTTTTTTTTCAAAAACTGTCCCACAGATTTTTTTTTTAAATTCAAAAAATTTCATTAAGTTAAACCTACGTAATGGTTGAAAAAAAAATTCCAAAAAAATATTATTTTTGGTACCCCCATTGGAACCATTTTTTTTTATTTTTTCAAAAACGGTACGATCTATTTTGATTATTTTTTTATGTTAAGTCTCCCCAGCAGTTTCAATATTATTGTGTATTCAAATTTTCAAACAAAATTTTTTTGGATTTTTAAAAAAAATTTTATTTTTTTTTTTTCAAAAGTCAATATTTCGAAAACCCCATGCTCGATTTTTTAAAACTTGATAAATAAAAGTTTCTTAAAATAATCTACAAGATATGAGAAAAAAAATTATTTTATTTTATCCTCCATACAAATGTTAAAAAATGGTTTTCGAAAATCGTATTTTTCTCGAAAACTGTACCGAGAATATTGCTTAAATTTTTTGGGTCGTGATTATAAAAAGAGGGATTTTTAAAAAAGTGGGATTATAAGAAACAAGATTATAAAAAACGGGATTATAAAAACGGGATTTAAGAAACGGGATTATAAAAAGCAGGATTCCGTTACGTTCCCAAATTTTTTTTCTGTCGATTAATTTTTACGATCTATAATTTAATAAAAAAAAAATTGAACACAAGATATTACTGACTGTACCTACCATAGAACGATTTTTTAAAATTCTGAAATTCTCATCATCGGCATAACGGATTTTAATGAATTTTTTTAGAGAGGAGGTTCTAAAAAGTTTAAGAAATATTATGTTTCAAAACTTTAAAATTTTTTTTTTTTTTTTTTTGAAAAACTCAGTATCTCGAAAACGGCTCAATATTTTTGTTTGTAAATTTAATTTTTATTCGAAAAATAATAAAAACTTCAAACTGGCGTACCAACATTTTTTCTTAAAAATGTTTTAAAATTTTTGTATACAAAAGTCATTTAAAAAACAGTTTTTCTCTAATAACATTCATTTTTGAAACTCTTAGTCTATTAAGTTCGTGCGACCCAGTCGTGCATTTTATTTTTCAAAAACCGCAAAACCGCCGCCCTTATACCGACTGCCAGGCATGTGTGAAATTGGGTTAAAAGCAATAAAAAGCAATAAAAGGCAACAAAAAATTTACTTTTCCACAATTTTAATCGCTTTTGGTTAATCCATGTGGCCCCCGATCACTAGTTTGAATCAATTCTTTCTCGTTTCTCTTCGGGCATTATGGACAGGGTTGTCAGATGTGGCGATTTGTCGCCAAACGGGCGATTTTAAATTTCATTTGGCGACACGAAAATCAGTTTGGCGATGTACTCCGAAAATGGCGATATTTTTTTAGTTTGGCGATTTTTCTTCTTTTAATCGAAAATCTAATATTTTCTTTTCCCTTCCTACAACAATGTCGTTTAGCAAACTTCTTTCAGGGATTTTGCCCATGCCATTATAAAGGAAATGAATAAACTCAACACCTATTTTCAAGCTATAAATATCAACTTTTTAAGAGCACAAAAAGAAATTGAAATTGTTGCACGCTGCTTTGCAAATAAGGTTTTATCAACTGTTCCGTCATTAAATTCTGACAGTGATGAAATATTACAATTAGCAACGAAGCCAGAAAACTTGAAAGCTTGGAAAGCTATTGATATAGGGTCGGAATTTGAAAGAAACGCGAGAGAAAATTGTATTAACACAGAGCATCTAAATGAAGTTAAGAAGCAAATTAACGATTTCGTTTTTACGTTATTAGCAGAAATGCGAAAAAGATTGTCTCAGCGAATAAATTTTTTGTTTCGATTAGATATTTTTCACCAGGCGTTCATTTGAGCCAACTGCGACCCCGTTTTGAAAGTCTGTCTTTTAGCTTGATACCACCCAAAAATTTACAACTTGCTGAGTCTCAATGGGAAAAATTAATTTCTGTCAATTGGTCAAACGAATTTTATCCAGAAAATGTACCCGAAGATGACTGTTGGGGTGCGGTTCGTTAGAAAAAATCAAGGATAAAAAATAACGAGATTAGTGAGTTTGGGTTTTATGTGTTTTATTGAATAGGTCTTACCTCTAAGATGGGTTGTATAAAAGTGAACGATTTTAGTAAGTCGAAAAAGGAAATAGGATCTTGTGGGAAATTTGATGGGAATTTTAATGACGTTCAAAGGAAGTTGACTTGAATGCCATCTAGACTTTCGTGAGGAAATCTCACCTAAACATTGCCGGCCGCCTTGCAGGATTCCTGCAAAACAACTTCGTATGCTAGGGCTTAGTTACTATTTTGGATGAATTGGGAGAACCTTATTAAAGAGGGGTTCTACTCACTCTTTTGGAAAGGAAATGTTAGTGTGGGAAAAGAGGATACAATATTTCATGGGTAAAATATTTTAATTTTCTTATAAATTCAATTTTAAATCAATATATATTTTAAATACGTACAATTTTTGGAAAGCAGTGCATTGATAAATAAACTTACACTCAAAATATAAATTATAATAATGAATCTTAAATTACTCGGTACTTGAAAGTGCATTTTCATCCTGATCTTCTAGTAGGATGCAAAGCTTTACGATAGGACGTTTCAAAATACCGTTTTGTGTCTTAACATCTGCTACCCGAACTCTTCCATCTGAACCTGCGTATAGTTGTACGATTCGGCCTAAACGCCATTCATTAGGAGAAACATTCTCTTCGCGGATAACAACGAGGTCGTTTAGAGCTATATCGCGTTTAGAATATTTCCATTTATATCTTTTCTGTAGCTCTTTAAGATACTCGTCCTTCCATCGAAGGCAGAAGTTATGGTGAAGAATTTGTACCTTTTTCCATCGATCGCCTAGGCTAAGGGACATAGAGCTCATATCGGGTTCGGGTGGAGCTAAAAGGGGTCCTCCTCGAAGGAAATGACCAGGAGTCAAGGGTAAAATGTCGTTGGGATTATCAGTCAAGGGAATGAGTGGTCGAGAGTTCAAACACGATTCGACTCGTGAGAGGAGTGTCGAAAACTCCTCAAAAGTAAATTTATTATCACCTGCAACTTTGCGAAATGGGTTTTAAAACTTTTAACGCCCGCTTCCCATAATCCGCCCATATGCGGTGAACCTGGAGGTATAAATTTCCATTTAAGTCCTTGGAGTTGGTATTTGTCAGATACATCTTGGGCAAATGTTTTTAAAAAAAGTTTGAAATTATTCGATAGGACCTTACTAGCACCGACAAAATTAGTCCCATTGTCGGAAAAGATCGTGCTTGGGAGGCCACGACGAGCCACGAAACGGGAAAATGCTGCTAAAAAGGAAGTGGTGGAGAGATCACTTGTGGGTTCTAAGTGGATTGCCTTAGTCGCAAAACAGACAAATAAACACAAGTAACCCTTTGAGATGCGACAATTACGTGCAGCGAAGCTTTTTATTGAAAATGAGCCAGCAAAATCGCAGCCGGTATTCGTAAAGGGAAGTGAAAGTTCAGTTCTTTCTTTGGGGAGTGCAGCCATTATTTGAGAAGCCATTTTTTGTTTATAAATTTTACAAACGGAACATTTATTAATTTTATATTTTACTAGGTTTTTAAGTTTTGGAATCCATATTTCCGATCGGATCAATCGTACGACGAGTTGATTTCCTCCGTGAAGAGTGACTTTGTGAACAAAGTCTACATAGAGATTTGTATAAGTTGAGTAATAGGGTAAGATAATAGGGTATCTTTCATTATACGAAAGGGTTGAGGAAGCAAGTCTTCCATTCACTCGTATTATTTTGTCTGAGTCTAAATATGGATTCAGAGTCAAAATGCTACTTTTCTTCGAAATGTGTTTATTTTGACAGAGAGCTTTGTACTCATTCGGAAAATAGAGTTGTTGAGTTAGGCTTATTAGAAGGGTTTTCGTATACGAGATTTCTTGTTGAGACAAGGGTAAATTACTATTTTGAATTGGGTTTGGTAATTTGGGTCTAGAATTTCGAGTAAATCTGAAAACATATGACATAACACGAATCATTCTTGTCCATGAAGAAAATCTTCTTATGACTCCTTCAAGATCTGGAAAAAGGATGGTTAAAAGAGTTTGAATGGGGCGAGCTTCTAAATCGTCTTCTACGGGAATATTGGGATTAGAATTAGGCCATGAATTTTGTGGTTCAGATAACCAAATGGGACCATGCCACCATAATTGCTTATTAAGAAGTTCAAATGGGGTCAAGCCTCTGGTTGCAAGATCTGCTGGGTTATCTGCAGACGGAACATGTTGCCATTCAATGTTTCCAACATTTTGATTAATTTGAGAGACTCTGTTTCCCACAAACGTCTTCCACATATGCGGGGGTTTCTTCAGCCAAGCAAGAACGATAGAACTGTCAGTCCATAAAAACATATTTTGAATCGGGTACTTGAGTTGAGGGATAATTTTCTTAACTAGTTTTGAGAGTAGTACGGATGCACAAAGCTCTAACCTTGGAAGAGTTATTTGCTTAACTGGTGCGACTTTAGTTTTGGCGCAGAGGAGATAGCATGAAAAGTTGTTTTCTCCGTGGGTTACTCGGATATATAATGCAGCGGAATATGCGCGCTCAGAAGAATCACTAAATCCGTGTAGCTGAATTGAAACTAAAGGATCGTATCCAATCCATCGAGGAATTCGAATGCTTCGGATTTCGGGAAGTGCTGCTACAAAATTCTTCCAAGCCTGACACGTTAGGGGCTGTAAGGGTGAGTCCCAGGACGTCCCATCTCGCCAAATCTGTTGCATTATAATCTTAGCTGTTATAATAATCGGAGCAAGCCAACCGGCTGGGTCGAACAATTTTGCTATTGCTGAAAGGGCTTGTCTTTTTGTGATACTAGAAGAATCTGTTTCTTGGAATTGGGTAATGAGAGAGAATTCGAAACTGTCATTAGAGGCATTCCACTGGATACCTAACATTTTAGCACAAGATTTTTCTTCGAGTTGAAGAAATTCTTGACTTAAAAGATCCTCAGAGGGGAATGAAGCTAAGAGTTCGGAACAATTCGAAGTCCATTTTCGAAGTGTGAATCCAGCTAATTTTAAAGCTGCTATTAACTCCTGCTGACAGAGTTTAGCTGTCTCAATATCGTGGGAACCGGATAGGGCATCATCTACATAAAATTCGTTTCGAATGATGTTAGATGCTAAAGGGAACTGAGCTTGAACATCATCAGCTAATTGTTTAAGGGTTCGGATCGCGAGGTAGGGTGCACAATTAATACCAAATGTAACAGTTTGGAGTTCATAGTCACAAATTTGGTCGTTTGTAGAATTTCGGAATAAAATTCTTTGAAATGGAGTATGGTCAGAGTGGACATAAATCTGACGGTACATTTTTGTGATATCCGCATTAAAAACATATTTATAGAAACGCCAGTTGAGAATTAACGAAATGAGATCTGATTGTAAACAAGGGCCAGTGAAGAGAATGTCGTTTAAACTTTTACCATTTGAGGTTGGACTGGAAGCATTAAATACGATTCGGGTTTTTGTCGTAGTACTTTCAGGTTTTATCACAGCATGGTGTGGTAAGTAATAAGATCTTATTCCATTTACGTTTTCAGCTTCGAGCGGAGCTACCTTTTTCATGTGGTTGAGAGTTAAATATTCTTCAAGAACATTGTTGTATTCAATGTGAAATTTCGGAGTTTTAGATAAAGTGTTTTCTGTATGAAGATACTGTTTTAATGCCTTTTCTCTTGATAAACCGAGTGTTGAGATGTCATCTTTAAAAGGAAGCTTACAAATGTAACGACCTTCAGCATTGCGAGTTGTGGTTTCTGAAAACAGTCTTTCACATATTTCATCTTCCGGAGAAGATTTTGTATCTGAAATTTCTTCGACTTCCCAAAATTTTGAAATTTCCTGATCGAGAGATATTTCATTGAAATACGATAAAAACGTAGAAAAGCATTGCATGGGTCGTGGAGAGAGAGGTCCTGATAATACCCATCCAAAGATGGTATCTTGTGCGACCAAAGAACCAAAAATGTTTGATTTGAGGCCACTTCGAATAAGTGATGGGTATATGTCGGCACCAAGAACGAGATCCACCTTTGAGCTTGAGTGGAAGTTAGGATCTGCTAACGGAAAATCGAGGGGTTGTAATATTTCAGCTTGATTTATACAACAAGATGGCAAGTCTCCAGTAAGACGTTTTAAAACAATAGCATTGACATTGAGAGTGAAATCTGGCATTTTATTGGATTTGAGTTGAAGAGAACACAGCTTCGAAGCATTGGCAGTGACGACAGCATTTATTCCAGATATGTGAGCTTGAATCGATTTAACCGGAAGTTTAAGTCGCATCTGAGCTTCCTCAGAAATAAAGGTCACTTCAGATCCAGGATCAATAAGTGCACGAAGAGTGAATACTATACCATGATGTTCTATACTGACTAAAGCGGTAGCCAATATAACGCGGTTTTGGTTGCAGCTATAATATGAATGTAAAAGGGATGAATCAGAAGATTGGGGTTGAGTGGACTGTATAACCGAGTGGGTTGTATTGAGATCTGAGTTGGAATTATAATTCGAATAGTGTGCTTGACTTATAGGTAAAGGATGAAGGAGAGAGTGATGACGTTGTTTGCATTGGATGCAAGTATAGGTACTCTTACAATCCTTTTCTAAATGAGATGTTGCAAGGCAATTCGAACAATAATTATTAAATTTAACGGCTTTAATTCTATTATCAATTGTCATTTGCAAGAACTTGTTACAAAACCGTAAGGGATGGTTTTTATTGCAAAGTTTGCAAGTAAAAGTTGTTTGCTTACTATGATACGATTGATGAGATTTTTCACGAGCTGGTTGAGCTGAATAAATTTTATTAAAAGTTACTTTGGGTTTGGGTTTGAGACGAATATCTAAAACTGTTTCTAGGACCTGATAACGATTTGTCAAAAAGGTATCCATTTCGGACCATTTTGGTATTGTTCGTGGATTTTCTATTGATTGTTCCCAAAGGGAGAGGGTTGTATCAGGTAATCGACTTGAACAAAGATAAACAAGAATAGAATCCCAATTGGAGGTATCTACTTTATGAGCTTTGAGAGCAGATAGAGCGTCGTTTATTTCGCGTTGAATGGATTTAATACATGAGCTTGATTCTTGAGAAACGTGTGGCAAATTGAACAAAGTTTTTAGCTGACTGTTTACTAAAATGCGAGTATTTTCAAAACGATCCTTGAGGGCTTCCCATGCGAGGTCAAAACTTTCAGATGTAAGAGGAAATTTACAAACAATGTTGTTTGCTTCACCTCTGGTTTTTGCTCTTAGGTGATAAAGCTTTTGCACTGCACATAGTTTAGGGTGATTTACATATACTGCAGTAAACATGTCTCTGAAAGATGGCCATGTTTGATAAGTACCATAAAATATGTCGGTATCACACGGAGGGACCTTTAAGTATGTCATTTCATTTCGAGACTTATTTGCATCCTTGAGTATATCCGAAACTTCAGGATCAGATGTGTCATCTTTCGATTTAAATCGTGATGATATACCGCTCTGTTCGTGTTCAGAAATTGTTGAAATCTTTTTTGTGAGATCAATGATATAGCTCAAACAATCCACAAAAGTATCTGATGATATTTTATATCTAGCCTTCGTTGACTTTAATTGATTTTCATCGTTCGAGCATTCACTAGAACGAATGCAAAATGAATAACTTTTCTTAACTTCACTCCAAAGATTGTTTAATTCGACTCTATAAGCTTCTAGAGAACTGATTGTAAAATCTGTTGAAGGTTTTTCTTTGAAATCGGCACTAAATTCAACTAGTTGGTCGGAAGACAAAATAAAATCCTCGAGAGCAATCATGATGAAGTAGAAAAGATGATATATATTTTAATAAACCGAATGTGCTGGGAATAATTAATTCAAAATAATAACAATTGTATTGGGAATAATCAAACGAATCAAGGGATATTTTATACACTTTAGTATTTGAAAATCGATATAAAAATTAGAATAGAGCGTAATTTGCCAAATATTTAAAGAATTACTCAATTTTAAATGAATTTTAGAAATAGATCAATAATTCGAATGAATTTAATCTGAAATCGATAAAATATCATTTGAAGGATTCAATGAAAGTGATGACCAATTGATGTATATCTATAAAACTCTTAACGATGGGTTTTGAATGGATATTAAGAGTATTTTGAAGAACATAAAATTAAAGAAGATAACTCACCGAGTCTGAATGTTCTCAAAACTAAATTCACTTCTTTTTTTTTTTTGATAGATTGGGATTTATAACTTGGGTGCAATTAAAGGCAAATATTCATTTTTGTTCTTTTTATATATGAAAATAATAAACGGGATATAGCCAATTAATTAAAACTACCCCGGGTGGTAGTTTTGCGCGGGAAATCACGTGATTGCGAATTTCTAGAGCTTTTGATAATTTAATCACTTTTTGGTTAATTTTATCAATATTTTAGTGATTGAAACGATTTTTGAAAGAATCCTTTTAGATAGAGGATTTTTAATCAACTTTTTATGGATAAAACCAAGATTATTTATACAGAAAAGTATGGGCAGAAAATATAAAATTTTAATATTTTTCCAATCCAAAACGATATTTTGGTGTTCCTAAAGTCAATTTTGTCGTGTTAATATTAAAATGACACTAAAAAATGGGATTGAAAATGCACTTTGCACGCGGGTTTTCGTTCTTTTTTATTTTTATTTAACCTTGAAACTTGCAAAATACAACCGATCGCGAGAAAGAAGAAAAACTAATGAGATTTTACCAAATTTATTGAACTATGCACTGATCTACATAAACTGTACGCACCTGATAACAAGTTTTGCTCTGGATTAGCGGTTTCTCATCGGATGATGCTGATAATGATAATCGGATGATAAAAAGTTCATTGGTTATAGTTTCTCTCGCTGGGTAGTGTTTTTTTTTTAAAATTATGTGGGAGAATTTTGGATCTTGGTGATGATGATGAATTGCGTTGATTTTATGATGAATTTTTTCTCTTTTTGTGTGATGCGATGGGTGGATGTTTCGTATGGATGTTTTTTAGCGATTCTTGTGTTGAGGTAGGTTAGGGATAATTTGTGTGTGTGTGCGTTGAATATGAGATGATGGGATGAATTGTGAGATTGATGAGTATGATGGGATTTTAGATGTTGGGATGAAATCCAAATTTATCTTTGCAATCTTAGGGATGTAATTGCTTAGATGAATTCTCCTTGATTATTCCTTATAATTTCTCTTGGGTTAGGGTAGAAATTATTCGGCTCGTTTGGACCAAATGTTGGGGTGCGGTTCGTTAGAAAAAATCAAGGATAAAAAATAACGAGATTAGTGAGTTTGGGTTTTATGTGTTTTATTGAATAGGTCTTACCTCTAAGATGGGTTGTATAAAAGTGAACGATTTTAGTAAGTCGAAAAAGGAAATAGGATCTTGTGGGAAATTTGATGGGAATTTTAATGACGTTCAAAGGAAGTTGACTTGAATGCCATCTAGACTTTCGTGAGGAAATCTCACCTAAACAATGACCCTGTGAAATTTTGGAATAAAGTTTTCAAAACGACGAATGCCTTAGGACAACCGGAGTTACTGGAGCTTGCGAAATTTGCCTTGGGTGGACTTTCTCTGCCAGCAAACAACGCAGTGGTCGAAAGAGCCTTTTCATACATGAATGCTACTAAAACAAAAAAATTAGTTAGTGATGTAATAATTACAAGTTGCATAATTTAATTTGATTTTTATAATTTATGATTCAGTGAAAAATTTTTAAATTTGGCGATTTTTTGGCGATTTTTATTTTATTTTTGGCGATTTCGATTTTTGAAACCTGACAACCCTGATTATGAAAGGGTATCCTAAACTGAATAGGTTCTGACTTCTAAAAGTTTATTTTCAACTTCCATTCAAGGCAATATGGCAGTCACGCTGCACAGAATTCATGTGACTTTTGCTATTGGATGATTCTATGCTATTATAAGTCGTCTGCATACAAAATTGCGTGAGTTAGGCTAGGACCGCACTTGCGATTCCAATCGCACGATTTTTTAATCGCAAAAATAGAACACATGAATTTTAATGAGAATGAACGCACTTGCTACCAACAAATCATGACGATTTAAAAGTCGCAATTTGTTTCATTTTTCTTGCGATGTGATTGTCGTAAGCTTAAATGAAACAAATGTACTCAAATGGATATGCCCACACTTGCGATTTAAATTACTGCGACTTAAAAATCGTAGTCGCAAAGAGAAATTGGCATGCACGCACTTGTAATTTTTATTCCACGATTTCTTAGCCGCAAGGAATAAGACACATGGAGTTAAATGCGAATGCACGCACATGCGACTTAAAAATCGTAGCGATTATAAAAATGAAACAAGTTCCATTTTTTCAAGCGATTTTTCTTTCGCTATTTATTTGTAGCAAATGCGTGCACTCACATAAGAAGTAGTGTGTTTCATTTTTTGCGATTAAATAATCGCGCGCAAAAAAATCGCAAGTGCGTGCATGACAATAATGTGTAGCGACTACGACTTTTTAATCGCTTCGACAAAAAAACGCAAGTGCGGTCCTAGCCTAATGATCACTAGAATCGTTGAGTTGATAATTCCATGCCGAAGACTATTATTGCTATCAAAAATTGCGGTAGAAGTTACATTTATACTTTTGACAATAAACTTTCTACTCATATCATAGCATAAGGTGTAAGTCTTTCCCTAAATTCGCGGTATGGCCCTTCATGTTCAATTACGTGACCCGTGCGTCGTCTGGTTGATGTTTCTTTGTTCTTAGCGACATCGGCGGTAACAGTCGCTATATTCCCGGCCGAACGACCTGTCTGGTGGTAGCCAACTCTTCAATTAGGTCCATTTTATTTCAGTCTAGTAGCTAAGTGCCAGAATGTTAACCAGTTGGCACGGCACGAGTAGAAATTCGACGTCGAAACTTACGCTGCGCTAACACCAACGACCGATTTAATGGTAACAAAAAAATCGACACAATTATTCTGTCTAGTCGAGTTACTTGTGAGTAATTTCAAATTCATTTTTTGCCCAAACTATAATAATCGCGATTTCATAAAGCAATTCTTCAAGGATCTCTGCTTAACTGTCTTGGTGGAGTCACTATCTACTCCGAGGAAGTCCAAATCCTTAACTATTTCAAATTTGTTACTTTCTACGTATGTTAACCTTTAAGCCTAGTATTCACCTAGCGTGAAATGAAAAATAAATACGTTCCAAATTACACGCGGAGAATAAAAATGAAAATAGAATAAACTTTTCCACGTGAATTTTTGATACTCACTTTGAATGAAAAAAAAATGACAATTATTTTTAAACTGATTCGTTCTTTCTGTTTATAAATTTTCAATTTTTTGTTTTGAAACAAAATGTTCAAATCAACTGACAAATGTCACAGTTTTCCACGTTGCCTTAAACTTTTTCTTGATGGTTATACATTGAGAAATGAAAATCATAACGTGGAAAAAGTTGTGGAACATATTTGTTTTTCCAATCCACATTTTAGAACTCACCTCTCGTTGCGGATTTCATGCAGTGAACCAGCAGTCACTTTTATATGAAATTTTCATTTTCACTTAAACTGAGTACTAGGCTTTAGTTGAAGTTAATTGAAAGATTCTCTTTTTTACTTGATCTGGTCCTCATTCACTTCAAGACCAACAAGATACGCCTGATTTTCAATCACAGTAGGAAACTTACGGAAACGATCGATAATTTCGATTTCGTCCAAATACCCTAATATTGGAGATATCGGAAATAGTGCCATCGGTGTTTAAACCTGGCCAGGGTACAATCTGATCTAGAACAAAATTAAGGAATCTCGAAGTCCTGCGCATGTTTGGAAAAGTTAGGAAAACCTATTATAAAGATTTTTTGATAGCTAAGACCACCTCTTCTATATTTTGCTATGGAACTGGGTGGATTGTAAGTGCACTTTCTGCCACTTGTTTCATATCAATGCATTCATCATCATGTCAGGCCACGGGTTCTTTTTCTGAAATGTTTGGTAGCCTACTGTGGGCTGCTTTTTTGATAATATCGCGATACCGAGACCACTGATTTCTGACGTTTACGGTTGGTGAATGCACAGTGGAGAACTTCAAATAACTCCTGAAAAACTTGAAATTTTTGAAAAGTTATTCTTTTGGAAAGCATTGAGAATCCAGTCTTTTCGTTCAACAAAACGTTGATTAAAAATGCTTACATTTAAAAATATTTAATTAGCAACATATAATTCACTTTTCTGATTAAACTCGCGGTTTCCATTTAATTAACCAATATGTATAATATGTACATTGAAAACACCATTTTTGGCCTGAATGCACTTTAAAATTGCACTTTGCTTCAAGTATTTCCTTAGCAATGCATAAAATCCATTGTTTTTGTTTGTTTACTTAAAAAAACACAACAACATAAGCTTTGGCATTCGTTCGAAAAATCTTCCCATCTGAACTTAAGTACGAGTATGTATGTATACAACTGAGTAATATGTATAGTATATAATTGATACGTGTGTGGAATCAGCTCAAATTGAAATAGCTATTTAAATTCGAAATCAATGCAGATTAAAATTATTCGAAAGAAAAAAAAACAATCATAATATCGGGGGAAATCTCCGTGTCCATTAACATCAGTCAAAATACGCAACATTTTGCTGAATGCGAACAACCCTATAGTGGAATGGGGCCCATGCAGTGGCATTTTGCTGAAAGAAACGCAAAACATATTTAATTTCAGAACCTGATATCGAAGTACCATTTAACGAAGGAATTTAATTAAATTCTGTAACAAAAAGTTCATTTTTATTGGAATATCATGTTTGGATTTTAATTGTTTTTTTTTTTCTTTATTATTTTTTTTTCTTAAATTTAATTTATTTTATCGGTATTTTTAACGAACACAAGAAAATTATTATTATTATTTAAGGCAATATTTATGGTCTTAAAAAATTTGAGTTATTTCAGTTTAGAAACAAATATTTTAAAATAATTAAAAAAATCCGTTCAATAAAATTTGTGTTAAACAACTTAAATATTTTTAATAAAATTTGAAAAATAAGGGATAAGAAAAGGGAGAACAATTTAAATAACTATCCTTATTGCCAGGCACCAATACTTACCTAGGTAAAAGGGTTGTAAGTGAATGCAATCTTTAATGACTTCAAATTGAGACTTCGACTTTACAATCACCATTCATTTGGTGTTTAAGAGATTGCAATCATTTTATTTTAGAAAAATGAATGCAATCCTCTGAGAATATATGGTTTGCTTGCACTCTTTGGCATTCCTGGCTTTGCTAAATACCGAGAGCCAATCAGAAGCATCCACAATTTATAAATTGGCCTTCCTATCAATAGAATTCGAGCCAAGCACTCCAAAATAACAAGATATAAAAGTAAACTTAGTTGCTATCTGGGACTTGGTTAATCACGTTTAACAAATGCAATACAAATACAATACAAATAAGGTAGGGGGCCAAATAAGGCCAACCTAACGGATTTTTCGAAATAACTGCTAGATTTTTTAGAGTATCCGAGTAAACTAAATAGGTTATGATTCTTTGTCATTTTATCTACATGGAAAAATAGATTTTAATTGTTTTCGTTAAATTGAAAAGTATATTTTTTTGACATTTAAAAAAAGCTTACGTTGTTCTTAATAAGGCCCATGGGGTCTTAATAAAGCCCACTCAGTTTTCTTAATAATTTCGCAAGTAAAACCCACAAAAAAATTCAATATCTTTCAACAAACATCTTCTTTTAAATTTATTTCATAAGAAAATAGCCTCTTCAGTTTAACAAAAAACACAAATTAAAAAAAAACTTAATTTTAGCAAAAAACTTAAACAAAAAAATTTAAACTTCACTTCTTCGTAAAAAAATAAAACAAAAATATTCTTTAACCTGCAACGCGTTTTTTTTATGTTGGTTACTGTCCTATAAGAAGCTCTTTTTTGGAAAAAGTTGGCATTTGGTCTGAAACACATTAAAAATATAATATAAGACCCAATAAATTAAAAGCAAATTTTCGTGTGCCCAATAAGGCCCATCTTTTATTTTTGTGGGCCTTATTAGGAACATGCAATACTTAAAAAAAAAAGAATTATTTAAAACTAACGATCAAACATTTTTTACAAACAAATGTTGTAATTTACTTAAAATATTATATATTATACGGGAAAAATCAAAAATAGGTACATAGGTACTTACTTGGTTTAAATTTGTTAAAAAAGAACACAAAACACACTACTTTTTTATAATTTGGTAGTTCTTCACCCCCAGACGAACTTCATTGATCTTTAGGTCAAGACCTGAATCGCGAAGCTGGCTTTTTTTCCTTTGTATGTGCTCTTGTAGACATGGTTTAAATATGCAAAGCAAAAAAAGTCCCGTTATTTGTTCGTTTCTGTGTTTTCTGACAAGTGGGCCTTATTGGGAACAGGGCCTTATTTGGCCCCCCTACCTTACAATACAAATACAATACAAATACAAATACAATAAAAATACAATACAAATACAATACAAATACAATACAAATACAATACAAATACAATACAAATACAATACAAATACAATACAAATACAATACAAATACAATACAAATACAATACAAATACAATACAAATACAATACAAATACAATACAAATACAATACAAATACAATACAAATACAATACAAATACAATACAAATACAATACAAATACAATACAAATACAATACAAATACAATACAAATACAATACAAATACATACAATACAATACAATACAATACAAATACAATACAAATACAATACAATACAATACAATACAATACAAATACAATACAAATACAATACAAATACAATACAAATACAATACAAATACAATACAAATACAATACAAATACAATACATACATACAAATACAATACAAATACAATACAAAAATACAATACAAATACAATACAAATACAATACAAAAATACAATACAAATACAATACAAATACAATACAAATACAATACAAATACAATACAAATACAATACAAATACAATACAAATACAATACAAATACAATACAAATACAATACAAATACAATACAAATACAATACAAATACAATACAAATACAATACAAATACAATACAAATACAATACAAATACAATACAAATACAATACAAATACAATACAAATACAATACAAATACAATACAATAAATACAAATACAATACAAATACAATACAAATACAATACAAATACAAATACAATACAAATACAATACAAATACAATACAAATACAATACAAATACAATACAAATACAATACAAATACAATACAAATACAATACAAATACAATACAATACAATACAAATACAATACAAATACAATACAAATACAATACAAATACAATACAAATACAATACAAATACAATACAAATACAATACAAATACAATACAAATACAATACAAATACAATACAAATACAATACAAATACAATACAAATACAATACAATACAAATACAATACAAATACAATACAAATACAATACAAATACAATACAAATACAATACAAATACAATACAAATACAATACAAATACAATACAAATACAATACAAATACAATACAAATACAATACAAATACAATACAAATACAATACAATACAATACAAATACAATACAAATACAATACAAATACAATACAAATACAATACAAATACAATACAAATACAATACAAATACAATACAAATACAATACAAATACAATACAAATACAATACAAATACAATACAAATACAATACAAATACAATACAAATACAATACAAATACAATACAAATACAATACAAATACAATACAAATACAATACAAATACAATACAAATACAATACAAATACAATACAAATACAATACAAATACAACAAATACAATACAAATACAATACAAATACAATACAAATACAATACAAATACAATACAAATACAATACAAATACAATACAAATACAATACAAATACAATACAAATACAATACAAATACAATACAAATACAATACAAATACAATACAAATACAATACAAATACAATACAAATACAATACAAATACAATACAAATACAATACAAATACAATACAAATACAATACAAATACAATACAAATACAATACAAATACAATACAAATACAATACAAATACAATACAAATACAATACAAATACAATACAAATACAATACAAATACAATACAAATACAATACAAATACAATACAAATACAATACAAATACAATACAAATACAATACAAATACAATACAAATACAATACAAATACAATACAAATACAATACAAATACAATACAAATACAATACAAATACAATACAAATACAATACAAATACAATACAAATACAATACAAATACAATACAAATACAATACAAATACAATACAAATACAATACAAATACAATACAAATACAATACAAATACAATACAAATACATACAAATACAATACAAATACAATACAAATACAATACAAATACAATACAAATACAATACAAATACAATACAAATACAATACAAATACAATACAAATACAATACAAATACAATACAAATACAATACAAATACAATACAAATACAATACAAATACAATACAAATACAATACAAATACAATACAAATACAATACAAATACAATACAAATACAATACAAATACAATACAAATACAATACAAATACAATACAAATACAATACAAATACAATACAAATACAATACAAATACAATACAAATACAATACAAATACAATACAAATACAATACAAATACAATACAAATACAATACAAATACAATACAAATACAATACAAATACAATACAAATACAATACAAATACAATACAAATACAATACAAATACAATACAAATACAATACAAATACAATACAAATACAATACAAATACAATACAAATACAATACAAATACAATACAAATACAATACAAATACAATACAAATACAATACAAATACAATACAAATACAATACAAATACAATACAAATACAATACAAATACAATACAAATACAATACAAATACAATACAAATACAATACAAATACAATACAAATACAATACAAATACAATACAAATACAATACAAATACAATACAAATACAATACAAATACAATACAAAATACAATACAAATACAATACAAATACAATACAAATACAATACAACAATACAAATACAATACAAATACAATACAAATACAATACAAATACAATACAAATACAATACAAATACAATACAAATACAATACAAATACAATACAAATACAATACAAATACAATACAAATACAATACAAATACAATACAAATACAATACAAATACAATACAAATACAATACAAATACAATACAAATACAATACAAATACAATACAAATACAATACAAATACAATACAAATACAATACAAATACAATACAAATACAATACAAATACAATACAAATACAATACAAATACAATACAAATACAATACAAATACAATACAAATACAATACAAATACAATACAAATACAATACAAATACAATACAAATACAATACAAATACAATACAAATACAATACAAATACAATACAAATACAATACAAATACAATACAAATACAATACAAATACAATACAAATACAATACAAATACAATACAAATACAATACAAATACAATACAAATACAATACAATACAATACAATACAATACAAATACAATACAAATACAATACAAATACAATACAAATACAATACAAATACAATACAAATACAATACAAATACAATACAAATACAATACAAATACAATACAAATACAATACAAATACAATACAAATACAATACAAATACAATACAAATACAATACAAATACAATACAAATACAATACAAATACAATACAAATACAATACAAATACAATACAAATACAATACAAATACAATACAAATACAATACAAATACAATACAAATACAATACAAATACAATACAAATACAATACAAATACAATACAAATACAATATACAAATACAATACAAATACAATACAAATACAATACAAATACAATACAAATACAATACAAATACAATACAAATACAATACAAATACAATACAAATACAATACAAATACAATACAAATACAATACAATACAAATACAATACAAATACAATACAAATACAATACAAATACAATACAAATACAATACAAATACAATACAAATACAATACAAATACAATACAAATACAATACAAATACAATACAAATACAATACAAATACAATACAAATACAATACAAATACAATACAAATACAATACAAATACAATACAAATACAATACAAATACAATACAAATACAATACAAATACAATACAAATACAATACAAATACAATACAAATACAATACAAATACAATACAAATACAATACAAATACAATACAAATACAATACAAATACAATACAAATACAATACAAATACAATACAAATACAATACAAATACAATACAAATACAATACAAATACAATACAAATACAATACAAATACAATACAAATACAATACAAATACAATACAAATACAATACAAATACAATACAAATACAATACAAATACAATACAAATACAATACAAATACAATACAAATACAATACAAATACAATACAAATACAATACAAATACAATACAAATACAATACAAATACAATACAAATACAATACAATACAATACAAATACAATACAAATACAATACAAATACAATACAAATACAATACAAATACAATACAAATACAATACAAATACAATACAAATACAATACAAATACAATACAAATACAATACAAATACAATACAAATACAATACAAATACAATACAAATACAATACAAATACAATACAAATACAATACAAATACAATACAAATACAATACAAATACAATACAAATACAATACAAATACAATACAAATACAATACAAATACAATACAAATACAATACAAATACAATACAAATACAATACAAATACAATACAAATACAATACAAATACAATACAAATACAATACAAATACAATACAAATACAATACAAATACAATACAAATACAATACAAATACAATACAAATACAATACAAATACAATACAAATACAATACAAATACAATACAAATACAATACAAATACAATACAAATACAATACAAATACAATACAAATACAATACAAATACAATACAAATACAATACAAATACAATACAAATACAATACAAATACAATACAAATACAATACAAATACAATACAAATACAATACAAATACAATACAAATACAATACAAATACAATACAAATACAATACAAATACAATACAAATACAATACAAATACAATACAAATACAATACAAATACAATACAAATACAATACAAATACAATACAAATACAATACAAATACAATACAAATACAATACAAATACAATACAATACAAATACAATACAAATACAATACAAATACAATACAAATACAATACAAATACAATACAAATACAATACAAATACAATACAAATACAATACAAATACAATACAAATACAATACAAATACAATACAAATACAATACAAATACAATACAAATACAATACAAATACAATACAAATACAATACAAATACAATACAAATACAATACAAATACAATACAAATACAATACAAATACAATACAAATACAATACAAATACAATACAAATACAATACAAATACAATACAAATACAATACAAATACAATACAAATACAATACAAATACAATACAAATACAATACAAATACAATACAAATACAATACAAATACAATACAAATACAATACAAATACAATACAAATACAATACAAATACAATACAAATACAATACAAATACAATACAAATACAATACAAATACAATACAAATACAATACAAATACAATACAAATACAATACAAATACAATACAAATACAATACAAATACAATACAAATACAATACAAATACAATACAAATACAATACAAATACAATACAAATACAATACAAATACAATACAAATACAATACAAATACAATACAAATACAATACAAATACAATACAAATACAATACAAATACAATACAAATACAATACAAATACAATACAAATACAATACAAATACAATACAAATACAATACAAATACAATACAAATACAATACAAATACAATACAAATACAATACAAATACAATACAAATACAATACAAATACAATACAAATACAATACAAATACAATACAAATACAATACAAATACAATACAAATACAATACAAATACAATACAAATACAATACAAATACAATACAAATACAATACAAATACAATACAAATACAATACAAATACAATACAAATACAATACAAATACAATACAAATACAATACAAATACAATACAAATACAATACAAATACAATACAAATACAATACAAATACAATACAAATACAATACAAATACAATACAAATACAATACAAATACAATACAATACAATACAAATACAATACAAATACAATACAAATACAATACAAATACAATACAAATACAATACAAATACAATACAAATACAATACAAATACAATACAAATACAATACAAATACAATACAAATACAATACAAATACAATACAAATACAATACAAATACAATACAAATACAATACAAATACAATACAAATACAATACAAATACAATACAAAAACAATACAATACAATACAATACAAATACAATACAAATACAATACAAATACAATACAAATACAATACAAATACAATACAAATACAATACAAATACAATACAAATACAATACAATACAATACAATACAAATACAATACAAATACAATACAAATACAATACAAATACAATACAAATACAATACAAATACAATACAAATACAATACAAATACAATACAAATACAATACAAATACAATACAAATACAATACAAATACAATACAAATACAATACAAATACAATACAAATACAATACAAATACAATACAAATACAATACAAATACAATACAAATACAATACAAATACAATACAAATACAATACAAATACAATACAAATACAATACAAATACAATACAAATACAATACAAATACAATACAAATACAATAGCAAATACAATACAAATACAATACAAATACAATACAAATACAATACAAATACAATACAAATACAATACAAATACAATACAAATACAATACAAATACAATACAAATACAATACAAATACAATACAAATACAATACAAATACAATACAAATACAATACAAATACAATACAAATACAATACAAATACAATACAAATACAATACAAATACAATACAAATACAATACAAATACAATACAAATACAATACAAATACAATACAAATACAATACAAATACAATACAAATACAATACAAATACAAATACAATACAAATACAATACAAATACAATACAAATACAATACAAATACAATACAAATACAATACAAATACAATACAAATACAATACAAATACAATACAAATACAATACAAATACAATACAAATACAATACAAATACAATACAAATACAATACAAATACAATACAAATACAATACAAATACAATACAAATACAATACAAATACAATACAAATACAATACAAATACAATACAAATACAATACAAATACAATACAAATACAATACAAATACAATACAAATACAATACAAATACAATACAAATACAATACAAATACAATACAAATACAATACAAATACAATACAAATACAATACAAATACAATACAAATACAATACAAATACAATACAAATACAATACAAATACAATACAAATACAATACAAATACAATACAAATACAATACAAATACAATACAAATACAATACAAATACAATACAAATACAATACAAATACAATACAAATACAATACAAATACAATACAAATACAATACAAATACAATACAAATACAATACAAATACAATACAAACAAATACAATACAAATACAATACAAATACAATACAAATACAATACAAATACAATACAAATACAATACAAATACAATACAAATACAATACAAATACAATACAAATACAATACAAATACAATACAAATACAATACAAATACAATACAAATACAATACAAATACAATACAAATACAATACAAATACAATACAAATACAATACAAATACAATACAAATACAATACAAATACAATACAAATACAATACAAATACAATACAAATACAATACAAATACAATACAAATAGCAATACAAATACAATACAAATACAATACAAATACAATACAAATACAATACAAATACAATACAAATACAATACAAATACAATACAAATACAATACAAATACAATACAAATACAATACAAATACAATACAAATACAATACAAATACAATACAAATACAATACAAATACAATACAAATACAATACAAATACAATACAAATACAATACAAATACAATACAAATACAATACAAATACAATACAAATACAATACAAATACAATACAAATACAATACAAATACAATACAAATACAATACAAATACAATACAAATACAATACAAATACAATACAAATACAATACAAATACAATACAAATACAATACAAATACAATACAAATACAATACAAATACAATACAAATACAATACAAATACAATACAAATACAATACAAATACAATACAAATACAATACAAATACAATACAAATACAATACAAATACAATACAAATACAATACAAATACAATACAAATACAATACAAATACAATACAAATACAATACAAATACAATACAAATACAATACAAATACAATACAAATACAATACAAATACAATACAAATACAATACAAATACAATACAAATACAATACAAATACAATACAAATACAATACAAATACAATACAAATACAATACAAATACAATACAAATACAATACAAATACAATACAAATACAATACAAATACAATACAAATACAATACAAATACAATACAAATACAATACAAATACAATACAAATACAATACAAATACAATACAAATACAATACAAATACAATACAAATACAATACAAATACAATACAAATACAATACAAATACAATACAAATACAATACAAATACAATACAAATACAATACAAATACAATACAAATACAATACAAATACAATACAAATACAATACAAATACAATACAAATACAATACAAATACAATACAAATACAATACAAATACAATACAAATACAATACAAATACAATACAAATACAATACAAATACAATACAAATACAATACAAATACAATACAAATACAATACAAATACAATACAAATACAATACAAATACAATTACAAATACAATACAAATACAATACAAATACAATACAAATACAATACAAATACAATACAAATACAATACAAATACAATACAAATACAATACAAATACAATACAAATACAATACAAATACAATACAAATACAATACAAATACAATACAAATACAATACAAATACAATACAAATACAATACAAATACAATACAAATACAATACAAATACAATACAAATACAATACAAATACAATACAAATGACAAGACAAATACAATACAAATACAATACAAATACAATACAAATACAATACAAATACAATACAAATACAATACAAATACAATACAAATACAATACAAATACAATACAAATACAATACAAATACAATACAAATACAATACAAATACAATACAAATACAATACAAATACAATACAATACAATACAAATACAATACAAATACAATACAAATACAATACAAATACAATACAAATACAATACAAATACAATACAAATACAATACAAATACAATACAAAATACATACAATACAAATACAATACAAATACGATACAAATACAATACAAATACAATATACAATAGATACAATACAAATACAATACAAATACAATAC